>JAZDUA010000031.1:4885099-6308899 GCA_038098605.1 Gryllus longicercus
CATGTGATATTCACCCCAGAGTATCGGGCCTATCGTACTCACTAACCCTAAATAAGTCGGAAATTGCTTCAATCCAAAAGCATATTTCAGTAAAATATCTATGACTACCGTTTCGACTCTCATCTAACATTACTGCCAAACTCAAATAGAAAATCCAAACGTACGCCAACTTCGCTCCCTTGACTCCATTAAATCTTCATTCTTCTCTTCCTATCGCATGCATTATTTTTCTATTAAAATGTTATAAACTCTCCTATTTTACATGTTCTCGGTGTAAGAAAGTGACTCTTCTCATATACATAAACTTCAGGTATTTTAAAACAGAATCCATATATGAGCTATGAAAGCACATTGGTTTATAAGAAACAACTCGGTTCACTCCCACTTTATAATCCCTGCATTCGAAACCTCAAATACTCCTTGAAACGTGACGTTTTTAATACGCAAATGGACCCCAGTATTACATTTTAAGAAGGTCACAAAGATTCCCGTACTCCAAGAATTAGAAACCATTACCAACTACTCCTTTGTTATTATCAAGTAAATATTTCATAAATCTTTAATTCATGTAAAGGGGTCTGATTGATTTTCCCCTAGCAACACTAATCTGTGCTATTGACAACGTCTGTAATTGTTTCGTTACTACCGTCTGAAAATGTGTATGTATATATATATATATATATATATATATATATATATATATATATATATATATATATATATATATATATATATACCCGATTCTATAAAGACAATACGACAATTAATTGTTCGGTTTCTCCCATAAAGTATTGCATTCGAAAAATAACTAGATTTACATCCAAAAATATTCTCCGTACCTAAACGCTTTCTAAACTTTTTTTACACACACACACATTCATTTCAAAATACATTAAACGATAATGGAAATATCCGCCGGCCGCCTAGAAAGGCGCTCGCGTCGCGTCGCGTCGCGTCGCCGGCGCCTGAGGAATGGGGAACCTCCCGAGCGCGCGGGCAAATGAAGTCGCTAAACGGCCAAAGGAACGAGTGCGCCTGCGCGCGGCCTAATGAGCTCGCTCGCCGCTCCCCCTGCAGCCCATCCGAATCCAATCAGAGCGGAAATCCGTGCGGCCGCCGGCGCTCTTGCAGCCTGCGCCGGCGCTGCCAACCTTTCTCGAAAATGGCACATGTGCGGCCGACGGCCCCAATGGGACCTCCGGCTGGCTGGCCTTCTGCTACTTCCGGAAGTTGAGCAATCGAAGGGAAAATATCATAAATGGCCGTGAACGAAATAGCTTTTGGAATGTGATAATCATGGAAGTTGAAATGCACTTCTAAAGTCAAGGCTGGAAGAAGTGTATATTATCTCCTTAATCTCCATTCGTATTCTTCGATATTCCTTGTGTCATTAACTGTGGCTGACTTTAAACCTTAATCATACGGTGAGATTTGGATGAGAATTAAGCAGTTTTGTATTAATATTATATTTACCTTCTGAATAATGACTATTAAAATAAAATGTATGAGGTATGCCATCTCAATATGAAATAATTTAACAATAAAAGGGCTTATTCTCCGTGCTTTTATGGATTATAAATGAATAAAATTCTTTTATGGTCAATGAATCCACAAACTTCGCGAATACCGATTTCATTAACTTCCATGTGAACATCTTGTTCTAGGTCAACCATATAGTGTGATCACAAGGCATATTGATTAAGTGAATGTCAACGACCAACCCGATAACATGCAAATACTTCTAGGCACTTTTTTGTATTTTATCCTAAAACTCAATCTACGTTCTGATCACAATAATTGCAGCACATGTTGCAGAAAGCGTGTTTGCAGCTAACTGAGCGACGAATACTATGACGAACGGTTGTCTACTTGCGAGTCCTAATCGCCATCTCATAGGATGAAGTAAAAGTCAATGAATTATTTTAGCATTAATGAAATTAAAAATAATTTTAAAATGTAGTTAACTAGATAACTCACTCGCTTTCACCAAGAACGCAGGTCTACTGAAAACTATGATCGTATGAATATTTTTTCAGATATGCATTCCGTATAACTAAAACACAACATTTGTAGCATTAAAGATAAATCTGTATTTGCATTTGGAAGGTCCCTGAGTGATGCAATGAAATTGTATTAATTTTCATTTAAGTTTTCATAATATACAGGCTCTTTACATTATTTTGTGTCAGACTTCTTCAGGTTGGGTTTATCCCTGGCCGTACCTTTGAAATTGACATTTTTCTCCAAACAATTGTAAGTACTTTCTTGAAAAACAGATCGTTATGGATACGAGGCGCAGGACGTCGAATGATGGCATTCGAACGTGCGTCAGGCAGAGCCCGCGCAGCCTCCCTGCCGCGACTCGGATCGTGCGCGCTCCGTACGTCCGCGCCGGCCGAAGCAGAGCGCGCGCACGACCAACTCTGACCTTTGCCCGCGGCCCCCAAGCAGTCTCCATGGCGACGGGCGCGGCCGCACCTGCCCAGGGCGAGGGTCAAGTGCGGGCGGCGGCGGCTGGCCCGCTTTTTTCTGCGCGGAACCGTCCGACCGCGTGGCGCCCACATCGCCCACTTCGCTCACTCACCCACCCAGACACCCAATCACCCACCCACCAACCCACTCACACACACACACACGCGCGCTCAACCACCCGCTCACCCACCCGCTCACCCACCCGCTCACCCACCCGCTCACCCACCCGCTCACCCACCCGCTCACCCACCCGCTCACCCACTCGCTCACCCACTCGCCGCCCTCCCGCTCACCCACCCGCTCACCCACCCGCTTACCCACTCGCTCACCCACCCGCCCACCCACCCGCTCGCCAAGTGCTGCCCTCTGGGAAGTAGGACGGGGAGGCTGCACGACAGGGCACGTTCTTGCGCGGGCGCGATGGCCCCGCCCCTATCTAGGCCATGATGGCGCCGGCCGGGGCCGGGGCCGGTCCGGTGCGGCGCACGGCGCCGTTGACGTTGACGGCCCGGCCGTTGACGCTCCCCTCGGGCCCTCGTGAAATTTTTAGAGCCGTGTACGGGATGTGTTCCGCCCAGGGTACGCGCTGCATATGGGTGAGGAGATTGGCGCAGCCTTTTGGGGCAGGTGGGCTTAGACAGCTTACTGTTAGGTCGCCTGTTGTGTGCAGAATGACCTTAATACATTTTACATATTTTGTTAAGCCAAAGGAATATCAATAAATGGCCTGCGGATGAAAACGTTTCAACGTAATGAGAATCACGTCTACATCCTTCATGAATGTTCTAGAATCTAGTTCAGCCTATGTAATGTTGCGAGTGTGATATATTCAAATATTACGTATATCAGGTTCAAGTCTAAAATCTGTAACAAAGTACGAAAGTGTAAAACTGCTTCAAACTTAGTTAAACGTTTGTAATGACTCATTAATATCACGATGTTCAGTCATGCAGGTTATTGGTAAAAAGTAATTGACAAATGTGAAGAGATAAATACCTTGCGTTGAATTGCGGTAGTTTTCCGTTGCATTTCACAAAAGGAATTTACGTGAAAACCAACATATATTTTACTTGATTTAAACCTTCTGTGCGATATGATCATGCGAAGTCCTACGTCATTTGAGTCAACAATAAGGATATAATGAAATGTATTTTACTTTAGCATAATTGAGACAGAGAGCATAACAATGATATGGTAATTGTTGCGCTCCATAAAATAAATAATTATAATTGTACATAAATTTGCATTCCAAATTGTAATGAATTTTAATAGATATTAATCGTATTAGAAATCCAGAAAAAATGAAATGTAGATGTGTTCGTTGCAATGTAAAAAAATATATGTAGATACTCTCTACTGATTTTTTACAGTATCAAATCTACCGAAATAGCTTTTCTGTGACTTTAGTTCGAGTAAAACTGGATTGGAAGTTTTAGTGCGGGACTGGTAGTTTCTACTGTCTGGATATCAACGTAATTTCGCTCAAGTCTATCAGAGTAATCAACAGCCGTTTGAATATCGCAAGAGACATCGAATAGACATGTATGTATTTATTTAACATTTCAGGGACGGATTAATTTCACTGTGGCAGTTAGCAGTGTCCCAGACTATGCCCCTGTTTTTTATTTACTCGTGTTATCCACACCTGAAGCACAGCCGAAGTTCATTATTCTCTACTTGCCTTGGAATATCTTGTGTCCTACTCGAGACACTAATATATTTTGATGCACGTAACATGAGGTCAAAGCTATAAACCCCACGGAAAGGGAGGGACAAGCACTTATACCCAGAGTGAAATGTTCAACGGCTGCCCTTCTAAATGTTAGTAAAAGTGTCGTATTGTTAATAAAAGAAAATCAAGAATTACTTAGACGGTGAAAATATATATTACTCACTACAACGTTACCATACCACGAACTATAATGAACGTGATTGTATCAAAAAATGGGAAATGTTAAATTAAACAGATGTCTGATCCTCGCACCATATCTAAAGTCTTGTTGGTCATTTTTAATTTCTTAATATTTTCCTACAAACTTGCATGATAATTGCAGACTTCTAGATATGCCATCGTGTATCTAGTTAAGAAGGTATAATACCATTTTCATATATATTCCACACTTTATTAGAGAGTATTAGAGAGTATTTTTTTTTTCCGTTATGTGAGACTGGTTTGACCTAAGCATGTTATTTTCCCATTCTCACTTCAATTATCTTGTCATAAAGTACAAAAATTGAGTCTGAAACAGCCAACATTTGATTTATCTGGAAATTATTTTCACAAACTATTATAAATGTTTCTGAAGCATTATGTATCAACAATGGGAGTTATGTACGGTAGAGGTTAATATTTATATGAAATATTAAAGCCGGATAAATTATATTTATTTTGTTATTGAAAATTACTTTAAAATGAATATCTATACAAAAACAATCATTTACACTCAGGAATTGACATGCACATTCGTGTGCTACTTCCTAAAGCTTGGGGTCCAAAAAGTTACCAGGCATAGTACTTGATTGTTCATTGCAGATATGGTACGAGGGGTAAGAGAATTGTGTCTGCAGTTATATTATAAACGCCCAGGTTGCTGCAGCAAACTGTATTCCTGTTTTCGCAGTTTTTCTCGGCTAACCTGAATCTTTGCACAGGAATATGTTGGTTTCAAAGAAGTATTTTGATCAATGATCCTTAATCTTTTAATTATATTATAACAGAATAAAAAATAAGATGAACGCAAAGGTCATCACGTCTTATCATTCGACTCTTCACATCCATTCACCCACGCACTGGCAAGCTGGAATGAAATGATCAGCGCCACCGGAAGCCGGAAGCCAAGCGGCGCGATGTCGCGGACGCTGTCCGCCCTTCGTCCTCTGGCCAGCAGCCCAGCGGCGATATGCCTTGAGGGCAGGGTGGGATGGTAGGCGGCGGCGGCGGCGGCGGCGCCTGCAAGAAGCCGCTCAGCTAACCACCGAGCCACTCCAGTCCGCCAGGCGCAAAAACTTTGCCCCTCCGTCCCCGAGTCCCCCGCTCCCGACCGCTGCGGCGACGGCGGCAGAGAGAGCAGCATAAAGGATTGGGCAGCGCTCATCACGAAGTTACGTAGAAAGGAGACAAGATAAGAAATGAGGTAGAGATGCTGGAAATAAAGTAATAAGAGAAGGAAGCATCCATCGTGAGATAATAATATTCTGAATTCGAAGAAGAGCAAAAAGAAATAGTACATACGCAGAGTGAAATAAAGTTCGCTAGGAGAGGAACACAAAAATGAGATAGATCTCCGAAATATATTAGATACTTCAGGAAGAAACATGAGAGAAAAAGTATCCCGAAACAGGAGAATGAATTGACCAAACATTTGCAATACGTGGAAGAAAAGGACACAAATAATAAGAAAATTGTGAAAACATTTAAGGACTGCAAAGAGCAATAATGGGAGAAAAGGTGTGAAGATAAAAGTATGTTTTACTGTAAACGTATTTGACCCCAGTTAATAAGAACATTGAATAGTCGTACGCTGATAACTCCTGAAAACTAAATTGTACAAGTGATTAGCATAACTTGCAATTCAGGTATAGTTTGAATTAATCGTTTAACATAAACACCGACTTTGTAACATTAATCTCAAATCATTGTTATAGCGTGAATGATAAGAGAAATCGACTTATCTTGTTGGGATTTATGATTTTATCAATTTTACGTTATGTTCATATAACACGCATGCGTCCAGCAACCAGAACAATTTTTTATATACATATTTAATGTCGTTTTTCTATTGTCAAGATCACGACGGTAAGTAACGTTCGTTTTGTAAATTTGGGGGTAATGGTAACGGTACCGTAACTCGCTTACTCGTGTACGGACTTGCACAAACATCCATGCCCCAGGAGGGCTTCGAAGCCGAGGCCTTTCAGGCACGAGGCAGCTAGGCCCTTCAGCCTCAGCGACCTCCTCAGATTCAGGCTGGTCACACCAATATTTTAACAGACCTGCTTAAACACATATGTAGAGAATGATTATGAGAATCCAAATCCTTATCTCATTTTTAGCAAAAAATTTTTTCTTATCGTTCTACTCACCGGGGCCAGAGTTATTCCGTATACCGCGCGGAGAAAGGCCGAGAGACAAGAAAACTTAAGCGAGAGGATATCCCAGGCCGCGGAGGCGTTTTTCCTCTTGCGCGACGCGACGCGCGGGGGCGGCGGCGGCCGCGACGAGGGCGGTCGCGGGGCGAGTGAGTTATTTCCCCGCCGCCGCCGCCGCTTCGCGCTCGCTCGCGTGGGCGCGCAAACAAAAGCGCACTCGCTGACAATGGCCGGTAAAACAATGGCCGCATTATGAACAGTTAACAGGAGCGCGGCGAGAGAGGCCGGGCGGGCCGGGTGGCGAGGGCGGCGGGGGTGGCAAGCACCTGCCGGAGCGCTTCCACGCTGATAGCCTTCACCCCGCCCACACCCCGCCCCCGCCCCGCCCCCGCCCCGCCCCCGCCCCGCCCCCGCCCCGCCCCCTCCGCGCCCTCGGCGCCGCCCCGAGGGTCGTGTCCGACCTGGAGTGCTTGCGCCGAGCCGCCCCGCGCCGGACGGCTGAAGGGCGCGGCGTAGGAGCGGGCGTGCGCTTTAAGACGCGGCCTATCGATTGGGCGATGAAGGTCGATTTTGATGCTATTGCCTTGTCGCGTACTCTGTTTTTGTTTGTCTAGTAATCGTGGTCCGATAGGAATTTCGAAATAATTAAGACATTAATAAGGTGCGCGGAGAAATGTAAGGAGTATGTGCTTGAAATGTGGTAACAATGGGAAAGCCACGTTGTTTACATGGAGAAGGAATGACAGTCACAATTAGGAGATTAAGGTATATTGTTATTGCAAGAATCATCAGAATACCTGCACATATTTTGTGTTTGTGTTAAGTTTTTGCCATAGCTTTACACATCATTCTGTGCTCTGAAGTTTGAAATTCAGTAAGAAATATTTGACTTTAACGGTGCTCATAAAAGACCGCTCTTGTGAAATAGTTGTTTGCTGAGTGTGGTAACAAAAATCTCATTTTTAGAAAAATGCAAGAAGAGTTCTGATTATTTCTGACTATTCCCTCCAGCAATTCCTATGTCTGTTGCCTCTAGCAATTCTATCTCTGTTGTCTACGTGATTGCTTAGCTGACAAACTAAATATGCAGCTCATTTTCCTTAATCATAATCCGGCACTTGAGGCTTTTTCTGTTACGTGGTGACTGTGCTTTGTCTAAATCTTTCAATTGTTTGAAAGTGGGATATATGATATTGCAATAAATTAAGAATATGCATTATTTTATAAAAATAACAAATTTTTGTTGTTGAAGATAGTAGATAAGAACAAAATGACTAATCTGCTCTTTATGGAAATCTGGTTTTATCTAGAAATCTTTATGCATTACTTGCAGCTAGGTATTTCAAGGAATTAGGTGATAAACATACAAAAGTAAAATGGGGTTTGAAGTAAACTCCATGCAAGCCTTTTGCAATAACACCACTGCATCGAATTTTATTTTCTTTCCATTGATAGGATTTCATTTACGGTTATTCTTGATTTCATATCCTGTGTTGCCATAGAATATCATTTTTTATTGTCAGAGTGTGAATACAACTTTTGCTTACTCCAGAGCCTATGTTTAATATTTTTGTAAATGTTTGAATCATTATTATGATTCATAGTCAATCATTGAGTCTCTTATGAACACATAGTATGAGCCAACAAATGACTACTCACTATAAAATAATAAAAATATAACTAGCTCAAGTTCGAAATTTCGTAAAAGATAGTATAAATACAAAATAGTGCTGGAAATAATGTTTGCCATTTGAAAATATTTCCGAACTGGCAAATATTTTTTGACGCAAAGCTGAAGCACATGAGAAAATATATGTGTAAAATTCTCATTGGAGGTGGCGCCGAATTAGAATGTTTTAACGAGTAAATCCGACTAAAATTACGTCTTTAAGTCACCTAATTACGTAAGTATTTGGAAAATTGTCTGTAAAATGTAAATCCCTAAAATGCCATTTTTGAATGCGTGTGTAAATATATATATATATATATATATATATATATATATATATATATATATATATATAATCACGCCGTTTTGTGATGAGTTTTCATTTCACTTAATGAACAAGAAATATTTTAGATTAATGAGTAATTTGGTTGATTGCAGCCAAGAATAATTTGTTGTTCTGGACACTCAAAGAAAGGCATCTTCTTGATAAAATCAAATTGTGCCATTTCACATACATTATTGATAAAAAAACTCACAAAATGCCGTTATTTTTACTCCTACAACGTTTTAAATCATCGATGTCTATGCACAGTATTCTACACAGTTTCTCATCCATAAAATTATTTTGTTTTTTTTTTTATTTTAAAAAAGTTCTTGTATCCGATTCTGCGCTCTGGCAAACATCTTAATATTGCTAAGGCTAATCGTTTTCTAACAAAGACAACTTAGTCACGTGCAATGAAGTTGCGTAGAACATTAAAGAGTCAATTGAATATAGTATAGATTTTGATCCTAAAACTATATTTTAAGGATGTATGAGTATCATTTCGAGTTCTTTACAATGGTAATATGTATTGCGAGTTGCATGTTATTTGTGGCATACCTTATAAATAATACGTTTTTCTCCGTAAATCTATTCGATGCATTCTTGAGTGATAATTTCCTACCCACCAGTAGTTATTTTACGTGTTTTAGGGTCGGTGGTGTTTTATAAATTTTACAAAATTGTCATATTTCCTTAATGCACTCAATATACCAAGGATTCACTTCTTGTTTTCAGTAGATTTGAACACATTAAGTGTTGCTTTTTTATTAATAATCACGAATAACATCAGAGCCAAATAGAACCCTAATAATCTAAGAATTATAATTCCAATCTGAATGCTTATTTACTAGGATTTAAACGGTCTTCAGAAACAAATGAATTAAGTCGGAAATTAAAAATGGATGTGCAAATGTATTCCACCCTTTTACGTATTGTTCTTTTTTTTAAGAACACTCTTTCAAACACCTGGTCTCTTAAACGCAATCAGAATCTCATTAATTTATAAAAAACACATTAATTCTATAAAAATTCAATTAACATTGATTTTCATGTTCTTATGGGTATAACTTTTATTCCACCTTTCTAAATAATTATTTCCTATCTTCCTTTACTTGGTGGTACGGACGCTGAGTTTTAGGAATTCGCCGCCGCCTTGGAAAGGAGAGGTTGGAATGCTCAGAGCCGCGCGTCCTTAAGCTCCTAGTTCTTCCTAATGCACACATCACCACCCGCGCCCCAGACGTCCCGTCAGCCTCCTCTCCCGGGAGCAACCTCCCCTTCCCCCCCTTTCCCTCCCCTCCCCCTTCCTTCAGCATTTCAGGCACCTCCCGAGATGAGCGCCTTATCGGGCGCCAGATGTTTTCCCGGCGAGCCGCGAGGGGCGCGCGTATCGCCGCTCGCCAGCCGGCGTCAATTAGTGGCGTGTGCCATTAGGCGGCCGCCGTCGCCACCACCGCCGCGGCCGTCGCCGCCACCATCGGCCATCCGCCGCGCCCCTATAACGGGCGGTGGCCGCCGCGAAGGGCGGAAGGCTGTCGAAGCGCTGATGCACTGCCGTGACCGTCACCGCTGCCTCCTCCGTTCACGCGCTATAACTCTCGTTCTCGATCTCGCTCGCCGGTCGTGGACACTATCACCACCCACGTTTTTCCACACACAAAGAGACAAAATCGCCCTGCCGTGACTTTAGTATCGTCACTAAATTTCATCCGGTATTAAAAACATCAGCACCTACCGACTAAGTTTTTCTGTGCAGTAACATTACCGTAACGGACTGTTAAACACACGTTCGCAAAATTCTATTGAAGCCGTAGTTTTCTATGTACGAAAGATTCCTTCGAACGCCTTACTTCGCGGGGAAGTAAAGCTACCCGTTCCGTGTTGTAGATTTACTGCATGAGCAAGATTCTTAATGTAGAAAAGGCTCTGAACTAAATTGTAATCGTTTGTTTCATCGCTCAAGTAATACTTTCTTTCACTGCTAGATGGCGAAAGAAATGTAGCTACTTAGCTGTCAGGAAGACTCCACGTCCTAGGTCGCCGAATGTGGCCAAAACATTGGCACCTGTGCTTAGGATGCGGCGACTCCCGGAGAGCCAAGCAACTACTGACCCCGGTCACAGAAGCATACGCCCTAAAAAGAAATGTAGTTTGCGTGGTCACCACGTATAATATGGTATAATTAATATGAATTGATTTGATCATTAACTTCCTCTCCTCTAACTCTTCTCCACACTCTTCCATCCCACATCTCTCACTATTTGATACCATGATTCTATCTTTGCTATCTTGATCTCCTTACAAACATTTTCATTTCCAAACCATCGCCAACAGCCAACTCTCATCGCGTGTTTAATCACAGCAGTATCGCCATCATCACGTACAAATATGTGTATTTTTTCTAATTAATCTGAATCAATTATCATTCAGCCACTGAATCGATTTCTATTTTGCGTTTCCAAACATATTTTTGTGCCCATGCTAGTCCTATTATCCACACTCCATTCTATTTTCTTCCCTGTTTCATTAAGATAACGTCACGAATTATGTCCGTGACGTATCAGGTGCACATTTTTTAAGATCAAGGGTATTCGCTAGAGGCGAAACTAATCAATCCTAAACATCAGAAATAAAAAATCTAACCTGATGAAAAATGAAAATTATTGTAAATAAAAATACGAAGTAATTTTTGTGAAAATTTTATGTAGAGAACTTTGACGTATTATTCCTTCTTAGAAATTCCGTTGTTATTATTCCTTCTTAGAAAATAGAAATTTCGTTAATGCTCTAAAAAAAGTGAGTGGAGAGAAATGACAAACTCATTGTATTAATCGCTGTCCATGACTTCATTTGTCTTGCCTGCAAAATGCCCTCAAACATTTCATCATTATCCCTATCTACTCAAAAGTGTGCCCACGTGCGCGAATCCCCACCTCGCACAATCTGCAACACATCACAGCCACCCCGCACCACACCCGCTGCCCGCAACCCCATCACCCCCCTCCCTGCCATCAGCAGGGCACGTTCAACTCCACCTCGACGCTTTCATCCCACCCCACCCCCCGCCGGCACTACCGCACTGATGAATGGGCCGTTAACGACGCGGGACCGCGTCACTGCCACCGCCACCGCCACCGCCGACCATTCGCTCGCGTGCCAGCCACCCCGCCCCTCACTCCACGCCCCTCCCACCCCGTCGCGCTCCTCCACACCCGCCCGCCTGTCCGCCCGAGGTGGCGACAGATCCGCGCTCTAATCTACGGAGTGGCGCGCCGCCCGCGCGGAATTCCGGCTTTACAAAGACAGATTGAAAAGCGGACTTCCCCGAAAAAAGAACGATTCCCATTGTGTGGGTTTCGTGCCTCCGACGGGATCGCGCGCGCCACCTCGATTGGATGGGCGGTCGAGATAAAGTGCTAATAGTCCGTGGGCGTGACCTCCTTTTAGGTGGACGTCGTTATGCGATGGGTTTCTGTGTATTTCATGCCCTCGGGGATCGCGTACGGTGAGTGACGTGCTTGACGGGGAGGGATACGCTCGACCGTGCGTAACTGGAGGCGATTAATGAAGTAACTAACTTAAGAGGTCCTCTGTCGTTGGCGTTCATGTGGCAAAGAGTCTTGCGTGGACGTTTTACTATATTTTGTACGTGCGAGTAGAGTGCACCATACGTAGATAAGGATTGTCTATGTAAATGTGTGCGAGTGTGTGTTTTGAGAAGAATACTTTAATACGAATTCCAGAGAAAGTTTATATTTCAATTTCAGAATCTTTCTGGTCTTTTCTTCCATTTTTTTGCTGAAATTTGCAGTTAATAACAGCTTAGATAAAAATAGTCTACTACTTATTTAGAATATATCTTGGAATAATTTTAAGGGCATGTGAAGAACATAATTGCACAAAAACACCAGGCTATGAATTCTATAGAAAGAGTTATTATATTAGATAGAATATATATATATATATATATATATATATATATATATATATATATATAGAGAGAGAGAGAGAGAGAGAGAGAGAGAGAGAGAGAGAGAAAATTGTTATTGCAGATAGATTTCTTAAATATAGAGACATATGTTTTGTTCTATTCATTGCTAAATGCTATAATGTTTTACCGTAGGTTTAATTCGCGCTTTGTTAAAAAGAGATATTTGCAGTCGATATGTCGCAGTACCTGGACCGCCGCGCCCATTTGCGAGGGGAAGCGAGATTTCGTTCGCTGCGCGACCGGCCGAAACACAGACCAAGGGGCAGTAAGTGAATTCGGGGCGCCTAACGCACGGCGGAGGCCCCCGCTGCGCCGGGGCGGTGCGGGCGGGCGCGTGGCCTCGGGGGCGCTGTCCCGCTGGTGGCCCGGCGGTGGGCGGCAGGGGGCGGCGACGGGGAGGGCGGCGTAGGTAAATCGGCGAAGGACCGCGGACGAAGGGCGCCCGGCGGGCGGCTGCGCCCGTCGCTGCCACGTCGTCGATCAATACGGCCCAGCGTCCTCAGGATCCGTCGCTCCCTCCCTGCACCTTCCGCGCCCTTCCGCCCTTGGCCGGCCCACGGTGCGCCCGAAGCCCCACGGCGGGGCGAAAGCTCGAAATGAGATCCAGAGATGTTTGTTGATTCACGAATAGCTTGCCAAATACGAGACGTATAGAAAACATCAAGAAACTCACAAAATAACCGAAATTTTGAAAATTCGATTAGTAAAAACAGAATCAGATTTATATTTTTTAATTGTAATATTTGATCACACCTAATGAGAGTTCGGTTGTCCTAATTATTTTTACATTCATATAAATTGGAATAATGATTTTATGTTAATTTTAAATGTCGTTAAACTTCACGTACAGGTTATAGGTTATGTGAGAAAGGCACGTGATGCATACTTTTTATTCTGCCTACTAAACATTGATCATTTGCATAAATTTGGTTTGGCAATACCAGATATTAATTAAAGTCTAAGGGACATCAATATCTCCCAATCAGATGAACGATTGCTTTTGACCGTCGTTTGAGTCTCCTGGTTGCACTGCGCGCCCTCTGTGAGCGCTGCGCCAGGGGAGGGAAGGGGGCTGGGTCGGAAACGGGGTGGCGGAGTTTCCTGCGCGCGGAAGGCGTCTTCTGGCCGCCACCAGCCGGAGCGGCTAACGGGAGTGCAGGCGGAGGAGACAGAGGTCGTGACGGAGGGCTCGGAGTAAGGCCAGGCGGACGGCTAGGAGTGGATTTCAAATAAACATGAATTTGAAATTTGCGGCATCTGTGGAGGTTTCAGGTTGCAGGCTCGACCTCGAACGAAGGTAGCATATTCTGTGGGCAATAAAAAGTGTGACGTGATATCGAAAAGAGACAAATTCAGCCATGAGGTAGTGTAGATATTGGGACGGAAAATGCGCATCGATAATGTTACAATTATAATTCATTGGACTGTTCGCTGAAATAATATCTTTTTTTTTCAAAACGATTTTGAATTCGTTTCATTTCAAATGACAGTTCATATCGTATAAGCATTTTACATTCTGCGTCAACGGTGTACAATACAGGTTCTGAGATTACTATTTAGTTCCATTTACGTCAAGTAACTAATGAATATGTTTTTTAGAATAATAACGAAACTTAGCAGAAGGCAAAGAGCTTGGTGTAATTGTGTGTTCTAAAACTAATTACATTTATTGCATTTAACCTAGCATTCGAGATTTTTAAAAAATCCCTCTTGAGAAAGATGAATGTTCATAATTCCATTGGTGATTGAAATTGTGAGTACAGCGTGGCATAAACCGCGAATAGAGCGAAATGAAGAGAAGCTTGGTATGAGAATAGGAAGACATTGTGGGTGGTCCTTTGGGAATAACGAGAGGAGCAGGAGGCAGCGACAGGCAAACATGAAGGCCGCTAGGAGAACGAGAAGGGATTCGTGTGCGGGGGGAGGGGAGGAAATGGGGAGGTGGGCGCCGAAGCCGGGGCGGAACCAGAGGAGTCCCTCTGCCTGCGCATGCTATTTCCTCTGAAAGGCGGCTACCTGCGACGCGCGCAGCCCTTGTGTGTCCGCCCACCAAACTAAGCGGAGCGGAAGGGCAAGGGTGAAGGACATTTTCAGAACGGATGACATTTTCAAGAAGAGATAGTTGTAGGGACCGCCCGGTCAGATTAAGAAGGGTGTACGATATCCAGAGATATTTCCAGAGAGCAATAGAATTTTGTGTTAGAATTTTTATCTTCAAAAGAATATTTACTTGTAGATAAGATCTATCGAAAATACGCAGTTTGACAGAAAATTACTTATGATAATCTTATAAAAGAACGCCTGGAGTCTGAAGAAATGTCCAGTCCGAAGACCTAGTTACCCATATAATACCAAACGCGACCAAACAACACGTAAAGTTCGGTAGACAAAATTGACCTTAGTGGCATTAAAAAAATAAACAAAAATAAGCATGTATTCTTAGAAGCGCAAAAAAGACGAGTTAACATCAAAAAGATAATATCGGTAACATCAAAGAGGACATCGCGTTTTCAGGTTCAGCTCTCATGAGATGTGATTTGAAGATGTCAATACAAAACAGATGTTGGTACTAGCTTCAAAATAGCTTATAATGTGAAAATAATTTTAGAAGGATAAATCGTTGAGGTACATTATTGTAGACCTTAAAAGTGGAAAACCAGTATACCCAGGGCTACACGTAACACTGCTGAAAAGTGATTTTAGTTTTACTTCTGATGAATACTGCAATGTACTAAACGCTGAGCATTGCTCCAGAACAGATTTAAAATTTCACTATTTTTTTCTAAATACTTCGGCTGCCTTTGCATTGATCTAGTAGACAATTTGTTGAAATTTTGTCAAAAAATGCATGAGAAGAAAGTGCCGTTACTCTTCGCAGCCAGGACCAGCGAACAGCCGCTGTGAGCTGGGTTGTCTCCAGCCAGCATGTGGATAGACGAAATGAGCTAATTTTCAACAGGACGGAGCGAATAATGTCTGCTGTGAAGTTCTTTGCGGGGGCTTGAAAAACAGTCCCCTTCTGCCAACAGCAGTGCCAGGCACTTTTGCTAGAGGCAGAAACGGCCAGTGACACAAAAAGAATTCATTGCAATTAGAACTGCAGGGAATGATTGATTCTCTTGTGAAATGTCATGGAAAAACCTACAGTCTACAGAGCATAATAGGCCTCACTCTCAAGCCATGCGATTAAAAGTTCTGCTTAGTTGCCACCGCCTACATTTCACACGAGAGCACTTTGATGGCCGTCAGAAGAACCGACACGCAGACTAATGAAATAGAAACGACTCATTTCAGCGGGTGAAAGTACGTGAAAAATATTGGATAATGTTTAATTAAAATGCAAGCGGTTTGCTATCCTAAAATGTTACTGGATGCAAAGGATAAAATATATTGAACAGTGGACAACTACTAGCCGCTTTCAAAACGTTGCTGTTATCAATGTATAATAATTCAAAGTACTAATTAGCAAAGTCAAATAACATCCATAATTTCGTTTATAAAAAATTAAGAAATAAAATGGTATTTAATGAAATATAATTAAGGTGTGTGACGGTAATATAGCCACGTTAAGCGCCTCAAATTTTAATGTTTATATATTTCAACATTTGGCCAAATTAACATCATCATGATGAAATTTAGCACTTGTGCTTCAAGTTGAAATAATTATATTACAGAAAAGCTATTCAGAATTTTTTTTTTGTTGTTTTACAAAATATTGTAATTTCAAGGTAAATGCAACATGAGGTTTATGGCCATTGGCAGATTAACGTACTTCTTGTAGCATGACCATGGAACTAGGGCTAGCTATACTAACATATAATATGAATTGCCCTCTGACAGTCCTCTTTTACAACAAAAACGCCAGAAATATATCCTTTTTTAAACGATAGTGTAAGAGTTGATTGTTGGGTTCGTTTTTCATATTGGTTTGGGTCCAAACACCCCTTTTCTTTGCAGGATTAATTTTTTAGAAAATGTAACAAAAAAATAGTGTTTCAAACACATGAAGTTAATATGGTCGTAAGTGCTGGTAATTTGCTGACCCATCACCCTTGACCCAATTGATAGCAAAACAATAATAATCTCTTTCACGTTGGTAAAATATTGGACAAACTAAACGGCATTAATCTGATTAGATTGTTCATTAAATGCGCTAAAAATTGATGAATATTGTCAATATACCAAATCCTTCTTCATGTGGAACTTACTTGGAAAGGACGGCATACCTTCAGCGCGTTCTTGACAATAAAAGCTCGAGAGTGCGAATGAGCCAGTCAACAAGCCCAGTAGGATGTTAACGCACTTCTTACACTCTCCCTGACTGCATAGCCGCTACATGGTCATGTTACTTGCATTGGCCATATTAGCATCACTTACCTTACTTGTACATTAAGGTCCTGATCATGGATAACAGTATATAAATGACAGAGCGAAAAATATTTTGTCGAATTTCAGAATGTTTATCTCAAATTAATTTTAAGGAGATTGAAGCAAACACGTGTAACAGTAATTACGAATTTTATTATTGCAAAATGTGATAAATCAAACTGTTGTAATAGTTCGTCAGTATTTTAATAGTGAATATTATATGCTCTGATTACATATGATGAGGATTACTGTAATTTTACCTTATAAATTATTTCCTATTTACTTACAAAACTATGACCGTTCAGATGATGTAACGATGATTCGGACCTCCAATATTATCACGCAAGCATTGAAGGAGTATCTTATTTACCCTAAAATTCGATATTGTGTTGGAAGCGCAGCTCATTCACTTGGTTGAAAGGGTGGACAGGTCTCCTCTCCATTTTCACATTGAGGCGCACCCCAAGGCCCGACACTCGGATCGTGAATTCTGCTGCGGAGCGGGCGCGCTCAGAGCGAAGGGTGAATCATCCCCCACCCGCCGCGCAGGGCGCCTGTGTCCGCGCTGGAACCCTCGGACGGCGTTCGAACGGCCGCACCCTTTCACCCTCGCAGGCCCCGCCCATCCCCCGGGGCGCCCGCTGACCGCCGCCCGTAATCCACGGCCGCCGCAGACGACGCCGGCTCTTCCTCCGCGCGGCCGCGCCTTCGCGGGCCATCCATCCGTGGCGCAAGCCTCGGCCGCCGCCCACTTTCGCCTCCTCCCCCTCTTCCTCCGCTACGTCTTATTTTTAGCCATTCGCCATCAGCCTCGCAATCTTCGAGTATCGCCCCCATTCAGGCTTCGCAGGCTTTACTCAACATTCCTGCTTTCTCCAGCTTTCTTGATATATTTACTTCCTTCATTATTCCATGCCTTTACAATATGTTTCCGTCTATCTTTACCTCTATTTTATCTTCAACTATCGCTTTCTGCCATTATTCCGCCTACAAGATTTGCCAGTTGCTTAATTCCAATTTGTTTGATTTCAAAACAAAATATCGATTTTCAAAAGACTTTGTACTACGTATTTATTACTCAGCTCCTCTTTCCGCTTTCCTTCGCTTTCTTTCTACATGTCATTAACTCATGATCATTCTGTTTCGCAAAAATTACAAATATTTTTGTCCGATTGGCAGTGTCTGTATCATCCACATATCAACCGTTACTTTGCCAACAACATACTCATTCCTCCCCATTCATCACAATATTCCAAATAAAGCTATCATCTCGCACGTCCACATCTACCAGATCATTGCCTTCGTCCCATGAATTATCTCATTTTGACCACCTTCTCCACCTCTCGCACTCTCACGCACCGTCGCTTGCCTCCGCACCTCCACCGAACGAGACGTCTTCTCACCGCCATCACCATCTTGATATCTATCATCCGCCCCCGCACTCTGACGCGCCGTGGCCTGCCTCCGTCGTTTCCGCGCGGAGACGTCCTCCAGGGGAGCGGGCGGGCGGGCGGGCGGGCGGGCGGGCGGGCGGGCGGGTGGGCTGTCGGGCAGGAGGCGTCAGCGCGGGGCTCAAGGCGTATGGGGCCGGCGCGGGCGCTGCGTTTGGGCCAGGCGCTTGCGGCGCGGTGCCATCCATCTCGCCCGGCCGCTCCGCCGCCGCCGCCGCCGCGAGCTTTCAGCGCGCCGCCGACAGAATGCGCTCGCCCAGCGCGAACGACGGCGGACCCTTGGAAGAGGCGGCGGGCGATTTCGTTGAGAGCGTTTCCGCCTCCGGCCCACGGGATGGACGCGCGCTCGCCGCGCGCTCCGCAGATACCCGCCACTCGGTTTTGAATCCGCCGGCCTCCAGAGGGCTTTGCGGAATTGAAGCTTCTTCTGTAAGAGGTCTTCCTATTTCTCGCTGGAAGGATGGAATATTTATTGTGTTCCACTTTCACTTCTGTATCTCAAACCTCGTATGTTAATGTTTACTTAGCTGTAAGGAGCATAAAGTCCACTCATACACAGGGAAATCAAGATGAAGTTTATTATTTACATTTCAATTTATTTATTTCTTGTAATAAACAGGCAACTCTATGTACCTGATGAAGCCCGAATCAATGCTAACATAATTATTTTAACATATATAATATTACATATTAAAGAATCATAGTATCACAAGACTTGACATTGATAAAATAAGACCGAGGAATAGTAATGTTCCTGGCTTTCCTCGCTGAATAAATGTTTTTATCATAATTAATGACCATTAGTACTTTTGAAAGCGAATAGAGAAGGGTAGGTTCGAGATGTCGACAACTCGTTGCCTGAAAGTTCTTGAATTGTATAATATTGCTTAGTTATCAAATTTTCATACTATATCTTCGTAATTTCAGATTTTCGGATCGACGAAAAATGTTGATTAGGTCGGTCGGAGTTGTCGTACCCATGGAGGAACTTGAAGTAATCGTTGGCTTCTAGTACCAGGTGTCAGCAGCCCAAGATGCTGATTGTAAGCCATTTTTGGGGTACCGCTCTCTTTTGTCCATTTTCAACAGGTTTATGTATTTAGAAACGTAAGGATTCCAAATCGCAGTTGAAATTCAACTATTGTAAGAACGTGGAAATGTTTATATTTTATTATTGTATGTACACTTCACACATATTTTAAGAAATACTGACGGGAGGAGTTAACAAAAGAAGAAATAAAAGTCCGCCAAATACCTTAACCCTTTGGTGAGAACATCTGCCTGACCGGAAAGCTTCTATTACTATAATTGGTAGCGATATAAATATGCCAAGCATCGTCACTCTCCTTAAGTGCTTCAGTTCGCTTATAATCTTCGAGGAGAGGGTCATTGCAGCTGTGACGCGTGACTATTTCCTGTAAACTATTGTTTCAAACAACCGATGCTTCACAGGCAGATGTTTCCACGGTTGTAAGTTTTGACATCTGCGTTTTATGAAGATGTTCCTAAAGATGAATGATTTAAAATCTGCTTCTCAAGTTGATTTATTTATTCAGTTGCTTGGCACACACTATTGAAATAATTTTTTGGATTTTCATGTTTTATAGATTTTCATGTTAATTACTTAAAAGATGTAGACTTTGGGTTATTACAGACAGTCTGACAATGATTATGCCAAAAGGAAAAAACATTTTTGTCGAAGTTATTAAAATATACATTAACATTTTTTAAAAATAAAATCCTTTTTAATAAGAACACGTAGAGGAAAACAAGAAATTTTCTAAATTCCATGATTAATAAGTGAGTTTTTGGTAATGTCTGTTTCTGAGGTAGACACTTTCACTGAAGAGAAAAACAATCATGTTCCCACCAGAGTGTTACGTATAAAAAAGTTGCGTTCCTAATGTTAATTGCAAATTGGACAAGATGGTAAGTGAATATAAATAGATTTGTGCAGTACATAGGCCAGAGATAGAAACGACATGGTCAAGTGAGAATTCCATTTTCCAGAGGCTTAGTTGTACCTCCGCCCTCTGGCATTTCGGTCTAAACGTCGAAGGGCCCTCATATTCCCTGAATGAGGCGCTGCGCCCTCCATCTGGAGGGGGGGATGCCGAGAGGCGCCGTCGACTCTCCCCCTCCACTCATCGACAGTGACGCGCTGCTGACAGGTCATCAATAACAACATTGTCAGCCGCTGCGGCCCGCCAGCCGTCCCCGGAACCCTCCGCTCGTTTCTTTATGGTTCGCATTCGTTACATTGTTAAGTACTACCCTCCTGGTGGTTAGTCACTTTGTCACTGGCGGCGGGTCTCGCATTCAGCCTCCCGGCGCACGGGCTGCACTCTGCCTTCCACGGAGCGCGAGCTCTTTTCCGTCTCAGACAACCGCGCGGCGAAACAGGTACCGAAA
The DNA here is from genome assembly GCA_038098605.1 of Gryllus longicercus. Taxonomy (NCBI): domain Eukaryota; kingdom Metazoa; phylum Arthropoda; class Insecta; order Orthoptera; family Gryllidae; genus Gryllus; species Gryllus longicercus. The sequence continues at coordinate 4,905,877 of JAZDUA010000031.1, forward strand.
TCACGTGACAAATTAGTGACAAATTACTCGGATTCCGCGCCGGGCGGGCGAGGTGCTTTACCCTGCTCTGCATTATTCCTCGCAGACGCTGCTGCCCGCCCGCCTGCTTTTCCTCTCCCCTGCCCCTCCCCTCCCCTTCCGCTGCTCCTCCTCCCCCTCCCAGACGCTTGCGCAGCTCCGCGTCTCCGGCAAAAAGCCGTCGTAATGGGCGCTCGATCCCCCCGCCGCCCGCGCCGCCCCCGCGCGCAGTAAGCCGGTAATGCAGGGGGCACGCGTTCCGCCGCCCCCGCGCCCACCTCCCCCGCGCTCCCCACCACCTCCACCCTCTGTGCTGTCTCAGCGGCCTCCACTTCCACCACACGCCCGCCATTCCCCCCCATCCTCCACTGTCGAAACCACTCTCACCCAGCACCCCCCCCCCGATCTCCACGTTGTCCGGCGCTTCCTGTGTGCTGCGACCTTTCCTCTTTATCCACTTCTACCCCATTCCCTTTCGTATCCTTCATCCCCGCCATCTCCCTACAACTTCCAGTCCGCCCAGCCTTCGTCGAAACGCCATCTTCCTCATCTGTTCCTACCGTCTTTGTTCCTCCTCGGTTCCACATAGACTTTTACCTCAAACCCCTACCCCCTGTCGCTGCTTCGCTCCTTTATCGTCACCAGCACAGCAGTGTCTCTTCCCTCTCCCCTCCGCCCCCACACTCTTTCTCTTCAGCTTGTCCCTTTCCTCTCTCGCAGACTTTCATTATTAAAGCGGCGACTACTGCCGCTGGCCGTACCTGCCCGTATCTCAATCGATCCCAGCTCTCTGAGCTTTGTAGCATAAAAGGCCGGCCCGACGCCGCGCCGCCGCGCGCCAGCCCCACCCCCACCCCCACCCCCACTCCCACCCCCACCCCACCCCCACCCCACCCCCACCCCACCCCCACCCCACCCCCACCTCACCCTCTCACCCGCCCCCCGCCGCCTGCGTCGCCCCGGGAGGGGGCGCATCGTTGGGGCCGCCGGGCGGAAGGGAGGGGGTCACAAAGCGAGAGGGGCGGGCGCCGGTCATTTTCCTTGCGTCCGTCCATTATAGACCGGGAGAAGCCATGCATAGCTTACCATTATCGACTTTTTACGCTGTTATTGTTGTTGTTAGTGAGCGCCGGCGGTGTCCAGGGGGCGCCGCGCGGGGACCGGGCCGAAGGGCACGCTAAGGGGCGGCGTACCGTGGGACAGATGACATTCGAGCAGGCCGCCACTGGCGATCGGCCGACTGAACAACGAAAATTGCATGTATAATGTTTGCACCTATTTAATTATATGAATGTACCCACCACCATATTACTTCAAGCGACCTATAATGTTTGCATAAAATTGTTTGAAAGCCGTTTTCATATCCAATAGAATAAATTTGTTTTAAAAATAAAATTTAATAGAGATAATTGTGATCAGTTGTTAGCTCATACGCAACGGTAAATATTGCGGTCGACGACTATTTAATCAAGATCTTTGTGGGAATTGTTCATATTACAAAACAATATCGGTCTGTGATGATCACCATTGTCAATACCACATTCTTTTTTCAACAAACACAGATGTAACTTGTCAAAACCCGTCACTGATAAGTTAAATAACATCTATTCTCATTTCATTTGTCAACTATTTTACCAAAAATTATGTTTTTCTTTCCGCATCTACTTCTCGTATAAAAAGTTTTAGCTTTACTGTTCAAAACAAATTCCAAAAAATTCTGCAATTGAATGCAAAAGTTGCTCTTTTAGAAGTTCTGAAACAAAATCCCTTTACATCTGGAAACCTTTTAAAACGACACGCTACACACAGCCGATTTTATTTCATTAGTCAACTATGCAACATAATATGTAATTTGTTTGCCTGCCGTTTCGTGCCTACCCGCTGGCCGGCCATTCTGTTGAACCGATGAAGTGCTCGCCCAACTGAATGCAGCGCCCCTGCGCTCGCGAAATTCGTTTAACGTTTGTCCCTCTAGAATTCTATCAAAACAACAGGCGCCCTCATTTACTCCCGCGCCCTCGCGCCCGCCCGCGTCGCTCAGCGGTGACTGCAGCGCCCACTCAGGTGCGGGCGCAGCGCCGGGCAGCGAGCCCCGTTTCCACTCCTCGCTTGGCCGTGCATTCGCTCACGGCCCTGCTCGGGTCCACGGGGAAGGAAGAATTAGGGGAATTTTGGTCTTGCTTCGAAAGGCTGTTCATGTGGTAGGAGTTGATAATATGCCTAATAATCATATCGATATTTCATGTCAAGGTTGTTAATTTCTATTAAGTACTGAAACAACAAACACATGGTAAAATTTGAAGCCAAACATTGATTGACTAACTTTCAAATTCACTCTTTTGTTCATGTATGTTCAGGATTTTTCTTTGAATCTACGTAACAACATACTTCGAACTTGCCTCAATCTTCTTCGTGTTGCTTGATAAATCACATCTCACAATTCGCCTGTTCATCAGCTGCTGCCATAGGCTTCAGCAGGGCCGTTGCGTTTCATGTATTTTCTGATTTTAACGTCTTTTTTGGATTTTGCATCATTGATCTTTCCCCTTTGCGTTATTCCTGCTTCATTCGCATTGTTGTTTCCCCTCGCTTTTAAAACGTTATCTCTGGACTTTCTGCATTGTTGAATGATTCTCCTCATCAGCTTTGTCTTCTCCCCGACTTCGTTCACATCTTTTTTTTTCTTTTCGTGATGAGATTTATACCTCTTCTCTGAATATGAACTTACATTGAAACTGTAAATAACAAATTCTGTTCGGAATATAGTATTCATAGCGCTCTATATTTCTCTCTTCAGATTTGAGAGCCACTTGCTAGCCTCCTACGCCTGCATCAACTTCATGATGCATGTGCATCAACGTCCTACAAAAATCATAATTTCTTGTATTTCTGTCTTCTTCCGCGCGACCTAGATCCCTGACACTACTCCCTGGCACCCCTATTTTTAAAGCTTTCATTCCTGGTCATTCGTTTCCTCTCTGCATTTTCTCCGCAATCGCTGAGTACCTCCCTCTTTGCTCCCCAGTGCCATCACCACATCCGCTCTCTCCGCCCCCTCTTTGTAGCTCCATTCCTCTCCACCTCGCTCGCTCCCTCCCTCACACCCTTCCGCCCATCCCCTCTCGACCGCCCGCCCCGGGGCGCGCGAGGCACATAGCCGCCCAGCTGGCGGAAATGAGTTGGATGCTGTAATTAAAACGCCTGGTTCATGTATTATTTAAAACTAGTGTTTATACGCCGCGAACTGCCGTTTCTTTGTGTCACGGTAGCGAGCATGGGTCAGCTGGTCTGGGTTGCAACCTACCGCTGTTTTAAAATATTAAATGTCCGCCACTCGCGACTCGCCCATCCGCGTCCACCGTTCCGTTTTGTTATTTATTTAATTCCGTTTCCCGGCGTAACTGTTGTTTTCAATCATTTCGTAAAAAAAATCGGTTGTCTCCGTTCGTTCGATTTGTTGGAACGAGATTGTTCGACTGCGCACACGGGGCTTAGAATGGGAGACCGTTTACCATCTAAACAGGAATCATTAATTTTTCTTTGCCTATTTTTTTGAACGAACGTCAATCTGCTATGAAATTTCATGCGACCGTACGTTTCACTATGTATTTATTTTCTCACCCACTACAGACAACTAGCGCACTAAGTTTTACCCTTTTACCAAACGAGAAGACCAAAATTTATTTAGGCGTGGAAACGCAGTTCATCTCTTCACGAATTCCCTCTCTAGAGGTAGCCCCGCCTTGCGCAGGACTACCTTTCCTTTCCCGTGCGTGTTTTCGAATGTTTATGAGCTTATTTTTAAATACACTGCCCGCGCTGTGTATTTGTTGCGGAAACTTTTTGGCGTGTCGTGGGTGAAGCTACAGAGGTAAGCACGAAAATATACACACAAATTAGGACGGGGCTTAACGTTTCTCCCGCTTTGAATAAAAAAATCCTTCCGAAACCTGAATCCCACGCGTCAGGTGTCACATTTCTCTCTGGCGAAACGCACGTCTCCTCCCCGGGGGCTCGCGTTTTTACCCTTAGCCACTAAGCTTGGTTTCGAGTATAGGCTTAACGTAACGCAGAGGAGACGCACACAACCACGTTGCTTTTTCAGTAGTTTTGTCTCTTTTTACGTTTATTCATTGTTTTCTTTCTCACTTTCTCTCTTTTGACGTATAAATGTGCATAGATGATATATTTTACGTTAAGTCATTTCAGTGTAATGATGTGAAGTGTGAAATGTACTACAAAGAGCAAAATGTTTATGACAGATAAAACAACTTATCCGATTGCTGCTGCGAACTAGATGTAATTTAATTATATACAATTCACTTACGAAGCAAAGTTCAATTTTTAACTTCTTTGGGCAGAAAATGAATGTGAAAATAAATAGGTGTACGTAGTCTTCAAAAGAAAATGAATGACTACTAAATTCCTGAACCCAATATATTGCAATCGGCAGGACAACCGACTATCGATGAGAATTTTATAGTACTACCCCAAAAGACAAATAAATGATAGTCGTCAGTGGAAGCGAAAGTGAAATCAGATGAGAACAAAAGCATAACTGACAGTGAAGGTCAATAAAAAGAAAGAAAAAAGAATAAATGTGTCTGATGTATTAATCAAGACTCCAAAGAACAAGTTGCTTTATTAAATCGTTAAAAAAGAGGGTATTTTAGGAAGACGTTATAATCCCAATATGTTCCATTTCTTCATACCTTTCCTCAGTTGCAATGGCAACGGAGCAGAAAGACGCGAAATTTCACAACGAGCACACTTACGAGATGTTTCTCGGCAGCAGAATCTCCTTTCGTAAGTTGTAATTGGCCCCGCTTCAACTTCTCGTGAGGCGGCGCCACGTCACAACTTCTCACAACGAGAGGACTACATTACAAGCCGCGGCCTTTGATCTTTCCGTTTGAAATCTTGCAACAGAGACCTATCGAAAGCAAGACAACTCTCCGCGAGTCAGCAAGAGGCGTATCGATTCCCCGCCAAGCGAAGGACGACGATGCGCCGGCGTGGGGAGGAGGCAGGAAGAGGCAGATACAAAAATTTCACCCAGGCGGGGAAAGGCTGGCTAACTCGTCCTGTGGAGATAACGTCGTCGGTGACTTCTGTGCAGTAAACGTTATTACGAATAGTAATCCATCGTTGTACATCAATCGCATCCGTAAATGAGTTGAAATATTGTTTCTCTACCAATACCTTAGTGTACATACATTGAAAGTAAAGAACTCCAAGTGTCGGGAAAACCAAGCTTGAAAGTTTGTAAAGGTGCAGTTGCATGGAGCAACAATGTTTTCTCTCTGGGAAAAAAGCATGATTCCTCTAACATGGGTATGAAATCTTTGTACGTTAGATATGAACGTGAGATCTGTAAGAATGATAACACAAAAATGACCATGAGCGTGCATACAATGTTCGTGCAATAAGCCATCATACATCAATCAGTAGTTTCCATTTACAATAATATTCTATTGAATGAGTGCAAAGGCAAAGATACTAGTGTGTGATCTCTTGATGTCTCTCGTGGGTTGCAACAGCTCAAAAAATACGAATTTTGAGTAAATACACTTACGAGAATTCCAGGAGCAACAGCAACATAGCTTACTGTACAGTATTCCACCAACAAAATGCAAGAAGTGTGAATGCAAGAATGATGCGTTTCAAAGCAAGGTAAAAACTTCAATTTCATTCATCTGAACTCCTCATTTCTTGACTTATGCCATTATTGCATTAAAGGTACATACATATTTTTTAATGCAAAAAATATGAACATCCTAACGTTTATAAGTACAAAGAAATGAAGAAAAAGACATCACGTCACAAACCATTTAGATACAAGAAGCATCTACTGGCGATCTGCTCTGACCCGATGTTATCTCGCTTCGCTCTAACTTTCTCTGCTCGGTTGTCACGAAATTCACCAACCCAGAATGGTAATATTTTATGGCTAGGCAGATAGTTGATCATCCCAGCACATGTAAATCACGTCGGTGATTTTGATCAATATTTAGTTACGGTATACATGATCTTGTCGCCTTATCTCGCCATAAACCAAATATGGCTATGTCAAGATGTAAAAAGGTTATGATTCTCCATTGCAAATGAAACAAGAAGCCTCTTGATTTTATATTAGTAAAATTATAGTTGTCTTCTTGCAGGGCTCAATCCTTGAACCGATTCCTCCGATTTTCCTCCTCTGTTTCCGATGCGAGCAATAATTTCTCCCGCGACGACTCCGAGTTGCAGCGCAGGGAGCGCGCACGAGGGCGCGGTTCTTGGGCCGGTGACCTGCGGGTGATTAAGTTGAGCCTGAGGCAGTGCAGGTCAGGGGGTAGCAGGGGCGGGAAAGGGGCGCGGAGGGGGGCGGCGGCGGAGGGCAGCGCGTGCTCCCGACAGCCCGAATGGCCGCCCATTGACAGTCGATCAAGCCGCGGCCGCCGGCGCCGAAGACGGGGCCTGCGCGAGGGGGCAAGGGAGAGGGTGGGAGAGCGCGGTTGGCCTCGGGCCGGCGCCGCGCCGCGCCGCGCCGCGCCGGCTGCGTGTGAGGCGGAGGGTGAAGACGTGGACGGGACGGGACGGGCAGGTGTTCCCGAGAGGCTCCCGCTACGAACTTTTCGGCGCCGGAGACGAATGAAAACTCACAGCCGAGTTGTTGGTTATTTTTATAACCCTATGATGACATGTATCATTATTAAGTTCGTGATTAAGAGAGAGAGTGCTCTAGATCTATTATCGTAAGTAACGCATACGTCTTTAACGACTTCTATAAACACACACTCTAGAATCGAGTAAACACCGGCTGTTCTTTAAAATGTTATCTGTAAAGTGTTTGCCAATTACCTCCATTATTAAACTAATGTATTATATTATTTTAATGAAATCAATATAATTTAACATATTAAAGAGTCAATCGAAGTTGTTTTTTTTAATTTTGTAGAAACGAATGTATTTACGGTAAATGAATCACGCAACTTAAACCATAAAAATATAGAAAATATGACAAAAAACAAACCATAACAACAAAGAACAACGAACAATATATGATAATTATTATTCTCAAACGAGTGGATGAAAATGTTATAACAGAACAAACTCCGGAGAGTTTTTTAATAACAGATGTTATATAAACAGTAAAAGTGATTTAAAAATAATTACGGGATTTCCTGGTATCAGAAATGGAGAATATGTTTCTCTGTGATTTTCTTTATACGCTATAGGAGGTAATAAACAAAGCACGATTGTATGATATTTTCGTTTTGAAAATCCGTTGCTTCTTTTTGAGAAATACTGAAATCTGAATTTTGTTGAAATCTGAATGTTGAATGTTGTTCACCATTGGAATGATGTTCACCAAGGCAAAATGTTTCAAGAAATATTATATATTCATTCCCGTTGTATTGAAGTCAAACAAATGGTTATTTAAAAGAAAAAAGTTATTTAGCTTTCATCATTTTCGTGTACATCTGATACGCAAGAGACCTCTTTTCATTTTTTTCTATATTGTATTCGCCGGTAAAATATATTGTTAATGGATCTACCTTCATTTTATATTCGGGTTGTTTAATATTAATGTTATCCTTTACATTTCTTTTGTCATTTATAATAAATAATTGCATTTTGTAAATTTAACGATGATGTAAAAGTACATGTGATGATTCACCGAATATACAAAAAAAAAAAAAAAAACTGATCGTAACAAAGGCTTTCGGAAGATGAGATGGTCATTGGAAGGCGAAAGGGAAAACAACAAAACTCAAAATTTACGATTCAAAAATTGCGAAGTGAGTTCATGTTACGTGAAACTCAATACCTGTCCTTTGGTCACCGTTTTGTGTAACGCACGCTAGAATTACCAAACGGGAACTCTCGTTGGTTTTGTAGCAGAGATGAGCTTTCAACATGTCCACGCAAATGTCGACTGCGAGTTATCGCGTTCGGCCTGGCGATCAGAATGGGAAGGGAATACATCTCTATGTGTCCGATGATTTTTTTTCGGTCCCGTTCCAGATCCAGTGAACGAAAAGGCACTCGACCGTACCACAAGTACAAACAAAACCCCGCCTTCCTCATTCTCCTGCACATTTCCAATCAGCGTTGAGGCAGCGGCGGCAGCGGGGACGAAAAATTAAACTCCAATGACTCGCAGCGAGGGAGAGAAGAGCAGAAGCGCTGTGGTTTCCGCTGTCGCCTGTTCTAACGCCGTTTTTGCCGTACCCTTTACCTCTCCAATTCAGCTTTCTCATCTTTATCCCAACTAGAGAACCATCACCTTCATCCACAGAAATTCAACATGAACATTGGCTTAGCAATCGGTGCAACAGTCAACATTTTATGTGTCATTATACATCTATTATCAACTCGGTCATTATATTATTATTATGATTATTATCATTTTCATTATTATTATTATTATTATTATTATTATTATTATTATTATTATTATTATTATTATTATTGCTATTATACAATTGTCAACTCCAATGCTATTGATTGGTGCTAACAAAAGCTGCATTGCCAGTTTTCTATACTTCGTCACTGCCTTCACTCTTTCCAACCGGTTGAGTTAAGCTCAGGATCAGAATTGTTCTTGTCTCTTTAGCGAATCTGATCTGATGGTCCTGGGGTTCAGGCCCCAAAGCTGGCCAATTGTCGAAACTCTATGGCTGGTTTGAGTTGAACAATTGTCTGGAGTTTCTGGCGAATGCTGCAGCACTGCAACCGGATACGGACCGTACGCGATCCTTCCACCCTCTTTCGTGTCCTATACTATTCCCTCACACACACACACACACACACACACACACATTCTTACACCACTCTACTATACAGATCGGGAGACCAGTCGAGAGCATAGATCTAGCCTAGCTTGCGCGGTGCCCCGCTGGGTGGAGATACCTGGAATGGGAAATCCCCTGCAAGTTAAGTAGGTGAGCGCCTGTTTTCACCATCCAACGGGAAAGGACTCTCCGCCACCTCCCGGGAAAAAACATTGATTCCACTAACAGAGCGAATGATCATAGCAACTGATGTGCACAATATAATCAATCACTATTCACTATTACCATCTACAGGAACTCATTAACATTGTTTCATTTCCAATCGCTGTTGCAAAAGGGAGAGTGATTTGCTAGTTGCCCTCTACATGTCTCTTTTTTCTCACTTAATCGAGTACTTTCTCTTTAATTATGATAAAAGTGTCATGTTCACTGTGTCGGCACTAGTTATTCTACAATAAAATGTTATGATCACAAACTCGTTATTGAGATCGCTCAAGATTCAATGGGATGAAATAGGAGCACAGGCTTTCGAAAATGGAGTGTAGAAATGTGCGGATGTAGATATAATTCAGAGTATGGTACAAAAGATATTCAGTTTCAGTGCTCATTATCAATTCGATGAACAACATTTAGAGATTGTAATTTACAGAAAATTGTAAAAATGGTACCTATGAGATTGGTTTTAAAACATATTGCCTTATCTTTCGTCAATTCGGGTTTCGGATTTAATGGCACTCAGACCTTTTTTTCTTAGCGTCTCTTGACATTTATTCCGGAACTTTGTATTTAAGTGCATGTTAGATGCATTTTTGTTTTTCGTTTCATTCACTTTTACTTCTTTCCCAATTAGCTTCATTAATGTGAGTTTCTCCTGTGCAGCATGCTCTCTTTGAATCTCAGTTTTGTAAAATTACATTTGTCCTACTTGCCTCAATTTAAAAAAAAATGTTTTATTTTTCTTAAAATTTATATAGGTATTTCATTTTATAGGGTTACTTTAAAAATCGATTTTCAGTTTATGTTACCTAAGCGGTACGTAGGCGAATAATTCGTTTAGTCTTTAATATGATTTCTAACAACCTCTCTGGTGTGTGAAACATCGCTTGACCGTGCTCAAGCCATCCGTTTTTCGTAAGTCTCCGCCGACGGTTCGCTTGCATCGTGGCCCCGCCTCGTAACCTCGCCACCGCGCCGCTGGCCGCAGCCGAGGGGGAAGGAGGAGGGGTGGGGAGGCATTGACGCGACCTCTTCCCCGAAGCGGCGACCGAGCGGAAAACGGAGCCCAGAGCTCGGGAGTCGAACTCCGCGCTCTTCAAAGCGAACGCGAGCCGGCTTTTGCGATGTCAACGGGCTCTGGACGAAGTAACCAATTAGGGGCCTTAATAGAACTCTGTACCGGCGGAGGCAAAGTTGCGGAGGGGGAGGAGACAGAGGTGGAGGGGAGCAGAGAATCACGAGGGAGGGGGAGGAGTAGGCAGAAGGTGGAGGTTCAGGATGCCGCTTCCGTTCTGACTCTCTAACGGGCACCGCCCTCGACTTACAATTCTCATCTCTCTTTGAAATCGTACTTGCTCGCATCCCTTTTCTCATAATTCTCTCGTCTTTCCTCATCGTATCTACTTTTGTCAATGATCTGAGATTGTGTTTTCGACTGTGCGTGTTTTTTCTCATATGTTTATTGATTTATTCTTTTCTGTGATTTACTTCTTTCGTTTTTCCAAATATAAAACAATGTGATGATTTAAATTTGTTTCCCATTACTGCCCAATTTGAACATTACGTTTTCTCATACTTTTTTAATTATTTATAATATGTTACTCATTATAAACATTTTTATTTTGTATTAATTTACTTCAGTTCTCATGCACTATGGTTAGGTAATTCTTGACCCGTTGCAATCATATGTCGTGTGGTTCTTGAATTTACGTGAATATATTTTTTTACTGACCTAAATTCAAGACCCACACGACATTTAGGTCTTTAATTTTTAATTTGGTAATCAATAGATGCAAGGTAGATGGATTCTGTTTTTTTTTTTTTTTTTTTTTTTATAAATAATAGTGTGCGATACATGTTTTGGAACCATACTACGCATGAGCTATTTTCGCCAACCGCTCCGACGTTGGCCAGCGCCCTCTTGCCGCCTTCCGATCCTCCAACATTCGCACTTCGTGGGGCCCTCCCCGTTTTCGCTGCCCGCGCCGCGCCGCGCCGCGCCGCGCCGCGCCGCGGCCCTTGCCCTACCCCGCTCCCCTGCCTCGGCCTGTGCCGCGCCGGCAGCTTCAGTTACCCTTAATGGCAAGCGGACCTCTGCTCGGCGCAGCGAGGCGGGGAGGGCACTGCCCTCGAGCCCACACCCCCTCGACCTCCGCCTCCACTGCCCTCGCTCCTGGCCCTGCGGCTGCCCCCGGCGCAGTTCCACGCACCACGACTCGTTGTGCGACACAGTGGGCCGAAAAGGTCATAAAATCTTGAATAGACATCTTTCATTGACTTTTCATTTTTTTTATCATTCCTTCAAAATTTAAGACCAGTCTGTTTTGACATCATTTTTTTCGCTATCAATACTTTTTTTCTTTTGTATTGAAGCTCATTGCAATGAAATAAAGTTCTCTGGCATAATTTTTACCTTGTGCCACCATTTTGTCATATTTGTTGTTCTTTTTTCATTTTTTCATTCAATTTACTATTACGAGTAATTTATCATTTTTTAATGAATAACAATTGATAAAGCATATTTGTTTTAATCAAATGTGTGAATTCAAATAAATCGACTCTAAACAAAATAATTAATGCATGAAAACATACTTTCCGCGATATTCAAGCCGACATTTTAACACACTAATCACTAAGAAATATGTTTCATGATTTTTATTCATTTCTGGGAGATTTGTTTTTCTCTGACATGATTATATTTGAAATCTGTAATGTTAAAACGTTGCTTGAAGCAACACTTTCTCTTTACAATGTGGAGGAGGTTTCATGTCCTTGTGTACTATTCTCTGCTGTGTAGTTACGAGGATTGAAGTATTTATTTTATGCAAATATTGATATTTTATATCTTTAATGCAAGACAAGTTGAAGATTAATAACGTACGTAGATATATCTCCAAAAGCAATATTTCTCTCCCTCCAAATATTAAATTAGAGTAAAGTCAGGCAAACTCACAGTAATAATATAAGTAGAGTAAATAGATGTATTTGATTCATTACATCTGAGACTTTTATGAATAATTTTTTATGTACATACTTTCTTGAAATATGCTATCAAACATCATCAGTTAGGTTTGCCTCAGAACAACTCTTCACTCATGTTGTGTTAACTCTCAGACTCTCAGAAAAAAATGTTTAAGAACAAATTGTGATTAAAAAAATGAAAAATCTCTTAAAGTTACACACATTCACGATCACATTTTGCCCTTTTTAGGTGCGTAAATTACGGAAGAAAGCTTGTGTTTTGAATGTAGAATTTCTACAATTGTTCCCAGTCAACAACTTTTGAAATAAGCAGTGGATTTGGTTGCAAGCAGATCTGAGCCATTTTAAACGTGGGAATGCAATAGGCTATACAACGGTGCATAAATATAAATTTAACGACTCTGCAACAGTTAGAATGGTGCGAAGTCAACTGATTAATTTATTGTTTTTCTTTCTCACATACTACGTACGTAGTATAGAGAATGTTATGTGTTGATGCAGCAAAAACTTGTATTGTAGATGCCTTGATTTCGAAAAACTGATTGACTGTTGTTGTTGTTTTCTTTGTTATTTAAGGTCGCATCAACGTCTATGGTAATTGTGAGGATGACACGATATGATGATGATAGGGAGTGCAAGGACGAACACAATACAACCATGCCCGAGGCGGGACTCGAACTCGCGTCCTTCGGTCCGATATCGCTACGGCACTACTACCTTAGCAATCTTGGTCACCGGATCAGCTGATTAATTATTCTTATTTCTACACTTAGTAAATAACTTCTTCTAACTCCTTATGTGGTCAAAATTCATATTTTATGAGTCGTTGATTTCCTTAAAAAATGGACCCTATTTTTTTCTTATTTTCTCTTTGGAATAGTGCAAAGTAAGCTTCTAAAAATGGCGCAGATCCCATTTTCGTTAAACTCTCTAAATTTTCGAAAATTGCAAAAATTACAAATAATGTATTAAATTACAATCGGTGCTGTTGTAGCAACACTAATGTACATAATGTAACAGCCGGTTTTGAACTAAACGTAATTCTGCATATACGCGGCACCCCGATCGCGTGGGCCGTTTGGCCCAGTGTACGCTACGCCCCCTCCCACCCCACCCCTCGCCACGTCGAGCCACCCACCGTGCCGTCCGGCCAGCTGCGCGCCCCGCTGTTCTTTCGAGCAGGGCGGCGGCGGCGGCGGCAGCGAGTCAAGTAGGCGCGACGCACCCCACTTTGGGGAGAGCTGGCAGCAGGCCGTGAAAACCGCGAAATGCGAGTTTTTTTTTTCTTTCTTCTGCCGGTGTATGGCGTGCGAGTGATGCCGCGATTCGCTTGACTGTTCTTTTATTGGGAGCGACCCTTTGCCCTCGATGGAAACTGTTCAGTCACATACTACATCCTGTCGCCTGGATTGACTCGGGTGTGAATGCAATTTGAGTAATCTTAGCTCAACATTGAATACTGTCAGGAGAGATGATATTCAAGTTCCTCTTCTATATTTCGTTTATATTATTGGTTACTGATTAAACTCTTTTTTTATTTATTTTTACTTCATTCAGGGTTCAAAAAAAAAACTGTTAACTCTTCAAGCATTACTTGGTAGAAAGATAAGCAAAGCGAATGGTTAAAACATAAAATTAAAATACCTATAATATTGTTGTTTGGTTGGATATCGATGTCATTTCTGAAACACATTTCCCAATACAACATAATTCTATTTGAATTTCAGCAAACTTTTATCCACACGTCGGTTCCCGTGTATGGGAAGAATTGGATGAGTTTCAATATTGTTTATTTTCCATCAGTTTAAAGTACTCAATTTTCCGATACAAAAACAATAACTCAATGACACTTCCATTATCCCAGTGACACTTATCGGACTATGCGTTCTAGTGCATCGTATTAAAATTTTGAGTTGATTGACAGGGTGATTGACTCGGGCAGTGTAGACGATAACGAGTGGTTGGGTACCCAAGAATAAGCCAGGCCCGAAAATGATTACTTCTAGCAGCGGTACAATATAGTTTCCTGGCAACCAAAAATATCTAGATAATGTAATTATTGATTTGTAACGTATGCGTTTGTTGTTGTTTAGCCTTTAAAATTCGAACTAAAACAATCTATAATTTCTTTGTCAAAAGTATGTGTTTTATCTCATAATAGTTTACTTGGATATTTTCAGTTGTTCAAAAATTAAACAGAATGTGATATTTTAAGATAAATGTGATTTCTTAATTACGTAGTCCTGTTTTGCTATCATAATGGATACATCTATAAGATATTTAAAGTTTCTCAATTGAAACAGAATTAATCTCTGAAATGAATTAAGGAAACGTTACCACGTTGCGTAAAGCTTATTCGACACCTTTTTTCGTTTTTTCACAAGTAGTAGCTTTAATAATTGTATTTGTACACTTTTATATTCATTTTTTCATTCACGCGTTACTTTCGTTTTAATATCTTATTTAAAGGGTTTCATTTTCTCTTACATTTCTGTTCTACTTATCAAAGAACGGGACCGATTAAAATATTAATAATCCTAGCCGGACGCTAGTATGAATAACACATTAAGAATAATGTATTACTGTCAGAGAACATGATTAAAAAGGCTGGGTCTCATGACTTATTACCGAAAGCCTCAGTCAACCAGAAATTCTAACCTTTGTGAAATTATGTAATGCAGTCACCACACGCATTCGTTTGAATATGTTGCGCGTCCACAAGCCACGCGTTGCTATAATATTCCATGCAATGCCACTCTCTATTCTACAAGTGAAGAAAAGGTGAAATGAGCAATATATGGGAGTTATCCAAAAGCGTTTTTAAACAACAAACCACTCGTCCTTGAGAAATTCAGAGAAGAGGATATTACTCTATTTCATTTAACAACTTTACGTAGTACAAATTCTAAATAAAGAGAACATTTCATAAAGTATCATAAGAATTAACTATACATTTTGTATTGCAAATAGCCGAATTTCTAACATAGTTTTTAAACGGACACCGTTATATTTAAATAAGGAATTGTTTTCCGACTTTAATTGGGAAACGGAAATAATTTGATTGTGATTTATAATTTTAATTTTTCGTTTCCTACTCATTTTTATTATTAATTCCGATTATTTGAATTTTAAAATCTGTTAAAAAATTATGTGGAGCTAAGAGAGGTTTTTCAATATATGAGTTGAACATTTTAAAATGCAATTTTCAATCATTCGCCTCTTACATCATTCATGGCAGTTTCGTTGATAAGATAAAGATAATGAATACTATAATTCTGTAAAGAGCATCTTTGATGTGTTAAAATTGATTGAAACACCTTAGAATTGGCGTGGTGGATGGGGAATTTTTTTCTGCGTTGGTATCTGGAACAGAACTTGGAACCAGGGTCATTGGATGACTCCTACACCTGCATTATATTTCGATTAAAACATTAAAGTTACATTTACATTTCGATTAAAACACAAAAGTTAGTTAACACGTGGTCAGCTGCGATGCTGCCATCTAATCGGAAGCTTGAACGTCATTATAATGACGTCACCATATACTGTCTAAAGTGATATATTATATACTATAATGAAGTTGAAGCTCCCGATTGAATGACAGCACCGCAGTTGACCAAGTACCTACGGACTTAATGTTTTAATCGACGCATAATCTTATATCGCCCGTGACAAATTCGCCCAGAACACCCACGCCGTGCGCCCCGGGGCTCGGGGGCCAGGGGCCAGCCGCTGGCCGCGGCGAGGCGCGACGAGCCGCGCAGGAGAAGCGCGTGGAAATTGCGCCGAGGGTCTTGTTCCGATTCAAAAAGGCGACCTCCTGAATTCGTAACAGGCGCGGCAATCCGCCGCTAGCGCCGCTTCTCGGGTGAGTTAATTGCTAAATGAATATTCCGCCCGCCGCCCTCGCTGCCCTTTAGTCCCTTCTCGCCTCGCCACCTCTTCCTCCCTCCTCCTCTTCCTCCTTCTCCCTTCCTCTTCCACTCGCACCCTCTCCCTCTCGCGGAGCTCTAAAAATTTAACCCGCCTTCCGCGGCGGCGGCGGCGGCGGCGGCGGCGGCGGCGAATTTTTCCCACTGTCGGTCGCAAAATGCCCGAGTTAAACTCGCGCTATTGTTTTCAAAGCGGAATCTCCGCCTGGCCCCGTTTCAGATGTACTTTCTGCTTGACAAATGAGAATATAGAGGGAAGTGACATAGCGCGGGGAGAAAGAACGCGGCGTCGCGGCTTGAAAATTGGAGGCGTAGGATGAAGAGGAGAAGAAGCGGAGGAAGAGAAAAAGCAGGGGAAAAGGTGTAAATGGCAGAAACCAGAACAAGATATGGTAGTGAGCAGGAAAGAAGCGCAAATAAATCCTTATCGTTTTAGATAGAGGTTATGGATAAAAATGTGGATGTGTTTCATTGAATGTCCCACGAATCCTGGGATCACCGCTGACGACACCATTTTGAACACGTATAGATGTCCATAGTGAGTTTTCGATATCGGCTTCTAGATAATGGAATAGGGTTTATGTGGTTCAAGCAACGTACAAGGATCTTATTAAGTACTTCTGTATTCATGTTAACTCCTAACAATTGTGTCAGAAGGCAAATTTAGAGCTCCAAGGTTGATGTCAATGGCGATATGGCGTGCGAAAGGGTCCAAGAGGTAACGGGAGAAAGTAGTGCTTTAAGTAAATTTGTTCGAGTAACAGTTGTGTTTATCGAAGCGGAGTTTCCCGCTTGTTCGGTAGTGCTGTGTGGTGTCCTTTCTCGAAAATAAACCACGATTCGAATATAAGTAATACGTAACATTTTCACTTCCCCAAACAATGCAACTAGATGAAAGTTAGTTTGATTACACTCTAAATTAGTAAATATTGATACAAATATTTTGAAGTATTGTCTCAAATACTGGTTTTTACGAATATTCATTACTTGATTTTCTTAATACCAAAATGCTCCTTCAATAAACTGTACCATTTACATAATTGGAAGTCAAAAACGTTATGTCCATTCATTCTTGTGACTTGCGACTAAATGGCCCCGTCTGAGTATATTTATTCGCAAAAGTTGTTGGTACCTAGAGATACTTTAATAATACTTTTTTGTGAGAGGCAGTAAAATGCAGTAAACTCACCAGAATATCCATGACTTCGAATCCGCATCGCCAATATTCAAAATGTCACGAAGCGCACCTAACCTAACCACAAAATTGCAAAAGATGGACGATTTCCGCCGTAAACATATCCATTAGTGACCAATTTTGCCGCTAGAGGCGCTGGTGTCAAACGGTACGATTTCTGTGTTAGAAAATCGAATATACTCGCAAGTTTTCAAGCATAAATTGTGCAGGCTGGTCTGCACGATTTTTGCACGCATACCGTATAGAAGGGCCCTAAATATCAGTTCACTATTGTCTGGTCTCAACCCGCGATTTGGGGTTCATAGTCCGAGGTGACAACCACTACTCCGCTAGAGCCGCTTCTAAACCTGCACCGAATAGAATTTGCCTGTCACTTTGGGGGGGAGTGAGTATTCATTGTTTCCGGGAGCATCAACTACTCAGGTCATTAGTCCCAGCAGTGTAGTGAAGTGCATTTTATAACCCGAGTGGTGGAGATATCTCCCACATACGGATCGTCATATTCGACACGGTCCTACGCTCCGTCCTCGAGATATTCCCTTACCGGGTCATAATTCCAGCTGGGACAAGGTATGCTCACGTGTAATCTTCTGGCGTGCGTTGTAGTGTAGTGCAAAAATGTGTGTGTGTGTGTGTGCGCGCGTGCGTGTGTGCGCGTGTGTGCGTGTGTGGGATGGGAGGGTGGGTTTGGATGTGGGTGTGCATTGGGAGAGTAGGGAGCAAGGATGAATAAGGATATATTGCGTTTAGCCCATGGCCAATTTTTTTAAGGTACCGCTCCAGCATTCGCCTCGTATTGAACGGGAAATTAAAGAAAATTCCTTATCGCAGCAGCCGCAGAGTCGGGAGTATTAAAATCTCCCGAGGCCTACATCTGTTTCTGCCATCTCAGCTGGCACCGCGTTAGGATACCGTCTAATCCTTATATCGATTGCTTGGATGGACTACTACGCGTCCCCAGACACGTCGAACACGTGCATCGTGCAATGAATATCCCGCTTGCTCGAGAGCACGTGAATGTTGCAGGTGATGAGGAGGGCGGAGTAGCGCTAGCGTGACTTTTGTTGCATTCGCAGGGTCAAGGGGTATGATTTGTGGAAGAATATGGATATGAAATCCCTTTCGGCTGGTATTGTCACACTATTTTCTGCGTGTGTTAAGTGCTGCCGTGAAAGTAAAGCCGGCTCGTCCGTGCGGTGAGAATACTACAATCATTCTATCAACCAATACACAATTGTAGAATTTCAGTTGTATTTTCAATCCTTCAAATTGAATGTGAGTGTTCGGTTAGAAAAAATTGATTTGACATGTTACTCCGTATGTAAATAAAATTCTGTCTATTAGCACAAAGTGGGGTAGAGTTTATAATGTTATCCGAATTAGAAAATGAAATCCTAGGCGTATTTCCATCATAGCTTTTTAATACAAAATGTAGATTTTCCGGTCGCATAGCGGTCATCTTCAGAGCAATATGTTTCTCTGTCTACCTCTCTGACGCCACATGTTGTGGTGAATACGTCGCAATGCGACCGTAAAAAGCTTTTCGCTGTTTTAATAAACTACGACGAGATTCCATCTGAAATTAAATTTCGTAAAATTCTGTTTTATCACCGAAGACGTAAAAGTCTACGAAAATTAGGAATAAATCTCGTACTCATTGTTTTTTAAATTTACATTTTTGAAATAGAATTAATTTGAACTTGAAAAGTGAAAAGAAATATTAATTATTGTAAATTGACGAATGAATATCACATCACATCTCACACTTGGTTAAACATTATTATGAAAGATAACGATGATAAGTACTACAATCAGAATACTTAAAATAGCATTCATTATTATATAAGTAATATTGGTGTTAAATTTAAAACTAAGTGAGATTCGCCATATTAATGGCACATTTAAAATATATTAATAACATACAAAAAAGCATTTGTAATCACAGCGTATGCTTCTAGGTAGATACTGTACTTTACCCGAAATGTGTTCTTCCGTCTATGTAAAAATTACAAAATATTCTGTAAAATTTGACTTAGTCTAAATTTTTTACCGCATGTGACAGCAGTGACATCACAAATTTAAATTAATATTTAGTTTGCCCCTGTCCTTTATCGTTTTGGTATATCACGATCTCTCCCACACGCATGAACACTATTTTTACCAGCATGATAATTTCACTGAGGCGTGTCGCAAATGTAAAATATCATGAAATCGTGACAACATAGAAATTGAAACGAAACGCGGGAATAATAACACACAAAATGTGTTTGTAATCACCGCACGAAATAACAACACCAAAGTGTTTTATCTCTGTTTATAGAAGCTTTGAAATTGCCTCTTCAGCAGTCGTTTGCATTTTCATTTTGTATTGTGATTTCAGAACAAAACAGTAGTACTTTTCTTGTCTCGTCGATATCGACTTCGATCCCACACACGTAGAAACCTCTTTGTTCCCTACTACATTTTCGTAAATCACCGTCGACTCGAATACGTTACGTAATCTTCGCTTTAGTAGATGGGTATTCTCAATTTCCGAGAGATTAATAGCCGAACGCCAAATCATAATTTATCTGACAGATCAAAACTCTGGAATTAGATGTATCATGGAAAGTCGTCTTTTGCATCATTGGCGGCAAAAGCGAAGATGTATTGTGCTGTACAGAAGTATTGTAGGTCTCTTTATCACAAAATGGAATCACGAAGCAATATTATGGTATCTTCAGAAGTGAGACTTGCAACGAATGCAAAACACGTTATTCATATTGACAAAACATGCAGTTCAAGTAAAAGTGAGAGGTGGAAAAGAAAAAACCGGGACAACTCAGTATTAGTAGTGAACACAACAACAAAATAAGGAAAGATAAAGGGTGAATTTAAAAAGAATTACACTGCAAAGAGAAGAATCAGAAGCAATATATCTGATAAGATTAATCAATCAGATAAACTGATACTATGAGGCAGGAGGACCCGAAAATTGTTCATGCCATTTGGTTTCTGTAAGGCCTTGGTTGCTTGCAAAATAATTGCTTCTTCTTTTTCTTTAACTCTTTTCATTTTCATTACAAAAGAAATAATACCCACTATTCCCGGTGTTAAATTATTCAACTTCACCTTGCGTAAAAACGTCCTTTA
Source organism: Gryllus longicercus (assembly GCA_038098605.1). Lineage (NCBI taxonomy): Eukaryota > Metazoa > Arthropoda > Insecta > Orthoptera > Gryllidae > Gryllus > Gryllus longicercus. The sequence continues at coordinate 4,926,132 of JAZDUA010000031.1, forward strand.
CAAGTCATACAGTCACTGAAAAAGACATTCTCGAAAATAAAAGAGTACCGACAAGTATCATTCTCTTTCATCAACTGCACGCAATACAACTTCGATGGCACGCCTATTCTATGCATTATTGAAACTGTGATGGCACTTACTAAATTCGGGCTCGCATTGCGACATGCCTCCGCCTCCTTAACCCCGAAGACCCAGCCTGCCCGAGAGGCCACGGCGACGGTGCATGAGAGGGCGTGGCAACAGCCCTTTCACGTGCCTCTAATGCCCTGTTTCGCAGCTCGTCTGTTCTGCTCTCTCACCCGCACCTCAGACCTTGCTTCCGACCTCGCCTCCACTGCCCCTGCCCCCCGTCCCCGCTCCACACCACCCGCCGCCGCCGCCGGCCCCGCCCTCGCTCCCGTCCGCTCGCCCGTCTCCGCGTTCCGTCGCTGCCGCATGATTACAGAGAGCGCCGCCGCCTCGTTGAAATATTGAGGAGCCACCGTGCGGGGCCCCGACCTAGCCTACCATTCCCGCCTCGCCCCCTCCCTCTGCCGCCCACGCGCTGCACGCGACGCTCGCGTCGAAGTCCGCTCGCGCTGCGGCGGTCGCATGCGACCGCTCTGGGACTCGCTGCTGCGCCCCATGATTGTCGCTTATACAATTGCGGTTTCATGTGATCGCCGTTTTGAAACAGTTGCGGACAGATATTTTGATTTGACAGTGATGAGTGGTATTTCGTGTTATCAACACTTGTTCCGATGAATATTTAATTTTAATGATGGGTTTTTGAGTTGTTTTATTTTATATTTTTTTTATTTTATTTTTTATTTTGAAGAATATTTGCGTTGCGTACGCATTCAGTGTGTAAAACTTGCATGTTCTGGGTCTTCTTTCAAAAGGTTTGGATGTGATTTAATGAAAGATGTCAGCATTCTTGAAAAGCGATGACAATGTTTTGTGCTTGTTGCATCTGCACGATAAACGCCAATTCTCCCAATTTTCGAGATGCTTCAAAATAATGGCGTAAATCAAGAAATAAAAAATAGATTAAAATTCTGTCAGGCAGTTTTTCTCAATACACCGTACACCGCTTTACTACGTAAAGCGAATTTTACGGTAAAGCCTTTACCACTGCTATTGAATAGATCCTTCATTTACTTCGTTCAACAAATACTCTCTTTGATATAAGTAACGACTCCATTCCGTTATTTTATTTAAGGTCTTTGTGTAATACACAAAATGATATCTTTTGCATTTGATGACGTGACAGTGATGGCATGTCTAAAACACAAGATAATGAGGTTGTTTCGTGACTAGTATAGCAACCGGTTTCCTTTGGCTTTGAAGATTTCTTTGATCTAAATCTATTTTATCTCGTCACGTTTGCCTTTTTAGTCTCCAGTCAGCTGTATGCCTGAAGAAAACTGGTTTTCGTCACAAGTAGGCACATGTAGAACACGGTCAACTTGTTAAATAATGAAGTCTTTTTGTAATGAAATTTGTCTCTAGAGAGTAAATATTTCTTAATACTTTCTACGTTTACGGGAGATGAAATTGTGTTGGAAACTGAAAGTATATCCCCAAGCACAAGGAGAATTGTTTTCTAAATGAAGTATCACATTTGAAAAAAATTTCAAAATGGCATAAGATATTTCTTTAAATAAATACAATCATTTTATCAACCAAAAGCACTAGATCAGGAAAAAATATCGCTGCAATTGTGCAACAATTTCGGCAACATATTTCTCTGCAGAAATATAAAACCTCGATTGACTTTATTAGTCAATGAAAACACAATTCCATCAGTAGTCGAGCTTTACAATGACTTATTTTCAAAGTAACTTTATTTAAATATTTATCTCTATTGTCTTCCACATTCGAAGGCTTAGAAAATTTGTGTCGCATTTATCACACAGGTTTTTCAAGACGATCTTGATTCATCAAGCTCTGGGAAGTACATGTCCTGCATTAACAAGTGCGATTCAATAACAAGTCGCAAACCGAAAATGGAAAGAAAGGAATCCCATTATGAATCGTCACGTCACGTGGGTGCGTGCTGCGCATTGGAGATCAAACCGCTCAAATCCGACAGCCGTCATAAATCGCCACGTTTTCACGCGCTTTCCATAAACCACCTCCCACCCTCCTCCCAACTCTGTCATTCCATCTCCCCACCTCCCAATCACTCTTCCTCGTCTCGTTCTTTCCCGCGCTCTTCCCAAATTCCTCTCATTATTTCACTCCTGTTCGTCCTTTCTTCTCGCTTCCCCTAATCTTCACTCAGTCACCATTCTACCTCACTTTTCCAAATCCTCCAATCCTCTCCCACTTCACTCTTCTTCCTCCTTCCGGTCTCCTCCTCCCCAATTGTTCTCGTCCTCTCCTTTCTTCAGCCACTATTCCACTCTTTTCATTATTTCTCTTGACCTGTTATCTTCTCATCGACCTCCTCTCCCTTCTTCTCGTTCCAGCTTCTTCCTTGCCATATGACTCCTCGTCTAGCACCCGGTCGCGGTCGCAGTCGCGGTCTTGCTCCCGAGTTGATTCGCCGACTTAGAGCACGTTCGACGTGTGCTCATTTCCATGTTAATGAGCGTGGTAGAGCTGGCCGCTGGGCGCTGTTTTTATGCAGCGCGACTGGCTATCGCTCTGGGGGGGAGGCGGTGGAAGTGAGGGGAGGGGATCGGGCTGGCGCGCGGGGGTGGGGTGGGGGGCTGGGGTACAATGGCCTGATTTAAAAGCGCGCCGAGGGGTGCAGCTGCGCCCGAGGGGCCAGCGCCCCCCGCTCGTGTGAGTGCCGGCCGGCGCGCGCCGCGCCAGGGGTGACCAACACGAAGCCCGGTGCTCCGCGATATCTCTGCAACCCTGACTGCACGTGGCCATGAAAATCGGCCAGGGGTGGCCAGATGTCTGACGCTTGGAGCTTTGTTCTGAATGGAGACGGGTGAGACAGGACGTCAACACCGAGCAGGTAGACGCTACTGAAAGAGGGCAAAGCGCCCAAGTAGAAACGTCAACAGAACACGGAGTTAAATGGACTGTTGCGAGAAGATAAACATCATCAGTGTTTGTAGTAAACTATCGCTTACTGTTGGCTGTTCAATCCTCGCTGACTGAATGACCGACCTGAATGACTTCAAAGATAAAATATTTTATTTTCTCTTTGAAAAATAATGAAGAGTATATTACTTTTTTCAATGTCATTTTTATCATTACAATGTATTGTTTTCCCATGTAAAATGTTTCGTAATAATGTGCAAATATTTATATTTATAATAGAGTTTAAAATTTTATTATCAGATAATTTAATGATTGCTTTTTGTTGCAGGTAAGTAACCTGAGTGAGCGGACTCGGTTCATATTGTTTCGTGAGTACAAAAACATTTTATCACTTAATGTTTCAATATATTCAAGACTTAGGTAAATAATAAAAATATATTAGTGTATTTGATGAATTCACTGACATAAATTCGAAAGAAAATTACATATTTAATTTGATTCGATTGGACTCTATCATAACTCTCTAAGTTACCAACCAATGTTAGACCAATGATTTGCTTAATATAACTCAATAGATTTCTCCGTGTTTTTTTTTTTCAACAAATATAAGATTTTTTTGAAAGATGAATCGTTTATGATTCTAATCTGCACGTTATAATACTCGTAATAAAGATTTCATTATATTCACCTCACCACTCCAACCACCCAACAGCTTACAACGAAATGTAGCTCAGTGATCTATCATTGAAAAATATTCACTTCAACGTAGCGTCTATATTCAACCCTTCGAAGCCGAAAGCGCACAAGCTGCAGACAACGCCATCGCGAAGGGAGGGATGCGTATTCCGAAATTCGAAAATATGTAATTTCCGCGGTGGAGTGCAGCCCCGTTTGAGCCAGCCGCAGCGCTCCCTCGCGCACGTGCCTCGTTCTCCCCCTCCGCACTCGCCGCCCCTCCGCACGCTCCCCGTCACGCATGCATGCACGCACGCCCGCGCGCCGCCGCCGCCGCCGCGAACTCTCCGTCACAGTCGCTTCAGCCGTTTCAATCGCCATTGCTGTAGCTGCCGCCGCCATGACCGCCACCATCTGGTATCGTCGTCTCCATCCACGTGTCCACCTACCACCAAATATACTACCTCTACTGCACCAACTTTGCTTTCTCAAACTACATTTGCGTATCACAGCCGCCCACATGCATCAGCTATTTTCGCAGCAAGACCGTTCACTTCCACAGCGATTCGGCCAGCGATTGCTACTGTCGTCGCCGTTGCTTTTATTGCCATCGCGGTAGCCAATGCTTCATCACTTGTCTACCGCCGTCGCTACCACACCATCACTATCGCACTAAAGATTACCACCGCTGCCCACGCCATTCCATCACATTCGACACGTTTATAAATACAGCATAATGTTCGTGATCACATTTCCACCACCGCCTGTGGCTTAAGTCTCCGTCATTCTCAGCATTATTTCAGTCGTCGCCTCTTCATTGCAGTAGCCGTCTCCTCCATGACACCATCCCCCGTATGGCCGTCGCCCTCACCAACCACGCCTCATCCCCCCTACCTACTACCCCCTACAACCGTCGGCCCCGCCGCCGCCACAGGCGGTTGTAGGCCGCGTATGATTTAGAGCGAAAGGGGTGCGGGGTGGGTGCGGTGACCGGCCAGCTGGACGCGTACGCGGCCTTATCGGCGGGCTCTCTCCGATGGCGGAGATAATCGCGATGACGGAGGCAGCCGTGGGAGTTTTCCCACTCATTCATTAGCGTTTCGGACCGAGCACGCGATGTTGTCGGCCGCACCTTTCGAAAGCACGCCAAGCAAAGGTCGAGGTTCCCGTATCTTTTCAGGGGCGCTTTGTTAAAATCTCTTTAGGGTACTATTTGTTCTTAATAATTTGTCACAAATTTATCTGATAGTGTACCACGTAGCGGTACCTCTTATGACGTGACGCCAAACACGTAAATTACAAGTGAATAATTTTCTCGTTGTGTTCTTGTCTACATTATTCTTATTGATATCCCTCTTATTTTATATAGCAATACGTAATTACAGTATAAAGAATTTCGCGTTCTTTTGCGATGCATTCGAATTCATATCTATCAACGAGTGACCGTTTTTCTTTCCTAAATTTATTATTGTACTATTATTTTACAATATTTCTCTTCCCTCTTCATCCATTCCTTGCAACTTTCATACAACACGCAATATTTCATACGCAAATAGTTATTAATTTTTTGTACGAATAATTATTGTTTTTATTATTGCCCTTGTTTTTGGCGTGACTTCGTTCTACATGGAAGTTCTCTGATGTGAGTCTCCAAGCAAAGATAGTATCCTTCACCTTTACATTCAGGACGTAGAACAATAGGTTGAAGAAGTTTGCGTTCTTAATTCAATAATTAATTATATTAATTTCATTAAAATTACGTGGAATTCATCAATTTTGCATGAATTAGTGAATGATTAGTGATCAATGTTCAGGCGTTATCCTCTCCTGTGTTTTGTTTCGTAAGCCAACTTCCCTCCATATTATTGCTTTTTCCTTATCAGTATGAACATTACATTTGTTTTTTTTTTTTATTTTGAACCGAATCCCCTTTCACTCATCCTCGCAATAACGAGTAATATCAGCAACTTGGCAGTCCTAAATCGCGATTACCACCACACACTTGATTTTGTGTCGTCAATAATTCTCAGATGGGCTCAAACCCATCGATATGACCAGAATTTCTGAGCCTCAATTCCCTCTCCACGATTGCTCCTGTGAACCAGTCTCGTAAACTCGAATCGTACACCTACTGCTTCTCATGCGACGACCTTTTCGCCAGTACCACCATCTCCGCCATTTTCTTCACCTTAACCACGACTAGTATCGTATATTCTCAATCGAATACCCACAATTCAAGTACTTCCCCCAACTTCGCTCAAAAATAATTTCCAGAGTTTTTCGTGGTTGCATATTCTATACTTGTATTAAATAACAGTTACAAACCCAATTTATGAAGAGTTTAATGAAATTGGACTTCAGAACATAAAATTTTTAAAAAAATCGTAGTTATAAATTTTCAACTTTATGGTATAAATCCAATTAATCCGCAGAACATAGGGAAAAACTGTGAAAAGAAAAAATCGCATATCGAGGGGACCTCAGCGACCGCATCTCCTCTGTCACCGCTGCCACCATCGTCTCGTTCGTTCAATTCACTCGCGGCCTCCACTATCAGCAGAGGGGTGGCCAGACGAAAGGGGAGCCCGCCAGACACGCGCCCCCTCCCCGGGGCCCGAGGGGGGCGGAGGGCTGCTGTTCTGGCCGGGGCAGAGAGGGCCAGACGCCACTGCTGATGCAGCCGCCACGCGTCTCCGGGTATTCTCCAGTCGAAAAAATATTGACTCCAATTGTCTGTTCTTGTACGGGTATACCCAAGCAACCAGTCGAAGGTCTTAAATAACCTGAATATTGTTGATGGTAACGACGGAAACATGGATCCCTGGCAAATAACATTCTTAGCCAGACCCACAAGCGCAATTTTCTTGGGAAACGATTGTACTGCAAGGTCGTCTGGGTATAGTCTGCTGACGAGGGGTTGTCTGTGGGTCGCGGCTTGTCCTGTCTGCTGGGCGTTCGGACGGCTTGCCTTTTATTCGGGCCCCTTCGCTTAACTGTGATCGTATTTTAACAGTTTGTGAGAAACTCCATTTTGTAGGAATTTTAATAAACGTCTCATTATTTTAAAACAACTTCACGGTGAAAAATATTTAGCACGAGAAACAGAGTAAACCAAAACAATTCCCTTAATATAATATTTCTGTGATTCTTTGAATACGAAGAAAAATCAGGCAAATTATCCTGGGTAAAGATCTTAAGTGACAGTTGTGTACAAACATACTAAGCCACCTGAAGGAATATTAAGGCTATGATTTTTTTCTGCCAATGAGAGAGATATGGACTTCCAAAATTCAGTAATTTCTCGAAGCATCATATAGTTTTCAACGTCGTTATGCCGACTTACTAAAGCAAATAACGGACAATGATGAGTAAACAGGGAAGTCTGTATCTTTGACGTTCACGATTAAATTCAATAGTCTAATAATGGAACTTATACATCAGTAACTCTGGTACGAAAATTATACTGTTAGACGATCGACGCTGTCTCTTAGAACATAAATATATATGATGATGAAATCAATAAGCTTCGGTAAGTAATGTCCTTGGCTTGCAGAGAAAAGATAAACTTTGCAAATTACGATACGAGTGGGTGTTCTTTATTCAAATTTAACTAAAAAGTTTATATAAAGTAATAGAAATAAATATATTTATAATATTAGCAGCTATTCAGCTATATGAAAATACTATGTCTTGGTCTGTTAAGGAATAAAATTACATGGACTTTACTCAGCTTAATTTCCGAGACATAAAATCTGTATTTTGTCCCTGCAAGATAAGTTTCATGTCGTTAGATATATAAATCCAAAATAAAGATTACGTGAGTGGTGATATAGGTAAATAAACTTTATTTATAGGGAAACGTTGATAATAGAGATCAGTTAAAAATTTCGGAAATGAGTAGCATGCAAACAATTCAAGAAATAAAAATGGGAAATCTTTTGGGCGAATATACCGAGTGTGAATTGTTTAATTGTCGTATGTTAGAGATATAATACAAAAAAGAAACATATATACCAAATATAATCAAATAATATACATGTTTAACCTATAAAACTAAACTTAACTACATGAACGGAGAAGACAGAGCCAATTTACAGATCCGAAACTTCAAAAAGTGAAAAGAAATTAAAACAAAATGGATGTGTTGGCAAGATATTCGAGTAGCCGTGCGAACCCTAGAAGGGCCGAAGGCGGAATGTACAACTGATCTTGAAAACACCTAGGTGAGGAATAAAAGATCAAGTGAAGAGAAAAATATATGGATCAGCTCATGGAAAGTAATACCACTGTTCTATTTAGATCAGAGAAGGTGAATATCAAATTCTATGAGACCACACAGGAAATCAAGATTGTGAAATTTGGAATATCGAAATAAGAGAAAGATCACGGTTTTGGGGTAAATGTCAGTTTCATGAAAAAATGAAATGAGCCTATTTAATGATAATATAACCTACATTTTGTCTGAAAATCTAATGCCTAGCAATTGCTGTGGAATCTGTCGTATATAAACACGGTAGGTGCGCTTGTATTCTGTAATGCGAACGGTTAATTCCAACTTTTAACGAATCTGTAACAATGGAATCGACTCTTAATTGAACGCTCCGACGTATCCCCCGCGCAGGAGCTAGCCAGCTGGGTGGAAAGGTGCAGGCGCACGGCGAGGGCGAGGGAGCGGGCGCGGGCGCGGGCGCGCGGGCGACCGGGCGTGTGCGGATTCGGCGCCGGCGACCGGTGCGGCATATTTTATCGGGCCTTCGATTCGCGGCTGTCTCACGCCATCGATCGGCTTCGCTGACTCACTGCGGGGGCGGGGCGGGGCGGGGCGGGGCGGGGCGAGGCCGGGCGTGGGGCGCGGCCGACGACGGGCAGATGCCGTCGGCAGAAACCGAAACGAAGCGACGCGACCGCTGCTTACCGATGCAGTTCGAGGTCGAACCTCGTCGACCTCCTCCTCGCCCTCGCCCGCGCCCTCTCCGAAGCCAGCGGTGGCGCGGGCCGTGCGGTCCAGGTGGTTTGGTTTTCCGATGAGGCGACGCCGGCGGTCGCCCGCCGCCGCCGCTCGTGTTTTCCCAGGAGCTTCGTGCTAGATCGCGACGCTTCGTGTGCATGTGGCTCGCTCGCTGGCGATCAGTGTCTCACGGTTTGAAATTCAGGCCGAAAATCAGGCGAAACTGTCCAGATGAGTCTTCGCTCTTGGATATATATGGGTTTTTTTAATATCTCTATGGCATGGCTATTTCTGCGTCTCCGTAAGCCTGCAATCTAGAATTTTAAAAAAGCAAATTGTTTACCCTTCTTTAATAAATTAAATGATGTAAAATTTTTTGCTCTCAGATTTTTGTATATGTAAATCTCCCAGGTTTCAGTTTCGTTCTTACGTACACCGATGTTAAATGAAAAATTCGTAAGGGAATGATCCGGTCGTCTGCTATTTTGGAAGGTAAATTTAATTCCAGAAGTGCTCCTTAGTGCGGTTTTGCTTGGCTGGTTGTTCGAGCTTGAAGGTTTGTTGGGGGGCATGCCCCCCAAGATTCATTGAACCGTACCATAATTTAGGGATTTGAATTAAGGATTAGAATTTAATTTCTTGAGATACGTTATTGAATAGTATTTATATGTGATGTTGTTTAGTTGGTCCATGTATTATAATATGAAAAATAAAGTTATGTTGTAAGGGAGGTAATTGAAGTAATTGAATAATTTGGCTGGTTGTTCAAGCATGAAGGTTTGTTAGTTTCGAATCCTCGAAATCGAATGTACGAGTATTCACTTCAATGTACCTTTCCTTCCTTGATTTCGGCATAATTTTCTGTAATGTTCCTGTTCTCTGGCTCTCGCGTCGTCTGCGCGGGTCCATAATGAGGGCGCGGGGCGCTGGCCGTGTTCCTCCCCTTTCAGAGAAGCGCCCGCAGTCGCTGACAGCTGGGACGCGGGAGGTGCGCGTCAAGCGAGGAGGGTCGTTGCGGTCTCGGCATGCAGCCAGGTACGCACCGCGCGTGCCGGCGAGCGGATAGACCCGCCGAGTCGCCGGCAGCACGTGACAGCGTCGCGCGACCGTCCTCCCTCTCCACCTGTCCCCACCCGCTCTCCTCCCGCTCCCGTCCGCCCTCAGCCACCCGCCCCTCCGGCGACGTGCGGTGAGAGAGCGACCTGCCGCGTCACCTCTGTCCCGCCGCCGCCGCCTAGGCATACTCCGACCGGGGCTCGGTTCGCCGACACGTTCGCACCCCCACATCATCACGTGACGCGAACTGCGCTGTCATGTCACTCCTGCGCGACGTGTGTCGTCTGCTGCCGCAGTGGATGGTTCCGGTGTGAAGGCCCCTCCCCCCACTGCCACCTCATGACCGGGTCTCCTATGAGCTGAGATGCATCAGCAGTACCGATTTTTGTCACTCGCAATACTATGATAGTTGTGGTAGTGACGTGCAAGAAACTTGTGGCGGCAGCCACAAAAGAAATAAATACTCATGTGACTTCATCATTGCTCACCATTTATTTTACAAGCCACCAGATTTGTCTACCATTTACTCGTTACCCACAGTATGCATCCACGACGCAATCGGCATAGATTTTCACCCAGAAATACTCCCTCAAAGTGTGCCGATGACGAACCTTCCTCCCTCCCCTCGGCGAGGCGCCTTACCGCCCCTATCGCCTCTCAATTATCTTTTTAAGTATTTGTTTGTGTCCTTGGCTCGCAGCGGAGCCGCTGCGAGCGCCACGGCCCCGCTTCCCCGCTTTCTTGCCCCTCTGCCTTCTTGCTTCCGCGCCGCCACACTGCTCACGCTCGTCTCATGGCCCCGCATGTCTCTCCTCCTCCTCCTCCTCCTCACTACGGTGTCCTCATTTATGTGTTTCCACGAATCTGTGACTCCTAGCGTCCTCGTCATAACCTCTCCCCCATCTCCTCTCTACTTTCCTTCCTCCTCGCGCTCTAGCATTTCGCCACCGCTCTTTCATCCACCCCTCATTCTCCCTTACCACCATCTCGTTTGTACCCCTTGTTTCTCCCCGCCTTCTTGCCTCCTGCAGATCAACTTTCTCTCCGCTTCCCCGTCACCCCCCGGCCCCTCCGCTCCATGTTCGCCGACCCATCCCATCGCTGCTCTCCCGCACCGCGTCGCGCCGCATCGCTCCATCGTTCCTCGTCCCACGCCCCTCGCCGTTCTCCCCACGCCCCTCGCTTCTTGTCCCTCAACTCTCACCACTGGCGTCTGGTCCCACGCCCCTCACCCCTCCCGCCCCCACTCCTACACCCTCGCCCACGCCCTTCGTCTCTTGCCCACCGTCCCACGCCCATCGTCCTTCTCCCCTCTCCCATCGCCCTTCGTCCTCACCCCACGCCCCTCGTCCCTCGTCACTCTCTCTTCGTCATTCATTCCTCCCCCCTCGCCCCTCTCCCCTCGTCACCATCGCCGTTCGTTCGCTCGGAGGCGCGGGTGGGCGCGTGTGTATGTGGGGGCGCACGCGGCGCCGTGCGCGGCAGGCGCCCTCCCCCTTGACGTTCATTACGAGCGATTTCGTCGAAAATGTATTCCTCGCGTCGCCGTCTCTTCCGCCGCACACCGTCCTCCCGTCCCCTCCTTCCTCGCAGCCGGCGGAGGGGGGCGGCGGCGGCGGCGACGACGACGACGGTCGGAGGGCCCCCGAAGGGTTGCTCACGCGCCCATCCAGGTTCCCCGTCATTGATTGCGCAACTGGAAACGGCTGGGACACCGTTTGTGGTCTTTGAGCGAGGGTTTGTATAGTCATCAGTTATAAGAATAAGTTAAGAAAGCGACTTTATTTTTCCTGTGATGACAATTTTTGTTCATAATTCATATTAACGGAAATAATCGGCAGAAAAATGAAATGCTTGAAAGAAGAAACTGATTTCCCACTTCCATATATTATATATTAAATACTCCCTCCATATTCTACTCGATGACATTTGCCTTGCAAGCACATGAATTAACATTGACCTGGCCATTCAAACTTCCTGTCATTAATTTCCTGATAACTATTAGTCGTAGAAAAACGAAGTCTGCCTGTCAGTTGCATGTATTACGATGAAATATACAAAGTTGTATTTGCTGTTGCAAGCATGATGGTCACACGCTTTGACGTGCTATTTAAATTCCCTTTCAATGTCATCATGGCCATTAAATTATTTGACACGTGTTTCTCAACTTTGTATACTATTGTATTTATATTTCGTTTCACCCAAGAAAAATTGTGAAAAAATTAATTCCGGGAAAAACAGAAGTTAGCTAGTAACCATTATTATCAATGAAGTTTGGTCTCTCCGAACCATTAATTTTTTTAACATCCCTGGTTTTGTGTGTCTTTTCACTCATAAGTTCTAGAAATAATGACAGAGCACTCTCTTTGCATGACTTGTTTAAGATGCGTTATAAATGACACAAGAAAACGTCGTAAAATATATTCAATAATATTGAATGACCTTTATTTCTGTATTTTCGAAAATTTAAGAAATACTACAACACAAGAAAAATAGAATACCTCCAGACAATTCACTAAACAAAAAACTCAACTATTTATTTCCCTGAGAATCAAATTCCCAAGATTTAATTATTTCCCAAACATAGAACTAGTTGTTACGTATTTCATTAAAATGCTCCTTCAAAAGTATAACAATTTTAGCAAATTATTGTAAATTAAATAACCATTGTAAGGCCACAGTGTCAACAAAAAGGGAAAAACTATAGTTAAAATATTGGCACGAATTTCGTAAGTGATATTTTCTTATCTAATAATTAAGAACTTTATCCGAAGAAGGTGACTGCATTCACGGCCGATGCCTATAAATTGAAAATTTAATGTTTGCGTTTTCGCGCTTGCTAAAGTTGCCCATTTGCCTATTCACTGTAGGGAAGTCACAAATTACTGAACTAATATGGTTTCTACATACCGCATCTCTGTTCTTAGAAAGAGTAATTTTAGTGTTCTGAGAAAGTGTAACTGGGATTTGAGCAATTGAAGTACTTGGAAGGGAACAAATAGAAAGGTAGAACACCGAAACTGAAAGAGGGTCGAACTCATAATGAATTCAAATTCAGAATGATCGTTTCATTAAATCCCGTCTTGAATGCTCAAAAAAGATTTATATTTTCGTTAAGAAACGCAATTGAATGTTTTGTTCGTGATATTGTAAGCTTGAGCAGCCGTCATCTTTGTATCGACCTAGGTGAGATATATGAAGAGTAATGTTGACACTGTTCCTCTGAGAAATTATTTTTGCACGGCGCGTCGAACTTTGCACGCCATTACCACGCCCAGCGTGCGCGCTTCTCGCGCACCAAGCCATGACATTTCGCGGTGGTGCAATATATTCCAGAGTTTGCGTATGATATATTTTCGTTATTTTAGCAGCGGCGCGGGTAAACTTTCAACCAGACACGTGGATACGCGAAGCTTTGGTGTCATTACACACCTATTAGTATAACTACCTGCGTCGCAATTAGCTGAAGTGCAGGAGCGAACAGGCAGGCAGGCAGGCTCGCGGGCGGGCGGGTGGTGCAGAGGCTGGATGGCGAGCGGGCGAGCGGTGAGAGGACGGCCTAGTGTGTTTAGATTGGGGAACGAGCGGCAGAGAGCGGCGGTTCGGAACTCGGTCACAGGGCAGAGCGGTACTCGACGCGAGCGGAGAGCGGCGGTGGCGGAGGGGGCTAGTGTCCAATAATTTAATATATTGCATGCCATATTTTCGTCACAAGCCGCGCTCGGCGAGAGCGGCCGCACGAGCGAGCGAGAGAAGAGAGAGAGCGGGGCTTCCGAGAGCGAGGCCGGCGCGAGAGCGCTCTCGCGCGCGCGCGCGCGCGGAGGGCGACACCGCCCTTCAGCCCCCACCGCCCGCGCGCGGGCGAGCGTCGCCCTCGGTGCGCGCGCGCGGGGCGGCCTGCGCCCTCCCCTCAATCGATGCCGGCGCCCGCCCCGGCGCCCCCGCATGGCCCCCTGGCCACGCGCACGCGCGCCGCTCCGCCGCCGCCGCCGCCTCCACCACCGCCGTGGCCCCCCCCACTCCCGCCGCGGCCTCTGATTGGTCGACGCGCCCCGGCGCCGCCAGTGGCGACCGGGCCGGCGCGCGAGAGAGAGAGCGCTTGGTCGCTGCCTCCCAGAATCCACAGCGCGTGGAGCGTGTGCAGGACTAGTGTCGGGGGGCTTTGCCGGCAGGCCGTCTCGAAATCTCACGCTTTCACGACGCTTCTTTTTTTGTTATTGTTGTGGGCGGAGGAAAAAAAGTCGAGCTGTTAACTTTGGACGTTGTTTGCTGCAGCGAGCCGCCGGACATCACGTACTTTGAAGGAAACATGTTTTCGTAGGCTCTGTTGTTGCTCGACTGGTAGTAGCTGCGGCGGAAGTTTTGAATCGTGTGCGAGTGCAGTACGAGAGCGAGTGCGATTTTTTTGTTCGAAAGACCAAGTTCGTGTGTGGAATTCTGATCCGAACATCACTGAAGAAATCTATGCAGGACTACGTATTGTTAAGAAGTTCAAGTAGAGTATGTGAGAACGTGAATCGTACTGTAAATATATTGAACTGTTACAGAGTTTTAGATTAAACATCTCTAAGTATATAGCGTGATATCTCTTAAATAAATATTCTAAACTGTTAAACATTTCTTGTTGCCAAAAGTTAAAGGGACTGTTTCGATTTATATTGTTCTAACGTTTGACGTTTCAATGGTTTACATCGTTGGAGTGAACCCGCCGGCCCATTTCGGCTCGACTGTAAGTACTCATTTTCACTTTATCATTATTTTTTTTGACTTCACAACCTGCACGTCTCCTGAGGTTGAGTTTCTCCAAATATTAAAACCTTGCAACTTCACAGCAAAGTTCTTTCTAACATAACCGCAACTCGGTCGCTTTCATTGTTCTGCGCCAGAAGACCTTTGGCTGACCTGTTGCCTTTATTGCGAAGCACGTGGCGCTAGTTGCAGGAGCTCGTCGCGCTGCGGGGTCGCAGCGCTGCTTATCGAAGACGCGTGAAAGAAGCGGGTGACGCGCGTGTTTGGGAACCGTGGTGGCATTGTGTCCGGCGCGCGCGCCGCTCATCGATTGTCTCGTGGGAGCGAGCTCGCGGACGCTTCGGTCGCGCGGGAACACTGTCGCGAAGCGTTCGCACTCTGACACGCGCAGCTCCGTACGCATCCATTTCGCGGCAACGCGAACTCAGTACAGTGCAGTGATGCGATGCAGAGCGGTACGATTTTGCAGTGAATATAATACTTAGCTTGTTTATTTATGTATGAACGCGAGGCTACAAGATTTATTTGTTACATCATCGGATAAACATTTTTAAATGAGAAGCGCATGATGCCTGGTGAACTTAGTACCATCAGTCTGACAGGTCAAAAGCAGATGGTTAGTTTTGATGACACTCAGCTTAAACGCGTGTTGGATCCGTAGCGCATTTCCTTGAAACGCTTTTAACTGAAACATTCAACAGGGAAGTGAACGTAGCCAGTGGAAACGTCCAGTCATCGCGAGTCCCACTACGCACTTTTGAACTTCAACTAATGTCGCCAATAGAACTCGACTCCGACGAATCAAACTGTTGGTTCTAGTTTCGATGGATAGGTTTTTGTCTGGTCAGTTCAACTCCCAAAGCGGTACTCCTGGCTCAGACTGTTATCCGCCTTCAACAGCGATGGGACGAGAGTATGTAAACAAATAACGTCATGTAAGCTAAATAACGGCGGCAGATCTCATACTGTTCAAGTCAATCGGCGCGTTCCAAAGTACATTTTCCTCCTTGAGCAGACTCGCAACGAATCCGCGGGGCAGCTGCGTTCGCCAGCGGAGGGCGTGGGCGTGTCCGAGTGACGTCCGGCCGCCGCGCCGTGCCGCCGGGCCGTCGCAGCGCGGGGCGTCGTGTCGCGTGGGTGGCCTCCGGCGTGCGCGCTTGCGTCCCCCGTTGCGTCAGAGATGCAGATAGCGGCGTCGCATAAAACGCCACGACGTAAACACGGAAGCGGCCGCGCGCGCTTTGCCGGCCGGCCGGCGCGGCGCGCAGCCTGGGCGAAGAGGTGGCCGGCCCGGCCCGGCCCGGCGCGCAGCGGCGCGCTCAAGACTGCGTGTGCGCGATCGCGGCGGAAGCTTGTGTTCGGAATGAGTGATGGAGGAGGAAAAGGTGATCGGAAGTAGCCTTGGCAGTAAAGTGGGTCATGGGGTGATTTAATCGACCACGTTCGCGCTGATAACGGGGTAAGTGTACTGGGAAGTGTGCTACCTGGCAGATGACAGCTCTTGCAAGAAAAAAGTAATGGTCGAGAAAAAGTAGTACGTACGTTTTTTCTTCTTCGGTTGTAAGTAGGTCTGCGCATTGCGATTAATGTTCTACCATTCATTTAGGGTTTTTTAACAATGCAAAAAATTAACTGCCAACTTATATCGCTGAGGTGATTAAGGGCGTGTACCGTCACAGAGCTTAGGTCCGAAGGGTCACGGGTTCGAGTCCCTTATGTATGTGTCGTGGAGGGCTTCTGCTGACCCTAGATCAGAGGAGCATGCAAGTGAGTTGGTGTCTAGTGTTTGGTCGAATATGCGTCCCATCGGGTTATAAAAATAACAAGCTGTCGGCCCTAGGGGGGAAAAGGTAACTTAGTCTTATGCGGTTAGTGTAATTGAAAATCGGAAGCGTAGCCGAAAATAGTGTAAAACCAATATTTCATATATGGAATTGTTAATATATAATGTTGTTCATTAACTTTCTAGTTTTTATTAATCATCAATTAACGTCATGCATCTGATTAATCCACCAATTAATGTGATATCACATCTGCATCTGAATTATTTCAGAATTTCATACAATACCTGATATAAAAATCGAAATGTAAATGAAATATTAATAGAACATTTTAGAATATATACTCTCGATTGCATAAAGTGACGCTAGTAATATTAGGCCGCTGCTGTTTATTGCTTGTTTTTGATTGTTTATTATTTAAGTTTGAGGCCTGACTTGCAAGCTAATGAGAACATAAAGGAAGAAACGAGTCAGTTAAAATGTAGATTAAAACACTCAAAAAACTTTGAATCTTTGAGAAAAGTGCGATGAGTGAAAACATACAAAAATACACAACGAATATTTTTTATTTATGTTGATTTGATATGCAATGTTTAAATTAACATATTCTAATACATTAGTAATAGATTTGCTATGCCTTTCATGTTCTCATTAATGACAAATTCCCCGTCAGTATGGAAAGAAATAATAATTTATTCTTTCCTACGAGTATCTTAATTGCATCGGAATTGACCATTTATGACATTCCCAGTTGCGCACTTTAACTTCCAGAATTGTTTCCTTACAGTTTATAATGGTCCTTTTATTTACATTAATTTTTCCACATTACAACATACAATTATTTCCACAGACAATTGTAAAAGAGCTGTCGAATGTCCAAAAAGCCCTTGTTAATAATTACCAACGTCGAAGTAAGTGCTAAAATGAAATTGTAAATAATGTTATTTTTAGTCATAATCAACGATTTTCGCCATGAATCGTAGGAGGCACACGAAACTTACGAAGTCACAATGAAACATTAATATTATATATATATATATATTTATATATATATATATATATATATATATATATATATGGCATTCGTTCGTCGTGGCATTCGTTAAAGGGTATGCACTTTTGTAATAACTCACTATTTACCGAGAAAGGAACCTTTTGAGTCTTGCAATTTTCCGATCCCCTGAATCCTGAGAATTAAAATTAGAAAATTCAATTTTTTGCATTTTTATCTTCATTTGAAGATGAATACGTTTAAAACTCTTGGAATTGTGTCGCCGACCCTGCACGAGTTTTACATGATTACTTGAAAATTATAATAAGATGTAATGTGAATATGTATGCCACCGAAATATTTGTGCTGGTGAAATCTAGATTTTTGTATTCTCTGATTTAATACCTGTAAAATCTGTCCATTGAGAAGCTTAACGTTTTGTTCAAAGTATTTCAATTTAGCTGTTTTTGCTTTATAATTAATATTGTGTACATCTGAAATTAATTATAGTATTATATGATTTTTATTAAAATCTCTTGGCTAAATAAATATATCTTTTATCAATATTCTTATGTTTGAACTAATTGTATTCCTATATTTTTGTCTTATTCTCAATTAAAAAAGTAATGGTCCAGGTGGGTACGAACCTCAAGGGACACAGGCGTGCGTCGTGGCATTTCGGATTTAAGAACGTACCCGCATGCTGCACATGTCGGTCAAAGCCGTTCACATGAACCTGACGCTGATCTCGGCCATTTCGGCGCACGCACCTTACACGCGGGGGCGTCGGGGTCGGCGGAGGCGCCGCACGCTCCGAGCAGGGCCGAGCGGACGCGCACGCGTGTTCCAGGCGTCACGGCGGGCAGCACAGGGCGTGACCCGGCCCGTGACGTCACCCGCGGGAACGACGGCATCTGCAGGCGCGCGCGTGCACGGGGGGCGCGGCGGGCCCCCTCGCCCCCCGCCCCCCTCAGGGGGTTCCCGGCATATGGGGGAGCACTCGCCACCGCTCGTCGCGCACCCCTCGGGGCGGCGAGGGGGTCCGCGGCGGCGGCCGAGCCAGACGGGTCGGCCCCCCTCCTCGGCGCCCCGCAGGCCCCCTTCATTGTGACGTGTCGCACGCTTCATAAGCGCGTGTCATCTGGCCCCGTCACCGGCCGCCACCGCCGCCGTCGCGGTTCGCGGGCGCAATTC
This sequence comes from Gryllus longicercus, assembly GCA_038098605.1. Taxonomy (NCBI): domain Eukaryota; kingdom Metazoa; phylum Arthropoda; class Insecta; order Orthoptera; family Gryllidae; genus Gryllus; species Gryllus longicercus. Next base: position 4,944,508 of record JAZDUA010000031.1, read on the forward strand.
AGTTGAGGGAGGAGGGAAAAAAGCGGGTCGCAGATAAGGGCCAGGCAGCGTGCTGTTTGAAGGCCCTGTTGGTTAAATCGGGGGTAACCCTACGCGACTCATCTTCACAATCTCCTGTAAACCTTTTTGTTGTGTTAGTGTATACTATTGTTTTGAGCTATATGCCACGTATTAACTAAAGAATATATATTGATCGTGGAAAGACAAATACGCTAATACATGGAAGCGTGTATTAATGCTTCGTCAAGAAATGTTTCTCTCTCGGATATATTTTCTGCTCGGATTGCCACCATATTCATAATCAGATTTTTTGATTAGTATATAATCGAAGATATTTTGTCACATACCGGAGTGAATGTTATCTCAGTTGTTTGTAGTGTACATGGAAATTTGAAACAATATTTTAGCACGCACATTGGAATTGAAATTTAATAATCAGGAAACGTTTTCTATTTACTGAGCAACTTAATTTCCTACATCAGAAGCTTCATATTGAAAATATTAATGTGCGTGTCTCTAGTTAGAGGTCTTTAATGTTTGCTTTCCTCTATACCTCAACAAAACTATTTTTTTGTTGTTCAGCGCATTTTGGATTGGGTATATACGTACAATTGAATAATGTATTGATTTTGCCACATTGAAATTATACTTTTTGTGCTTGGGTCACAACCAAGAATTTAATCCTAATTGTTGACCTTACGGCTAGTTATTTGTCCTTTATTAGGTCTTATGATTGTAAACTCTCTTGCAGCCCTGATGAAGTCCGAATAAATGGCATAAACATCAGCAAAACGAATTAAATCCCTTGTAACTGAAACTCATGAATTTAAGAAGTATGTGAAAATCAATGATTCCTCAATTCAACTCCGAGTTACGAGTAGTTCAGTTTTCAATGAGCATAAGGAGCATTGTTTTGTCTGGAGAAAAACAAGGAAATTCAATGCACACAAATTAAAAAGATTCACATTTTCATTAAGCAATTCATATGTTTAATATTCATCCATATTTAAGCTTCTCAGTTAGGATACTTCATCCACATGTAAAACATTTTTATTGACAGAAAGCCAAAGGTAACAAAAATTGATATATTGGATAAATAAAATGAGCAAAATTTTTAAATCTTGAAATGCATCGAAGTTCAAGTATGTCACTAATAATAAATTTATATAAGCAACCGGGATAATCTTCAGCTAAAATAAATGCATAAATTGGTATAAGTTGGTATTACTTGTAAAAAGGATGTCACATCTATTCCCGAATCCCTTCCATTAAAACTTTTTTTAACAAAGGTTTCCTTCGCTGAAAACATTCCTCCATGTCCTGTTCATCCCACTCTCACCGCGTGGAACGCTCGCACGAAATAGAACGAACCCTACTTTTTACCTCGGCCTTCATCGGCATCGCCGCGCCCGGGCGCGTCGCGTGTATTCCGCGTCCATTGATACGGCGGCCCGCGCACATTCACACGGCCGCGCGTCCATCCAAGCAGCGGCGGCGGTCGCAGTGCCGCTTCACTGCGGCCCCTCCGCGATAGCATCGGCCGCTTGAAAGGTCCCCGACTTTGAATGTGCGTCGCGTTTGACGCAGCGAGGCGCCGCACCACACGCGCTCCCGGACGCCGCCCTGGACGATGGAGGGTGAGCACGGGCGGGAGCACGGGCGATGGAGGGTGATGGGCGTGGAATAGTGTTTGAGGTAGAGGAAGAAGGCAGAGGGGAGTAGATGTTGAGAAGACAGATGTGGAGAGGGATGTGCATGTGAAGAGGAATGTTCTACGTGTGGAGAGAGTGGTAGATATGGAGGGGGTGGTAGATGTGTAGGGGAGGTATGTACGGAAGGGGAGGTAGATACGGGGGAAATAGTTAATTATGGAAGGGACGGCAAATATGAAGGGGGCACGGTAGATGTGGAGAAATATGTAGACGTGGAGAAGGAAATAGTTAGAAAGGATATAGATGTGGATAGGGAAATGGATGTGTGGAGCATGGTAGTTGTTGGGAGCAAACTCGATGTGAAGAGGGAATTGGATGTGGAGATGGAAATTCAAATTGCTAGGGAGGAAAAATGGCAGTTAAAAATGAAGAATGATGGAAATGAAACTGGAAATGAAAATGAAGATGCAAGTATTGGCAATGATGTAAGAAGCTGTGAAGAGGAAACAAGAATTAGAGATGTTTTCTTAGTGATGTTTAAAACGAAAGACGGGGAAAGGACGGGCATGCAATCAATTGCATGCAATGTAATTGAAAATGGTGTTGCAGAATGAGTGAAACGGGTAATCAGAAGCAACATTGCAGTCTGAAATGGAGAAAATGGGCGCGTAGTTCGAGTCGGTCGTAAACGTCGTGTCGGTGCCAGATTTGGAAGTGGACTACGAACGGTGGATATAGAATAAGAATACGAAAAGGTATATCGAATATAGGCAATATAATATAAACATTTGACCCAAAATTGATTGACAGAGCTAGAGCCGTGAGAGTGTGTGATCTGACTCGCAAGAATACGAAGTCGAGAAAGAGGACGTGGCGATGTTAGCAAAAGAAAGGATTGCTTAGCCCAGGGCGTTGTGGAAACTGACATCAGTGACAATATTCGTGGTCAAGGATGTACGCCATTCGACATGCTTACAGTGGTTCCAGGTTGATATCATTGCGGGGGAGGTTACATGGCGGAATGGAGAAGAGTTGGTGGCAGAGACAGTGGCGTATGCAGGCGTGTGGGGGGGCCGGAGTCGGCTGTGACCTGAGATATTGAACAACGCGGGGGTGGGGCAGGAGGCAGGGAGGAAAGCGAGGGGCTGGCGGCTGTGGAGACGGATGACGAGGCACATCCAGATGGAAGGAGGCGGCGGGCCCGGTTACGGATATGAGGATGCACGTGGGGGTCTGAAAAGTAGGCGTTTGCAGAGGCATCATCTGCCGATCATGGAGCCGAAGTGGGAGAGGCGGCAGAAATTTGCCTACCCGGGAGACCCCACGTCCTGGGCTCATTTGTCAATGTTTCGGCCGTCATACTGCAACCTTTCTCAGAGCGAAACGTGTGAAGGACTGCGCACGGTTTTACATAGAATGAGGTGCTGCCTATTCTTTGCTCTGGCTGATCGTCCCGCCAACCGTCTGCCGGGAGAAGGGGAACCTCATTCTAGATAAACCCATGGGCAGTCCACCGCCGCGATTTCGCCCTGAGAGAGACCGAAACGTCGGCAACTTTACCTAGGGTACGACGTCTCCCGGGCAGACAAGTTGCCATTGACTCCTATACCGCTATTGACCGGCCACTGCAGTGCCTTCCACCCGAAGGTCCTGTAGTTTAAATCCCGACGGTGGCAGGATTTTCGACTAGGTGGAATTCAGTGCGGAGAATTCAGTGAGGAGAATTCTTGCGCCCAGAATCTCTGCCTGATAGTTTTCTGTGGTTTCTCCAATCAACACCAGGCGTGTACACTAACAAATGGGGCCACGGACCCCGCTCGTCTTTTCTTTTTTTCCCTTGTCCCATCTTCTCCCCCTCACTTACACAAACACTAACATGAACTACACTACCACACATCCCCGGAGAGCGATCGGAAGCTTACAGCTTGTCCCGACAGGGGCGGTGCCAGTCTATTGACAAATATCTGGTTGGGGAAATTCCCCGTAAGCCGACGTAGGTCGGCGCCGGATCTCACCAGCCAGTGGGAGAGGATTACCGCCACCTCCCGCGGTAAAAAAAATCACTACACTTACGGGACTAATGACCTTAGCCGTTGACGCGCCAGGAATCGCTAATCAATCAATCGATACACTTCCGTTGTCTCTTACAACTCTACTTTTCTATTGGAAGCCTCGGCTTTGAGGAGAGGCGGATACGCTCGCCGCGTGCCGGAACAAAGGGCGAGTGGGCGGCTGCGTCAGAGCCGCGCCGCACCGTGCCGCGTGGCGCAGCAAAAAGATCGCGCGCCCGTGAGTGCAGCGCGAGTGCTGCGAGCGAGCGAGCGAGCGAGCGAGCGAGCGAGCGAGCGAGCGTGCAAGCCCTTGCGCTGAGAGAGCTTTGTGACGGCGGAAGGCCTAGGCGGTAGATGAAATGCAGGTAGCCATCCATGTCGGTGGCGGTCGTTTGGTACGACACGCAGTGGAAAGGGTTGAATAAATGCAGGTTTGATGAACGTGATTATGCCAAAGATCATATCCAGTGTGAGTGCGTTGCATCATGGGTGTATTAGTGTTTAGAAATTGGCGTTGCCAGTGACTTGAGTTGGGGATGCGACATCGCTGACGAGTTTTCAAAAATTCGACTGATTGAACTGTGTTGCCGGGCGCGTCTCCCAGCATGTATGACGGGGTAGAATATGTAAGTGTAAGTAAGGGATGAGGCGGATCTAATGAAAATGAAAGGATAGATCGCGCGCTGTCCTTGGCCCGTATACTGCTCCGGCATTCGTCTAGTGTCGATCGAAGAAACCACGGAAAACTACCGATCAGAGCACCCGGCTACTAGAATTTTCCTCCAGACAGCGGCTAATTTCGACGTAGCTAAAAGACTGAGTCGAAAATCATGCCACCGTCGAGACTCGAAACCTAGGACTTTCAGTGAGAGACAGTGTAGAGATATGTTGATGCCCTGAGCCACTTAAACGGGTTTTAAACAATGATATATGTATATTATAGATATAGATATTAATGTTTTGAAGTAGTTGTTTTTAGGTCTTCCGTGTCTTATTTGTGAATAAAAAATCACCATAGTCACAATCGCCATTAGTAGAATATTGCCAACATCGTGAGAATATCCTTTTTCAAGTTACAATTGACTCCATGAAAATACAGAACAAAAGACAAATATTACAACTTCAAAATACTAAACTTTATCTTGCAAGTTGATTGCATCTTAAATGTAAGCTACAACGGCTTACCGGACATGATGCAATGTAGAGAAAACAATCAACATACACATTATACAATAATCTCCATAGTTATACACCTACGACAAACCATAGCTGACGTCATTGATACTCAGTAAAATAAAAAGTAAAATGTATTATTCAAATGCAACAACCAGCATGACGCAGATCCTCTCTCCAGCAAATCTAGGCACAGAGTGTCTGAGGGTCCATCTTCATTTTGGTAAGCTGCGTTTACGCGCCAGATTTCCGGATATTGATAGATGAGATATTAATTCATAGGATAATCAAATAAAAACCGCAAAAGTGCAATTAACTTTTTTAGGTGCTTGGAAATTTTCAGACACAATCCTTGATGTCTTTCCAAGCCGCTGGTATAGGGTCATGTGTCATAAAATGTGATTGTTGAGTTGAATAACAGATAATTCAAGATAGCGACACCACTACGCAGATGCAGGAAGGTAAAATACCGTGAAGTTATTAGATTTTTATGGAGTGAAAATGTGAAACGGTTGATATTCACCTGAGAATGAAGACGAAGTATGGGGACGTCTGGCTGTAACGGTGACAAACGTACGAGAAATGTAAGAAATTCAGAGAAGGTACAACTTTTTGAGTAATGCTCCATGTCCGGGCCGGGCTAATTGTGTTGTGACCGATATGTCTATACCATCTTCTGCTGGAAAAGTGATGATGACTTTATTCTGGGATAAGAATAATCTTATTCTGGAACACTATATGCCCCACGTACTACAGGAACCAGAGCCAACTAATCCGACCTTCTCAATAAACATTTGAAATCAGCAATACCCACAAAGTGCAGGCGTTTGCTGAGTTCAGGTGCTTTCTTTTAAACATTATAACGCCCGTCCGCATACATCTCCTGCAACTATGAAAGCAATCGACGACCTACAATTCAAGTGTCTTTCACATCAGCTATTCTCGCCATATTTGGCACCCTCAGATAACCACATCTTTGGTCCATTAATGAGCAACTTCGAGTTTGTAAACAATGGCAAATTAATTAATATAATTTAAAAGTAAATTGTCTCTTGTATTTTTACTTTTAGAAAATGGCAAGATGAAATTAATGCACATTTTGTAAATAATTATTTAAATTTATAAATCTGATTGGCTGGTGCTGACTTCGCTCGTGCGCTCTCTGACTACGAGTCATGGCTTTTCTTGCATCATGGCAGGATAACTCAATAATAATGATAAGGCGGCTTGCATATTGCGATTCTGTAAAGCATAACAGAGCGTGTATAAGTAGCAATTCTGTACATGTCAATTTGACAAACTCTGAGTAAATTTAGTACTGCATAAACACTCGATCGTGATGTCAGACATTTGTGTGCTTATTAATATCTTACTAGAACAATAACCATGGGAATTTTTCATTCATAAATAAAACACTAAAAACTTAAAAACATCTAGCAATGAACATCAATGCTTAATGCGCAATGTTTCTATTAAAAACCATGTTTCGAAAACATCCTCCCTCCGACTTAACCATAGGCATACAGCAGCCAAACGCGGTATTAAATGAAGGTTCGAACCGACGCATCGCAATGCAAGTCATGTGTATACCCTGGCCAGGAGTGTATAATGCATTAGCGATCATGGCCATATCGACATCTGGTATTCAGGAATGAAAACACTTGCATGTATGTTTATTTTAGGATGTTTCCATCTACTGAAGAAATAAAATTCGCAAATTAAAATTCACAATGCAACAGCGAAAAAGATCTGAGATCACTAATTGGGGATCAGGACAGTTAATGGGTTTAAAATTGACTAAATTGAAATTGATTAAATTATTGATGAGTTTTAGTCAATGTATTACTAACCTCAGTGTTTTAATTTTGAACATCGATGTTTGACAACATCGATATTTTATTATCGATGTCGCATCACTAGACTGAGATGTGAAGGTAGTATTGTCGAATTTTCGAATATGAGATAGAAATTATCAATATGGGATTCTTGTAAAATGCATATGATATCAAGTTGTAGACAATTCCACAATGGGAGTCAGCATGTTGGTGCATGATACTATTTTAGGAATAGGTATAATTATTTCCAGCACCAGGGCTATCAAAGAGAATTAAATTTGAAATATCTGTAACGAAGTCCACCGAGAAATAAAACAGTGAAACTAGCAAAAATGCGTCTGTTATTCTAGTAGTATTCTAATTCGTATTGACAATGACATGAATAAAGGCGATCTAAGGCCGGTCAGGAATTACATTAATATCGTGATAAGGACATCAGTTATTTCTATGTTTACGAAGATAAAATTACATACACTGTCATTAACGTAATATTTGAACTACTTATCTTTTGTAAGATACATCGGAAAGTTTGGAAATACAGCTGATACTAAAGGCAAGTATTTACAGTAGTCCTAGCAGTGTGGAAGTAGTTTATTTGCATATGTGGTACAGAGAGTGTGTCTTGGACGAACAAATGACGTGTTGACGGACGAGGCGACGATAGGAGCTGAGTCGGGCATTGTGAAATCGCCAATCGCAACTTCGTAAGAGTTGCGTACATTATATTTTATTACGATTTCATGTAAAGTACAATATTATAGAGTTAGTGTCATTCACAAAATGAAAACGGCGGCCACGTTGTTTTATGTCGTCCCAGTGTTTTACTTATTTGCGATTCGCATCCTATTAAATCCAATTTCCCCGAATAGATACCACAAAACATTTCCAATTAATAAACAGTGAACAAAGTATTTACACGTCTTCATGCATGAGTAGCGCTAAAAATAATATTTCTGGGAAAACATGTTTTCTGGCGATAAATTGCATTCGGAGTAGATAAAGACAATTGAATCGGCTATTTGGAAAAGGACACAGCTTCTGATCGGCGCGCGAACGTTGGAAAACAATGGAGAAGAACTCTGTTGCAAATGAGCAGAGAACAACACCGAGAAACTATCAGACTGGTTACTTTATATTATTTTCATATGTAACAAAGCTCATAGTGCATTCTAAATCAAATGATGCGCTTAACTCATTTTCTTAAAAATTGGTGATGTGGCCTTTTCGTCGTAATAACCTCTTCCATTTGTATCTATTTACTAACCGAGATACGCGTCGAGACGCGGATTCTGACGTGCTTTTCAACACGTCCCGTGGCTCAAAATGAATCATGCGCAACTCCGAAACTGGACACCCCTTGTGTCCGGCGCCGGCGGGCGGGAGGGGGGCCGAGCGCTGGACAATCGCTGAGCGTGGGTGGGCCACGAACGCAGCGCGGGCTTGGCGGCCGCGCGCGACGCACACGTCTGCGACGCCAGCGTCGGGCGGCGGCGGCGGCGGCGCAGCGCCCAGTCTCCCGCGGGCGATCCGCGCGCACGGCGACGCCGCGATCGATAGCAGAGCGCGGATTTATTTGTAAAATGAGGAATGGCGCAGGTGGCGGGCGGGCGGGCCTGCGCGCGCCGCTGGGGGAGGGCGTGGCGGCCGTGCGGCGCGGTGCGTGGAGTAGGTATTCAATTACCACGCGGCCTGCGTGGTGTTTGTGCTGAGCGCATGAGGCACGCATTTCGCGATTTCTTTGTTGTTGCCTCAATAAGCACTGAAAGTGTCTCAGAGACCGGAAAGTGTCACTTGTGCCAGGCCGGTTGTTTTTGAGCATTTCATTGTTCTTAGTCATCACGAAGAGGTTGTCCTTGTTTTGGTATATTTGCAAACTGGGAGCTTATTTTCCCGTTAACCGTGTAATATATAGATCTGTGATGCCTGAAAATTACATTGAAGTATTCGTTTTTAATCAAATCAAATAAATGGCAATGAGTTATGTTATCTTAATTATCGCCTTGAATTTGTCATTAAGTATTTTCTTGAATTAACAGTAGGAAGTTGAAAACGTATAAGATATGTAGGCTTTGTAATTATAACACGTGAATCCCTAATATTATCATTTTACTTAACTTGTTGAGATATTAGAATACTAATATTTTTCGTAATAATAATACTTACTGACTTCGTGATTCCATCATCTCGGAATTATCAAATATTCACAGAATTGACTTTTACCAAGCTGAAAACCATATCACTCACTTCAATGGTATTATATTGTGTCTACTCATTTTAAAACACTACGTCATTATTTCGCATCAATTAATTTCATTCTAAAACATACCTGATTTACAATATATATTATTGCATTAAAACGTTATTTGAATTTTATCAATAGTTATCTAGTTAAATCTCTGTAGTGAAGAGATATCAGAACAGTATTGCTCAATACATCATTCGAAATCCAACTCAGGTTCGTGGATTCACTCAATAGGAAAAAAATGGGCATGAAGGTATACACAATAGAAATCGGTTTATTTCACTTATTAGCTGGATTTCTGCATTAGATTAGATGGATTTTTGTGGTTACGCGACGACATATCGTGAGTTATGAACTCGTGCGCGTGAACCTTATATCGCGTGTGGAATTGTTGCGTGCGTGGAATGTGCATTACGAGTCTGTAATTAATTCGTGCAGACATGTGATGATCCAATTTGTTCGGAGAAGAAAGCGTCGCATGCGACTCCCATTCAATCAAGTTACAACGAATCATACAGTATTGAAGATGTGTCTGCCTCCATTCTGCTAATACGAGAAAAATGCAGTTGTACCAGTTAAATGTTGAGGTATCGAAATGTGAAAGTGACTTTACTAAACGTGAAGTTCTGCATTTAGGAAAGAGCAAAATACATATGTTTAAGTTATATTGTAGTACTTTAGTATTGTGTTGTCAGTCAATTTCGACATTTACATACTGCAATGTTCAACTCATTTTCTTCCAGCTGTACTACTGATTTATTCGGAGATTGCTTCGAAGGTATAAAGATATAATATTTTTAATGATAGAAATATGTATATACGTATATACACACACAAATACAATGTACTTATCTCGTTAAAAATTATATATATATATATATATATATATATATATATATATATATATATATTCATTCACATGTTACATGTATTGTATTACAACAAAACTTTATACTCAACTTGAAAAACACATCCTTTAACAAGGGGTTCTGTTGCTACAAAATTGCCCGTCTTTTGAAAGAAAATTGTATATGATGCCAGCGATGCCAGATAACTAAACGTATATACCAGTACCAACCTTTAAAAATCTTGCTACTTTTGCTTAAGTCCTGGTACCAATGACAATTGATTTAAATTCATAAATTGTTCATATTATAACTATATTATGTTTTAGCGGGCATAGGATGTTCGTTCAACTTTACTCCAAATCGATTCATTTTATTTTGATAAACTAAATGGAAGACTGTCAGGTTCTATCCTTCTACTATAAAATGTGCTCGAATAAGGCCATCCTATGTTACCCTTACTGTTTCTAGGGCAATGTTTTCACCAATATCGTAGTTATTTGTACTATTGGTGTTAGTTTTAAATTATTTGAATAAAAAATTATTACACGAATCTTAAATCGTACATTGTCAATTACCATAGACTTAAAATCCTGGTATTTAAGCGTAGCAAAATGACTTCATCCAGGGTTATGGCATATTCTTGAAAATTCTGGTAAAACTACCAGGATCCTGGTACGTCTGGCAACACTGTATGATGCGTCGTAGGATGATTCTATCCCAAAAATCACACTTGATTACCATAATTCATGTTCACATATTTTTACGTTTCTTGGAAGTTTCCTGAAAATAAACTTTCCGAGAATCCACGTAATGATCCGCACAATACGTAGCAACAAAATACAACAACGTTCTGACAAAATACAATTTACGCAGAATCTGATTGTTGAAAATCTTCGTGCAATATGTTCTGTAACTTTAGATGAGAACCATGTCCCTGAGCGGTGCGGAAAACTCTTCCCCAATCGGCTGGCTGACGGGCAGATTAGTGGTAATGAAAATGAGAAACGTACTTAAAAATGTCAGTATCTTTGATTTTTAACACATACGGTTATGTTTTTATGAAAAATAAGGTAATTATAATATTAAATTGCGTTAGTGCGTTTTATTGGCTCACTAAACTGATTTAACTGAATTTGTATTTGTAAATCGTTTAGAGTTGACGTGCTCGTTGTTTATTTTCCAAACTTTACTTATGGAGAAATAATTTTTAATTTAATAATTTTTGTTGTAACTATGAAGCATTTATATTTTACTCTTTAATTAAGTGGTACTACAATTACATCGTATAATACTTTTTCACATAAAGTAACAATTGAAATTAAATTCGATTCAGTTTTATTATTTGACTCGTTGATTGTATTACATATGTTTGGTTAGTTATTGAAATTTTCTTTTGAAACCGATTTCTCGTTCTTTAAATCTTCATCCTTGGCAGATACATTAAATTATTATCTTTCTAATGTGGGAGTTTCATATTACTTGTAGAGATAACACGAAATCCCTTTGTTCTAAAGTTATTGTATCATATTGTTCTTTTTATGAAGCATGGAATCACTTCATTCCATAGTTTCTTTCTTGCCTGTTCGTTCAACTATTGTTAGGAAAATAAGCATTGATTTTAATTACTGTGGACACCACAACCCCGAAGTATAGTATTGATAAAGATATATTAAGTACCGAGTCTAGAGGGGTAGTTAGTGGATATTATTTATTGTTACGTTTCATTTAAAATTGTTCATTTAAAAACACGACAGCTCACCACTCCTTTGCAAGAGGTGAAAATTGTTTGAATTAGTTACAACGTAAACTTTTTCTTTTCTCGCCCTAGGAAGGTACTTCTTAAGAAGAAAAAGTTATGTAATGCTGCGGAAGAAAACGGCGAATATTCGACAGAAAAACTCTTATTGCCGGACCCTGGTAACGAAAAAGTGGATAAGTCCATTTCTAACTTTAGAAAACAATCCTTACTGTCGAAAATTCAACAATAGTTGTATCTCTTCCATTTCAGGATACATGTGTCTCGCGTAATTTGGTCAAATGTTAAGAGTGGTTGTCCATTTCGTCCCATCCTTGTTCCGTGCTCTCCATAGTTCTAAACTGTTTTTCATGTAATGTTCCTTGCCCTTGCAATCATCCTTATTTATTGTGCTTTCGGTGAATTTTAAAATAATTTCTTGTGAACATTAAGCTTATGATCTCTGTTTATAATATAAATCATACGAGCGTTAAATATTTTAAACGTTCTATTAGTACAAATATATCCGATGTATCGAAGCACGCTAGTTTCGTTACGAATGTACTAGACAAAGGAAACTTCTCAGCGAACGTTGAATGGGCTTTGATAATACACAAGCTTATATCAAGTTATCATTTGCGGATCCACGGGGAGGGAAATAAGTAAACTCTCCCCGCTTAAATTTTTTCAGTAACTATTAATTTTAACTTGTCACGTAACTTTCTAGTAAAAATATTTTCGGAGTATCATTAAAACGAATAAAATCAAATCGTAGCATGAGCTGAGTGTAGCTTGGGACATTTTACGAAATCGTGAGGAGAAAGAAAACTATTTAATTGAACTGAAGGTTAATTAAGTGAATTGGCTGTTCCATTGCGTAGTAAACATGCACATAGCTGCAGAAAACTCAATTTCTGTTTGGGCCGATTTCACTAACTGCCTGTGTGCTGCATACGAATCTCTTGGCCGCGAACAAGCATTTTTTCCCCCTCAGTGATAGGTTCAGCGCGCGTTGACACCAGAAGAGTGGCAGCCAGAGGTGGGAAAACCTGTGCTTGATGAGGAAGCTATCGTCTGGAAGAGGGGAGGGGGAGGGGGCACGTCGCCGGCAGGTGCGCTGGCGAGGCGCTCGGCAACGGACGATAACTGGGGCGCGCGCCGCATGCGAATCGCGACCCCATGCCGGGCAGCCGCAGCGGCGGTGGGCGGGGCGGAGCGGCGCGGCGCGGCGCGGCGCAGGGGATGGATGTGGGGACAGGTAATTTCAAGGTCTGATGGAGAGCCGGCGCCGCATTCCGCTCACGTAGCCGCGGTTCGAAGCCCGACGCCGGTGCCGCCGCGCATGCGCGGAGACGTAATTAGAAGCCATTCGTCATCGCACGGCCACCGCTTTGATTGATCCTGAATCATTAGCCCTCCCATCGGGGCCCCTCGCGGCCCCCTTGCACGCACTCTGCGGCGGTGGAGGAGGCGGAGGCAGTGATGATGGCGGCGGCCGAAGAGGAGGGGCTGATGACGACGGGGGCGGCGGCGGCGGCGGTGGTCGCGCGCGAGTGGTAATGGCAGCGGCTTAATGGAAGTGGTGGTAAGCACGGCGGTCACCGCAGCGGAAATGAAGGGATAACTGAAGGAAGCGGGTGTGGTTGGCGGGAGCGAGGATGGTGGAACTGTGGGTTCTTGGTGGTTGGCGCTGGTGGTGCGGTCGGTGGTGGAGCCAGTGTATTCCCGGTGACGACGATGGGGGGTTGTGATGGAGGAGGGGAGGGAGCTTTGCTGAAGGTGGCTCAGAGAGCAGAGGGCGCGCCAGAAGACGAACGTGACGCTGCAGCTGTGACCGCCTTGCAGTACACGTGGGATCAGCATGATCTTGATTCATCAATCCGATTGATGATAGAGTGGACAGAGATTTGATGACGAGGGTAACGGAGATAACCACGTTAGTAGAGGCCATCATAATTGTAATTACAGTAACATCAAAGAACGCGTTTTAATGAATGAAAATAAGAATATTTAATTGAATGTCAAATCATATTATAATTTTGCGGAGCAAATAGAGTGAAAAATGGATCAATATTAAGTAGAAAATGTCTTATTGCAAGACACGTTAGAGATACTTTTCAGCGATGTAACAAATGAGAACAGTAGTAATTTTATTGTATTAACTATCAAATAAATTATCTTAGATTACAAAATGTTTGTGAAATAACAGCGTTTTAGCAAAAAACAAGGTACTATATATTTTATACAAATAAAACGAGTATATTATAGGAGTTCGAATACACTAAACATGTGTTGAGTATAACGTTATGGCATATTTTTCCGAATTAACTGATTAATAGCTCTAAACCAGAAGAAAAACAAACTCCTTCAGTTCAGCTGCAGAAGATATGAGTGGATTGTGTCATGACTAAGATCGTACTTGCAGTAATTACAAAAATACAAGGGTGAATAAATCGCGTTCTATTCGTGCTGGAAACTTAAGTCATCAAAAAAATACATCAAATATGTGTTGTATGCAATTCGGAATGATTGTATGTCGGAGAAAAAACCCTGAATCTAAAATTCTTTAAAATAATAATAATGATATACTTGTTAAAAATATCAAACATGTCTTTGTTTGCATTTGTTCAAAACGTAGATCGTTTGTAGGCAATGTTATCGAAAAAAATAATATTCCCAGGTTCCGTGACCGAAGGTAATAATGGTATATATCGAAGATGGCCACGGTAGCGAAGCATGTTGAAAACACCAGAGAGATTAGATAACAGTATCATACGGACATAAACAGCGAAACCGAGTACAATATGGAGAAGGTGTCTGCTACCTTCGCGGTACTTAGGAGAGCAGAGGACGCCAAGAAAACCACGTTCGACACAGAGCAGATAAAACAAGGAGTTTTATAATGAAAGGGTGTCATGTCTCCGAAAAAACAAGTTGAAGGTTGTTCAAAATAGTTTTGTTTTATTTTTTTAACTAAATGTAAATATACGTTTTTCGCCCATAAGCGATACTGATATAACTAATATAACTGAGGCGCTCAGAACAATAACAGCAGATCCCAACCAATGTTTTTTTCGAGAAAAAAAATGACTTTTTCTGTTTTCGTTTACGTTCACATTCACTACGGACACATTTTTGAAGGTGTAATTTGAGGGTTTTGCTATATCCCAATTCGTTTGATATTTCAGCATATAATAGGTATAGAAGTTTACCGTCATACTTCTTACTGAAAGGAGGTCGGTTGGGAACTGCTGTTATTGTCCAGAGGGCCTCAAGTTTCAGGAAACACACTTGCACATTCAAAGTCACCCTTTGACACAATTAATTACTATCCACCAATCGAATATATTGCCACGTATTCGTATTTCATCGCAGGCAAACGCTCCCATTGACCGAATTGGTTAGTTAGCTGAGCGTCTTCAGGATCTCTTGACTTCCTTTACTTCCCGCAAGATGAGAGGCGCTGAGGCAGCGAGGTTCGCCGGGATGATGGGTTCGCGCTGAGGGGGCGGCGAGGGCGCTCCAGCAACGGAGGTAACCGGGCGAGCGCTCTCCACAAGCTCCGGGCGTCAGCAGGTAGCGCGGAACACGTTAGGGACTGCGGCGGAAATTGTGTTGGGAGTAGAGGACGTAGAAAATGGGCCAAGCCTCCACGCCTTAATCTATTCACGATAGTTGAAGTTGACTTGTTTGCTGGAATATTATCGACAATTTGGTGATAGCGCTTCTAGGAATTCTTTATAGGCATGTGACGGAAAGACAGAGAAGCCAGTTAAGGCACGCGAGAAGATAACAGTAGCTTAAAGAGAACCGGTTAATCCGGATAAGTATACAAAAAAATCTATTTGAGTAGTTTAGGATTAGATAACATGTAAAAGAATATCTTTGTCAGCACTTGAGAAATAATTGTGTGCACAATGAGGAAGGTATTTCAAGGATACGACGTTGCAAGAACGTAAGACAGCAAGGTTCGATATTTCTCCGAAATAAAACGCAGCTTCACGAACACCTCTGTATAAGTAAAGTCACTCTTCGTGCAAACGTCCTCACGACTCATTTGCGTATAAAGTAAACAGAAAAATACAGAACTCACGTCCGGAAGTAGAATATCTCGCGAGAAACTAGAACAGTGGCACCTAAACTACTGCAATCCGTTCTCCGCCCCGTCGCGAGACACGTAAGTTTCAGCGCGAACGGCAGCGCGGGGAACAGACGCGAAGCACTGCAGCGACGACGGTGACGTCGTTGGCACTGGCGACGTCGACGACGACGGCGGCGGCGACGACGACGACGACGACGACGACGACGACGACGGGTAGTGCGGCGCCGTGGAGGAGGACTATTACGTTGCGCAGGCTGTCGACGCCGAGGGGACGGCGACGGGCGTCGGCTGCATCAGGGTGGGTTACGACGCCGGGCGTCGCAGCGCGGTGCGGGAGAGGCGTGGCGTGGCGCGACGGCGCGTAGCGAACGCGGCGACAGGACGGAGTGGGGATGGAGGGGGCGGGGAGGGGGTGCGAGTGCGGGGGAGGCGCATTTGCATACGATTATCCGCGAGGGCCGCTCCGCCGCGCAGGCCGTGCCGCGCCCTCGCCGCGCCGGCTAATGAGCTCGCCTTAAGACGGAGTTTTCCGCAATCTGGGCCCCTCCGCGTGTGATCGATTCCTTCGCCGATGGCGCCCGACGCAGAGCCCGCCCCGCAGACGCTGTTCTGGATGACCCCTCGCTCGCTGCCCCTTCTTTTGATCTCGTCACAGTTTTAGACTCGTTCTTACTTTTCGACTTCCTCTTGATCCTCATGTTGTCAACTCCCTGCTTTTCTTTTCCCATGATATTGTACCCTTCTTTCACTTTATCTGTTCAGTTTTAGTTTTGTCCGTAATTTTCGACTTCATTAACCTCGTTCGTTTCTCTCGCTGATTTCCGCCTTCCATTTTCCTTCGCTTGTTTGATTTGAGCAGTTTCGTTTCGAGCCGTTCCTTTCAATACTAACTTCATCTTCATTCAAGTCGCTCACTGATTTTCGTCTTTCATTTTCCTGCCGTTTTCTCTTATCTTGTTAAGTTTTTTCTTCTTTTTTAGTCTTATCATCACCATCATTATTTCCATTCTCTGCCCGCTCTACGTTTTTTCTGCGTGTCACATGTTATATTTTATTTTTCTACATATTCTAACGTAATGTTTTCAATTTGAAACTTTGCTTTCACGTCTGGATTTATCTGTTCTCTGCACTTTTGTTCGCACTGATTGCATGTATTTGTTGTATCATGCGGTTCTTTGACTTTTCTCCTTTCCTTTCGAATGCCTTTCTTCTTCATCAGCGCCATCTTGATGATTTACAGATTTCCACAACATGAGCAAGAGAGAAGGCTTATGTTTTTGTGTACTTGCCTGAGAACATGATCTAAATGTTGCCGTGCACTAAAAGGGTAAGGCTAGGGATAATTAGGAATGATAAATGATGAGTGATAAATGATATACATACTTGATATGTGGTGTTAAGAGACGTCTGTTACATGGTGAAAACACGTCTTTGGCATAACTCGAATCAACAGCCTTTTGCATTGTGACATTGGACGCTGCTCCAGTCTCTTGCGTCACTAAAACAACTCCGCCTTCTTACTGATCCTTTGTATAATTCTCGTACGTATTTCATTATTTTTCGTTTACCACTTTCCCTGCCTTCCCTTCTTAAAAATTTCCAGCTACTCTTTGTATCGCCCTCTTGTGAATGTTAGGTCGTAAAGGTCTCCAATTCGTGAATAAAAATAGTATTGTTGAAATGAAAAAGGTATTGAACTTTAAATAAGGCATATAAATATTTCGTCAATTTATATTTGCGCATTCGAAGACAACTGACAGTGTTAAATTTTTACTGCCCTAATTATGTGGAATTGTGTAAAAAATAATTCAGTTTCAATCTGGAAATTACCTTGCGTCTATTTCTAAAATACTATGTAAAGCAATTAGCAATGGGCCCCGCGACCTTCATGTAATTGTTTTATGTGGTCCGCCGTGTCTGAAAGGTTGAAGACCTCATTTTCACAGATCAGTTGTACTACTTAGAGTATTTCAAACACATGACTCTCAAGAACAATGAGTCATTATGTTCGTATATTGAGTCATTGTTGTTTTAAATTGTTGATAAATAATTGGCTTTGAGATATTTTAATTCTTTTACCAACATAAGAGATTTCTCTCAATGGACTTATGAGCTTCCTCCAACTGAGGACAATAAGTATGAGAGTAGTAATTTCAGTGATGTGAATGTATCTTTATTACTGTTTGCTAGCCACCCAGCTGTCGTCCATTGGTATGTGGGTCAGTGTACTCCGTTGTAAATCATTGGCACAAACATCCATAACCCTTTTAATGGTCTCCCAGCTAACCGAATTAATAACAGGCGCCGTTTGTTATCAGCATTGGCCTACATCTGCACCTATTGTCTTTAAGGACGGTAAGCGCTATCTATTGCGTCTGTTATGATGCGCACACATACTATTCGAAACACGCACATATTCTCGTTCAGACATAATCGACGTCCGCGTGGTCGACATTGCTGAACTCGCAGGAGGACGTACCTTATTATGTTCCATGACAATATGTGTAGTTATATGCAGCTAATTTTCTCATATAATACTCATATGGGAAATTCCATAGTTAGAAATTATGCTTTGAAACAAATGATGTATGCGAATTTGTATCCTTAATATTTCATTTCCAACAACTGAATTATATTTTTCTAATGTAAAGAATAGCGTAAGCTTTATAAAATATTGTGTAATATTGTGTTAGATCAATAATTTCAAGCCAGCAATAACAAGAACAATTTTGTTATAATGACATGAATAATTACATTTGGCTTATACGACAAAACTGCATAGACCTTCCTGGTCTTTATTATTACCTTCTCGTATTTTAATTGCATTGATTTTCATTTCGACTCCCTTCTTGGTCTCAATTCTTTTTGATCTCGAACTCTCAAAGTTTTCTCCTAATGTTTCTTCCCTCCCACGTTCGTTATTATTCATTCTCTCAGCATTTTTAAAGCATTTTAACGTATTTCTCCAATTTTTATTCACGTTATTTTCATTTTCGTTTCTTTTATAACAATAATTGTCAGAAATTTACTAAAAATAGCTTTTAATCTACAGAGAGTTCTTTCACAATCAACTGACAACAACAAATGGAACAACATCAACAATTTTATTCCATTAATATTAGATTTTATTCAGTTTTATTAACAATTTTACTAACGGTTCTTTATTCGACAAATGGCCACGACGATCGTACCCCTCAAACTGTTTTATTGCGAATATTATTAATTTTTAGCTGTGTACATCCAGTTAAACAAAGAATGTATTACCAAATGAACGAAATGTTTTCATGCATTTTAAAAACGTATTTTATTGTTTAAAGATCAAATTAACAACTATTTTCTTGTTTTGAATCTCTTATTTGTTTTCCTTTTTACCCTGCCTTCTTTATTCATTACGTTTCTTCTCCTTGAACGCCGTTTGCGCAGAAGGGCCCCCAGCGGGTTGGCAACCTTGCGACCTGTCCGTCGAGGGTCGCGGAATCGCCCGGCCCGGCCGCGGCGTCGTTGCCCCTTCCCCCTCCCCTCGGCCACTCCTTCGCGGGCTCAGTCCTCCGGCAGCGGCGATAAGGTTTATGGCTTGTCCAAGGAGCAGGGCGCGCGACAGCCGCTGTCCCCACCGCCGCCTCGCGCCCGCCTTCCGACGCCGCCCCTGCGCCGTCGCTCGCGTCTGCCCTGCGGCCCCGGCGCTCGCGCGAAGGACACTTCTCCGGGTTCGATCATTCGCCAGTCTGCATCATTTACATAAACTGGCTCCATTGGCGACAAACGGTTTCCCTTTCGTGGAATGGTTCTCTGCAGGGATGAAAAGCTCCCATGGTACTCATAACGCGGGCTCGTCTTGTTAAAGTTCGTATTTTTGCATTTCAGAAGAGCTTTTTTCCTACGACATGTTCACGAGTTCACAGCGTTGTACACAAACATATTACACACACAGAGTACTTGTTACAAAATATACTTTCCGTCGTCTTTTAAACGTTGGATATTTTGTCACTCGTGGTACCATTCCCATCACCTTAAGAATACCGGACAAAAGGCATACTCGCAGGTAGTGGATTAGAAATTCCTTTGAATACGAATGGGATTCATTTATCCACTCTTTTTGGATTGTAACAAATGAACACATTATGAAACTTATCTTACATTATGAACACAATGTGAACAATTCGAGTGTCGTAGAATGTCAACACGTGCACAGTGGTTTCTGTCAGGCTTTTTATTACACTTTTTCTCCAAAAGTTAGTAACGAAAATGAGTACACTTCAAATATTAATGTTAATTAATTAAGTATTATTTTTATAGTGACAATACTTAAGCCCTTAATAAGTCACAAACAGTAATTAGTACATTTGTCATAACGATCAATTTCTCTAAAATTACGGGTTACTTTTGAATCTAATCAAATTACACAAACACATATTTCTATACACGGGCACAAAGCCTCGATGCATTAAGGACTGGAAAGAAAGCGCATAATAGCCCTATGGCGAAGCCTGGTACTCCCAACAGGCACTTGAAGATCGTATTTAAGTTTTGAGAAATATATGCTGCATATAATGCAAACGTTTCTGTTCGAACTTCCAAGAAAGCTAAAATATGGTTTCTGCGTAATAAATATAGGTGGTGGTGACACCTAATCCAGGAGAAATCACAAAAATCTCGAACAAGAACTCGTAGGTAAATGCTCTGCTGCAGGCGCGATGAGTTCCTTCGAATAGTACCCCGGAGCCGGCTGCACTTCTCTGGCCCACTTAGACGACTAACATCATTGAAGTAAAAGGCCCAGGACGCTTTTCCTCGCTCCGCGCGCAGCCAAGGATTCGCCATCGCGAATGCTTCCTTTAACATTGACACACAGATAGCAACGCGGTGTAAATCACCTGGCCAGTAACACACGTGAGTAACCTTGTCTTTTAGCTGATTTGCAGTTAGTGACATAAAATTGTGATGCGATTATGACTCGGTAAGTAATTATAAATGACACAAATACACATCAAGATATCTATCGAAAAGTAATTAAATAGCGAAATTGTTTGGTTGCAGCTCAAACACGCGGCAACCTGTAGGCACTGTTTTATGTATTAGATGCTTATTTTATGAGATAATATTGCTTTGTAATCAGTAATTTCGCAATACACAATTGTAGAAGATACTTTTATTATCATTTTCGCTTTACAATACCTCACACATCTTCTCATAATTTTCTGTTGTATAAGGAAGAAAGTTTATTACAAATATTTTATAAAGTACGATGTAGAAGTTTATAAATTAAAATATTTTTCTTCAAATTAGTGCCTTATGGTTAACTACCAACTCTGGTTACATCTAGTACTCTTTTATGTTGCCGTTCCTCTTTGGATTACATTTATTTAACAATTTAACGTGTTTGAAACCTAAAGAAAAATTATGACAACTCAAATTGCTCGGCAAATATTACGACTACAAAATCTACAATGCAGCGTACTTAATGGATTAATAAGCCTTCCAATCCTCGACTGCGATTAATAAATCGAAATCGTGAATCAGTTTTATTGATATTCCAATATAACCCACCATAAAATGTTACAGTCGGTCAGCACGTAAATATCGCCAATAAGTGCATTCAATTACATCTTTTCTTCTATACTATTAACCCATAAACTGGACCGTCGTTTTAAACGAGATGTGGCTTCGCGCTTCCATAAATAGCCCGTAGCCCCGTAATCAAAAACCGTCCGATCGCCTCGTTGAACTCCAGCCCTCGCGGGAAGACAAACGGCCGGCCCCGGGCCCGGGCGCACGCGCCCCCTGGCAAATAAACGGCACGCAGATCCCGCTTAACATTTTCTTCCTATAAACCACTGGCGCGGCGGCGAGCGAGGGGCGTGGGGCGCAGGCTGGCGGAGCGGGGCCGCACCGCAGACGCGGAGGAAACGCAGATTGCGGAGCCGGAGCCAGGTGGCAGGGTTCGCTGGATGATCAGAGGTCGGTCTGGAAGGCGAGAGTGGGTGTGAATTGTGAGATATGAGGGGTACAGAAGGCGAGAATGCGTGTGTTTATTGATTTTGGACTCGTCAACTACTTAGGACAGTAGTGCGGGAAGTGTAGCGTATGTTAAATGCCGGGAGGCAACGGCCTACCTCCCACAGAGGAACATGTAATTTGGCGGTATACGGGTTTCGTCCTCCTCTAAGTACCTCAGTCAATGTGGCATTAATTCAGCCGTGTCAGCCCAGTCAGTTCAGCCTCAGTCAACCCAGTCAGGCCAGCTTTATGGCCAAGATGAACTACCTTGGCAGGGACGAGCAACTATGCCCTTCTGAAAATGTTAAAAGGTGCCGTAGTCTTATTTAATAATTCATTGTTTCTCTTATAAATGCTCAATTCATGATTTTTTACCCGCAAAATTTCAAAAATTGTTGTTCGAAATTTGAGGAAGACGCTCTCCAAGATATCTGTCAACCATGAAAATAATTTAACATACAAACAATTGCAACTATTAATTGTAATTAAAACAATCTTATCTTTGTAGTATTTTTTCATTTACTAGTAAAATATTTCACATGCAAATAAAAAAGTGTAACGGAAAAGGGGCTCCAGAAATGCGTTCCGTTACCTCTTGTTTTATGCTGCACATGCCTATAGACATTGCACATGATGGAATATAGGAGAATTGTAAATTTTGCAGGGCTAATTTGCAGATGGAAGTCACAAAATCGTGGTGGTGATGGTAGTTATAAGAAGCGTATAGTTATCTAGAAGCGTTACTAAGAATTCAGGGATTCTGTCTAATGTGCCTCTCTTCAAAAGTGTTGAAATGTTGTTTCAATGTTACTTCATAATTTTAAAAAAATAATTGATACATAATATATTTACAATATGCCATCCTAATTATAAATTGCAACTATAAGATAATAAATATTGTCAAAATTAGCATTTATTTTTCTTTACATCCTACAACTTTTTTTGTCCATAATCCCTGCAAGCCTATTTACACATGTGTTTGCACGAAAGATTATCTCGCAGCACCTACAAGGCGAGAAATCTCCGCGATACCGTTAGTGCGGCAACAAGTGCGCGGCCACGAGCCGAAAGAAGGCGCGAACGTCTGCCAACGCCGGCGTTGGGGGTTGGGGAGGAGGAAGCAAAATGTGGCTAAACCCCACCCGCCCCTCCCCGCGCTTCTAACGCTTCCTGCTAGCGGCGGCGTCGCGAGAGATCTCCACGCCCTGGTGAGATTTCCGGCCACGTCGGGCGCGGGGCGGAGGCGGCGGCGGCGGCGGCGGCGGCGGTGGCGGCTTCTCGGGCTACTTGTTGCGTGGTGGCGCCGTGCCAACCCTCTCATATTCAACTCCTCGCCCCGCCCCGCTCCTTTCACGCCTCGCACCAACGCCTTGCAGCCAGCCCCGCCCCCCTGCTTCCGCCCGCGCAGCCTGGCTTTTTGCGCGAGCGCGCGCCGCGCTAGCAGGGGGCGGGGCGGTGGCGCAGATTTACACGTGCTCGGCAGACACTCCTTTTCCATTACGGACGGCCGCGCGCCGCCCTCCGAGGCATTCTGATGGGCGGGGAGCGTGGGCGAGCAGCTGTTAACAGGAGCGATGTGCCTGGTTGACGCCGCTCCAGACGCCCCGTCGCTGCCGTACGCTGTTTATCGGTTGGAAATAACCAATGTCTCTTGTCGAATAGTCCGAAACCACACTATTGCTTATGACTCTCTTTCCATGCCGTAACGTTCTTTGATTTCTGTAATGATTGCATTCGTTAGGAAAGCTGTCTGGTGGCAATGTTCAGGAAATGGAAGGTACAAAATTTTCAACTTACTTTCGAGGAGCCGAATGATGTTTCGACTATGATTTCTGAAAAAGTTCCCAGTAGCATGATTACGTTTTTTAATGGGTAGTGGTTATTTGCGACTCCTAAATTTTTGACTTCACTACACGATTTTTAAATCCCGACATTTTTACCATTCGTTTTCTGAGGCTCAGCTTGTGTAATTGATGCTTCAAACTAATTTATATTTTAATTTTTTTATGTATACGATAGTATTAATGTGTTTATGCATTCATATATGAATCTGTACGATGGGCCCTGTATGTTCTGGACATTAGTGCACATTAATCTCTTAGTTCTCTTTGAGTAACACATCTGGTTAATTTTATCTTCAAAAAATCACGAATACCTGTTCTATTGTCCATGTGGAATATATTTTATAATTAGAACGAAAATTGCATTAATAATATCTCTTTAAGTCACGAGAAAGTAATTCAATTTGTGAATATTACTCGCCGAAAACTAGACCTTTTTAAAACAGCATTCAAACCATTCGCTATGTTCTTTTTCCCAATCGAGAAATCATTGATTCCTTGTTAATTACACCTCACTAGAAACATGGTCGAATACCATTTACCCAACGTTCACCGACATAAAAGAAAATGAAACCCGTCCATGAAACTGCAAAGATTCCGCCGGCTTTTACCCAACTGGCGTAGTCAAAGTTCTCTCATGAGCGATTATATGCCCGTTTGGACGAAACTAATGGTTAAATTTTCATCCCACGACGAGTAAGCCCCTAATTGTCTCGATCAGTTCGACAGACGGCTGAAGGGCTGGTGCCGGTCGGATCATATCAAAGCGCGGTCGCCGGGGCAGAAGTTGAGGGGGGCCGGGGGCCGGCGCGGGGGCTCAACTCCGGGCCATACAGAGCGTTGCTATCGCACCGGAGCAGATACGGCGCAAATTCGAGTAAACCGGGGGGGGGGGCTTTGGCGGGAGCGCCGGCCGGCGGCGGCGGCGGCGGCAGCAGCAGGGGAGGCGGTTTCGCGCGGAGCACAAAAATTCTCGCGACCGGGATTTAAAACGCGATTCTGCTCGCAGGCGGACCGTTTCGAATGGCATTATGGAGACATGCACAATAACCAACGACCATTTGTTCCACGTAACCGGGTCCGCGAGCTGTATTGAAAGCGCCGCGCCTCGCCGGGCGCGCAGGCCGTGTCGATCCCGGCCATCGGGTGGGCGGAAGCGGCGCACAGGGTCGGCGAGGGCGGGAGCCCCTAACTTCCTTGTTTTTCGCTTCACGCAAACTGCGAAATCCCTTTAGTGGTGCTGCAAAAGTTTTGGTTTCGTGTAATTCAATGTGAATTACGTATATTAGAACTTTGCCTAATTACTTGTTGCCCAAATGTAGATACACGTATGCTAGGAGTCGCTTGCGAAGGGAACGACGCTCCAGAAAAGACAAGAAAGCATGAAATGTCTCAACCGAGTGAAGCGCAGGCCCTTACTCTCAAAACGAAGCTAAAGCAGCCACAAAATGTTTTAGACCACTTGACTCCCTTTAAATTTAATTGATTATTTATTTAAATGTATTTATTTTCTACTCACCTTACAAGATTTTCGGCGGTTTCAGACTACATATCTTATTGGTAACGTCATCCACTGTAGAATATTTCGCACTGTACTGACCATTTTTGAATCTAACCTTTTTATTTGCAATTTAATAATACTTTTCATCAATTTATAGAAGTGGAGTAAATAGAGAATGTCATAAAGTATATATTTGATTATTTCAAAGAGACATGCAATTGTTTTGTGGAAATTATGTTTGGATATGTAAAGTTTCACCTTTGATATTTCCTAAACAAAATATAGGCAAACAAGGCGATATGCAGAAAAATAGTTTTGGAAATTTTGTTAAATGTGTTGCTATTGTAGACATTTGGCGTTCTTTAAGAATATAGTTTTGCGATAAAACCACAATGCCTTGCTTCGGTTTATTTGAAAATTATCACATTTACATCAGCTGTTGGGAACACGCATTATTGAAAAAAACTGATAAAAGAAACACATCTGCTTAAATTACAATAAAGAACTGCGGATAAGTGGCCTTTTCGAATTGTAATATTGATAAATTGTGTGCTTTACCCCTCTTTTGAAAAAATGAAGATGTGGTCCTATCGAAATAACTGATTGAATTATCCTTGATATTTCAAATCAGAATAATAAATATTTTTATTGGCTTCCTGCGGGTCTTTATTCCCGAGTTTTCTCAAGTATGAGTTGCAAATGTCGTCTTTCAAATTAATATAAGTAAGATAAAAAATGTTCACACTAATTCTCTCGAAATATTAAAACTAAAGCCTATCTTTTTCAATATCTGCACTGGGTTATTTTCCATTCGCCATACTCGTGATGGAATTTAGAGGCAAACTGAAACCCTTTTATTATGGAAGGGACAGGAAAGCTGAAGAGAACGGAACAGTCAAGGTCATATGACAGTTTAAACCAAGCGTCAGTGGAGTGGCATGGAGCGATACGGCCAGCCGAAGATGAATGGCAGTTGCGGGTCGAACGTGGGAGAAGAAGGGCGGAAAAGTAGGTCAGGGCGAAATAGGGAGTGATGGAACGCGGAGGGATACAAGACGGACGCAAGAAGGGACGTGCACGTTGGATCAATGGCAACTTGAAAGGTGATAAAATACTTGGAACAACGGAATAGCCATTACTGCTCACAACGGATCTAATATAATTTGTCATCGAAGGGAACGCAAAATGGAGAAATACAAGCGAACATATCGAACATAATGAATCGCATCTTTGAAAATCAAATGTACATATTACAGTGAGGAGTTATAGAATGCCATCTCTCGAAACTTCGTAAAAATATTTTTTGTAATTTAAAGGATGTAGAGAATGGGACATACTAAATAACGTAAAGAATTTTGTGTTAAAAAGAAATATTTAAAACTAGTGTAGCTTGAAGAAACATTTTTAAAAACTTCGAAAATATTCGCGTGAAAGAAGAGAAAGAATTTGGAATGTTTTATATTCTTTTAATCTTAGGATCTAATTTTCCCCTTTCCTTTCCTTCTGGTAAACATTGCTAAATATGAAATATCGATAAAAATTTCTAGCAAGAAAAGGTTAGTGAAAAAGGAAACGTTCCGGTCCAACGATAATTTTTTTTTAATATTGATAAATAATTAACATTTCTCCGTCATCTTCTAATCTTCAGAAAAGTGGGTCTTCATGCATCAAGCCCGTCCCATTTTCAATTTGTTGACACTGGAGGGATAGAGAGCAAAACTAGATGAAAGCAAAACGTGATCGATCGGCCGCTCCAGCGCTTTCCTGCGAAGCAGAGCCTCTCCCGCCGCCTTCGCCGCCCTCTCCGCCCACATCGCTCTCAATATTCTCATCGCCGTTGCCTTCTTCGTCATCCATGCCGCCTTCGCCACTCACTCCGCTCTCACCGCCCTCCATATCCTCATTACCGTCGTCTCCCTTATAGCCCTCGCTGCCCTCGTGACCCAGTCGCCCTCGCCACCCACGCCGCTCTCGCCGTCCTCGATATCCTCATCACCGACGCCGACGTCGTCATGCACGCCATCCTCGCCGCCTTCGCCTCCTCCCCATTCGTCACTCATGCCTCACTCGCCGCCATCACCACCCTTACCATCACCTCCGTCACCCCAGACGCAACACCCTTTTCGCGCGGAGGGAGAGGGGCTCCCCTCGAACCGGTTAATGCCTCATCCCTGGGCGTGCAGCTGGCGCCGACACGCGGGGCCGCCCGACGATCGACCGCGCGGCGGCGATGGGGGCGGCAGCGACGGTGGAGAGGTCGGCGATGGCGGTGTTGGGGGTTGCGGCGGTGACGGACGTCGGGTGTCGGGCGGTGGGTCGCAGGGCATACTGGGCCATTACATTCCTCCCTCCCATGCGATTCCCTCTGCCCGTCCGCGAGTCAAGCACTATCCATCGCCACGATGCACGCGCATTACTCTCACTACTGCAGTCGCAGTTTCTCGACATTCATTCCGGATAATCGACAGGCCTTACTTCCCTCGTACATTTTTGAAGCCCCTTCTCCCATCATCCATTTCAATAGTGTTCAAGAATTGGTTGGCAAAGAATCAATGTCAACTCACAATGTATTTTGTTGTGAAGCGCTATGAGTTGGACCATGTTATAAACTTAGATAAGAATGAAGCAACTTGTTATCCGATTTGAGCCCGTATCATTAGGTGTTCTAAGTCAGACTCCGTTTTTTTAAAGTTTACTATTACCTTTATTTCCTTACGTTTACGATATTTCCCTCACTCTTTTAAGTTACGTAATTGTTTCTTGTAAGTGATCTCTGCCTCTATTACAGTTCGTGTAGTTCTCATCGTATTTCTATAGAGGCATTCCTTTTTTCTCTATCGTCTCCATCGTCAGTCCATAATTTCAACAGATGTCGGATACTCTGAGATTCTAGCCCTTCCAAAATATCTCTCATGCATACAGTTGTTATTCTACATCCAATCTCCCTTCTGCCCTCCCTGAGAGTCTAGTCTCTCCTCCATCCCCACGCTCCCATCTCCGTCTCTTCTAGTTGTTTCGCTATCCTCTCGTCTGCGTAGTCTCTTGCTCTCGCCGGTCCTTCCAGTCCCCAGCTCTTCTCGATTCCCCTTCGCTTCCGCCCCAGCCCACTCCTGCCCTCAGCCCCCACCCCCACCCCCACCCCCACCCCGACGCCGACCCCGACCCCTGCGCCGAGGAGGCGGGCGGGCCGGGCGACGGAGCGCGCGGGGCGAGGATGCGGGCCCCATTGTGCGGCGCAGCGTCTGGCTTGAGCTCCCCGTAATAGTTTCATCTCTAGCTAATGCCGGCGGACCCTGCCTAATTGTTATATAGGGCTTATCTAATTGAAAATAGCTATCGGACCCAATGGTCTATATAATACCGGCACAATCCACCTGTTTCCATAGCGATAGCCAATAACAAAGGGACTCGGGAGTTCTAATGGCCGCCAATCAGGGGTCGCAATTTAATTTCCTGGTACGCGTAATGGCACGCCGAGTTCCTCTCGGTGGGCGCGTGACAAGGGGTGGGCGAGAGGAGGGCGCGCCGGAGAGTGCGTAAGGAGCTTTGGAGAGAGTCTGCAAGACCATATTCAAAAGCCCCAAGCGAATAGTACACGTAATACAGGGTGGATGATGGATTGCAGAACTGGTGTTTGGGAAAGTCTCAGGACAGAAAATATTTTTTTAAAAAATATTCAAGAGAGACAATTAAAAACTAAAAAACTGAAAAAATAGTATTTTTTTCTTCTCACAAAAAATATAAACGATAAAAAATATATTATGCCTTATTAGGAGAAATCTGAAATCTCGTCTCAAGCTGACCATCAAGACCTTGTCTCACTCCAATGACTTCAACTATTTTACCTTTTAGCTAATGCGTATTTCAGTAAGTAATTGGACGAAAGATATCAATTTTTACAGAAATGTTTGTTTGTTGTTCAGTTTGTAAAATGTAGATCTGATAATACATCACACAATTAATCAGACATTATATCAGAAAGTTTTGAAATATTCCCTCGTATTCCGAGCATAACATACTAAACTTGTTATCTCAGTTACTTTCGGAGACATTTCTCTTTGTCAATTCAAAGCCAGCCCCCTCGCTTCGCTTGGTGCATGCAGGTATTGCTAGTTCCGAGGCCAGCGTGTAACACAACCATGGCGAGACCGCAGGAGGCCGCCAGGACGCAGGACGCGGGTCCCCGCAACGGGTGCGGGTGTGCGCGGCGCGTGGGGGAGGGGTGTGCGAGGGGGGCGGAGCGAGTAGGGGCGGGGACGCGGGCTGTCCACGCACCGCTCGCCGACGCGTGTTCCGGCGCGCGCGCACACACGTGGACGCGCGTTCACGTGGTCAGCCACGCGTGCCGTGCGCTCTGTGGAGTACGCCGGCCGTGGCGGCGGCGGCGGCGGGGGCCGTGTGAGGGTGCGCCTGGGCGAACCAACGTCCGCCAGCCCGCCCGCACAACTGCCTACCCCCTCCCCCACTCACCGTGTCTCGCGTTCGGCCCGGTGCTGTTGTGTGCCGCGCCACGCGCGAAGTAATGTATGAAGGTTCTCCGAAATTGAAACGTTCACGTGAACAACACTGGTTTAACAATGGAGCTGCTCTCTGGAATTTTGTGATCATTCTTCATTTCAAAATTGATGATTTTAATATCTTCAATGATACTCCTTTTAAATGATACTCCTCCTAATTAAAATATTAATTAAATAATATATTTTAATTAGAAGTCACGTGCAAAAAAACGTACAAAAGAATCTGTTAAAATAAAATTCCGTCTGAATGACTATAGCTCATTCAAAAATTGTGACAGTATTGTAATATGCCTGCGAGAGATTTGAAGATACAATACCAAAAAATGAATTTCTGAAAAAAGGCTGTTTATTGTGTAAATTTTTCACATGGTTCTTAAGCGTAAGTTGTCTTCGCAAAATACTTTAAAAATGTCTTGTTCGTTGTTTGGGACAGATAAAAAATGTACTTCCATCTGGATGAAAATTCAGACTTCTGAATGGCTTAAATTGTTTTATGTGTATTCATTTCAAATTAACTCAATGTTTATTCGCTTTTTTGTTCAATTTATGAAACATTTAAATGAAAATGGGTTATTTTTTATTTTTCGTTCATTGATACACGGGGTATTTTATGTACATACCTTTTCTGTATTATGGCATGATAGTGGCTTAGTTTATCATGAACTCTGCCTCCATTCTATTAAAACTAAATTCCAATAAATTTTCGCCTCCTCATCATAGAAAGCAATTACTAAAATGAGCTATTGCGTGCTCATTAGTTGGATGTCTACTCTGAAGACAATTAGTGCCTAAGTGGAAATTTCTGGTTACCAGTGCGTGGAGTTGTGCACGGTTCATCATTTCTCTTGTAAGCTTCAAATGGTTCTATTGGCAACGTTACATCATGCATTTTACAGTAGTTTACTAGAGCGTAATTTGGAAATTGTTTTACCACATTGTATTTTTATCAATTTGTGCATTTATCGCGCAACGAGCACATGTTTGTTTCTACATGAAACATTCAACACAAAAGCGCTTCACTGGTACATAAACGCGTGGATTATAATGGGACATGCGATATATATTGTTTAAACCAGTAATGTTGTTGTAATGAAGTGAAACGAAAACCAAAATATGGGTCAAGTAATACATTTTACTTTCTTGTTCTTTTTTGCAAGAAGAGAAAGTATTATATCGACAATGTTGTTAATTTGTCTTCTCATACACTTGAGTTAATTGGTATGTACAGCTTCATTAACGATTATAGACAACTAATTTATTTTATTCAAATATATATTATTGAATACACATCTTACTTTTTGTTTACTCACAACATTTCGGAGTTTAATTTACTTCAATCTCAGGCACTTGAAAACATAGTAATGTAGAAATCTATCAACATTTAGAATCCACATTCTTCGTACTTTAAAAGCTCTAGTACTTTAAAAGCATCAGTATGATCGTCAATTAAAAATTATATACATTATTCATCACTCGACCAGTATTGAGATACATTTAGTACATGTGTACCAACATCATACAAATTCGCTCCCTTACAAATGTTACAAGTAACCGTAGCTGAAGTAAATCAAATTCGAAACGTGAGTAAACAAAAGATAAGATGTGTATTCAATAACATATGTTTGAAAAAATAAATTAGTTGTCTATAATCGTTAATGAAGCTATACATACCATTTTTTAAAAAAACTCTTATTTCCAGGCCCTGGTAACGAAACATTTGATAAATCTTGTTCTTACATATAGTAAATTACTTCCCCTAACACGTTGTGTATTCAGAATCCTTGTTTTAAATGTCCTTGATATTGAAAAATCGATTGACTGCAAAAATTTTGTGAAACTGTTAATTTTTCTCCAAAATTGATATTGCTCGATCAGTTGGGGTGAACTCGAGGCCTTTTGAGTTAGGAACGGATATTTTTATTTCAGTGGTATTTTACATGAAGCATCAACATTTTCAATAAGTTCTCATAAATGGTTCCAATTATTAAATTTTGGCCTGAGATTGAGTAAAAACGCTTAAGAGAATGGTGTAGGTCTCATTTTCTTTGAGATTCTTGCTTATTCGAAAATTCAATATATGTTCGGCATCTTCCTACAACTACGTTATTGAAGATAAAGATATCTCCCTGAATGAACTCAGCTCTTTAAAACAGATCTTGAAATTAGATCAAGTTGATTTTTTTTTTTTTTTTTTTTGAAAATTTGAGAACGTTTTGCATAATTTGTGAAAAATATAGGCATTTTATTTTTTTAAATGTTCAATATTTTACACAAACTATTTTCTCAAAAACGGCTGCGTTTTTTTTTTTTCATTTCTCTCTTCCTAACTAGGCTATCAAAGGACGGTAAAATATTGGTGCTAGTCTTATTCGAGTGAACTCTTTGCATTTTCGAAAATTGCAGATTTAGGAGAGGATGCGAGAAAGTGTATGTTGTAGCACCACTAGTTTAATCATATTTTATAACGGAAAGGAATCTAATGGAATTTATGGATATAATTAGAGCTAACAATAATTTACAGTTTTTGAAATAACTTATTACTATTTCATGATAGCCTATAGCTAATTTTCTTTTCATAAGATATTTAAAATATTTATGAAATATATTGTATTTATTTCAAATTAATAAAATATCATATCATTGTTTTGCATTTAGATAAATACGAAGAAAGTAGTAAATTGTATCTACATGCTGAACTGAATAACTACGTGTAAAGATAAGTACAGTTTGAACTGTCTGTACTGTCTGTACAGTTCAAACTTCCGGTACTGAGATTGACCTACAAAGATCGCCCAGGAAGACAAGTTTTCTTTATTACGAAAGAAAACAGATGAAACTCCTGCCAATGTTCCCAAAGGTTTTCATTAATTATCTCCCTGGCGTACAATGTTATCCCCACCATCCGTCCGCCACCGGACCACCTTACGGGTCTCCAAGTTCCATCGACGCTACCGCCACTTTCAAATTCAGTCACGGACACAAATCTCCCAACACCCACCGCACCACTGACAAACTTTGGGGCATCTAACCCATCAACCTCTCCTACCACCTGCACTGCCTCAGTCAGCGACATTTCAAGCGTTACCACATTTCCACTTCCATCCCGCAAAAACACTTCAAGATTGATCGAATATCACACATGAGACTGTTTCCCACGTTTGTTCCAACGCCGCTACCGCGACCACCTCTGTGGTAGTCCTACCCTGCACCAAACCCATTGCCAGCACTCCGCAGCGCCCATAGCCGCCGCCCCGCATCCGGCACACGGCGCGGAGCGTAGCGGAGCGGAGCGGGCGGGCGCCTCTGGAGAACAAGTTCGCAAAGCGCTAATGTATGCAGCGAAGGGGAGTTCCCGGCGCTAACCTCGCGTTTCCTCTTGTTTCAGATGAACCGTCCTATTCAAGTGAAACCAGCGGACAGTGAAAACCGCGGAGGTGAGTGAGCGGAGCGGAGCGGGAGGGGCGGCGCACCGCCGCTCCCCGCTGCCCCCGCGCCGCGCCGCGCACGCCGTCCCCGCGCCCTCCCCGCTCCCCGCTCCCCGCTCCCCGCTCGAGGCAGCGGGGCGCGCCGGGCGCAAGTCCTTCCCGCGCCGCGCGCCCAGCGCGCCTCATTCTTGTTCCTCTCTTCTTACCGCGTGCCTGGCTCGCTGAAGCAGCGCTCCCGCGCCAGCTGCTTCGATTCGCTGACTCTGCCAATTATGTTTTTACTCTGTCCTTTGCGTGATGTACAATGATTACGTCATTTTTTATCCAGATTCCCGATCCGGACTCTCCTCCGTAGCGTAGATTTAGAATTATTTTGATGTGGTATTATGTTATCTAATTATTTGGTTTCATTTTTTGAGTTAAAGTTTTCAATCAATTCTTTCTTCCACTTTTGACCTTTTTTAGGTTACCAAGTGCAGTTATGCTTCGAATAGCAATACCTGTTTTGAAGCAATTACCTACTTTACTTCTTCTATACTGTCTGATGATGAAAGCTTCTACTACATATTTTTTCCCCTAAATTTGTCTTTATTTATTTATTTGAAATATGATTTGCTTTTTCAGCGTGTGCCCAATTTTATTCCTTCCATATTTTGGCTTCTTATTAGTTTTGTTTCATTGTTTATTACAAAGACTACAACAAATGCTTTATGTAGCCTTCTACAATTACTTCAGACGTAATAGAACCATCACCAATATCGATTTTTAAGATTACTAGTTTCCAAGTGTTCGTAACTGTAACTTCAAATTAACTTCTCCCCATAGCTCGTCTCACACAGTTTTGAACTGTTTTTGACATAAAAGTAAAGTAAAGTAAACTGCTCTATGCTTTATTTTAAATAATTATTTTGTGTTGCACGACTACATTAACCCTAGTATTTCCATGCCGCAGTACCAAGAAAAGTAATTTATAATTTCTTAAGTCGCATATGTGCTTGTGTGTAGAATAATTAATCATCCGTTTAGTATTTATTACCTCTCTCTTCAGTTAATTAACAATCATTCTTTTCATAAGGGAAATAAATAATTATTATTATTAATTATGAACAATAATCACAAAGTTAGAAAATGCTTTCCATATGTCATTTATTTTTCCTGTTAAGAAAGATCGAAAGTAAAATGATTCTATTATGTAAAATATCTGTAACGTTGCAACTGCTAGGATGCAAGCAGTATCTCTTTCCTCGTACCTGATTGCGACACCAGCATTGACTTAATGTCATTAAAATTACCAATTGTTTACCTTTCATAACCGTCTATTCTCCAACCGTCGCTAACCCTTGAGCCGCCAATCACTCGCCGCAGTCTCAACACTGCCTTGCCCGCCCATTCATTTCCACCCGACCTCTCCCCTGCACTCCCGCCAACGCTCAACATTCCTAGCGGTTCTTGCTCGTCCAGCCTCTTCGCCCTTCCCATATCAGCTCGCTTCCTTCTATTCTTCCCGCAGGCGCCCGCTTCCCCCACCGACCCCTCGATGCCTCTCCCAAGTCAATTTCCCCCGTCCCTTCTCGCTCATCTCCGCACTCGTCGCCACTTGCCCCCCCCTCTCCACCTCGCCTGCTCCGTCCGCCCCCGCATCTCTCTGCTCGCCCCCTCACGATACTTCTCCGCTCCAGTCCCCGGCATCACGCTGCGTGAGAGTCCCACACCACCTCCTTGCATCCTACTTGCGCTCGATGCTGCATTCCCTTTCTCACATCCCCACGCCCCCACAACAACTTGCTTCCTTCTGCACTACCCGTCCGAACCCGCCCCCACGTCTTCAACACCCTTCCCAACTCCAGCCTCTCAGCCTCACTCATACTCACGCTTTACACCTCCCCCTCCGCTCCGCACTATTCCGCCCCACCTGACCCTCTCCGTGTGTCTCTGCTCCCATCCGCTTGTTCTCTCCGCGCCTCGCCCCGCCCTGCTTCGCTACGACCCATCCTCATTTCGCCCCGCGGCTCTCGTCGCCATCTTCCCCACGCGCCTCGCCCCCTCCCCTCCCCGCCCCGCCTCACGGCGCTTCGCCCGTCCGGACCCGGGCGCGTTCTCCCGCGGGCGTCTCTGGCGACGCGATCATTAATAAGCGCATTGTTCCGCGCGAAACAAGGGTAGTTTTTGTTGGAGGGCTTTTGTAGCACGCGGCGGCGCCTCCACTCGCGGGTGATCCCGTGTTAAATCCCTCTTAATTAGGGCGCTCCTCCACTCCAGCGTCACCGCTCCGCCGCCAGCGCCTCCAGAGCCCCCTGCGCCTGTCGGCTGCGCCATACACCATTCACAGAGGCCCAGAAAGGCCCCGGATAAACTCCCGGGACTCAAGCGCGGACTCGACAAAAAAATACGTGCACGGAATATCCCGTCGTTGTTCCTAATTAGACGCAACTGTAACAATCAATTTCCCAGAAGCATTGGACAATGTTGATGTACTGCTCGACAATGCGCGATGTAAATTCTATTTTGTGAATGATTAGTTTTACTTTTCGGGTCTGATAGACGTACATTTATCAGATACGTTCGTCAAATTCGTTTTATTGTTCACATTAGCTGTATAGGTTAATTTATGCATTGATCAAAGTATTAGCAATGTATTTCGTTGTACATCCGTTACTGGTATTTTTAGGAGAGAAGGCTCTAGGCTAGCGTCATGACAGCATTGGTAGATTTTCCTGATCTGCTAATTAGCTGAATCGCAGCATGCACTTCCCTTACCTAAGTGGTGTGCGTTGTTACAAAAATGTTGTTCAACAATGACGTCAACCGTCCCTTTCCTTTGTGCCCGACTAAACGGGATTTGAAGCCCGAGCAACCGCCTCGCAAGGAAGCGCCTTGAGTTTGCTACCCCATCCCCACCCTATCGGCCGCTGCGGTTCGAGCGATCTTAACTCTCTCCGGCGGGCGTCTCGATAACGTCGTTGTGCCTCGCCCGGCGACGCTACGGGTCGTCTCCTCCGCTCCCCGCCCCGCTCACTCCCTTCGCGGGTAATTTGCCGCTCATCTCGGCCCTCGGCGGCGGAAGGGCGGCCGCGCTTAACCTCGTTGTGCCCGCCGGTGGGGCTGCGTCACGCCGGCGGGCAGGGGCGGGCGGAGGCGGGGGCGGCCAGACCTGGCGAGCGGTGGACGATCGGCGACAAGTCTGCGACGCAGAGGGTGAGGGGGCGGCGGAGTATGACAAGACGGAGCAGGAGTTGAACATTTTGACAGTTCCGCGAAATGGCTGGGAAGGGACAGGCCAAACCGGTTGAGATGCAATGCGCTGAAACGGTGTATCGGGTTAGTTTGGGTCGTGTAGGGTTTGTATCCCTACGTAGTCGACACTACATCGATTTCTTCAGAGCAATGAGGAACCATACCTCTCATTTCAAGAATAAGTTTAGTAGGTCGTTCGTAAATTATATATATTCCATTAATTATATTATGGATATTTTATTGATAAGAGTAAATTGTGGTATGTGTAAAGTAAGAATGTGAGGCACGATTGCAGAAAAGGTTTCTAATTGTGACGTATCAAAATTCGTCTTCATGAGATTGTTTGTGCCACTTCAAAATTAAATTGAAGATGGAGTCAAAAAAATCCAAACTTTGTAAATGAGTTTAGGAGGAATCGTTAGCCCTTCGGTAATGTTCATGTCACAAAGCAATGCTAAGATTATCTGTTCGTAAAAGTAAATGGGTGTATTAAACGATGTGGAAAACGTATGTTACAAGGCTACGCAAGACATACCAGTTTGAGAGTCATTGGCTAGGAGGATGTGAAAAGTAAAGAGATCGGGGACGATTTCGGAAGACGCCAGCCAAAGGGGCGGTGGTGGTGGTGACAGCGGCAGCGGCAGCGTGGGTGGCGACAGCGGTGACTGAGCGGCCCCGAGGGCCAAGTCCGACCGCCACCGCCGCCGCGGCAGCGGCAACTCCGCGGGGAGCCGTCTCGTCACCAGGCCGACAACAGGTTGCTGCGACAGCGTGTCTCCGCACGCCACCGCCCGGGCCACACCAGGAAGCGTCGGAATTGAGGAAGCGCTGTAGATACAGCGACCGCGTGATGGAGTGGGCTCGGAGGGCGATAAAGGGGAATCCACACCGGTGATCGGAATTCAATATCGCAAGTGTCAGATTTGGAAAAAGGGCAAATTGTGGAAGTCAGCGATTTATAGATCATTTTCTGCCTGTAATATTGCGTATGTTTTAACAATATCAACTATGTATTTTACTACAGAATATTTCTAACAATATCAACTATGTATTTTACCAAGCATTTATTAAACTTAAATTTTAATGCAGTAACTGGCATGTATTTATATAAAATTTGCGGACCACGCAAACATTCCGTTACAATCGAAAATATATTTTGGGGACGAAAGTTTGTGATCAGATTTCTCCTTACTTTCTACAAAATAAAGGTTATTTTTGCTGTTTGTGTATTTTAATAGAATGAAATTGGTTCATAAAGTTTAAGTCGAAAAGCTTTATTTTTAGTGTTAAAAGTAATGTTAATCACAAAAATCACACCGCTCTTTACTATTACGATCGCAGAATCAAGTAGAATGCTAAGGAATCATTTATTTTTTGTCATGCTGTACGTCTGTTATATTAATAGCATTGCCATAACTAGGTAGTGGCATATGTGCAACTTCTAAACACCTTCCATTACGAAGTTATCTTACCTACTACCTCTGCCACAATATACGTGCCACTATTCCACCGCATTCTCATTAACGCAGCCGCCGTCATAGCCACCTCTGCCTACCTCATCACTCTTCCCAACACCGCCAGCAGACGTTTCAGCCGCCGCCATTCTCATTGCCACGTGCACGTGCTCCACGGCAGCAGCTGTGCGACCCGCACGCGATCAGCTGATCAGCTGTCGCGGGCCGGCGATGACGCGGCAGAGGGGGCCGCTACCCGTGCAGCGGTGGTCGTCGCCCTCTTTGTTGCAGGCGTCTCCCTCCAACACTGCCTTCACCACATCCCTTGCTGCCTCCCCCGTCGCCGCCGTCGCCGTCGCCCTCACCACCACCGCCGCTGTTGCCGCATGTCGGGGAGTTCTGTACGTTCCACGCTCCCCCCTAGCCGAGCGTGATCTTTAATTTTTCATCGCCTTTCCCCAGCTGACGCGGCTCCCTCTCCAATGGAGCACTTTGCGACACTGGCGGGCCCTCGTTTCATTCATAACCTTTAGAGGATCGCTTTTCTTTTTTCCGATAATTTTGAAAGTAATCACCTACGCGTGAAATAGAATATTTAATTTCGTTAAATCTCTCTTTTCTCAGTAAAGACTTCTCGGCGTCGCCACTAACGACGCGCTACTTTTGAAACGATGGTCAACGTAAACTTTTTAAACTAGATAGAGGTGGAATAGACAATATCATCAGATGAGAACCTCAGATTTTAGATAATCATTCCGCAAGCCTCTCTTTTGCTAATCTTCGCTCCCAAGGCAATATCATTCGAATGAAAGTAGAGAAGATTTTTTGTTGAATTATGAATCTGACAATTATCCTATTACTCATTAAACATAAATAAATATTAAATACTTAGCATCTGGCGTTGTTTTCAATACATGCATACAGCAATAATTCTTAGAATTATTGTGGTTCTATTAACTTACGAAATCAAAAGGCTGTGAAATTATTTCCCTACCGTTTGTGATTGCATGTTAGAAACAAAATACTCATTAAAATCTTTTGAAAACTCAATATCTCATTTTCTTAATGCAATTTTCATGATCAAATTCTGAAATTGGTTTGGATACACTTGCCGTGAGAGCAGTACTATTAACGAACGGAAAGGCTCACTAACTTCGGAAAGGGACTGTAGCGAACGAGCAAACTTCAGAATCTTCTAGCACTCCCGTTTTATGTCTTTTTCGACCTATTTTCAGAAGGCCATGGCGCCGTCGGTATAGTGGCACTTCCTGTGCCGCACCCTCGTCGTCACCCTCGTCCCCTGCCGCCGCTACCACGCGACGAGTTGGGCGCAAAGTGCAGCGGACCCCGTTCGAACCGTAATCGTAAAACGCGGCGCGACCACATCCCGAACGCGAGGGCGCGCTCTGTGCGGCGCGGGAAGGAGGCGGCGGGGCGGGTCGAGGCGGAGCGAGGCGGAGCGAGGCAGAGCGAGGCAGAGCGAGGCAGAGCGAGGCGGGGCGAGGCGGGGCGAGGCGGGGCGAGGCGGGGCGAGGCGGGGCGAGGCGGGGCGAGGCGGGGCGAGGCGGGGCGAGGCGGGGCGAGGCGGGGCGAGGCGGGGCGAGGCGGGGCGAGGCGGGGCGAGGCGGGGCGAGGCGGGGCGAGGCGGGGCGAGGCGGGGCGAGGCGGGGCGAGGCGGGGCGAGGCGGGGCGAGGCGGGGCGAGGCGGGGCGAGGCGGGGCGAGGCGGGGCGAGGCGGGGCGAGGCGGGGCGAGGCGGGGCGAGGCGGGGCGAGGCGGGGCGAGGCGGGGCGAGGCGGGGCGAGGCGGGGCGAGGCGGGGCGAGGCGGGGCGAGGCGGGGCGAGGCGGGGCGAGGCGGGGCGAGGCGGGGCGAGGCGGGGCGAGGCGGGGCGAGGCGGGGCGAGGCGGGGCGAGGCGGGGCGAGGCGGGGCGAGGCGGGGCGAGGCGGGGCGAGGCGGGGCGAGGCGGAGCGAGGCGGAGCGAGGCGGGGCGAGGCGGGGCGAGGCGGGGCGAGGCGGGGCGAGGCGGGGCGAGGCGGGGCGAGGCGGGGCGAGGCGGGGCGCGAAGGGATGGGGCGGGGCGGGGCGCGAAGGGATGGGGCGGGGCGGGGCTGGCCTGAGTACAGGCAGTCGCGGCGCGGCGCCCGGTGAGTCGCGAGGGAGGGAATGGAATAGGTAAGAGGCGGAGATGGAGTGCAGGTGTGAGACGGCAACGTGGCGAAGTGGAGAAGGCCGGCTAGGAAAGCCAAGAGCGAGAGTTAGGCGTGGTCCCGATGGAGGAAAAAACAGCAGCTGGCGGGTGGGAGTTATTTTGTTTAGGACGCACGAATGTGTTTTAGTATAAGAGGTATGTACATATAACAATTCTTTAAAGTTTGTGAACAAAGTGTAGTTTGTATTAAAGAAAAATCTCCTGCAATGTTGTGGTACAAATGATATATCTATATTCCTTGGTTCTTAGGGGAGAGTGGAAATATGACAATAATATA
Source organism: Gryllus longicercus (assembly GCA_038098605.1). NCBI lineage: Eukaryota > Metazoa > Arthropoda > Insecta > Orthoptera > Gryllidae > Gryllus > Gryllus longicercus. The sequence goes on from JAZDUA010000031.1 coordinate 4,984,603, forward strand.
TTGTATGAAGTTAAATTAAAAGAGCCGAATCAGAGATACTCGTGATTGGACTGAACAAAGTACAATACATAATAAGACGAATAGGACAAAATAAGCATAGGGCGCGGAAACAGAAACGCAGCGAATGTAACCGAGACGCGCAAAAGCCATGAAAGGCGCATTTAAAAATCCTTCCTAGAGCGAAATGAGGTTGAGTAAGCCTAACAGGTCCTCTCGATCCGAACCGATCCGCGCAGGGTGAATAGAGCGTCCGGAGCGCGAGTGACTAGACAGTACAGCTAGCGGTCGCCGTCGTGGTGGTGGTGGGGGGGGGGGGGGCGGAGTTGGGATGGAGGCGCGGGCGCGGGCGCCGATGGCATCGGGCGCAGGGGGCGGCTCGGAAATTACCGCCCGCCGTGATGAATGACAAGGCAGATGGCTGCGGCGATTACGGCCCAACTAGCGGACGGACAAACAAACCGACTGACGGCCAGACAAAGAAGGTGCCCCGCGGACCCTTGTTAGCGGGAGAGCCGTCGCGCCGCGCCGCGCCGCGGAGGCCGACGCGGAAGCCGACGCCCGCATTGAACGAAAAGCGGCCTCTGCGTAATGGATTGGCGCGCGACTCGCGACCGCCCGCACCGCCCTCCCCCCTCCCCTTTCCCCTCCCGTCCCCCTCCCCTGCGACCTCTATCCTTCCACGCTACTATGACTCACATTGCTTGCCTAGCTGCACTAAAATCCACACGAATACTGGGCAGCCGTATATCTTGCTCATTGGTTTAGACAAAATGAAGGGCACACATCATTAATGACTCAATGTTAAAAGGATGTACATGTTAGTCTTCTGTGCTATTTACTGAATTACAGATTGTTTATATAAATTATATTGAGCAGACTGCATTATTTACCGAACAACAGTAAGATTAGAAATGTTGTTCTAGTTTGGAACAGCTTTTATATCCGACGGATTAAACAATAAAATCGTTCATTTGCGCATTATGAAAACTAAAACTTACGAACGAATGAACCACGTCCACCACTTGCCCCGTTGTTTGTGATGACCGTGTTTTATTCTCTCATCAAGTACATTAAAAATGTCTTTGCCCTGTGTCCCGCTGTTAAAAAGACTTATTGGAAATAAGTCATTTCTACTATTCCATGCTTTGTGATGCGCTGCGCTACTTCCAAAGAAGTCATCGCAGTCGCAGCGTCTGTCGGCGCCGCGCGTTGCGGAAAAGTCGAGCGATCTCCGGGACGAGTGGCGTGGGAGGGGGCGTGGCGGGGCGGGGAGAGTAGGGGGTGGGGTGCAGCGCAACCGCGCTGCATGTGGCGCGGGGCCGGGCTTATTCGACGGGGGCTGGCGTCGTGTCCGACGCAGGTGTTTCTGTCACGAGTGACAGCTTCCCGCGCGAGGCGCGCTCCAATCCCTCCCCTTCCCTCCCTCCCCCTCCCCCTTCCCCCGCCCGCAGCCCGGCGACGAAACAACAGAAAGAGAGCACCGGGCGGGATTGAAGGGGGGGAAATCAACGGGTCTGTAAAAAAGAGGAACGGATTTTTAAAAAGTTGCCTTTTGTTTTCTTTTACAAGTGAACAGTACAACCTGAAATGTGAGACACGTCAAAAGATTGGTATTGTGGCTGACGGTTGTGATATTGACTAAAGTTAAGTGCAGAGGATGAAAACAGAAATGTACGGCTGAGTTGAATGAATTGCCTACGATATATTAATAATGTGTTGTCGCCGAGCGTGTGTTAAAAGGAAATGAGTGCAGGAAATACCTCGAGGTACTGATTAATACTCAATCCTCCCATGTACTGTTTAATCGTAGTATGCATAAAGATTTCATTCTGACATTTTTCTGAAAACTATTGATTTTATTACTAGTCATAATTTATTTCTTACATTCAGATGGTTATGCCGCCCTCGATTGATGCACACATCGTATACTATAGGGGGCCTAAATACAGATCCCACAAAAGCAGATTGATGGTACTAACTGAATTGCAGAATCGAACGGTCACTGTCTACTTGAAAAATCTAAAAGCTATTGCTCGGACTGTAGTTTCCTTCTGATAATACAGACATGTGCTGTTACTGAACTTCGACAAAGTCTACGTACTGCGACCTATGTCTTCATCTTCCGTCCCATTTCCTTCCCGGAGTTCGTGCATAGGAAACTAACATCATTCACTCTAAGTTGTTCCCTAACAAAGCCAAGTTTATGCTTCAAACAGGGTAGAGTGTACAAGAAAGTTCCTGGCAGTGATGTCCTGTCCTGCAAAATGGAACAAAGTTCTAGGACAAACATAAGAAGTCGAATAGAAAATCATCGAATGCATTGTTCAAATTATTCACGGCTTTTAACGACTCAGTATTTTTATTATTTGATTTTCAAAGTAAATGTTATGTTCCGTCTTTTAAATCTATTAAATTGTGCAAAAGGAAGTTACTTAAAGTCTTCATACTCTCGCGTTTGGTATTCAAAAGCTAATCCAACTTAGATTTGATATTCACCGCCCCCACCGCAGGAAGATATTTGCCAATCTCGAGCTCCCTCTGGATTCCTCATCGTTTACTCCTTGCTGCCTTCACCTTCCTGCGGAGGTCGTTGAAGCGCACCGTCCCATCGATTCTTCCCGGCCGCGACATTCTTCCGGGAAAAATTGCTACTCGTCAAATTCCTTCCCGAGCTCATCAAGGAAGATATGACCGTAGGGAAAATTTCGATCGCGAGTATTACATTTTTTAAGCCGCCTAATGAAAAATGAGGAGGCGACGTGGGGCGGGGCGAGACACATGCTTGGAGTTCTTACGCTGGGGCTGAAAGGCGAAGCCGCGCCGTCCCCCACTACCTCCACCATCTCCGGACAGGAGGGGGGGGGGCGTAGCGTGGCGTGACGCAAACTCAGCGGGCTAGGGGACTGCGGCCGCGCCCTTCTCTACCACGTGCTTTCCTTCCCCGCCCCGAGCTGGGACTCATCCGCTAGGTTCTACCGCCTTCAAGTTGATGATCCTTTCTTGTCTGCTTTCGTTCGCTACTCGACATTGGTCCGCATGCGGCTTGTATTTATCTATCCCAATGCTTCCTGTTGCTTGCAAATCCGAATTTATATCGCTTTCCTTCCCATTTTTTATCGAATCCACCCTCTTTCACGTGAATGTGAAATTCCGCTTTATTTATTGCCATCTGTTTAACTTTGCTTAGTATTTGGTTCTTAGTATATATCTTACTGTATCATGTACATGTATCTTAAAGATTAAAAATTTGTGCTCACTATCTTTATTTAAAACTCCATATTATTATCAACGCTTCAATACATTCAGCTCAAACACAGCCTAGTTATAAACAAATCTTTGTATATGTCACTGATCCATCTCTGCGTGAATCTGCAGACAACACAATTTCCATTCTGAATTCCGGATACAACTTCTATAAAAATTGTTGTTTCCTTCCACTTTACATATTTTCTATCCTTCCACTTTCCCTGCCCGTGCAGAGGCTACGCGTTTGCCCGTCTCCTCCACCGCCGTTCTTATTTCCTGTGCCCCGCGACCAGACAGCAACAATCCCCACCCTTTCTCATCCCCAGCATCTTCGTGTTACATTCCACCTCATTTCCTCTCCCCCTGCTCCGGCCGCCCCATCCGCCCGCCCTCGCAGCCTTCCGCGCGACCCCGGCGGCGCCTCGCCGCGTGCCGAGAAGGCTTGTCGCGCCTCGCATTCTTGCTGTCATTATTGGAAAATGAGCAAGTGCAATGGAGCATGCGGCTCATTTAATTAAAACGCTATTGTTTCCCGCGGTTATCTGTTTACACTGCGCCCTCTGGCTGCACCTCATTAGAGGGGCAAAAATTTCACGAATTCAGTCGGCCATGTTGATTTTGCGTAACATTTTTATATCGGGACGTTTACCGGCGGCGTCGGTCGCCAACGGCAGTCATCCGGTGTTTCTGCAAATTTTAATTACGCATGGCAGAAGGGCATTTAAATAAAAAATAATGATTCAGACCTTGTCCGCGTTTGCGAATCGAAACGTTGCGTATGTGTTCATATTTAAAATGCATTCATTCTATTTGTCGTTCGAGCTTGTTGGGGATTGTTCACCACTAGAACATTTTTCCATTTATTGTAATTAATAACGCATTTATGGTTAAGTTAGATTACAGTTTATGAATAAATGGTCATCAGATTTTTGAAATCGCATTATATTTATTGCAGTTAATAGAACTGATAGTTACATATTTCTCTCGTGAATCTTCAGTTACGTTATAAACGTTAGTTTACCTCAGAACTCATGAATCTTATTAATATTTGTGTCCAAGGTCTTTTCAAATATTGCATTGAAATACAATTATCATCGAGGACTTCATACATTTCTATAGATTTCAATCTTATATAGAAAAAATTATAACACATTACTCCATTCAAAGCAAACTATTTCTTATGGAGTTTTAATATTTTAAATTATCTCTGTAAGTTTAAAGCGTGTTAGAATTCTCTTTTAATATATTAATCATATCTGTTCAGAAAAGTATTTGTTTACATCACGATAATTAATTCATTTTAAGCATCACTACGTGTTTGATATGCATGACTCACATTCCAAAATTTTAAGGCATTCAAATGTCTCTTTTCAGAATTCGTCAAATACCCAAACACCCGGCTTTCTGGCTCTGAAATGCATTGGAGAATTGTTAGCGCTTGTTACTAAAATTTGATATTAATGTTTATTACAACTATAAAATTCACTTTAATTTCTTGTTGTGCTTTAATGCGGCATTCTGTTGGTCGTAGAAACCAGCTAAACACCTCTACTGGGATTGGGAGACTGTAACCAGAGAAATGGAATAGTTGTGATTGCCGTTTAAATCAAATTACAGAACGTGAATAATTCATACTCGTTAAAACTCGATGGTGCAAATGGGGCAGTTTACACCCCACCCTCGGCTCCGCACACTTTTTACGGCAGCGTTCGTAATTAATGTGAGTTATTTTCGTTCCATCACGGTATAAATTATACAAGGAACGGCGCGCCCTGTGCTGTCATGCAAGCGCTGATTCGGATAAACACCTCTCCCGCTGCAAAAACCTTGTCATTATCTGTCGCCTCATGAGATGCGTTCTCATGCGGTTGGATCATGAGCATCCTGCAAACAGACAGGATGGATCCGAAAATTTATATCACGGCAAAAACTGTTTACCCGGAAATCATAACAAGCGCAGCGATTCCCAATGACGATTTGTACAGTCACGTATTACCGCGTAGTTTTAGAGCTCTGTGGGTGGCATTTTTTCCCGTCATACCGCGAAACTTGTCAAACTATCACAATCTTCTGTTATTTGTTTCCTTAAAAGAATTACTGGGAAATACGAATTTGTGCTGTCGCAGAAAATAGAGTCTAAATTGAGATTTAGTGCAGAGCTACGTGCGTATTTTTATGTTTTCGACTGTATCAATTCAAAAGCGCTGGAAATTTGTTTTTATGAGAAGCAAGCGTGCCGTGTGGAACTGCAAACCAATACTGAGAAATTATTTCGAAATTCGTGTTTCCCTGCGGCCACCATCGGCAGCGGACGCGAGCGCACACGAGCGCACGCGCGACCGCGCGGAAGTGATGCGCGCCAAACATGAATCTTCGCGCCGCGTCGCTGAAGCGGTCATGCACGCCCTGCCCGCGCCCCGCTCGCTCCCGCCTGTGCCCCTCCCGCTCCCCGCCCACGCCGTGCCTTGCCAGAGCCGCGTCCCACCCGCGCCCAGCCCGCGCCCAGCCCGCGCCCAGCCCGCGCCCAGCCCGCGCCCAGCCCGCGCCCAGCCCGCGCCCAGCCCGCGCCCAGCCCGCGCCCCGCCCGCGCTGCAACCCGCCCGCGTCGCGCCCCATCCTCACCGCGCCGCTCCTCGCCCGTGCCCCGCCTGCGTTCTGCCCCGCCCGCGCCTTTCCCTTGCCCGGAAATCCCCGCTCCCCAAGGATGGGACCGGCAGAGTTGGCTCAAACGTTGCTAACACAACCTTTCTGACCGGGTCCTTCTAGGGTACGAGTCTTGATTTTCGACAGCTAGGTCGACTTCAGTCGTCTGAAAGAGACATCTTATAGCTGGGTGTTCTGGACTGTAGTTTCTCTGTACTGTAGTTCAATACCAAGAGAGTGACAAAGTGCTCTAAAGATCACGTAAAGCGCGTAACCTTTTCTTCCTCGTCCCTGTGCCCTCCTCTCCCCTTAAACACATATTTACACTTACGTCACTGCACTACCACGGGTTGAAAGTCGCCGAAGTAAAGGGTCGATAAGACGTAAGGAAACGTGGAAACAATTGAGGGAAAACAAATGTCCTGTTTCCACGATGCTCTATTCCGCTACTCTTGCTAATTCCTCGAAGCATAAGCGACTCATGAGTGTCAACTGCTGCACTCCTTCGTAGAGCGTCCTTCGCTCATAAATGTACATTACAGATTCATATTTATTGCCTTAAAGTTTAAACCTAATTTTGACGTCGAACGCACCTTTTTGTTGAACCTAAATGCATCGTAACACAATCTCCGCGTACATCATTTTCGTTTATACTTTTTATACATATTTTCACAGATCTAACTACGCGCACAGGAAAGTCGATTGACTTCGACATAATCTCTCCTCCTCTGTATGTCTTGGTTTCCAATTCTGTCATTTGCGCCAGTGTCCAATGGGTAAAATATCCGCTACATTGTCCATTACGCTTCTCACTTATTCCATTTGCGTGAGCTTCTGTGTCACGTCGCAATGCAACACGCTGCGCCGCCTTTACATTACCTCTCCACCCCTTACAACCCTGCAGCTCGACCCCCTCCCGCCCCTCAATTGCCACCACGGCTGCCACCACCACCTCCATCGACACATCCACCGCCACCGCCATTGCCACCGCCACCACCACCACCACTGCCACCACTTCCACCACTGCCACCGCCGCCACCACCACCACCACCATCACCACTACCACCACCGCCGCCGCCGCCACCGCCGCCACCGCCGCCACCGCCGCCACCGCCGCCACCGCCGCCATTGCCGCCATTGCCGCCACCCCTACAACCGCCGCTATCGCCTCAATCGCTTCCATCGCCGCCACCGCCCCCGCTACCGCCACTGACACTGCTGCCGCCGCCGCGCCACGTTTTGCTGCGTCGAGGTAATGAGGTGCTTTATATGCCGACGTCCCCGGCTTTATATGGGGCCGTATCAAATCAAAGCATTCCGTAACTGTGTTTATGTGTGTATGCTAAATGCTAATGGCGATCATAACCGATTACGCTACATGGCACCCTGGTTCCGCATTTTTGTGCTCCTCCTCCTCCCCGCAAATGTACCCATTTATATGCACTGCAAAATTCAAATATTAATTAGGACTTCATAAAACCCTACGCATGTCAGGGATGCGCCCTTGTCCAGTGCAGCGCCCTGTCTGCGGAGAGGCTACCCGCGGCCCATCCTTCCTCTGCCGGTTACATTAGCCAGCCCGGGCATTCGGAATTGGAAAATAATGGAAATGGAAACTCTAGCCGTCCAATAAAGCTGTGCCGCGCGCGGCGCGGGGTGGTCGCGGCGCTTGGAAGGGGGACAAGAAATTTGCATAGATTATGTGCTGGGTGTTTTGTTTCATAATTAATACGATTTAAAGGATTTTTAACCGCCCATTCTTCATTCTGACTTCACGCTCATTAATGTGCATATTGGGAGGCTGGTTATAGATGTAAATTGTATTTCTTTATAATTGGCGTCTAGTTTATGTGGTTTTCCTCTTAATGAAAGAGAATTTTCCGCAAAATACGCACAAAAACGGCCACGAAGGGGGAAAAAAGAATGTGCTGTATTTTCCACCACACGCGTACGAAGCGGTTCCCCTTCACAAGATTATTTAGAAGACAACTATATCTATTATAAACATCTCGACAATCACAACGCGTCGCGAGTTTGTGACACAATTTTAAGTAAGCCAGTACGATAAGAAAGGAAAGAAGTAGTACATTTGTTCTGTGGAGAGCGCGCTATAGTGTAGCTAAAGTTAACGGCGTAGCGCTAAAGAACGAAAGCGCCCCTGCAGTTTTTTTCGGTTGTTTCTCTCGCGCAGTTTCTTAGCGCGTCGAGGTAGAGTGCGGTGTTCCGCGTGCCCTTCAGGTGATGGGTCTGTCTCGCGGAGATATCTGGAAGGGAATGAAACAGAATTACTCCGCGCCGCCGCAGCCGCCGTCGAAATTAAAACACTTAATTGAGCAGTTTATATGTGCGCGCGCGTCTGCCGAGGGGGCGTGTTCGCGCGTGAAGCGCCGGGAGTGGCGCGCGGAGAAATTTATGGAACGCGTCATAATTCGAGTCTTAACTCTTTCCTCGGACGCGTAACCAGGCGGCGCGAAGGGCGCAGGCGCCAAACCTAGTGCATTCGTGACGTCGTTATCGTCGGCGAGATCTTGTCTCTGCTGCACCCTCCTCGTCGCTGCGCGGCGCTGTTGGAAGAGCAATATGGCGTTCGCTCCCCGGTTGATGACAGTTTACTGATTGCGCTCTGAACCTTTCTATCATGGGCATTTCCTTCATCTCAAATAATCGTGTATTTGACCGCTTGTTCGTCTTATAATGCCTGTCTCTCAGAATTCGAACGTCTTCATTCCACTGGTACAGTATTTTAATTAAAATATAACTTGAAAGCTATAACACAATTTTATGCGTTTCCGAGATATTATCGTGAAGATAATCTCTGAGCAACTGAAGAAAGATATAAACTTTTTTTAATGAAATTTGAAACTTGGTGCTATTGGTAACTTTGAAACTTGGTGCTATTACACACTTCAGAACAGTGGAGGTGGAATCAAATCCTTGCAACCAGTGTTGCCAAACCTACCGGATTCTGGTATTTTACTAGGATTTTAATGAAGATAACATGTATCAGGATGAAGACATCCTGGTACGTTCAAATTCCAGGATTTTGAATCCATGGCAATTGATCATGTACAATTTAAGATTCGGTAATGTTTTTTACTCAAATTTTTAATCTAACACTAATATTACAAATAATGATATTCGTGAAAACACTGCCGTAAAACATTAGGGTTACGTAGGATGATCTTTTTCTAGCCCATACACAACAATACAACATTCCATTTCTCTCATTTAGATGATATAAAATGAATCTATATCGATTTAAGGTAACGAATTTCTTGTGCGCGTTTAAAACAATAAGTTATAATATGAACAATTTCAAAATTTAAATCAACTGTCATTGATACATGGAATTTAAGTGGAATTACCAGGATAACCAGGTAACTTGGTACCGGGATATACATTCAATGGTCAGGCAACTCTGCTGGTAGCTACGGTCGCTAGAGATGTACAAAGTCGATGATAAGGGAAAAGTTGCAAGAGCTGAACCGTAAAGCTACTGCTAGGATCAACTAAATACACTGTGAACAAAGTGGACTTTATCTTCGATGCATACACGTCATTGGTTTCCGAGAACAGCGTGATTCTAAGTGTTTATAATAAATATCAGAAGAACTAAATTCGGTATGATATGACAACAATCGCCAATAGCCCAAAAGTTCACTTCATGGACACTTCATGGCCCCCCTTCCCTCACCTTAAGGTTCGCGAATCTTATTTTGAGCACATTATAAAGGACAAAATGAAATATATAAACTTTACATTTAGTGTTAAAGAAATGAACTTGCGTTCTATATTGTTCATTATAATGAATTATTAATATACGAATTTGATTTTGTACAGTCATTTTTGCCAGTTTACCCCTAGTGTAATATAATGTATTTAATAATAACAATGAAAGTATAAAGTATATTCATCCAAATATTCGCATGAAATTTTTCGTTCACTTACAAACATGACACTAAGAAAAATTAATAGCTCTTTTTGGCAAAAATGCTTTAATGTTTTCAGTTTGAAAATGCAACAGATTAATATCGCAAAAATATAAATATCTTTTATTAAAAATTCAGTTGCAGTGATGATAATGATAATGATAATGATAATAATATTAATAATAATAATAATAATAATAATAATAACGTTTATGCAATATTAATTAACTGCCATTTTAATTTCGAATAAATAACATTGTATGTGTTTCCTTCCTACCTCTTTCTTAAACCATCTCTTTTCAAACCTTCCCATAATGACTATTCACTTTCCTTTTTGATTAACTTATTTGCTTTCCTCGCATTCATTTCTTTGACTAATCTTTGTTTGTTCCTCCAAGTCATTTTCTTGTTTCTTTGTCACTGCAGTTTTTATAGCAATTATTTATTGTCCTTTTCTAATTATGCCAACATTGACACATTATTTTTCTCCATCATTAACTCGTTTTTTCAGCTACTTCCAAAATCCCCTTCGGTCTCTTTCTAATTTTCCCTTTAATGTGAATTTCACTCACCGTAAGTTGAAAACATCTCGATCACAATTTCTCTTGGAACAATTCTTTTGACACAGAAACTTCCAATCCTTCCAATACTTTGTTAATTTCTGTAACATCTATTATTATGTTAATTTCTTTCGCAGTTTTCGGCAAATTCTGTTTTAATATTTTTCGTATTCGACATTAAGTCTAGACAGTTTGGGGAGAATAGAAAAATGGTCGTTTCTTATCATTCTCTCGAGCAACCTCGCAATGAAACATTATCCACTCATCTCTGGAGTTGCTTCATCATCCACAATAATTGTAGATATTTAACTACATTGTCTTCACTCTCTAATATGTGACCATTTTTATCTGGCACATCCTTTGATAAAAAAAATATTTCCGAAGAGCATGCTCTTCAGATCAGAAATAATTGTACTCAAAAAAATAGTCTCACAGTATATGTATGTATGAAGTATGTATGAAATGCATTCCTTAAAATCCTTGAATATAATTCCTTAATAATAGTATTCCGAGTTCCGAGGTTTTCCAGTTGCTACACCGTGTCTCTAGCAACTCAGGGCTCAATTGTTATAGGAGTTGTGCCTTCGGAGAAAAGTTCTATCTTTGAGCAAACGATCCACAGCCGCGTGCGCTCGCTAGTCCAGCCCCTTCCTCAGTCGTCCCCGCTGCCCCAACCATCCCCGTCCTTATCCTCATCCCCGCCCGCGCCCAGGGCCCCTCGCCGCCATTTACATACGAACGAGCTCAGGGGACACGTCGGGACGGAAGCGGGCGACGGGGAGGGGCAGGGAAGGGTAGGGTGGGAACGGGACGGGGCTGCGGGGCGGGGCAAGGCAGGAGCGGCGCCCGCGGCCATTAGGAAAATGAAAAGTGGCGAGAGGAATGAGAAGTTGCACGCGCCCGGAAGAACCACTCAGGAGAAGACAATGGAAAAATAAATTATTTTTTTAAACGTTTTGCGAAAGGGTGTTGGGGGATTACCACTATGAAGCGGTGGAAGAAGCTAGTGCGGTCCTATTAAAAATGGAGGAGGAAGAAATGCGTCATGTTGATAAACTCTCTCACTAAAGATACGCTTGCGGTGCAGCGAATCGTGGGAGGAATTGATCTGCTAGTATTTTGAACGCACGACCATTAAAGAGATTCAGGGTTTGATGCGATACATTCATTTTGTCACAAGTAGGGCGGGTACTAGGAAAACCGTGTATTCGTAGCCTGTTCTAAGTAGTTTCCCAAAACTTGTGTCACTTTATCTCACGTTGACGCATTGCTGGATCCACTTTAATTTCTCTAGCGCAACAGCCCGGTTCGTTGGCGTCGATAAATCTACCTCGGCAAAGTCGTTTCCCCTTCTTAATCTTCTCGTCAGGACGAACCGCGGTATTAAGCCCTTAATTCAGTACATGGACACCGGCGAGCCCTACAAAATTACCCTGCGCCCATTTACATACCTCCCTCTCCGGAGTGGCCCGAGCCGAATCCGTGCCCTAATACCCTTTCGTCCTTGGTTGTTTATATTTGATGTGTTTTAAAAATTCGTATTTTTTTCTGTTACGCTGCGTAGTGCAGAGCGACGCTCCGAGTACGAATGCAATGCGGAAATCAAATTAACATCTAATGACCATATAAATCCCCGACGTGCAGTGGACGTGCTGTCCCTTTTTGGGCGGGCGCCCGAGGGCGGAGAGGGGCGGGAAGGGGAGGGGCGGAGAGGGAAGGGAAAGGCGGGGCCGGACAGGACGGAGGGGAGTGGGGTGGGTGGCGGCGCGGCACGGAGCGGGGCAGGGAGGAGTGGGGTGGGGTGGTTGGGGAGGGGTCGGGGCGGGTGTGCACGCGTGCGTCGGGCGCGGACGGGATACAATGTGGGAGGAAATATTGTTATTAAAATTGAATTTCAAAACAAATCCCCGAGTATCTGGCTCATATAGAATATGGATGCTGGGGCTCGACCGGTAACCTATTTATACATGTGCACTCATGTATATTTATACAATACTAGATTTGTTTGTAAAGAAAAACGCGTGGCCAGCCGTACGCCCCCACCACTGCTCGTCGCGTCGACGCGTCGTTCACGCTCAGGTGCGCGGGTTGCGCGCGCCGGCCAGCTTTTTTTCTTTTCGGTGTTCGCAACGGAATGAATATTTTACTGGCGCCTGCAATGCACGGCCTATCACTCAAACGGTTGACGAATAACTTAAAAAGGGTTTAATTAGTCCATCAATCTCTTTAAGAGATATAATAATTTAAATTAAGATACTCCGCCTTCAGAATGTAAATTCACGTGTTTTTATGTGCTATTTAAAGTCACATCAACATGTAGGCTATTAGCGACCACTTTTCCATTTAACGGTATGGTAACTGTGAAGATGACGATATGGTGATTATATGGTTGAAAGAACGAACATAAATACAACCATGTCCAAGGCGGGACTCGAACGTGTGATCCTTCGGTCCGAGATCGCTTTGGCAATACTGTCTTAACAATCTCGGCCATCCGGACCGGCTTCTCACGTTCGTGTTAATGGATGTATCTAATTATATTTGACATTTTCGAGATAAATATAATTTGTTGTTACTGTTACTGATTCGTTGTCGCTGAGAGTTTTGATCATCTGAAACATTTATGTTCCAATAATCAGAACGTCTGTTTCAATGCGACGCAAACTTCAATTAATAATTATTGACCCTCAGCCAATTATTGGGTAATAGCAAGAATTATTCGAAACATCTCCTTATCAGACATATTGGATCTCACATACTGCAACTGTGATAATTGAATTCAATTTTTTGTACTTATTTGTTTAAAAAACCTGTAATGTTTCCTTTAAAGAATTGGAAACAGTATTGCGGTGCTCGTAAATGTGTTTTTTCTCGTTAGATGCTGTGCACCAAGATTTTTCTTTCTGAATTAAAAAAAAATATATTAACGTGACATCTACATATTAAATCCTAACTCATCTACAAATGTATTTCATTAAAATTTCTGCACTTTTCTGCGTTAACATTTTGAAAGAGATAACAGTTAAATCAAAGATGATTTAATTACTGACGTTGAACTTCAATAATCTGTCCATAGAAATAATTGTAAGAATCCACTTTTGCTGGCAATCGTACACAACGACCACATCGACTGATTGATGCTGTAAATCCTATTTTATTTGTAATTATCAATTCGATTAATATGCTTCCAGCGCATAAAATGTATAACTCAAATAACAGCACAAGTTTTGTTTATGCCCTGAGTATTGGCTTTATTTAATCCTATTTGAATTACCTGAGAATGAAATTATAGCTTTTTTTCTAAAGAAATTATCTATTCATTAATTCAAATTTGTATGCTCTGAATCCTACTCTTTTAAAATATTCATTCGTTCTGTATACTCGTAGTAGTAAATCGAGTTCCTAACACAAATAGGGCACTATTCTATTCATCGCTACATCTAAACATATTGAATTTTTCTTTTAGTTATTTCGTCTAGCATGTTTAACAGAAAAACGTAAAAAAGCGCAATAACAATTAACAAAATATGCATTTAAATTGTGGTGAAGAGTAATTAAAAAAATATTTCAGCATTAAAACAGTTCATCTCGGCATTAAAAAACACGTCCTCCAATAACGATTTTCCCCACAATGGATGGTTCAGCTATCAGGCTATACTGCCTTTGATCATGATTCATATTGCAACGCGGCTTTAATTGTGAGAGGCCTGTAACACAATAGCGCTGGTAGGGCAAATTCCGTGGGGGCCGACCGCCCCTCTAGGGGGCGGCGGACGCGGGCGCCGTCAGATGCTCCGACGCGACGGGGGCGGGCGGGCGGGCGGGCGGGCGGGCGAACGGCGCCGCGCGCAACTTGCAAACAGGTTGTTACGCCTCGTAATTGAAAGTCGCCGCGAATTTTCCGGAGCGGAATCGAGTCACGGCCGCACCGCCCAGGTAATTCCGGTTCCGGAACTTTCCTTCCGCGGGACCGCTCCGAGTTCCAGAAGCGTTACCCGGCAGGGTTCCGAGTCCGTAAAACCTTGGCGTACATGTTTGGAAATGGTTCGCGTCGAATTATAACTAAATTATACGGTGTCCGCTCGCCGCCAGGTGTAGGGGGAGGTAAATCAAGGATAGCTCTGAAATTTGGTGAGGATAAAAGCTGGACGCTATATACGGTAATGTAATTATTCACGTAATCCTGTGAAAATGTAAGTTTGATTTTAATAAAGCATCAGTGCTGGGGAACTGTGGTGAAATTGAAAGTAATCCTAGTTTAGGCGTTTCAGTCCATGAGTGCAATGTAGAGACTTCACCTTCTCTCCTAAATGCGTCTACATTAAATTATTAGCTAAGCTTTTGTCGTTAATTCATGGCAGGGGATGGAGGAGTGTTGCTAATGGCAGTACGTTTGCACCGATATAATAGTATTTAGTGCTGCGTTGGACAATGCAAATTCAGTGCATATTCTGTTCATGAATACAATGTCGATGCTTCCCGTACTCAAGCATATTTGGTTTAGGTTATTATTTACGAATTAAGTCTAATTTCAGCATTGGTTTTAAGGATAGGAATCCGGACTTTGGAGCATATTTTAAATTCAAACTATGAAAATTTCAGGAACTCCACAAATGCGATAATACAAAATTTCTATTGTGGTTTTGAAGTTAAGGTATCAGTAGTTTCAAGATAACCATACTAAATTTCATATTCTGCAAAATGGTAAACTATTCTAAATTACTCATTTTTCGTTTTACGTTCTTAAAGAACTGAGCATTGTCGATCACAATTGAAAAACCCGCTCACAAACCCTCGTTCTCTCTAGTGATGATGCCGCTATATTCCTAACCACTAGCTCTCTCCACCGCCTTCGGAATTGACAGCGCGTTATCAAATGTAATCTGGTTCGCAGATGGGTACTAGATAAGCCTTGCTTGCGCCTACCAACTAACGACCCTTAGTCGGCGGCGGCGGCGGCGACGGCGGCGCGGAGAGAAAGCCAGAAGGCGCCGCCGGCGGAAGGACGGGCTCAGGCGGCGCCAAAGGGCGGGGGGGGGGAGGCGGAGGCACTGGCGAGGAGGGACGGAGGCGATAAACAAATGAAGCTCATAGCGCGCAGGTTCTCGTCATAAACCAAGTTTATGGAGGGGCGCTCCACATATTCCCGCAGTAGCAGCGCGCGGGGAGGAGAGGCAGGGACGGCGCAAGGCGGGGCGAACCGGGGCGGGCGGGGCGGCCTGCTGTACTAGCTGGCTCCCTCGGAGCTGTCTACAACTTTATGGTTATTAATGCCACTAGATCTTTCCTTGTGTGTGTGTTTTTTCGCCTTGGTCCCCGCCCTGCCCCGCCACCGCGGTGCCCGCGTGCGCCCCCCCCCCCGCGTGCGTGGCTGCTTATGTGAGACTGGCGTCGCGGCAACACGTCCCCCGTTCTGGCGTACGAGGACACTAAATTTTTGATAACTTTTCCTCGGCGCGAGACGCCGCCCTTCCTCCCCCGCACCGCGCCGTCCCACGCTCCGCGCCACGCCCCCTCGCACCGCCGTGCACGCTGTACGAAGTGTTACTTCCTGTCTGGAGTCGTAAAGGGCAACGACTATTTAAGATATAGAGGTAAATGCTTACCCATTAAAAGTGTTCCGCGCCTTGCTACCGCCCTTTGTTTACCGCAAACCATAAACTAGAAAAACATTCGCTCGCGTAGCAAGCCGACACGCGAGGAAGTGGGGTGGGTGGGGGGAGGCGGTATCAGTGGCGGGGTTCGCGGCTCAGGCGCGCTTTAATGCCAGCAGGTTTTGAGAGCAACGAGGTGTGCTGTTAGACTAGAATATGCAGGTTTTAGTGGCACTTGCGAGTGAAATCTTGTCTAGTTCATATTTGTGTCCGAAGTTTCTCAAAGCTTTAAACTCTTTTCGGTCCTTTTATTGCACGGGGGCGCGTGGCCTCCGGGGAGACAAAGCAAGCGGGGCGGCCTTAGCACCAAAAACAATATAAAGACCCATCCGGGAGCTTTCTTAACGACCGCGGTCCTGGTTACAAGTAACGTAAACACTATCAGAAATAACTAAATATAGATCGTAAAGGGAGCCCGATATTGCCAGCAAGTACGTACTTAATTAAAAGAGAGTACAGGTCTGTGGTTTATGCGGGGTTGGAATGGAGAGGGGAGGGGTGAGGTTTTATCCTTTTAATAACGGGGCATCGTGGATATGTCCTTTCATCTGCGAAGACACTCTCGGGTTATAATCCTAGGGGAAATAAAAATACCGTTACGGTATTTTCGCTCATAAATGATTCTTTTTTGTTCCCCGTTCCGGCGGGACGCGAGGACGTAAAACGGAATCTTATGGACGAGAGGCTCGGCCTGGGGAGGCGGCGGCAGAGGGAAGAACGCAACAGCCCCGTTAAATCCCTTCACTTTAGCGGCCCGTGTCCGCATTACGGCCCGGCAGTCCTCGTCCTCTGCCGAATCCTCACCCTCCGCTCGCAACTGCCCGTCGCCGCGCCCTCGGTCCTCCCCCGCGAGTAAGGTGCCCTCCCCTGCGCGGTCATCGACGGAAACTCTTCCTTGCCTCTCCTCCGAGCCTTCCAGATGAGGGGAATATACACACTCGACAGTCGCTTTCTTCTCCATCGTTTTGGCGATATATCTTCCCTCTTATTCCACTCGTAACACAAGACCGTACACGCACACTCAACCAATCTCACTGGATTCAGTCTTCTGAGAATAATTCTATAATTCTAATACGGTTTCCTTCTAGAGTTTCTCAGTTTTCTGGGGTTCTACCTGTCTTCTTGAAATTCACTGTCCTCGTTTTTGTCCGCCAGCCTCCCAACCGAAGCTTCCACCCATATTCGATACTCTCTCTCGGACTCTCGGAGCTGCCCCTCGTCCACTTCATCTGTCCGTGCCCGTCTGCTCACAAGTCCACCCGCCCCCATCTCCTCCTGGTCCCCCTACCCCACGCCGCTCTCCTGCTTTCGTCTCCAACGACGACGGCTCTTGGCCTCTGTTCAAGTGCCTCCATGATTTTTTCCCATCCTTTTTTTTCCTCTCTACCTCTCCGCACAAATTGATGATCCTGTGTCTTCGGCACACAGGCCCCTTAATAGCACTTGGCCGGCAATAAAAAATACGCGCGGCTTCGTTATCGGCGCGAGCAGATGCACTCGCTGAGGAGCACGGCCACGGAGCGGAAACGTGAGCAGCTATCCGCGGAAAGTCTGGGGTCGTGAAGGAGTGCGTCAAATATATTCGTCATTCACTGGATCGCATTTCATCATTAATTGGTCTCGTCTAATATTTTCACGACAAAACTTTTACGTCCAAAAATTGCTTTCTTTTTTGCGTTCCATAGTATATTCATTATCTAGTATCAAATCTATATTATTAACAATCAGACCAAAAAGCGTACATCAAAAAGTGAATTACCGAAAATAGGTGTCTTCAGCCTTTTTCATGCAGTATGAAATGCACGCTGTATGATGCACTGGACCGTCTGTATTTTTATTCGCTGATTTTCCACAGATAATGATACACATCATTTTTCGTCTGATTCCTCAATTCGAAATTGAGTGTATAAAAAATACCGCATAAGCCCTATTAGTATTTTTGACTCAGAATTGTAGATATAATTTATGAGGTAATTGCGAAAATATTGTAAAATTTCAGTAGAATTCGAAAATATGCGTAGTTTTCTGTTACGACTTTATGCCACTTCATGTATATTAGAGATTGTGTGCCGTGTAATCTCTGCACACTCTGAATAGCGCGTCTTGCCCTCGGAAATAAGTTATTTCGCGAAATCATTGCTTGGGATTTCTTCCTCTGTTCACTTGGACGGCGCCTGACAACTATCTTCCCTTTCGGAGGTTCCTTCCTCCCTTTATACGGTTCTGTCTTTTTTGCCAGTGGGAAGGGGCGGCAGAGAAAGATAATGACAGGTTGGCAGAGAATCGCTTCTTCGAAGTGCTCCTCTCTAAATCAACAATTGCGGGATCAGACGCGACGGGGCGACCCCGCCCCCAGGGCGCCCATCCTTCGCCGCTCGTTTACATCGCTGTCGAAGCTTCGGGAAATGTCGAAGACAAAGCCTCGCTTGTTTTGGGTCGCGCCCTTTCCCGATCACTGCGCTCGCTGCAACTTTGCCGCCAAGATTTGGAAAGTTCTTTCTCCTCCACGAGCATTCCGGTTGCTCACAGGGTAATTCATCATTCGTTTGCGTCACAAAGGGCCGTTTCGTAGCGCGGCGGCTTGCGCGCTGGTTTGGTGTCTCTGCGATTCGGAGTTTCAAACTCGGTAGTGGTATTTTGAAGGAAACAGCGGGTATGAGGCCGGTTTAAGGAGTTTCTTCTGTTTTGTCCACTTTTATTTCACCAATTACATCATCGTCACTTCATACGTCAATACGTCGTAGCCTTTAAATCTGAATGACTTGTGTTACCTAAAAGACATGATGATGGCCATGATGCGAGAATCTGACAAAGGAAGAAGGCAATGATGACCTCTACTCGCAATGCAACCCACAAAAACAATAACAATGACATAATACTGTTTGTCTATTATTATTTTGATTTAGATGATAAACCAGGATCATACTTTATTAAAATATATTTTTGCTGAATCTTCTTTCAATTGAAAATATGTGCATTTCCTGTGTAATATGTTTCTGCTGAAGTAAATTAAGTTCAGCATTTTATATTCAAAACACGTTTATACATTCTTTAAAGTTTGTTAATGAATTTGTTGTATGTATCATTCACTATAATTTTAACTTATTTTACATTAATAATTGAGTATGAAAAATAATGTTCCCCACATGCTTCGTAAAAAAGATAACTTGGTACAGTTTGGAATTTGCATATCCTACCGAGGGAGAATTGCATCGAAAGGGCATTTTGTGCGGAAAAGTAATCGCATTAAGCGAATGTATGCCATACATAATGTAGTTTCGGCACTGCAGCCCCCATTTCAAATGTGAGTGGCACCCCAACCGGATATCGGCTATTTTCCGCTTCTCATTCCCCATCGAAATGAAACTGTTCCCTATGAAGTTCCACAGAATAAAATTGCATAACTAAGGTGAATATGTGCAAGTAAGTCAAATTTGTTCATTTTAAGAACTATGTCAGAGTACTCGGGTTTGGAACGCCAGAAATAATCATAAATCTTAATAGTATGAAACTTTTCAAGATGTTATATAGGGTCGTGTAAATATTATGTTGATACCGTTTCAACATATTAATGCTCCCTTTGTGTTTGATAGGGCGATTATTCAACACTTTCAAGGTTTGCCCGCTGAAATTGGATTAAGAAGCCTTCCCCTTGCTTTGCAATATCCACTTCTATTCAATATGAGCAATATTTTAAAAAAATATTTTTGAAACTCTAACCAAACAGCGGTATATGAGCAATATGTAAATTCATTCCACAACAAAAGGATACATTGTAATAGAAGACCCAAGTAAAATTCTAGTGCGAAAATCTTCATTGCGTAGAGAATTTATCCGATAATTTCATTTAAATGCGAGAATGATTTTTCTACAGAGTATCATCTTATCGCTGACGATAATGTACGGAAGTTATAGCAGACTGGTTGTGTCTCCTGCTCTAGTCATGCTGCATTAATCCAGCCAACACCCTGTAAAACAAGACACACGATCTCTGGCAGCCCGCGCGGTCCGGTCGCGTCCGAAGCGAGTTTCCGGGTCCACTCGTCCAACTTTCAATTTCATAGCGACGACAGAACTCCTCGCGGGGGCGGAGAGAGACCCCTCCGGGCGGCGCGGCGTGGCGGTCGCCGCGAAGTTTTCCATCTCCATGCGCGTCAAGTGGCGGGGAGCGGCAGGGCCGGTGCGGCGGCGGCGGCGGCAGCACGGGGTCGGCCGGTCCGGCGCCGTCCGGCGGCTCCCGAGCCGCTCTCCCCTCGGGCAGATCCGGGCTTCCCCCTATTCCGACCCTCTATCTCCACACAACCGGCAAACTTCTGGGCCCACGAGAGAACCTCGCCCAGAAGGCGAACACAGTAAAGGCATTTGATCTCGTTCTTTTTTCCATTCTTCTGCGTTCCGCGTGCGCGCGCCCTGCGCCTTCGGGAGGCGGCGCGGCGCGGCGCGGCGCGGCGGGGCGGGGGGCGGTGCCCGCGGAAAAAGTCGTATCTATTAGGATTGACATGTTATATAAAGTTTTTGGATTCGTTGCAAATCCGGCGTGTAATCTGTTGATCAGTAACTTCATCCCGCTCCTTTCCTCGCTCTTTCTTCTTCGACTCCCCCGATCTTTCTCCGGAGGAGAGAAAGTTACGCCCACCCCCCTCGCGCGTACATATCTCAGCGCAGGGAAGCGGGGAAGTATGGATGACATTCCGGAAGAGCCCGCGCCTGTCGGTTGGAATTGATTCTCTGTTTGTGGGTGATGGAGCATTTCTCGCGAGGTTCCCTCGTGGCTTCGTCTTCGGAAGAGAGGCGTCGGAGGTTGGGATGGAGGGGCGGTATGAAGGAGATAGGAAGTGGGACGTGGATACGGTGGTATGATGTGGTTCATTTCTCCGCGTGTTGACCCTGATTGTTATGTTATTGCCGATATTTACAACTGACTTACGTTTTCGAGGTCTTAAAGAAAATTCTGGACTCATTACATGCTGCAAACTATTTCCAAACAAATGTTCAGAGCATATGTCTAATGAATTCAAGTCCAACTTTTGAAATAATACATCAAAAATTATTCTATGAAATTTAAATATTTATTCATTTTCATTCACACACATTTTAAATGATAAATTAAAATATATTTGTTTTCATTTCAGCAAATATGCTCTGGTATATTCTCCAAAAAAATACTCAATTTAGTTTTGAACTTTGAAGATGCTGGCACTCTGAAATATAATCTTCTCTACCTTCAACAAATATTCTCAGTTCTAGACCGACATTCAGAAGTTCTCCATTCCCTCGTATAAATTTTTACTTTTTCCAAAGAGCATCGGCACACAAATTCGGGCTGTAAACACGTAGAAACAACTCACGCTTTACGATAGAGAGCATTTCTCTTCGGTATTTCGTCTCCTCATCTCCGCGGCAGGTAATATCCAGAGGACGTGTCACTTTTACCGCGGCGCGGCGCGGAGATACGAGAACGTTCCTGTTTTACCGACCGGAGAAGAAATTTATCGATTCCTTATAAGCAATCAGGGGGAGCGGGCGGCGTCTTCGCGACGGGAGATGCAAAAGTTTGCGAGCGGATCCTCGAAGCAGACTCATCTTCCTCAGCTCCCCAATCTCGAGAACTTTCCATCACTCACACATCCACGCGGAGTAGGCTACGACTAATAGAGTAATCTCGGAAACTTGTTTCTTTACTTATTAACTTGTATTTTTTTCGCTCGCTCGGTGAAAAAAAGGAGGAGAAGGGGAAAAAAGAGTGAAAAAGCACGGGCTTATATAACTTGACTACTCAAATTACATTTTCACGTCGCTCTTTCATCGCGAAGCAGTACAGGCACGAAGGGAAGCTCCCGAGTAAGCGCCGCGCTCCGCGAAAAATTGAGCTATCGAAAGTCGTTGGCCGCCCGTGATGGAGGTTTTTCGGGCGCGGGGTCGTCGCAGCCGGGAGCGTAAACGAGAGGGGGCGTGCGGGCGGGCGGGCGGCAGGCTCCGGAGTGGCCGCCGAGGGCCGCTGTGGGTGAAGCGGCACCGGAGAAGCCCAGCTATGAGCTTCCGTCTGTGTCATTAACTTAATTTTCTTGCGTCTCGCGACCCACCCTACTTTACTAATTAGTATTTTACTCTCTGGAGAGTCAAGACCCTAGGATGCAACTTTGAAGCGGCTTCGATGAGTTTTTCCCCCTCTCTGCAGGAAAGTTATCTTCCGTCCTCGTTCACGCTTTTTCGGTTTTGATGTTGCTGTGAATATCAAGTCGTTTTGGATTGCAGCTCTCCCAGGTTGAACGCGAGCGGATGTGTACGTAACGTACGTTTATATGGTTTGCGAAGCGTTTCAGGTGCCCGGCAATTCATGGTCACTTGCATTTATTGCTTCTTTCATTCAACAGCGCTTTAAAATCTCTCAGTTTAATATGCCCGCTTTTAATGTACTATAGATCTGTGAAAATCTCATTTATGAAAATGAAATTGACGGATAATGTTAATTAATATCAATTTTTTCGTGTGTTTTCCATTTTCATATGATATATCAATCCTTTGCGATGCACTGATACTCTCACAAAATGCAAGGCTCCTTTTATCGCTGCTTATTCAGATTACTTGCCTGAGAGGATTCTACATCAATTCCCCTCCGGCATCCCCCATCACCACCCACGGCTGGCTGGCTTCTCCACTTGGAAAAAGCCGACGACTCCTGTACTTAACGCTGAAATTCTTCTTCTCCGTTTCTGGCAGTATATCACTTTATCAAGAGAACAAGCCTGCGTCCTACAGGGCTAACAACCATCATCCTCTCTTTAGGCCTCCTCACAGGCCGCCGGTGTCTCACAACTTCGCTACTTTCCACCACATTTCAATGTCTTTTATACTTCTTCGTCTCTTTCTTCTGTCATCCACAACGTTCCTTTATGTTTTACGATTTTCTTCCCATACCTGTTAACCCCAATTCTGTTCTCCTCTTCTACGTTATTCTCCTTCTACTTCCATCTTCTTCATACCCCGTATTTTTAAATTACCCCTATTACTAATCATCATCTTCCACTCATTGCACCCTTTCTCGACTTTGATGAGCCTCTTACATGAAGTTTTCCTTTCTGCTTCATCTCAGTTTCTTATTCTTATCACCGCATTTTATCTTTCTTTACGATCTTTTATTACCACTTTCTGTTTTCACCTACTCCATTCCCGCAATATCCTGCCACTGAATACCTATCTCTTCCCTTTTCTGCTCGCTATTGCCCTTTATCCTCCATCATCCGCCATCCTCCTATCCCGTGTACCTTCGGTTCCTCTCCACCGCCCTCCGGCGCCCTCCGTAAGTCCGCTCCTCTGGCGACCGTCGCGCCGCGATTCGCATCATTTCCACCTCCTGTCACTGCCATTCTCCGCCGTCGGCCAAGTTCCTCTCTCCTCCGCGACATTTCGCCGTCTCAAAGACAGCTCTCCGCGCTTCCCGCACCCCCGCGACGCCCGTTCTCCGCTGAACGTCATAGCCCGGGAACGACTTGGCCCCGCCCCCCACCCTCCCGCACACGCGCCCTCGCGCTATCACAATGGATTACTTTAATCTCTGTGTTTTATCGCCCCCCGCCCCGCTCCTTTGTTCCCAACGCTTTATTTTCCGCGAGGTATTTGTCTTGCTCACGCGTGCCAACGGAGACGCGCGCCCGTCGCCGCCAGCGACTAGCCACTCCCGCCCACTCCTCCGTCCCGCCTCCGCCCCCGCGGCTCGTCTCCACGTCCATTAATTAAGCCGTGCCCCATTAGTGCTGCGTTTGTATAACAGGCTCCCCATAACGGCCGGCGGCGCGCGCGCGCCTCGCGAGCCAGCCCCCGCCGGCCCTTTACGGCAGAGCGCGCCGCCCAAGACGACCGCCGGGGGCTGTGAATGCGTTTAGAGGCACGCACCTAAGATTAACGGCGCCGGCCGGGGCGGGCGGGGCGGCGCGGGGCGGGGCGGAGAGGACGGCCGACGGGCAGAGTGTGCAAGCGAGGTGGAGGGGGAACGGCGGCGCGAGGGCAGACTCCTGTGCGATTGCGGTGCCGGGGGAGTGGGTGCGTGGCGCAAGGACGCGTGAGGTCCAGATGGTTGGGGCAGTGGTCAGGGAAGAACGAAGAGGAGAAATGGAATAGTGGAAAATGAGGGCGAATGGATGAGGAGTGAACTGGCCGGTAAGAACGGTGAGAGATTAAATTATTATGAAAGGTGATAGACATAGACCGCAGAGATAGATAAACGAAGGGAAAGTTTAATTCAAAGTGAATAGCCATGGAAGGGAGTGATGAATGGTTAACACATTATGAGCCACCCCGGATAAAGCTAAGATCTCTTAGAAATTCCTACATATATGTATATATATATATATATATATATATATATATATATATATATATATATATATATATACATACTCGTCACCTCCCTAGGAAAACACATGCGCTAATGACCTTACGAGACCTCGAGACTATTGACCTTAGCATATGACGCGCCAGGAATCACAATGAATCGATTTATATAGCTAGATTCATGTATAGAAGCGCATGACCTCGATCATACAAGTGAGTTTTTGCACTGCATAGCATACAACAACCGACAGCCATGGTGAATCTTGAGGCGAGTAGTCTCGCTACTGTAGCTACTCGAATGGTCTCACTAATCGAGCAGCGCAAGCGCAGAAGATCAAAAGTGGCGTAGAGTGGTTGTTAAATTGCTGTTGATTGCTGTACGCTACGCTGTGCTTAAAGTCTCTACACTCAGGTATGCGGCACGTGGGAGCGCGCGTGTATGAAACAACGAAAAGAGTGCGTAACTTGTAGACAAGCTAAATGTCTCAGAAATTAGGCGAACGCATTGACTGGCGCCGCCGGCGAAAGATCAGGTGAATGGGGAGGGCTCCCGGGCGAGCGAAGCGGAACAGGGAGCCACACGAGCGGGCGCGCGAGACGGGCGGACGTTAAACTTAAACGACGGCCACTTAAATACGCGATTCAGAGACGCGACCTATAAAAGCCCCGCGCCCACCGTCCCGCACAATGCGACTATTAGCCCGTCCCGCGACTCAAATTTTAATAGATCGTCCACCTGCGGAGAATGCCTGCGTTAACTGCGGTCCTAATAGGGGCTTTAAAACGGCCGCGACGGCGGCGGAGGCGGTCGCGGGAAGACGACGGAGGCGACGCTGACGGCGACGCCGCCGACGCCGTCGCGCCCGCTCGCGAAGGAAGCTTGGAGAAGCCTCGGACTCCGGTAGGCCGATTTCTGCAATTTCGCGGGCAATCGCCTCTTCTAATTGCGCGAGGGATAGGCCGGCCGTGAAACGCGCTCGAGATAGGATTGTTTTGAAGGGCTCGCACCCCCCAAACGGCAATTAGGGCTGACTTATTGATACACCGCGTCGCGTCGCGTCTCGTCGCGTCGATGCGAATGCCCGCCTGCGTTCGGCTACTGCCCGCGCGTCTCTGGCGTTCGTACTCCCACGGAGTGCTCTTTAGATAGCGGTCTGATAGCGTGCTTTTGTCCCGGCCTTCCTCCTGACTGCTTTAAGCTTTGCCATTCCGCGCAGTTTACATTATCTCTCTTTTCTACCTTGAGCTTTCGCCTACTCGTCTTTACTTTCGCAGTTTGGGTGATAATTCTTATCTTTTAATTTTTACTTTTGAATTATCTCCACTACCCTACTAATGGGTTACTCGTACTTTTTATTTTTTATTGAAGTGTGGGCTACTTTTCTTTTGTTATTCTTGACAATACTTGGGAAGCCTGGTTGTTAAGAATTTTTATCTTCTAGTCGCTTGTAATTTGAAAATCACCTACTGTTGTGTTCTTTTCATTTTAGTAAGAAAATGAGGGAATATAAATGAATTTTAATTTTCTATTCAGTTATTATACTTGATAACTGTGTAACTGTATAATTTTTATGTCTATTCTATTTTTTAATGCGTATTTTTTTCATTAACCGAAACCTTCACCGCTCTCCATGCTTTAGCCTTAATTTGCACGTGATATCTCCTTCTATTAGTCTATATCCTCTGATTTCGCATTGCCATGTATCAAATTCTAGGTTACGAAATGTTATTTTAGAAGTACATTATTTAAGGAGTTTGTAATTCTGCAGAACAGCTTACTGGATTTCTTGAGATCATGTTTGTGTTTTTATCTCACCTTGCTTGAATGTTTCAGATGGTCCAGTAATCTCAACGTTATAGGCGATGTGTCTTATTTCTTACTACTTGTACTTCTTTCTATAAACTTATGTAATTTCTCTTTCTGCTCATAAACTTTATTCACTTTTACTTGCCTATTTTCATACCTTTCGAAGTCAATATCTTCTTCATTAGAATTTTGAAATTTAACCATGCATTTTAAGACAGAATTTCTGTACATTAAGCGAAGAGACGTTTTAAAATATATTAGTGTAGAGAAATTCTTCTTCCGAAATGATATCTGGTCATGAACATAAAAATTTCTTTCGTAGACGCCATCTTTGTTCTGTTCTCTATTGCAGACTGCATGATGGGGGACGGGAGCGGCAGAGCCATCTTCTGGAAGTAGGAGGCAACCATAGACAGCTGAAGGTAACTTCGACTTCCAGGAGATAGCTAGCTCCCCTCCCTAACACCACTTACACTCACATGCACACACATGTATACGCTTCATCACACTTGAACACTCACGCATACTAAACACGCATGTACGAACACGACACGCTACATTTGAATTTTGTGCGTGTTTCTTTGTAAAAACAGTGTGGATTTCCGCTTAGTTGTCCCTTGCCGAAAGCCCGCCGTGTTTCCCAGTACTATTTGCACCCGCCTCTTGCTCCCCTCCGAATCCATTGAAGTTGAGCATTATCCCTACAGGTACCTACGACGCGATACCTCACACACTGAACATGCATTCACACCGGAACATACACACACGCCCTCACCTTTCCTACCTCTTGTCGTTACCGTGTCGTGCGTCTTAGCGATGTTGTGCGTGGTGTATCTTAGTCGTCCGTTATGTTGTGCTCTTTCTCTCTTTCTCTTTCTCACACGTTTTTCCTTCTGTTTGTTTTACTTCAGTGTCGTCCACTGTGCCCTCCCCTCCCAGATCTGAAACAAAAGACTTCTCGCTCGCTAGCCAGTTGGTTGTGTGTTTCTTGACCTTGTGTTGTTTTTTTCATATTAACTCTTTGTCTTAATGAAATGTTCGCATTTTAGAGCTAGCAAATGCTGTTCGTTATGACGTTATGTGATATTTTCTTTGTTGTGTTTTTTAAGAATGTGCTTTATTCATTTTTGGATTGTGACTGTAACAGTGTTGTACTTTTTATTGTAAATAATCATCATTTGTGCGATGTTCATCAAACAGGTAATTTCAAAGGATGTTGTATTGAAAACAGAGTGTTCAATATAGCAATATTTGGAAAAAGTCGTGCAAGGAAAAGATGGCCTTGGACCTGAGAGGTTGCTTGGAGCAGTTTCAAAACATTTGTACGTAAGTTGTCGAGCTTCTTAACCGTCATTATCGAAATTTCCTTTCGGCGAACGCCCCTTAGGGGGCTTGTGTGCACGCATTTGTGACTCTGTGAGTCAGTTTCCAGGTAGGTGACTTCATGCATTATTGAACACTCTGCCGTTAGTGAAAACCAACGGAAAGTATGTGGTTTTGGACATTGCACCTTGCTCAGTGTGCCTGTGAGCCGTGCATGTTCAGTACTGTGCAGAGATGCTGTGTAGATGATTGTGGTGTGTGTCACAAAAGCGAGCCCATGGGAGTCGGTTGGTGTCGACAGTGTGAAAGCCGACGCCCACCCAACAGAGATTCTCGCGTCTGTAGATACAATTTGTGCGAGTACATGGGGCCCAACATCATTCATATAATTGTTCATGCATGCTGCATTAGTTGTTTGTTAGTATTTGAAAACCCATGTAATTAGATGAAAGAATCATATTATTCGAAGTCACATTTTTCAGTACATTTAGCAACAACATAAAAATTCTAGTAAATGAGGGAAAACCAGATAACATATTTTAGTATGGCTAGGAAATGACACAACAATAGCATTAAACTTAAATATTTTGAATTCTCGTTCATCATTATAAAGACATATTTCTTTAAATAAAACTGTTTTCATTCGTCATATGGATGAACATCAGATTTTTCGTAGTAAAATAGCACCACACTTCCTTATCTTCACTTATGGAAGTGAAGTACGTACCAGCTGTGGTACTTCCGTTTGCAAATGACCACCTCGAACGCTTATCTTGATAGATTCTGCTCGGCTACAGAAAAGGAAACTCCCTATTGATCAGTAAAATCGTCAGAGACGTGACGCCCTGAAACACACGGACGTCAGCCCGCCTTCAGCGAGTCCGCTTCGAAAATTCCCCTTCGCCCACGCACTTTTCAACCACTTGACAGCCCGCGTCGTCGCGCGGGGAATCGGGACGCCCTGGGTGGGAGGCGCGGGGGCGAGAAACCAGAGGCTCTTATGGGCGGAAGGACGTTCCGTACATCTGCGCCCTAAAAAAGGCATAATCCGTAAGTAGATGCAGGGAACGAGCGGGCCCTGCCACCAGGCCCGCCATAAGCCGCGGTTTTACGGGCGATTTGAGAAGAACGTAACAAAATGTTATCGGCTGGCGGCGGCGCTGGGGTCTATCGGCGCTGGTGACGGGCGTCATTAGGAGACAGCCCCGGCGCAGCCTGTGTGATTCATCGCTTCTTTGCTTCCGCCGTCTCTTCGTCCCTTTCAACGACGATTCTACCGCTCTATTACCTGGCGTTACTCTGGGGGCTTCGCTGTTAGAGGGACGCCGCGCCCTTGGCCGAAAGGCTGTACTTTGATTTAAATAGAGGGACGTCTGACTTTCGATCGTCTAGATGCGGTTATCAAATTCCCAGCTTTAATACGACTTAATTTTTGCTATTGATGCTCACGATTGGATAACAGTAGGCCAGCTGACGAACGTCAGATGTGAATCTATTTCAATCGAAGAATAACTTTTTTTCTAAGGACGATCTGTCTTCCTGACAACGGAGATTCATATGGACTCCATCCGTGGACGCCTCCGAGTTTATGTACTTGTCAATTTCAATATCATTTCCCCTACAGTGATCTGTGGTTAGTTAAAAAATCGACGAAATGCGAAAAGTGGTTTTAACTAAAATAGAGTGAAATCGCGTTTTCTCCAGAATGGGAATTCTGGAGGCTGGCTGCTCGCGAATCAGATGTGTCCATGGCATCCTCCGAGAACTTGCGGGCTGATGTCAGAGTAAAATATGAAAATACTGGCCGCGCGCAATTCCCTTCATTCGCTGATCTGTCCGCACGTCTTGGCGGACTGTGCGCTGATTCCCTTACATCTAATAGCATATCTTCTTCTATTGTCTGGGAGGATTTCGGCAACGGTGCAATAACCCTATAGCCTGAGCAAAATTCGGGAATCAAATAAAGAAGAAAGCCATTATAAATTAATTAAACGAATGATTACCCCAGTCTCATTCGCGTACGAATATTTTATATTTCACATTAAATCATCATATGATTCCTCTTCGAAAGTCACTATCACTAATATCTATTGACATCTGAAGTCTTCACTTGCATTATTTTTAGGCTTTTGACTATCAAAAATTCAAAGCATTTTTGTGCGCATTTAATTTCACTTTTCTGCCTTTTCATAATTTTGGCGTAATTACTTGATACATGCGCATAGATTAATAAGCCTTATTTAAGAATTTTAGAGCAAATGTAAACAACGCTTAATAGAAATTTTATAATTGCATTAACTGTGGAAATATCCTATACTGTGTTTTCACTGTCGAAACCTTTTAGCATATCTTCAAGTTTCGGTGAAAATATGAATGACAATTTGCCCACGTTATCATTGTCGTAATCTTCTGATTAATATGTTACATTACAAACTTACTCATTAACTTTCAATTGGCAGAATGCCCTATTAAAAGGAAAACAAAGTTTGAAAATAAATGCTAATTAAATTTTAATATCTCTTTACAGAAAAGTTACACAAGTTATTTTCATTATTAAAACTTATCATTAAATTATCAGTTTATTTACAAATTTATTAATACTAATATAAATATGAGATAGTTAATATTTCCATATTTACAAAGAAAACGACATATGTTGTCTGCCAATGTTTAAACTGCCATTTCCACCTTCTTGAAATAATTTCGTGAATCCACCATGAATCACAGAGGTTGCGGATTGTAAATAGGGAAATCAAAGAGAGATTCAAGAAAGAGAAGCATAATGACGCCCCAAAAGGACAAGAACTGCGAGATAATCCAGCATCCCGCTCACACCACGGCCGTGTGTCCTTCCACCTCAACGCCCCCTCCGCAATCCTGCCGCGCTAAATCTAGCCTCCCCCCCCACTACTTCCCCCTCCCGCTGGGCATCGCCGGACCGGTCGTGACGCGCGCCGCGTGAGTTACGGCCCGGGTGGCGACTCCCGATAGATCCCGGGACGACCGCATCTGCGCCCTCCTCGGCCCTTCCCCTCCCCTCCCCTCTCCCTACCGCCCCCTCTGAAACCCCCTTCCGCAGGCCACAGGGCGCGACGGCGAAGCCACCCTGCTGGAAATAATAGAGACGTAGCGCGTATGCCCGCCCCTCCGAGCCACCGTTTACGAGAAGACGCGACGAAATAACGCGAGCCCCAGGCGCGGCGAATAGCGTTAACGTTAACGCCATCCCGATGGCGCCGTAACCGCCTCGGAACTTCCGTAAGGTCGCCCCCGGGGAGTACGTTGCCCGCCGCGTAACTTTTTCATTGCTGCGCGCGTAATGGCCGCTCCAGAAAGGCTAATAATCATATCCCATCACGTTTTCGCAGATGTTCTACAGTTTTGCGCGAGTTCCGTTGCGGAATGAATACTTAAACAGAAAGAGTTGCTCCGGAAAAGCAGATGGAAGGTTGGATTGCGTGTACAATGGATCTGAGTTACACGTGGGTGCGTTCTTTTGTAAATGAATACTACACGTCACTGTGTAGGATATACGAACTTACATTATGCGTATGTATAGACGCGTTTTATAATGTCACTTCCGTACACCCTTTTTCAGTAGCGACGAATAATAAAGAAGGTTGAATATAATTAATGCGTGACGTGTAAATTTACGTTCGCTCTATGAAGCTCTTTAATATGAGGACACAAAATTTTCATTATTGAAACTTTTTGTTTAATAATGATAATTATATTAAACAAAATGACATACAAACGTAATCTCAATCATTACGAAAATTAATGATAATAATCTTTATATATTTCATGTGTTCTAACATGAATGTGCAATTGAATATTTCGCCGGAATGTGAATAAAACATTCTCTTTTAAATGTACTCATAGTTTCAAAAAACTAAAACCATAAGATTTTAATAGAATGTTATTGGATCATAAAAACACACAAGAAATCCGTAACTGAAAATCTCAAATATAGCAACTACAAAACACCAGTTATTTGATAGTTGCTGTGGAATTCAGGAAGCTACCATTCCAATTGCATCACTTTTCGTCTTTATATAATCGGAATTCATGGTAAACTGGAAACTTAAACCGTAATAAATTATTTAAGTGTCTTATAATGAAAAAAGAGCATTATAAGACCTAGTCATTTGCAACAAATTTAAATTACTATGCTGATCCCCACCAATATCATAATTGTCAAACTGCCAAATCTTTCTACATAACTGTGTATTGTAAACTGATATTTTAATGCAGTATCGATTTAACAAGGAACTTTGTTCAAAAATACAAATACAAAAGAAGAAAAATACTCCGTGTGTGTTAATTATCTGTTCTTAAATACTACGATACGATACATACAAAGCGACTTTTTGCGAAAAAAAAGAAGTCATTCAATATAAATTATTTTCATTGGTAGCAGAGTATTGTCAAGGTGATGGATGACGATCTACCCGGAGACTCGAAAAAATACATACATTTAATGAGCGTTATCTAAGTCGCATTAAGGACACTCATGGTCGCAAGAGGTGCATTAAACGTCTTTTAATTCTCAACATATTGCGTAATTACAAAATCATGAAAGAAATTATTTCAAGGGGCTAACACGAGTTTCTGGGATCCCTGAGGCACTCCCGAGCAGCTGGACGACCGTTGGGGGAGCGGGCGGTAGGAATTTCATCAGCACAGGCGGCGCCTCCCGCCCCGCTCCCCCCCGCTCAGCCTGCGTAACCCCCACCTCTTCGGATGATTTCCTCGCGTCCCACGCCTCTCACCGCTCCTGCTGCAGTGTTCCATGCCACGGCACGCCGCGCCCCAACCAACGCCAGCTGCTGCCTCCTACTGGTCGCTAGCCACTACCTCATTACCAGCCTTCTTTGCTCGGTTGCGTTTATAGAGTATGCGAGTTGCTATCACTTATCTCTATTTGCCAGTTATTGGAGCCTTCCGCAAGTATCCAATCGGTCCATTGGATCGTGGGAGATTAATCATCAATTTCGTGCGCCTTTTCAATACTCGTGTTCTCCCTCTTCTCTGTCCAAAGACTGTTCTGACTCATTGCCGATATCCATTTGTCTACATATTTTATCTTTACATCTTAATTCCTTAGATTGTTTGACTAATTCATTTTCTTTCAAACTATATCCATCTTTTCAATTTTCCTTTTCCTGAGAATTCCCCCCGTTCTGTCATTTGAAATCCCTCATATCCCGTTCAACTCTCCCTATTTTTCTCGTATTCCACGCTCCCTCTTGCCTTTTCAAATCCGCATCCCTCCATATCTTCCTCACGGCTTGCATCGTAATCCTATTCATCTCGAATCCCCTTCATCATTCCCTCAGGAGTCTCAACCCCGTCTCCCCTTGAAGCTCTACATCCCGCGGGCGGGCTGCGCACTCCCTAATCGCGGACGCATTTCGTCGCTCGACGCACGCGGCTATCGCAGGTGCCTCCCCTCTTCCCGCCCGCGCGCCCGAGCCCCGCCCCCTCCACCGCAGCCACCGCGCGACGGACGCGTACGCCCGAGCCCTCTCGGGAGCCGACCCGCGCCCGCTGCTTTACGAGTTTAATATCCTCGCCGCCCTCCCGCGCCGGCCCGCGCCGCCCCGCGCCGCCCCGCGCCACCCCGCGTCACCCCGCGCCACCCCGCGCCACCCCGCGCCGCCCCGCGCCACCCCGCGCCGCCCCGTCCCCGCGTCCTCGCGCTCAGAACGTAATTACTCATCGCGGGCGGCGATACCGCGACCAGCGGCGGCAATGGCGGCGGTCGCGCCGGCCCGTCGCCCCCGCCCGCCCGCCCACCACGTCCACAGCTGCAACCGCCGCCGTGCGTCGTGTCGCGGCGCGTTCGTAAAACCGACAGCAGCCGCCCCATCCCACCGCACCTCCACCCCCGCCCAAGCCCACGCATATCTCTGGGTCTTAATTGCAGCGCCCGGGTTCGAGCCCCGGATGGATGTCCATCACGCGCCCTTATCGCGCCGCTTCCGCCGAGGGCCAACCCCGCCGTGATACGTGTTATTCGGGGCGTTAATTAGGACACTGGGCTCCGTCGCTTTTTGCGCGGTCCGCCCCGCCCTCGCCGCCCCTTGCTTCGCGTCAGCGCGGTTTCGCCCCGACGTGTTGGAGATAGCTTTCGGCTCTCCGCGGAGTTTTTAGGTTTTCATTCGGACGAGTTCGCCCCCACCTTCTCCGCGCCGCCGGAATAGAAATGTGAATGGAGTCCCTTTCAATAAAACTTGGGTTTTACATTTTTTCGAAAACAAGTCGGTTAAAAATTAAACTTTCGGTTCCCGTACGCTAGAGCGCGTCGAAGTCTCGTCTTGGCCTCCCGCCAGCCCCTTCCGCTGAGGTTTGCCCCGCCTCTTGCCTCCACCCACTCTCGCCCCAACCCTCGCCCTTGGCCCTCGGCCCTCTGTCCTCGGGGCGGCGGCCGTCGCCCGCCACAGCCCACCGCCGCCGTCCGCCGGCCCTCCCTCTCTCCCTCCCCCTCCCCCGCCCCGCCTGCGCCGTCCCCTCGCCCGCGATGCAAATTTGATGAAACTCTCGGCGCCTGCGAGTCTGTCTTGTTGTTCGCCGCGCCGAGTTTGTCGGACAGTTCTGTCTGCCGGCGGGAGGGGCCGGCGGGGAGCCTTCAGCAAGACAATGGATTCAGTCCAATTAATTTCATCGGTTAATTACTGCTTGAAGCGCTCGCCGGCGCGGACGCCCACACCGTCGCCGCCCTCGCAGCCGCCACCCCCATCCCACCCCGCTCTGCCCTCGCGTCTCTCCTCCAGCGCTCGCGCTGTCGCCGCCGTCGGCCTCAGGTGCGCGTCTGGCCTGACATACGTGTAAGCTTGTCATCCGTGTTTCGCGCATGGGTATTATAAGTGCGTCAGCAAAGTTGGTAACAAACATTATTCGAGCTTGCCCCATTGTTGCGAAGCTTGTATTCGTGAAGCGAGCGGCGTAACAAGTTCGTATTCAATTTTTTTTGCTTAAAAAGCAACCTGTTGTTGTTCCAGGAATTCGGAGAGCATATAATTATGAACTATTCAGTGTTCTCGCGGAAAGTTAGGATACGCAGAGAGAGAAACGCGCCGAGTTAAACAATTGCAGGTAATTCTGTTTCGTGTAGAAAAAAGAAACTGTGCGCGTGTTCACTCGTCCAAGAGAGAGCGTTGAATTGGATACCCGCGGGTCTCGGATCTCGTCAGAGGGGTGCGTTCATTTATTTTACTTCCGAAATCCATCATAACAAATACATTTCAATGGCGCTCGGCCCGCCCCTCTTTGCCTGGAAAAAGCAGCGAGCCGCGTTCTCTCCCCGCGTCCCGCTGTGCCGTGTAGCCCGAGCGCGCAGGGGAGGACAATAACAAATTATAAAATTATGTTTCAAAACGGACTTTGTGCTGTCCCGGAGTAATCCCTTTTGAAGCCCCCGCGCCTCCTGGGCTGCAGCGGTAAAGCCCCAGTTGCGTGCGTGGGTTTTGTGCACGCGCCCCGCCCTTCCCGCTCCGCGCCATGCCGCCCCCGCGTCGCTGCGCGCTGCGTCCTTCCGCCGCCCGTTGTAACGGCGCGTCCCATAGATCCCGCTCTAGCGCCCTCCCTCCCAACATTGTTCGTCAACTTCATTTTCGGTCCTTTGCTTTGGGCCGCCATCTTCTTCTGTCACAAAGGCTAGGGCATTCGCTCTCTTACACGATTTTCTGATTATCAGCTATTCTCATCTTTCATCACCAGCAATCTACTTTTCATGGTACATCGAAATTAAGCTGATTTCCGTTGCCAATTTATCTACTTGCTCTTTAAAATTTATTCCATTTTCGAGAAATATTGCCCTCAACCCCACATTGAAAATAATAATAATAATAATAATAATAATAATAATAATAATAATAATAACAATAATAATAATAATAATAATAATAATAATAATAATAATAATAATTTGGTCGTTAAGTTCTTGATCATTGGGTCAGCTATGGGTCATCGCGCTTCTCCTGTTCTCGCTTTTTCTATTCTTTCTACTCCGAGCTACTTGTACGATTTGGTTATTCAATATCAAGACTGTTTTTACTCTCCGGAAATTCAACCGTTTATCTACCTCCCTGGCAATCAATGGTATTTTATCGTCTCCATAACTACTCACACATTGCGGTATCCTCCGAACATCCTCGGTATTATCATGTCCTTCCCCTTCACGTCACGGTTGCACTGCTGCACGCACATTGTCTCTTTCCAGCGCCGGCTCTTATAGATCGACCTCCCCCAACAACGGCGGCCCTCCCGTCACCTACGGTTTCCGCCGCGACCGCTGCTCGCCCCGCTGCCTGCCACGCCCCCCTCCCTGCCGCCGCCCGCGCCCCGCCAATTCATAACAGCGCCGGCAACTTTGAAAACGGGCAACTCGCAACTCACCTGTCTTTCAGCGTGAGCCCACGCCGCGCGGAACAATCGAGTTTCCAGCGCTAACTGGGTTTGCGCCGCTCGAGCGGGGCGGCGGCGGCGCAGGCGGGCTGGCTGGGGGAAGCTCTCGCTAAATGAAACACGAGTGCTCGCTCCTCGCTCGCTCGCTCTCGCCCGCCCGCCCTGCTCTCCGTCGCGAGGCGCGATGGGCCGGGATGGATATGCGGGGCCAGAGCGGGGGTTGTCACGCGGGAATGGGGTGCGCAGGGAGGGATGCTGCGTGGTGCGGGGCGGCATTCTTCAAACGGTGTTGGACGGGCGCGCTGCGGGCGACGCCCCGACCCTCCTCCGCCCGTTTTGTCCGCGCCCTGCCAAACTCTCGCTCGCCCTCTCCCTGCCCCTTACCCGTCCCTCCCCGGACAGCTTTTCTCTCTCCCGAGCATTTCTCTTTCCCGCGAGCCTCCCCGACCCGCACTTCCACCCCCCACCCGCCACCTCAGTCCGTGCCTCTCTGTAGCCTCCCCCACCCTCCCGGACCCGGGTGGCGATAAGGTAATAGCGGCACTTGCCTGCATTTCCCTGGCGAGCGGACGCTACTTTTCATCGGCAAGCGCTCTCGCGCCCCCGGAAGCGCGTAAATGCGCCGCTCTCTCTTGCGTAATGAACGGTCCTCCGCCCCCCCCCCCCCGGGCTCTACTTCGCACTCGTCCGCCCGTTGGTCCTCCCCCCCCCCCCCCACGCCGGCTTCCCGCTCTAGTTCCGCGACCGCGTTGGCTCTGTTACTGCCACTATCTTGGGCAACATATTGACTCCGCAGTTCAGCGTCATTGCCAAGCCCGGACCATGGTTACCGACTTTGCATCAGATTGTTGAAACATTAAAAAATGTTGTAGTTGAGAATGATAATTCAGAGCGGTTGTTACATAAAATTACTCGCGTTTTATGGAAGAAAAAAAGAATGCCTATATTCATTCGTTCAATTCGAACCTACAGATATTAAAAAATGCTTACACCCCAGTTTAAAACTCCTAGTTTGCCATTTTCGTGGTTTGCTACAGACATTTTATTCACTTAACACATTCTTCATCGTTGACAGTAATTAACATTATTACGGTAATCAGTGAAACAGCGAATCGTAATTCATTGTATTACGTGGGTCTAAAATATTCGTTTAATTTAAGAATATTTCATAATACTACAAAATGGATATTGTAATGAAAATTCTTTAAAATAGTTGTATACATTCATTACAATATCTGCTACTTCATTGAAGTTTGTGAATTTGAGATAAATCTGCAGACTGATGAGTGAGGAGTCGGTTCGTAAAATGAGACGATAACTAAATTTTACCTCAATGTAATTGCAAGAACATTAAATGCTAATACTAAAAGAAAAATTCAATTTCTCGTTTCCCTCTTCTCTATCTACTACAAAGAGTAACACTTATAACAAAAGAAAACGACACCGCCAGTATCGTTCCGCTGTGAAAGCGCATTCACACGCATATACTGTCCCTAGTTACGACTCATTTGTAGTAAGTCATGAAATAGCAAACCTTAAAATTGCCGCACGAAACTAATAATGCTGCTTAAAAAGTAGCAATTCCCACAAAGTTGCATTCTACATGCCGAGCAAGCTTCATTTCTCAATCTCACCCCTACGGACGGTTTCCATTTTGATGTGATTTGTACTCTTTAAACTGTTTTTACGTGTCTTCTGATCAACCACTGTGATACGGTGTGCATACGAAAGATCATAATTTAAAAAATAAGGAATTAATCTCGTATTTTGTTATATTCACTTCGTCTAAAATAAATTGGTAATTAGCTTTGAAAAAATACTGTATGGGGATGTATTTGAACATGCAGTTTTGGAGATATGGCGATTAACTTTCAAATATTTTCTAACTGATATGCAACTCTTTATAATTTATTTTTGTTTTGTTTTAAAGAATGCATGAAAAGTTTAATAAATAGAACACATTTAACTTAACGAATATAAACTCGATTAACAACTAGCAGCTAACGAGAATTGTTATAAAGTCTTCAAATTTATATTATAATCATGTAAAATAAAAACCTTGAAGATGTATCCAAAATACGTAAGTTCTTTCAAAGTTTAAATCTTACTACTTCGGAAATTAATTAAAATATTCAGTTATTAGGTAAGGAATGTTATCATAGAAATGTTTGTCAAGAAAAGGGTAGTATGAAGTTCTAGAATTAATGGCCTCGTAACAGTGAAAATCTATTGATTCCGGGTCCACGACACCGAAAAGTTGGTTTAAGGCAAAATGTCTGTAAGTGTGTCCGTACGTCTATGCGTATTGGTGGTGCTTTTGCGTTTGGAGGTACTTTACGTGAAGTCCCATTGTAACTTTCAAAGGTTTCTTCAAAATATTTCATTTTTTATTTTTTCTTCTTCGAACATAGGAAAGACGCTTACAAAAATGGCACAGGGCGTCTATAAGTCTCTAAATTTTCGAAAATATCGAAAGTTTGAAACAAAATTGGCGTCTTTCTGCAACTACAATTATGAAGATATTGACTTTTCTTAATGCAATCTGTATTTCAAAATTACATTAATTTTATTTAATGAGAATAGTTTCACATAATTTTAAGTAATCAATAAAACAATGTGAGGAAGTATGTGCTGTTGTAACACCACTAGTTTAATCCTGAAAAAGTGCATGTAAAGATAGAGATATCGGTATTTTCTTTATTAGCCCGTATTACTAATGACTTTCGTAACTATCGTATATTGAGTTTTCCTCTTTCACTAAACAGTTCATTATTTAATATATTTCTCACCAATTTTTCATATAATTACACTCAAATATTACGGTCGTACCTCCAAAGGAGATTATCTTTATTAACAGCTATCGATACGCACATTTTTCATAATTAATCCAACAGTTAAAGAAATTGGCACTCTTTTTCGTATGGCGCAATCGCGTGCAAAGAACAGTAACAATTACTGATTCTAAAGACGTGGCCACACTGGGTTGAACGAAGGAGAGGAAATTTGTCAGTGGTGTGGGTGCAGGTTTTTTATTAGTATTTTTAATGTAGCTCAATATATGATTATTTTTTTGCTGCAAGAATCCATCAATGTTTTATATAAAAGTATATCATATCTCTACGTTAATTCCCTAGTACCTAACGAAATAGTAAAGTTGACGGCTTTGTACAATTTATAAGAACACTTCCTCCCAAAACGTCGTAAGTGTTCTACTTCTGGGTAGGAATTAATCCCAGTCCTGATGCAAAGAGTTTTAAGACGAAAAGCATTGATGTTCGCAGATAATGATATTTCTGTGGGATCAGGCACACTTGCGACCCGTAACACTTGTTACGCTGCTACACATTTGCTCATCATCGACGCCAGAGATGCTTCCGAGGGCCTTAAAGTGAGGTTGGTGGGGAAAGAATGATCTTTTCTAAGCCTTATCTGCAAAATGAGATCTTTTTGGATGTTCTATTACATCGGGAAAGTATCCTTATCCCGCAACACGGATTGCCAGAAACGCTGGAAGTTAGGTTCCAGTGTGGAGCTATTTTCACTTGTTAAAATGGTATTTAAAAAGGGTTATTGCGTCGTTATTACAATTTTTACCCTTCTGTTACACGTTTGGCTGTGCTCTTCTGGTTACTCCAGCTATTCAGAACTTCTCCTTCCGCCAGGGTACCACTGCTCTATCCTCCGACGTAAATTTTCTGTAACAGTATTTTGTAATAAAACCTTTAAATTCAATTTTTATTTTAACATATGCGGGGAACTCATGAAGAGCACGTGAAGGAATATGTGGGAAGCACGGAGAGAATATCTAATGGAACATGCGGTGAATATATAAGAAGACGTGTAAAGAATCATAGGAACATGAGAGAGGGAGTTACGTGTGGCAATCGCCCAGGGTACGTGCAAAGGAACGTATGAAGAACTTATGGAATACATGAGGGGCAACATGAAGAGAACATTCTACGAATATGGGGGAAAACTTGGGGAGAATATTAGGGAAGCATGCTGAGAAATACGCTGGGGCCCGGTGGAGCCCAGGGAATTGAGTTTTCAGGGCAGAATTCTACAAACTAAGACTTTTTTAAAGCTTCTGTTACATTTTTGAAGATTGAGAACCTACTAAGTAGACTCACTCCGTAGCTTGCTGAGGTGGATATAAACGAACAGGGACTCGAATTATATAAAATTGAATTGAAGCTTTGTTTATACATATGCTAATCATATTTGTTCGTTCGCTTACATATTTGTAGAGCCTCTGAAAGTGGGATAAGTAGACATGTGTATGGCTCGGTTTTTTTATATTAAAATTTATATTGTAATATTCATTCGTAAAATAACGCAAAAAGTGATTATTTGTCATCAAAACATTCATTTTATATATCTTCTACGATTATTTGCCGTCCGTTGCAAAACCTGGAAGAAATCAATGATTTCTTCAACGGACGGCAAATAATTGTGGAAGAAATATAAAATTGTAATATACTTTGTAGTTGATACCAAGTCAATTGTGAATTAATAATCACAGACAACCACACGGCTGCTGCCACCACAAAATTTAAATCTAGTCCTTGTACATCGAAAACCAGCTTTTAAGGTACCAATTACCAGGTTTTTTAAGTCATGCCTAATCAATATCAAAAACAGACCGTTTAACTGGCGGTAAGATTTGTACTGCCTCTTCCTAATTTAGATTGATAATTTCTGCAAGGTGTACTGCTACGGCCATTATTCCAATTGAAGTAGTGAATGTGCAGGGTGAATATGTACATCTCGGGAAGGAGAGATCGGTGTCAACCTGCATCGACTTACGGGAATTTCCATCTGTAACAATCTTACCACCAGTGGGCCACCATTCCAGCCGGTAAAAACTCTAAACACCCGACTGTTCTCCCAACATGTGTAGTAGTGTTGTGCATGTACGTGTTTGTGAAAAGGAAGAGGACAGGATCAAGAAGAAGAAAGAAAGATGGCGCGCGCCGTCCGTATCCCGTTTGTGAGGATACTATTCTAGCATTTTCCTGGTATCGATCCGGGAAACCCCGAAAAACTACTTATCACATATAAGCAACCGCCCACTCGAATTCTCCTCCAGAAAGTGGCTGAACTCGACTTATCTATGTAGCTCAGTAGTATCGAAAATCTGCCACTGTCGAACTCAAACTCGAGAATCTCCCGGTTGGAGATGCTTGCAGGACCAGCGGCAATGCTAGCTTTGAGGTAAACTCAGCGGAGCTGCCTAATTTAGACCTGTTGTTTTACACTAAGTTTAATATTGTCAAGTAAAAATGTGATTAACCCATTCAGTGAGTTTCTTTTTTTTAGAAGCATCATTTGGAAAAGTTGTTTCCGCGTAAGAGCCGAAAACAAATATTAATTAAAGGCGTAATACATAAATGATTCAAACTTACCCCACCAACATGCACTTTTTCACTCGAATTGTACTATATTCAGTCTCAGTAAATAGTCTCGTACATTATGCGGACGGACAATGGTTGATTAGAGATGTGCATATTCATGATGGTGCGTATTCAAATTACATAAATAGTAATTTTATAACATAATTATACAAAAAGTATATAAGTATTTACTAAAAACATATTCTACATACAAATATAATTTCTCCGTGTCATTATTTTGTGGAATCCTCATGACTGCATAGACAATTGTACTGCAAATACAAATCCTAAATCGTTTGATTTAATCAACTAACGAAGAATACATTTTAATGGCGTGAAATTTGCGAATAACCTTGCATGTTGACGTAATGAATATGAAATAATGAGATAACAAGATTATTTACGTCACCATTCAGATAAAATAGCGTAAACGGACGTATGTGATCATTTATATATTTCTTAAAAATCTCATGTAGTAATCGAATAACTTGCATTCGTCCGCAACTCACGGTTAGACCACTTCTGGCTCTGCAAACGAGGCAAATGAGGGGACATTCGATGCATCTTCATCTTCTAGAGGGAAACTGCGTAAAGTGCGTTTTAGGCAACGTACAGAAGAGATCAATTCGATTCCTCTCGGCCAGGCAAAGCGATTGGCACAATGTTTAGTCGATTGCCTCTAAAATATTCAGGAAGAATTCTAGAAGAAATCGCGAATTTTATTTCAACGCACCTTGGTGAATAGCTGCACTCTCTTCCTGGCATTAGGATGCATCGTTGAAACTTCATGATATTCGCAAAAATCAAACCTGATTTTGTAATGATATGAACATGTAAACTGGTATTTCAATCATACGTTTTTATGAAATTGCATGTGCCCAAAATTGGTTAGCCGCTAAACTCTAATATATTTAAAATTTATTATTATAAATTTGTGAAACACAATTTAAACATTTTAGCACGAAAATACTCACCGGAAGCGCCCTGATAAGTTGGTGTCAAAGTTCTTGGGGTAAAACATTCGTATTAAATGAACAGATTCCTTACTAATTTTTTGTTCTCTCAATTTTCTTCGCTATTGTGTACTCATATTCATGCACAAAAGAAACGTAGAACCGTGGTGCGTGTCTGAATAAGATGCCAGGTTGGTATGTGTGCTATGGTTATCAAACGTACGTAAAAGCGCTCCTGGGTTATCGAAGGCAGTCGTTATACACGACACTACAATCATTCAAAGCATTCGGGTCGTTTTTGCTTGGATTGACACAATAAGACACGTTCTTTTGACTTAAGAAAGTGGAAGGAATTGCAGTACTGGGCATTCTCGCCACGGAGTTTAGTAGATAGAATTATTACAGTTTTGTTCTAATTCCGATAACAACTGTTGTTTTTTGCTGCCATTATCAGTTCTCTTCCACGTGCTTTTTATCCTACAACTCTTAATGTATGCGTTATCAATGCACGAACAAATTACGCGACCTACTCAGATATCAGAAACGTTGATAGTAATCGTAGCGGATACTTTGCATTTATAAATGAAAATAATAGGGTAACATCTCTCGATGTGAACTCTAAATTGACTATCACCTCAGCCTAAAAAGCGCTGCTCACTCAGACTTTTATAGGACTAAGAAGAATAATGCTTTTATACCGCTCATGAATTTTTACTTACACACTAATTGATATAACTCAGCGTTGCCCAGGTATTATGTCATAATAGTTCTTTTGGCAGGATATGGAATTCAATCCCTAGTGT
Organism: Gryllus longicercus; assembly: GCA_038098605.1. Classification (NCBI taxonomy): domain Eukaryota; kingdom Metazoa; phylum Arthropoda; class Insecta; order Orthoptera; family Gryllidae; genus Gryllus; species Gryllus longicercus. The sequence continues at coordinate 5,027,654 of JAZDUA010000031.1, forward strand.
ATAGTAGAAGGTAATATATTAACATCTCCGCAACAGCCTCTCAACCTCTCTTACCTCCCCTGCCCGACTCCACTTCCTCCACCCTATCTCACATGCCCTCCCCGCACATACCCACCTCGCCCTTCTCCCCTCTCACCCCACCCGCCTCATAATGCCTATCACGTCCCACCCATAAATGTAATAAGGATCTCAAAAAATATTATTTTTTAGATTACGACGCGACGTAAGGAATACAATTGAAGGTCGTAGGACTCGAAACATGTTTGATGTCATACAACGCTCCATTTATGTAGTTATGAGCAATTAATTTCAATACACTGAAAATTTAGTAGACAACGATGTGGGTTGACTTACTGACTGCCTGATTTATATATTATTTCAAAAATCTATTCACCTTACAGATGAAAGTATTATGTTGAACTATTCACAGTTTTGGTGCCTAAGAGGTTCCGGGGAGAAAACGTTTATCTTTTAAGATATTTCAAGAGGTTATTGAAAACTATTTTTTCAAACCCTCATCTTCCTCGTGAATATTTGGATTGAGAATTGTGCAATAGTGAAAGATTACTACACCCTCGAAAAAAAGTTAAGCTTGGTTCCTGTCGACTATTCCATGAGAAAATACGAGTTAACAAAATCGTTCTGCAATTAATTGAAGTCGCAGTATTATTTTTCTCTCTCCTTCTCCTAAATATCTCATCATCATAAGCATTAATTACTGCTCAGCGCAATTTTCAATCCAATTTCCACATAATTTGTTTTATTATGTCAATAAAGTGTACTTCCTTTTGTTAAAACCTTCAGGGAAGATTCCAATTAATTAGAAAATATAAAAAAGTATGGACATTTAAGACTCATGAAATTTTAATATTCGTACCTTTCCTTTGAGCTCAAAACATTTTAATAATAACAACAATATATATTCACTTTCTTAGTATTAGGTATTTTGTTTAACATTCATATATTATTCAGCATTACAATTACTTATAAGATTGCAAAAATTTAGTGAATGAACTGTATCAAAATAAATCATGACGGAGTTTCAATTGGACTTGTAAAGAAAATCTTGAAAAGATTCGGGTGTATATTTCCCATCTGTATTTTGTTAATAATTACTTATATTACATATTTCACTTCAATATTTTAAATAAAGGTTTTTTGAATTAAATTCCTTTCAAAAAATTCTTTGGTAAAGGGATAAATATTCACCTTACATTTTAAGACGACCATGGTGAATGACAGAAAATTCGTAACTAATGTTAAATATGTATTTTGTCAATATCTGCTTTGGTGAACCTGAATAATTGCAATGTAACAAATGAGAAATTTAAATAAAAAGTTCAAATGAAAACGATTATTTTACGATAGTTATATCGGCGGGTGACGTTTTATAAAACACCTTACAACCAAAAGAGATATTATCGGTTTGCACTCAAATCTACTTTTTATTAGCGAAATAAATCACCTCCTACAAAGTGAATAGCAGAAATTTACGAATGTTTTTAATCAAAACAAGATTAATTTTTCTCTCTCGTGTCATGAAACTATTGTCAAAATTCGTAACCTATTTTGATTTTGAGGATCTAGGGTTTGAGTCCCAACGGGGACGTATTTTCCGTTCTATTTAGTTAGCTTCGGGTAGGTCGAATTCAGCCACTGTAGTGTCGGCTTCTCTTATCGGTAGATTTCGTAGTTTCACCGATCAATACCAGGCGAATGCTGAAGCAGTGCCCGAACAAAGGGGCCGCGCTGTTTCTTTTGTTTCTCGTCCTTATTGCCCTCCTCTCCCTCTCACTCACACACACATACACATGTACACACACGCACAACTTCATTGCCACACATGACGGGAGTTAGGAGATTTTCCCGACTTCGGAGGTGTTTTACTCCGTACTACGGGATAGTAAACTAGTGGTGCTATATAATGGCACAGACTGTCTCGTGCTAGTCAGCTTCGTAATTTCTTTGGTCTTAGCTAGCTTTTCGGTCTTGCTCAATCCTCTTGTCAGCTGCCATCTATCGTGCCCTCGTGCGCGCTTGCCATCTATAGCGACCAAAAGTACATTTTTTTAAAAAAAAAGTCTCAATTTTTCGGTTTCCTAATTGTAGAATATAAATATCACTTTAAGGATAATCGAGAAGAGTAAAACCTCGTCCTATACAGAAATTTTCATTGAAACATATGGAGCGGTTTTTACGTAAGAAAATGTATTTTCAGCGTTACTATAAATGCAAAATTTGAAGCTCTTTTCCATAGAAAACGTTTGAGTTTTTGAGAAACTTTATTCGAAGACATTTGAAACACTTCTTCTCACAAACGCAATAATTTATACAAATCGCTGGAAATGTGCGTATTAACGGCGAGAGAGATAAAAAATACATTTGCGTATTTAAAATAATAAACAAAGATATACCAAAAAATAATTTTATCCGGTCTTAAACAGTGCATTTAACACTATCCGGACAAAAAAAGTGAAGCCAGTTTTGAAAAAAAATTGTTTCAAGCTCATGTACTCATAAATGCAATAATGAGAACAAATCGACAACAATAATTTTTGACGTGAGAAAGAAGTAAAAAAAATGCATTTTTGTAATGTTGAAAAAAACAAAAGAATATAACAAAATACGTTTATGTTTTCTTAAACAGTACATGTAGCACTATCCCCACCAAATGTTTAAAGAAAAATTTGTTCTCTTTTTTGAGAAATTCTAGTTTCTGATATTTTTTGATATTTCACATATTTCACTCAATATTGCGTGAGAATCATGATCTTCAAAACAATCCACATGAGCTTAATGAATGAACTAGTTAAGGAAAACAAATTTCATTTGAAAGAAATATCTCTGTCTTCAATTTTGTAGTTGTAGGAAGTCGCCGAAAACATTTCAATCTTTTGCAATTTTCGAAAATTCAAAATTAACAGTGGAAATAGAACCTACGCCATTTTCATCAGTGTATTTAACTCTAAGCTTGCAAGAAATTTTAAGATAAAATTTGGAGCCATTTTTGAATGAATTTTGAAAACATCCCAGGTGGTCTCATGTTAAAGTACCCCGAAAATTTAAAGAATGTTTTTTCAAAATCCCAAAATTGTGAGTGGAGCCAGATCGACATCGGGATATTCATTTTGGAAACAAATCGAACGAATTGTTTAGATGCTAGTGTTGTTCACAGGCGGACAGACGGATGGACGTCTGAAAAAAATACTTTCTGTATCAGGGCACCCCGAAACATGTATTTCCGTCGAAATATCGAAATCGATTTGCCTCAGCGTTAGAGGACTTTCTTTACAATATGTAGATTACGTCGTATACAAGAAAGTATCTAGTGGTGCTAAAACAGCACGTACTTTCTGCCTCTTATTTTCACGCAAAATTACGCGAAAAGTATTCACATTTTCGAAAAATTGTATATAACATTATTTCACAACTGTCTTTTACGTACATATTTTATTGAGGAGAAAATCTCTATTTTAAAATTTCAGTTATAGGAAGACTCCGAAAAAAATTAAATTTTGCAATTATCGAAAAATCAAGATTTTCAACGAAAATTATACCTGTATTATCTCTTAAATTGTCTTCACACTAAGCAACAACAAAATTTAATCAAAAACGATGGAATTATCTTTTTGAAAGCTTGTAAAGTGTTCCAGGGGCACATGTAAAGTACCCCCAAAAATTAAAATATCGGTTTTAAAAAGCGGCCGCGGCATCAGCCAGATTGTTTGGAAAATATTAATTTTGGAGAAAATCAGCTGAACGGTTTTACCCGCTAGCGTTGTTCGCAGATGGACCGACAGACGTTTTGCCTTCATTCTATTTTTCGGTATCAAGTACTCACAAAACATAGATTATGGATACAAAATGTGTTGGAGGATATTTTTTCTAAATTTAGCAACTGGATTTATCCAACTTTTCGGTACCAGGGCCCTGTAATAAGAGTTGTCTGTCGAACATTCACCGTTTTTTTCGCGCAGGATTACATACCTTTCTCTAAACCGCATAGCTAGAAAGTAATAGCACATATTCGTCAGCCAGTATACCACATAATAAGACTTAATATAAATATTTAGTGAATTGGGCGCTCATAAAACTGACGGATCATGAATTAAATGCTAGCGAACTTTATATTATAAACTTCTAGGGCACGTAGAAGGGTCGGAAATGAACTCTTGTTGCGAATGAACATATAGTGGGAATTTGCATATAATGGAGTTATACGCATTTATGCAAATGCCTATAGTCCCTGATTTTCAGTCAACCCCTTATGAACAGGCTCGACAGGTACAGGATATCATCTTGGCTGCGTCAGTACGTGGCCTGCTGAACATTGTGAATAAATTTAACGGGAAATATGTTTCATGTAACTCTGTTATCTGACATTCCCCATTAAATGTTCATTGGTAAAAACGTGTTATTTGCTACGATACTCTGTACTAATATTTATATTAGACGTCACAAAGAAGTATTAATATGTATTTTTATTAAATATGCCAAATTAAATTTGAATTGAGCTTACACATTGTTCCCTTTTTCAAATTACACAATGAGGCAAATGAATAAATGGGATTTATTTCGTGTATCGTTCCGACACGTTTTTGCAGCATTAAAACGATGAATTAGAGTGAGTTGTGATATCTTGACGAATTGTGTGATAGGATTAGGAAAATAGTATAATAGGTTTTTCAAATTCTAGAGTAATGCGAATTTGATGAGAAATTGACTTATTTCGGGGATTCATTAAAATTGGTATGAATTGCTTTTCCTTTGTATGCACGTGTAAATTAATGTTTATTGTCGTTCATTTATACTTGATATATTATTGACCATACTAATTATAACCTACATTTCTTGTTGAGGTGCGTCTATACTGTTAATTCACGGGGCGCCTTCCTCTTACTGCCGGTGATAATAGCTTTACCCACGGACTTACACTTTGTTCCCACAAAGACTGTGCCGCGACCCTTTGTTACCAGTGGAAACTCACTTGTACGTGCAGCCACCTCCGCGTCTAACGATGGCTTGGGGGTAACCAACCAATCTTGGGGTCTAAAAATATGACCAATTGCAAAGATATTGCTTCCTGTTACACAATACATTAAAGTAATAAACATTGAGATTATTACCATATACGTCATGGATATTATCGACAATATTCGGAAAAAAGAATAGAGTAAAACTAAAACAAAAGCCCCAATTATGTTTCGCGAAAAACATTTTTTTAAGATTTCTAAAATAAATGCGAAAAAGTAATGAAACACTCAGCTTTAGTCAGTTTTCAACGATCTTCGCTGTTCCTTTGCATTATCTATTACGATACGGATGTCCCGGTCGTCGCACTAGAAATACGAGCTGCGCTTTCAGCCTAGCACCAAGGTCGCTAGGTGAGCACTCGTTTCCTCAATGGTGAGTACTGACGAGAGCTCTCGCTCGCCGAGCCGCTGCTGAATAGAGCTGGATCAGGCAATAGCATTTGACTCAATAGTCGTAGGCAAGCAATTAATTCGTGCTCCCAAAAACGCTGAAACGTGAATGCCACGTGACGGGCAAACCAAAATCGTGATTCGTGACTCCGTTTTCAACATTGCGCGTATCCTGGTGAGGCGCTTAGGGGCTAGCGCTCGGCAGCGCTTTGCGCGCGGGGCCGGGGCTTGGCTCCCCTGGCGGCCATGAATTAAAGCGCCGGGCTCGCACGCGCCGCCGCCGCCACTGTCCGCCCGCCCGCGAGCAACAGGTTAGCAGAAGCTCCCGGCGCTGCCACCGCGCTTGTTAACAAGTCGGCACGCGAACCCAGAAGTCCTCGCGGCTCACGCACGCCCCCTCCCGCCTGCCCTAGACCCACCCCCGCCGGCCCGCTCCGCCCCGCCCCCGCCCCCACAACCCCGCCCCGCCCCGCCTCGCCTCGCCCCGCCTCGCCGACGTCTCTGGCAACTGGAACGGCGCCGACCGCCGCGCGCGCCTCTCTGGAGAGCACGCCCGGTGGTAGGCGGGGAAGAGAGGGCAGACGCCGGTTAGGGGCAGACGTAAGTTAAAACAACGGCCGTACAGACTACGTTGGGAGGTTGAAGACTAGGAGCGATTGTGGTAGCACGGTACATCTCAAAAGGCGAGAAGTTGAGAGAATGGAGATGAGAACGATAGAAATGAGAATAATGTTTGTACAGTAACATTGAGAATTACTGCAAGCAATGAAGGTAGTAGGGGTATGGCTCGTGAAGCTGATGGTAACGGACAAGATGGTGTATCTGGCGAGGGACGTAGTTGCTAGAGCTGTAATCAGGAACTTAGGCGTGAAGGTAGCTGGGCTGAAAGTAAAGTGGGTACGAAAAGAAAGAAAGAAAGGAGGGTTGGTCAGTTCAAAACATACGAGTGCAAAAGCAATCGTGGGGGTGGCAGGAAGTTGAAAGAATAATGAATGGATTCGTATCGAGGCTAAAATAGCATTAGCAAATGCTGATATCGACCTGATAGAAAATGGTTCAGGACAATTATGAAACGCGTACAGCAGTATTAGAGAATAAAACAAAAATAACTGACAGTACAGTAGCTGCAACATTAGTAGTAATAAGAATCAGTAATTTCGTTGACTCCATGTCAAATGCTGTGATACGTCTGAATTGTTACGAACGGGGCAAGAGGCAACGGCGGTGGCGACGAGGGCGGAAGGGAAGCTCGTCAGCTGGGGCGACGGCCGCGCGGGCGCAGGCGGCGTGGAGCGCCGCACTTCGCGGAGGGTCCAACTGCTGCTTTGTGTAATCTCAGCCTGCGCCGGGGATGTGAAGCCAGCCATGTCGCTTGCTAACAACATACCGCTCGCCAGAGGGACTTGAAACGAGTTCATTGCGAGGGAAACACGAGCTGGTGGCTGGGTGGAGCGCATGGAGGTCACACCATCAACTTTCGGGCTTTGTCCTGCACGGAAGATTAGTTAGGCGGGAAAAATATTGCTCATCAATTCAAAAAATAAACTTATAATGAATATGGTATGTTAAATAATCAGTAAGATAAACATGTTGAGCTTTTAATTTAAATAATCAGATTATTACGTAGTTTGTTTTGTAACGAATTGTAACGAATCGTTTGTTTATTTAATGAACACGTTTTGCCTTAAAAACAATGTTGGAATTAAAAGATTTAAGTTAATATCCTACAAATTATTTGTATTTGGCAACTATTTATTTACACAATCCAGTTTTAACTTTCTCGCCCATACTTCATAAGACGAGAAAGTATTTTAATAACGAAAAACGGCGATTCTTCCACAGAAATCCTTGTCTGGCCCTCGTAACAAAAGAGTGGTTCCTCTAACACCTGATGCCGAAAAATCGATTGACGGCAAAACGTCTGTATCTCCATCTGTGGTCAACGATAGGGCTTATACTGTTCAGCCCATTTCTTCCAAAATTGATATTCCCCGATCGATCTGAAGGAATTTGTGGCTTTGGGAATCTCAAATAGATATTTTGATTTTGGAGGGTATTTTCTCAAAAATGTATTAAAATGTTTTAATTTGACTTTTTCGGATACCGTAAAGGATGCTTAGAGAATGCTGCAGATATCCTTTCTTCGAAATCCCTGGCTTTTTGAAAATTACAAAATCGCAAGGGGGGATGTCCCTTACAACTACGATATTCAAAATTAAGATTTTTTCCTGAATGAATTCTCTTCTGTAAAGTCAGATCTTGAAATAAGATCAAGTTCAAATTTTTAAAAAATATGAATATTTTCGTGTAATTTTATAGAAAATATAGGCAATTTTTAAAACATTTTTGGCTCAAAAACTTCTCCATTTTTTTAATTTATATTTTCTTGTTGTATGTATGAGAGGAGGATAAAAAATATTGTGCCAGACACTTCAGACAAACCCTCAGTATTTTCGAAAGTTGCAAAAAGTTAATATTTCAAAACTACAAAATTGAAGACAGATGTTTGCCTTAGATAAAGTCTGTTGTATCAAGATCACCTCTTTAAAAAAGATCATTTAAATTTTTTTGAATAAACGAGTAGTTTTTTTGTAAGTTGAGCTTGAAATTAACGCAATTTATAAAAAAATTATCAAAAGCCTCTTAAACTTTTTTCACACTTAAAAGAATAGTATTGGTCTCATTTTCGTTGAACTCTCTGAATTTTCACAAAATTTAAATTAAGAAATAGTGCAAGAACACATGTGCTGTTATAGTGCCAATAGTTTAATATTAAATTAATTATCATAAGTATGTATTAATAGTTTGGTAAAAACTCAAAAAATGAAAGCGAAAATTGAAATCTAATGTTTAAAACAAACACATTTGAATCACAGTCACAGTAGATACTGCACGCAAAGTATTTTGTGACTATTTCGATCTACGTATGTACGAAAACACTCTTCTTACAACAGTTGCTTTTAATTATCTAATTTTCAGTAACGCCCATTCGTCGATTTTTTTACCAAGATTTCTATCGTGTATCTAAACCTTTGAATATTTTATATATATAACACATCGCAAACGATATGTGGATAAGTGTATGCGGACAACATTGATATGCTAAGAGCGCGCCTAGATTTAATTAACGAGTGATACATCCCGGAATTGAATGTCAGAAATAATCAGTAACGTTCGTATGCTAAAATAGCAGTCGTCCTCGTGAGCAATTCTCGGAACTGGCATAAACAAGCTCTGGACATGCATGGCTTATACAGTGAGTGGTGCGGTGGGTGGTGGCTTCCAAACGGAGAGTCAACTGACGATCTGCTGCTCAGTGGGCGTCTTGGGTCCAGGGACAAACATGCGCGGGTGATGTCAATCGTACAACCCAGTGCTTACGTAAGGACAAACGCTGGACTGTGGCGAAATTGCTAATACATATAGCAGAGTAGACAGAACGTGTCGGTTCGAAACCTCCATGTTGCAGCCTCACTCGTCTATTGAACTTTAGTGCGTAATTACAACCCTTCTATTGTTCATTACTCCATCTGATTGCTGTATTTGAAAGTACATTTCATTTATTAAAGCATACATATTTTTGAGGAGCACACGTTTCTATTGGAGATTTTTTTCACATCAGGTGTAATTCTCATAGAAATATTGAATAATTTTCTAGTTACGAAGAGTGCACTGACCATGAATTATTTGTAAATTGATATAATTAGTTTAATTAAGTTATTCCTGCTTACGTAAAATTACTGATTCTGGCAAAATGCCACAGTATAGAGTAAAGAATTTAAATGTAACAACTTAAATATTTTACCTTTAGAAAAGCAGAATTGCCGTATTATATAACTGCATTAAATTAATGATATCAATTGACAACTAATTACGGTCGTCTACGGTTGGTACACTCCCTTCAGAGAAGGAGTGCAATGACCATGTATTAATTTTATATTTCATGTTGCCTGCCGTTGCTCAAATACGAATGGTTTTAATGCCTTCTGAATCTACTCTCTTACTAAAAGATACCTCTCTTAGATAAAAATGAATTTTAAGACCAAATATTCGTTTACACATCATTTAAAAATACGAACACCATTATATTAATACATAAGTCAATATTCACTGATAAAGGTGTTCTAAAAGTGTCATGATAAAGCTTTTATTCTTTAGATTAAATTAAAATATATATTTAGTAGAACGCATTTTACTTACTATCAATTTCACAAAAAAGTATAATTTTCTTCCTGAAAAAGATTGGAAATAGAAATAAGTTAGGTAATGTGTGTACCAAATTCCAACTACCGCTATGATATCATTTAGTGAGCCTTCTCTGGCAACAAAGCGAAGGTTGGAGCCCCCTGTCGTAATGCAAGCACAATTCTCGACTAACTCACTGCAGACGCCGCCAACCCAGACCCATGGGCCCATCGCCAAAGTCGCCATCCCCACTACGCCCCACGCCACCCCACTCGCATTGCCTCGTCTTGCTCAGACCCTTTTCGTCTCCCCAAGGTCCACCCGCCCCGCTTCTACCCATTCCGCTCCGCCTCGACCTGCCCCGCCCCGCCCCGCCCCACCCCGCCTCGACCCGTTCGGTCCCGCCTCTACCCGCTCCGCCCTGCCTCGACCCGTTCCCTCCGCCTTGACCAGCCCCGCCTCGGCCAGTTTCGCCCCGCCTCCACCCGTTGTTCCCCGCCTCGACTCGTTCCGCTGCGCCTCCACCGGCTCCACTCCACCTCGACCCGCTCCGCCGCGCCCCGAACCCCACCACCCCGCCTCGACCCATTCCGCTCCGCCTCCACCCGCTCCTCTCCGTCTCAACCCTCACCGCCCTGCTCCACTTCGCCACATTCCTCGTCATTTCCCCCCGTTTCTCTCCCCCTGGCCTCACTTCGCTTCATTTTGCCTTGCTTCGCTCCTTCACCGCTTGCCTCGTCTTGCATCGCTCCACCTCATCCAGCCTGGCATGGTCTTGCCTAGCCTCTCCTTTCCACCCTCGCCCCACCACCTCGCCTGACCTGGTTCTGTACCACCCCGCCTTGCCCCCACCCGCCTCGCACGCCGTAGCCTACTCGTACCTGCGTGTCGCTCGTAGTAGACGTACGTCCCAGATATCCTGCCGCCGTCGCCACCGCTCCTACCCCATCGTCACTGCCGCTACCGCCGCCGCCGCCGCCGCCCTGGCCTCAGAGCTCGTCCCCGCGCGCCGCCACAGCCGCCGCCGCCGCCTCCACCGCCGCCGCCGCCGTCGCTGCCGCCGCCCATGTCGCGTCGCCGTGCGTGCGTGTGCGTGTGCGTGCGCGGTCGCGGTCGCGGTCGGGTCGCGTCGGTGGTGCGTGGTGCCCCGCCGCCCGCGCCGGCGCTCATGCGAACTCCGTCTGTCTCTGCTCTGTTCCCGGTGCTCGTCATCCCGTCGCTTGGCTCCAGAAGACAGAAAGCTGTTCGTGGGCATGCTTAGTAAGCAACAGACTGAAGAGGATGTACGACAACTGTTTGCCCCCTTCGGAACTATAGAAGAGTGCACGATTCTTCGAGGACCCGACGGTACCAGTAAAGGTGAGTACGCTTTTTTTTCACTTAGATGTCTCTCTTTTTGTGTTGTTTCTGACTGTTGTTGGTTCTGTATGATCTGCACCAGTGTTTCTGAGATGTATTGTTTTCGCATGTGGTACGAATTTCCTCGCTCGTTAATGTAATTGTATGCTGCGTGGAGACGTGCGCATGTACCTGCGTGCTGTTGTTCGCCTTATTCTAATTTCTGTAAATATTGTTTAGCGATTATTCACGGCAACGACGAAAACATTGTTTTTAAATGTCGCGTTTGAAATTTTTAATTAAAAAATTATTGGGTGAATGTATTGATAGTTCAAGATTTCTAACTGTTTACGATATAACTTACACAATGACTACAAACGAATATAAATCTTATTGACCGTAAATCAAACTCTCCCCGCACACGTAATATTGCATTTCTAAATGTAAATTTACTCTGAGATTTAGATATTATATAAATTTACTGCTTTTCATTTATTGTATGGAGGACATACATTTTGTAATTCTGTTTTCCATTGAAAAGTTTGGTTCTACGTTTCCTTAAGTACACATCCTTAGCGCGAAAACCAAATGGGCGTAATCCGGAAGGAATGATTTCGGTAAGAAAAGAAAAACTGGAACAGAGAAACGAAGGCACCTTCCGGCGCCTCGGAATCACGAATCAGTGGTGTTCCAATCTCTCTGCTCCCGTTCTCACCCTCTCTAGTGCTAACTAACGCATTTCCACCCTCCTCTTTTTTCTCGCTTTCATTACCCATCTTTCCTTTCCGGGCGCCTGCGCGCTCTCCCATCACATTACGAACCGCTTTAAAAGCTCTTGAAAAGAAATTAATTCCTATTTACCCTTCGGTTTCCGTGGAGAACGTGGACACGTTCCCTCTCGCCGCTGCAGACGGCATCCCTGACGCCCCCTCCCCCTCCCGCCTCCCTAGCCCCTCGGATCCGCTCTTCCGTTCTGGGCGCCGCCCCCAAGAACACGGTTGTCAGCGAATGCAAAGGAAAAATAATTAAATTCCTCTTTGAAGTAGAACCCTATTTTCGACAGTTAATCAGATTTTAATTTCAAACACTAATAGGATTCGGAACACATTGGGATTTTAAGATTTTTTTATTTTATTTTACACATTGCTTTCCTAACGTGCTTTAATGGGATTTTATTTTCTGGAAGTGTGTCTTACAATAAACAGGCTCAATGTCGGATTGCATGCAGCGAGGCAAACATAAATATGTTTATTAAACCTCGTTACACTTTAAACATCAAAATCTGTCTTGTGCAAAAGTTCTTCTTAACGCCAGGATTTCTGTCACTTTCGTGAAGAAATTCTAAAAACAGATTTTTCGATTGCAGACGATGTAGGATATTTTTTAGTGAATTTATTGCGAACACATTATAATTTCCCATACCTGTTTAGTATGGAACCCATCGTGCGGATGGAAATAATTTATTGAAAACGTGTAAATATCAAAAATATTTTACAAAAATTAAATATTCGTGAAATAACAGTATGTATTGATTTTCTTATGCCACACTTGCACTGTTTTTTGAAGATAAATTTAAAAAATATATTTGAATTAATGAAATGGGCAGAATAACTGCATATATTTATTGTTTTCCTTTACTCGCATTTAATATGCATTTAAATATCAAAATTATATTTCACTAAACAAAGTATTGGTACCCACTTCGGAAACAAACTCTTGCGAATCAAACTCAACTTCCTTCTCATACGTGACTCTCAAACTCTCCGTAACATAAAATCTCAAATTTAAATTGTATACTAAATCGCTGATGAAAAAACGATCTACGGCGTTCTGTGGTATCTCTAGCGGTACCTATGGTGGTCCTAACGGCCGACAGGAACCATTAATAGCCCCGTCTGACAAAAAAAGTTTTTTGTGCGACCTCGTGAGAAGAAAGCAAGTGTCGAGCGCTCTGCTCCTGAAAGTTTAACTACACTTGGAGGGAGAACGGGGGCACGGCAGCGAGCGCGGCCCGCCCGGTCGCGCGGGCTGAGGCATGGCATGACGGAAAATATATATAGAGAGAGAGAGCGGATACGCGGGACTGCAGAACAAATTGAAGACGCGCAAAAATGGGAAAAGTTGGCGCGCGTGGGTGCGGCGACTGGCCACCGCCCTTCCCCACCCACCCAGAGCCCCTCCACCTCACCGCTTCTCTCTCCTCCCTTCCTCCACCGCCGTCACTGTCTCTCGACTATCAATCACGCTTACTATCGCTTATTCTCATCTTACTATGACTATCGTTTAATCCGTCATCATGACAATACGTATGCCATTCATTTTTTACACCAGCAGTATAAGCGACTTTTGTAAAAGCAAAAACACGATATGCAATTGCAAGTTCCCTGTGGCAGTTATCCTTCTACTGAAAACTGTCCGACTTTCTCACTTTTCCTGGTTGCCACCTATCTATACTCCTATATTATTGTCCAACCCTGTGTCCCGTCAATTTTTGATTTTCACCTGCAATAAATCTATATTTCTGAAAACACAAACTTAGTAATCACATCATTGGTCACAGCCTTCTTTGCCTCAATTGAACTCGCATATTTTCTCTCATTTTGTCTCGGAGGATATTATTATCTCGGCTTGTGATTTTTTTACTACGCGTCCATTGTACGTTGCTCTCAACCACTCGTTCGACCCGCCCATCGGCGCACCCACTCACCCACACCCGCCACGATCTCGTTTTCGACCTTCCGCCCCTTCCGGTGTCGTCGGGCGCGGCGTAAGGGTGTGTTTTATTATCTGACGCCCGACAAGCAGAGCACGTGATGCCCAAACTTGGCGCAGTAAAGACGGCTACAAAATAAACTTGGCGCGTCGAGAGGATCATCTTGCAAAACTGAAGAACAACACAAAAGAACAGAAACAAAGTGCTCGCGGGCCGCGGCTGCTGGCAGGCACGCGCATGCTACGCCACGCCAGCCCCCGCGTCGCCCCTTCCTTCCCCTCTCCACCCCCCCTGTCTCATCCAGCCACCGGCCACGGTTCCCCGTCCGCATCGCCCCTTGCTGTGCTGACCGCGAGGGAGTCACAGGGGCGGTGTTCGCTGACACTCATTCAGTCGCTTTCAAATTTGAAACTTGTGTAGAACGGATTCTGCAAAAATGAAGCCCGAGAATCTCTGACTGGGGATGTCAACTTCACAATTAATCCGTCTGTATATTTTGTTGCTGTTGTTTTCTTTTCGTTGTTTGCTAGCAATGAAACGTGCGAGTACTTTTTAAGATAGTATTTCCTGACAAATTTCCTCACCTATTCTTTGGACTGAAATTTAAATTATTGTTAAAATGAGTATTAGATTTATTATTACAACTTCAATCGAAAATTAAATAAACATCGCTAGAATTATTGGTCGCAGAATACCCTGATATTGTTCTCTGAAATGTGAATAGGACGCATTCTTGGGTGCATTGAAACGAACGGGGAAATGGGATTAATAGGTTGAATGAAATGGGATGTCAACCCCCAGTGCATGATTCTGTTAAAGCATGAGAATGCCGTTTTTTTCACAGAACATCCCTCCCGTTCTCATAATACACCTACAATTTACAAAGACACTTTTGAAGTCCCTTCTCGAAAGGCAATCTTGTGCAAATCGTGCCATGTTGAATTACTAATAGATTCTCATATTACAGGTTCTTACAGCGTTGGCGATTGAAAAAGTTGTATTTCACAAGTTCTTGCTTTCAATTCAACTCCTTTGCATTTCAGGGTCAGAAATGGAGGTGCAATAAATTCGTCTTGCATTATTTCCTTTCACTTTAGAATTCATTTGTTCTCAAAAACATTTAAAATCAAGATTAAAAGTGGTCGAAAATTATCTTGCAACCTCCATTTCTATATGTTTGGAGCAGTGACTGAAGTGCTTTCATTTTTTATTTTACTCTGCTTTGTAGTTTAAAAGGTACACCATTTTATGTTGACATTTCTCTTTTTAATGTCTGTGCTCTTAAGTGCATCATGGTATGTAAATGAACAATTTACATCATCTATTGTTGTCCGTCCTATATTAATTAAATTCAGTGTGTATGTTATCGGGATAATTTATAAATGCAATATGCTTGAAGTGAAACACACCAAGCGTATTAAAATTTACAAAAAATATACTAATAAATAATTGAAAAAAATAATAATGGATAATAATCATTGTGTAGCTTTTAGAGTATGTTACTGTTAACAAGAGAGTAATGTATTGAACAGAAACATGTGTAGTATAAGCATTTATTTTCTTAAAGATAAATTATCTCATCACACTCCCTTGATAAATACTTCATATATCTCAGTAAAATATCTCTGATAGGATGTTGTTTTAGTAAATATCCCTTTTAAAAAAGTCCTGGAATCCCACATTTATTGGCCGTTCCACCCACATCGCTAGCGGGAGTCTGATCGACCCCTGGGAGCCCGCTCATGCCATCGCCACTCGCCCCTCCCTGGGCCCCTGCGTTAAATGCAGATTATATTTCTTTCTGGCATTTTGATTGAGGATGTCAACAGTATATCAGCGCCGTCATTGATGCGCCATTTTGATTTATCGAGCAGGCTCGCGCGCGCGATACGTCCGCCCCTCGCCCCATCGCACAGCCCTTCCACGCCCCGCACCGCGCCCCGCGTCAGCGCCCCCGCGCGACAAATGCGCATCGTCATCCCGGCGCGACAGCCTCGCAACGCGTCTTGTCGCCGCGCGTGCGTTGCGCCGTTTTTCACCCCGCGCTAAGGCGCGCCCACACTGGCGGCCAGGGGGTGTAGTCCTTCTGAAATTTTTTAATGCGACCCAATACTCTCACGTAATAAAACAGTTTGTTTCCTTCATATGAGCAATCGCTGATCCCACACGTTTTTTTAATCTGCGAATTTTGTAAATTGATATAAGGAACTTGGAAAAGAGGCTCTCATAGCCAGTGTAAAGGGTGTAACACAAAAACAATTACATATTTAATTGTGTCATTAAAGTATAGTTTCATTTTCCTTGTATGTTTTATCCATTAAGTAAAATATGTTGTGTAAATAAAGTTCTGTGGACCTGGGTTCCAGAAGTGCAGTCTCCTCCTTTTGTTTTAGACAGCGCACGCCTATGTCCAAGTGTTCATCCACGCTTGACAATCCCAGACAGCCCATCCTCCACCTACGTAAACACTTTTTAGTCATCTCCCTCTCTCACGATTCCACAGTTTCTTAATCTCCCCAATCGCTGATCCTTCTCACCCTGCTCATTACCTGACCATTCTGTCCACATCTAGCGTCACTCTCGTTACCTGATCTTCTCTTTCTTCGTCTCCACATTCGGACTCACTTTCACAATCACCCTCACTTATGCTCTTGCCCCCTAACATTACAGACAGTCCCCGGCAAATCCTCCCCAAACACTGAAACTCAATCTTTATTATAAAGATCCCTTTCTTCACTAATCTATTTTTGTAGAGTAAAAATTTCACATGTTTATTATACAATTTCTCCGATCGAACATCTTTTTTAAGGATCTTCAAAAAATCGTTCATGTTGTTATACTACCCACATTCTTGATGGAAAAACTCGGTGCTTCTTATTATTTTACCTTACTTATCAATCCTTGCTTCGGTGATGAGCGGTTAGCGTATAGAACTGTTATATCCAAATTTGCGGGTTCAAACAGCTAGAAGATAAGATTTTTTAGGGCGAAAAAATCCTTCGTACGTCTTCTTTCGGATGGAAGATAAAGGCGACACTCCCATATTGGAGATTTACTGCATGTAAAATGTCCTCAAGCCTAAAAGATGACAATAAGCAAAATTCAAATCGCCTATTTCATCGCTCAAGCCATAGCTTCTTTCTGTACTAGGCGGCGAAAGAAGCCTAGAAAAATTTGTCTGGTCAGTCGGAAGAGCAGGCCGATGGCCTGAGCCTCGCGACGTAAAATATGGCATCATAGAATAGAATGGAATCCTATCTATATCTTGGGAATTTTTTAAAATAATTACCGAGTTCTTCGCTTTCCAATTCCAATTATTTTCTCACTTACTTTTACAAATCTTTTTTAATATAACCATTATTCCCAATCGTTTTGCCTCTTATTATTGTATGTTTCCCTACTTAAAATGTATAACCTTGAAAACTCATTTCTCACCGTCCTAAATTCACCATTTTCCCACCCAATTCCGCGGCGTCTAGGCGTGTCCCACGCCAGCGATCCCCCTGCCACAAAAACTACTAATTCAGTACGACTGTAAAATTGACACGTTCAACTGGATAAATATTTCCCGTGCGCCCGAGAAATAATGAATACTGTCATATTGTGTTTGGTAGTTTTTGAGCGGTATGGATTTCAGGAGAGGTAAAAAGAGAATCTGGAATAATGAAATGTGTTAAATGAAAATGAAAGTGTTAATTTTCCGATTGAATTTTTAAATTCATTAGATATCCCTGGAATGCCACCACATAATCTTCGATTAAAGATTGGTTCCCCTATTATTCTCCTCCGTAATTTGAATCCACCTCAATTATGTAACGGTACGCGTTTGGTCATCAAAAAGATCACCGGAAACATTCTTGAAGCAACCATTTTGGCTGGGAAGTTTAAAGGAAAAGTGGTCCTGCTGCCACGTATTCCGATGATACAATCAGATTCTACCATACCCTTCAAAAGGCTACAGTTTCCAATTCGTTTAGCTTTCGTCATTTCTATAAATAAATCTCAAGGTCAAACAATGTCCATTTGTGGTTTAGATTTGGAAAATCCATGTTTTTCTCATGGGCAACTATATGTTGCGTGTTCACGTGTTGGGAAACCGTCTAATCTATTTGTGTTAGCTAAAGACAGGTTAACCAAAAACATTGTGCACCGATTGGTGTTAAATTAAATTGAATTTGAAAGTATTTATAATTGAATAGTACTTATATTTGTTATACAAATTAAATGGAAATAAAATGGAAATAATTTCATTGTACTAAAGGGTTATAGTAGTAGAAAGTCAAATAAGGAGATCACCATATTTTTTTACAAATACCATCTGTGTGAAAAAGCATAGTGGACTCCGTGACTGATGTTCTCTTATTGTTCCTCTTAGATTGTTTACTATAATGTAATATAACAAAAACTTTAGCCACAGCAACGCGTGGCCGGGTCAGCTAGTTTACGTATAAATCACACATTTTGGGTGAAATGTGAATATTTTATACGTGAACCACACTGTTCAATGAAATACCATGATTGTAGTTGAATACGATTTCCATTACTTTACGATACGCGGCCTTTGTAGTTTTCAGCGTGACTGAAAATTATCTTAAACATTTTTCCATATTCTCTCCTCAATTCAATCATGACATTTATTCATTTCAGGCGGGATCGTGTTTTTAAGTATTTATGCGGCGAGTACGTTTGCGCAATGTAGGTGACTATAGCAGACTGCATAAAAATTAACTGATGCATTCACTAACAAGTGTATATCACTGATAACGACTAAAAACCCCTCTTTCGTAGGCACATTGTGTCCGCATACATGTCAATTCACGCATCGAATATCAAGGATTACTTATTGGAATGCATTCATTAATCAACAAAACACCAATGTCACGCAAAATGAAGTCGCATGTTTTGTGTGATTGCTCTATATCTCATGCAAGGAATTGTGATGACTCTATCGAAATATAAGGAATTTACGTTATGACTATTATGTTTCTGGATTTGAATTTTATCCATTACCATAGTAAAATATGTGAACGTGTGTATTGCTAGTTTAACTATGTTTGTTGAGTAGTCACAAGTTATATGTAAGATGATATTTGGTGGATATGAGTGTATTTCAGGCTTGCAAAGACAGTCAGGCAATTGAAAAAGATGTTCCTTCATGTTTGATGAATATTTCATTAATTGGAAGCCAGTAAACTATTTGTTCTTTAGTCATCCCCTACGAATTATTTGTGCGAGGAATTTTATCTTTAAATTAATAATTTGTTTGAATTAAAATTCAACATTTAGGAACATTGTCATTCATAATAAATAGCTGAAATGAAAGCCATAAAATTATATTTGGAAATAGTTTTATTATTGATTATCTGAAGTGTACAAGGTACCCTTCACTTTACCTTGATGTGTCAAAATAGTTCACAGTAAACATATTGTGCTATATCGTTTATCCCTGTATTAACATATTACATTAATATGATTGGTCACATTAAATGAGAATTCTACTTGGCCTTTCTTATAACGAACACACCAGTCTACTTTTCTATTTTATTCTATTGGAATGATTTCCCTGAATCGAACCGAATTTCTGGCGTCGTATTCATTTGTTCTAGTAATTTATTTTCACATAACATTAAGAAAAATGAACACTTCATGAGTGTCACGAACCAGTCTTGGGAAAGCGGCCGAAGAGGTCAGCGAAAAAGAGTCAATAATTCACATCTGGCGCTCTCTTATCTCCGGCGCAACTCCTACCACCTCCTCCGCCGTCTCCTCCTCCACCACCACCGCCGCCGGGACAGAACGCGGACGCCTTTGTTGTGGCTTCGTAATTTCGCGCTACCTCGCTCCGCCGCGCCGCTGCCGCCGCCGCCGCCGCGCGGGCCGGTCGGCCCAGCCTGGGCTCGGCACCGTGGAGGGCCAGCCGCGACCGCCCGGGGCGGTCTCTGGCGGCCGCTCTGTGAACCGAAAGTTTCGCGACTTTTCGCAGACGCGAAAGAGGGTGCGCGAAGCGAGGCGGAGGCGGCGGTGTTCAGGACTTTGGGTTTAATGCGCTCTGCATCGCCGTTTTATTGTCTCGCGCGTTCGCGCGTTCTCAATAAATATCGCCTCGTCGACGGGTTAGTTTGCAGCTGCGAGCGAGCGGGCGGGCGGGTCTGCTAGGGGTAGCCCTCGAGGCCGCTTCCCCCGCCCCCACCGCCGCCGTCGCCGCCCGGACGCCTGACGTTATCAAGTATCCAAGCGCACGCCAGCAGTTTCCCTCAAGTTTGCGCTTCAGAACATTTTCAAAGGGTTGGAAATAAGTTATAGCAGAGTGTTAGGGGTGCGGTAGACTTGAGGTTCAGACGGAAAGGATGAGAAGGGAGGGGGGTTTACAGGGAGAAAACGTCAGGAAACGGGTGTGAGCGCGGGGTGATTTCCGGAAGTGAATGAGGAGGATCGGTCTCGAGAGAGCTGGTGAGAGTGTTTTAGCGCGGCAAACGTTTCGCTGTATGCGAGTTTCATGAAAAACCACGTGCCCCCCTCCCGCCAGCGCGTCTTCTCCGTCGACCGGAAGGTCCTCGGGAGAGATGCTTGTGAGCGTCGCTATCTCATGACTTCAAAAGGATATCATCAGCTTCTTTACATCCCTCTGTGTGCTCTTCTCCTTTTCGGGTTTGCGTCTTCTTATTTGCCTCACCGAGCCCACGATCGTCTTCTGCTGTTTCCTCATTGACTTCCCAGTCCCTTCCTGTCCCGTGGCCTTCTCGGGACGAGTCTCCTACCCCTGCCCCCCCCCCTGCCTGCCAGAGCAGCAATATCGCGCTTGGATTGCTTTCATTCATGTTGTGCCTTTGCTGCCGCTTCCTCTTTTCTGCTACAGTACTACCGCTAATGTCATCGCCTATCTACCTAGTAATCTTCTCAGAATCTCATCACTACCATCATCCCTTCCACCACTGCAACCACAGCAACCAAACATATACTTATCCTGTTTGTTTCTGATGACAGAATCAATACTGCTAATTCCTCCGTAGTTCTTGTTGTCACCCTTTTTCCAATACATCAACGTCTTTCCGGATATCCGGCTGTTCCCCTAATAATGCTACGAAAAAACATGTTGCACAAGAAGGAATCTCCTTTCCATTGATTGAACTGGCGTCCGAGATTTTTCAGATATTTGACCCTGCTCCACAAAAGGAAGCAAAAGGCTTGGGACGATTTTTCTCATCTTGCTAAGTAGTCTCTATCACATAGCAGTTACACATCCCACATCACGCACACCCAAGAGGTAGAACATTTTATCGTTTGTCTTACATTACTTTTTTTTTATTTTGAGTTTGATAATAAAATATTCACAAAGTTAGATTATCTATTATATGTTTTCAGATATAAAGAACACGATTCTGTGAAAAATCTGTTTATGTATGATCACCAATAAAGTAATTCAAAGTCCTCAGATATGTATGGCCATCTGCTTTGGTTTTCCAGCCACTCCAAGAACTAATCTTGTTGCAAGGCCTTTTAATTTCTCATGGCTGGTCCACAAGACTCCTTCATACATCACAGAGGTTAATTTCCTAGAAAACTCAAAGCATCTGTATCTGAAGGGTTCGACTTTCTTATATCATCGCCAATTTCGTCGCCAGGCACGATTACTTTTCAATGCAGCAACCGGTCAAACCTCCCCCGCACCGTCACCACTTTCGCTCTTGCAACCATTGGATCTGCGACCTCCGTCATCACCGTCATCCCCTCCACCGATGCTCACAGCATCACCACGTTTCCACCGCTGCCACTATTGTCATCACCGCGAAAACGACCACCTCCATCGCCATCACCTTCCCCAGCCGCCGGGACGAAACTGCTCTCGCCTTTTCTTCCGTCCCCTCCTTATCTTCCCGATCCTCCGCCCCTCATCTCCCCTCCCTGACGCGCTCCGCGCTGTCGCACCCGAGCGGAACAGACACCCGCGCGCATCGGTTTCACACTCGCGCGCGCCACGCCCCGCCACGCCCACCCCACTCTTTCCTTCGCCCCCGCTCACTCCCCTACTCACCCCCGCCCCGCCCACTCGCCCGAGGGCGCTTAACCATGACGCACAATTAAAGGAAACCTTTAACTACAAAGGAAAGTAGAAATGGCGGCTGCCGCCGCCGCCTCGGCTGCTGCGAACTCGCGTGTGAGTTCATCCAAAGAACAAGTCGACGGAAGACGCCTCTTCGTCCGAGACGGGCGGCGGTGCCTCCCTTTCACCCTCCGCTCAGCTTTTCCTTTATGCGCCAACGCGGCGCGGGGGGTGGATCGGGGCGGGGCGGGGAGGCTACGAAGGAAAGGGGGGGCGGGCTGCACCGGCAAATTATCGGAGATGTGCCTCGCGCAGCCGGCAAGGCTTTGATGTCATTTTCGTTACGTTAAAGAATGTCTTCAGGTGGGAGTCAGTCGGCGGGCGTCTAAGTAGCCCGCTCCCTTGCCTCGACGACGACGACGGCGGCGCCGCGGGCGGCAGCTGCCGCAAACAAGCGCGTTCGCCCGCGCCCCTATTTACCGAAGGCGAAGCGCCGAAATGGGCGGGGTTGCGCGGAGGACGCGGAGGACGCGGAGAACCGGAGGAAGTCGGCGTCTTGGTCTAGACGGAGAACGCCCACAGCTGGCTGTTCCTAGGTGTGTTGGTTCTTGTTGGTATCAGCGTTTACACTTGGCTATTGTTCTCAATGAACTGCTGTTGTTTGGCTGATGCTGTTTGCAACATGCCTCTGTAATCGTGGAAGAATTGCAAAAAGAATTCCCCTGGAATTATAGATAACCTTCAACATGTGGGCGGATCTAATCCGGGTTTCCAATTACTTGCTTGTCCTCGCAGGGGCGGCGCCTCGCTGGTGGGAGATACCTGGTTGGGGAAATCTCCACAATCCGAAGTGTAGATCAGCGCCAGATCTCACCATTCAGCGGTGGAAGACCCTGCTATAAAAAACAAGATTCACTTACTACATCTACGGGACCAATGAACTTAGTAGTTGACGCGCACGTTAACGACACAAGCAAATAACTAGGCTTCCTTCTAGAGCATCATTGATAGTTACGACCACAAGATGTATCCTTTTTACCCTTTTTGAGTCTCTAGAAATATATTTGCATTTTTAACTCAAAAAGAAAATAAATGGTGCTTAAAACAATCCCACGTAAATCGCAGTCACGATATGAACTATTGTCAAAAAAGCATTGTTAAAGTTAATCGTGTTTTTATTTCTTTGTTCATGACGTATAATTAAATACCATGTATTGTGGTGGGAGAAATTCACGAAAAACGCTAAAACAAAAAATATAATTAAAAAAATACGCAGAAAAGTACGTTAATAAATCTTCGACTTTTATAAGAAAAAATGCCACCTGTTCGGAACAACCAAACTATAAGATATATTCCTAAACGATTAAGAAAAGGTTACAACACCTCCCCTCCCCTTACAAAC
The DNA here is from genome assembly GCA_038098605.1 of Gryllus longicercus. NCBI lineage: Eukaryota > Metazoa > Arthropoda > Insecta > Orthoptera > Gryllidae > Gryllus > Gryllus longicercus. Next base: position 5,050,756 of record JAZDUA010000031.1, read on the forward strand.
AACAGCGACATCCCGCGCCTCCAGTCCCAAAGCCTTCTCGATTCCAAATCACTTCACCGGCACTTGCCTCCGGGGGCGACAGCAACTGCAAACTTTTCGGCAGACAGGAAACCTTGGGAGAAGGCCCGCCTCCCCCTTACCGTGGCCCCATGCCTAACCCTTCACCGCTCTCTAGAAAGGCAGCTCACTAATTAACAGGAGTTGTAATTACTGTCGTTATCGATGCTCTCTTGTTGTCGACTCGGTCACGTGCAGCGCCAGCCCCTGAATTTGACGGCCTGAAAGGCGGCCCCTAAGAACGAACCTAGGACCTTTTTAGCATAAAAATTAATAGAGAGCGCGTAACATTTTTTCATATACGTTATAACAGACCTTTGCTGCATGGATAAAATAAAGCTGAAAGTTCAAAATATGCTCTCTGAAAAGGCGTGTGCGGTGTGGGTTTATGGCAAGAAGTCCAATTCACCAGCTCGTAACCCTTTTGAGACCTCATAACGCGTTGTGCTTGCTTACCAGCTCTCTGACCGCAGCAAACCTTGATTTTTTTGAAATGATAAAAATGTATTGTATACCCTTCCGCAAATCCAGTACTTTGTATCTGTGCATCTAAATGTAAAGGAAATTTTCAATGACCTCCTTTGTACAGTTATGAATAGCAAGCCGCAATGTTTTTTCTCTCTTTCTGAATATGGATATAGGTTTTATATCTATGTATGAAAAGTGGAAATTTTGAAAAGGCACCGTTTGCAAATGTACATGAAAGGTTTCCTGTTCGTACTTCTGCGTTAAAAAAAGAGCGTACGCCTGTGTTTAGCGATGCAGCTGATATCTGCACATAAGGCTCGGCTTGTGTTCCCGCCCTTTAACAGGATGAAATTCGGCACAAAACCCGCACCCATCATGGCATCGATGGGACTGCTGTTCGACCAGTGGACGAAGCCCCGGACTCTTTTGAAACGGTAAGCAAATGAATATTCGGCTCGTCGATTCCCTAACATTCGAGTCAATAGAAATTTGGAGAACTCTTTTCCATTGAGAATCGAGTCTCGTTAGTTCACGTGCGGCATTACGAGATGTTCTGTATGTATATACCCATATTTTGCGTGTTCTGTTGAATAAAATATATTACACACTCATTTACATATAATCACATCTTTTGTAGATAGCATTCAGAGTAGGAAATTTACTGCTAATTGAAATACGAATTAAAGTTATCGTATTTTCTAACCGAATTAAAAAGTTTATGACACGCAACAAAAGAAAATCCGAAAAAGTAAAAATACGATACTAAATTAGGTTTTTATAAATTTTAATTAAAGTAAGATTGAATGTAGATAAATCGTGGTTCTATGCATATGAAGTTCGAATGCGAAGGGACATTCATTATCTTGTATCATGTTCACATCAACTATCAAATTTCTGTTTGGATACACTTTGACAATTTTTTTAAATAAATGAAATTTTTTTTCAAGAATTGCATTTAGTAATTTATCAAAGATGTCTCCTTCACTGTTTCCCTTTCACAATATCAAATACCCGTATATTCTTATTGGATTTACATTTATACTCTCTCCGTCCTGAAAGTGCTCCCCTTCATAAAAATGCTATCAGCGAGCATTTTTATTAGCAGTATTGTATGCAGTTCGCATCCAACACAATTTCCTGAGGCGTGACTCCCGCTGCTGCCCGCCTCGCTCTCCATATCGATTCTGGCCGTCGGGAGCGGATATTCCGGAAGTCGAAAGAGGGACAATCAGCGGCTCGGGCCCCGGTGGTCGTGCGGGTGACGGAGGGAGCGTGCTGCTGCACAGACGAAATTGCTGCCGACTCTTCACAATGTTATCTGGCGCGCTTGAAAGCTTTTACGTGCCTGCCAATTAAATTATTTGCAGTCCGATTTTTATCGGAGTGAGATTGGCACTGCGCGCAAATGACATATTTCAAAAGAGTAGCGTGTAAAATCTATTCACGAAATGCGGAATGTTGGATGAAATCCGACAGAAATACGCAAACCTATGGTAGGTTCAATATTAAATAAAGGTATGTAAACTGTACCCTTCATTCCAAATATAACTCCTGTTTTAGTAGAGAAAAGTTCATAAAACAAATTTGAAACGAATACCCATTATATCAGTGATGTTACATTAACTGTTGCATAATTGCATTTTTCTTTTAAAACTTAAATTACCGAATACTTTTTCTAGCTTATAATCCTAATCCCAAAATTCGAAATCTGAAAGTTCTTACTAACGTTTCTTCTGACCTGTAACCTAGGAATATTTTTACATTTACATTACTATGTAAATTATAGTGTAATATTAATAACGCAATATAATTTCTGTATATCTTTCAAATTACCCATTCGATTATGTTGACGAAGAAAAACATGCAGTGCTGTGCTTTAAATCTTCTCTTTTTGCCATTTCGACTTCTGTGAGTCAGAACCTAGTGACGAATGCGCACTTTTCCCGTCTCTCGTCGCATGGGGGATCCCCCAGAACAACAAATCAACTTTTAATTCCTTTTTTAGATGATGGTGGCTGCTTGTCTGCCCCTATAGTAATATAAATTTGTCAGAGGCTACACAGGAAAAATATATTAACTCAATAGGACTTTTCCCAATCCTGTAAAATGTGTTTTTATCGGATTAAAAGGAACGTTCTCACGCTTTTTTGCTCCCTTTCCCCCTTTACCTTTTTAGAACACCCCCATATATTCGGCTAACGCCTCTTTTAGTCCGATATGGCCGACCGATTCTTCCCTAAGGTTGATTGGCTAATGAATTTTTCTCTTTTATCCAAAGAATTATAGAAAACAACGGAATGCGTTGACTAACAGTTCAAAGCAACTTTTGCAATTAGTTAGTCGGATAACATACGAGTGTGTGCTCAAGCTTATATTAGGATTTTATGTAGGAAAGGAGAAAAACCCTTACTAGCTCGCTTTAACCTGTTTTCGTGTGATCGGTAGAGAATCTAATCAAACGATTAAGACAAAGCGAACGGTGCGATTAATCATTGCGCTGAGCGCGTCCATTGATGGAGTCTGAGGATTGAGCGGGCGATTGCATGGTCGAGTGCTTGCATACACTCACATACACATACACACACATTCACGTACACACGATCTGTCATTTGCTACTCATGCCATTCTTCTCACTGTATTTTTTGCCGCATCCCATCTTCCAGTCAGGGGATGGAAAACGTTATGTGCTCTCGCGTATATTCTTGTACGACAGTCCATTGACAAGTAGTGGTGCTACAACTGCACATACGTTCACCATCATTAACTGGATTTTATAAAACAGCTGTAGCTTATCACTGCCAATATCTCGACGTTCGACAATAAATAACTTCTCAAATACTGATGCCGCATTGTTTCTATTAAGCTTTGCAGATTGCGTAAAAAGAAATATATCGATACATTGAGAATACAAATTGAGTAAAACGTAAAAAAGCGAGAGTGTAAAAGTGTAAATAATACTGGCTTATTCAATAGTAAATTATAACTAAAATTAAATTAATTGTTTTTCATATGAGAATTCAATTTTACTTTCTCGCACTTACTAACGTAAGAAGAGAAAGTACGTATTGTAATTGTGCACCGGAAAATGGCGAATTTTCGACAAAAAAACTCTTATTGCCGGACTCTGGTAAGGAAAAGGCTTTTTCTAATTTGAAGAAACCTGAAGAAAATTTCAAAATTCCAAAATTTTCCGGGCGTTTTCTTGCAACTACAAAATTGAAGATAGAGATTTTTCCTTCAAATAAAATTTGTTCTCTATGGTGCGTTCTTTCATAAAGGGCATTTACAATATTTTGAAAATTTAGTAGTTTTCGCGCAATATTACGAAGAATATGTGCAACTTTTAAAAAATTCAAAAACAAGATATTTCAAAAATGGCTCCAGTTTCTTTGTTTAAACTTCTGGCAGGGATAATGCTAAATGCACTCTACAAGATGACATAAACGCCATAATTATCCATTCTTTTGTTTTTTGAAAAATTACAAAAATTTAATTTTGTTTACTTGTCTGTCATGTCATTAATGTTTATATTAGTGGCAATTTGTTCATATTATTGTACTTATGAGTACATATGCTTTACATAACGTTGTATAAAGTTTCTCGAAAACCACCGTTTTCTCTGAAAACTAGCTGAAAGTCGTCATTTTCCGACACGCTCAAACGTCATTTTCTCAAAAAACTGCTCCATTTTTTTCAAATATTTCGAACATAGTGCTAATTCTACTCTTTTATATGACGTAAAGTGCATTTCGGTGGGTTTTTTTTAATTACATAAATCTAAATTTTTGAGAGATCTGCCATGCCCATTGATATACACATTTGCATTAATTCGTAAACTCTATTGCATTTGTGGGTTAAATTGCTTAAAATGACTTGAAAAGAAGTTTTTCAAAACTCAAAAATTTTCTATGTAAAAGAGCTTCAAATTTCGAATTTGCCGTAGCGCTTAAACGCCAGTTTCTTATAAACGGCTCCAAATGTTTCAAAGAAAATTGCCAATTAGAACAAGGTTTTACTGCTCTTTAATAATCATAAAATAATATTTCCACTCTGCAATTAGGTAACCGAAAAATTAAGGAAATGTCAAAAAATGTACTTTGGGTGGCGATCGATGGCAAGAGTATGTGGCGAGTCCGAATAGCTAGCCGAGACCAATAGAAATTGAAAACTAATACGGGAAATTCTAGCCGTTTTGTAGCACCACTAGTTATTTGTCCAGTACAGTGTAATGTACTCTGAAGAATACGTTTTCTAATTCATAAATTTCAACTTATATAGCTTATTTGATTTTTACGTTTCGTGAAGCTATACGTTTAAACTGATATTAATTTTCATTAGAAAATTTTGATGCGTTTGTTGACACATCACTAGACACTTTTTAACTATTCACAGATGAACGTTTGTACAGAACTGCCCTTAAGTAGCTTTACTTCAGGGAATTCTCTTAATTTAACTCAACCATTTAACAAATTTCCAAACGGCCCCTTACGTTCGTTAAGTTACAGTATGGTGCAAGACGTGGATCGTTGAACAGAATGAATGCATAGTCGATAACGTTATTCGTAATGATGAAAGAATAACAAAATATTTCTGGATAAGAGAAACTACGTAAAGTTATAGATTGTTGAGGGAAGAAATATTAGTGGTAGTTAAATTTCGAAATACGAGAAGTGGGATAGACTCCAAGTCGAGTATTTCTCAAGACCCGCCAAGCGACCTCGTAGCCCATCGATTGCCCACGCCCGGGCGTCATTCTCTTTCTCTTCCCCTCCACGCCCTCCCCCCTGCACATCAACTGCCTCGTTTCCCTCAAACCCTTCCTTCAGCCACGGCCATCGCACTGCTATCTTACTTCAGCGTTTTTTCATTCTCGAACTCGCAATTTGCACCAGCACATCTGATCATCTCCATGTTGTTTCACATATTCTGGTCTTCGTTTTCAATGCTGCTAGTTCTCGTGGTCTTTCTAACTAAAGCCACGCATTGGATGACCGAGTATCCTCAGAATTTTGTTTCTTCATTCAGTAAGTATTTAAGTGTTCGTAAATCTCCAACTATGATAGAAACATGATGACATAATTACTACAATTATATTCCCTCATACAGCAATGCAAGTGTGCAAATAAAACATATATATGGTAACTATATTGACTGTATTATAAAGAGTTAATTTTTGTAATGTTTTTACAGTTTACAAACAAAATTTTCCAATACGATAAAAATTAATATTTCAAACATCCTCCTACTAGTAATACGGACTAATAATAGCAAAATCAGTATGAGTATTGCAAATACATGTGTACCGTGACCAACACGGTTTGTGTATAACTTCTAGTATTTCGTGTAATTGTCAATTCACTCTCTCCCCAGCGAAAATGGGGCGGAGTAACTTTGCTAGCCTTCCTGTAGGCCCCCTTTCCGTCTTCCACCTCCTCCTGCGGCCACACCCACACCGACCAGGCGTTGCGCCACCGCTCCCACACCACAAACACCGCCGCCGCCGCCACCGCCACTGCCGCTCGTCGATCAGAGCCCCTTCTGAGGTCGAAACCCCCCTCCATGCTTTAAACAGTTTCGATTGTCCTCTGTTGCAATACACGTGACGTAACAGCATTCGCCGCTGGGTGCGCTCTACAACATCTACCCTTATCTTATACTCCGTTCAAGCTCCAAACACTGTCGTTGTTACGACTGACAGCTTATTGCAGACTGCAGATTATACAATATATCTCGATATATGTATTTTACAAAGTTTCAATGCACACAAATATTGAAAGAAAACTTTTCCGCTGCATGCCATGTGAGAGGTGTTTATGATTTTGTTCGATACCAAGGAAAAAATACAAAAAACAACAAACAAAAACAAAGAAACAGTTTGGATTTGGACTGAAAAATACAATTATTGTGTTACTCCACCCATTTTCGTATTGCCCATACCGAGTGAATTCTCATACTCAGTGCGTCACTTCTTATGACTCAGCTGACGTCATGCAATAGCAAGACTCTTAGGAAGAGGTCGTCCGCTATTAAATATTTGCAATTCACGTGTGTCTGTAACTTTTGTGATAATCTTATGTAAAGATGTGTCATCCGTATGTATTATCCTTCGTTAATGCAGTATTAATGCAGTCTGTTTTTATTAAAATATTTAATTAACTGCAGTGTTATATGAGAGTATTTTATTTGTTGTTCTTGAGCAGTTTGCGCGCTTTTTGAAAAAAACATTGTGTGTGTCAGCGATATTGTTCCTGCAGGCCATAATGTATTTCTATTCATTTGCCAATTATAATTGCAGAGCCTTCTCTGTACCGTAAGACATTAGTCATTAGCTATTTAGAAATGATTTCTCTTTTATGTAACAAAATCGATTAAATGATTGTTTAATAGCATACAATAGATATTTTAATATTAGAGACGAAGATCATAACGAATCTCTTCAAATAATATATTGAAATATTGAAATAAACAAATATGTCTGCGTAGTTTTATACAATAATCTACATTCTTCGTTCATTACAAGAAAGCATTAATTTTTTACGTATGTTTTATTGATGGGTTATTGATGGGTGTATTGATGGGTGCTTTCGCGAAGTGAAGAATATTTGCTAAATTAACTCAAACCTTCACCAAACATCCCTCATGTAGGTGACATAGAACCTTGGTATTTTTTATATTTTTCCTTTCAACAAAGAGACACTTCCAATATGAAGGCCTCTTTTGTATGAAAAGTGCGATTCTTGAGGCTTGATCGTTGTCAGACGTTTCATCAAAATAACATTCTCCTTTATTTTGATTGCTTCCGGAGCATTTCCAGTCGACTAACGATTATGAGGAAGCAAATTATCTGGTCTGATATGTCACGTTCTGTGGTGAGAATAAATATTTACCTCTTGCGCCTTCTATTTTATGACCATATCTCTTAGAATACCAATGTTAACGGAGAACATGAAACGTAACCTTAATGCACCTGGTACTTTTTTCTTTCGGATTTGCTTTAAGAAATTATAATCTATTATTCTGACACAAAGCCAATTATTCAGTGTTAGTGGTTCGTAAATATTTTCAACAATAAAAATAGATTTCAGGAACATTTTCAATGATCAGGAATGAAAAGTCCGCGAAAATACGTGCCACCATACTACTTGCAATATTTTAAAACTATTTTTTGTATTTCTGCTCCTGTTCGAGTGTCAAGAACTCTTTTCGGTTATGAAGTAAAAAGAAAGTAACATATTTACTTCTATAAACATTTTTATCGCGTATAAAAGTTAGAAAAGTGTGACCAATTCAGTTTTTTGCGTTTGTAATTAAACGCAAAACGTTTTGACCTTTTAATTCGAACTTTTGATGCTCCTGGCGCCTCGCCTATCTGCGTTTATTTCCGAAGCCGAAATTCCCTGGGCGTTCTTTAGGCGACATCGGTTTGCGTGGCCGCCGCCAGAACGCGCGCTCGCGCACACGAGTTCACCCGGTCGGGCGCGGATCCGATGGCGCGGAAGCGGCCCGCCGCGGCGCCGCCCGCCCCCATCGCGGGGGCGGAGGGCCGGGGATGCGGGCGTGGCCGGGCCGCCGCACCGCTGCCACCGAGCCACCGTGCGCTATCAGGTGCAGCATCGCGGCGCGGCGGCGGTGGCTGGAGCTGCGGGTCTCGATTGTGTGGCCCGTGCTGCCACCGGCGACGGCGGCAGCGGCGGCGCGCGGGTATTCAATGAGGCGAACGACGCCGGCCAGCGCCCCCGCCAGGGAGACGAAGCCACCCAGTGGGCGCCGGTCGCGCCGCGCCGCGCCGATAGCGATAAGAGAGGCGCACGCCCGCGCGAAAGCCACCGGGCGAGAGAGAGAGATAGCGGCGGCAGCGTGTGAGTGAGAGCGGCCGCGTCGCAGGCGGCGAGAGCGGGCGGGGAGAAGAAGTCGGAAGGGGGAGCGAAGTGTGGGGGAAGCGGGCGGAGCAAGGGGGGGCGAGGGGGTGAGGGGCTGCGGAGCGGCAGGGCGTGCCCGGCCGAGCGTGCAAGCCACGCACGCGTGTGCGACGAGCGGCGCGTGCGCGCTTCGCCCGCCTGTCGATGGAGCCACAACCTCCCCCGTGCCCGTGGGTGGCGGTCCGCTCGTCGCACTCACCTGGCGCGCCCTTGCTCCAGCGCCGAGCCAGGGCGTTGACTCAGACGCCGTCAACTCACTTTGTCCTGATCGCGTAGCAATTTAATTACTACATTGCTAATCTGGACGGGAAATAGGAGCACGTACTTAAATTGTTAAAACGAGCTCATCTCGTTATTTTGTCCACATTATCATTCTTTTTCACAATTTTACTTAAGAGTTTGTTTACAACGTCGGTGAGTAACGAGTATAATTAGCAGGATAAGCATCAAGCAAACGGGAAGAATAATGTTTTAGGAAAATATGGCATTGCATTAATTTTCAATTCAAGTCTCAATAGTGACAGAATTTGTAACGTACATTCGAGGGCTACGTCGAACTCAGCCGCTTTCTGGGGGAGAGTTCTGGCGGCTGGCTGCCATGATAAGTAATATTCCATCGTTTTTTCGTTCAATACTAAACGAATGATGAAGCAAACCCGAACAAGTGGGCCATTGACCGAACGCGATCTTTGCTTACGCCATCTTGTCCTATTTGCACTCCATTCTAACACATGCTTACCCTTACATTGACTTCACTATCACATATTTTGGGACTTCAACCGGATTCGAAGATGATCTCCAGGCTAGGGCGGTTCCCCGCTAGGGGGAGATACGTGGTTGGCAAAAGCCCCGCAAGCCGAAGTGGAGATCACCACCGGATCTCGCCATCTAGTGGAAGAACAACACCGGTACCCCACGTGATACAAGGAAAAACCTGCACTGCACTTACGATCTAATGACCATAGCAGTTGGCGCGCCCGGAGCCACGAAATAAGCAAGCGACCCAACTACAGAAAAAATGCCAAATATTGAGTAGGCTGAATCGTGCACCCTGATCAAAATTCCTGAAATGTCTTCAGTGCTGCAGGAAGTGGATGGATACTAGGGTACAGGTCAGTGGAGTTGCGCTTGTTTGAAGGTCGCGTGCTATACTAAACTCAACTTCTATTGCACCATGCGTGGAGCGCCATCGATACCACATACGCACATACGCAATCGAGTATTGTCAGAAGCCAATAGTATGGTTTCTGTTTATTGCGAAAAAGTCTTTCGAAATAATGTTTATAGACGATATTCGGACATGAAGGTAGAGCATGAATTACTTGCGTCGTGACCTAGTACTTCGTTAAAATTTACCTTCTAAACGTCATGAAATGTGAGTGTTAATAGGTTTTATTCTCATGCTGTTTTACCAAACGACTTTATGATTTTAAAATCGCAAACATCACCGAGAATAATATTTGGATTATTAGGAGTAACTACTGAGAATTTTATGACTTATAAATAATGTTATAATGAGTTACTATTGCAGGTCACATTATTGCAGTTCATTAATATCTGCAATACCTTACTTTCCTGTGAGATTTCGATCTTGCACATACACATCTTCAGTATCCCCCTTACATGTCAGTATTTCTACTTAGCGTACACAAAACCGTAGGTGTGGAACTAATGGTCTTCCAAAAGTGCCAACGATTAACTGTCAAGAATGCGAGACTAGAAGATAAATAGATGAATAATAACGTCATAGACAGCCGTTTGTGGAGAAAAAGTCTTTCGAAATAACCTTTACACACGATATTGTGACATGCAGGAAGAGGATGAACTTCTAGCGTCGTGACCAAGCTGGCTTCGTAAAAATCGACATCAAAACCTTTTTCCGGAAGTCAGCAATAAATCGATATGCATTACGACTGACGAGCGCATTCAAAACGAGTTCCCGAATTGGAAGCCTCGGCCACCCCTCATGGGGTTTTCGACAAATTGATATAAGTTGATGGAAAGAGCGCGCTGGGAAGTCCGCAAACACCAAATGTTCAACCGTCTTATCGTAGAGTATATTTCTCCATTGAGCTTCACCTCGGATATTTGTCCAGAAAGAGGAAATGACTGTGTTCCATTTATTTTCTATCCCCTTGCTCCCAAGTTTATGATCATAACTGATTGTTAGTAAGTTTTCTATGCGCTGATGTTTAGCAAATGCGATTTTTAATGTGTTTTTATTACATTCCAGTCGTTCATAATGCTTTTATATAGGTAAATCCATAAAGCTAAGAACTTTTGTTTGTTCTATTTCGTTTCTGTTTGCATTCAATTTTCTCTACCTACAATATTTGAGATATGATGACCCGTTTTATCAATTTTATTCGCACTTTGTTCCTTTTGTGTTTTGTTTAATATTATTTTACCCCAAGCAGGGACCACCTGCAATACTAAAATACACAGGGTAAAATTATAATTTTTTTCAATACATATTCTTTCTAAAACCATCCGATCGTATAATCCAGTCCCAGTTAGTTTAATATCTACGAAAGCATATTTTTCTAGTAAAAGAAAAATAGTATTTCTAGTAGATTCTGAACCATGCACTCCTGTAACGTGGAATAAAATTTGAATGCACTAACAATAATAAACAAAACTCTGCAAAGTACACAACCATTTTGTAATGTATACTTTGGAACAAATTATATTCAAAACATAAAGGTAGATGTGCAATGTTATTATTAGTTCTAAAGATAAGGTGTATATGAAATGGAAAAGGAAAAATTGAAATAATTAAAGTGCAAAAACCCTAACAGGAAAAAAGGCGAACGTAGAAAAGAATAATACAAATGTAAAGGACTGCTAAATAACATTTTCAGAAGAAAATAAAGGGGGTTTAAAAAGTGAAATGAAAACAAACAACAAATAGTAGAGAAGGAAGAAACACACGGAGAACAGATAGAGCAATGAGACCTATGTCACCACCATGACACACTGCCCGCGACCTCACGACCCATCCATTGACCACCGGGAGCACCGTGACAATAGCAGCGCCCTTATCTGGATCCCGTTCATCACCGCTATCGCCATCTGGACGCGGCCCAGCGCCTCCGCCCTCCCTCCCCCCGCCCTCCGCCCCCGTCCCCCGCCCCCCGCCCCCCGCCCCCCGCCCCCGGCCCCCCGCCCCCCGTCCCCCCGTCCCCCGCCCACCGCCCCCGCTCACGTCGCCCGCCAGGTGAGGCGTCGCCTCAGGGCGGCGTCGACGGCTCCCGCGCAGCTAATTTATTCCCCCGGCGGTTATTGTTTTCTGTTTTGTTTATATTAAAGTCCGAGGGAATACCGCGAAACAGCCGGTCTCGCTACCGCGTTCGCTTGGACGCCGCGCCGGAGCGCTGCGTACAGGCGGCGCTGGTGGGGCCGGTGGCGGCGGCTCTCTCTCTCTCTACATCTGTCGGGGATATTATTTCAGCATTATCCCGCCAGCAGAAAGGAGGGAAAACAATCCATTAATCATACAAAATAAATACAGCAGCCCGCTCTCTCCGCGCGCCGTGTTTTGTTTTTAATATATGCTCGGATTCGCCGCATCGCGCCGCCACCGCCGCCGCGCGCACGCGCTCTTTGCCGTGCGCGCCGCCTCCGGCAAGATTGCTTCCGCCGCCGCCGTCGCATCCGCCGCCCTCGGAGCAGCACCTGCGAGCGCGAGCAACTAATGTGTTTGGAGAGGCAACGCGAAGCCGTTGCGGCGGCGAAGGTTGTTTCGCGAACCGTTTTTACTGCTTGTGTAATCACAGGGGCTACGGGAGCTGGCGGCGTGGGCGGGGTACGTAGGGCGGCGGGCCCCGTGCGCGTCGAAGATTGGTTATCGAACTGCGGTCGCGAGCGTTGCGTAACCCTCCACTCCCCGCCACCCCCCGGCTCCCTCCCTCTCCTACCCTCAACCATCCCCACCCAGCCCCGCCAGGCTCCCACGGCGGGCGTGCCCCTTCCGGCGCCGCTTTTATTGCGTATTGGTCCAATATTTCTGCGGTGATTGCGAAACGAGGCGTCGCGGCGACGGGCGTCACCATGCCGGACGCCCTAGGCGCCGCGACGCGCGGGGGAGGGGATGGGCTGAGCGTGGTCACTCGCGGCAGAAGCGTCATCTGCTCTGTAGCGTACGTCCCTTCAGAAGACGCAAATATATTTGAAGCACGTTCTGCCAGTCCACAAAGAGATAGCGGTTTGCGGTCGAGGAAAGGGTCATGAATCACTGGGGAGAACATAATTTGAGGTAAAAGGGGAAAGAATTTGGAAGGGAAGGGGATTGCGGTGATTAAACAAATTATTTTCTGGGATACGTTGAAGTCTGGTCTCGAGAAATTCATTGTGTTGATAATTTGTTTAACGTGTTAAAGGCTTATATAATAGTTCACATAAGAGGCTTATATGAACTCGATGAATATTTTTTTATCTAGTCACCTTCATAATATTATTCTAGAACAATACGTTAATTAACGTGTAAGTAGTAATGGAACTTCCAAATAATAAACAATCTCAACGAATATATTAAATAAATTCTCAATATAAACTCTCTTAACAATTGTACAAACAAAATGCCAATCCAAAGAAATTGTATATCTTCCCCTCAACACATCGAAGAATTTCTATTTTATGAAAGAGATTTAATGAAAGAAAACATTTCTTTTAAAAACACCAGGTACACGAATAGTTTTGGACACGCGCGCCCGCAAAGTTTCGAGAAGTGTTTGATCTGTTTTCATTTAAAGGGTCCCTCTCGCAGCAACTTCCGGGGAGTGCGCGGGCGCGAGCGCGTGGGGGGTGGGGAGTAGGGGGTGCGGGGCGAAGGAGAGAAAAAGGTGCTCCGTTAGGCTGCAGCTATCTTAGGGGAAACCCTCAAAGTTAGGCCCTCAAAGAGGAGAAGAAAAAACTGCGCCAGCCGAGGACTTGAGAACTGGGAAAACTGAAGTTCCGCAGAGGGCGGGCGGAGGCGTTGCGGAGCGTGTTTCGTGGAGTTTTGCGCCCCGTGCGTTCGCGCTCGCTGCCGCCCCCGCCGCCGCCGCCAGGGCAGTCGCGGGCACCGCGTGGCGGGACGTGAAGAGAGAGCGAGGCTAACGCCGGGCAGGAGGAGGCAGAGTGAGAGAGAGAACGGGTAACGTTGAGGTTAGGTAACCTTCATCATTTACACTGCCCCCTCTCTCTCGCCGGGCGTCCCCGCCCGCGCGCCCTCCGACACGGCGTGTTACCGCGCGCAGCTGTTGCTTGGCTATGCATAATGAGCTATGGTTGCTGCATAGAAGAGCATGAGTGATGGAAACAAGCCCTCATTATCATACAGGGGCGCGCGTGCTCTCGCTCTGCGACGCGGTCTCTCTCTCTCGCGCGCGCGCCGGTTCTCCCCCCCCTCTCTCTCTTCCCTTCGTCGAGCTCCTTCCATCCCGTGTTTCTCTTTCGGTAGAACGGTCGCCGCCGCCCCCGGCTGACGCCCGCGGCCGCCGCACGTGCTCGCTGAAAGCACCCTCGGGGGTGGTGCAGCACGGCGAGGGCTAGGGACGGCGGCGGCGGGGGCGGCGACCGAACGGCCGGCCTGCACGCTGGAGGCCCAGCGGCTGATCTGATGTTAACACAGAGCTTGGGGCTGTGGATTTAAATCACGGACGCACAATACACGACGCGATAACATCAGCGTCTCAGATGACCTAAAGCGACATGCATAGCGACTGAATACATCAACCCCGAATTTGTAATAGACTGTGTCGCAGCATCCAACGCGCAAGACGCAGCAAGTGAGTTATTGGCTACCATTTCCATTAAACAAGATGATTTACTGTGAGCTGTTGACTTCTTACATTCAAAGGACAAATCAGAAACAATTATTCCTACCAATGAATTTCTAAAAAACACGGAAGATTTTATTCTTCATTACTAATTATTTTTCTTCTTTATTACCCTTTATTATTCACAAAAAGTTCTGAAGATATATTTTGGTTACCTCAAACACTTCTTATTTATAATAATTGCAAGAGTCTTTGATGTTAAAAATGCAGTATTTGAGAAGTATTACGCTCAGTGTTTCACTACGAGTATGATCCATAAAGCACGTATGTGATCCGTATCTTCAGACATGAATCTTCCTCGCATTGCAAAGGAAATTACGTGGAGGTCATAACGTGGAACAGTACTGTTTTGTTACTCAGCTTTCATGAGTGTTCGTACAGAATGTAAGGTAGCGCTGGCAGAAGTAATTTCCAGAATGTAAATTAGACTATCCTACTTCCGTTAGTATGCAGAGACATATGCTGCTTATAAATGCCAACATAAATTGCACTTAATGTAGCTCTCATCAATTTATAATACATCATCAATATTTAATTATCACATTATGGATGCCGTCTGTCACACTGAGAACCGTCGTTTTCTGTGCGTGACGCAACACTACCACGATTGGCCCTACTTGCATTATTTACAGAACGTTAACGGTCTGCACTGTTACTCAAAACTTAATTTGTGAATGTGAAGGAAGAATCTAAACGATTTTGGAAATGTAATAACATATTGTGTTACTCTTGTTCGCAAATATCAAAAGGAACAACTAAGTAACAGATCCAATTACCAGAAAATGTCATTTTCTTTCAGTTGTAATTGTATTATTCAGTTTGGTAGAAATATACGATTCTCATTTTCTGCAAATTATTTACACCTGATTCTGACTGCTTATCATGTTTCAACAACTTCAAAACTACAATCTCAGGCTTATTTAGGTAATAATGCTTTATATATATCCTGACTGAATGATATGGATAATTGGTCGTCTCTGTTGTAAAATAGAACCATTTTTATTACTCTTGCGAGACTAATCCACGACGTGAGAAGTAAAGAAACCTCACTCATTGATTTTCTTTATAGTTATTTTCAGCCTCTACTATTCGGGAGAAAGTAGTGAAAAAGAAGGTAATATCATAAAAAGACAGATGTCATGATGAGACAATTAAAAGGAGAGGGTATTAAACGGAGGGTGACATTTGAAGAGTAGGATTGCTAAAAACTAGGTTCAAGAATCATGTGCAAATATTCAGTATTCGTTTGTATTGCATTTGCTTAAATGTCAAACCCTAATTTTGTTTGTTTAAAAACTGAATTTTGTACTTAATATTTTGGACTGTTCATGCAAAAGCATTTAATTTCTATAATTTCAATTTCATTTCATACTATAATTATAATTTCAATTTTTCATACGTAAGCTTACTCAGGTTTTACCTTGGTTATAGCGATTTTTTTTAGCTTGACATAGTTCTATAAATGAAGCAGGTCCTACACTAGAAATTACCATTTGATGGAACATATTGTGTTAATTTCAGAATATTGATATAGAAAGCCAATAAAATGAAGAGGAGAAATAGCTCGCGCATAGGAACATCACAGGGAGTCCTTGCATCAAAGCTTAATAAAATTTTGTTTCGTAAATAAAAACATTATTTTCCACACATTTAAAACATTAGTAAAAGTATTTAAAAAAAACGCTAGTTTTGTAATACCCAGTAATGTTCAATAAGATCTTTAAGTCTGAAAACGAGTCAACTGGCTGCTTGATAGCGTGTGTATTTGCGACAGTGATTTGTGAAAGCTGATATATTTGTCATAGCAATATTTTCCTCGTGTTGAAAAATTAAAGGCAAACATTTACATACCTGTAATAACATAGTGTTTAGTGATATAATGATTACCGGAGTTACTTTGGCGTGCGCATTAATTAACCTTATATATGAGTAAAAATAAAAGGAACATTTTTATGACTAATTTCTCGTAGATTACTCAACAAACTTCAATGATTTTGTGTCGTAGATGTATCAAGATCCAACCTAGAATTTTATCATTTCTCTTTGATAGTTGGGTACCAACGGTGCGCTGATGATCAGGAAAGGTTGTACTCAAGATTCACATAACTTTCGGCGAGACTATAATCAGGTTTACTCAGGTTTGAATACAATCAACAACAACTTATGTCCGTAAAAAGAAATTATATTTAAATTGCTGCTGATCACCGAATAAAAACAACAGTTTTCAGTATTTTACTCGATAATGGATCTAACATCTTCTATATTTGAATGGGTAGTTAGATTATTATTCACTTCACTTCGTTGGAGCCTGCAGTTAGTAGGTACTAGTCAAAAATATAATGTTGCTAGTACTAATTTTCTTATAGATTTTCAAACTCTTTATATATTATTTCCATGAATGCAATTATGAAATGAAAACATGTTATTTTTATATGACTTTATTGTGTTTTTTTTTTCATTTAAAATTTCAAATAATTAAAAATTAGACAATGCAGCTACTCGAGCACATAATGTGACTTAATTTTAAAGACACACCGCCCTGCGCTCATTTGGGCGCGAGCCCTGCTTCAAGGCCCACGCGGCGCGCGGGCAGCGGCAACGGGAGGGTTCAGGCGGGGGCGGCGGCAATAGCAGCTCGGGCTGCGCCGGGTCGGCGGGTCCTTTACGATGCGACGCGTCGCCTCGTAAACATTCGCGAACCGTCGTCGCGACGACGCCAGCGTCAAGCGCGAAGCTTCGGGCCAAGGCGTCACGCCACCCACCGCCTCCCGCTCGCTCCCCATTCCCTCCCCGCCCTCTCCGCGCCCGCCCTCTCCCCGCCCGCTCCCCACCCGCACGTCGACCGCTCCCCGCCCTCTCCGCGCCCGCTCCCCGCCCTCTCCGCGAACGCTCACCGCCCTCTCCGCGCCCGCTCCCCGCCCTCTCCGCGTCCGCTGCCCGCCCGCACCTCGATCGCTCCCCGCCCGACCCCGCCCGCTCCCCGCTCGTTCCCCACCCGCTCACCGCTCTCTCACCGCTCGTTCCCCGCCCGCTCTCCCCTCGCTTCCCGTCCGCTCCCCGTCCACTCCCCGCCCGCTCGGTTCTCACAACGCTCGGAATTGATTGCCGTAAAAGTTTTGCTGCCCCGATTCACACGCGTGTTTATGCGGCCGTGCCCGCGTCTGTCGTACGCGACGCTTATGGCACCTCCCGTGCACGCGCTGTGCACTTGCAAGGGGTGATTGCCTCTCGCCCAGAACATACTCCCACGACGACGAGCGGAAATGCATTCGGAAGGTCTCTTCGCTTTAGCTTCGAGTACGCCTAGTATATTACAAAACTGTGTTCGTCCTGTGTGTTGAAAAGTGGTAGAGTCGAGGACAAGAGATCTCTTTGAGAAAAGAGAAGGAATTTTATGTATTTCACTGAATACCAATTTGAAATTAAAACTTTTTTATCCAATAGGAATTGTCTCTCAATTCTCATTGCACGAAATAGTTTCATTCTTTTATTTGTCAATTAAATATTTGTACAAAACATAGAACAAAATAGATTGAATGGTTAAAATTCGTTAAGTGTGGGTTTGAAGGTGAATGTATTATATTAATTTCAGGTCAAAAACGAATTGCGTTATATAATAATGTTGTAGTTTAATTATACCTCTCTTAATGTTCAAATAAAAACTGTTTAAACTATAAAATTCTTAAAGAAAAGTTTATGTTATAAAAGATACTTTCTCTTATAAAGGTGTTTGATCAATGATCAATGTCTTGAACTCTAGAATTGAATCGTTAGGGCTCGATTGAACGTCATCAAGATAAAACAGTTTCATAGGAATGATGCCATAAACATATATGAAGCACACACGTGTTATGAAAAGCGATATGGGCAAAGCATTATCTCTACAAAACGCACAATGTAATGTAATAATGTAATAGCGTCTGAAGTTTGTAGAATTTAATGTCAAATTTTTAGTTCTGAGAAAAACCCAAAAGTTTAAATGATCAAGTAACTTACATTACATGACGTTAATGACATGAGCTGACCAGAGGTTTCTGCACTATCGTACAGCATACGTTCATGTATAAATGATTATGAGTCTTGGTCATGCAATAATTGTGAGTGGAAAAGTGTGTTAGCCCGAAAAGAAATTAATGTCGAAAGATTACAATTAATGACCTTAAGGTCCGTATTCCGATATACGCTTCAAGGCCTTTGAATGTGACACATAATTAATATGTTATGAAAATTACTTGGACAGTAAATGTGTGTGCGCGCGCGGGCATGCAAAGACAATCAATAAACTGGAAATTAACTGAAAGACTGTCAGCTACAAATTTGCATTGCGTTCATTTCCTACTGCACTGTCCCCCGCACGTGACATCTAAAGAACGCCGTCCAGAATTTGAGCGGGGCACGCACCGGCGCTCCCCTAACCGCATGCATTCACGCGCTCGCACGCACGGGGCGGGCGCCGCCGCGGCCACCCAACAGCCACTTAAGGTCGGTTCTAAAGGATTACGGGCAGGACGCGGGTTGACAATGATAAACAGACCCTCGTATTGGCGAACTGCCCTGCCGTGGAGCGACCGCGCCGCGCCGTCTCGCCCGCCCCCAGCCCCAGCCCCAGCCCCACTCCGCCCGCGGCCCTGCTGCTTCCGCCGGCGGCGCTCTCTACGCCCTCGCCGCGTCCATTTCCACCGCTTTGTCACTCCCTTCGCTCTAGCCTGCCGCCTCGCGTCTATTCCCGGCCCACCCCATCCCACCCCACCCAGACACGACTCCGTCTCCTTGCTCTCTGCCTCCTCCTTTACCCGTCACTCCGTCTGTTCACCGCCCTCTCTGTTCACACCGATTTCTGACCACGCAGCCTCACCTTCACCTCACCTGGCCTCGTTTCCTACCAAAGCGCCCCTGAGCGACGTCCAGTCGCCCCTCAATCCCGCCACGCTGTGTCTTCGCAGACTACACTTCCCCACCGCATACAACTCTCTCTCTCACACACATACACACTCAACCTCCTGTGCCCCTCCGCAACACTGTCCCTCCCTCTACCTCCGTGCCACCCACGCAGCTTTCACAGCAACCACTTCCCTTAATTCACCAACCCCCTTTGCCCCAGCAGTGCCCATCTCTCACATTCGATCTGCAATCCTGCTCACAGAATCAAGCACTACCACTTTCACAATTCAACATGCTCCCCTCTCCTCTCTCAATCACACCGCTGGCCCTGGCTATCTCCACGGTCACTATCAGCTCTTCCGCCTCCACCACGCTCTCTACTCTCGCCGATGTGCTCCCGCTGGCCGCTGCGCACTCTGATGCCCCGTTGCCCTCGCTGCCCCGGTGCGGCCACCGCCCTCGCCTCCGCTCCCCCCCCGCCCCCCGCGGTTCCGGCGCCAGAATCCCCCCCGCGCCCCCGCGTGCGGCCCCTCATTATTTATGGCGCCTCCTTCACCCCGCCGCCGCCGCCGCCGCAGCCCCTGCCCTCGTCGTAAATATCCGCCTCACGACCAGCCCTCGCCAAATCAATGCAGTTCATATGTTTTAATGCAGCGGGGGCGGGGGCGGGTGGCCGACCACTGCGACGGCCGATTGTGAGGCCGCCCTCTCTGAAAACGCGGACTTTTAGTGCTCCGAGCAGTTCATTACTACGCTTTACGAACCTCCCCTGAGAGTCAACTAGTGTCTGACCGCGGGTGGACGTAATAATAAATTCCACTGAAGGAGATTTGCTACAATTGACCTGGGGCGGGTTATTAACTGCTTCTTTTACCGATTCTATTCGAAATTTCAATCGGAGCGTATCTCAAAGGTATACGCGTGTGCACTTTCCGCTTTATTAGCCTGTGTTGAAGTAGAATTTTTTATTGAATGTCGTTTTTGATTGACATCTCTTAATTTATTGATGTTTGAAGAGATATTCCAAATTCGAATCAAACGGAAAAGTAATTAATTGGAATTAATTAGGTAAATAAAAAGAATGAAATAGGGCCTGCCCACTGAATCCAGTCAAATAGAAAAAGAAGGGAATGTTAATTTGCCTTGTAATATTGAATTTTGTGCAATAAATTCAAAGTATTGAGAGGAAAGAATCAAATATTTTAAATGAAAATAGGATCACATTTTGCATGTGAGACTTTTTGTCAGAATTTTTTATTCCAGTATTTGACAAATAATGTTGAACTAAAAAATCCGAGTTATCTCTTTTAATATAAGCTATATTCAAATCATTTGATAATTTTTTCTTATTGCAGAAATGTTTAACTTTTAAATAGATCATTTTTGTCTTATGATTCCTCCCTTTTGGAATCTTTTATTCCTAATATTTCAGAGTTCAAGATTTCAATTTTGCTTCCTTTTTTTAATTTTTTTTACATTATATATTTTATGGTTTTCCTCTATTTTGTCGTTGAATCGTTCTGTCCAATGTTATTTAAATTCTCAAGTGTCACTATATTTGACCACAGGTGAAAACATTTTTCTTAAATGTATGCTTTTAGCTGTGCGACGTGTCCAAGGCGTCACTCGGACAGCCGAGCACTGGTTGGTTGAATCCGTCCGCGAAAATCTCCGACAATTTTTTGTGTATTCTAACATTCATTTGTGATGTAATTGTGGTATTTTGTGGGGTATTTCCTTGTCAGAACAATAATTACTCAACCGACAAATTTCTCTACCATGGGTTTCATTCCACCAACTTTTTTCAAATGTCATGAAATTTAGGAAGGTGGGTCTCATAAACCAAGTACATCTTCGTTATGTACCTCCTAAATACGTCACACAAATAGATCACGTCTTTGTTAGAGCAGCAAGTTGTGACATCCACGCTTACCTTCCATCTCGCCGGGCCCTTATCCGGCAAGGGAGCCTTCGGACGAGGTGCTATTTCTTCATCAGCCTCCGCCTGTAAATTAGCCGGCGTGCAAGGGGGCGGGTGGGTTGGGGCATAAAAAGCGTAAGTCGCCCGCACCGCGAGGCGTCCATTCACCCTCGAGTCAATAAAGATTAAAATATACAACTCGGCTTCATTGGCCGAAACAGGGCGCGCTTGGACATGAAACAAAGGCCCACGCCCGTTAACTACCTCCCGGAAGACACATAAAACTCGGATAGAAAGTTAATATAATAGAATTGAGTGCGAACGGCCGTGGGGAGGGATTACCATAAGACGAACGGACCGCCGGGAGAGGGGGAAATGGAACTCGTAAATTGTTCTGTCGGGGAGGCGCCGGCGCGCAGCGGCGGGGGCGTGTGGCGGGCGGAGCCGGGGCGAGGTGGGGATGGCGCCCGCGGGCCGCGGTTGCCCTCCGCCCCTACCCCGCCCACGCCCGCGCCCCCGCTCCTCGCCCTGCCGCCGTCGCTCCGTCGCCGCCCTCCGCGGACCTCCCATGCTACAGGGCAATGACGACCTATTTAAATCAGTGGCCTTTAGGGCTTCGACACCCCTCGCCCTTGGCCGGCCAGTCGCGGCCCCTGAGGAGCCGTTTCGCCAACTTGCTGCAACTCCGGGAAGACGGCGCGGTGGCCGCAGAGTTTGTCCCAGGACTGGGATGAATCCAGGGAGCGCAGTTAAAAGCGAGGCTAGTGATCTTAAGAAGCGAAAGCCAATCATGTTGTAGTAGTGGGCAGCCCGCTGTAATGAAATAATACCTTTACCTCTGTTGATTTTTATTACGATCAACGCATTTGCAGCGTTTATTATTTCATGAGTGTCATATTGATTTTACAATTAAGTTAACAAGAAGATAAAAAAGCTGTTTATTAAAAAGTTGTTTTTATTTATGACGTTATACGAAATTAATGAGTAAACCTTTAATGGAATCTTAATATTTTGACATAAGTCTTCTAGGGGAAACACTATTATTATGTATTATGGATCTTTCAAATTTTAGAGAATGCCCCTATACGGAACGAAAAAATTAACATTAATTTGTCAACACAGAATTTTAAATTATTTAGTCGACGGTCATTCAAAAATGTTAAGAAGAAGTATAGTATCTTCAAAATCACAACTACGTAACTATAATATTCTTCTCTTTCGATATTACTTTTTCCATGAGAAATACCAACTGATGTCACTGTAGTGCCTATGACCGGGAGGTCATAGGGTCTAGGACCGACAGCGGTAGGATTTTCGGCACTGGCTACTTTGCTAGATCGAATTCAGTTGCTGTCTGGAGGAAACTTCTAGCGCACGGTTACCCTGATCTGTAGTTTTCCGTGTTTTTTCCATCAACACCAGGCAAATGCCGGGGCAATACACTAAGAAAAGGACCGCACTGTTCTTCCTTTTCCTTGTCCTATCCTCGCCCTTACATACACACATTTACACTTTCATTTAAATGCGCTACACTACCTCATCTGTCTGGAGACTAGTCGGGAGCTTAGAGCTGGTCCCGTCCCGCTGGTAGGAAATAACTGTTCACGGAAAATCTCGCTAGCCGATGGGTATATCTGCTTCAGATCTACCATCCGGCGGGCGAATATTTCCGCCTTTCCCCCCCCCAGGCAAACGCATGTACTATACTTACGGGAATAACGACCTTTAGCCGTTGACGCACCCAGAATCATTAATCAATCAATTCATAAGAAATACATCCCATAAGACTAATCTGCCACAGCGTGAACGCTAATGAAAAATCCAAATGTTTCATTTTCAAGATATATAGTCACTAAAAATATCGAATTTTTTCTATTAGTTTTGTTAATGTAAACATCCTTTTTACGAAAAGTTAATTCTAACTTAAGTACATAACTGAGTTTTTAAACATACTGAAGTGTCTGTATTGATATTTGTTTTATTTGTTTTTTTTTCTTACGATATGGGCTTCCCTTAGAGTAAAAGTGATTCAATACTTTAATTGTATGTCTTGTGAACTATTATATATATATATATATATATATATATATATATATATATATATATATATATATATATTATTCAAACATTTTGCCTAAAATATATCAAAGAAAAGCAACATTCACTCCTCAAGTAAGATACCGTTCCATTAACTTGCCAAGGTGTTTTTGTCATTTCAGTGTATTGATTTCTAGGAAAGTATTTGCATTCAATTAATTAATGAAGCTTACAATCCCAATATAATTTATTAATTAAACACAAAATATGAAATAATATTATTCATAAAGTAATAGTAGCTATAGTAGTACAGTAGTTAAAGTAGTATATTATACATATAGTAATTGTGTTAATATATCATGTTCTGTAATGTTCTCAATCAACTTGTGTGTACTTTCTTGGATAACTTCAATTTCAAGTCCATCATGTTCAGTTTAGAACTTGATGGATCTTCGAGAAGAATCTGACCTACAAAGTCATGGCACGTCATTTGTGAGGGAAGCGTGGCAGCTGAATCTGAATCAAACTGGATCTGCTCAACGAAGGCCTTTTGCTGCCCAAAGAATGTAACACGCGTCGCTTGCAGCCCGAACGGTTACATTACATTAACGATCATTCATTTAATCTTGCCGTGCTTTGCTTCGGAAACTAATTTCATTTTCTTCTTCTCTCGAGTAAAACTCTTTGGAAGCCAATAATCCGTTCTGTTCCACCTCATTAAGGAGCGATTTGTGCGAGCAAATCTCTTCTGTAATGCGAAATCTCCCGTAAAAAGTTGCCTTTCTTGTTGCTGTTTTTTTCTTCTCTTTTTGGCGGAAGTGTTTAAAAGTTGTAGTAAGAATTCATTGTAACGTAATTGCAGCGAAACCTACTGAATATAAATCAAAAAATTGGTAAAATCTTTACGGTAGTTTCTTGAATAGTCTGCCACGAAATACGTGTTATCTCTCGGCTAAAGCGCCCCCATTTCAACCACGTTCCTACGACCTCGGTGAGCTCGTACGATGCCTAACGGCCGGCGATTAACAGCTCGCATCACGCTCCTCGTTGGGGCTGTACGAACGCGCGGCGCCGTTCGGTCGTTCTGCCACTCGCTTTCCTTTGTTAAGTTTTTATTCCACACCGAAAACCTGTTCAATTTTCCGGCTCCGAAGAGGTGAATGTCGTTCTCTCCGAAGTATCTCCCGTCGCGAAAATATCGGTCGAGCGCACGATATTTCGGCAAGGGGGCATAGGTGGAGAGGTGCTCTGCGAGACGAAGAGAGAGAGAGAGAGGAATGGTGAGAGAGCGAGAGAGAGAGGTAAGAGAAGGGGTACCTCAAGAGGGGAGGGGGGGATATCGCCACACCTCCCACACGTGTCCGCCACCCCTCGGGGGTCGCCGGGAGCCGCCGGGCCGGCTATTATTTTCACGGTCGATATGGCAGCGTGGGCCCTCCACTAGATGTGCATACGCCCCGCTTGCTCCTGCCTTTTTTAATTGGATTTTTAAAACACTCTGCGCTTCAACGGTTCGGCTGGATTTGACGGCTAGGGAGCGAGCGGCCGGGCTCAGGCAGCGCCGGCGCCGGGGATGGAAGAGGATGGCGGCGGGCAGGCAGAGGGGAAGGGAAAGAGAGGGAGGGAGAGGACGTGGAAGGGGGAAGACCGCAGGAGAAGGGGTGATCTGCGTGAGAGAAGCTCGGACCGCGATTTTTACGGCACACAATTTTTTCGTCCTCTCCGGCTCCCCTTCTTCCGGCTCTCCTCCGCCGTTCCTCTCACGCCTATCCCACGTTCACTGTCTTTACACCCGTGTTAAAAGTAAATTAATAGTGCTCGGGGGAGGGCTTCTGTTATACCGGCATATTTCATCCTTCCCTGAAATTCGTCTTCTCGGTTGAAGAAGGGGAAGAAGGAAGAGCCGGAGATTGTGTACATTTTCGAAAACGGCCGACATTATTCTGAATCTGAAACGTGTGAAAAATATTCTTCCATGCATACAAACGCCGATCTATTTAAATGTGTGGAAATCTCCGGCTAGGGGCAAAAGATGAATCTCCTTTCATATTCCCTGCCACGTATAGAGAATGATGTCAAATTTTCTCTTCTTTCTACATCCGGTTCACATCATTCTCAAAGGATTTTGGCCAAGTCGGTTAGTCATGTTCTCTGAATGTTGAAATTTGCACTTGTTCTGCTTTCTTTATCCGCAGTGTGTCCTTCATTTTTTAAAGTTAATTTTGGTCAATAAAAATAAAAACTCATTTAACAGAAAATATCAATACTTTAAAACAATTGAGAAGTTCAATTTCTTTGCTCTCACTCATCTTCATTTACTTCCATTCTTCTAAAGAGACTGCCGAATACAGATCAGTTATTAACTCAGTTGGTGGTCTTACGAAAATATGAATAATTATTATTTTTCTTGAATTTATTTGAAGTATTACGAGAGTATTACGAGTTTATTTTTTTCGGAAAAATTTCATTAAAACTTGAAAATAAACGGGTACACTTTTTTATCGATTTTCTCAATTTTGTCGTACCACTATACAACAATATTGTGGTGCTCTTAATTGATCAAATGCCTGGAATAATGGAAATATAATAAAATTTGAGGTGGGTCAGAATTGAATGTAACTGAATAGTACGTTTTGAGAAAATGCAATTTTATATCATTAGAACAATACCAGAATAATGAAATAATTTTATATTTGTAGAACACTCAAATATTAGATGCATGTAGTGAACACTACAAAACACAACTTCCTCAGCATTGTTCAGAAAATTGAATAAAAGGCATTGAATATCTTCCAAAATTACCATCTTGATACCCGCCAATCTTCTCCAAGAAGAACACCAAAATTGCGCGCTCAGCGGGACTCCGCCCACGCGTTGGCGGGCGACTCGCGCTAAACGAAATGGCGTTCGGGAGCCCAGCGGCGGCGGCGGCGGCGGCAGTGCTTCTGAGGCGAGCAGGCCCCGCTGCGGCGGCGCGGCGGTGGTTCTTTGGCTGCGGGGGCGGTGCCGTGGGGTGGGGGCGGGGGCGGCCGCGGGCGGACGCGCAGCATACCCCGCTCCAGTGGAGCGACCGATGAGCTCCCCGCCCCTCGCCGTCCCCAGGCGCCCCGCCGCCCCCCTCCGCTGCGGTGATTGGCTGCTGCTATCGGCTGTCGGTTCGTCTCGCGCGGTGCCTCGCTACCTCTGTGATTGCTTTTGATTGCATTTCCCTGTGTTTTCACGAGCGCCCGCGCATTTTTTTATTTCCTGATATATACACCTATGTGTGTTTGCCGCCGGGATTGTGAGTACGGGAAATAAGGTGTTCGTAATACCGTATAAACAACGCCCGCTGTATCATGCATATGTATGGATTTGGCGGCGCTCCGTGGCGCGTGTGTGTCGTCCGCGTTCGCGATATTTCTTGTTTCGTTCGGTTTTTCCGCCACACTCGAAATATTCATGGAATATGCACGTAACCGGTTCCTGGCGACGCAAGCACGGATATTTCACACACATCCACGCTTGCGCACTGGTACACGATACATCGGAAAATTCGCACCAGCCCGCTTCTAATGGAATATTTCATTTCAACGGAAATTAAAACTAAAAAATGTTGCATATCATAATAAATGTATAATCCTTTATATTTAAATGACGTATTTCACTTGATTTAATTAAATTTCTCTTCTGACAAATGTGACTACAATTATTGTTATGAACATTAAACACCTGCATTTCCCTCGTATTTATGAATATTATTAGCATCCTTATTTTCTTTTAAAGTGGATGAGATATGCAATGCCATGTTTCCTAAAGTGAAAATGTATTTCTGTATAGAAGAGATATTTTGAAAGCAGCTCTGTTCATCAAATATTTAAACCACGATACTCAGATATGATGAAATAATCGAAATCAATGAGCTGTAGATGGATATTTCTGAGTGAGATATGTGGTCCAATTCTCGTCTTTGACGCAGAACATTTTCTTAGGCTCTCAAACGCAAGTAACCTGGATATTTTCGCACAGAAGGAAAATCTGAAAGAGCCCGAGATAACGGCGCGGAGCGGCAGCGGCCTCGACGCGATGACCAAGGGCCCTCGCATCTCGAGTTTCCCTCTCCCTCTGGGCGGTGGGAGGGCGGAGGAAGGGAAACGCGCTTCCTCCCGACATTCATAACAGGGGAGGCGGCGCGGGCGGCGACGGCGCCGCGAGGCCGCGGGAGCGGGAGTCGAGACGAGGAGCGTCCGGGACTAATTAAATAAGTCAATGGACCAACTGAAAATTGCGCCTCTCCATATTTAATTAAAGTTTAGAAAGAAGGAGGGCGGGGTGGAATCCGACTATGTAACACGGAGGAGGACGCTGCCGGCGCTACCGCCGCCTCCACCACCTCCGCTGCCGCCACCGCCGGCCCCTCGCCCTTTAAGCCCGACGTCGAACTT
Organism: Gryllus longicercus; assembly: GCA_038098605.1. Classification (NCBI taxonomy): domain Eukaryota; kingdom Metazoa; phylum Arthropoda; class Insecta; order Orthoptera; family Gryllidae; genus Gryllus; species Gryllus longicercus. The sequence continues at coordinate 5,078,282 of JAZDUA010000031.1, forward strand.
CCCCGCCTTGTCGAGCTCATCTGTCCGGCCCGCGCCCTTCCCCACCCCCTCTTCGGTCGGCGCTCTCGTCCTTGGCCCTCCCTTCCCCTCGCGCTCTGCCAGCGAACCGCTCTCTCGAACCGCCCCCTCCCGGCGCTGCCCTCGCTTCCGCCGGACCTGAGCCTTTGTCCATTGAGAACGCGGCTGCGAGGCTGCGTCGGTGTCGGCCGGGGCGGGACCATGACGACGGCGCTGCCTCCCGACTAGTTGCCGTGTTTACTCCTAACAGCCCGAATGTGAGGATGGTCTGCATACATATAGAATGCTTTTGAGGCGCTATACATGGTACGAGATCGGTAACTTTTAGAAACCGCTTGCTTTATTTGAGAGTTATTTAATTACTCGCGAATGTGAATATACTATTGAACTGACTTGTGTTACAGTACAACTCACTCAGAATTTTGGAAATGTGTATAATTGCATGGTGAAACACACTCATATTTGGATAATTTCTGCATATTAGATAAATTTGCACACTTATTTTATTGGACAAATAAAATGCTTAAATGATAGCTGGAAACACGAAATTGAGATAAATATAATTCAATAGTTTCCATATGCATAATTGAATTAAAACGAAAAAATACAGCTGGCACACAGCTTTAAGAGCATAATTTAATTCCGTTTTAAGAGAGCTTTAAACCGCTGCAAAAAAAAGTATATAACAGTAGAATTCTCTATTTGTATAGAGATCTACGGTGTTCTCCTTCATAGTGCAGTGGAATGTGAAACAAGATGTTACGTTTCTTTCTCTTATTTACGTTTCTTTAAAATAAATATTTGTGTACCTACGAATATCTGTAATATGGAGTCTGGCGGAATATAAGGGTCCAATAAGAAAATTAATGATGATCTATATAAACAATATTATTTATCTTGTCTAGAAAACGAAATGCATTCACATTTTGGTAACAGTCGTTTTTTTTACGTTGTTCCAATTGTTTACGACAATTGTCAGGTAAATCTCATTATCCATATTCAAAATACAGTAGATAATAATATACTCATATTACACCATTTCTGTAATGTAGGTTTAGTTGTTTGAGAATTATGATGAGCGTTAATTTTTATTTCACATAATGATCATTAATGTTACAAAATTACGTGAACAAAATTAACAATATTTTGAAGGATTTGGAATGTTGTTATCAAATTAGCCTTCAATTCAAGCGAACAATTTCCTGCGAACATGTAGAAGTCGCTACGCGTTAGTACAGTCTGGGCGTCTAGTGGTAAAACAACTGCAACGCTGGCTCCCACACGGGCCGTCGCACGCAACCGCCACGGCGGCGCAGATGGGCACGTTCTCGTAAGAACGCCTGCACGCGCCGGGCGCTCCCTGGCGCAACGCCGCGTCCGCCAGCGTGGGGCGTCGGCCGCCTGGCGGCGTATCAATCGGCACTCGGGTCGATAGATACATCGATGGCACAACGCGGCGGCGGCGACGACGCCCGCAGGCGAGCCTGGGGCGGGAGAGGCGGCGAGGGCGGGGCGGCGCACGGGCAGCAGCAAAAACAGAGGGCTGGAGCAGCCCCGCCCTCAGCAAAAACAGCCCCGAGAGCCCTCCTCCGCTCCCGCCGGACCCCCCGCTTCAGCCGTGGGCAAACACTGGCAGCGGAGCGCCGCCCTCCTGCCCGCCCACGCGAGCGGCCTGCGGACCGCCGCCGCCCCCGCGCCCGACGCTCGTTTCATCTTGGGCGATACGCCACCGCCGCGCGAGCGGCTGTTTTCTTACCGTGCATTGATAGTTCGTCCACGCTGACTTTCTGAGAATACACGTCTGCCGGAGTTTTGTATCGAATTGTTCGCTACTGGTCGTTTCGAAAGCACACGCACCATTGGTGGAGTCGTGCAGGTAGAGAATATTGTAAAACAATCCGCTGTTGAAAGGTGTGGAGCATAAGCTAAGAAAATATTATTCTAATTAATAAAATGTTAGCTATTCTTCTCGCAAAGATATTAAAATGCTACTTGTCATTACATATACTACATGCTTTTACTCATTACATATAAATTTACGTTCTATTATTTTTCTATAATAATGCGTATTATATGAGTCTTTCGGAAATATTAGGTATAGAAAAAAATGTCCCGTTTAAATTATGTTTTTTACGGTTAGTGACGCATTTCAACATGTTAAAATTAAAAACCGTGTCCTTAATTTTGCACTCTGCGTTCCAAAGAAAATTGTCACAGTATCTCTGCTGTCGAATTTCTTTTCATAACCGAATAGGAACATAGAATGATAATCGACTTAGAATACTGAAGGAAGACGGGGGCTCAGTTATTCGGTGTTTTATATGTACCTACCATCTCGGTATTTGCCTGAAATGTACGAGACTATGAGTACTTACCAAAGCAATATGTTTGTACAGTTTTCATTCAGTCAATTTATTATCTCTGTTCAGAAAATGTTTTTTAGATTGTATCGCGAATTTACTTTCGTTACCACCCAGATGTAGGATGGTCGTGACTTTACAACTTCAAGTATTGATGAGACTACAAACATAATTGTACATAATATAAATATCTCGGGTAGAAGAGTAATAATTTTGAAGTCATGTAGATAAATAGCTTTCACTAAAATCCTTGACTATTTTTCAATTTAATTAGTTTTTTAAAATAATAATGTACCTCAAATGCAAAATGTATAATTTAAATAAAATATGTAATATTCGTACGAGTTTTGCCTCAACACAAGTCCATGACGTTGGTCGTCGTCCACATATGCCGAGCCCACGGCGCCCCGTGCAATGCGCATCACTAGCGGTTCCCCGATGCAGCACGCTGCGCAGCGGCCACCTGTCCCGCCTGCCCGCAGGCACCTCGCCGCGCCCACCCCCCGCTGCCGCCCCTGGCCTCGCCGCGCCGCGCCGCTCACTTCTCCGCAAGCGCCGCTCACGTGTATGCACGCATACACGCCTGCCCACCACCTGCGCCACATGACGTTGGACGCACGCTCTGTCGCCCGCAGCCCGCCACCCACCGACCGCACTCGTGCGTTGACCACTTCCCACCGCCCTCCCACGCCACTTGCACGCGCGCTCCTCTCTCTCCCTCCCTCCCTCCCTCTCTCCCTCCCTCCCTCCCTCTCTCCCTCCCTCTCTCCCTCCCTCTCTTTCGCTCTCGCTCTCCCTCTCTTTCTCTCTCGCTCTCCCTCTCGCTCTCCCTCTTCCTCTCGTTCTGTCTCTCGCTTCCCTCTTTCTCCCTCTCTCTCCCTCTCTGTTCCTCTCTCTGCCTCTCTCTCCCTCTCTCTCCCTCTCTCTCCCTCTCTCTCCCTCTCTCTCCCTCTCTCTCCTCTATCTACATTTCTTTCTTTCTGTCTCTCACTGCGCTCGTTCTCCTATCAGCCATTCGCTCATTAACTACAAACAGCTTGCCATCGCCAGTCCGTCTCGTCACTCATCAGTCCGGGCTCTCGCACCTCGCCGCCCATCGCCCGCTCGCAGACCGCCCTTTCGAACCCAGCGCCCGCTGACCGTCCACGCAGCCGCCCTCGCCTCTCCCGCACACGGGGTTTCTGGGCATTGGTGGCGTGTACATATCAAATGGCCGTGCATCCCGAACTGCAAACTCCATGTAATCATGCCGTCCGCTCGCCCGTCCTTTGTGTGGTGACGGTTTGTGTACCGCCATATTCCTTTTATATTCCCGACCGCATCTGTATGTACAAATGTGTACCAACACGCTCCCGCAGTATGGGAATCCAACGAACGGACAGAGACAAAAGTTCAAACAGCGCATATTTACGTAAATGAAACGGAGTTTGAATTGTACAGAATAATTTAAATTATAATTAAAATGAATTCCCTTATATTTTATGTGAGCTCACGTAACAGAGGGACCCGATGTTGCATTAATTAACTTAAACACAACACGACCGGAATCGTATGTTATGTAAAATGAGGAAGGCTCCGATATACTCAATATGGCGAACGGTTCCGAACGCTAAGTGTGGTAGAGATCGTGTTTTACGAGTATCATTTCGTCTAGCGGTGGCCTCGACAGCCAGCGCTCCCTGTGATGACGTGCTGCAGCCCGCGCATCAGGAGCGTACAACAGGGTGGCCGATTGACCCCTCCCAAGGTTGTGATTTCTCTTACTCGATTTCATGTTTATTTAGTTTTGGATGAAGTACTAGTACGTAATTAAGTGTTGAAGTTATTATAATGCGTTTTAAACTCATATGCCGATTTTGTTATTTATGACGACTAATAACAAAGTGAGAGCCAAGTTATCTACATGGACTTCGAGAATCTTTTGAGTAGCCTGCGATCGGAGAAATATCTACCTTTAATGTATAATACATTAGCATATAATAATAAAAATTAATTGTACCTAAAGAATATAATTCATTAATATATTCGTGCATTAACGTGTCTTTGTACATGAAAATGGTTCTTTTTTATACGTTTCCCTTCTGTATTTGGTACTGCATCAAAATTGTTCCATGAACTTGTGTTGTTTACTTCAATTACCATGGTTGATTACACTATTTATGAATTTAATTCGTTTTGAAAATTTTCATAATCCTTTAGTAATAGCGTTTAAACTTTCAAAATAAGTAGTCTTTAATCATCTGTATGTTTGACAGAAATATTTCAGTAACAAATATAGAAAAATATTGTTAATTACTTTGTCGGAAGCGACGCGTTTAAGCTTTCAGAGAACAAGTTTGTGATATTCAGGAACTTAATATGCTTCTGTTAATGGTGATGAACAGTTGATTAATAATTACACTCATTACCTCAATGTTATGTGAGAACGTAATTATAGAGCTGTAAAAGCGAGTATTTGTTTACGAGAAAGAATCTCCGCGAATTTCCACTCAATTAGCGAAACTCGCGATAGTTCTGTTTTCGTTATAGATATGGGTTTCCAACCAAACTTGTCTCATATAGCGCATTCACATTGATATTGCAGCTTAACGGGACCATCATTCTGTTCATCATTAAGGAAAATTTGCGATGTATTTGGCCCATTTATTTGATCTCATTTTATCATCAAATAATTTAAGTATAGCTAAGAATATTTTCCCTCCTATTTCCATTCATACGACAGTCGACACTGGATAATATAAGACTCAATGTGGACATTCGTATACTCTTTATCTTTGTCTACATCCTAATCTCTATTTCCATCTTATTTTTCATGGATGTTTAATTAATTATTCTTATGTCATATATTGAAACCTACGCTAAAAACCTACGTACTTGTTTTTTTGTGCTGACTACCTTTCTGTGCAAATAACTGAATCGGTGCATTGCTATTTGTTAATCATCAGTTTTTTCTTGCACTATTTTCGACATTTTCTTCACGAAATCTTTATTTCCTCGTATTCCACGCCATATGCCTTTTCCCTCACTACTCGTGGTCGTCCGCGGCAGCCTCCTTCTGTCTTCTTCCCTCCGTCCGCCCGCTCTTCCCGAGGTGCCTCGGGCGAGGACGAGGTGGCCGCATGTAAACGAGGACCGCATCGGCGTGAGCGCCCGCGGGTGGCGTCGCGCGTCGCTCGTCGCTTGTTCGCCGGCGGAGGTTGCGCTCGCCCGCCGCGGGAGCGAGCGCGCGGCGGGGTCGAGGCGGGCTGGGCCGGGCCGGGCCGGGCCGAGCGGGAGCGGTGCGCGGCGCGGCGCAGCGGCTGCCCTGGGCGCGGGCTTGTTACTGGCTGTGTCGTTGGCTCGTGTTGTGCCCTAATGGTGCCCGCGGGCGCCTCGAGCCGCTGCCCTGCCACCGCTGCCGCTGTCTGCTTGCCTGCCTCCCTGCCTGCCTGCCGACGTTGCCTTTTCCGCAGCCACCATCTCGCCTGCCTCCTCCACGACCCCCAGCTGCGTTCGCTGCATCTTCACCCCGACTGTCTCCTCGTCCGACGAGTAGCTTTTTTGCTGGTCTCTCCATTTTAATCTTGTAAAGGCGCCCCTCAGAGAAGCGATACGATGTGCTGTATTTGTTTCCTCCTTAAAGTATTTAATGTATTTGTAGGGAAATGTCCATCTTTCTTTAGGAACTTCCAGAATATTTCGCGAAATATCTCCTGGGAGAATGTTCCGAAGAAAATATTTCAATTATTCCAAACGTATGGTTTACTTTAGCAAACGCAAAATTATTAGTTCTCCAAATCTACCAGATATATTCTTCGATATTTCTTAATAAATAGTAAATGACCACATCCTACAATTTGTTCATGCCTGACAGAACTCACGCTTCATAATCTTTGATTTGTTGGGTACATATATATACTGATTGTATATAGGTGTTTGTTGTATATAAATATACTGATTCATGAACTAAATATGTTATTTTTTAGCACTGTAAAAAATTAACATATTGTAAAACGGCAATATAATCATTAAACAGATTGGCTATAAGAGTTTATAAAACGTCTGTATTAATATCCTCATTTTCATATTTTTCTTTGTTTATTAGCACCATTACAAAAGCCGGATATAAGCTTCATCCAATGACTACATGGGAACAATTGTTTAAACGATGTACCCTACACGTTGATTGCTTTTCTTCAATTTTGAAATAATAGGATTCAATTTACGTAATTAAAACGCTTAAAAATGTATGTATTTTCAATTATCGGAGCGACCTTTCGCCGATCGTGTAAATCCACGCAACACCCTCTCTCATCAACCTCCATGGCGCTCCTGTGAGCTCCACCGCTGTGAAAGGTCCTTTAGTGAATAGCGAAACAGTAATCGACTGGACGAGAGATATAACTGCTAGCTAGCGCCTGAGAGACGAGCCGCAGACGTCGAGATGGGCCAGACCGCGGGCTCTACATCTAAGCGTTGGGAACTCGCTCTCACAATCCTGTCGCATCCTTCCGTCTCCTATTCAATGCATCCGATCCTCACTGTGTTGTAAAATCGCCATCTTCCACATCACATAACGCAATTTCTACAGAAATAATGTCATTTTCTCGTATTTTATGCTACCAGGCATAGACCTCCGTCTCAAGTATATATTATTTTTTACTCCCATCTCACAAAATGCAAGCAATTCAACTTGTCTTAACTCACTTTTTGTGTACATTTTGATTTGACGTATGTTTACCCTATGCACCAATCTTTACCTCTACGCTACAATGTTTTTTTCTCTTCCTCACACTCCCTCGTGCATGCGTCACCCATGTCCATCAATTACCACTCGAACTTTCGCTATCGCCGGCACCGCCTCTCCGTTCCATCGCACACTATACTTTCGAATTCGCTCTCAGAGCCTCTCTCGCCATATTTCATCCCGTCATCTACTCTTCCTCCCCCGCCAACACCATCACCATGACGTATCCTGATCCTTCGGACACAAACTTGCCACCCACCTCCGCGCCACCAGCTCCTCGCCGCGCCTCGAGTCCCGCACAATGCCCTGCGTAGAGCGCGGCCGGCCGGCCGGCAGGCCGGCAGGCCAGCCAGCCAGCCTGCCGGCCGGCCGGCAGGCCGGCAGGCCAGCCAGCCAGCGGGCGTGCGTCACGGGGCGACCGAATGTTTGTAATTAATGACTGTCCTTTGTGCGCGCGGAATTAATTTGTCACACATTTCCCGGTATTGAGACGGCGCCTCCGCTCGCCGGCCGTCCCGCCGCTCCCCGTCCCCGCCCCCGCCCCCCCGCTCCCCGCCCCGCCCCGTCGCGCCCTGCGGCCCCGCCCACCCCCGCCGCTGCGCCCGCTCGTGCGCCCGGGGCTGCGTGAGGCGTGGGATTGGGCGCGCGACAATGGCGCCAGGTGGCCGACGCTAATCTCTCCGAGGGCGTCCATCCCCCCGACGGGCCCTGTCGATGAGGATTCGAAGTTATGCCAGGTAATCTCGAGGGCGCGCCTCCGAGAGCGGCAGGACGGCGGCGGAGGCGGCGACCGAGCCGCAGCTGTGGATGTGACAACAAGGGATGGCAAGAGGAGGGACGGGTACGGGGTGGAACTATGGAGGTGCCAACATTGCGACACTATACTAGAGAATGTAGTTTTAATGGTTGAAAATAACTATTCTCCTTTCGGAAGCTCTTAGTTATTTTATGATTTATTAGCTTAATAATCGACGAACATTGAAATGAAAAACAATTATATGTAGAGATTTCAGCTTAATGTTTATTTCGCGGTTTTCATGAAGATTTCAAAGAAGTAAACACCTTTTTGAAAACAAATGTCGATAAAATTCACGTTGTTCCCCATTCATACGTCTCTATTAAAAATATTTTAGGTTTTCCAAATTCACTTTCAATAATTTCTTTGTAGTTTTTGTTACGAAGATATTACAGACGTTACTTTACTTCCAAATAACTAGTATTACTCTTATTGCTGATTGTGCAAGCCATCAAATGACATATTCTGTAAATTTTCATCGTATCATTTTTGGTTTTGGTTGGCTCCATTCGACCGAAATTCTGACAAGTAGAAGGAGAAAGAGATTGTCATACTTTTTCATCTGAAATTTCTGTTTGTGCAGATGTATTTATATTGTTATTGTCTCGTTTACCCACGGAAGTCATGAATTGGTATAAACTACTAAGCATCATTTTTTTGTTTTTCATTTTTTAATGTTTCTTCCATATGTTGGATTTGTTACATTTTTTTCAACAATCAATGACTTGATATGTTATATATGTAAATATCGAATGTTTTCATTTCCGCTCTCGCATTTAAACGAATATTTGAATATAAAATAAACCGATTATATTTAGCTTCGAATATTCAACGACTTTTTGAAATATAAATAAACAAACATTTATTTCTAATGAAAAAGTAGTCGGAAACATTACCAATTAAAAATATTTTACAAGCACAAGTAGAATGTTTGATTCATACAAGTACTTTTTGTTGGTGTTCACCTTTTTAATTCCTTATAACTTGGGAAAAATACACTTTTTATACTCATTTTCCGTTGATAAACTTTGCAGTGTTAAATGTGTTAAATATTATATTAGTATGTGTATTTTTATATATTCTTCATATGAATCAACCATCAGTATTCCTATATTTCATTAAAACTCCAACGCCTGTAACAGGAATTCATTTAATCTTTAAATCGTATATTTTAAACCGTAATTATCAATCCTATTTGGGATTTGCTCTACTTTTACGTTGTATTTATTGAGATCACCTTCCTACCCCATTCTGAATCTGCAATGCTCTAGCGTTGAGTTCCAATACAGAATATAAAAGTTGAAGACTAATAAGGAAGACAATCTGATACACGCTTGGGCTTTTTCCAACGGTTCCTTCCAATCAAAGCAAGCCATCCGTACCACACATCCACCTTCTTCCTCACGAGCAACCTCTGCACTCACCTCTGCTAACTGGCCTCTCATCGTTCGTCAACCGTCTGCTCATAACCTGCTTTACTTGCGGTTGCGCCTAAGCACCCGCCAGCCAGCCGCGCGACAACCGCCTGCAAGCGCCTGACAACCGCTCGACAGCCGCCCTTATCCTCTCGCCTGCCCCTAGAGCCACCCAACAGCCTGCCTGCTAGCGCCTGCCAGCCGCGCGGGTAAAAACACAGGCGTAAGCCCCAAGCGGCGGCGCGAGGTTTAGGAGTCTCGGGCGGGCAATTACGAGGCAGCGTGCTGCCGCTAATTGACGACGCGAAGTGGCTGGGGAACCCGCGTCGACAGGTGGAGACACGAGGGGACCGCGAGGAGGGCGCGGGGTGACGGAAGGCGGAAGCGGCAACGACGACTGCGGCCAGGGCAGGGGAAGTGGCGAACGCGGCAACACAGAAACTTATGTTATCACTTAGGAGAGTGTTGTGAAAAGGCGTGTATTACAAACAAAGGGATCTGGAGGAAGAAAAGGACAAGTTGAGATTCCGCAAATGAAATGACAAAGAAAACAGAAGAAAGAACGCACAGCTCTCCTGATATTAGAAGTCATACGATCGTGCACCAAAAAAACTTGATTGAACTCCGTCTAACAGGTCTTTGTTTATGTAGAATTTATAGCATTCACGGCATTTCCATTTTTAATCAACTATCTCAACACATTTCCTTCTAAAAACTAATTTATTTATATCATCTGGCATCTTACTTATTGATGATTGAAGAGGAGCTGTATTATTCACATTAAAGACTAAAATTTAAAAAGGCGAAATCAAGAAGCAACAAAAATCTTCGAACAAAATCACCATAGAAATCGTGGGCGACTGGAAGGCCGCGGGGAAGCCGACGACAGAAGCGGAAGGCCGTGATTAGGACGAGTAAGGCAGCGGGGGTGGAGAAGGAAGGGTGGAGGCAGCACCGCCGCTCCGAGACGCGCTCCGCAGTTCGCTCTTCGGTTGGCGACGGTGGCGCGCCCCCGACCGATATCGACGGGATCGCGAGCAAGCGAGGCGAGGCGAGGCGAGGCGAGGCGCCGCACCGAGGGCTTACGGAGCGCGCCCACCTGCGCGGCCACCGCTGCAACTTGGGCAAACTTGGGAATTCTCCTAAGAGATTGCCCCGGCCCCTAGGCCTTCGGGACGGCTTTTACGATGTGTCTTTAATGTACGGCTTGCGGGAATTACGGGAAAGGATGAAGTAGTTTCGATAAGGTTTTTACTTGAGCTGAAGCCACGCTCATTTAGAGGCACCGCAATTGGTCTCATGCTTTCCGAAATCAGATACTTCCAGCAGATCTATTGTAGCACTGCAATAAGTCACAAAGCAATCCGAAGGGTCTCCAGACCTTTTGTTTTATTTCCTCCTACATTTTATTATCTTTGAGAGATGTCCATGACTATTTTCCATTACCAAAAAATAAATAAACGTATGTATATTTACGTTTAACTTACGACAATAAATTTAACGAAACTATGTTAAATTCATATTCTTGTATGTCAGAATGTTTATTACTTGCCAAGCTCCCACCTCTTATTTTATTAGTGTTTTCAAGAATATCTCAATTGACAGCACTTGGCTAGAATGCTTGTGTGTTCCTTTTTTTGTACCAACTGATTAAATTTCTCAAAAGTGCACATCCGCGAGTATTGGTTAGTCTCAGTAAAGTGAGCATTTATTTGGAACGAGAGCATTTCAACTATTCAAGCAGGAGGACAACAATTTACAAAATTCACCATTTATGAGTGAGTAAATATTTAGAAATCATAACTAGAAATCTTGTTTCCTTGTTGGGTTGATGAGTTCTAATGAAACGTTCTTGAATTACAAATCACTAGCTGAACCCCTGCGAGTACATCGCTCAGAAGAGCCGTAGAAAATTTATGACAGAAAATATTGCATACCCATGACTATACTGATTGAAGTTAGTTTGAAATTCAAGTTATTTTTGGTTTATTGTAGAATACAAACATTTATCATTATGAAACAGGATCGGAGTTTTGATTCTACTAATAAAAAATGGGAGGATATGACTCTTTCTACATCTTAAAAGAAATTCCAAACTATCTTCTACACACTTCCACTTTGTACTCACATTAACCCATTAACTGCAATGGTCTCCAGTTCGGGATCTCTGACCATTTTCATTGATTCATGACATTATATACTATAACTTACGAATTTTATTTCTTCAATAGTTCGAAACACCCTATAGGAAACACCAGCCAGTTTGTTTGTTTTTTTTCATTACTGAATGCCGGATGTCGATTTAGCTGTGATCGCTAAAGCATTGTACTCTCCTGGCCAGGACGTACACATGACTTGCATCGGTTAGAATCTCCATCTAAAACCGTGTTTAGTGGCTATATGCCTTTGGTTAAGTCGGAGGGAGAATCCGCTGTAAAGCAAACGGTGGTTAGTCCGCACCCAAGTTGACGGGGCATAAGCAGCTAATTACACTTTGGACAGATTTGCCGAACAGAAAGGATGTTTCAAATGATGCAAAATTATCTAATAAATAATCACTTTAGTATAATGCATACTGAATCACACTTCTGAATCGTGGAGTCGAAAACTGAAAATAGTGAAACGTCTGTCATCCCAGGAAACTGTCTTTGCCAAAACTAGGTATCTGAATCAATCAAAAGTGCATCCATAATATACACCACTCATTTTTTTCTTCAATGAAATAAATTTTTGTGTGCTGAACTTATATGGTACATATTCCAGAAATATGTTTCTTAATGAGACGCTTAGAGTTGTTGAATATAATTAAATACATGTCATTTATATTTTCTTCTCGGAAGCCAATAAAACATTAGCATATTTCCAGTCGCTGAACATATGGTCACAGGTCTTCAGATGTGTCTTAAGGCCTGCCTCCTTAAAGGATAAATACAATCTAGCTTTACAAGACGATTTTACCAAATGATCTATATAATTCCTTATTTTATAATTGCTTAAAGTACCGTCTGCCTGCTGAATATGAACATTTGCATCAGAGCTCAGAAAACAGACTTAATAATATTGTGATAGACAGATGAAAATGGTATCTAATGATGTTATGTGATTACCATGTCACTCATGTTTTGTAATTCAATATGTTTTGGAGCTCTTTCAAATGAAATTTGAAGTTTTACTTAAATTCCGGCGTCATCTAGCAATGATATTTCCATGTTAATAAGTAAATACATGATTTACATTGTCTATTTTAATTCGTGTTTTACGTACATTTGATCCTTTTCAACGACCGTTCTATGTCCTTAAAATTCCATTCCCCCTACTGCTTCTCGCAGTTCCATATGAATATCCAGACTCCACTTCAATGTAACTGCATCGTTTGCTAACTCTCCATGCAACTTGTAACGAAGGGCCGCAACTCTACTAAAAACGCTTCAGCAACTTCCAGAACCGCACAATGTAAAGTTTCTGAGAACTGGGGCCCGCGCTTATCGCTTGTACCACTTGCGACCGCATCCCAGGGTCAAAGTGAGTACGACCGTTTCCGTTAATATCTCCATTGCTGTCCCTCTCCTTTGCCACCCACCAGGGACCACGGCGTTTCCACTATCATTGATGACCTTTTCCTTCTGACTCTCCTTATTGGATATTCCACGTGAATATTCGAAGCGCAGCACAATAATTTGTATTCCCTTGCAATCAATTCTATCAATGTCCCTGTTCGCGAGCCAATAAGCGGTTTTATATCTCATGACATCCTCTGTCAGCATAATTTCCTACATTCTTCTTCTTCTTCTACAATTGTCGCTTCCTCCCACAAACGAGTAAACCCCTCACAATCCTTACCGTTGTAACTGTAAGCATCGCCAATAGCCCGACCTTCCCAACCATCCCTTACATCGCAACTGAGTCTGGTGTGCGATGCGGGCCGGCGCCTGTTTCCTTCGCCGTCCCCATCCCCACCGCCCGTGCCTTTGCCGTCGCCGTCGATGTAACCGCGGACGCTATCGCTGGCGAGGCCGCCGTCAACTCACCCGCTCCGCGGAGTTCGCTAACGAGACGTCTCCGAGTCGCCGCCGCCAACGCCGCAACTGACGCGAGTTTGCCGGCGGCGGACCAATTAGGAGGCGCGGCGCGAGCGTCAAAATAGCGGGAGCGCCCCCGATCCCGCGGGCGATAGTGCTTTGTCGTTTCTGCCCCAATTACCGATATCTGCCTCCATCGCTTCGCTCCTCTACCCTCAACCCCGCTCGACCCCCTCCCCCCAGCCACCCGGGGCACCCCGCGCATCGCTGACCACCCCTCCCGCCCTCGCCATCCCCGCCCAACTCGGTTGCCCCCGGCCATCCCCACTCACCTCCTCATCCTCCTCTTGCTCGTCGCATTCCCCTCCCCAGTCGCGCGCTTTGCCGCCCCCCGAGTGCCGTTCCGTCCCCATCCATCCTCCCTCCCGGCCCTCGCGCTCCGCGCCTCCTCCCCTCGCCCTTTGACCCTCCTTGTTATTGTTACGTTTCCCTTCGTGCGCCGGCGAAGCTGCCGCACACGGGCGCTCGCTCGCACGAGCACGGAAAATCTCTAATTGGATAAGCTGATATTGTTTTTGTGGAGTTAAATAATGACCTGAAGGAAAACAAAGAGCCCTCGCTATTTGGATCTCGTGCTTCCAAATCCTTACGCTCCGGCGCCGCTGCTGCCGCCGCCGCCGCCGCCGCCTCTGCCGCCGGCTGGTTGGGTGTTTAAAGCGGACGTTTGGTTTTGTTGAGTAAATGGGAGCCTCCCTGCGCCTTCACCTGGCAGACGTCAAGGATCTTTCTTCGTTTGTATTCGGTTCGGGTGCCGTAATTAAGGTGCTTGTGTCAACAGGAATAGACGGAAGGAAGTTCTTAGAAAGGCCTACCGACGAGGTTCTAAAGAAAATCTTCATCGGATTTGCTGAAGTGAAACTGCAATAAATGGCGAAGGCATAAATGCGCAACGTTTACATTACGTTTTGGAGATATTTTTATTATATCATCTTTCAAATGTGAAAAAGACGTTTTTATGAAACTTTTATTAACTGGAGATCCAAAGAAAAACATAATAATTCTTTTAACAATAGAACATTTATTAAATTAGATGCAAAGGCTAATTAGCAGCAAATAATATTAATTATTACTCTTCTAGAAAGTAAAATCTTTAATCAATTTTTCTGCTGTTAAAGTATTTATTTGTAAAAATTGAAATGATAAACGCTTCACCAAATCCTGATACTTTCCTAATTGACACTGAAAAATACTAAGGATTTCTTCAGTTACAGCAACACGATTGAGAGGTGAAACCGTTATGAATTGGAACTAAATTTTAGAAGCAAAAATTTCACCATGTACTATTTGGCCATTGTTTGAATCGTCCCGTCCTTATTTGTCAAAGAAATGCGCAAGAGCTCCAGCAATCAAACTTCACATCTGATCGCCGTATTTTTCCTCGCCTCCCCCGATTCGTTTGCGGCTTCCGTGTCGGACTCGCGCAGGTTAATCTCCAACTTTCCCGCCGTTGACTTTTGCCGCCCCGCCCCCCTCGTGCAGGTGGCCGTTCCCTGAGCCTCCGCCGGGGGGTTTGGCGCCGCAGGGGAGGGGGTGGCTGCGCGTGGCAGCTGCCGAGCCGGCACCGCTGGATAATGCATGCGCGGCGCTCTCGGCGCGCGTGAATAAGAAATTAAGCAGCGACGCCGCGCCAGGAATCTGTGTCCCCGCCGCCGGCGCTGGGCGCGACAGGGCGGCGCCGGCGGAGAAAGCGGCGACGGAGGAGCGGAAAGAGGCGCATTGTTCGAGGAGAAGGGCCGGAATTGCGGCGGGCGGAGAATACGGAGAGTTGGATGAGGAGTGTGCTGCTGAAATGTGCGTCGAAGTAGAGGAAGCTCGTGAACGTAAGGGTGAGGTTAAAAACCAGACAGTACGCGTCTATACTTGATGGTAACTTCGATTGCGGAATGTGGACTGAATTTTCAGGAAAATAGCCGTAGAGTCTAGAGGCGTTAGATTTAACGTAGAGAAGTTGCAGCGAAGAATATGCAAAATATAAACATCAAGGCAATAATTAATAACGTATGGAATCTTATGAGAATGAAATTAGTATCGCTAAGAATGAAGTAATGATAGATAACCTTGTGTAAGGGGAATGAGCGTAAGATCATTATCACACATTGCAGTTCGTAATTCTCAATGGATCACATTCTGAAGCGAAATCCACAGAAAGAGCAGCGACAGTCGGGGTGAAGCTTCGTGAACGGCAGACGGAGCAATCAGCGCCGAGGGGGAGGGGGCGCAGCAGATGACTGCGTGGGGAAACAGGTGTCGCAGCCGGCAGCGGCCCACGGAGGCAGGGGGGCTGCGCCACGGCGGCGGAGGCGGCAGCGGGGTAAGGGCGGGCCATGCATATCGCATGAGGGCAGCGGCGGCGGCGGGGCGGCGACGCCGCTAGTGGAGCCGCTTAAATAATGCAGTGCAGATGAAGGCCCCGCACTCTTGTGATGAAAGGAACAATTAGCTAACGACGCTCACACTCGCAGATATTACGAGCGTCTTACGCCACTTTGCAGCGCCGTTCGGAGTTTGCGCAAGGAGGCGGCGGCGGCGCGGGCGCGGGCGCTGCCGTTCGCCCCCGGCGCCCTCGCGCCCGCTCTCTCTCTCTCTCCCTCTCTCTCTCTCTCTCTCTCTCTCTAGCGCTCTCTGTCGCCCCTCGCGCGCTCTCCCCGGCGCCGCTCTCCCGGCCTAGGCTCCTCACCCGACGCGTGCCGCGCCTCGTCTGCACGTGAATCCGTTTCATTCCGGTACTTTACGGTCTTATCATTCAACGTTTTGCCTACAGCAGAGTGTGACATGCAAGGTTACTATGCCCATCCGTACTATTTATTCTACAATGTTTACACAGTACAAAGTTGCTGCTTTTGATCTTACTGTCAACATTGTATGTATTAGTGCCTGATTCTTACGTGAAAATTTGTTACAACAATTGATATTTCTAGATTTCTGTTTATGTGTAATAAAAACGTAAAAATATTGAATATGAATTTTCCGTGTAAGTATGAAATAAATAAAATCATGTATTCCATTCCTCAAAATGTATAGGGACTCTTCAATGAAAAGTGTTAGTGGCGTAGTTTTGCTTTGAACGCTTGATCGTTATATTACAATAACCATTACCACATCGTCCACAGTTATCTGTCACTATCAACCCCTTGCAACCGCACTAGCGTTATATAACAACGAAAGCGCCGGCCCCGCCGCTACAGGCGCCAGCAGCCCTACCGCCGCCGACGCCGTAGGTCGATCGCATCGCCCGCAGCAAATTGGTACAAACTGGCGCGATAACATCGCGATGCTATCGGCTCCATAAATATCGAGTCGCCGCCGCCACCGCCGCCACCCCTCGCCTTCCCACGCCCGTCTGACTGCGCCCACGCTACACCCCCCCCCGCGCCCCCTCCCCTCAAACCGCTGCAGGGCCCTCGTCACAGACGCTGTCGCCAGCGCAAGCCCCGCTATTCAACTCCCTCCGCCCATGCCAATTTCAGCAACGATTTCGTCAACAGGCACCTACCTCACCGTCACTGCCTCCGCCAATCTCGATATCGCTGTCACCATCCCCACCAAAGCTAATTCTCCGATACTGCCAATGCGATTTCATCGTCTCTTTGCCGCCTCGACTCTCTGTTCTGTTACGATGTCACTCCAACAGCGCTGACATCGCCCCGAGATCATCCCGACACTGTCCCTACAACGTTCCAACGTCTCGGCATCCTTCGGACGTTTCTCTACATTTCAACATCCTCGTACAATACTCTAACAAAATTGAATTTGTAAAAATGTTTGTACCACCCATCATTGCCATTACTGCTAACAGCACCATTCACCACCCTCAGGTAACTTGTAATTTTGGTCCCCATTAATACTTTTTTTTGCCTTTCTCCATTTCACCTTGAATTCACCATGGTCTGCTAAATCTTCCACTTCTCTGTTCGGTTAGGCTGTTTTCTTGTAGATTAATACCATATTAGTGTGTTTATCTGTCCCCTCCTCTCTCTTTCTCTCTCTCTCTCTTTCTCTCTCTCTCTCACTCTCTCGCTCTCTTCTTTTCCCTCTCCCATTCCTTTTCTGATAAACTTCATCTTCATCCTCACATCACACTTCTGAGTTATCGTGTGCCTCGATCGTCTTATTTTCCTTCCGCATTACGCTAGGTTTTGTTACCATCATAACATTCATTGTTTTGACAACATTCATTTCCATTTCCCAATATCCTTTTGAAGTATCCTTCTCTAATGACGCTATTTTTACATACGATGTTGGTTTAACTTCATTCTGATCTTGATACTTTCTCCGCTATCTATAACAACGCCGTTTCTATCTTCTCCACTCCGTCCTTGCAAGCCATCGCGTGCATCGTGATTCGTGATGCTCGCCGTTCAGTTGCAACTACTGCCGCAAAGTGCCGGCAGTTTGTGCGACTGACGACTGTGAAATCTGGATAAATGGTCACGAATCCTGGATGTAATAAAATCGTCACACTATCTGCCCTTAATTTTGTTGAGCCAATTTGGGTTCTACAGCAGTGCCAACTGAGATCAATAAAAGGGAAAGAATAATACAGACAAAAAAACTAATCATCAATATGTAATCCAAATTCTTTAAAAAAGCAACTCATCGATTTTCTAAAGAAGAAAAATTTTTAAATTTTCATGTTAGAAATAAAATTTCACCTCCAATCTTTCATCATTTGAATGTAAATACTCTAATATCTTTGCAAGAGCACAGATTTTCATAGAACATTAATTTGTTTAACATTAACATTATTAATGGCAAACAAAATGAATCATTCAAACTTATTTTCCGAAACGCATAAAACTGGGAACTGAATTTGAGATTTTCATTATCCGTTGCTTATCTCTTATTTCGCAATAAAACTATACATTCGACATTCATGTACTAAATATTGAACGGTCGTGGCTATGAGTTGAACTCAAACATTTGTTGTTGTAGGTACATCATTTGCGATATTATTCAGTTTTTTGACAAAATTCGCAGTTATAAAATTATTTTATATTCAAACAAAAATGAACAGAAATATACGTGAAGATATTGTAAAAAAAGTTCCCATTAAATATTTGGCAACATTTGACGTCGGAATCTACCTGTAACAAGTGGTGACACTTTCTACATTAGAGTGCATACCTCGTCCGAACCGCTTTCCATCCCATTCCCTCCCCCCTCGCGTTGAAGAGGCTTCTTTCTGTTTCCTTAGTAAGTGAAACAGCGAGGCAGGCACGACCAGCTGCTCCTCGGGCAGAAAATCGAGGGCGTAATGCGGTAAACACTCGCGCGAAGACATCCGAAGACCCGCCTCGGCGAACGTGCGGCCCGCCGCGTTCTTTCTGCGCCTTCGCGTTTACGACAGGCAAATTACAGGCCGCCGCCCCGGACGGGCCGCACGCGCGCCCCCGCCCCCGCCCCCGCCCCCGCCGCCGCCCCGGTGGCATTCCCGCCCCAGCCCCCGCCCGTCGGCTGCCCGGACGACTGCTGGCTCCCCGGCGCCTAACGCAGCCTTCGACTACCGCGTCCCAGCCTGGACGTTCTTCGCCCTATTTTAGGTCTTTTCGCAACTTTTCGCCTTTCATTAGCAGAAGGAATATAACATTAGAATGCAAAGTGTAAGGCTGTCTTCTTCTTCAAATCGCCGCCTTTAATACACATTTCCATTGCTCTTACTTATTGCTACTTCTGATGTTTTTTTTTTTTTTCATATTTGTATCAACGTCTTCTTTGGCTTGGTTTTTCTAATAATGTAATGTGTTGTACAATACTTGAGTTTTATTTATTTCGTTCCTTCTGGGTATTTCCCATTTCTTCCCATTGTCCAATTCTTTTCTCTTCCCAGTCATATCTCTTCTGAAATAGCCGTTACGTAAGGTTATTTTCTTCAGTTCTCCAGATCTCCCTTATTCCCATTTTGTCCTATTTATTTATTCTTTATTCTTTTTCCTTTCTGTTTCATTCGCCTGCCTTGCCCTTCGCTGGACTTTCTTTACACAATTAGTTTGCTTCTATTTCAACTCTCTTCATCATTATTGTTCTCTCCATTTCTTCTATTTCCTTTTACTCTCCCTTCACCCATTGCCTCTCAGATAATGGAGATGCTTCTGTCATCGTCGACGCCCCCCCCCCCCCCCCCCCCGCCGCGAGGCCCTTCGCCTGACGCAGCGCCGCTGCTGCTCTCCGCGCCTTTACCTCTCACGCCGTCCGCCCCCCCCCCCCCCCCCCCGCACCGTCAGCCAGCTCACGCCCCGGACGTCCCCTTCCAATCAATATGCGGAGTGCGATCCCAGGAGACTGTCTGCGCAGCCGGCAGCCCTCCGTGCTCGCCGTCCTCTCGTCCTCGCGCACGCCACCCGCCCCGCCCCGCCCCGCCCGCCCCGGCACGGGCCCCGCGGGATGCTCTGCGGGAATGTGAGTGACCGCCCGGCGGACCGCTAGCCTCTTCAACACGTACTCGCGCACGCCGCATAGGCACCTCACTCGCCCACTGCGCACTCGCCGTCTCTCTCACATGCACGTGCACCACGCACGCACGTGCTCTCTCGTCATAGATATTTATTGTCTCCTGCAGGCCCGATAAAAAGTGTTAAGAGCCCTGGAATTCATGTAACGCACGCACGTATGTAAGATTTATCGAATTTTTAGGACAAACTTGCAACGACATGGTCCGTTACAGCTTTAGATACGTAATGTTTTTAATATGATCTTTAGTAGGGTTATTTAGGATATTATTTTTTATTAACGTTTGCAGAAGTGCATTAACCGGTAGTATTTGTTCGTGCAGTGTATAACTGCGTCCAAAAGATGTAAGTGCACAGTTGTGACTTTCATCTAAATCTATGAACTGATAGAGCGCTTATTACTCTTTTAGCGCTTTTCTAAAGAAAACTACAATATTATAAATCTGAAAGTTCAACTGGAAAATATCAGATGTAATATCATATCCACATATTTTGGAAAACTCATTTTTAATTGATATTGATTTAATTCAAAATAATATTTCCCCACTATTTTTATTTATACTTCGATACTATTAATACATACTTCACATCTGAACGTTTTGGAAACGATATTGGTAGCGGATCACTTTTAGTTTTGTATGATTAGCTTTCTGTTATTCATGTTTGAAACGTACTATGTTGTCAGATAAAAATGTACTTCTTTAAAATACTGATTGGTTGTATAACGTAGAAATATTTAAAATTAGATTAACCATTGTAAAACGTCTTAACAAGCAGAACAATCAATCCGTCGGTGCCAAATGCAAATTCG
The DNA here is from genome assembly GCA_038098605.1 of Gryllus longicercus. NCBI lineage: Eukaryota > Metazoa > Arthropoda > Insecta > Orthoptera > Gryllidae > Gryllus > Gryllus longicercus. The sequence goes on from JAZDUA010000031.1 coordinate 5,098,933, forward strand.
AGTTTTAGCACTGCAGTGATGCGTTGTCACCCACTCGCATGCAACAGGCTTGCCGACGAGCTGGAATATGTCGAGATGCCTAAAAAATGAGGCATCGATGACGGTCTACTCCGTACGCAATAATGCTCGTGTCAGCATTAATCATTCCCGTGCGCCGTATCACTCATTCGCGTCGGTCGTATTTGTTCGTGCAATGTATGACCGCTGCCGAAAGAAGTCAAGCTGCATGTAAAATTCACACTGCTGGATTACGTCATCGTCAAACAATGAGCAATTAGGATTCACATGCGAAATTTCTAATTGAACGTGTCACGCCGCCACTGAAGTCCGCGCGGTCGAGAGAGAGGCTGCCGCATGGAGTGACGCCTTGTTACCACATCTGTCGCACAAAAAAGCGTTGGAGCAGACACGCAGAGATGGGCTCGCGGTCGGTAAATAATGTTGTCTGTGATCAATCTGCGGAATAAATCGTCCACGAAAACTGCGTCTTAATCAATTGTTGTGAGAGCATGATTGAATACAAACGTTTTGATATTTATCCCATTCTACTTTATTAATATTAGAAAAAATTAAATCTACGAGAATATAATGATTGGGTTTTATACACATTCCAACGTTGTGATAACCTCTTCCAAACATAAAAAAATAATCCAAGTAATTTACTGTGGAATATATGAACTTTTACCTTCGTTATGAAATTCCTGTATTACAACATATAATATAAGAAAGTTTCCAAAATTTAGAAATATGTACCCGAAAGTTGAGATCATTTATTTTATTATGAGTTGAATTTTAATAACCTTCAAGTATAATAACATTAAAGCATCGTTAGTCATTCACTGCATCTCATTGATATCTTTGCCTGAAGGAAACTAAAAAAAGATCACGTTGTCATTTAATTAACATCTGTTACAGGGATAAAAGTCGTTTGCTCGTTACAAAACGCAACGAGACGGGAATATATTAATTACAATGAAGGAACCCTTGTAATAAACCCTTTCCGATAATTGTTTATACCATGCAAATTTTAATTAATTAGCAGCTCGTAGTGGACTACAATCCTCCTAATAATAAGGTACACGCCAGTCTTCTCCCTTTCGCACTCATTGTCTTAAAGCCCTTTGTTTTTCCGCCTTTGTAGGACGATGGGCGGGGCGTTGGTAGTAGCAGTGGGAAGAGGCGAGACGGGTTGAGACGGCAGCTCGGCCTGGCGGATCTGTCGCCAAGGTGATTAATATCTGCCGCTGCACGAGGCGTGGCGGCGGAAGGCACGAGAGAGGCTCAAGCCCGCAGAGGCACTGCTCTGTGGCGTTGCCGCCGCCGCCGTCGTCTAATGTCTCCGTTACAGTCGACTCCTCTACCTGTGACACAGCCATCTCCATTGCAGTTGCCTTCAACTACTACTATTACTACCATCTCTGCAAAATCCCTACAGCTGCGTTCTACAGTCGTCTCCCATGTCCTCTTCCTAGTTTTCCGCTTCCATCCCCATCGAGTCCATTTCAGTAAAACGCTCTCCTATTTCTCCACACAACAGCTACCTCCATCATCGTAGAACCATTACCACAAACAACAGGCTCCATCTCCGCCATCGTGACGTCGTTTGTCGTCGGCATCACGTGCTCCGCTCGGTCCGGCGCGTCGCCGCCACCGTCGTCGCTCCGGCCTTCGCGCCCGCTGACCGCCATCTCGAAGTACTCCCCGAGGCTTTATTACCGCACCTCCCCCAGTGTCGCGCGAAGCTGCTTTGAAGCGCGCGGCGAGCGCCGGCTCTTGGCGCCGCGGTGGAGCGCGGAAGAAACTCCCGCGCCACGTGGTTTCCCTCCCCCTCCCCAGCGCCACCCTCGAACCCAAAAGCTCAAAGCCGGATCGTCCCTCCACCGCAAAACAGTTGTTCTTTCGCCAATTAGCCCTTTGTTTTGAATGGCATGAACGGGATCTATCCTCGCGTATTTGCGGATCTGAGTTCGGAAGGTTCTCTTCTCATTTTATTGTGGTTGAAAATTGTATCTTCTTTTAGTGTTGCTTTACATTTTCTATTTTCTGTCGACTTTGTCCACGATCTTAAAGTCTTTAATTGATAATTGATCTTCATGAAATTCAAATTGACGGGGCTATTTGCTCCACCTGTTTATGACGTTATGATATGGTATATTTGCAAAAATGTTTTTAGTATAAGTAAAGCACGTTATATTAAAAAATCGAGATGTGACCTGAGGAAAGTGAAACTACCTTAATTGTTTGATCTGATTTACATCGTCATTCACTACAAGAAGGCAATTTATTTCTAATGTATTTCGTGAGCTGAGTATTTCGTGAGCAGTTATAAAGAGTTTAAGTAATGTGATATTGTCGATGCTACAAAAATTACACAATTTGTTTGTTTCTCTGTACTTTTACTTATCGTCGTTTTGATATGTATTTGTTGTAATGTCTGTGTTTAAGCCAGAAAATGGTGGGTTGCCTTCTTGACCTAGGAGATAAATGCAATTAAATTGTTGTCGTGTCGTCGGTTCATTAAAACAATTATAAAAAGACCTACCACGAAAACACTTCAATATAATTATGTTTTATATTCATCAATAGATATCGATATGCTCGATCAATAAACCTTTTTCACATGGTTAATAAACTTTGCATTTTGTGCGTTGTAGCCATAGTTACAGTTTGATACATTGATACAGTTTCGTACATAATTAGTTAAGTTCAATTAACAGTTGAAATACCTTATGTATCTGAAGAAAAATAATTTTTCAGATCAGTATATTGTTGAAGTCATTTGCTTTTCAGTATTTTGTAGAACATTGCTTGCCTACGGCAAAATTATAGCTGCCGAGATGTCGGTTAGTTTGGGAATAACTGGCAACTTCACGAAACGGCCAAATAGTTTCCCGGACGTCTGCTGGACGACAGTGTCGTGCTGCCCCGGTGACTTTCTTTCCGTTTTCCTTGTGGGGTGTCACCTTTCATCAGCCAGCTTTGTGAGGCCCCTTCCAAGCGTGCATATCATAATACTTACAAACGAGAAACGGCCTTGGCCCCCGCGACCGGCGCGGTGCGGCGGCCCGGCGCCGCGGCCATCCGCTAGACTGCGGCGGCGCCATTTGCATTGTATGACGCCCCCTCCCGCCCTCCCGCACACACGATACCTTTCCCGACGCTCATTAACAGTGGGTGTTGTTGCGTTGCAGGTTGCGCCTTCGTGAAATTCAGTTCGCACCAAGAAGCCCAGGCAGCGATCAACAGCCTCCACGGAAGCCAGACTATGCCGGTAAGTCGCCACCTCCCGCTGGAGCTGTCTGGCGCAGTGTTCTAGATGCTTGTTTCGTAGGCATTTCGAATGTGAGCTCTTCTATTGCTGACTCTCTCGACCAGTAGGGAGTGACTTGCGACAGTGTGAACGTCGCCATTGTTTGTTGTCTTTGAACCGGTCGTTCTATTAGATGACTCTCTATAATTAAACTCACGTATATACGGTGAATTAATGACGAACTTCGCATTTAAACATATTGATATTTTACACTTGCCCTTTTATTCTCAGATACCATAAAGATCGTAATAGTGTTCATGAATAAATAATGAAAATAAATTTGACATGCAATAAACGAAATCAAATCAAATATTTTCATAAACCAATTCATAATTACCTAAATTAAAATAAAATACAACAATTAGTATTAAATTAATCGATTTAAATAAACCGTCTTCTCAGTTTCTAATGAGTTTATTAAGATTCACTTATGTGTAGGATCGTAAATTCAAATCATGCTACCGTTTTCTAGATCTTTCTTCATTCTGTCTATAAAGCATAATACAACTTCTACAAAGTAAAATAATAAAACAAGTTAAAGAACAAGTTTTTAATACACATATAGAGCTATTCATTTTTATGAACTTACTGGAATGTAATTGTTTCAGGCACGTAAAAATTTGAATTTCAAAATTAATGTAGTTTTAACAACCACAATAGAGAAATATAATATTTTTTTCAAAGCTAGCAATTCACTTTAAACTCAGTTTTATTATACATGTATGTAATACAAAATAATACAGAGTGACAAAATAGTAACAAAACATAGTTGACATCTAAACAATTGTATTTGAAATTTGTTATTTATGTATTTACAGCTGCATGAGAAATCAATTCCTTCAAAAAATACCCCTAATCATCCTATAAAGTATAATTAATATTATAAATACGAATAGTTGCATTATTGTAAAGAACAAAATACAATTAATTTAGTGCTTTAAACAAATAGATAATGCCTCATTGATTATTAGTAGTAGCACATAATTAAGTATTACTAATAATATTCAAATAATAACAGTTTTAAAAGTGGAAATTTTAGGTCTACTAATCAAAACTAACTTTTTGGTTAAGATGCTAATGTGTTCGATTTTTTCTCAAAAACATTATACAAAATATATTGAAATATTAATCACAAAAGACTTTAGTTTGAATATATGACATTTCGGTTTATCGCTGCAGCAATTGTATTGGCCTGTAACAAAGAAAAATGTGTTGTCATTCACGAAATATGAAACAATTCAAAATATAGGGTCAGTCGGTGTTAGCAGAACAAGGTTAACACTAGCAGAACCCAGCAAACGTTGCCATGCTCTGTTTCCTTCTCTTTCTTTCTCTCTCTCTCTCCCTCTCTCTCTCCCCCTCTCCCTCTCTCTCCCCCTCTCCCTCTCTCTCCCCCTCTCCCTCTCTCTCCCCCTCTCCCTCTCTCTCTCCCCCTCTCCCTCTCTCTCCCCCTCTCCCTCTCTCTCTCCCCCTCTCCCTCTCTCTCTCCCCCTCTCCCTCTCTCTCCCCCTCTCCCTCTCTCTCCCCCTCTCTCTCCCTCTCTCCTACTCTCTCTCTTTCTCTCTCTCTCTCTCTCACGCGCGCACACACACGGCAACTCCCAGCAACAATGAGGCCGAGGTCGATTGGGAATTGCATTTAAGGGGAGACGGTACCATGTTTACCGCCCGTGTTAAACTTGCTGTTTATGACCATTACTAGAAAATAACGATATTTCGAACACTTTACAGCCATTATTATTATGGCATTCTTTCGAGTTAATTAAAAAATATATTAATATTTTCAATTATAACTTTTTTCCTAATTGTTTCAGCATTTTTGGACAAACATTATTTTTTTATTGAATGTTTATATAGAATGTCAATTTATTGGCACTACTATAATGAATGTATCTCGTGACTTTTAATAAATTATGAACTATAGTTTCTGAAAAATAGTGCATTAATTTCAAAACAAGTACATTTTCGGCAAAGCCATTTGAAAAAAAACCGTACTTGCCACTGCTCTATTAGAACACTCTTGCACCGTAATCTGAATCATCTTTTTCAGAGAAAAAGACCAATGTTACCAACGTACGACCAAGAGTATGTTTCAATAACTCATTAGCAACCCTACGTGCGTTCAAAATTATAAAATAAAAGCCATTCTTGTAGGCAGTGCCAAGAAAGGGGGAGTGGCTCATGCGCACTAGGAAATTTAAATAAAAATGAAAGGGTCTTCCAGGCGTCCCAGAAGAAAAAATGCTAATATATTTGACTAATGCTAACATCTTTTGACCCATTTCGTGGTACTCTCTCCCATTAACTGAAGTGCCGTTTTGTGCTGCAGCACCATCGAGCGGAGTTACAACAAAATTAACAGCATAAAAACCGTCTTCTTGAAAAAAACACGTAGATGTGCCAACTTTCATGGAGAGTGATGAAACGGTGTCCGAGTTCGTCCATCTCGAACAAACCAACATAAGTACGTTTCAAAATCCTCCTGATGCTTCTATAGTCTGTCAACAGCACCGTATTTCTTTTCTTTCTTTTAAGAATGATCTATACAAACATTTGCTTAAGATCGTAACAGTTTTTGAAAGATGACTTTGTTAGGAGCTGTTCTACATTTTTCACTATCCAACCATGCGTCACATCGGTTACGTCGAAGGTAGCCTCAGCAAACTGGCGCCTCTGAAGTTACCTTTGAGTCGGAAGCACAGGCGAGGGCGGCGTGGGCTACGTCAAGGATCTCCAATTTCTGCATCGCTCGTCCGCTTTCCGCCACGGCGTTCTGGAGGCAGCGCCACCTTGCGGCTGAGCTGCTCGCGCATCTCCGTTCGTTTCCTGCTCCCGCCCACGCTCGCGTCGCACGCCTCTTCGCCCCGCCCCGCACGGCACCGCTCTGCTCCGCCCCTGCCCTCCCTGCCGCGCTCCGCCTCCTCCCACCACACCCCGCATATCCCCCCTCCCTCAGCTCCTCACCCAGGCCCCGCTCCGCCACCGCGCGACGCCGCGGCGTGTGCGACGCGCGTCGAGGGAATTTCGTCGACGGCCCACGCACACGTGCCGGGGCAAGAAGAAGAAAGACGAAGGAAGAGTGTAGCGAAGGTGTCTGCACCAGAGGAAGGCGCCAAAGTTGCAGATGAAACCACCTAGTGGAGGCTACGCGGTAGAAATTGAGATGACGGTACGGAAGGGATGATGATGTGAAGGACGGAATTAGAAAAAAAGTAAATTTGGGGCAGTGAGAAATCTACGAATGGAACATTTTAACAAAAGTATTGAGATTCCAAGTGAAGATGTGTAATTCAAAATAACAGTAATGATTCAAAATAAAAATTCTAGTATTTCAATTAGAAGAAAGATTTTCAATTATAGAATATATACTATAGTTTTCACTCAAGAAGCTTCCTTTTGTTTGCAAGTTGATAGTTTTCGATATGTACCCCAGTGCTTCCTCTAAGTAAATTGCCGGACATTATTTTTACGCACGTGACAAATGATTTTAGCTTTAGGAAACGGTAAGTTTCAGTATTTCACATGAAAAATAGTTTTTTCTCAAAAAGCATATCGTGTTTATCAAGTAGTCAGGAGAAGAATTGGAATGGAAATAAGAGTATTGAAAAGGTAATGTGATGGTCCTTTAGCGACAAAAGTGAGCACAGGTGTGCGCATGTCGTAACCGTATCCGGAAGGAACTTCTCTAAGGCCTATGAGGATGAAAATTGGAGCGGAGACAGAGGTGGAAATGGAAATGAATATTACTTTAACAAAAGGGACGAAAGCGGCGGGGGGCGCGGATTAGGAACAGGATGATGTCAGGAAAGGAGAAGGTAGTGAGCCGACACGTGGAGTGAAGGAGTCGCTGCGTGAGGCGGGGTCTTTGGAGGCCGCTGAAGCAACTCCAAATGTTTCGAGCTGTTCTCTCGGCGGCAATGAAGACGCGTTCGTGTCCAAGGGGTGGGGGTAGTCGTTTTCAACGAGCCACGGCCGTCGCCTCTACCACCAAGCTCACTAACGTCAGAACCACATCCTTTGCTTCCTCCCAGTACCTCACCCGTCACCTTCTCCGCCGCTCTCGTCACCGTTGTCGTTCACTGCTCCGCCGCGAACTCCTCTGCTGGCATCGCCGTTGCCCCAAACAGTCACGCTCTCCGCCGTTGCCTCCTCCTTCACCTCAGCCTCCGCTGCGCTGCGCCGCCCCACGCCGCCCCGCCCCTCGCCTCGCCGCCGTCGTTTCTCGCGTCGTCGCCGGGAGGGGCGCCACCTGCGTCCGGCGCCCCGCGGAGGCAGCACTTCCGGAAATGACGCTGTCGCCTCCGGCGCCGCCGCCGCCGCCGCCGCCGCCGCCGCCGCCGCCGCCTAGCCCCGCCCCGTCCTTGCCCTCGCCCCAGGCGCCGTCACCGCCCGGTGTGTTTTTGCGGCGAGCGGTTATTAGTGTGATGGATAGGGAAGCCGGGCCTCCGTCGCAGCGCGTCCTCCGCCGATCCAGGGGAAATTACTCGGGCGCCGCGCGGCGACCGTGCGGGCGGGGGCGGGGGCGGCACATCAAGAAAATCGCGGGAATTTATTCCGCGCGAAGAGGCGCCCCGCACATTAGGCCTCCGAAAGGAATAAATGGACGGTATTGTTTCTCCGAGATAGTCTCTTCGCGTGCGCTTCGAATCGGCCTGGGGAGGGGGATGTTTTCTCCGGCGACGTACTATTTTCACAGTTGGTTTGAGACTTTTGTGTCCTTACTTCGGGCGTGGAAGAATTGAGATAGGCGTAAAGGGCAGTTTTCGAGTGAATCGATCAATTTACTTTCCGCGTGCGGCTCATTGCCTGATAACAATAATGCAAAACATAATTGCCATATTATTCTTAAAATCATGAACTGCACTGTCAGAAATGTCATTAAATCAAATGTAGATTAATGTATTGTACTTGATGTACTGAATGTAACCTTGTACATTAAAAAGGGCTTAACATATTTTTACATTAAATTTAAAGCATAAGCTAAAATCAGTGCAGATTTAATGTAGAGGTTCTCCCTTTTCCCCTGCCTCTCATCATTCTTATCTTATATTCATAATCACTAGTCCATCAAGATCGTTCATTCACTCCTTCCAGTTATGACTATAAATCTTTGACTCCTGCATTCTAAGGTAGATGTATACATTAAATTAAATGTGTATTCACGATAATTACTTTAATATAATTTACATTAAAGTAATGCGGAAATTTCTGACAGTGAGTCAGTGTTTTTTGCAAAATTCGAAAAAGTTGATAAATGTTAAATTTCTGTCAAGAAATATCTAATAATTTGAAAAATCAGGTCCACATAAGACTGTAATTTTGTTTGTTAACTATGTTTACAGAGGTAAATTGCATATTATCTGGGAATGAATTGGTAAGTTCCAAGAATAAGTAAGTGCAATTTATATGCAGAGACTACATAATTACTAACAGCCAATTTTCAACAATCAAGCGGTCTTGAGCCATACATTCAGTGTCAGAGAACATAGTTCAGTTTATTCCTTTATTTCTGAGTGCAGAGGAAAGTGTATGATCTCTAGTGTAATAAATTGTCACTGCATATTAATATAGACTTCCTGGTAGCGTAAATTTGCGTTAAGCATGTAAATTATGAAATCAAAATATCTCGTAATCGTGAAATGTTTCTCGACACTCATTCTTGTGACAGTACACAGGAAAAGGAGTTTACCAGTTCTTGCTTTTTTTTCTCTCGGTCTTCTCTTCCACAACTGCAGTGCTTACCGGACAACCCTTGCTCGGCGGCATGGCGTCATCAGTCACCCGATCATCTTCTCCTCCTATTCCATCATCACTAACCGAGCACCCTTTTTCATTAACCCTTTCGTAATCCCTCCATCCCTTACCGCCTCCTCCGTCTCATCATCTCGTCGTTCCCACCGTCCCTGTCGCCTTCGCCGCCCGCCTCACCTGGCGTCCCGACGCCCCCTTCTATGCTGTCACTGCCGCTGTTGTCCCCTCGACGCACCTGCTGTAAGCCTCCACGCAGCCTCTTCAGCCGTCGCGAAATCTGCCGACACAAGCAGCACCCCGCCCCGCCACGCCGCGCCGCGCCGCGCCGCGCCGCGCCGGTCGCCGCCCGCTCATGCAGCGCCCGGCCGCCAGTCGCGGCGGCCTCCGCGCTGTATGGAGGTTTATATTCTTTTCTCAAAACCTGCTGCGGTCGGCCATTCCTAGGGACTTAAGAGCTTAGCCGCACATTCAACTCGAGAGAAAAGGAGCAACGCATTGCCGTCTTAAGGCGGTGGGAGGGTGCAAGTGGGAGAGGGCGGACGGTCTGGTCCGGGCGCCACGTCGTGGAGTTGCATGCCTGGAGGAGAGGCAATAGGGCGGTGGAGAGAGATTGCGGGAAGTCCTCTGAATGAGGGAAGTGCTTGCAGAATGGCGCCAACGTCGCGGAGTCGGCGACACTGTGACTCTGGATTATTTCGCGTCGACTCGTTCGGGCTGTTTCTTGCTCGCACAGATGCTTCAAGCTGGCGCACATTGTCCCTTTTATTAGAGAAAATATTAACGGTGCATTTTTTGGAGAAATTTTTAATTTAGTCAAATAGTGTTTGCACTGTTCTACGATTGAAAGCTATTATTCGACTTTTCTAAGTAACATTTTTTATTTCCACGATTTACTTACAAGTTAACGGCGAATTGTACATTATTTCATTTTTCGTTCTATTTGTTTAATATAATAGTTTTAAAAACTTTCGAGTCATTGAACTATTTCAGCCTGAAATATTTGGATGAAACGGGTACAGAAATGTATTTTGATCACAAATTATTTTAATAATTATTATATTTTTGCCTTTACTATATTTAAATAGTCGTTTTCTCTTCTTCTTTCCTAATAGCTGAGTTAATTGCTTGTCCATTAGAGGGATATGTATTGTAGAATTGATTATATATTTCCTAACCGATAGAATGACAGAAATGACCAGATCAGGAGTCGTAAATTTGTTGCTTTTTCACTGTTCTGAATACTGACTTATTTTTGTATGTTAAAATTAAACGACGATAACGAGCTAACTACAACCGACAAGTAAGTATAGATCACTCAAAACTCACCGAGAAATTGAATGGTCAAGATTTTGAAATTTTCCTTGTACGCACTCAAATGGGATTTTCTACTGAAATTTGAAATACTACTGCCTTTATCAGTGTTGTTACCATCAGCACACTTCACCAGCATTGTTAGCACATCATCTATACATTGTTACTGTCGTATTTCTCGAGGTTTCCTCGTAGCACTCTCACATCATCCTGAGATAGAATTAGACCACCAAGTACATATGAGGAAATGAGATAAGAAAGGAATTCGATTCAGCGCTTTCATTCATGTCATTTTATACGAGCTAACTGCAAGTTTTAGTTAATAAAGAAATAAATGGAAAATCATATTGTGAGAAGTCTCACACTGATTCTCTTATCACAGTGTTTGTACAGTGCGAGGTAATTTCAGATGTGGTTTTCTCTTCATTTTCTCCTCTGTTCGCTTAAACGTCGTAGGGGCATTAGTTTCATGACATGTTAATGCTGAGTGTATAATGTGCATAACAATTTGCTTTGAAAATTTCATATCCCCTCCAACACTGTGCTAAGAGGATCAGTGTGAGAATTCTCACAATACAATCTTCTATTTATCTCTCTATTAACTAAAACTTGCAGTATGCCCGTATAAAGTGATATTAATGAAAGCGCTTATCTTCTTTTATCATATTTTAGGAGTTCGATTGTATGGTGAGGAACTCCCTATTCTATCCAGTAGCAATCGTGTATGGGCCGGTGTAATTATGTCTCTTCGCTCTATTATCAATTGCGTTTATTAACCCCTCTTGCAATCAATTTCTGTTAGCTTGTGACAGGTAAAATTTTTATAGTGAAACTGGACCGAGGAATTAATTTGCCAAAACTCCAAAAATGAATTCACAGACAATTTACCAATTGCTCTGAGATAGTGTTCACCCTTGACATATACAAAGAAAACCAACAAGTAGCACGTATTTCTTATGAAATACATTAGCATTTTGGAGAAATGTGTATCTCAGAGAGTCATAAGCCAAAAAAGGGACTTCACTTAACAGTTTAAACATTTGTAAGATTGCATCGTTCCTGAAAAAATGCGATGTAGCATTTCATCATGGAAATATACCAAGATTATTGCAATGAATGAAGAGAAAATGCGTATGGAAGAGATTGTCTACATTGTTGTAGTTGTCATTAAATTTTAATGCAATTATATCAATGTAAATTTACCTTAAACTTATAGAGAAGGTTTTATAGCTTTTATTCAGTTTTGTGTATGAAGGTAAGGTATTTTTAATTGATATACTGTACAGATTAGTTCGTATTTGAAAGCATGCTTCACCACATAAATACTGCAGATACGCCCAATTAGTCGTGAATCTCACACATTATACATAGATCAGCATGTCAATAAAACCTTCCACTTTTTTTCAAAATGGTAGATTTTGAATTATCTTCCTGTAATGGCATGATTATATCACAACTTCAAAGTGTATCGCGTTTCAGAACCACAGAGTTAGAACTCATTTAAAATAGTACACTTCACATGAAGAAATCAATTGCCTGAGAGAGTATTTTCTACAGTTGTGAAGGAGACCGTTCATTTCAGGAGACTGTGAGAATTAAAATACACCTGAGCTAACAAAACTTCAGGTGAATTCGTAGATTTGTTTAGACACTGTCTAAAGCGAAAATATCACTGCAACTCACACAAATACAACAATACCAACATCGCTGCTGCCCACTCTCCTTTTTTAGGTAGCCACTGGCAGACTGCATTTAAGTAACAAACCCGTTCAAAATTCCGCAAGAGTATTACCACCTGCTACAACTGCATCCTTTTCATTTTCACACCCGTTCGTTTGAAGTTTTTCACAACTGCTACTATTTTACAATTATGAAGGTGTAATTACATTCGTCACTTTCACCCCAGCACCATCACTGGTCACCGGTATCATTGCCACATCTTTATCAGCAATCCCCACCACCAAGCGGAAGGACGCTTCTGCCGCGTCGGAGGCTGCAGCGGGCGCTTGCAGCCCGCTCTGCCAGACTGCGCCGCACCCCGCCCCGCACCCCGCCGCGCCGCCCTTTCATTCGGCTCAACGCCCGTCCTTTAATCTCGTTCATTTCCCTTTTAAATATCGCCCCGTGTCTTGCGCGCATCCCTTTTTCTGCCCGTCTTTACATTTGCTCTTCTGCAAATGTCCCCCTTTCCCGTCGCCCGCGCCTGTTCTTTATTCATAAATTTGTACATCGTCAGGCGGGCGAGGAGGGGGAATAGCAGATGAGCTGTGCCCGCCGCCGCCGCCGTGGGTGCCTGCCCGCCGCCGCCGCCCTGCCCGCGACGCGACGCGACGCAACGCCCGGCGCCACCGCTCGGCACGCACCTCGTGTCGCTCGGGGCTTTAGGGCACCGGACTGCACTCCGTCAGTGCACGCGTATGAGGAAGTGTAGCGGCTTCCTTTGGCTCGTGAAATGCAATGCCGTCAGAACCAACTCACCAATAAATCGTCGCAAATCAAAAATCGTAGTCTGTGCCACTTTCTGCTGTGGAATTAACTTTCCATGTGATGCTGGCTCTATGAGCGTCCTGTACTTTGAAAATCAATGTCATTCCGAAATATGACGTAGCTTGCTGTGGCATCTTGTAATGTTAATGTTAAGGTCGGACATTAAATACCTGTGAGCATTTTCCTTTTTCCTGGGAGTTAACGTAATGCAGGTTATCGTGTTTGTGATGGGATGCACAATGTGGGATATAATGGTAATTTTCTTTTCTTTTCGTTTCTTAATTTATTATTAACTCAATATTAATTGTGGTTTTTCATTCGTTTCTTTCTTGTTGTCTTCTGAATTTTTCAATTTCATTACTTATATTCGTGTTTCACTGGAAATGTTTCTTCTATATATAATTTTTACAAACACAAATGATGAACTTAATTGCATCCTTTCCTTTCTTGTTTTTTTCTTATTTTGTATTTTCTTTTTTCGTGCCTTTGACATCTTACTTGTCGTCTTTTTTTATAATTTTTTCCCGTTGTTGTGTCTTAGCACATGTTTAATTTAGATGTCCCCGTTTCCACGGCCGAAGCTCATAAGAATGCGCATCATCTTCATTTCCATAAAATCTTCATTTCACTTCCGGTGCGTCATTGTTACATTATCCTGTTTACCCTTCCTGGTTTTCAAGGCTTAGAATGATCACTCTGGAAAATCGTTTTATTAATACCTGTGTATCCCAAAACTTAATACATTACCCTAAAATAAGTATAAATCCATTGCAACCGAATGGTAGAAATTAGAAAATGATTGTATCATGATTAAGAATGAACGATTAAAACAATAGAATTTGATGATGCAGTGCAACATTTTACAAACAAATTATTGTTTTTTTGTATTAGGATTTAATATGTTAGCACCGGCACTCACGTTTGATATTCGAAAGGGATTCTACTTAAGAATTTGATCCAGAACCGTGACAGGAATAAGGACGCCGCCTGAATGTAATAGAAGCACTAATTCAAAACATAGACAATAGAAATCGTGCATATGATTTTGGCTATCTACTTCCCAACTAAAACTATCATTGCGAGATCAAGTGTCTCGTTATAAAATAATATATACCTACGTATTTTTTACCTGAAATGACAAAATCCCACAAAGTAACTACTGATATGACCTATAGAAGATGATTGAGACAAATGTTTCGTTAATGAATTTCACAATTGTCGAAACTGTTATAGGTGTTATCTCCATTTAATTTGAAAAAAATACTGAATTGTAAATACATACCTTTTTCCGAACTAACACATAACTGCCTTCATTGCATTTCGCTTCCCTATAAGAGTATGCATATTTGCGTGCGAAGTTTCAAAAGCTTTTATCAGGATCCAGTCATGAAGATATCAATCAATTAATTGTTCTAAATTCTCCACAAGGAAATATTTACATAACTAATTTTCAGAGCATACACGAACAACGACTGCTTCTTTAATTGTAAATTATAGCTTTATTCTCGAATTTAGCTTCTCTTGAAAATAACAAGCTTCATACACAAATTTTTATGATAATGGACTTCTCTTCTACAAATGAAACATCTTTAAAAAGTGTTAATTCATATCTTGAATGGTCATCAATTCTTTTATTTTATTATTTACGAATGATGTTTTCTTCTTTGTATTGATCTCAAAATGCAATTTTCGAACCTCCACTATGTCTAAAACCTGCACATGTTCTGAAGGCCGCGTGTGACAAAAGTGATCACGTGTTCCATGAGCGTCCAACCCCACCACAGAACACGTGCCATCTGTCAGATCTTCTCGCCTTCGCTTGACAGCCTTCCTTTCTCGTCGATTGGCAGCCTCGTTCGCACTGTCGCTTCGCCCGCTACGTGCTCAAGCGCTGATCCTTTATCATGCCATCGATCCTTGAGGATGTCATGGCGCCAGTTGCTTGCGTTTTGGCCTCACTTCTCTTTCCCTTTTCATTTTATTCCCATTTTCGCATCATTTTCAAGAGACTTTGTAAAATCCTACAAAATCGTAATTGTTATTTTTTTTAATGAGGATAGGTGAATTTCTATAATTTCATGTGTGAACTCCCTCAATTTGATATGTAAATTCCTACAATTTGGTAGTTTGTCTTTTCCAAAACAACCTTTTCGGTCTAAGTTGACTCACTGAGTTCTCGCATCAGGCCGCAAGACTCTGGCCTACGGCCTATTCCTACGCTTTTCATAAAACAACGTGAGCCGCAGAAGATTTTACTTATTGCATGCTAGTAATTTGGTAACTTTTAGTACCAAGTTGGCGACTGTCGCTCGCGCATTTTGAAGTTATCCGAGAGTCTTCAACCTTCGGCCAACGCGCTAGTAATAGGTGAATTACTACAATGTGTTACGAAGGAGGTAAATTTTTTTGTATTCTGAAGTAGTATTCACATATTAAATTCTTTCAAACCTAAAAACTGAAACAAACACGATTTTTCTTATTTTCTTAATCTTTTTTTGTTTCTTCGATCGCTTTCCTCATCCTCTCATTTCATTTCTTCGTTTTTCTCGTTGATTCTCTAATCAAACTTCGTATAGGTGACTGATATCCTTCCACTCATTCGACTAAAACTCTCTTATTTCATTCTTCCTCATGTTTACATTTATCGATATGACAACTATTTAGAGCACCGTCCAATCGTCACTACTAAACACTCTCATAATTACGCCTGACAATTTAATTGACACGATACATCCATCTCACTAAGCTGGATTATCTTTTTGTCTTTCCTTCATTCTTCTGCTCGCGTACGTAGTCTATCAGTGTCCGCATATTCTGTAAAAAAATTCTCAATTTCAAATCCAAATATATTGTAGCAAATTATGAATATGTAACTTGTTTTTACCCCTACAATTAACGTACACCACTTCTCATAAAAAGAAGAATCCTGAACGCGAGTGAATATACAAACATTAGAAGTGGCTTGGAGAAATACTATTTCCTCTTGGAAACATTGATGAGCTCTCACTTCTAATTCCCCCACTCCCAGCTGTTCCCTGCGCAGCCCGCTCGTTCGACGGCCGGCACAAGGCTTCCCCGTCGCTTCCGCCAGCCGGTGGGCCAGTGCCGGCACCCGCCGCGGCCCGCGACGCGCTCCCGAGGGCGCCCGGCCACCGCCCGCTCCGCTCCTCTCCGTCGCGCTGCCGCCGCCGCCGCCGCCTGCTAAAACGTTAACGACTCGCGTTTTATTCTCCGAGTTGGCGCACATCTGTTCCCGCTGCGCCCACTGGCCCCGGCGTCGGCACGGACTGCGCCGCTCCCGGCTCCTCCGAAGCTCCCGCTGCTGCTCCGCCCTCACCGCCCTCTCGCCTTCGTCATCGCTGGACCTTGCCGTAGCTCTCTCACGCCCTTTCCTACCTTTGCGTCCTCATTTACCCCGCCGGCCGGTCTCCCCCGCTCTCCTTGCCGTGTCTGCCGCCCCCGCCACCCCTTCTGCTGCCTGCGTCGCCCACGAAAGCCGGTCTTCCCTCTATCTGCGCTGATCCACTCATTCCCTACCTTCCCGGCGCACCTCTCATGGTCCTTCGTCCTCACACCTCACTGTTTCCATCACACACTGGCCCATCCCTACTGTCCTCACCGTCTTGTTCCGTTCGCAAGACATCTCCGCACCCGCTAGCTATAATTCCCTTTCCCCCTTCCTACCCAACCCTCCATTCCCCGTTGCCCCTTCCCCTGTGCCTGCTCACCCCTTCCCGTCGCCGTCGCCGCCGTCCGAGGCGCGCTCTCTAATTGAAAGTAGAGTGCATGCATATTATATGCGACCCCAGCTGCGCGGCGCCGGCCGTGAATTCTTAAACGCGTCCCCGCGTGCCGCCGCCGCCGCCACCGCCGCCGCCACCGATCGCCCCGTGTCAGCCCCCCCCCCCACTTGCCACCCCCACACGCTCCTATCCGCGGGCCCTCAGAGAAGAGGAAACCGAGCCAGGGCTCGCAGGGCAGTTGTAGAGTAGAGGACTGCGCACCACCGCCGACCAGCAAGTCTTAACGAAGTTCCCGTGGTCTTCTAAGGCATTGCACCGCGATGAACGGGACGGTGGTGAAAGCGCATTGTGAGTCTGTAAAAGATTGCACGTCTCTGTCATTACGGAAGTAATGTGTATAGATGTGTGCGATATGTGTGAGTTTGCGAAAGTTGAAGAATGTGTAAGCGCATTCCAAAGACTTACAATAATTATCCTCTAATGAAGATAAGTTACATGAAAACGTTAGGAATAGGTAACTCATTAAATTCAATTTAGGAACACAAAACATTATCATTCTTCTTATATCCCTTGAATTTTCCTTTAAGCTATATTTTTCTTCATTTTTTTCAACAATAACGTTTATTTTTTATTTTTAAGTAAACAATGCTCCATTTATATTTATAAACATAGGGTTAAAATAATTTTAAAGTTTACATTATCCTAGAAACTGTCTATGTTGACAATGTATAATATCAATCTAAAAGTATTATAAAGAAAGAAATTGTGTTTATACATAGAAGCAAACATCTTCAATTAAAAGCCTGAAGAAGTATTGTCTGTCAGATCAGACGTAGGTTCAAGCGATCAGGCGATATTGTGTAGGTTGTAATTCTCCAAAGACATCTCCATGAACATTTAATCAACCGTGAGATTTTGGTTTAACGAGCCTTGTAATTGTAGCAATTTTGTTAAAACATTTGTGGAACAAGAAAAACTGTAAGAAATAGTTTACTTACACAGTGGTGGGGTATTATCCAAAGAGAAGAGAGAACTTATCTTGTGCAGGCAATTCAAATAAAACCAGCGTTCAAACAGAATTCGCCCCTTCAATGTCCCTTCTTTCCTGGCGCATCGCGTCGCGAGCCGACAGAAGGCTCTAGCGTCGAAACTCCAAGCAGCCCACTCAAGGCCAGCGCAGCGCTCCTGCACCGCCGCCATTCGGGCGCGGGCGTTCCCTGTTCGCGCCACTGACATAATTCCCCTCTTAAATGCATTAACCATGGGGAATACCTCCGAGATTTCCGCGGCGGCCCGCGGGGCGGCCCCGGGCGACCAGCGGCTCCGCGCACCGTCCCGCCCCAGCCCCCGCCCCGCTCCCGTCGTCGACGCCGCCGCCGCCGCCGCCGCCGCCGCCCGCTCCTCATCCCGCAAACATTGCCTGGCGGCGCAGCGCTTGCGCCTTCATAAATATGAAGCAACAGCGCCGCAGGCCCACAGAAGCGGCGGTGGCGGCAACGCGGCTGCCCGCCCGCACAGTTAATAATTCCCCCGCTAACAGCCCTCGCGCCGCCGCTCGATTGCTCTTGTTGGCGCCCGCCGCCGCCGCCGCCAATGCCACTGCCACTACCACTATCTCCTCCTCCTCCTCCTCCTCCTCCTCCTCCTCCTCCTCCTCCTCCTCCTCCTCCTCCTCCTCCTCCTCCTCCTCCACCACCACCACCACCAACACCACCACCACCACCACCACCACCACCTCCGGCACTGGTACTGTGCTACTGATCCCGCGCTTCTCGGTTGGAGTGCCCGACGTCCCTTCGTCCCACTACCAGACCGCTTCGTCTGCGGACCGATTCCGTCGGCCTGTTAATTCTGCGAACTGTCTAGTGCCCATGTGTCCATTTCAAGTAACCAAATATGTTTTCTGGTTAGCCACTGTCTATATTCATTGTTTGAGATGGTTCTGTCGTCACCATTGGCCGCTCGTGCGCCTTTACCAACCATTGCGCCGATTCCTCGGAAACACCTCCAAGCACTAAATGCAATCGTCAGCTTCCGCGGCCAGAGTCATAGTCAAGGTTCTCGATTGTTCGGTAATGGTCGAGTTTCGACCATCATATCGTGGTCTTCTTCGGGGCTAGGGCTGGATGCTTTCGCAGGTCGGGCCCCGCGAAAGTAGGGTGGTGAAATTGAGACCTTTGATTTGGTCGAACAAAGTGCTTTCATCAAGTTCTTCGTCAGCGAGGTTTACTGTACTACATTGATGATTTGATGGGCATCCGTATTTGAATGTTGCTTGGATTTGAGACCGTAGAATTTTCTCAACTGCCGTGTCTTGGCGACTTCGTGTACATTCAGGACGTACTCCGCTCTAGCAGAATCCAAGTTGTTGCAGTCTTCTCCATTTAGTATTGAAGTCAACTCCAGATGAAAATGGAACAATCTGTTCACGATGAAGGCTATGAAAGGTCTAGTTTGTCGATTCCTCACTGTCCTCGACGTGGCGTCACTTGGGCAGCCTAGAACCTTCACCTTCAAGCAAGCATCTAGCGCCTCTCTTCTTCAACGTTTTGAATGTGTTCCTTCAATTACGTTGTTGTGACGTCTCATTCTTTCTATTATCTTAAATATTTCCAGCTGTTGTGTCATTCAAAGAACCGTCTCTGATATTTAATGCCAACACATTTCCAAGGCTGTTTCTGTAGACACACGTTATCGTCTCGTCTGCTTCATACATTTGTTATCATAGGTTTTTCCATGATATTTCGCTGCCTTCTTTACGCTGTCAGCCTCTAATTGTTCTTTACCTTCAAGATAGCATTATCTTGCTATTATCTGCCAGAGATACATTGCTAAGGAGTTTGCTCAGAGCTATAAAATTATCATTCTCTCTCAACATCAGAATGTCTTAAGAGTGAGACTTTGAAAACAATCACTGAATACTACGCTGATAATTTAGGGACTCAACGTAAATAGCACTCATATGTTGTAATGAATTCCTAATTAAAGTAAAAAAACAATACCGACATATCAAAATGAATCTTTACTTTCTATTCACATTTCTTTGCTTTTTAAAAGAAGCATAAATATGAAGAGAAACTGAGCGTAAATACCTATTTATATTATTTACGATAGTAAATTTGTCACGGTAGACAGAATTACGTCTATGAAAATAATCTCTCTCATCTACATTTCCTTTGGTCAAGAAAGTTTTCTAATGTGTTAAGGTAGTTTAATTTATGAGTTTAGAAACCGCACGTAAGTGTTGATAACACAAGTAGGAATTTCTCCGTGACTACTATGACTACTTAGATAAGTATGATTTTCAAAATTAAGGTTATCAGTTTTCTTAAAAAAGCTATACATTGAATAAGTTTAAAAACAATCTCTAAATGTTGGGAAAAAGGAAAATCTTTTAATTTGTAGGGAATTGAATCCTCAAGTAAATCATTTATTATGACAAAATATTATTTCAAAGTACGATTACCATATGGAAGTAATTATTGTTTCCCAACACGATTTCTATCACAATATACACAGCTTGGCAATTCAGTATCGTTCGTTTGACTATCCTTTATATGAAAGTTGAAGAAGAAAAAATAACTTTAAATTTTAATCAACTTCTCAGTAGCTTGGGTGCACTTCACCGTCTTTTGGTTGAAAAGTATGAGTTAAAACGTAATACTCAGTATTATATGACTATGATACTTTATCGAATTTCTGTTCTCTGATAAGTATATTTTCTTCTTGAGATATTGGCCATAAATGCAAACGTGTTTGGCTACTTCAATAAATAATATATAACTCTTCTCATTAAGGAATGAATGTGTGAATTGTATTAGATGAAAACAGCAATTATATTACACATAAATTTAATAGCATTTCAACTGCTCTCATGCGCACATTTTACAGAACATTACTGTATATTTCAACAGAATTAATACCAAAACCAAATCTAGTGAGTTTTTAGACTAATCTTACATTTTAGATTCGAAATCATTAACAATTATTACGTTCGGAATGCTTACTATCTCTACGAAAATCATTCCATCTCTTCACATTTGTACATAAAATGAAGATGAAATGCTGCCCTAAGCCATCCATCCCGGCTTGAGTATTTTAGTGAATGCTGCACCTAACTATGATCCAGTAACATACCACCCTTCAATTTTCATTTATTAAATAATATAAATTCAATAATTAAAATAATATTGCAGAGGATTGCCAAGCGGACGGTACAACCGAGCCAAAACCATCCATACTTGGGATTACGGCAGATCTCTCAACTGTATGGAAGAGCCAACTCATCCACGCCAGACTTAACAGTAAGTGGCAATAATACCTCCGCAGATCGGAGAGTGTGTGGCCTATACATCTCCATCAGACTAATGGTTTACCCGAACGCAATATCCAAAATCATTGCAAAAAACGGAAAATTTATAATTAAGAAATAACAAAATAGTCGTTATTAAATTATCCCGTTTGTCAATTCAATAACTAGGATGTTTATATGCACATTTGCTTTCCAGTGTATTTGCTCACTTTTCTGGTCCATTTACAGACCTAAATAAATTTGTTTCATTTTGACAGTTCTATGAAACCACAAACAAACAATATTGAAGCCAAGAACAAAGAACGGGTCTTTATTCTTGTCTTCAGTAAAATAATTGTATGCACACTACTTTTCGTAATACATGCATTATTTCACAATTGTTTTGCAAACGATTGACATTAGGACTGCTCGAAAAGATATTAATTTGGATGTAAGATGATTTGGTTTATGTCTTCCCGGAAAATATTACAACAAATTGTAAAGCTAAAATTTACGCTCAACGAAATATCATCTCAGCAGTTGAAACCAGCAAACAAACAATGACAGGGGTGAACTGACAGAATATTACGATCGGTACTGAATTTAATCCTCTGAGCTATGACAATGTGTGCATAAAATGTCACACGCTTGTCTGTACTTCCATTTTTTGATGACTAACTCTTACTGTTAGTTTGATCGGTGGAAATCTGACCGATGTCAATCTGATTCCCAATGTGGTCGGTTTCTCAGTCTGAAAGGTGTCGAAACTAGAACTCCGATTCTTCAAAGAGCGGAATGGCCGGGCATGGCAAGCAAGTTCACATCCAGCGATAAAGGGACAGGCCAGACGGTCTGGCTGACCTCACTAGGAGCCTCAAGGCGACGCGAAGCCATGAATTAAACATCCTTTATCTGCGTCTCCGGCACCTTAAGGCTGGCTTACCACCGCCCCGCCCGAAAGGACAGATACGAATGTGTACATACGCTCGTCTCGCTTTCAGTCGCCCTTGCTCCTCTCTCGGGCGCTCCCCCGATCCTCGTTGCTCGGATTTTTAATCGCCCTTTCTTTCTCCGACTTCCACAACTCCCATCTCATGCATTTTAATGGCGCCAGTTATCGCGAGATGTAGCGACTTGAGTTAATGTGAAATGACCCTTTCCCGGCGCCTTCGCTCAAATTTGAGAAAATCGTATGAGTGGAATTGTTAATTGCGCTCATAAAACGATTTTTTTAATCGTTGGCAAGGGACTTTGTGAATCTTCCAACGGAAAAGTGCACTTAGGTTGAGGATAGTCCATTGCTTTTCTTCCTTGTCTACTCTTTTATCCTAAAAATTCTCAGTAACTTGTTACTGTTAACGTGATGTTTCAACCATATCTCTCGTTAGATGAGACTTTTAATATTTTGTTGAAATATATTCTGAGTTTTTATTGTTCATATTAGCCGTCGATTGTGCTAACCTACTTTCAGTTCATTTGTCTCCAAACTATATCTTAAATTGTTTTTTAGAAAAAATTGGGAAAAAAAACCTCTGTTCATAATTTTTTCGCAGAAGTGATGAACAGTACTAATTCTACATCCCACCTCACCAACTTTTCAACCCGTTCTAACTAAAAATTCTTCATCCGGGAGCTTAATTACTTCGTCCGCTAGCAGAGGCCGCTTTCGGTAGCGTTGCAACTCGCAACAAAACATGATTTCCCGGACCGCGGCCGCACCTAAACCCTCTCGACACGAAATAAAATAATTCCTCTAATTATTCTCTCTCCCCGCTCGGCCTATCACGGCCGGGTGTTATCTTTGTTTCCGAACGGTAGGGAGATAATTACTCATTGTAATTGCTCTAATAACCCTGGCGCGTCCAGCGGTCTACTCTACAGAATTGCGCGCCGGTTTGCGCGGGTGTAAAATCTGTTTAATTATACTTCGGAGAGAGGCTGCGCTTTGCGGCCATTTCGCGACGAATCGATAGAGGGCGTTTTATTGTGGTCGCGCCGCGGTTTCGGGGGTCGAGGAGCGGAGCGGAGCGGAGCGGAACGGGGCGGGGCTGGGCGGGGCAGAACAGGGCGGAGCGGGGCGAGCGTGCGACCAGCTGATTGTGCGGGGAATAATGGATGCGGCGGCCTCAGTCTTTTTTTTGGGGGGGGGATAGGATGAGTGACCCTGCGTCTGACCCAGAACGTAGACCCTTTTCTTTTTTAACTTGCAGGCTGAAGATCCTAACTTGAGATTCGAAAATTGAATTTCACTTGTAAACGTGATATGGAAATATCGAACTTTCTGGAGAAGTAAGTGGTTCTTTGGCCTGCCGTGTCCATTCGCTTGCATACATGATTTTCAAAGATATGTTTGTCTTATTGTTGTTTTTTTAATAGAAACGTGTATTCGTGAAAACAGAAGAGGAAATAGAAAAGAATCACATTATCTAAACTGCTTACCTAAAAAAATACTAGGATACGTCGGTACGCGCAGAGCATGTCTCAACGAAGAGCATTGAGAGACATAGCTCTAGAAAGCATTGATGCCAAAGAGTGAAATGTTAACTATTCCCCTTTTTTTATTTAAAAAAAGTGTCAAGAATCAGACCTTCCATGCTTGTTCAGTGACATGTGTACAAAACATGTTTGAGTTCTTCGTTTATCATGAGGAGTCACTACCGTCAGATACATTTTGAGGATGAGGAGTTTATCACTAACGTCAGATACATATTTTGACCAACGCTGAAGCCTTGATAGGCGTATTCTGATCGTATGAATACATGGAGTTTTCCAAATATGTTGTAAGAAGGTTGTTAGAGATAATAATTACCTTACGGATTACTTAGTCATGTAACCGTTCTTGAGAAAAACACTTGAAAATAACATCTTTATTTGGCATTTTGACTGCTTCTGACCCATTACCTTCCCAGTCATTAAATCAATACTTCTACTTTTGTATATATTAACAATATTGCACCTAAATTTTGAGGCTTATCATACGTGTGCCATAAATTCCTCTCATAGTTTCAGTCGAAATCTAGTTCAAGTGATTTTAAGACTGTAGGTATCATAACCGCAAATGTTTAATTGTGGTATATCCTCAACTGTTGTTTAGATTTGACAAGATATGACAGTATAACTAAAAGTTTAAGAAATCCGTAAATTGATAGTCTTATTGAAATGATCATTTTTAGCATTATTATGTGAACTTCAAACTTGCGGCAATGAGATCACTCATACGGATTTCATGTCACTCAACAAACACCACCACCTCCTTTGAGTTGGTGGCTAGTTATTTGATTCTATCGAGTGCAAAGACATTATCTATTTTCTGATCAATAACGTAAAAATTTCGTTAATTTTACACATATATGTGCTCTCCGCCCTTTTCACGAATTTCTTCGTACTTGATACAAGAATCAATGTACGTGCATTGTTTTTACTTGTTGTGAAAAAGGAAAGTTTAAGTGTGCAATACATCACAATATAAAATCGTTTAGGTGAAAATACTGGGTTCTAACCCCGCCCTTTCGTATTATCCTTTGCCTTCGCTTGAATATTCGTACGATCCTCCTGTCCATTATTTTGTAACTTTCTTGTCTCGTGACCTAGTTTTTCCAAAAGACAAAAGCACACATGGCATTTAGCTTCTGCGCCCCTCCGCTGGAGCAGCCACAAGGAGAAGCGTCTTTAAAAATAACCTGTGGCCGGGCAGCGTCGCGTCGCCCGCCTTCATCTTCGCACGTCCGCTCCGGTGGGCCGCGCCCGGCGGTTGCGCTCACGGGAAGGCGGGTGGCAGGGCGGGCGAGACGACGGATGAGCAGGCGAGTGTTTGGCGAATGAGCAAGTGTGTGGGTGAGAAGGCCAGCGGCGGGGATGGTGCACGGGGGACGGAGTCGGTGATGTGTGCGTGTGTGTGTGTGTGTGTGTGTGTGTGAGAGAGAGAGAGAGAGAGAGAGAGAATGGGGGGAGCAAGCGTGTGTGTGTGTGTGTGTATGAGAGCGCAGGCGAGCTGATGGGCAGCGTAAGGCATGCGGAGGGGACTCGCGGAACCCTCGCCTTAGCCCTTGAAACTTATCGCGATAAGGCTGCGCTGCGAGCGACGGCGGTGGCGGTGGCGGCGGCTACAAGGGAAGTAGAGACGTTTCGCAGTGGGCCGAAATGAAACGTAATTGGTGTGCGTAGCATTTTCATTAGTTATTTCTAAACAAGGCTTTCCATAAAAGAAACCAAATGTGTAATACATGTATAAATAAAAGCGGAAAACAATGTCCTTCCTAATTCTCTTCAAGCTTTTTCAACGCTCCTGTTTGCTTTTCATATTTATTTTAAAAGTGATAAATGTTCAATAATAACTTTCAACAAGCTTTCCCTTTTATGGACATAAGCACGAACATTTCAAAATGTGAGATGTCTTTAAACAGCGTTCACTTTTATTTGCTGAGAAAAATGCAACTTTCGTTTCTATTTGTCGTAGTCTTTACACAGGCGTTTCAGGAAGCAGTCGTTGTCTTGCCTCCTTATCAATTGAGAATGTTTTTTGTCGAGTACGCCTTTTCGCTCGTTTGGGACCAATGTGCTCTGCTCCACGGCGCGCGGAGCGTGCCCGCGCCCTCGCTCCAAGGGTCGAAGGCTGAACATCGCCGCCGCCGCCTTCATAATTTATCAACGGATATAAAACGTGACGGCGGACGTGGGCGCCGACAGCGGAGGCGGCTTGGGTCCTCCGTGGCACCATGCGCCAGGCGGCCCTCGGAGGCTGGAGGACGCCTGGGGGGTCTACTCATTTCGCTAACGCCTCCGCCGTCATCACGGTTGCTCTCGGCTGCCCGCCATTTGCCCCAAAGAAGACCACAGAAACATATATAAGTCTACAGGCAGTGACCCTCCGATGGTACGGACTTCGCGGAAGCATGCAACTAAGCCGCGACGGTTTTAAGCCTCGAAATGTATTCATTGCTATAGAATCACTGTAATACTCGTTGAATTCTCCATCAATCAGCCGGCTGAGTTGGCTCAGGGCAATAACGCTTGTTACTGCAGCGACTCTAACCAGGAGGTTCTAAGAAACGAAACTCGTCCATAGCGAAGTTTCGAGCCTAGGAAGATAGCTAGGCCAAATTCAGTCGCTGTCTAGGGGGTAATCCTAGCGACCGGCTGTTCTAAATGGTACTTTTCCTGTGATATCTTCAGTCAGTACCAGGCGAATTGCAGGAGCAGAACGCTGACAAACAGGCCACGGACCGTGATGTACTTTATTTTCATATTTCCCTTAAACAACGCATTCTTAATATAATGATCCTTGAAATTTCAAAAAAAAATTAAAATAACCGTATGACTTCTTATGAAATACATTCAGACGTGGTTGTAGATTTTCTTTTAAAGAAGCACTCTTATTTGCATTAACAGCAGAGATATTCCGATTTTATTACCCTTTATCTTTAGTGACGTTTATGAAGTACCCTTCCTGTTCCAATTCGTGATGTTTCTGGTAGTGCTCACCGAAGACGATTCCGTCCACAAATTATTAACGCCATCTTGAATTATTTACGTCAGTTTCAGATCGGTATTCAAATATTCATTGAGTACTGAAAGCAGTTCATCTAGTTACATTTAACATTTACCGAAGCGAAAGAGGGTGCTCCCCAATTCGAAAAGTTCATTCGTCGACGTCGCTTTGTATAAATAAGTTGTGAGCTTTAATTC
This sequence comes from Gryllus longicercus, assembly GCA_038098605.1. Classification (NCBI taxonomy): domain Eukaryota; kingdom Metazoa; phylum Arthropoda; class Insecta; order Orthoptera; family Gryllidae; genus Gryllus; species Gryllus longicercus. The sequence continues at coordinate 5,125,510 of JAZDUA010000031.1, forward strand.
TCTTATAAAGAGAGACGACACAGCTAAATTAAACGAATAGATAAAATAATCTTCATAGCAGTCGTAACATATTCCCGTTACTGTACTACCAGCTATTGTCCTTAATATCTAGAACATCTTTTCAACCCAATCGATTTTGTAGTTGTTAGGTAGAAGCTGTTTTCATGAAGCTCACTTCCCTACTGGATCAGCTGTTCAATGTGTCCACTTTCTGCCAATATATACATTTGCCTCAACTTGAATTGACCTTCTACATACTTTTCTGCTCCTCTGATCGCTTGCCCTTGCTGACGGCTATTCGTTCGTTCATTCGCACGTTCACCTCTCTCTACTCTGTCCTTTGGCCCGAACTCCCCCGTTCGCTCCCTCGCTCACCCACTCGCTCGCTCGCCCGGCTGACGCCCATCAGCTCCGGAGTAACGCCTCTGAGGAACCGCCCTCCCCCCCCCCCGATTCCGTCTCCCTCCGGGCCGCCCCTTCCCCAAACTTTTAATGAGATTCTTGGGTTAAAGGGGCCGGGTCAAGGCCTTCTACACGCCCCCATTCAAATGACTTTACAGTAAATTGACAAATTAAAGTTAAACTTTGATGAGATAGATAAATGAATAACCAATGAACTTTACTTAGAATGAGCCCGTTTTCTTTGAACAAACAGTAGAGAGAAGGAGGAAGCGAAGGAGGTAGTGGAATCTCGAGAAGAGGAAGGAGGCGAGAAAGATTTTAAAAGTTTGATCTAGGAGTCCCTAGGGATTTGATGAATGGACTTTCTCTATCTGGCGATGGGAGGGTTAGTCACGGGTCCGTTCATTCTTCTGAAAAGAGGTCACGTTAGTTCTTTCAGGACAGGATGTACGTTCTGCATATTCATTCTGAAAAGAAATTGCATTACATCTTCTTGTTTCAGGACAGGATACTTTCTGCATATGATTTTTTGTGTTAAAAATGGAGGAATAGAGTACAAAGTCATCTGGAGTTTGCAGCTCCCTTTCTAGAATTATAATGTGAAAATATATTTTATAGGAACGAAACGAACGATTATACATTATATTTCATTAATAACATTGTATGTGGTTGCTTTACATTGCTGATATGTGCATTCAACTTTCGGAGGGTGATAATCCACCCTTGATGCTATATGCTAAAGACAATATTCGAAGTTTACTTTGTTAATTCTGGTTAACAGCTTTATAATAATCCTACCGACCGTGTCGACAGCCACATATTCTTTCCCTGTCACCTAAACCGCCACTTAGCTATCTCTGCTTCCCTCCAAGACTTTCGTACATACTGTACCTCTTTTCTTTCTAGTTATCAGTTTCATCTCAGTATCGTTCTTCTTGTCTTCATTGACATTCTTCCATTTATTCGTGTTCCTTCTTTCCTGTTCTACGTATTACATGCTTCTCTTTGTCGTTCCACTTTAAATTAATGCATCTGTATCCTTCAGTTCTTTTCCTTCTTCATTTTGATTTGGTTTCACTCATTTTTTCATTGTTTACTTGTCTCTTCGTCCATTTTCTACTGAAGTACGTTTATTTCTCTTATCCTTGATTGTCTACTTGCCAGTTTCATCGCCCTCCCGACACCTGCTCCCCGCTCCTCCATTTTCTCTCACTTTAAACGAAGAACACTGCGTTACTCTTCAATTCCACAGTAAACAGTAAACTCTGAGTGGAGCACTTCGTCTGCTCCCTCTATTTCCATCGAACTCATCCTCTCCGCCACTGACATCTTCCTCTGCCCCACCCTTTCCCCTTCGCTGACATCCTCTGCACTTCTCAGACCACCCACTTCTCGACTGTAGCCGCCACGACCGCCCTCACAACAACAACGCCCGCTACGTCAGCTCACACTACGTCTCCCCCACCTCGCCCCGCCCCACACCGCTTCCCCTGCGCCCCGAGTTCTAAGAAGCGCGTGTCGCCCTCCTCTGCGAGTGACGCCGCGCTCCATCAAGGGCTCCGGGGAGCGTGGGAGGGCCCGAAAGAACACGCGCCGCCCCCGCCCCGCCGCTGCGAATTAATTGAAATACATTTGAGCGTATTTAGACCTAACGGCGCTCGCCCATGGGGCACGGGCGGGCGCGTGGGCGGGGGCGGGGGCGCTGAGGGCGGGGCATGCTGCACGTAATATCTGTTGGTGACACTACCCAATCAATAATATCGCGGGCGCAGCCTTGTTGCCATACTTTCGTCGCCTCCGCCGCCCGCTGCACCGGGGAGGGGGGGATACTAGTAACAATGTACCCGCCCCAGCCGCCTCCAGCGCAGATTTAACGCCGCCTCCGGACCGCGTCATGCGCACATGTTTATAGAGAGAGGGTAATGAAGAATGGAATGGCGGCCATTGTGTCGGCCAGTGCAGTAATTACGTGGCGGGTGGAGTGCAGGAGGAGACAGTGCAACTGAACTGATGCGAATTTCCATGATTTTTTTTTTTTTTGTGACTCATATTGCGAAGCGCCCCTGAAGCTAAGCGTCGTCGAAAGCAAATGGAATACGTGTTATTTTGAAATAAACGAGTGGCACATTTTTAATGTGAATAAACGGAAAAAAATTAATTTCGAAAGGCTTCTAATGCTTACCCTATTTTTTTTCTTTTTTTGCTTTTGTTTCATAATTTTCTAAAATTACGTCTTTTTTAATGCACATCAACCACAATTTTATGGTGTATTTACTATAAAACTCTAATACGTAATTGAATTGGTACACTGCGAAAGCAATGAAAACAGCAAATGAATGGTTCAAAAATATTTATTTGCTATCCGAAACGGAGAACGTTTGCCTGAAAATAAACTACTTAAAAATGATTAGAATTGACAAACTTCAGTGTAATGTATCAGACACATACTGCTTTAAGTGAATTTTGGAAAACGAAAAGTTCTTTACAACATTATGCACGAACAATAGGTATTTTGTGAAATGTATTATGGGCGGTTTTTGTATTATATTGTAATACGTTATACGTAAATATGTTCTAAAACGTGAAAATGATGATCATAAAATAAAAAGTGAGTGTTGCTATGATAAAAAGTAAATTTTGTTTCATCATAAAAATTACAAGTTTCATTATCCCAACAGACTGCTACATTATTTTACTGAAAAAAAAACTCGTTTTACGTGAAAGCTTTCAAATTTCCCCTGTAAACCCGTTTCTTTTCTTCTTATTCTGATACTGATTACTAGCATTGTGGCCGAATTTTGCTGATATGAAGGGTAGGTGTTAACAATACGGAGAAACAGCGAAATGAAAATAAGGGGAAACTGTAGAACCTCGACCCCTCTTCATCCACCACACAGTCTCACGTCCCGAACCCGGTATCTAGAAGGGCAAACCTAACTCAAAACTCGCCTTCCCACTGAAACCTCACTAATAAAAGAACGTTCCGCGGTGTTGAAACCTCGCTGCTGGAAAACCGTTGTTGGGCAGGGGAGCGGGCTCTGTCGCAGGCTGCGTGGCCCTCCCGCACCTGCGCCCTGCGCGCGCTCTCAGAGCCCAGGGCCCTCGGCAGAGCCGGCGGCAGCGGCAACAGCCTCGGCATGGGCGCCCCCTCCAGCGCCTCGGCTTAATATCTGCGCGGCATAAACCACCTCCACCAACAACAACACAACGGGCCCCCCAGCCTCCGCTTCCCTCGCTCGCCCGCCCTCGTCCGCTCACCTAACCGCCTTCTAGCTCACTCTCGTCCGACCGCCTCGCCCGACCGCCCTCGACCGACCGCCCTCGCCAGACCGCCCTCGCCCCACAACCCTCGCCCGACCGCCCTCACCCGACCGCCCTCGCCAGACCGCTCTCACCCGACCGCCCTCGCCAGACCGCCCTCGCTCCAAAACCCTCGCCCGACCGCCCTCACCCGACCGCCCTCGCCCCATAACCCTCGCCCGACCACCCTCGCCCGACCGCCCTCACCCCATAACCCTCGCCCGACCGCCCTCGCCCGACCGCCCTCGCCCGTCCGCCCTCGCCCGACCGCCCTCACCCGAATTTTTCTACCTCCATCTCCGCTGCCACAAGTACCACTGTGTCTCCATAAACTTATCGACTGCAGCCCACTTACCTCATTCACCTCCTCTTTTATTCACTTAAGCTTCATTCCGCTATTTCTTCCACTGCCAATACTAATGTTAAGTCGTCGATTCTGAAATCTCCGTTATCTACATTTCCGCAGCCGTAAAGTCACGTTCTGTCAATTGCGTGCTTCCAACTTTCACAGAATCATTGTTGTAATTGCCTTTACTTTGAATATCATCGGTTACTTTCTCGCCACTCAGACCATCAGCTTTGTTGTCGTACAATATCACCGACGCCATCGCCCACACCATCACTGTGACGTACCCTCCCACGCCGGCCTAAACTCCATTGCCACCCCTGTCGTCGCCGCAGCTACCGCCACCGCCGGCCGATGTCTCTTGTTGCAATATGCACGAGGGATTTCACGCTTGGAGACGCAGGGCGCGGTTTACTCACCGGGGGTTGAAGATCCGCGAGAATCTCTCCGCGCCACCCCCGCGCCCGCCAGCTCCCCTCCCCGCCCCCTCCCCGCCCCGTCGCCGCCGCCGCGTCTCCGCCTCCGCGTCCTCCCCGCCGACTCGCAAACTTCGAAGCGGCGGAGATGGTCGCAGTTTGATAAGATGAAGATGTACACACCCGACCGAGGCTCGCTGCCTCTCCGTGTCACGTCCCCGCCCTACCGTCTGCCCCCTCTCGACGCCCCCGGGTTCCTCGGAGGCAGCCGCCGCCCCTTTTACAAGGCTCCCCGTGATTGCAATAACTCAATTTACAATCTACATTTAGCAAATTGGCACAAGGGGGCGTGCGGGAGGAACTGGAGGAAGTACAGGGCTGATAAATTTAAACTTTCGTCACCTCGTGGGTGGGAGAGGGATTGTGCGGCGGGCGAAGGAGGAGGGGCAGATGAAGTCTCACGAGGCGGTTGCGAACGAAAAAGGAGACCAGAGGAATGCCACACAACCCAGGAAGTGAGATGTCTTTTGGAAGATACTCGGATATTCTTTAGCTGTATAATGACGATACTTCTTGAATCTGCAAAAATTCCAATGACGATGTAAAACTGCTTATGACAGCTTTTTTTTCTTTTCAGATTTAATTCGTTATTTTCTCTCTCATTTAATTATTGTTGTTTTTTTTTGTTTTTTGTTTCTCTTCTTCTCTTGTTTCTTTTCATATTTTCTTTTATCTTTGTTTGCTTCCTTCAACATCATTGATTTGGAGAAAAAGAAAAACATTTTTATGTATTTTAATACTTTTTTTAATTAAAACCATTAAAATCAAATGTGAGATCTAGATATCACATTTTAAGAGACAACTTGCATAAAATTGTAGGACATTATGTTTCTTATCCCGCCTTTCGTCTCACACACATTCGTATTTGTAACACATAAAAAAGAAACTGGTGAAATGAGAATAAACCATTAACATGCAGTAATCTTTTGAGATCAAGCGTAAAAAATCCGCAAAATAGTTTTCAAACACGCCGTTAATAGCGTTTCCAGAAGACATCTTCTATCTTGAATCTTCTCTGATGCTAAACCGTAGTGTTCTGATTCTTTATTATTTCGTAAATTTTGTGAGATACGTCCTACAAATATTACAGCTACTTTCGTTCAGCCATAAGCATAGTTGATTTATGTACATCTGTGATAATATAATTTTTTGTAATACGAACAAAATATTTTTTTTGTAGAAATCACTCTATAGATACTATTAAAATTATTTGAAGAAATGTTATGTCAATGCTTCTTCCACTATTCCGGAAAGCAAACAAGATTAAGTAGAAGTTGATGAAAATTGAAACGATGACTTCGTTACTTTTCCAAAACGTGTTCTCTCCACCTTCTCTCTAACCACGTTTACCGTTTCAAAAAAGTGTATTTTATAATACACGATTCGCATCCGGTTCGGGTGCGGTTCGGTTCGGGCCGGTTCGTGTCGGAGGCGAGCGAGCCAGCCAGCGCATGCGCGTGCGGCTGGCGGCGCGGCCGCCCGCGGGCCGCCAATCAGCAGTAAGCCCGCAGCGGAGGCGAGCGGCCCGCCGGCGCGGATCAGCCGCCTCCGCCCCTGCCCCTGCCCGCCACGTTCGGGACCTAATTACTGCGGGATTACCTCTCATTACCTGGCGTGCGCGTGCCAGCCGCCGCGCTCCTCCCTCCGTCTGGGCCACGGCTTCTTCCCCTCCTCCTCCTCCTCCTCCCCTTTTCCCACTCCCACATCCGCGCTCCGACCGTTTGCCACCCGGAGAAGGTACACGAGCGCGTGCATGACTTTGTCGCTAGTCCAATCAAGCGGCTGCCTTTTGTGCGTCCTGCTCGAGAGAGCTCGTCAAAGCGTCCAGAATGCTCTAGGCGCCACGCCGGCTGAGAAGGGTGAGAATATGCTGCACCAACTCGCGGGTAGTACGTATTACAAAATATTTCGCGGGTTCTATGTTTATTTTTTAATAATACTTTGAATATTAATGTTTACATAGGTTGTAAAAACTAGCCGATTATTTCATATAAATCCTTGAGAATAGAAACTAATCGTATGTAATTCTTAAAAATTAGTTTCGCTTAATTAGTCCACCACGTCGTTTAATCTGGATAGTACGTAGTTAGCTCTGACCTTTTGGGCGACCACAACAAGAGTCGAGATCCAACAGACGTGGAATGCGAGGAAAGGCTCCCGACTATTGCTTCATACATACTTAAACGTATAACAGACTAAAAACAAACAAAAAAAAACGGTAAAAACAGTTTGAAAAACATTTCGGTGGTAAGTAGAATTTAGATTGTCAGAATTAATTGTTTTTGTGTTTACAAAAATATGGACTTCGATGGAAAAGTACGTTTTCATGAAAATGTGCAATGTTCCCGTTTTGGACAACCGGTTGGCTAAAATAGGATACTCACATTAAAATGAAGATTTTTATTACAAAACATTTAGAAAGTCAATAATCGAATTAAGCAAACTGTGGCAAGTGCGAAACGTAAAAATAAACATTTTGTAAATTTGTATTTTAGTAACATTCTAGTTTGTACACGAACAAAATAGGGCCGAAATCATGCACAAAGGTCACAAATAAGTGTCATACCTTCTTCGACATTCGAATGGGCTTCGTGTGTCCAACCTCACTCTATCCAGTTTACGATCCAGGTACCATACTCTCTCCAGCTTTCAATCCCCATGGAATTTGTCGAAAGATCGTTGCAGAAGATACAGGCATTATCAGCATTTTCTCCTTCGGAACGAATTGCGGTTTCCTCAGGTGTTTTTTGTTTTTAGATTTTTAAACAGAGCTTTCTTCTGTTTATTATTTCTCAATTTATACTTGTTCTTGTGCTTCGAGTTCTGCTTAATCATTCAAAACGGAGTCGTCCCCGTTGTGGGCTGCTTCATTGTCCCCATTTGAGGTCATGACGACCGCTAGCAAACACAGCGTCTTTTTGCCACCATGCGAGATAACGTAATAAATTATATGTTAAAATGTTCCTTAAAAACTAGGAGAATGAATACTTTACTCACCAAAAGTACATGACTAAAAGTAGCTTGTTAAGATCCAATACACTAAATAGGTGAAATCGTAACAATTTTCAACAAAAACTTTGAAACTTTCGTAAAACAAATAATTACACGCACACGCATCCACAACTCCTTTCAAACTGTTTGACAGACTGTTTGTTCTCTAAGTATAGTAGTGCCATGATCGTCTCCCCTAAGTATCCCTTATCAGTAAGAAACTGAACGTCCCCGTTTGCCCTACTGTCTCCATTTTGTACAACTTTCTCCAAGTCCTGCATGCAGGCGTAGGAGGAAACTTGCACGCCCGACCTTTTTCTTTGATGTTCATGATGAAAGATAAATGTTTAAGAATGCGATGATGGCTCGTATAAGATGCGTGTTGGTATGAGAAGACGACCACCCCATAATCACATGGAAAAATCTCCTCTGCCGTACGCGAGAGTCGAACCGCAGCCACGGCTCAGCGTACTATGGTTCTAGCTCCAAGCCCCTGATCCATCGAGGCAGACTTTGTAAAGGTTGCAGATGGCTCTAAAACTACCAAATGTAGTTTGTACGTGTACTGCAGAATCAAAGTACAACTAAACAATTTCTTCTATATGAAATAAAATACATATTACAATTATTCAGCTGCTGTATGTCAAGCTATTTCGGGCTCTTTTCGATTTTCTTCTCTTTCGCTACTCTCAAGAAAATTTTTCTATGGGTCTGGAACAATGAAGGGAGGATCGTGTTCATTGGCACACAAATGACTAAGTACAGAGATTTTGATGTACTATTTTAGTTGCTCCAAAATGAACAAAAAGAGAAAACTATAGTTTTACTCTCGATTACTTACGATGTCCTACGCAGCATAGAAGTGAATAACATTCCCAGTATTTAAACACCGTCACTTACGTCACCCAAAAAGAGTACCTTACTTCACCGTACTTACGCCTCTTGTGCATTTCTCTCCATCCAGTAGTGAATGAGAGTTGAATACTGGAGTCTCCCTTTTTTGACGTAGCTAAAGGTTACCAAATTGGCAGCAGGTTGACATATGATACCAAACTGGTGGCACTCTGAGTACAGTGGCTGAGCTGTATTTTTATGGCTCATGAAGTATGTAGCTACTCGACATGTCTCAAAGGTTTTGACAATTGGAACGAAATTTGTATCTCGTACAGATTGGTCAATGGATGGGTTTATCCAATGGGTGGGTGTAATTATTCAAATAGACTTTTCAGAATTCCTCATTCTTTGTCAAGATGATTTTTTTCAATTAGCAATTGTATATATTTTGCAACATTTTTCTTGTTGTATCTGAAGAAAAACATTTTGATTTTATTGCAGGGAGCGTCCTCCAGCTTAGTAGTCAAATTCGCAGACACTGAGAAGGAGCGTCAGCTACGTCGCATGCAACAGATGGCTGGCAACATGAGTCTGCTCAATCCTTTTGTCTTCAACCAGTTTGGAGCCTATGGTGCTTATGCCCAGGTAATGTTGAAATTTATATTTTTCCTTCAATGTGAAGCAACTATTTTTTGTTTAATGTGTTTCGTACATTTCATAAAAGGGGAAGAATAGTGTTTCAAAGTCACCATTGTAATAGAACCAAATAGTATAGAGGCAATAAGTGAGTAATAATACTATAGAGACAATCTGAAATATAATGGTAGACATTTAAGGCTAGCATCCCCTAGTGACCCTACTTGTCATAACCATTGTGGTATTAAGTTCAAAGTATATAAGTTGGAAATATTTTTCAGTTTACTTATGATTTCGATTTTTTTGTTTGTTTTCTTCCTCTCACTGAGAAGTTGTAAGTCACGAAGTCTATTAGTCCTTACGGAATTTGTGTTGAATTGTGTTTGAATTTGCTTTATTATGTAAACACTTATCATTATCTAATTAAGTGCAGGTATCAAATTATCAAGTCACTGTTTTGTATTGCTTGTGGTATTTTACATTTACTTTTATATAAGTGTCCCAAAATCTAAAATTTAATATATAAATATAAAAGAACGAGAACAAATAAATAAATAAATCTTGATAATAATGATGATAATAATAATAATAATAATAACAATAGTAATAATAATAATAGTAATAATAATAATAATAATAATAATAATAATAATAATAGTAATAGTAATAATAATCCAAAAAATTGTATATTCAATCTTTTAAATTATTTACATGCTCATAAGAGAAAAATTAAACCTAGGTAATATGTAGGTAAACCTAGGTAATATAGGTAATATGAAAGATTTAGCATTGATTTTCAGAATCATAGGTACAATTATTACCATACAATATTAAGTATGAAATTATATTTTCAAATTTATTTCCAACATACACCAAAAACACAATAAAAACACACTTCCAATCTTCATCTAAGACATTTGTGCATTTCATACACTAGTGTTCCAGTGTAGTATTTAATGAAAGTAAAATAATTATAAACAAAACAATTACCTAACTAATTTATACAGAACAAGAATCTCAATATTTTTTCTTGCAATATTGTTTGAAAGTAATATTTTTGCTTGTAGATATCTTGTACATATATGCATTGTTCCCAAGAACTTAAGATACCCGTGTACCTCTAAATGACGTTTTTTCTGTGAAAAATTGTAATTTTTGTATTTCATTGTTTCTTGTGGACTTTTCAATGCTTAAAATACTTTGTTTTTAAGTTTGTTAGTCTTTTTATATATTTGTTTCTCTACAAATGCACAATACACATGCCACACCCCAAGGTCATTTGCAGTTCAGGATTAGTATAGTTTAGTGATCATCATGATTGCTAAAAATGAAAGAAAAATCAAATTATTTCATGAGAAATTATTTATGTTGTTGCCTCAAAAGCAGAACAACTGTTTTGGACAAATTCTTTCCTGTAGTTAGAAAACAAGTGTTCACAGACAACCATTTTAGAGCTAATGAATCTTAATCTAGCTTTTCCCTAAAGTAACTTTTTCTTTTGTCTGGCCCACTTAATAATTCTTCTTATTTTGAAAATATCTTTATGATTAATTTTGTTTTCAATAGCAAAAAGTCAATTCTCGTGCCTAAGACTGAACTTGTTATCAAAAATGCATTTTAGTAATAATAAATTGCTCTGTAATCAATAATAAATTGCTCTGTTACCAATGATTTTTAAAAGTTTTTATTTAAATCCATGTAAATTATATACAGGTCCCTTATCAATCTTCAAATTTAGGTTAAGACACTAAAGTGTAATACAAAAACCATCTTACCAAAGAACCATCAAAAAATGTTTAATGGTTCTGACCTATGATGTTACAAAATCTTACTGTTTTCAGAAGGAAAAGGGATAATCTAATTTTCTTTTTCTATTTTTTTATTTATTTATTTTTATTTATTTATTTATTTATTTATTTATTTATTTATTTATTTATTTATTTATTTATTTATTTATTTATTTATTTATTTATTTATTTATTTATTTATTTATTTATTTATTTATTTATTTATTTATTTATTTATATATTTATTTTTAAAGTTTTGTGAATTTTGTTAGTACATAATCCTATGAGTAGGCATGTTTAAATTCAGATACATGTCATCAATAAAAATTTTAAAACTCAAGTTGTCGAGTACTTTAAACAATTTTTTTTCTTGTAGATTTATTATTGTTAAAAATTTAATTTAATAGTATAATATAATTCATAAAAATATAATCACTAATGTATATATGGTTCTTTCATGGTGTCTGTGCTTCTTTTGAACACATCACACCATACTTCTCATTACCGGTAGGTAAAACAGCAACAAGCAGCATTGATGGCTGCAGCAACAGCACAGGGTACTTACATCAATCCCATGGCTGCTCTTGCCACGCAGATTCCTCATGCCACCCTGAATGGCATGGCAAATCCAGTTGTCCCTCCCACATCAGGTAAGCAATAATCAAAATTCTTCTCTCTTTCTTCATTAGACTCAAAACACAATGGAAATCAATTTCCCCTTACCAAAAGTGTTACCTTATTCATCAAATATTACTTTTTTATTATGCACTTACATTGTATGCTTTCTTCCATTTAACTTCCTTACTTTTGGTAAATAACAACATATATTTTCTTTTACTATTCATTTTATTTATGTATTTTACATAAACTGTCTTTCTTTGACAAATTTTGAAAATGGGTGTCAGTCTCTTTAAGTGATCAAAATGCACTTTTCAATCCATTTCAAATATTTCAAATTTGATTTCCATGATTTCAAGCTTCTTTACTCCTTACTTACTCCTTTTTTTTTCTTCTTCTTTTCAAAAATCCAGTCTGTTTTAAAAGATAATGAGTTGAATGGGAAAATTCTTACATAATCAAATGCAAATTCCTATTTAACCTGATTGTTTGACATTCTACAATAATAAAACATTAAGTCAAGTAAGAAAGAACAAAAATAATACATTATGAAAAGGAAACATAATTAATATTCTCTTACTTTTTGAAATTAATTTAAGAGATTTATGTTTACCTAAAATAACAATCAAATGATACCTTAATCAACTATATGCGGTTGGCAGTTGAAAAAAAACATATATAGGTAAAAAATATTTGTGAAATCCTTTTAGATACAATGTATTATTTAAATAAAAATATGGGTAATGGAAGAATATTGAACATTTTCATGCACCAATACAACTAAATATTACTTTTCTTATTATTATGTATTCATATATTTCATTGCACTTGCACATGTAATTTTTGTTAAGGCCCGATATGTTGAAATATTCTAATGGGATGTTATATTATGCTGTAATTTTGAAATTATTGTAAATAATTTCAAAACTTAACTAAGGTTTTCACATCTTTTGATTTTTTTGTTTTTTACAAATCCAGAAATTTTGAAAGATGCTAAATATTTTTCATGATTAATTTTTTCAACATTTCATAACAATTTTTCATAATTTTCACCAATATTTTGAGCAATAATTATATATTTCTGAAAAGAAATTAAATTATATATGTAGCAAGCTAAGCAGTCCATGTTCATATCAAGTATATAAACAATCTTACAGGGTAATGCAATATATTCCCTTTCAAAGTGTCACTAAAGTAAAGAAATAATCTTCATTACCTTGGTCCATACAATAGAAATAAAAAAAAAAAATATGTTTCATCAATCATAGGTAGGCCTAAGTATTATGTTCAATGTTGAGAATTTACATTTCACTGATTCACTGCTTTTCTATGCTTCATGTATTTTGATATCATTGTAATTATATTTCAACTAATCAGCTCTTATTTTAGGTACTGGTTCAGGTCAGCCAGTCAACGGTGCAATTCCCAGTTTGCCTTCCCCCACAATGCCAAATTTTAATATGGCTGCGCAAACACCCAATGGTCAACCAGCTGGTTCTGATCCATCGGTATATACCAATGGCATACCACAAACGTATCCTGCACGTAAGTATTTCTAGAACTGAAAAGCATGCAATGATACTTCTATCAGGAGATGTAATTTGGACTTGAATGTGCTTTTCAATCTACTAAATTTGTGAGTTCTGTACTAAAATATTGTTTAGTTTTCTGGGTCCAGAACAGAAAGCAATCTTTTTATTCTTGTTCTAATATTTCTACACATTTTTAATTGAAATTTTAAAAAACATAAATTAAGAGTCTAATATGCTTCTTTATGAAATATTGTAGTTATGATAGATGTATGAATAAATTAGGTGTAATATTGTCTTTTATTGAAATGTTCCATTTCCTAATCCAAATATAGACAAGTTTTACCTAATTTTCAGGTTTCTTATTCTTGTAATAAAAATTATGGTATGAATTGTTATCTAAAGTTTCCTGAAAATGAAATAGTTATTATATTTAAATGAATAAACTTCTATTGTATTTATTGCATGTTGTATATTATCAGGAAAGTCTATTATTGAGTTGGCTTATTAATTTTAGAATAAGATTTTCACTATTGGCTAAGGACTGAGATAACTTTTATGTAGATGCGCTTCATTTATCCATTCCAGCCCAGGGTCTCCCAAATGGAGAGGCTGCGCTTCAGCACGCGGCTTATCCAGGAATGCAACCTTACCCAGGAGTTGGTGAGTGATACTGCCATTGTGACCTATTCATAAGTTTAGTCCGTCAACTGATATATTCTGATATATGTAAGACAATATGAATGCTTTGTGGTTGGTGGATGTATTGTAGATGGTAGTGATTGCATTTACTTAAAAGAGAATCTGTGATGAATGAATTCAAACACTTTTTATTTTCTTTTTCTTTTTTTTTTTTATATTATTTAACAACTCAAAATTTATTTGAGATGATTGAATATTGGGGAATATCAATTGGAATTTTCATCACAGAACTCACTGTTTACTTTCGTATCTTTTGATGACATATATCAGAGTAAATCATGAAAAAATTTAGCTCTTGTAATGTTTGTTTTTATGTTGTTATGTGTCTTTGAATATATAAAAGAAAATATGAAAGAGTGCAGGATAGCTTGAATATTGAATGCTTCTTGTGGTCCTTGCTCGTTGTTTCTGATATTGTTCAGTACTCTCTTAAAAAACTTTGTACCAAAAAGGCATGTAGGTTATTGCTCAAATAATGAGTGTGCATACATCATCCCCTCTATATATAATATGCTAAGTAAAGATGATAGGTTATTCCCTTGTATAGGAAACCATGGACACAAAAACAGGAAGTGTATTACTGCTGAATAAGGGGTACATTAAAGAGACTTAAAATGAGTTTGCAATTTATAGCTTACATGGATTACTATGCACATGTTTTACTAGCAAAAACCATTATGCTATGAAACACAGTACCTTATGTATAACTCAGAAATGATACATCCTATCGTCCTAAAACTAGTTTTTTGGTGTCCTTGTAAGGAACACAAGCTGTGTCTCATAATCTACAAAATGAGACCTTCTTGGATATTCTTTTGTATTTTTTGTGGTTCCTTCACTCAATACCATGGATTGCCAGGAACATTGGAAGTTGGGTTAAAGTATGAAAATATTTCCACTTTTAAAACAATGATTTTAAAAAGTTATGTTTTTCGGAGAGTGCAATTTTTATGAAATATCTTCTTCTCTTATTGTTTTTGGGGTTTTCACTCTTCTGAGTTCTATAGCTACTCAAAATTTTCTGTTTCATCCAGCCAGGAAGGCACTGTATCACATGCCACATAGCATTTATAAAAGTATTTCATAATAAAAAACCCAATTAAATTATATTTTTGAATTTTCAGTTTAATTTCTGGGTGAATGAATTTCCAGTTTAATGGAAATATTTGGTGAACATTTAAGAAAGATTTGGTAAGAAAGATTTGAGGCAACATTTCAGGGAACTTTTGAGAGTACAACTCAGGGAAACATTTGGAGGAACGTTGAGAAACATATGGGAGAACTTGAGGGGAACATGTGGGAACCAGTTGTGAACATGTGACAAAACTTGTAGGGGTAAGGAGAACATATGGAAGTATATGCCAGAAGATGCAAGGCAACATGTGGTGAACATGCAGAGGGATATGCTGAAAACATGCAAGAGAATATGTGGAGAGTTTTCAAGAGAACATGCAATGAAAATTAGAGAGAAAATGTAGAAAACAAGAAAGGGGAATTTATTGGGGAACATAAATGGAAACAAGAGAGGGCCAGGTGAAATGAACTGAGTGAAGATTTAACTCTTCTTATGACCTCTACTTTGTATCGAGGTGGTCAAATTAATTCTTACATAAAATTAAATTGATGTGTTAATAGGCCTATTATTGTGGTTCTACAATGCTTCAATGGGTAGTTCAGTTTCTGACCTGAAGTTGGTATCCAATATGAAGATATTTTCACTTTTAAAACAATGATTCACAAAGTACAGAATATTCAAATGGATCCAGCTAGTTTGAATTAATATTTTTTTAATATTTTTATTCAATTTTCTAAGAGAAATATCAAATTGTTGGCTTCTTCAGTAACTTTTTTGAAAACATGAGATTTTAATTTTAATATTGACTATGACCCGTAACATAGAAGAAAAATGTAATTTAATAGCCATTAATGTAACAAAATTATATTTTTAACAGAATGTGTTTACATGAATTAATGTCATTGGGAGTGATTCATTAGAAACTCTGCCATTTAAGCATTCATTTCCCCTTACAAAGAGATTTTCAAAGAGTACATTTGTATATATTTTTGTGTAAATTTGAGACTGATATTGGCTTAATGGCCAGGATTTCATCAAATATCTATACTTGATTAAAGAGTATATCCGAAATTTTAATTGAATTTTGGGTAAATAATTTCATCAATTTACAAACTGTAAGATCACCAGGTCAAGAGAACATATTCAAAAGAAAACCTACATTCAGCAATTTGATCATAATTTGCTTTGAAGATATATTGTACTTTTAGTGTTCATTTTATCCTCTTCTGAGATTAATATTGACATAGGCATTCCATGGTTTTAACATTGTAAATTACTTGATTTTTTTGTATTCCCTTACTGTCTGTATAATCATCTTTAACACCAATGAATTATCTGAGAATAATGTGTGCACACTCAAATATCATGTATAATTGTTTATGTAATGAACACTTTATCTTTTCCATTATATGCATGGTTACCACTTTGAAACCATTCTCATGAAAGTGCCCCTACTATTACAATTTAATTTTTCCCTTAAATTGTCATAGTGCATCCAAATCCATTTAGGAAAAAAAAAACATATTTTACCAAGAAAAAATATTTCACTAATGTTTTGAAACAATGGACAAGTGGTTATCATGTACATGTGTTTGGTATGAAATTTGGTGTGATAACTCGCTGTTATTTTGCTTATTCATGCATGTGTATTTTACAAAAATTCTTATTTTCCATTTGCACTTTTGCTTCACATAATTTTTGCTTCTCTTCACTTAGATGAGAAAATAAATTTCATTACATATTAGAACATTTCAGTTATGCATACAAGCATATGCTTTAAATTATTTGTTCAAACTAAAAAAAGCATTCTAACAATAAATGATAATGGTGTGATTTCATAAGTATTAAAACACTTTTAAAAATGGAAATTAAGAAAATACGTACTGTAAATATATCTAAACAAAAATATTTTTGATTTCCAGAATTATTTATTTAAAAACTTTATTTCTAAATTCCATGAGAAATCTATATAAGATAGCTTTTATTTACTTATACTCTCTCAATTTTCTAGTTACAAACATTGTTTATTCAGTCTTATATTTACTTTGTTACATGATCAAATGAACCAAAAAATGTTGCATATAAATCACCTATTGAACACAATATGCAGTATTTCTCATTACCAACTCCCTAGCTTTCTTTTTGTTTCTTCTACATTTTCTTTTTTGTACTGATCAAACACTGGGTATTATTTTGATGTGTTCTCCGGCAGCTTACCCTGCGGTCTATGGCCAGTTTCCACAGGCCATTCCCCAACCGATGTCCACCGTCCCCCCTACGCAAAGGGAAGGTAAGGAATACCTGACTTAACTCTTGAAGGGGTGCAAAAAGATTATCCTTCTGCCTCATTTTTCTCTTTCTCTCTCCTTACACTTCAGTAACATCTGTACTAGATTAAGCTTTGACATAACCACTATATCTTGTATTTTTTCTTCATTTATTGCTGAATATTTGTCTCCAAAACTCAATTTCTTTCATTTTACTAGTACTCTATCTGTGAGGTACACATTTGAATTCCTTTCAAAATGTACTTGTTTTTTAGTACCTTTCAAATCTATTATAAACTTCTTCTTTTTCAAAATGTTAATGTGCATTTGTATTTATGCAGAGCAAAAAAAAAGTAATCATTGTTTTCTTGAACTACACCTAATTTTGTTTCATCTTAAAACAAGTTAGATTATAGGAGTTAAATATTCCTTGAATATAAACCTATAGGATATATGATGAGCTTTCTTCAAATGTCCAATAATTGCTCAATTTGCTGGGATACATATTAAAAGCTCACAGTTATCATCCAAGTTTGGATTAATTAATGGTCAGAAGTTTGACAAGTTGTCATAAGTTTATCTACGCTCTTACTTCAATAATACAGATGTCAATTGCATCTGCTGAGTTTCTTAAAACCCACAATTATTATTAGAAAATATTTTCAAATATATAGAAGAAAAATATCAAATAAAAAACCAATAAGTGAAAATTGAAATTTTTGAAGAGGCAAACCTTTACATTATCCGTTAACAAAGGATTTAATTAAATTAGATAACATTGTAAAGATAAGTGCAGGTCTTGTTAGATTAATTTCATTTATTGTTTTCTAACTGTCTGAATGTTTTTCATTGTAGTATTCTCAGAATGTCAATATTCCCTTAACTGATGAAACACATTTCAATAATATATATATATATATATATATATATATATATATATATATATATATATATATATATATATATATATATATATATCAGCAAATTATTCAAATCAACAGTTCTTTTGTATATTATACATTACTTCTTATTTACTGGAGTGGGTGAAGAAACTTCTGAAACCCCAAAAATTTATTTTTATGAAAGACAATTTAATTTTTGAAGAAAAAGTGTATTTCTTAAACTATTATTTATTCAAGTATAAACTAGCATTTATTCAATAATATATTTGTGGAGATATGACATCTCTGTTAGTGTTTCAAATGTCTTCCTTTGTCTGAACTTTAATTCCCTCTTTTTGCACTCTTTTAAATATCTCATTTGTGAGTGAAAATCAAGGAAAAGACAACATATTGCAGATTTTTTTTGTTTAGTCATGTATAAAAAGTAACAGATGTACATAAGCTTCAAAGAATTATACTGATAGTACAAAAGTTTTAAAAATAAATTTAAAAAAAAGTAATATTAAAGGATTTTAACACTTGCAAAAATAAGTTTCAGGAAGAGATAATTATAAATGCGGAATTTGAAACTTTTGTGCAAACTGTTATTCTCAGTCATGTTTAAGTACAGTGTGGAATAGAAGTTTTTATTTTCTTATTGTGATGCATAATGCAGTGTGTTGTTCTTTTTATCGATTTGTTGTCTGTGTCTTATTTCAATTGCATTCTTTGTGAATGTCTTCATATTTTTTCACAGTCTTTGTTATTTTTCATTTATGGTGCAAATAACTTTGTGCTATGCACATTAATTTTTCACTTTTGAAAATCAGTGTTACAGTATTTTCTAGTGTTTTCTGTGTGGGATCCCAATTTTGTATTGTGTGTCATGTCATATTTTACATGCTAATGAAAATATGTTAGAATGTGTATACAACAAACTAATATTTTTGTAAATATGTATTTATTTACAATTGGATATTCAGTACAATGCAATGTTATTGATTTGATGTTCATTTTTTGTAACCATTTTTCATGCTAAGTACAGCTTTATTAATTATTAAATCAATCTATTAAGTTCTCATTAAATCAATATGAAGATTTTTTTTGAATTTGGTGTTAAAATTATTTTGTTGATAATTTTCATTTTTGGTAGCAAGAGAAAATAAATTGAACTGTTCAGGCAATTTACATGAAGATAAATTAAGTTAATAATTGATATATATCTATAAATTCAACTAATTTTATTTTGCTAAAATGTTGTATCAAAATTTTCTTTTGAGAAAAATGTGTGTTAAAGCCTTTTTTTAAACCTATTCATAATAATGTTTAATGACATAAAAAATTTCAATTTTTCCCTTGCTATTACAAAATACGCAAGAAGTCAAATAATTTAAAATATTAATTGAATTTTATTCTTCTTACTTAGGTTGTTCAATCTCGGGGCCAGAGGGCTGCAATTTATTCATCTACCACTTACCTCAGGAGTTTGGAGATGCTGAGCTTATGCAAATGTTCCTTCCATTTGGGAATGTCATTAGCTCTAAGGTCTTCATTGATCGTGCCACCAACCAGAGCAAATGTTTTGGTGAGTTAATTATTCAAAAAAATGTTAATTGTGCAAAATGTATTCATCATTATTCACATAAAATATAACTGATAATGGTGTTTTGTGCTGAATGAAAACATTTTGGTCTAGGTTTTGTGTCATTTGACAACCCCGCGAGTGCTCAGGCAGCTATCCAAGCCATGAATGGATTCCAGATTGGAATGAAACGGCTGAAAGTTCAACTGAAGAGGCCCAAGGATGCTAACCGCCCATACTAACCTTTGGTCTAGCCTAGGATCAGCCCCAACATAGAGGTTGGTACATTTGAGATTATTTTATCAAACTTAATAATGTCTTAGAGTATGAAGATACCATGTATTGCTCATGATTGCTCCCAAGTTTTAAAAATGCCAAAACCAAGAGAAGGTGGGAAGTGAAATAAAACTTATAAGCCTGTGTATTTTGCAATCTTTTTCATGTTAAGAACATAACATTCACCATTTTCCGACTTCATTGTGTTTTACACAATCCAAATTATTTTGTACTAATCAGATTCCTCAGAGCTGATCAGTATTTATTTTAATATAGTACTGCTTCAAGATTAGAGGAAGGCAAACTTGTTCTTAAAAGGTTTCTCTTATATATTTTAATAAGAACATCTGTCAATAATGTTTATTCTTTTTAATTGTTTATCCCTTCCTCTTTCATTCCTACTATTCATCCTAATTATGAAACAATCTAGAATTACAATGTAGTATCATTTAATTTTTTTAAAAATAAAATAGAAAGTGAATTATAAACTTTCTTCTAGCACTCCAAAAAAGTGTAAGTTTCACTTGCTGTAGGAATGAAAGGCAATTTTTTTTCTGAATGGCATGTTCTTCTTTTGGAAGTTACATCCAGTGATCCCACTGATTCCTTTTTTGTGAACATTTTCATTGGGAGAATTATTTTTAAGATTTGTATCAGTCACCAGATAGAGAAATATGCACTATTTCAAATTGTGTCAGTGGCAAAATAAATACTCTTGTGACTTGTTTGTACATTATTTTATGAAAAGTGTGATTGATTTATTATGCCTCATGTTCTGTCAAAGAGATGCAGGCTTGGTTTGTTTACTTATGAAAAATTAAACGTTTGTTTTCTTTTGTTGCCAAAGTATTTTACATATTCAACATTATACAGCCATGGTAATATTTTTAAACATTACTCTTCTATGTGTAATTAAAAAGTTTTCAGCCAAGTCTGTATATCTTCAATATTTTAATTTTATATCATTTGCTTTTTTCTTGGTAAAAAAATCATACAGAAAAATTAATGTTCAAAAACTAGATGTGTTCCTGTGACAATATTCAATGTTAGACAGGTTGTATTATTTTTAGAACATCCCATTCATTCATTTTTCCTACCATTCCCCCCAGTGTCATGGAAGCTAGGCTGCCATGAGGCGAATGCACGCACATCCCGTTGCCAAACGAAAAACAGAAATGAACAATAACAACGCTGAGAGTAAGTGGTTGCAACCCTGCAACAAACATATCCCAAATGATGTTGTGAAATTGTTGTCAGTTTTTCTTTGGTTCTCAGCTGTTGTGGTCTGGATCTAACTGTAGTTTTCATTGGAGTAATTACATACACTGATATACATTTCACATCAGTCTCACAAACAAGACAATATTCTTTTCATTTGGATGTATCGTGCATTTGAATATGTCGTGTAAGCTGGTATTTTAGGTGTTATATAAGATTGTGTAACTTTAACTGATAGTACAAGTGTTGTCTGCACCACTGTTTATTGGATATCCATGTTGTACTGTCATTGAAAGACATTTTAACCGTTGTTACCATAGAAGAACAAGCAGTAGAAAACCTCAAAGTATCATAGTTATTTTATATATTTGTCCTTGGGTGCTTGCATGAGAATAGTCTGAAAAGTAGTGGTGTGAAATAGAGGCACAAATGCATTAGAATTCAATTGACTAATATAACAATTGCTTAATGCATAATGCAAACAATTATGTTATTTCATTCTTCTTAAAATATTGTCCAATTTTTCTTTACAAATACATAGAGCAATTAGTTTACATAAAATAAACTTCGAAACATTACAAACTTTTGAAGTTTTTCTGTATGATCATTAACTATTCTTATCCAACTGAATTTAATAAGTATTGAAATTAATAAACTTTTTTCTAAAATTACCTAGAAGTGTTAAAAGGTAAAGAAAATTGAAACATTCAAAGATACATGACCATTGAGTGTAGAGCTGAAAAAGTAGAAAGTTCATTCCTCAGAAATTATTTCAAAACTCTGAAAATCAGAAAAAATGCAATGGAAAAAATGTAATAGGAAACAACTTGGCTTAAGCATTTTACTTAATAATTACAAACAGTAGACAGACAATTTATATTCTATTATTAAATAGGCTTGTTGTGAAAATGCAAAATAAGAATATAACACATTAAGACTCGTCTTCATTTATTGTTTCTTTTTTTCTGCTTTATTACCCAAAAAAGATAAATGTAGTCAGTGCCAGTGCTAGGCATGGGCAGACTGGGCATTTCCTGGGGCCCCGACGAAGGGACTGATGGGAAAAAATTAGTAATAAATTGAAAAATAAACCGGAACTCAAGAAAATCATTATCATAATTTTGTAAGCCGTGATACAGTAGTCAGGTATTTTATAAATTTTTCAATTAATTTTTTACTTTAAATAGTAATTTATAGTAATTACATATAAGGCTAACATTAAAATAGATTCTACTGAAATAGATATTTATTATTTCATGTATTTAACAAGTGATTTTATTAAACATTCACTACATGCAACACATTTGTTTAGCATTTTAAGCTCACCATGGCAATTGTATTATTTCATCACTGAATACTTTTACTTAAAACTTTTTCTAGCTTAAACATTGTAATTTTTGTTTTTTGTTGACATAAAATAACTCAAGAGTTTCTTTTAAAACTTTAACGTCTTCCATTTGGTGGGGGGGGGGGGGGGGGGGTGCTTCGTTTTAGCAATGCCCCAAGCCCAGAATTGTCTCACACCAGCACTGAATCTACTACAAGGTTTTGTCCTGCATTTACTAATAAACAACTTCAAAAGCAATTCAACACAATTGAAAAATAAACCGGAACTCAAGAAAATCATTATCATAATTTTGTAAGCCGTGATACAGTAGTCAGGTATTTTATAAATTTTTCAATTAATTTTTTACTTTAAATAGTAATTTATAGTAATTACATATAAGGCTAACATTAAAATAGATTCTACTGAAATAGATATTTATTATTTCATGTATTTAACAAGTGATTTTATTAAACATTCACTACATGCAACACATTTGTTTAGCATTTTAAGCTCACCATGGCAATTGTATTATTTCATCACTGAATACTTTTACTTAAAACTTTTTCTAGCTTAAACATTGTAATTTTTGTTTTTTGTTGACATAAAATAACTCAAGAGTTTCTTTTAAAACTTTAACGTCTTCCATTTGGTGGGGGGGGGGGGGGGGTGCTTCGTTTTAGCAATGCCCCAAGCCCAGAATTGTCTCACACCAGCACTGAATCTACTACAAGGTTTTGTCCTGCATTTACTAATAAACAACTTCAAAAGCAATTCAATGTTATAATAATAAAGTGCATCACTGTTTGCAAATGAAATGGATCTCTCATTAATAACCAAGGATGAGGACTGACATCACATTCTATGAAAGTCCAAAATATTTTAGTTCTATGTAATTGTGCCTCTATCTTCCCTTGTGATGCAATTTTGCTTCCTCTCACAATTTTCCTAGGGAATTTTATTGTTTTTGCAAAAGAAAAGATTACTGTGTTTAGAAAATGTTCATGCTGTGTTATTTTGAGTTATTTTTGTGGAAACTGCCCTACAATCTGTGACAACCATGATTGGCTCAGTGTCACAGCAAATAATCCTTGAATGTGTCCATCCATGAAATTGGACAATGTTAACAACTCTCAATAATTATGAAAAGCAATTTATTAGTTCAGATTATATTTCTCAGGAAAAGGTTGTCACACGATTAATAATTTTGTGTATTAAAACCAAAATGCTTCTATAATTGTCTATAATGAAGATGAAAAATAGGAAGAACATATGTGTTGTCTGTGCATGGGAGTGTAAGAATGCATGTATGACAATTACACAAAAAGATATGGAATGAAGAATAAAAGAATTCAATAATTTGAAAAAATGAAAATACAGCCAAATATGTATTATACATCCTGCACACATTTCACTTCTGATAAAATTATTTATTTGAAAGAACATTAAAATTTTTGCCTCAAATTTTAATCTGCCAAATATTTTGTAATTCAAGTGATCATCTTCCAATTTAACAGGACATAAAAAACATGCTGAGATAATAATTTCAATTTTAAACTATGAATTGAAAAAATTACTTCATACTTTATTTCAATATTTCTATTACAAAGCAAAAAAATCATCTGAGAAGTTATTTACTATAACTATTCATGGTGTTATTTTATGCTCTTACTGCTCTCACCTTCATATATATGCATATGCATCTATGAGTTCTAAACTTCACCATTGTTTTACTTTTTTGTTGTTTTAAGAAATATTTTCAAAAATGGTAATTTTGACAGAATTTTCAAATTTTGTTTCAAATGATTATGCCTTCAATGAGTATATATTGAAGTGGTTTTCAAATTACCTTGAAATATTAAGAGTAATTAGTAAAAATGTTGTTATAGAATGTACACATCAATGACACATTACTATTTACTACAACATAATGCTACTGGAATTGAAATTGCAAAATTTTGACAAATTTCTTTACAATATTTATTCAATCATAATAATGTACATCATTACTATCTCATCATCATAATCATCAACATCATGAACCATGTAGAAAGCCACTGACATAGATAATATATCTGACATATTAACTTTTCCTTCAAAGGAAAATATGTGAAAAAATGTTTTAGTGAGAGAAAGATGACTCAGTATTTTCAATATTTCTTTAAAAATTCAAAATCAGAAAGTGATGAAAAACTTGTACAACAAGTACACTCCAAAACTACATTTCGTGCATAATATGAGTGATTGTGAATGTACATGTATGTGGTGTGCAACCTGAAGGCATGTGAGTGAATGTAATTGCTAAATATGCCTAATTGGGCATTAGTAATACATTCTTGAACTTGGGATGCAATATGACAGAAAATTTTGTTACAAGTATTACATATAGGTGTTAAAATGGATGCTCAAATAAAATGACATCTAATTTAGTTAGACTAATATGAAAATAAATTTCAATGTACCTGTTACCAATTTTTCTTATTTTTACACTTTTCTTCCTCCTCATGTAATACAGAGTAAATGAATGTTTCCCATCCATTTTTACACTATAGCTTTGTATATTAAAAAGATTTGCTGCTGTATTGTTTCAGCTGTGAATTTGTTGCTGTGGTAATGCTTCAGTCGCAGCTTGTTGCTTATCATGTTCACTAACTGTTAGTTTCAGTTGACGTTGTAATGTTAATGTCTAATAATACTGCTTTTTATTGCAAATTTGTTATGAATATTTCTCTAATTATAAAATAACAACTTTTTAGCTCATGATAAGAATTAAATACAATGACAGATGTCCTAATAACAGAAATCAGTACTGTGAGTCTGGCTAAATGTAAACAAGCAAGAACTAATATCCATTCCCTAACAAGTTTCAAACCCATTACTCTTCAGTACAGTGCATTGAGTCACTATATACAGAACCTCTATAAACTCACTCTGACCACTTGAAAATGTATGTCCATTGTTCTACAACAGAGGATTGCCAGAATAACAATTTAAACTTTGAAACATTGAAAACGTACTACAATTTTTTCTGTGAACTAGACATGTTGTACAAATTGATTCCTAAATTCTTCCATTCCAGAATTGGCTATTAAATGACTATCAAAATTAACATTCTTTATAAAAAATAAGAAAATAATCAAAAGAGCACTAAACATTCAAATTGGTTGGAGAAATGCCACAACAAATTTGTATATGTATACAAAACAATAGGTAATACAAAAGGTGCACAATATGATTAAAAAATTCAGTGCTTGAATATTTGTGTTACCAATAATAAATTTTCACAAAAATAGCCCAGATATTCACAAATATAATTCTCACAAATTTTATAACATTTTTGAAAACAAAAAGTAATGTTTAAATTCACATGTAAACAAACTTGTTCAATCTTTTTTTCTTGATGTGTCATGTTAAACCAACTTACTTAGGATGTGCCCAATGTGAGAGTTGAATGTTTGACACCTTTGTTTTATATGATGAAATAATATATATTTCTGTTGTATCTCCTACAGATCTTTCAGCTGGTTGTGCCTGGTGATGAGGAGAGTTGCAGTAAAGGGGACACTGGAAAATTTGGAAATTGGACACTGAGAATTGTTCAAATGCAGTTCTTGAAGTCTTGGTGTAAAGATTGAAGAAAGTAAAGTCAAGAGGAAAGAGGGGTTAGTCTAGCACAAGAGGAGCAATGACCCTGGAAGAGTGGCTTGTATCAATGCTGAACAACAGTGAATCAACACATCATTCTCATACTTCCTGTCAAGTATTAGCCACGTGGTGCGGAATTTTGTAGCTCCGCCCCCTGCAAAACAACTTAGTATACTAGGTCAAACTACTTAGATAGTAGATAGAAAGCTTCATATTCTTATCATATTATTATATATAATTATTATTGATTATTATTAATACCATAACTTAAGTATTTATTATAATAATATTTCAGAATAACTACCTAAGATGAAAAAGTGATTTAACCAATTTTTGCTTAGTATTTAAGATGAAAAGTGTGGATTAAATACTGAGGTTCATGGCTTATGGTCTCCAAAAGTAACAGAAATGGACTAATAGCAAACACTGTGAATTTACAAGGTAAGAATGTCTCCTCGTTATATAGAACTTACATAGACTGCAGCAAATCTACTGCTCGAGAAATTCCAAATGGGCTGTGATTTACAAATTCAATGTGTAATTGTACAGACCGTTTTGTCTTCTCGTTCATGAATGCGTATTGCAAATGCTCCTGAATATACTTTTCTATGTCAGTGAAGCCAAAAATATCTTTGAATATCAAAGAAATGATAATAAACACTATGAACAATGAATTTGAATGGTAGGAATAGTATACTCTTGTTTTGTTTTTCGGTTTTTTTGTTTATTTGTGTTTCATTGTGATTTTACTCTCTAATAATTACTGAAAATTTTATTGTAGAAATCTGAAAATGATCTGTTATATATATTTTTATGCACTGTAGCAATGTTGCTTCATAGAACCTTTTAGAAACTTTTGGGGGCCAACAGCCAGGAAGCGCTTTGCATTGTTGCCAACTTTTACAAGTATCCACCGATTTTGAATTCTCCCTCCTCCCCTTACATGTAATTAATAACCCGAAAAGTATGATGTAATGAAACCTAATATTTATAATGAAATGATACAAAACAATTAATAATGTAATATTTCTACTACAATTTTAGCAAATATGAATTAACCAAAGTACCAAAATATTCATACATATACATGAACATATGTAGTTTGTAGTTATTGCGAGTATATGAGGGGTAAAAGTATATAGTCACTATAAATAATCATAGCACTTCTTTGAAAGCCAAAGAATGTAGGAGGACTTTTCTACATTTTCTTTACAATTAATCCTAAAAATAACAATAACACATTTCATAATTATTTGAAATCCCAAATAATTATAATTTTAATACACCTGGAAAAGGATTTTTTTAATAAGAAACATCTTGTTTAAAAGATGATTTATTCATTGCATCTTGTCTGTTGTCATTCTTGGTATTATACAAGGATGTATTTGTTGGTACGTTGATTGGGGAAAT
This sequence comes from Gryllus longicercus, assembly GCA_038098605.1. Classification (NCBI taxonomy): domain Eukaryota; kingdom Metazoa; phylum Arthropoda; class Insecta; order Orthoptera; family Gryllidae; genus Gryllus; species Gryllus longicercus. The sequence goes on from JAZDUA010000031.1 coordinate 5,152,809, forward strand.
GCACTTAGAACCTCACACAGTCATTTTATGATAGGGACTAAGTCAGAATGTTTCCAACTCTAAAGAGTTTGAGGTAATGGCTGGGCATAAATGAGTCAGGGGGTAGAAAAAAAGTTATATCATGTACCATTTGTATATACATAACATTTAGAATGGGTACAAAATAAAACTACATTTATTCCAATGCTGAAGCATTGTAGCTGATGAATGTTTGTAAAAATGGTTATAGTTGAATCAAAACTATATTTTAAAATTTGAAAAGTTATATTTCTTAAAGGTTGTGTGTTGTGCATAGTGTATTCAAACCAAATGTTTAGAAAGTGGTTGATTATCAAAGCAAAATATATTATTTCATTTCTTACATAGGTGTTTTATGGTGGTCCTATTTTTTATTATTTATGTATGTAATATAATCTGACACTAATGAGTGCGATTGGCTGTCATTTTATTTCATCTTCTTTTGGATTAAAAGAACAATATAGTCTAGAACATTAGTAATTTCAAGAAGATGAAGAAATAATCTATATATTTTTATTTGATAGCTATGCAAGAAAATAGTACTTGATTTTCTCTAACGTTTTATGAAAGAGCTTCAACGTGATATTATGCAGATGACTCCTTCCATTTCTTTTAAAATGGGCCATGGCAAATTTTTCACTAAGTTTATGATAATAATATTCTAATAAACTGAAACAAGAAGTGTGTCTGTGATTGCACTTCTAATGCCCATTGTACAATTGTCTCAAACTCTAGGATGGAAACTGCTTTAATAGTGAATGAAGCTGAATGATTGGCTGAGTTTTCTCTAGTCAAGATAAAACATTTGCAAGAGAAGATAGTTAGTGAATAGTAATGTAGGCTTTTAGTGATACACTAACGTATTATATTTAAGAGAAAGAAGTAACAAAGTGAAGGGGGCTGATAGATAGTTAAATATAATTTATCAAAAGATATAGTTAAAATAATTTTGAATTTATTTAACAAGTATAGGGGAAAGAGAAAATCAATGGATTGTGTGCAATATCAATAATGCTCTGATTGACACAATGGATTTGTTATGAAATTTACTTTTTTATGAAAAAATAAAGCAGAATATTAACAACTTCTTTTGTCACTTAACAAACCAGTTTGTGCAATGCTTTTCTTTCTAAGACTTAACTTGTATTAACTAAAACAGAATAACCTGATTTAGTATTTATGACATCTGATGGTCATAATCATTGCTGCAATTTAAAAATTATTCTCTTAACTACCATTCTATACATTCCCTTATTGAAACCCTTTGAAAAATAGAACTTGAATGCTCTTGTTAATTCTGAAATGCCATTACAATTACCACAGTTCTGCTGTGCTACTACCTTCATAATCACATCCATATATGACTGCATCATGTGTAAATAAGAAGCTATTCCCCTTGAAAATATTTGCTTATCAGTACTATGGGAATGTAAACAGAAAGACATTTTTAAGTACTGTAAAATAGTTTGTATTTTTTTATAAACTTTATTTGTGTAAAATTCACTTCCAATTCTAAAATGAGCAGAACAGATTTGTGTTTACAAAATAATACATTATCACTGTTTTGAAAAATTTCTATTTGAGTTTTTAAAAATGCAGCAAATTTTGTACATAATTGTATGTATAATATTTTTATTGCTCTGAAAATTAGTAACTATCACACTAACGCTTTATTAACTGTGAAAGAGCAGGATATGTTCATTCAGGTCCTATTGTGATTTTATTCAACAAAAATAAGGATGTAAAAACTTTTAGTGCCAAGTTTACAATGATATATTTAATTAGTCATGTGGTACAAAATATTTCAGAAATATATTATCACTTTAAAGTGTGAGGAAGTTAAGAATAGGCATTTGGGAAATGATTAGAGATGTAGAGACACACGCAGGGTGTTTTGTATATTTTAAAATTTATTTTGCATCGATAAAGCTCTTCTTTATCTATTGAATTTTTGTTAATTTAATTATGAACATTTTTATCACGTGTAATATGCTCTCACAATTCAACAGTTCAATTACTGTGCTGCCTTTCGTGTAGAACTCAGTGCACAAAATATAATAAAAATATATATATAATAAAATATAATTAATAAACACACAAATACACGGGACTGCAAATGATAATCCGTAATGTGCGTGGGGGTTGGGGTGACTAAGAACAACAAACAAGAACATTTTTGCCACTTGTCTGTTGATATTTAAAATAAAACCCCCAATATAAGAATAAACTGCTATGAAGTGATTCTTGGATACAGGGTATGTTTTTTCAATTATTTGTGTAAATGTTTTTCCTGTGGAACCAAAAAAAGGAGCAACTTTGGTGTACTCTCTCAAATAGATTTTTCACAAATCAAAGAAAACCTAGTGATCCCTTTTTAAAACAAGATATGCTACATTAGTCAACTGTGCCATAATAAGGGGGACACCGCAGAATCTCATTCTGTGGACGTTGTCATTTCTCATTTTCTCAGTCATATTGTATATATTTATTTGAAAATAAATGAAGTACTTTTCAGTATAAATATATTGGATGTGCTTTGTCCAACAGGTCTGAACAAAAATTTGTATTTAACCTTTCCGTTAACCTTCCTGTACATTGCTTCATCACATGGCTTCAAAATTTGTTTTGTACAGAAATATGAAGCAAGCCAAAATGATTAATGTACATAAGGGTTAACTACTAGTCACATTAATTTTATAGTGCCATGAACATATATTCTGAAGACAAATGACATTGTTATAGGCTAATGAAATTTTATTTCCTCATGGCCAGTAGTTACAGTCTCAACAGAGGTTTTCAAGAGATTTGAACTTGTCTGCCATCCATGCTATGTACAGAAGAATTTATTAATCATAATCAAGCATGTAAATGTCATTTGTATGAATTAACTTGATACCTGTAAAATTTATCAGAAAACACAAAGGAAAAGTAAGTTTATCAAGACAAGATATGATAAGAAGTTTAAATTTATGTATCTTAATGGACTGATCAATGGGAGAGCACAACAGAAGACTGAAGTCTCTACTGTAAACAGTGCATTTCAACATACAAAAGGAAAAACGGAATGAAAACTCTTGATAGCCTGTAGCAGCCGTGTCCTCCAACATGAAAAAATAGAACAACCTTCAATGTGAGCCGAATGGACTTTTAAACATGGACTTTTGTAAAAAGCAACATGTTTGGTTCACATTGTAGATTTCTAAACTAATTCACATCAATATCTTTTTTAAGTAATAGATTTGAAATGTAGGCATCTTTCCAAAGGTTATGTGGCAAAATAAGAATTAAGTTTGGTGCTAGCTTCTCATATTCTAACTTTTTTTTCTCTTTCTTTTCTTTTTCATTTTTTAACACAAATTCTCCTTTATCTGACTGACAACTGTACCATATTAATTTATGATTGGTAGCACACCAATACCATAAACACAGAGTATGTGGATAGCCTGTTCCTTCTTTTTTGCAGTTTATAACCAATTAATATATAATATAAATATGTATAATATAACAGTATATATAATATATATATTTTGATTTGTTCTTGCCATATGATTATAAAAGTGGCAAGAAAGAAGAGGAATGGAGCATATTATTATATGTCCATAATTTGTATAAAAATAATTAATAAAATTATTTGCTGAGAGGTGAAATTGTAATGCAATGTACTGTGACCAGTGACATAGATGATGTTTGATTCACTTTGGGACCAAGTACTTGGTTTTTTGTGATTTGCAAAATAATGTGACTGGTTCAGAGAAGAAGAAAATATACAGGTGAAATGATTGATTGTTCTTAAAAATCAGATAAACCTTTGTGAACTTTTAATGCAAAACTTTTTTACCTTTCAGCAAATTACCTGCATTTTTTTGTAAGGAATATTTTTAAAACGTAATATTATAACACCTAAAAAGAAAAAAAATTAATTTATATTTTGAGAGGTTGGAGAAATGGTTGTTGTATATATTGTATACTATGTACATGTTTGTCCCCAATGTTCAGTATTTTTTTCTTTGTGAGTGTATCAGTGAGCTTGTGCATCATCCTGAATTTCATAATTTTTATTCACTGAAGTAATTTTAAAAATATTGGTTTAGTGTATCATTCATTATATATTTGGTCATTTTTGATTTCACAATATTAAAATACATCAATTACAGGACTGATATTCATATATCTGTCATGTCAAAATGTCATGACTAATAGGAAAACAGCTTAATAGGATTAGTTACATTATTTATATGACACAATAATGTACTATAGAATCAAAATAAATAAAAATAAATATTGCCAAACTCATGTCGCATGAAAGAATGAAAAATCATATCTGCCAGTGAGCATATAAAACAAATTATAAATACCAGTTTTAACGAGTTGTATTGTTGGAAATTTTTACTAAAATATAGATAATTCATGATATTAATGAAAATTAAGAAATACAGTTAGTATACATAATGGTGTATCAGACAAAGAAAACTTATTTCTTATTCCAGTGATGAACATTAGTAATAATTTCATTACCATCAAATTGAATTGAATTATCAAACAGACCATTCTCTAACCTCTTCAATATGTTTCTTTAGTTATTTCCTTTTCTATGAGAAAAAGAAACAATGAGTGGTTGATAAATTCATAAGTTTTATAGCAGGCTAGAGTGCTGGATACATTAGATAACCAGGACATTGTAAATTGGATTCATAGAATAATGATTATGAACTACTATTATATATAACTATAGCAAGACAGTATTAGGTTCAGTCACATCTGTTATTTTTTTTATAAATAGGGTGACCAAATTTATCTGATAAAATCCTTCATTGGGGAAGTATATAAAGAATGAAGAATATACAATATACATAGCAAAATATAATTTCCTGATTTTTTATCCCATTCCTAATTTGGTTTAAAAATTACTGGAAAGTGTGTACAAGCAGAATTACTCTTCACTCACAAACATGTTCTAAATCGAATTAATGTCCAAATATGAATTCAAGACTATATCAACACAAATATGGAGAAGTCTTATCGTTTTTTAAATTGTATATAGTATTTTCTTGTGAACTGCCAAACGGAGGAACTTTGAAAGTAAAGCAAAATACCTCATCAAATAAAAGGTATGTGTAAGATAACACAGAATGAGAAATAAAAATTGGAAAATAAATCTTCATTACTTGGATAAAAGTACTCTGTAAATTAATTCCATTGTAAGTAAAAGTTTTTTAGCCTATGTCAATATTATTTGAGGATATTTGTACAGGCATAATAGAATAGGATTTCTATTATTTCTAACCAGCATTGTTTCAGGTTTTAATGATTTTGAACTTTTATATTTGAAAGCCGTCCAATCTTTCTGAACTGTGTTGTCATATGTGTATCCTGAAACAGTGGGCATATGTTGCTGTTAATGCTTCTGTAAATAACTCCAATAGAAGTAGCCTCCACAACATGGATAAATGCAAAGGGATCTTCTAATTTTTAATGAGTTCACTAAAAAATTTCCATATATACTGTTAGAGTATGCTCTAAACAGTATAGTCGTTATATGCTCAGACCTTACAAGAGATACTGTAGGTTTCCCCCTTTTCCTAATAAGGCAAAACTTGTAGATAAGACATACATCAATATTTAAGTGTCAATTTCTTAATGTAAATCCAAATGAGTATGATCACCCTATTTATGAAACTCAAGCTCTTTGGCTTCCTGTTAATTTCTTTCTTAGTCTGTTAAAAAACTTATTATATAATGTATAAATATATAAAAAGCTGAACATTAGATAAAAACACATTTAGGTAGTTAACATAATCATAGCATACTTTATATATTCATTATTATGATTATTATGATTATGATTATTATGTGCTGGACATTGGGCAAAGTTCCATCTATCCAGTGTAAATCAGCATACATCTAGGACTGATCATGGAACACCTGCATAAGACTTCGTGGATTATCAGGTCATTAACTAGATGTGTGTTGCATCTGTTTTACTTGATTTACTTTTAAAAGAAAAAAACTTTTGTGCATGTTGAACATATTTTAATTTTCTCTTTCAGCAACATTTGCAAAAAGTAATCTATCCATTTCCTTGCAATAAAGTTTTGATAAATACAAAATTAATTTGATCTGTATATGCTTGCTACAAATGACAGTGACTAGCGATACTGAAAGTTGTGTATACATTATATACTGGTTAAATATGTTATATCATATTTCAATTATTATGAATTTGCTGAAAGACGCAAATAAAAAAATGTTGTTCAGCAACACAAAAGAGAAACTTTATAACTGAATTTAAAAAAAAATAAAGTTGAACAAGAAAAGAATATCTCACTCTCACTGTTCCTCAATGAAATCCTGATTTCAAAATATTTAATAACTTACATCATATGTTAAAACCAATTCAAGCATGAATCATTATTAGCATGAAAGTATACATCTAATATACTAAAATAAAAGAATAATAAAATATAAAAGAAAAATAATTTGATAAGTAATACTGTGCCTACTTCTGGCACATAGTATCCTCAATTATTGTTTTTAACTTAAGTTACAGCAGCATAAGAAAAGATGAAATGTTCAGAATGTTGATGTACATAAACTTCTTTGATGACTTTCCTGATTAACTTGATGGGATTTTCTCAGTAGCTGGTGAAGACATAACCTATCTTGTTAAGTGAATTTACTCAGATATATGAATTTGCTTTGAACAGCATGTACAAAAATCTTGCAACAAATTACAACACAAATTTTTATTACAAAAACAATTTGTTTCTAATATAAACAATGCCAAACTTGTTTTACTTGATTAGTAATATAATGTCTAATTTATTCTATCAATACAGGCTTGTTGAAATTGAATGTGTTACTGGACAATTACAAATAATTTCACATTAACACTTTTCATCTGATCATTTTTTCACAAAATATATATTAAGGAACTTAAATATGGAGTAGGATTAAATATGTGAGCAGATCTCACCATTGCTTTGCAACATGCCTCTTCGCAGCAAAATAATTTGCCAATAAATCTCAAAAAAGATAATTTGATAATTTTGGATCACCAGATTTTCCCTGTACAGGTGTTCTGGTGATTGTGCCTCAAAATCCATAAATGGAACAAATGATGGGGAAAATCTACAAGAAATTGTAAATGTAGGATTATATCTCTTCATGTAACTCGTTAATATAGGCCTACTAATTAAAAATGAATAAAACAAAGACAAGTTCAAAATTGAAATGAAATACTAAAATATTAAAGTACAAGTTGACTGCAAGTGAATATAACAATAAATGCCAGATGATTAATTAGGTCCTGCTTCAAACTTCTAATGAATAAAACATATGTGTCAGTTTTGAAAGATCATTAACATTTATTTCATTCTTTACACTTATTGGGATGGTTTCCTAACCTTTCTAACATAATTCTTTAATATGGTAATGCAAAGCATCATAATATTCCACGGAAGACACTAGCTCTAAATCTTTGCGGATCACTCCCCTTTTACAATGAGGACTTTAACTTAATTCATAAAAAGTAGAAAATAATGTGGAACATTATCTCTTCAGTTTTTCTATCCTGTAGAGAAAGACAACAATCATTAAGTGGCATACATTTTTTAAGGTTTGAAATGAAATGTTCACTTTGGAATATTAATGAAATAACATTTTATTGTCAAAAAGATTTTAAAAAATGTAGACTTTTGAAAAAGTCGAGAATTAGGACATAGTGTTATTGCAAGTTCCATTTCAACTTCAAGTCATATTGATATCCTCATTACCGTCATAAATCATTACTAGGTAAAACCTAGCCCACAAAACAGTCATGCTAACTGTGATAGTAGTTGAATCAACACAACTCTCTAGTTTTCCACTTCAAATGTTTACTGAGAGAACAAGAAGTGATTGAAGTTCACAATAAAACAAGGTGAACATACATTGTGTTACAACATGATACAAAACTTCCAGAAGTAGGTACAGAGCTTAATCATCTGTCTTTCTCTGGAATATTCCAATAAACTCCTTAAGACCAATGAACGATACTTTGTCCAGACAAAAAGGAAAATACCACATACTGCATTGTCAATTACCTTCGTTGTGTTTCATTTTCTTTTCTTTTTGAGTTATTTTGAAATGTAAGGACTGCATTGTCCAAACATCAAACCAAAGATATAAAAACACACTAAGATATGGTTACAAAAAAAGCGACTTTTAAACTGTTATGATTGCAACCATTTTGGTAAATCACACTGGAATATGTATGAAGTATGGAACATCAGATTTGGCAAGTAAGTGAATCGCACAACAATGCAACATTGAGCAATTTCTAAGAAGGACGGTCAAATTGAAAAAGAAGTTATTTATTCATTTAAAATAAAAATTAAAAAAAAAAACATTTAAAAACTGTGTGAGAAATTCTAGGGGGACAAATGCAACTTCTGAATATTTTCTTGAGCTGTAGGAATTCAGATAGTAATGAGTGTTTTCGGCAAGATTAGATAATAAGAAAACATTTTCTCCTGTGTACCAAAAGCTATTTGCTAAGACAAATGAGATACTGATTTGGGCTTTTATCCTTTGTCATACCACACATGAAAGAATCAACATATTTTCATGAGAACCTGGAGAACGATAATTTGAATAACTATGCCCCACAGAGATCAAGAAAACATATACAGATAATGAAGCTACATTTACATCCAGAAGCAAAACAAAGGGCCACCTCAGCATTTGTTCAAAGAATCGAGGGATACTGGATAAAAAACCTGATGGAGGCAAGATAGCCTTGGAAAAACATAGTAAATATAACAGAAACTTAAAGTGTACATCAGGGGAACCAATACATTCTTACTAGGTAACAAACTGCATTATCTAATGATTAAGATTTTAAATTCATAAAATTGACATAAATTACTGGGACATTATTAAAAAATAGATCTACAGATAAATAACTGGCAGCTTGTTTTACCTACACCTACCAATGGTTCCTTCTCCTCACATACATTTAACTAACATGGGAGGCACCAAAGAAGATGAAATCATTTTAAATTTTTTTTTTTTTTTAAATTAAGGTCATGTGCAACACATTCTGCACAGGTAATGTTTTTGTCTAAGGAACAACTATGAAGAATACACAAAATCTCTGTGTGATTTATCACATACGGAAATGTGGGCGAAGTAAGAAACTGAAAAGCAATGTGTGATGCAAAATGTAATTTTTTTTATTTATAGTAGTATTATATCTCAAAAAATCTGTGCCTACAAAAAAACTGTCTGTCAACAACTTTTGCAGTACGAGTACACTTTTGTTTGCAAAAGTGCAACACCTTTTGCACTTTTTTCTTCCAAATTTTGATACCTGCTTGCTGTCATAACTTTGCGTCAATAATATGCACAGCATGATTTGCAGCAGCGCGTCGTCTTAATTTTGTTTAGTGCTTTTCCTGAAAATGTGTTATATCTTTTTCTAAAAAAATGTGTTGTTTTGAAGAAGTTCGTGATATAGTGACGATCTGTGGCAAGAAAGAATTCACAACGTTAATTTTGAACATTTCTAACAACACGAACTTCCCGCAGATGGAGAGTTGTTGAACATTTGTGCATTTACCATCCAAATACGATGTCATAAGCTACTTTGTAAAACACACAAGACCAAGAAAACGGTCGGTACCTGTCATTGAGAATAATTTCCCGGTATAAGCGAAATCAAATTTACGCAGGAAACCTATTTCTCCGAGTAAGAGCGAACGATTCTAGTGATAAGTCACCTCAAGCTATCTGTCGGGGAAAATGTGCTGCTTAACAGCATACACTTTCTCGCATTAATGGAAATTGTTACGTAATATTAAATTATTGCAATATCTGCACTACTAACACCACAGCTATTACTTCTGAACTTCAACCAAATCGAACAAAGCATTTAGTGGTGCATATCTGCATTCATGTAAACAAACGAAGCGTGAATATATATATATATATATATATATATATATATATATATATATATATATATATATATTAATTCAAACATTTACACGAAAGCAGATTTCTACCATTGAATTCAGTGTATTCACGTTCTACATAAATTTACCAACGATGCGCAATGCGTCTTTTAGCTGTAAATAATAGTACATCATGAAACGATATGAAATGATGGGTATTAATACACGAGTGTGATATCACGATACGAGCAAGCATAGTAAACTCCATTACATCCATTACATCGAGTTGCATACGGTAATTTTTCTACGACATATGGTAACGTTTATAAGTTAAACTTTTACAATGAATCGTTTCTTGAAAGTTGACGCGCAGAATTCAGCCAAGCCTACCTCGCGGACTGGTTACCCTACCCTGCTGAGGGAGAGTAAAAAAGTTGCGGCAATAATTCCGAGGCCACTATTTTCGCTTTTATTTTATTTATGGAGGTGCCAACTCAACCTCTGATTCACTAGACATTTTAAACTAAAGAATTGTCTGTTTTTTAAGGGCAATCACACCGCAAGCAACACATAACACAAAATAACTCGCGTTCTAATCTTAAAGTCAGTCAAAAGTTCCCTCCACCACTACCACTGCTCTAGTCTTAGGATCAAAGTGAAATTACGATCCAATTTATTTTAAATAAAATTCCACGTAAAAATTACTACTATTAAAATAAATTAATGCTGATTTGCATAATATAGTATTAAATACAATTTTAATGTATATAATCGAACAAAACATTTACTAGAACGAATCTTAATGATAAATTGTCAATATTTGATTTGTAAACTTTTCCGATTGCTCAAGAAACTGTATCATAATGCAATTTGTATCCTAATGAGTATCATTATGCAACGGGTTACAGCCATCAGATAATCTTCTTCCCCATACGTCAATACAGTTTTTACTGTTTTTTGATTAAATAAATCTAAAAATCCAACATATGAGAGACCCATACAATGAGAGTACAAAATATATTAGTTTATATTAACGCCAACGAATGGTGGCCTTCATTATCGTCTTCTGTTATCAGCGCTGCGTTACAACAATGGGTTGTAACAAGTACGAATGATGGCTAATTTTTATAGGATCCACATTTTGCAGATTAGTATTTTTGACAGATCTAGCAAGAAAATAAAAATATAGTGGAAAATATCATTAATTACAAATATCGTTATATTCATCAAAACTACTGGGTTTTTACAAGCTATACTCGTCATTCCCACATCTTATTATGCAATGAGAAATCATCTATTCGTTTTCACATTTAACTCAATTAAAGTATATAATTTAAAATAGATTAATGATTAAACGTAATCTTCCTTTTCAAGATTCGAATGAACAGCCTCATAGTGGTTCCATGTCAATGATCAACAAAGATAAGAATTCAAGACCGTCAATATCCTTATCCATTTAACAATGAACTTCTCTAATTATCATCACTGCATTGTTTTCTAAGGCAGCGGAGGTGGTAATATGACATTAAAGTTAAAATGTTCGTACAAATTTATGGTATTCAACTTTTTCAATTTTTATTTCATGTAAAGTATTAGAAATAATGCTAATATAATCCCAAAACCAACCAATTCAAACGAAGCGCCTGTGGTGCACACTTGCGTTTATTTCTATAGCCAGAACAGAAGTCATTTTTATCTTTTACAAATGAAATATACTATAATCAGTAATAAAAAATTCTTGAAGTGAAGAAGTGTGTCTGTTCTAAGTTAAATTTATTACCTTCGTTCAATCAACTTTCTTTTATCATAGCTATAGACTCCAAACATCTCTCAAATTACGAGTATGTTCACGAAGCATAGGAAATTCGAGGCAGACGACTGTTCGACACCCAATTTCACTAAAAATATTCATATTTTCTAAAAATTTAACATGGCCTCATTTGAAAATCTGTTTCTGATTAACACATTTAGTTCAGGGGAAAATATATCTTAACAATTGAAGTTGTAGGAAGACGCAGAAACATTTTAATTTTTATTAAATATTCGAAAAATTAAGCATTTCAGCAAAAATTAGAGCTGCACCATTCTTTTAAGATTCCTTTCCGCCATCTAAGGTCCAAAAGTAACAAAAATGTGCCTTGTATAAGAAAAAATTGTTTGAAGAAAATAAATTGTGGTGCTGCAGAATGGCACAGACTTTCCCGTATTGGTTTTCTATTTCCTTTCGCCTCGGCTAGCTATTCGAACCTACCACATACTCTTGCCTGCTGCCATCTATTCCCGCTCAAAGTACAAGTTTTTGACATTTTCTTAATTTTCGATTCTCTAATAATATAACGGGGATATTATTTTAAAAATATTAAAGAACAGTAAATTCTCGTCCTAAATGGAAATTTTCTTTGAAAAATGTTGAGCCATTTTTAAGAAAATGGCGCTTAAGCGCTACAGTAAATTCAAAATTTGAAGCCCTTTTTCACAGAAAATTTTTGAGTTTTCGAAAAAACTTCATTTGAAGTCATTTGAAGCACTTTAACTCACAAATACAATAGTGTTTACAAATTGCTGGAAATGTGGAATGCCGGAATGCCATATCGCGACACCTATTACCGACGTGAGAGATCAAAAACTTCAAATAATTTTCAAAAAAATATCTTTGTGTAATTTTTGATAAACAAAAATACCCGAAATAAACTTTACGTCATATTAAAGAGTGCAATTAGCACTATCCTTTCGAAAAGTTTGAAGAAAAAAATTAAAGCCGGTTTTTGATAAAATGGCGTTTGAGCGTTTCTGAAAATGCGAAAATTTGACAGAAAACGGTTGAGTTTTCGAGCAGCTTTATATGACATTATTTAAAGCACATGCACTCATAAGTATAATTATATGAATAAATTGCCGTTTATTTTTTGTAATTTTTGAAAAAACAAAAGAATAGAGCAATGTGAAGTTTATATCATCTTGTAGAGGGCATTTAGCACAATCCCAATCAAGAGTATAAAAAATTGGAGCCATTTTAGAGAAAATTTTGTTTTTGTAATTTTTTAAAATTGCCCAAATTGCAGGCAATATTGCTCAAAACTACTAAAATTTTTAAAAACATCTACATGGCCTTAATGAAAGAATAAAGTATGAACAACAAATCTCATTTGAAAGAAAAACCCCTATCTTTAATTTTGTAATTGTAGGAAGACCCCAAAAAATTCAAACTTTTGCAATTATTGAACATTTAGAGTTATCCGTGAAAATGCCACCTTTATAAGTGTATTTTACTCTACTCTTAGAAGAAATTTAAAGAAAAAGTTGAAGCCATTTTTTGGGAATATTTTGAAAATCCCTGCGGACGGATAGATGGACGAACAGACAGACTGACAGACGGACGTTTAAAAAAACATTTTTTCTGTATCAGGGGACCCTAAAACGTGTACTTAAGTTGAAATCTCGAAATCGATTTTCCTCAGCATTACATATCTTTCCCTATACTATTTACATTTCATCCGTACATACGTATGTATACAAGAAAGTAAAAATTGCCTGTTTCACGAAATTTCACCAAAAAAATACTCATATTTTCGAAAAATTGAAAATGACATTATTTGAAAACTTTTCTGATGAACACATTTCACTACGAACAAAATGTTTATCTTCATAATTGTAGTTGTTGAAAGACGCCGAACTTTTGCAATTTCCAAAAAAGTTTCAACGAATATGAAACCTGCACCATTCTCTTAAGCATCCTACATGCTGTCCGAGACCACAATTTAATCGAAATTGTTGGTGCCGTTTTTGAGAGAAAAAAAATTGTTTTAAAAAATTAAAATTTTGCCTATATTTTACACCCAATTATGATACAACTACTTACGATACTACGAAAATACTAAAATTTTCGAAAAATTGTACATGACCTTATTTCAAAACCTATTTTTGAGGAACAGATTTCATTAAGGGAAAAATAATTCTTTTAATATATTTGTTGTAGGAAGACCAAATAAAGTTTGAAACCTTGCAATTTTCGAAAAATTAGAGTTTTTAATGAACCTCATAACTACCCCATTCTCCTAAACATCAATCGCACTATCCAATAGCAAAGTTTAATCAAAAATGTTGGAGTTATTTTCCGGGGACGCAGCCGCCTCACCGCTGCATTCCGGTGGCGGTTCTTTTAAAGGGACGGGGACGACCACTACATTTTTCACAAGTTAGCTACTACACATTAATTTATCAACTTTTTTGTTACCAGAGCCCGGCAAAACGTTTTTATGTCGAAAATTTTCCTTTTTTCCCGCGCCATTAAATATATTTATCTCTACTTTGCATGCGGAAGCGGGAAAGTAAAAATTATTCAAATCAATATTCGAAAGGATAAAATTTACTACAACTTTTGTATGAAACATTTTTTTGTGAAACCAATTACCAAGCGAGTTTCAGCTTTAAAATTATATTTTTTTTCATTTCTCCATAAGGTGTTCAAATCACACATTTTTGATATTATAAGGAACTAAAAATAAATATAATTATAATAACATATAACAGTATTATTTATCTCCCCGTTGGGATAAACATTGTCTCACAAATGTAACCATTGCCGAACATACTAAAATACAAAAATATTGATGGATGTTTATATGTCCGTATTCGTGTTCCAGCTTAGTTCTTCATCGTGGGAGCAATGTAATTTCAACAAAACCTGGAATACATTATTACAATGGGATAAAGAACACTGTAGTAGTAATACACCCCTAGAAGGATGGTTGGGAAAGAAGTGATATTTACAAACACAATCATTATGCAACCCGCAAATGCACATACCCCGCGTAATGTGCACTTAGCGGGCACAGTGGGCGAGACACGCAAGGCATTTATCACAACAGAGATGGTGATAAATAAATACTCCGGCAACACATGAGTGTTTCTCTCGAGAATTCTCCGGCAACACCGGAGAATTCTCCCGATAAAATATAAATGGCGAATATATACTTTGTCTATGCAGTGCGTTGTCGATAAGGCGTGATTCTAGCAAATTCCAGAATTAAAATAAATAATGAGTGTAGGGCATTGCCACGCCGAAGCTAAGCATTCGACTCTGGCCGGAACCCGGACGGCTCTGATTGCCCAACCCATCTCCTCACAGATCACACAGTACTCACGGCGTGAGTTTCGGCGGAAATCAACGACCAAAACGGGATAACATCCCGCTAGACCTTTTATATGTGTTTTGCAATCAATGCCATGCACCCTGAGTTCGGCCCTTCTAGTAGGCCGTCAAGGGGTGAGCCTGAGCGATTACGGGCCTTCCACCACCTACTCTCTGCACTCACCTTCGCACTAACGACGTGAGTGACGCCAAGAAATTCAGAGTCCGGGTGGCCGTTTTCAACTCCACCCAACACAATGACGGGAAAGTACCTGTCGCCCCTCCCCTGCGCGGAATCTCATTGTATACGCAATGCATGGTTTATACAGTTTCAGGCAAATATTGTAGATCTTAAATGCCGCTTTTAGTCTACGTTTCATCGCCATCAAGTGGAAGAAAAGGTTAAAAAAGATTTCCTGTCATCCGCAAATCCACTCCTATTTTCCGTGCACTGATATATTAATGTCCTATTTACCTATATTACCTAATTTATCACTGAAGTCCTATTGATTCACAAGTATAGTCTGAATAGTCCCATGTTTTTGCTAAAATTCTATCTTCTTAATAGTAGTTTCCGTTTAGTAAATATTTTGCTTCATTCATCTTGCTTTGCCTGATACTTTATTTAACAAACATTTACAAATCCACTTGTCAAGAACAACTAAAACATGTCACGTAGAAGCTCTAAGAAAACAAAGTTTTTAAATACAACTCTTAGATGAAAGACGATCGCGTTTGCCTATCGCCCCAGAAGGCACGGGGTGGTCGCACAAGATTTGTGACCGGCGAGTGTCGTAAGGTAGCATAACCTCTTTCCCTTCTACTTCTCCCCCGTTCTACGAAGAAGTTTCCTGTTAAAGAAGAATTAGGCAGCGTGTCCAGCGCCCTGCTGTCAAATCCCGTGCTGATGTCATTCACTTAACCTCGGTTATTGTCTCTGAGCAAGAATACAAATATCACGCCCAACAATTTGCAAAAGTATATAAACTTTACAAGACAATTCAGCATTCCCCAAAACTAGGCATGGGAACACATGACCATGTGTTATGTTAGAGCCGCCTCTGGCACTAGAGGAAAGATTATTATTCCAGATTGTTGTTCCAGATTTTCGTTCCCTACACCAATTCGAGAAGAGAATGCGAATGTTTAATCGTAATCTAATCGAGAATCGTGTGCTAATGGTTTCGGTGCGCAACACAACGCGTCTTGTCACACTTGCTGGAGAAGGAGGTTTGCGATTCACAGATTTTACGACTAAAGTCGCACCAAACATCAAATTGACAAACCTCGGTTCAGTACATATTTGCCCATGGCACTCCTTACCCTAAATCGGTGCTCGTTCCGAGTTCAGAACCATTGTATCAGTGTTCAGTATCGTTGTTCTGAGAGTGGAATCCAGTTCTTGTAAACACACAAATTGCACACAGATGCTTGTCTGGGAAGACTGTTATGGAAGGAATGGAAGGAATTGTTATGATTATTATGTAAGGAATATGGTACAATAATGTACTCGTGATACACGAGGGACTTGGAATGTTCTGCACGCCACAATCACAGCTGAAAGCATTCATGGCGTTATTCCCAAGACAAAGCAATTATGTTATGTGATAGCAGTGGCTCATCCAAGGGCGGACGGGAGTTTATGGGGCTTCAGTCTCCCACTCAGAAATTGGTGTCAAATATTAACACATAGAATTTTAACTCATTTGCTGAAGAGATAAAAGTTGCTCAATACCTAAATTGAATAATCTATATATAAGTACAAATAAACAAATTAAAATTAATTTTAAATTGAGCAAAAATTAATTCTTTATAGAAAAACAGGCTGGACACTCCACCTGTAGGCCCGCCATATAAAAGTTCTGATGGGATCACTGCAAAACGCATCGTACACACATACTGTCTACATTTATTATAATAAATGTTACAAACTTCTAGGACATGTAGGGATCGAAGTTGATACATTTTTGCCAACGAATGTGTGGTAAACGAAGTTATTCACGGAAAATTTGCGTTTATTGGTAGCACATCTTACACTACTGGCACATACTTCCTCATACTACATGGTTTCCAATCTCTAAAAGACTACCATGACTTCTTGCAGTATGCCTACCCCTCCTTTGGGGTGTATTGAAGAGCACCTTCGCTCACCGTGAACATCCCACCCAACAATCCTAGATCTAAAATACTACCTCGGTCCTGTCCGTATTTGCCCACGTCGTTCCTTTGCCCTAACTTGGTGCTTGTAGCATTGTACTGAGTGTGGGGTCCAATTTCGCAGTTAAACACACAAATTACACGCAGATACTTGTTTGCCCAAAATATAATAGAAGGAATATGGTATGATGTAATTCCCGAGAGGCTTGGAAAGTTCCCCCACTCCTCAATCTCAGCTGAAAACATTCATGGAACCAAAGCCCTAACGTCCATGAACTTTGGCTCACCTGCCCCCAAGCTCCTTTCTTAGGAGTCGTGGAGTCGATTGTTAACATGTTACGGCATTGTGACATAATAATTTGATATAAATAATAAAAGTACAACTGACATTGTTATGTAAAAACGGGATTAAATGTGCTTCCTTCCTTGAATCTAAGTATCTGTTACTTGATTAATAATCTGAATCTGAAGTTATCTGAATAACTTTCACACCATTCGTTTGCAAAGCAACAATAATGAAGATTGTCCTCGAAAGTAATTAACTTTACATGAACTTAATCTTGAATGCGCGCACCAATAAACAGAACGGTTTAGTATATTTTCAATCATTTATACATTGAAAAAATTGACCGTCCGTTTGCCCGACCGACTGTCTGTCTGCCCGTTCATTGGTATGGCGACTGTCTGCCCAGTGGTCTGCCTGCCCACTGTTCCGTCCGTCCATCTGCCCGACCGCCCTTCCGAACGTGTGCCCCATCCATCCGTCCGACCGCCCGACTGCTTGAACGTCTGCCTGTCCGCCTGCTCGTCTATCCGTTTCTTCCCCGTTCCATCGGTCCATTATTCTGAGGTAATTCCTGCACTTTAGAAACACGCTTTTTGTATAACAGGGCTTTATCCTTATGTGACTGCTTCGGTGTCACAGAGACATGGAGGATTGTCCAATACTGCGAAAAAGAAAGACTTGGGTTCAAGTAATCATATAGTGATTCTGGGGGTGTCAACTACTGCGGTCTTTAGACCCGTAAGTGGTGTGTGTGTGTGTGTGTTATAGGTGGCCTGAAGGGGGCTGCGAGGAACGTGAGATCCGCCTCCAGCTACGTTGATTGACATGACACTCACCTTGACTTCACCGTAAATGGAGTTTCGACACTAATTAAATATCAGGGGTGAAGTTAATCACTGACTGAAGAAAAATGTTAGCGGCCGGTTGCTAAGATCTATAGTTTCCCTAGGTTACTCTAGTAATATATGTAGGGGGCTCCCGGACCAGATTTTTTTCATGCAATAATTCCCCAATTTTTTCCCTTTCTTCATTAAAATGATTAAAAATGCATAAATTTAGTCACACGCTATCTATTTTATTCCAAATAACTCCATCTTTTAATCATTTTTACGAATGAAAATGTTTTGGAATGGGTTGAAAGACCTGAACCACATTTTTTCCACAATAAAAACTTAACAACTTTCACAATTAAAAAAAATACAATATTTCCATAATTTTTTCAACATTATTTCTACACCAAAAACTTCACAAAATTTTCGTTTGTAAAAAAAATTGGAGTTATTTGGAATAAAATAGCATATGACTAACTTTAAGCATTTTTAATATGATTTTTAATGAAAAAGGAAAAAATGGGGAATTATTGAGTGGAAAAAGTCTGGTTCAGGAGCCCCCCTTTATATACTACTTACTCTGATCACTGCCAGGCGAATGCCGAAGCAGTGCCCTAGCAAACAGGTCATAGACGGTGCGCAATCTTTCCTTCCTTATATCCCCTTACATATACACGTGCGCAACACTACATCGCATGTCGGTAATCATGAGCTGAAGAAGAAAAATCTCCACAAGTCGACAAATAGTTCTGTGCCAGATCTCACGTTCCATCGGGAGAAACATTTCCACCCCCGGGATATAGCATGCACAACACTTACAGGAGTAATTTCCTAAATAGTTGACGCGCCCGGAAACAAATAGGTCACCTAGGCCACGGATTTTAATCAAATTCCTTTTGTATTCCTATTATGTCAACTTTCGTTTTCATTGAGCTATAATGACTAAAAATGCCCATTCTGACGTTTGTGCCTAGTTTTACGCATTCCGGTTCATTTTAATCTAATTTACTCTATTTGTCTCTATCTTTATTTGACTAAAAAGTCTAATTTATATTTTATTTTATATTTGTATTTTCTACCAACGTCTGTACTAGTAGTTGCGTGGGGACATACTTCATTTCTTTCATGCGTAGCTTTGTTCAAATGTGTTCTTACATTTGGACATGAATCATGGTAGCTGATAATGTAATACTCCTCTTCAAAAATTCCCGGCATACGAAGATGGCAGGGCTAAAACACGTTTTTTGGAAATTTCTTTGAATTTTCTGGCCGGATCCGAAAACGAATTATCAGTTCCCCATCAGGAGATCAAGATGCGTTGAATGACACCCCATATGTTTGGATTAGTACACGGGAAGTGGTGTAGCCGTGTGTGACGGATTCGCACATCCGAACAATCGACGATCTGTACATCCGCACACTCAGGAGTTACTCAAACACTGTATAAGAATTGTCCTTCTAGAATTCATAGTAACTTTCAACAGCTTGGGTACCTGCCTTCCATGGAAAGAAAATCCGTTGTACACGTTGTTTTATCTTTCTTTTGTCCATGTAATTTGCTTGGCCCATGATTTAAATCGTGCAGTATAGCAGATTACCAATTTAAGGAAAATAAGGTAAATAAACTGACTTAGTCTGTGAAGAAAGTGTTGTTTTTTTCATATCATTACTCGGAGATAAAATTCTGGAAAAATATTAGACATAGTTGAGAGCTTGTAAGTATCTTGGAGAGCTTTTTCTAAAAAAGAAATTCAGTCACCTTTCTCTTCAGCGTTCTTTATGCTATTCGATGACCAAGTTCGAACAAACAATTTGGTGCGATTTTTGAGAAAATTTTGAGAATATTTTTGAGGTTTCATGTAAAGCACCTTCAAAAATCAAAATACCTTCAAACACGCAATGCCTCGAGTTCGTTCACATCGATCAGATAAAATCAATTTTGGAGAAAATCGGCTAAATGATGTAGGCGCTAGCGTTGACCACATATGGACAGATATAGGACGGATATAGGTGATTTATCCACTTTTTCGTTCATAGGGCCCGTCAATGAGAGTTTTTCCGTCGAAAATTTGGCGTTTTCTGGCCCATGATTACAATTCTTTCTCTTCTTATGAAGTAACGGCGAAAAAGTTATACTGTGTAAATAAAAATAATTTTCACCATAAAGCAAAAGTGAGTCGACTTTTTCATGATGAGACTGGAGAGTTCACCCTGGAATTCTGCCGAATCAGGAAAATGTACTTTTGCCGTTTAATGTAAGTTCCCCCCCCCCCCCCCCCCCAAGAATTGGCGGATGAAATTCTATCTTCTCAACCATCCACACAAACTTAGACATCCTTTTATCCGGGAGAGGGGCGCATTGACCAATCGTTTCAGTCAGGACCTTAGTACCTATGTGATTGGCGCAAAATAAAATGGGGCGGGAGAGTCGCTGTTTCCGGGAGCGGGGGCCTTAATTGCTTACGTATGAGGCAGAAATATCATCTTTCCCTGCCGAAGCAGAGATTTTGCCTGCGCGTACGCCGCAACAAAAAAGATTTCTGAGCGGCGGTTTTCCGTCCAGAATTACTGTTAATACACCAGTAAATATTCATCATTTTAGTAACCATTAACCTATCTTTAGCAATCAGTTTGTAACTCTAAGTGCTGCATTAAAATGTTCATCTCAGACACTATTTGCGAATTCTTTCTAGCTATTCTAGCGCGTATTCAGAATTTGTTTATAAAATTGTAAATTGTTGCAAAATTGTTAATTCGTGGTTTTCGGCTCTGGGACATCGAGAGACTCTCCCCTCTTTACATCTGTAAGCGTCTGCACAGTTGGATCCTTAGATACGTATAAATTTGCAAATATTTCAAACTTTTTATTGTCTCCCCTAAATCCTCTCTAAACGCAATACAAAATTCCGCAATCCGATCGGTTCTATCAACTACAAGATATTTACTTGTTTATTAGAACTTAACATTTCATAACCACCCCCATTTTTTGCACTTATTCCATTCGCTCTCAGCACAAAAGTAAACTGAAAAGAGCGGTTTACAATGTCTCGCTTCGATTGTTCGCTTCATACGCTTAATGTCGAGAGCAGAGGTGGTATCGCAGCCTTGATAGCGTCTCGAATCGATAAACGGTGCCTCGGAACGAAGTGATTGTCTTTACCACTTCTTCGAAGAAACAAACAAGCTGTAACGTGTATTAGTAGTTCCGTGGGATCACCGCAGTAACAATTTCTGTCTTACGGCAACTATGAGGTTTTTTAGATTGAACCTTTTCTTTTTATTATAAATAGTCATTAAAACTCCCGTTTTAATATTTTAATTCGTTTAAGTGTTATTAGTAAATAAACAAATTATCTGGTACATTTAATAACGGCGAGAGAAACAGATTAAGGCGAAAATGAACAGAAGCTATATTATTTATTTTTATCTTCTCTATTCAATAGTATTCACTGCTATATATATTTACCGGCTAGCTAGGAAACTGTTTATAAAGATATATTGCAAATTTCATTACGTCGAAAGGCTTGCTCAAGAAGCAATAGTGCTAATGATATTTTCTCATATTAATGTTCACATATTACAGATTACATTTTCAGTAATATTTAGGTCAACCTCCTATCTAAATGTACTCCGAGATATTTAACTGAACTAATTTTCCACAGAATATTGCTGTTATTTATTTGCAAATTTGAAGGAATGTGAGATCTATTTGTACGCAATGTAAAGTTTTTGCTTGGCTTTTATTGAATTTAATTTGATGTGCCTTTTTTGTCTATTCTATTCATTTAAATCAATCTGAAGATTGATAACAGCAATATTGATATCTTCATGACATACAAACAAATCCATATCTTCAACCTACATGCGATTTCACCGATGGACGGACGAATGTTAACAAAAAACACTTTTACGTTATCTGGGATTCTCAAAAGTCAAAATATCGAGTTATGCTGATTTACATCGCACTATTTTACGTTGCTTTGAGATTAATTTGCTCGTGAGATATTTACTGGAGCAGGTTTTTAGCACTCCTAATTTATGAAGCGACCACTCACTTCTGATATTACGAAACCGTTACAAATAATTCCATAAAGTCTTTGCTATATTGCAACACTACTACTAGTTTCAGGGGAGTTCAACTGCAGGTTGTTTGTATACAGTATCTCTTTTATTAATTTTATTTTAACAGCGTACATTTTAGTTGAGAGTAATTATCGATAAATAATTAGCATCCCTAATAATTCCCAATAATTTTAGCATCCCTTTAAAGATCAAATTAAAATGTTACTGCTGAAGATGAAAAAGTACAGTGTCCGAAAACAATGGTTTTCTAAATATAGAAGGCGTGAGTCAGTGCAACAGAAGCCGGTGACTTGAACTTTGTAAGTGTGAAACGCAGCCTCACAATATCCTTGCATGTGCATGCGTTCCAGCTGGAGTAACTTAATGTTCCCAATAAAACGAAGCGGCCTAGAAATGCCAGCACATGAGGAACGTCTCCGTTTTTAACCGCTTCCGTGTTAAGTCATCCAATATATTTATTGTTCCTGGTAAGAATGTTGTTTCAATTACACTCTGTTTGCGAAAAATCTGCGAAATGTTTTTTTTAATTAAATATTTCAAAGAGATACGTAGTGTCCATATATAAATATTGTAATCAATTCATTTGCTCAAAGCTGAAAAATACAGATTGCAAGCTCTTAAACCCCAATTAGTGTTTTCAAATATTTAATTTTTTCCCTTTTGAAACATAGCTTCTCATTGCAAAATATGATATGCAGACCATCACATTCACATGCCAACATTAAAAGTAACTGTAAATTTAAAGTTTCACTTAAATACATAATTTACTATTTAATTGAAAGGTATTTTATTTCGACATAAGGTAAACGTGTCTTCTAACCCGGGTAGATTAGTGAGACAGAAGTTCTAACAAAACTTGATATACTTTGAAATATTTAGTGGCGAATACGTTTATGGCAAAATATTAATTACTGTCCTATTTCATATAATGAATTTCATTCGCGAAATTCAATATCGTGAAATGTTCATTTGAAGGTCTCTACAAGTGGGGAATTGGAAAATTATTTTAAAAAGTTTGAAATCACGTTTGTTTTCTGAAACAGCGAGTAGTTCATATCTTTGTACAGAAAATAACAAAATTGCTTAATTACATGAAATTCCGTTTGCAAAATTTTCAATACACGATTATTAAATTTTCTAAAATAAATTACATGTAAATACATGGAATGTGTGATACATAATCAAGGGTCTAATAAATTAAAAGTAGCATTATTATAAGATAGTTTAGATTTATTTCTAAAGGATAATCAGATAAATGTGAATAAATTATATGATATAATATGTGAAAAATTATATGAATATTTGTTTAACTGTAGATAAAATTTTGTATAATATTCCAGAGAAATAATTGCGATTTAAATTGCAACAATTGGATCCTTGCGAAAGATTCACACTTGTAAATAATTGTTTTAAAACTGAACATTTATTTATTCATAGTAGAACCCAACCATGAATGGACAACCCCTGATCTGTGCATTAGAGCATTATATGCCTGATACTTTGCGAGAGAAACCATTCTAATATTTCTAAGCCGGATGTTAATATTAAATGGCACAGAATATCAAATGCAAAAATCAAAATCAAAAATCCTATAATTTTATCGTGAAAGATTGGTTGTGATTTTTCCAACCAATTCAAAAAGTAATTATTTTGTAGTTTAAGGAACAATTTGAGTCCCACCTATTCCCTATTCTGTCCTCCATTTCATCACATATCTTTCACCCGTATCCACTGCATGTCCCGCTGTCCCTCGTTATTTGTCGACTTCTCCCTCACCTGTCCCCTCCTGTCTCCAAAACTTGTCTTGTCCACAGAACTCATCTCTCCACACAAACCACATGTTTCTTCTGGGATACGAAATCCTGGCTTTACGGGCCTAGGACGCATATTTTTTGAGTTTACTATGTAAGTTACAATAATCTGTTTTCAGTGTCATAACCTGTAAACTTACATTTTTCGACTTAAATCGACGGATGCAGGAAGGAGTAAAATTACCTATCCAGCAGAAGCACACTTATAGAGTTTTGTGTCCATGGTTTCTTATAAACTACCCGAAAGTTATCTATCATATATCTCACAAGCATATATAGAGGATTATTCTTATATCTTATTTATATTTATCAGAATGCATCACAAAACATATACGCAAGTGTATGTAAAGACATTTGCAATCACATGTTTACATAATACTGTTACGGCCAGCAGACTAAACAATCTTCCGAAATCAAACACCAGACACGAGGCAGCAATTTAGTTGCTATTTGATGGATGCGGAGTAAGTTGATCCCATCATTTGAGGTTGACATTCTCGCCTTCTGATCGACAACGAACGGACACTCGGGCGCGGAGCGGGTGCGGGGGCAGGAGGGGCTGAAAGTGTCGGGCGAGGCGGGGAGAGGCCAGCCTGTGGAATGAGGCGGATGGGGAAGAAGATAGAAAGGGAGCAACGGAGGAAGGAAGGGACGCAGTGGGGCAGAGGCGGGGACGACGAGGCGATGCGCGGCGGGTGTGGCGGGCGCCCGGTCGTGGTGGGGCGCGGCAGGGCGGGGAAGGGCGGGGAGGGTGGGGTCGGGCCGGGCGGGGCGGGGCAGGGCGGGATAGGGCGGGGCCGGGCGGACATTTCCATTCCGTCGCCCATTGACGCGGCCGACAGGGATTTACGGGATCTCGTTGACTGGTGACCCCGCAGCTGTGCGCGCGCGTTTTTCACGAGAGGGCGTGAGGAGGCGCCGGAGCGAGGGCGATGGCGAACACAAGTCTGGCCCCCATGACTGGCGTTTCCGCTGCGGAAGCCCCTTGAATGTCTTTTCGACATCAATGAACCTGTCATATTTTATAGAAATTACACATTATTATTATTATTATTATTATTATTATTATTATTATTATTATTATTATTATTATTATTATTATTATTATTATTATTATACTATTGTTACGAAGTGAAGGACGGGACATATTTGCGACTGACAACACACTTGAGTATTTTATTCTCTGTAGTAATTAGATCGTACTACTACATTACTTTTTCTCTACAGCTTTACAAAGTTTGACCGGAAGGTGATAGATTTCGAGTCCTGGTGGATTTCAGACATTAGCCACCTTGCTAAGTCGAATTCAATCACTTCCTACAGAAGAATTCTTGCGGTCAGCTGCTCTAATAGGGTCACAAATGCCTTCTGCAATATCTTTATATCCATCAGATTGTGACTCATTCATATCTTTGAAATTTAATATCTTCCCAGTTAACAGCGAGGTTACTATGTGGGTAAGCCATCTTTATAACACCTACCTTTCGATTTTAACAATCTACAAAACAAAATTTTTGAAAGTAGTGTACTCGAGTGGTAGTAATAAGAATATTTCATGAAAAAATCGTTAACCCCCCCACTCAAAAAATATGAAAAAGATACTGTAACTTCAACACCAGTTAATTTCGAAACGAAACAATAATACAGTTTCCTGGAATAATTTCATGTAAGACAGGAAAGTTATAAAGGTTCCCGTGAGCGTGCGCGGAAGCGCTACTTGCTTGCCATGCAGACTTCGTCGCGCGATACCACGAAGCCAGTGTGGACCGACAGCGTGCTTTGCACTAACACAGCTTATACACACCGCGAGATGGCGCTATCGTTAGTAGCTCAGTGATGCAGTCTAAGCGATACTAAACTGAAAGCCACCTCGTTACGAGGATTGACGAAGGGAACAATCGTAAAGTAAATGTAGGGATTGAACATGCGTGAATTAACTATATAACTTAATATCAAACATTTTTACCTCTGGGAGAATGTAAGCAATCAAATAATAATAAATTTATCAATCACTTTTCAATCAAAACAAACCCAAAAACTAAACGTTTAATAGTTACTTTCTAATACTGGGTTTTATTTTATCGTTCGCCAAAGAATCGGAGAGCGTTTGCTGGGGAGGCGAGTTCAACATTTCGAAAATATGAGTTGTTTTCGTGTAATTTTGCGCAAAATATAGGCAATTTTTATTTTTTCACAAACATTTTTTTCTCAAAAACCGCTCCAAATCTTTTCTTTAAATTTTCTCCTCGTATGAAACAAGGGGTGGTAAAAAAATAGTATGCTAGTCCCATTTTCGGCGAACTCTTCGCATTTTCTAAAATTGCAAAAAGTTAACATTTCAAAACTACAAATTGATAACAAGTGTCCGTTCTAAACAAAGTCCGTTCTAAACTAATGGTGCTACAACATCATGTACTTTCTCGCAACGTTAAAAACAGTTAGGTAATCATGAAATATTGCGATTTCTGCGCTACTAACACCCCAGCTATTTCTTGAAAACGTCCAATTCAAACAAAGCGCCTGTGTTGCACATCTACATTAATTTCTATAGTCACATAATAATTTCGATAGCTACTTAATTCATAACGATGACTAATTAATGACTATAAACAATACTAAACAAAATTATAAAACAAAAATATATGAACACTAGAAGTAGAAAATCTAATTCTTATATTTACATCAACGATATCGTTCAAGTTATATAGTGGGATCATGGCATTCTATCCAGGAGAGATGCCAGATAGTTGAAAAGCAACGTACTGCAGCACCTATTATTATCCTTGTCGTACATTCGTAATATCAAATTATTGAAAAAAAATACCGTTCATAAATAAAAATATCGAACAGAATTACATAGATCTACAAATAAAAATCATCAGAAATAGAACTATGTGTGATTAACTATGTATCACACCGAAATTTCAAATATGTACTTACAATTTCTCTAGCACGTGTCATTTTGTGATACGATGGTTTTAATATTGCGAATTATCCCCCCAATAAGAACTTATCTAGTCAACAATGAAAAATCATCAGAAAAGGAAAAATGTGAGATTTACTGTGTCACGCCCTGATTTGTGCTTAGATTTTTCTCTAATTTGAATAGTTTCCGAGATAGGACGGTTTTCATATGGTAGTCATCATATGAAATAGTGCGCCTCCCCAACGGCAAACCCATACAAAATACCTTCTTGAGACCTTGGAAAACACAATGTACTTAATTGACACCTCGCATTGATCCCAACATAATATTTCTCCCCCATCTTCATGAAAAAGATGAGTAACTCTTTCTGACTAGAAGTAGATTTTCTACTTTTAGTGTTCATATATTTTAGTTAAGTTTGTTTAGTATTGTTTATTGTCATTAATAAGTAGTATTTATGTAATTTAGTAACTATATAAATTACTATGTCACTATCGAAATGAATGTAGATATGCCCCACAGAGCTTCTGTAGAGCATTCCAGATTCTGTGAACAAAACTTCAAAAATCATTGTAAAAAACGAAGGAAAGAATCTTCCCGAAGATGATGCATTCTCACAAATGATGATTCCTGACTAACTTCCATTGAGTGTATGAACATTTCCTTGTTAAAAACATAGCAGCAGATTTTATTAATGGAATCAAGAAAAGTTTTTTGAATTTTTGCAATTTTCGAAAAATTAGGAATTTTAAAAAAACATTATACTTGCGCCATCCTTTTAAGAGTCCATCAACTAAATTTAATCAAACAAATTTGAACCTTTTTTTAAATTTTGAAAATGTCCCCAGACCTTCATTTTAAGTACCTCAAAAATTAAAATATCAGTTTTAAATTCAAGAGGCCTCAACATCAGCCAGATTGAATGGCGAATATCAATTTTAGAAAAAAATCGGCTCAACTGTTTAGCCACTAGCGTTGACCACAGATGGTCGGACGGTAGTTTTATAATATAGCGGCGCAGTTTGAAATAATGCGAGAAAGTATGGGCAGTTTTAGCACACCTAGTTATAATGTACTTTCCTCCACTCACTGCTGTGATACTTTCCATCTTCGACTAACTGCTTATCCTGACAAATCAAAATTTCAATAGACAAAGAGTATCATAAAAAAGTTTTATAAGAAATTCATTTAGTATTTTAAATTTTTATTTTTCTATAGAATGTAGTTAAATTCAGTAGAATTAATACATTATATTTTTTTATTTTGCTGAGGGGTGAGAAACAGTTCTGACTATACTTTAAGATGAAATAAGGTAATAGTTATTTGAGGTACAAGTGGTAAAAGTGACATTTTATTTAGCGAAAGGATGGCAGGCGAGGCCGGTAGGACCTGTGGCGCACTCCTGTGAGAAAAATAAAATAATTTTTACCTTGCGTGTTACACTATTTGTAGAGGGTCTTCCTGGCTTTGATTTTATTTTAATTCAAGTATACAAATCATTCAATTCTGTACTTGGATACATTAAGGTCAGTTGTAGCTAATGTGATCAGACGAAAGTATTTTGTTTGCTTTGTTGCAGTCACACTGTTTTATCTGTACATTTGATCGTCTCACTTATAGCACTAGTGCTAAAATTGAATCTTTGAACCCTTTGTTTACCCTAGAAGTAATTGCTTTTCTTGTGTCTGCCTAAAAAATTATTTAAAAAAAATGTAGTACAAATCCTCAAAGGTCTTCACAGTCGAAACGAGAAAGATTGAAGGTAAAATATACTTGTAAACCCAAATATTTTTCTTTTTTTGTACGGTATTTTTTTTAGATTGCTTTGTTGAACCTACAGCGTTTAGATATTGATATGCATTTCCTACAAATTAAAGAGCTGCATAGCGTGCTCTTCACCCCCACAGAAAACAAATCATGTATCTGTTATTCAATTGAAGGTCATTCTTACAAAGTCATTTGTCCGAGTAACTCAATTTCTCTGAGTGAAACATGAGGCAGCAGATTACAGATTGCATTTTATCTTCCAGCATCACTTACAAAAGCTCGTTCTCGAGTCGACTTTTAATTAAGATCATACAAAATGTGCAGAATCTTTAACATAAGAGTTTCCTCTGTTTTTGTTCCTCTATCTGAATTATGTCATCAAAACATTTTCTCGGGACTCAAAATGACCGTGTCTGGCTATATCAAAACAATTTCAGAAACATTTTTCAAAGATAATTGCATCTTTGACATATGCTCAATGAAGTTCTTTTAATTAATTGACTCAATTTCTAATTCTCTTAGTTTTAGTTAGGCAAAGGTGCTGATGTCACGGGCATAAACTGACCGGGAGGTCCCAAGGTTCGAGTCCCGACGGAGGCAGGGTTTTCGACACTAGCTTCTCAGCTAGGCCGAATTCAGAAGCTGTCTGAAGGAGAACTCTTGCTGTCGGCTGCTCTGATCGATAGTGTTCCGTGGTTTTTCTGTTCAACCCCAGGCAAATGCCGGAGCAGTACCCTAACAAACAAGTCACGGATCGCGCGCGATCTTTCTTTCTTCTTACCTCTCCTCTCATCACCCCTCACTTTCACACTATTACACTCACATGCACTTCACTACCACACTTGTTCACTTGAGAACAGTCGTCAGCTTAGAGCTTATCCCAGTCATGAGCTGGGGCGATGCCACGCAGATGGGAGGTACTAGGTTGGAGAGCATCCCTACAAGCCGACGCCCCCGCAGATCGAGTGAGGGAAGATCTCCGCCACCTCCCGCGATAAAATACATACTACACTTACGGGACTAATGATCATAGCCGTTGACGCGCCCGTAATCATAATCAATCAATTTAGTTTCACGTTGAAAGAAATAATGAGTTTGCTAATGTTCACTCAATAACCAAACATTCTTTCATTGCTAAAAACTTTCTTTTGATGAATGGTTGTAACATCCACGTAGCTCAATCTGAATTCTCTGTTGTTAATTACTAATCGTTAGACGCATGTAGTTCTCTATATTTTCTTTATCAAGTCAACTCATTAATAGTATAGTTGGAAATAGTAATTACTAAGATGTCACTTGCGTCATATTTTATATACATTCAAAAATCACACACTCACTAGAACCGTAATTCAAGGAACACAAAGCTCTTAAAATTAGAAGGATTCATGTTAAAACGATGCCTAAGAACATTCAAGATTACTCATTTATTTATCAAATATTTTATATATGAAATAGTTACTTTCATCCTCACCTCTAGGAACATTATCCCAAAATTAATTTTATGTAAAGAAAATCTTACATTTTTTTAGAATTCCTAAGGAACATATACCAATTTAATGTAGTTTTAATTTAAAATCAATTTAGTACATCGAATTAATGTATAAGGTTGAGCATTTTCTCGCCCACCCTGCTTGATACAATCCGCTTGACATTTGTGCATTACACGCTCCGTATTACAGACACACCTGCAATGGTGAGGATATATTGATATTAGCTGAGCTGCCGACGATAAAAAGAAAAGAAATAAGGAAAAGAAGTACAAGGAGTAAAACAAGAAATAGAAGGCGATAGAATGATAAGAGTGAGAAAAAAGAGTCAAAGGGGGCAGTTGAAAGGAAGAAACAGGAGATGAAAGAAAAAAAGAAAGAGGACTGAAATGAGAAGAAGAAAGATACAAAGAGGACAGTTGACTTAGTCCCATACTGTGTGCTCTATTTTACAAGTCATGAATTTTTCAAGCCTTTAAGTAGTATCTCTCATAAAGTCGTAGGCCTCCGTATTTGTCTCGCGAATAACGTCAGTTACGAACCTATTTATTACAATTTGAAATGGCACAATTGAGACCTCCAGCCCATCGATTAACATCATCTCTCAGTGACAGCTTCTGTAGCACAAGGACATTGCCTCAGCTATAATTTCAATACGCTTGGAACTGATGATATGCAGGGATATGTTCAGAAAGTGTTTCGGAGGGAGAGCATTTTAAGTTCGTAACCGTATTAATATTTTAAATAACATTTTTTAATTGTTTAAATCTGATTTTGTGAAGTTAATTTTTCTGGGTAATTATGGGTAATTGTAATTTCCCTGGTTAATTGTGACAAGAGAAGCAATAGACTTCCCCGTCAGTCACACTTTACACCTTAATGCCCCTGAAATAATTAATGTGACTTCTTCTTCACAACTACCGTATCCGAGTGTGAAGTGAAAGTGTAAGATATTCAGAAGTTACATCAATATATTCCTCTCGAACAGCAGTTATATGAACAAATACTGCAGTGATCAATGATGAACGTAAATAGAGACATAGTTGTTTTCAGCATTAAATTATCTCCAATAAAGCACGCAATTACTCTGTTACTAAACTTAAAATAACACCAAGAAATGTTCTTAAGTAGATTCATTATTAAGTATATTTCCAAATCATACTAAAAGAGCCTATGTAGACTAACCAATTTAACATTTTACTGACATAATATATACGTTTGCCCATTTTAAGCCACAGGTAGATATTTGTGTTGACTTCTTGCATTTCCTATATTAGTGACAGAACAATAGCAGAATTGGTTCAAAGGTTGTTTCATTTTTATTATTTTTTTCAAAACGTATTCTACTAAATGAGGCCCATTTAGCATACGACGATTCACTTTAGAAACCTACATTGTTATCTCCCAAGCCAGCCATGTCGAAATGCGCCCGCCCGGTTTACATGCATGTTTGGGAAGCCCGGCGCTCCTGCGAGCACGGGCAACTTCCACTGATTTCACTGTCGTTTCCCCTCCTTATCCAGGGAAACGTGAGCACACGCTGAAGCGGGGATTGTAAGCGCAGAGTATAAATGAAGTATGACGAGGAATGATGGCTTCGTTCGAAAATATGTTTACCGAATGATTTCTATCAATCGAAATTTGAATAATGTTTATAAGTCTCGTATACTGTACTACTTAGTAGTTTATTTTTCTTGAATTATGATGTGAAAAAACATTTTTGCTAAGGGGAAAAAATGTATTTTATTGACGAATAATTTCCTTGTTTTCGTTTTGTGTCATGTATTATTAAATCATTATGTTATTTGTTGTATATATCAACACTTTAAAAAATTAACGAGTCTCTATAAACTAACAGACAAGAATCGTTAAACGGATGTTAATGCACTCTCTTACACTCTTTAGTAAACGCAATTACTAAATCAAGATCCTTTCGATTCAAAACGTTTTCAATTGACAAATTCGAATATTACTGATGTATTTCCCTTTAATGGACCATTTCTTTGCTTTGGAAGAGGAAATGGAAATGAATATCGCTTTTGAGGCAATTACTCTCAACTCACGTTCTAAAGACGTCTCCAATGTCTAAAGACTTCTGTCATGGACCACGTATTCGGCATCACCCCGGATCAAATTATGCAACTTGCAATTTTAAACCTTGCGCTAGTTACTCCGAATGCAGTGCTCGCGAAATCTGGAAAGCCAGTTACCTCGACCGCGACCTTCACATGTCCGTCGTAAGGGCTCATTATTATTATTATTATTATTATTATTATTATTATTATTATTATTATTATTATTATTATTATTATTATTATTATTATTATTATTATTATTGTTGTAGTTATTATTATTAATAATAGTATCATTATAATTAATATTTGTAGATTAGTTGTAAAATGGTGTGATGAAATAGTTACATGGGGCTCGCACCGCCTAAGAATAAGTCAGCTGCGATCGAACCATTAAAAGGTTGGACAGCGCTGAAAGGATGAAGGATCTTTACCGATGGTCTGTTGTGGAGGTGCTGTTCCCGCATTTTCCTGAAACTCGCCCAACAAAATGATATAATGGTCGCCAATGGCCTAGATGTTGATGCGACCTTAAATAACAAAAATATATATAATCAACAAATCAAAAATCAGACATAGGCTTGGTTAGGTCCAGCTACGAATTGTTTAAGCAGTTAATCTACCTTCGTCCAGATTCGAACGAAGTTCAAAGGGATACGTACAGGAGGGGAGGCAGGGAGGAAATGGCCCCACGGGGGATTTTAAAAAGTGGCTGTGACCTTAAGTAATAAAAAAATTTCCCCTCACACATTTTAATTCTCTAATAAAAAATGACATGTAAAACCTATAAATACATTTTAAAATGTAATGTAATGTGACAAAAGGATGGACTTATAATTCTATACCTATATTATTTCAGCATGTGCCTTATTGTATAGAGACATAAAATATGAAAAAAAGTCGACCTTTTTAGTTATAACAGTCAGCATGTACAGTGCTGTAGTCATTCATTTGTTGATTTGCTATTTTTCAACAATGAAATTATTTTTTTTAATTTATTCATGGTTGTTTTATTTCTTAATTTTTTGAAATCGTTTCAAATATATTAAACAAAGAATGTAACATTAAATATGTGGAAAATTCTTACATTTTCCAAAATGTGGAAACTGTGCTGTACCTAATGTAATGGACGAATTTGAGGCAAAAGAGAGAAGAAACTTCCAAATCTACTCTTAAAAATGGCCGGCACGAAGTCAACCGCTGCATAGAAACCTTTAAAAATGTAAAAAATCTGCTGAAAACAACTAAAAATATATAGGAAACTATCCTGAAAAATGCGACCATGACGGAGTCGATCCCACTTACCATCGCTTAAAAACCCATTTCATAAATCCAAAAATACGCTGAAAACTGTTTTACAACTAAAAGGTCATCAGCAAATAGAAATTTAATGGATAAACGGTGCCAGAAATCTTGTCTCGTTTTAGGCTGTACCCGTCCACGACAAAGGCCATCTTCCTCCAGGAAGCTTCAGATGGGAATATCGCGTTCCGTTCAGTTCACTTGCTTCATGGTCGCAGATTTTTAACTTCCTAGAATGTCCCTTCGTATACTAACCCGAATTTTCTCAACCTTGTCCTGCACTTGGACAGTTCTCTACCGTTCAACTAGGCCTGTCAGGTGAGTGAATATCCGGGTCGTTGATTGAGGGCGCAGGTCGCCGGATCGAGCGGGCAGCCGCCACGCCGGCTGGACGACCCTGGAATGCACATATGCGGCCGCGACCCCCGGGGTGGTCCGCGGACTATTTGAGGCAATTGGCCGGCGCGGCGGAGGCCGCTGCGGCACCCAGACGGACGACCTTTGCGCGCCGTCGCCGCCGCCTCCGCCGCCGCCGCCTCCGGGCCAGGGGCGCGGTCGGAAGCGCAGGCCTTGCACTGAGCCGGCGCCGCATTGCACTCGAAGACTCAGAAGAGACAGGGCGCTGGCGCAGGCGCAGCGATAGCGCACACTGTTCGTTCTCTTGAACTTCTATTTGATTCTAGCTCAAGTAACCCGCCTTGCTCGGATATTTATTCGACACAGTCATCTGTTAGACCGGAAAAGGAATGCATCACAATGTTAAATGGAAGTAATTTTATTTAAATCCCTCCGCCACGGCACGCCCTGGCCCCGCCCTCCCCTCCCCGACCACGGCCCGTCCAGCCTCTCGCTCCGATCACAGGCTCAGCTGCCCCAGCGTCATCTCTGCACTGCTATCCGTCGAACTTTACTGCTGTGCCGATGGCAAATTTTGAAAATTTTATATAGTTTAATGAAAATGGAACCTGCCCCATTTCCAGTCGTCCTTACCTCTTTTCCAGAGAAAATTAAAGAATAAATTTGATGACGTTTTGGGGAGAAAAAATATAAATTGCATTATCCTCATGTCTGATTATGGGTTCTACAAATCATTTTTTATTAGATAATTAAAATGTTTAAGGGGAAAATGTTTTATTACGTAAGGCCACAGCAACCTTTCAAAATCCCCCATGGGGCTTTTGCCCCCCGCCTCTCCTCCTGTGTGCATGTCTTTGAACTTCGTTTGAAGACGAAGGCAGATTTACAATTTCTTAAACAAATTCGCAGCTGGACCTAACGAAGACGATGTCTAATTTTATATTTGTTGTTACTTTTGTTGGACAAGTTTTAGAAATTGTGCGAAAACTATTCAGTTTTTCAAAAAAATACAAGACATTATTTAAAGACCTAATTTTTTAGAACATATTTCATTAAAAACGTAATCTCCCTCATCAATATTATACTTTTGCAGAGTCATTTCTTTGCAATTGCCAAAAATACAAAGTTCGCCAAAAATGGGGCAAGAAACATTTTGTAAGCCTCTAACGCTCTATCGCAGGAAACAAGTAAGGAAAGAACAAGTAAGGTGTTGTGTTTGAGAAATTGATTAAAAAATTGCCTACCTCTCAGACATAATTTCGCAATAACTGCTCATATTTTCGAAAATGTTTACATAGACATTAAAGATCCGTGTTTGAAAATTCAGCAGATTATTAATCCTAAATTTCTGTTGTGGGATTGGATTAACCCAGAAAAGAAAAGGCCAGTTTGGTTTCTGTTTCTGGTTTTATTCAAGGGTGAATATTACATTTTCTTTACTTTGTGTGTTCCGAGATACCAAGTTCTTGCATTAGTGATTTAATCTTTGCTTATAGAGAAAAGTATCCAGACTCTTCTTTGCACTCAGTTTGAATTACTGGCTAAACGTCATGAAGTATTATCGGATTAATAGATGTAGAAGCTTTGATGATGTATTTCAACATTAATGTATGACTGCGATGTTATAAGTTTGGTTCCTTTGCTTCGATTAGAATGCTTCTAATGGAACTTATGCGAACGCATCCAGTGCATATTCTGAAGCATCGGTTATGTACTTCCAGGTTTCTGAGATCATAGATTTCAGATCCATAATCTAATTTAACTCTCACTGCGGTTTTTCATGTTAATAACTACAGGTTTTTATCTGCACCCCGATTGTTAGGTGAAAGGCATTTGAAGATGATTAGCGTCTTTTTACAATCATCGGTTAAACGTTGTATGTGCTTTCTTCATTCCTTGTTTGAGTCAAAGTACGCACATTCCAAATATTTTTGTACTCTCTTATATGCTGACTTGAAGAAATAAATCTTCCTTTACAGAAAACAGTAATATCATCTGCATATTATCCTGTAAAGAATGGAGATTCGATATTTGCGCCTGCGTCTTTAATTGCCAGAAGAAGTAGTGTGACGTTAATTATGAATCCTTGAGGTACTCTGTTTTCTATCTGCTTTTCTTCTGAATGGCAACTACTGATTCTCGCTTAAATCACCGTGTCTTTTGTAAGGCCTTTAATTAATTGAAACAAATTTCTTCCAATTTCAGTCTGCTGTGATTTTCTTAGGACTCCACGTACCAACGCTATATCCTAAGCATTCTCAGTGTCTAAGTTTATGGCTAAAACATTTATCAACTTTGTTGTTACCAGGTCCCCACAATACGATTTTTGCTGTTGGAAAATGGACGATTATTGCCCTAGAAGTACAATACCTTATTTATACTACTTAGGGGCGTAGTAAGACGAGAAAGTACACACAAAAAATTGACAAATGTTCACTAGGAAAGATTATTGTTTTATCAAAGTGTACTAAATTATATGGCTACACTGACGTTAACATAACTAGTGGAAGGAGCCTCACGTTGCCTGAACATTTACCACAATCATTAATTATTAAAAATAAAAATAAATTAACATCAACTTCCGTTTTCGAGATATTCCATTGTTTATAAGAATTTAGCATCTCATAATCGCCCCATTTTTTGCACTCATTACATTCGCTCCCCGCACACAAGTATATTGAAAAGAGTGGTTAGCACTGTGTCGCTTCCATTGTTCGCTTCATACGCTTAATGCCGAGGGCAGAGGTGATATCGCGGCCTCGGTAGCGCCTTGAGGCGATAAACGGTGCCTCGGAGCGAAGTGATTGTCTTTACCATTTCTTCTAAATAACAAACAACATGTAACGTTTATTGGTAGTTCCATGGGATCATTGTAGTAACAATTTGTCTTACGGTAACTATGTCTATTTTTTTAATGATTCAACCTTTCCTTTTTATTATAAAGTCATTAAAACTCCCGTTTCTATACTTTAAATTCGCGTGTTATTAAAATATAAAAATTTATCTAGTACATTTAATAACGTCGAGAGAAGCAGTTTTATGGCGAATATGAACAGAAGCTATATTTTTTATATATATATATATATATATATATATATATATATATATTCTATATTTAGTAGTACGACTTGCATTTCTCTATATTTATCGGAAAGAAAGGAAAGTGTTTAAAAAGATATATTGCAAAGTTCATTATGTCGAAAAGCTGGCTCCAGAAGCAATAGTGCCAATGATATTTTCTCTCAAGGGCAAGTTGAGCTATGGAAGGTTTCAGTATTCTGGAACTTTTCGATGATCCTGGTTCGCGTGACTTCGACAGGGAAATTAAACGAAGGTTCATTTACTGATAAATGTGAAAAAGAATAGTCGATGAACCTAATCGCTTGCCGCAAGGAGTGTTAACATTGAATTAATGCCACCCAAATCATGAATAGATTCTCACTCTAGAAACCTCTGGCGGGGACATGAATTATTCGCAGCTTGTATATGTTCGTCCTTCACCAATACATTAAACACATTCATTGAATTGACGATATAATAGCCCGGAAATTGGTGATTTTATAGCGTTTTGTCGATATTTAAAATGTTTAAATGGTAAACGCAATGTCATTAGGTTAGATTCACGTTCGAGTATTGGGATTCATCCTCTTGGTAGAAAATATTAATTCGTCATTCTAGAGTGAGAATCGACTGATGATTTGGGCGGCATTCATTCACTTGGTAACTTTTTGCGGCAACTTACTTTTTCCACCACTTAACAATTTTGCAACAATTTACATTTTTATAAACAAATTCGAAATAAGCACAAGAACGGCCGGAAAGGATCAGCAAATTGTGTCTGAGATGAACATTTTAATATAACAGTTTGACAGAGTTACACATTGATTGCTAAAAGATAGTATAATTGTTGCTAAAATGTTAATTATTTACTGGCGAATTGACAGTAATTCTGGACTGAAAACCCCTCTCAGAAATATTTTTTCGTACGGTGTACGCGTAGGCAAAATCTCTCCTTCGGCAGGGAAAGATGACGGGATTTCCGCCTCATACGTCTACAATCGAGGCCTCCGCCCCTGGGGACAGCGTCTCTCCTGCCCCAACCACGTAGGCACAAAGGTTCTGTCTGCAGCGATTGGTCAAAGCGCCTCACCCCCGGATCGAAGGGTGTCCAAGTTTGTCTGGATGGCTGGGAAGATGGACTTTCACCTGCAAATTCTTGTGAGGGTAACTTTAAAAACACACAAACGCTTTCTTTCACATTCATGTAGGTAATAAATATTTTGCTGCACTGAGAATCTCACATGTATTTTTTTTTAATGAAAATCACGTACTATCATTTTGTTAGAAATTAAAATTTTTGATTTAATGAGTTTAAATTGTGGGCAAAAGTGTTCCTAATAGATTGTCTCTTTTCTACCCAAAAAGTTTGCACAACTCCTTAGGGTCTAGCTTATGTTTCGACACCCGGAAGTTTGCTATTTTAAATTCATATGAGTAAAATTCTCTATTCCCTTGTAAACAGGACAGCCAATTGATGCTTTCTAGGCTCTTTAATGACATGCTTCATTCACTTTTAAGTATTTTTGACTTTTTATGATTGTCTTTCAAAATTGAAACTAATTTTGCTTTACGATGAGAGGAAATAACGCTGTTAACTTTGAATGAATTCATTCATCTCACAAAATTGGGTTGTGTAATACTGGTCTCCAGACGTTTATCTCTCGTTTTTCTTAACTCTTCACTCATCTTTCCTCCCTCCTTTTCACTGGTAAACAAACAAGTGGCCTGAATGAGTTGAATAACCGAGCCTGTGGAGATGTGACAGCCCAATCTATACGTGTAAACATAATTACGCCAGTCAATTTTACGAAATATATTTCAATTTTTTAATTGCAATTTAGTAAATCGTAGATAAAACAAATATATAATATATATGGAATATAATATATATATATATATAATATATAATATATATTATAATAATTATTATCATGAGGTGGAAGGAAGACGCCACAGTACAATGTTGTGCTATGCTGTGCAGTGAGGTGGAGTGAAGTGAAGGGAAATTAAGTGAAGTGAAGTGGAGTGGAGTGTTGTGTACGCTAGCGAAGTGAAATCACTCATTATTTATTATTAATTATTATTTTTAATTAACCATTACTTGTAAAGTATTGTATTGTTGGTCAATATAATCTTAATGAATGTTAAGTTAAAATAGTATATCAGCAATTTTCCACACTTAATTGCAGTATTAATAATAACTGTAAGATAATACTAAATACATAAAATAATACGAAGTATATTTAAAACATACTTTGTATGTTATACATTTCCAGTTTTTAACCGCTTTAGCATATTTTAGAATTTATTGCAGTGAAAAGATGAAATGGAAACAGTAATTCTGATGTGTGAGTGGATACCGAAATTATATGTGATGGTGGCATTTCACGATTTCATCCTTGAAACATTATTTCTGAAAGTAAAAGAACTGAAAGATAAAGTACAGTTAGTATTCAAAACTCCAGTTTTAGTTACAATTTCCATTCACATATGTTAAATTTCTCATAACCCTTTTGACGTTCTAGAAACGTGCTGCGAAAGAATTTGCTTCACTGTAATATCAAAAACGTTCTAAGTAAAACCAGACCGGGTCTTCCTGCATGTCAGTCACAACCGTGGGTTTGTGAACACTTATTATTGTGCATTTTGTGAAATCTTCTCTGCTTTTACCGATCGAACCCTTGTTTTCATTGCGACTCGATTTTGGAGTGTTTTCAGAGAGCTTTAGTTGAGTTCAACATTTTGTTTCTGCATGACAAATCATGATCAAAACAATAAATGGATTAACCTTATTGTGAAATGAAAAATAACAAGAGCCATTTGATGGAATGCTAAGAAACATTGTCTTGAATGAGAAATTTATGGAACGATAAGGCAATTTTTATAAGAAATTTCATATGTTTCATCTTGAAAATGATAATAAACTGTAGAATTGAGTCGTAAAAAGTTTTACGTGAAAAAGTAGTTGTTGGTCAATTGGCATACTATTCAAATGAAAATGCGATTGAATTGACTTTATTGGTACTTCCACCCTAACAGTAAGTTATCTATAAATTTAAAAAGCATCAAGACAATTGAAGTAACATTTATAGTTGACGGTTTGTACTTACAAGCTTCCATCAATTCCATTATTAAAAGCATTATGCAATCCATATTTAATCGTACTTGCGAGAGAATAAACAAGGAGTAAAAATAGCCTAATGTGATAAAGAAACCAGTTTCATAATAAGGAAATAGTGTAGTACGCGAATTTACATTTTGACGCCCAACTTTAAATTGCTGTTCAGATATTATATCACCCTGAATTTTACTTCATCTTGAATTTCACATTGGAATTAAAACCAAAACATACATCAAGCCATCAAAACCCCGGAAAGCATGTGACAACCCCCAGGCATCTGTCGCGAGTACCATATAGTCGCCTTGAGAAAGCACAGCTCAGAGAGCGTTAACCGCACCGGCAGCGCTCCCCGTAATTGCATTGCCGCTCTTTCTGCAGCTTCGACGTCATTCGCAAAGCGCGCTCTTTTTGGTGCGTGCCCCGCCCCGCCGCGCCGCCGGATGCGGTTATGGAGGCGGCGGCGTTTGCAAGCGGCGACGGCGACTGCGCGGCCCTGGCGGCGGCGGCGGCGGAGGCCGGCTCTCCGCCCACGCACATGGTCTGCGCCACCGCCGCCGTCGCTTTTTGCTACGGGCCGCGGGGTCGTTGCTTGCGGCCCAGAACATCTCTCGCCGTAGCCGCCGCCGCCGCGTCGGAGCGGGTGCGATTCTCATTATCAGGGCGGCGCCCGCCCGCACGCCTCGCACGCCGGTCGGCCGCGCGCCATTCCAGGCTCCCGCACGGTGCGCTCGCTCGAGTTCCCAGACGCCCCGATCTGCCTCTTCCTGCTCCTCCCTTGCATTGAGGAGCGCTTTGCGTGGGTGAGGCGGTTTCGGCGACATGTGCACAGCTGGTGTATGCTACTGACGGTTTGCTTCCTGGCGACTAGATTTCGAGAAAGAAAGAAAGAAAGAACGGTAGTAGTCAAAAACTTGCCTCACCTCATATTTATGATAGTCATACGATAGTCAGATTAGTGGACGGACCGCGCACGATATTTCCTTCCTCTTCTTCTTCGTATCCTCTCCTCTTACACACTTACAAACGCCGCACTACCACACGGCCATCCAGAATAAAGTCTAGAGGTTGTCCCAGCTACGGCGGTGCACCGCTGGAGGAGATACATGAAGAAGGGAAATACACTCAAGAAGACATGTAGGTCGGCGCCGGATCTCGCCATCTAGGTGATGGAAGAATACCACCAACTCCCGCAATACACAACATTCACTACTCTAACGGGTCTAATGGGCGTGCCCGGAAACACTAATCAATTAAGAGCCTGTTAATATACCGTATCGGGAAGGAAGAGTATATTCGAACAGCGGAACCAAAGCAAGACAAGGAAAATCAGCCCCTTCTAAAAGAATGGGAGGGAGACCTTCGTTAGAAGATAATGTTGGTCAGTACTTGCATACGTTTGTAGCATAACAGAAAAGTAATAAAATTCGCCTCATTGTTTCTGGTTGGGAAAAACCCGCCAGCCGTCGACTAGGTACCCTACCTCCTCCCGCATTAAAACAAACATTACACTTATAGGACTAATGACTTTAGCAGTTGACGCTCCCGGAAACACTAATGAAGTCAAGAAATATTGATTAGGGGATGTCAAATATTGAGTTCATCATCCTCGTTTTTGCTTGAACGGGAGATCCAGCAAGTATCTACTCGGCAACTTGCGAGTTTTCCCTTTTCACGAGTATCCCCCAGGGGCAATTATTACAGCCGGGAGAAGCTCCTGGTCTCTCGACATGTGTGGTAGTGCATGTAAATTTGTGTGGTGTATGGGGAGAGGAAGGGCAAGGATGCAAAGAAAGATTGCATGCAGTACATGGCCCGTTGGTGAAGACACTCATTCACTTCGCTTTTCTTAATAAACGAAAACTATTGATCGGAGAAGCTGACGGGATAATTTCTATACACTTACGGGGGTTTGTGATATTTTTTTCTTACAAACGTCAAAAACCATCATCTCCCATTAGTGTATTATGTATATATTTTGAAAAGAAGATGATATTGGAAAAAGAAGACACATCAAGTTCATCATAATCTTTTTTTATCAAAATACATAAAATACTCATAAAAACTCAACAACCTATTGACTTAATTTGGTTCACCTATTTTACCTATTGAATTAATTAAGTTTTTACATTAATCAAGTATATTACAAACTAGTGGTGCTACTGAATGCCTCAGACTTTCTTGTATTAGTTTTCTATTTTCTTTGGTCTCGGTAAGCTGTTCAAACCAAAGTACACTTTTTTTTTAATTTTTCGGTCCTAACAGTAGTATGAAAATATTATATTAAGAATATTAAAAAACAGTAAAACATAATTATTAAATGGAAATTTTCTTTGAAAAATTTGGAGCTGTATTTAAGAAAATGGCGCTTAAATGCTACAGTAAATGCGAAATTTGAAGAACTGTTTCACTGCAATTTTTTGCGTTTTCGAAAAAGGTCACATGAAGCACTTTATCTCACAAATACTATAGTGTTTATAAATTGATGGAAATGTCATATTACCGGCGTGACATTTCTTTCAAAAATTTACATATGAGTTATTTTTTAAAAAAAGCGCTGAAATGAACTCTACGTCATATTAAAGAGTGAAATCACCACTGTCCTTTCAAAAACTTTGAAGAAAAAATTAGGAGCCGTTTTTGAGAAAATGCAGTTTAAGGGTTTCTGAAAATGCGAAATTGTGAGCTAGTATTGACAGCAAATGGTTGAGTTTTCGAGAAGCTTTATATAACAATATTTAAAGCACATGTACTTATCAATACAATAATGTGAACAAATTGCGGCTAATGTAAAAATTAACAATGTGATAAACAAGTAAAAAAATTACATTTTTGTAATTTTAGGAAAATAAAAGAGTAGAGGAATGTGGTGTTTATGTCATCTTATAGAGTACATTTAGCACAATCCCTACCAAAAGTTTAAAGAAACTAGTGGTGCTAAAACAGCACATACTTTCTCGCCTCTTAGAAACCGTTATGTAATATTATATGGAATTTCCGTCTATATCAACACATCTCCGTCAATGAGCTCTGAGATCAAAGCGCGCATGCACCGATGGTCGCTGCCAACAGTGGGCACGTATTTTCTAATAAATTCTTGCTAAAAGCGCCATTCGTGCCATAAATAGAACTGTTTTTCATTTTGCATTGTTGTGGTTTTATGAAAGGCGTTCTTCGAGTAACACTGTTGCTTGTTTGGAATACGTACAATTTTTTTTTACCATGTCTCCAAGATATTTTAAGTTCATTCTTAAATGTTTAATTTTATTTTAAATGACTTACAATCAAACAAAACCATAATTAGTCTCTTCATAATTCATTAAGAAAGTAAATTGTAATAGATGCTCTGGAGAGCAGTAAAGCAGTAAGCTCGATAAACTTTTCATCTTTGGTGCCAAGTTCGTACGTTAGTTTTCTTTTTAATGAAATAGTAAACGAACGAAAACTATTATAAACATCTTTTTTATTCCCAGCACATCATGGCATTGATACTTTTTAATAAATAAATGGAACTCCCAGAAATAAATGCCATTCAATATATCCCATTATGAATGCACTCGAAACAACGAAATTCATTACCTTAAACATTTTTTTTTATTTTCTCATTGCTTGAAACAATTGATTTTTAAATATAATGTTAATGTTAATCACTTGAATATTCATAAAAATGTAGTATCTGACAAATAACTTCTTGGTCCTGCATTACTACATTCTTTAAATACAAAAATTATCAAATACTCGAAAAAATTTAGACGTAAACAACATAACAAATACTTTAATTGAAAGCTATGACAAATAAACTACTAAATAGAGATTCAAAAATCATTAATAAGTAATATAATAGACCATTTTTATTTTTCATATTATAATTAAAAGAGAAATAAAAGTCGACAACACCACGCGCGTATCCAGATTCCATCTTATAAATCTTAGAAATTGGAATGAAATCTAGGCCCTGAAATAAATTTCAAATGAATAAATATTCTAAATTAATCACTTGGATATTACTTCTATAATTAATCAATTAATAAATAATTACCATTTACTTAATTAAATTAACTAATACATTATTAATCATCTGAATACACTATTACCTAGATATATAGTTTCTAGGTGGTGTTGCTTGCACTGGACATATTATAACTTTATGAATGATGGCCTGAATAACACAACTTTTCAAGAATTATTTGCCTCCAGTATGAAGAAACGATGAAAGCCATTACACCGTCGGCAGACCGTCAACTTTATGTACTCGTACATCAATACACTGAGAATTCAAAAATGTAGAAAGTAAAGTAAAAGTGCGTGAAAGCAACAATAGAATTAATATTGGCATTTTCAATAGGAAATGATAATTAAAATTAAATTAAATATTTTTCATATTCATTCAATTTCTTCGAGGCCAGTAGTTGGTGTGAAACCTGTATATATTTCATTAATTTCAACCAGACATAACGCAAAAACTACTACAGATACGCGACATC
This sequence comes from Gryllus longicercus, assembly GCA_038098605.1. NCBI lineage: Eukaryota > Metazoa > Arthropoda > Insecta > Orthoptera > Gryllidae > Gryllus > Gryllus longicercus. Next base: position 5,197,630 of record JAZDUA010000031.1, read on the forward strand.
AGCTAGAACGATTGGGGAATATCAATTTTGGAGAAAATCGGCTGAACGATTTATGCGCTAGCGTTATGCAGAGACGAATGGGCCGATGGACGCACGGACAGACACGTTAAGCCCTCAATTGATTTTTCGGTATCAAGGACCTACATGGATTCAGAAACATGGATTGGCTGGCTACACCACGTGTTAGAGTATTTTTTTCTTTATTTAGCAACTGGATTTATCCACTTTTTCCTTATCGGGGCTTGGCGATAAGAGTTTTGGGGTCGAAATTCGCCGTATTCCGGCGCACGATTACAATACGTTTTGTTCTTACGTTAGTGAATGCGAGAAAGTAAAAATTTGGAACCGTTTTTGAGAAAATGTTGTTTTTGTTATTTTTTAATTGCCCAAATTGCACGCAATATATTGCGCAAAAACTAGTAAAATTTTCAAAACTACTGATTCTGCCAGAGCACATACTTGCTCGCAATGTTTCTAAACTCTACGTAATATTATATTGATTTGCATATTATATTGAACAATTGATTTCATATGACATACGTTTTGCAATGAGAACAAGAGAGTTATAAACTTGCATAAAATTTCAAAATACGAAAATGATGCACAGACACATTCACTTTATTTAGAATCTTAATAAATTGTATATGTGAGTAGATTTGCCACAAATGATTTTCGAGAATATTCCTGATATTCTCTAGATTTTTGCGGCAGCAGAGGTGTGACGAATTACAATCCCCGAGCCAGCTCTCGAACTAGCGGCCCTTCACTCTTAAACGCAGAGTTCGAACCCGACATTTAAACACTTCGGCCACCCTGGCTACACAGAGACTTGGCACTTCTATAAGTCATTAACTCCGAAAGACAACAACTGGTTTGATGGCTCATACATTATACAATCTCCATAAAAGATGTGAAAAATTGTTTAAAAGTTGAACGTTCGGAAATCTCCAGTTTATGTATCTTCATTAATAGTATTTGATATAATAATTGCTTCAAATGGTTTTTAATAAAGTTTATGGATCATCAATTATTTCTTGCAACAACACAGAATTGCCACAAGGGCTAAGACTCGAACCAGCGAAATCGACCTCCGAAAAGCTGATTCCTTATTCGCCAATCAGCGACCTCGGCTATCCAGTTACGATGTGCGTTTTGTACTTCTATAATAGCAATATGTTATGGTGGTTTCAGTTCTTGCATTACGGAGCCGAGTAATTAAGAAAATGTGAGAAAAGTTTGATTTTCGGGCGACGAAGGAAAACAGCCCAGAAGACAATGATACCTACAGGAAAAGCAAGTCAAGAATAGAACATAAAATAGGGCGAGAAAGCCTGTGTCATTCTATAGCACCACTGGTTTTTATTTATTTATTAATTTAAATAGCTAATTTTGTACAACAAACTTTGACGCAAATATCTCTATCTTAAAATTTATAGTTTTGAAATGCCTTTGCGATTTTCAAAAAAAAAAGTAGCAATACCCGAAAATGGGACTAGCACCATATTTCTTACCGTCCCTTATTACATATGTGGAGAAAATTTTTAAAAAATTTTGGTGGTTTTTGAGATTTTTGTTATTGTAAATATCAAGTTCACATTCTATTCTTTTCAGGCGAAATTTAGGCGTTTTCTGGAGCACGATTACAAAACTTTCTCTTCTTACGAAAAATATGTAAGGAGAGAAAGTAAAAATGAACATGACCTTAATGAAAGAACAAATTATGAATAGAAAATTTCATTTCAAAGAAAAATCTCTATCTCTAATTTGGTAGTTGTAGGAAGACCCCGAAAAAACGACAACTTCTGAAATTTTCGAAAGTTCAGAGTTAACCGTGAAAATCGGATCTATTTCACCTTAATAAGTGTATTTTACTATATTCTTAGAAGAAATTTAAAGAAAAAATTTGTAGCCGTTTTTTGAGAAATTGTTTTAAATGATCCAGGGACTTTATGTAAAGTGACCCCAAAAACAAATGAATGATTTTCAAATTCATAGATCTTCAACTCAGTCCAAGTGGACAGGTGTTTATCCAATTTGGAAAAAAATCCTACGCATGGTTTAGGCGCTAGTGTTGTTCACATACTCCAGTCAGTTAGACGGACAGACGGATGGGCAGACAGACAGACGGACGGGAATTTTGAAAATAAACATTTTCACAGATTTAGGGTACCCAAAACGTTCAGTTGAAATCTCGAAATCGATTTTCCGGAGTATGTGCATCCGAGTCCAAAAGGGTAACAGAATTATTTAATTCTAATTTGGTGAGAAACACGCTGGTGTGTTTTTCCAATGACTCCCCCCCCCCTATTTATCTGTAATGCTAAAGTAGTATGACTTCCGTACTGGCATTATAACATGATATTCATGTTGAGACTCTTAAGGCATTGGGACTGAGTCTCTTTTAATTGAAACTGAGGCACATTGAGTCTCTTTTAACTCATTGTTCACTGTTTTCTTTTTACAAAAGCTTAACATTCTTCTTAGAAAGTCTTCCTTGTTTATAAATATCCATGAATGTCTCGTAAGCCATTCATAGTATAAGACATGTTACAGTGTTGTTAGTCTTGGACGGAAACATCTGGGGAGAGATGAGAAATTATCAAAGAAACAAGTATTCACGTAAGATTTAACGTGAATTCTTATTGACTAACATTACAAAATGCTTTTTACTACATGGAGTCTCGCAAATCACTGATTATTTTGAAACCGATTTGCTCTACAGTTTTTGTATTTGTAAAAAAAATTAAAGAAATAAATCTAAAGTATACGGCAAAAAATCACATGATATTATTGTCTTGCAATATTACAGAGGCTAAACTAAATGTGGACTTCGCGATATATTATCATAACTTAGTGAAGGTGCAATAGCATGTACTGTCTCGTATTATTTAATCGTCTCCTGTATTATCTCAATAGTATACATACCTTTTGCACTTCTCACATGCAAGCGATTTTTATAAAAGAGGTCTCCGACGAAAGAGAATTTCCGTATATGTGACGAATTGCACTTGGACTTTAAAAATATGACGTATTTGTTTAAAAAACGCTCCCAAATGTTCATATCAAATGCAACCCGCCGCACTCAGTCAGCTACATCGTGAAATAACTTCTAAACAAAGCGTTCTAGGATCTTGAAAACTAAAATTTTGACATTTTAGTTAGGAAGTAATTTAGGAAGAAACGTTTTTCACATTATAATCTACAGGATGAGATATTCTTGAACATTCTATTGAATTCTTGCTGGTTCGGTACTTATCGAATCCTACCGATGCCATCTATATTTCAACCTTTGGTGATGGTGGCCATCTTTGTGACGTCACGCTTAGAAGGCTTAGATTATCCTCTATCTTACATTATTTACGCTTTCTGTGTACACCGTGGTTTGCAAAGATTGATGCGGTTTATTTGCAAAATTATTAATTCATGATTCGCTCTCGCAGCAACAACTATAAATACTATTAATAATTCCATGATACCAATGAAGATTTTTTCGCATGCGTGTAGTGCAACAATTCATTTAACGTTTTGCTGTGATCTGAAAGTACTTTATACCTAATTGTGGAGGGAGTTAACTAACATGGAAACAGACCACATGTTCTCAAGTTTCAGTTTCATAATACCGTTAGAAAAAAATAGTATATCTGCCTTCATCGGCATAATTCCCACGTAGCAAACGAATGTAAGAATTGGCATTTTTGTTTCTGTGACAATTTTGTGACATATCCTATATTACATACGCACTTGGTATGAAGTATACTTGGTATACTCAAGAAAACTCGCACGTTTTCTTGAGTTCCAGATGTCTATCCTCACCCGTTTGCCAACATTGGTTGAATGAAGAATATATGATAGCAACGAGCGTTGTAGGCAAAATCTGGTATACAGAAATGTTCGCTCCTGTGTAATAGAAACTATTTTGCTCCGAAAAATGAACAACAAATGTGATGTAAAATTATTTTTGTCAAATTAACCTAACTCCCCACTCCTCTCACAATTAGCGAAACGAGGGCTCTAGAAAACCTGCACGGATAATACCAGTTGATAGATATCTACTAAATACTAAACGTGCATATTATTCTTATTCAAAATCTATTTGTCTGTCTTTTTTGCTCACTCCTCAAAGCTCAAACTCTACTAATTTAAGTCAATTCACGTTTATGAAGAACACAGTTCAAGAAAATAAATTATTTTTTCTGAAAACATGAATTTAAAATTAAATTTAACGATATTTTTAAAAAATATGCCAACAAATGGTATTTATTACTCATAGGTGAATGTATTATTTTTTTTTATTTTTGACTCAGAATTGCTGTCCTTGAGGTTCGTAATAACATGCAAGAGTTCTCGCACAGGTTCGTGTTACAATATTGCAACTTGCACTCTACTGAGTCCTCATCAAAAGCGCGGGAGATTCGAATGTGCAATTTTGTAAGCTTTCAAAAAAATCGATCTATACCATTCATTAAGCGTACATTTTAGGGAAGAAAATAAAAATTGCAGAAAATGTTCAAACTGTCTTCACGTAAAGTACACCCAAAAAATTAAAAATCCGTTTCAGATTCCCAAGGCTTCGGGTGCGCCCAGATAAATGGAAGAAAATCCATTTCGGAAAAATAATTCTGTGAAAGGGTTAGGATTCAGTGTGTTCCACAGATGGACAAACAGACGTTTTCGAAAAAACACTTTTTCGATATAAGAGCTTCCCAACACATTTATTTCTTTCAAAATTTCGACATCTATTTTACAGCATTACAATATGACTTCTCTCCCAAGTTTAGGAGAAAATAAAAACATTGCAACAATAATTCGCGCAAGATATCTCGTGTATTCTTCCAGCTCCCTTCGGTTAGTACAAATAGCTAAGACTTCAGTTTTGACGATTTAGGTAATGTGTGTCTAGAGATTTTGATTATCAATTTCCATCGCAAAATTCCAATAAATCATGCTAGTTAAGAGTCCTAAGAATGTTGCAAATTCGACGAATTTACACAAATTGAAATATCTATCGATTCGTCTGACAAAATCAAGGAAAAATAGTGTAACTCCGCTTCCGCAGGTGAAGAGAATACCTTCTCTAAATCGCCAGAATTCCAACATTTCCCTTAAAATCGACGTCTTCCCTTTCAAAACAAGAGCACAAGCAAACCACATCTGTAAACACTTCCTTTTGAAATGCCCTACGACCAAATCAAGTCATTTATATTCCAAGATCAAAACCCCAAGCTTTAAGTCGTATGCCCCGAAGTGCCACTAAAAAGAACGGTCCGCTAAGAAATAGCAGAAACGAAAGAATTTGGAAGAGAGTTTCAATGATGGTCTTCGATTTTCCGTCTGTCGATGTTTTCTGTAGGGTAAGAGACAAGGCACAAGATAACCCACTGATTGAAAAAAGTTACTCATAATTTGGAAGGTCAAAGATAAAACAGGAGGACCAAGAGATTTCGTTTCTGGCTTCCCGTGCTGTAGGGAGGTTGCCTTTACCTGGCTTCGACGCCCCCTTCATGTATGAAAGAAAAGAGAAGTTAAGAAGTCAGAAAGACAAAGAGAAGTTAAGAAGAAACCTTAATGACTCTTAGCCCTCGAAAACGAATAGCGTAGGGGTCGGAAGAAACACAAGGGGCCTAGAGCAGCCAATAGTACAGACAACAGAGAGAGGGATGAGGTACAAGTCAGTGGAAGAAATACCACATTCGAGAAAGGGGCCGCCAGTTGCAGAGGAAGGAGCATGGGGATAGGAGTAATAGGAAACTAGGAACAGGATAAGTGTGACTGGTCGATGTAGGATGCCACTTTGTCTGGCTCCTCTGCTGAGACCTGTACAACCCTACCACTAGCACGGTGTTCACTAGCCCTGCTACTGTTGCATGAGCCCTCAGCTTCATTGGAGCACTCAAACCTCCCCGCCCGCACCGACAGTGCTACATTAAGGCGACGTCCCCTAGGAAGGGGTTTATTTATTATTTATTTATTTAACTAATTTTCTACAACAAAGTTTTTCTCAGGCTAAAATATCTTCAATTTCATAGTTTTGAATTTTTTGCAATTTTAAAAAAGAACGAGCAATACCCGAAAATAGGACTAGCACCATATTTCTTACCGTCCCTTATTCCACATGTGAATAAAATTTAAGGAAAAACTTTAGATATTGATATACAAGGAATATATATCAATAACGAAAAATCTTCCACAACACTCGTATTCATAACGATGCTCTGTTTCCGGGAAAATCATTGCATATGGTGTACCCTGTGCAAAGCGAAACCCCACACACGTGTCCTCTGAATGGTAGAAAGAAAGAACATTGGAAGAGTGCACTTAGGTAGACGCTGGCCCTCTTTACCTTCCCATCCATGATCCATAAGGATCAGAGAAATCTACGCACCTGCTAAGATTTAATTTTAAAAGAGTACATGGATTACCGGAATGCAAAAATACTACAGAATTGATTTTTAATTTTTTTAAAATTTAATTTATTATATTTAGCGGAGGGAGAGTAAATAGGCTGCACTTTCCATTTTTCTTGAGAAACTTGACAAAATTAATTCATTTCTTGCTTTCATTCGTCATTCGTCGAAATTGCAAATTCTTTGTAGCGGCAAACCACTAATATAAAGAGGTTTGTCCTCAGCTAGATGGAAGAGCACATTTTATTAGTGACTGGTAACCTCTTCGTCAATATTATTCTCTCTTCCAACCTCTTTCTTATTTATTTATGTTGAATATTCGTTTTAAAAAATTAGGTAAGTATTATTATTTGCCTACTTATAAAACGTTAAAGAGCTAGTGGAGTTAGATCAGTACATACATTCTTGCATTATTTCTAACTGCTACGCTATATGACACTACTAAATGAATCTGCAAAAGGGTTTTCAACCAGCAATTTGTTTCCAAGCCGAGACCAAACAACCACATTCAGATTCTCTGAGTTAACTCGCCGTGCTCCTTACCTCTACGCCATGGAAATGATGTGACTTTCGAACTGGAGCCAACGATTAAATATATAATTGTCTTAACCCAATATTTCCAACACGCAATTTTCTGAAATTCAGATAGATCAACGAAAATGAAGCATACACCATTATTTTAAGCCTTGACCCTTGCTCTACACTTAGAAAAAATGTAAAGAAAAAAGGAGCATTTTTTGAGAAAATGTTTTTTATAATGTGTATTAATTTCAGCCAGAAATTACGTGAAAACTACTCGTTTCTATAAAAAATTGTAATTGACGTTACTAAAGAGCTGATTTTTGAGAACTTATTTTGTTTCACGCAATACTCTCTATCTTCAATTTTATATTTTTGAAATGTTAACTTTTTGCAATTTTTGAAAATATAGAAAGTTTGCCAGAAATGGGACTATTACCATATTTTACGGCTCATTTATATATATATATATATATATATATATATATATATATATATATAATACGTTTCTTATATATATATATATATATATATATATATATATATATATATATATATATATATATATATATAAGACGGCGGAGGCGCCATATATATATATATATATATATATATATATATATATATATATATATATAAGAAATTGATTTAAAAAATTAAAAATGTCTATATTGAACGTAAAATTAGGCAAAAGGTATTCATACTTTCAAAAAATTGTATATGACCTTATTTCAAGATTGTGCTTTAAATAACAGATTTCGTTTTTTTTAATTCTATCTTCAATAATGTGGCTGTAGCAAGAAGATCAAATTCATCAGAAGAATCAACAAATTTGCACTTTTGCAATCTTCGAGAAATCAGGTGTTTCGACGAACACGAGACCTTCACCGGATTGCCACTAAATCCCCCCGAGTAGAGGAAAGAAAGCAAATTGGATGAGCGCATACAAGCGGTAGCTGGTTCTTGCTCAGCCTAATGTCTTTGCTTTCTTGAGAAAAGGGGTGTAATACCGAGAGAAAGCAATAATATCAAGGACTTATAGGATATCCTCAAAACCACGGTTGATCTCAGGAATAAAAATTGTGTCAAAGAAAATTCCGCTCCTCTTCGCAGTAGCACAAAGGTGGAAGATTTGAGCTTCAACGTACTATTTCACTCCGAAGTATTCGATTACATTCGACTTGTTTAAGAATGAAATCAGCCCAATGGTTGCCAAAGAGCGAGTAATGAACCCAAATTCTCTCTTCCGGTTAACCAATAACTATTGTTCCCCAAGAGGCGCGAAGAATGCAATCTGTAAGCGCGCAACTTGACTGCGGTGATCCTCGCGGCCATGTGTTTCCTAGGTGTATGATGAGATATGGAATGATATCAACGTTAAAGAGAACGCACAAGAAACACGCCCGCCCTTTTTAGCCACAGCTCATTTATATACATAACTGTAATTTCACGTGGAATGGTTCAATTATAATAATTTTCAATTCTGTTGGCACGGTAGAGCATGCCATGAAGCCAAATTCTCTTTTTCGCCCAACCACTAAAAAGGGGCGTCCAAGAGACAGGAAGGAAATCGCTGGTGCCCGATGGTAGCTGGTGGGGGCGTGGCGAGTGGCAATGTTTTCTAATGATAGAAGACATGGAATAATACCAGTGGTAAAGCGAAGCCACCTAAAATACGGATTATCCTCTGTCCCGGCCAACCAACCACTAAAAAGGCGCGTCCCCCACGAGGCGGGAAGGAAGCAATCTGTGAGCGCGCATCTCGTCGTCGGCTGGTCCTCGCGACGTCGTCTGTTTACGCGTCCTCGCGCGGGGGCGGGGGCGGGGCGGGGGCAGAAGTCTCCGGGCGGGCGAGCGGCGTGGCGGCAGACGCGCGCTGCAGCGACGCAAGCGCGGTCGTGGACGCGGCGCAGCGCCGTCATGAGAGGGCCGTCGGCGTCGCTGCCCGCGCTGCTGCTGCTGGGGCTGGGGCTGCTGGCGCTGCTGGCGGCGGAGGCGCAGGCCGAGCCGCGGCGCCGCCGCACGAAGACGGCCAGGGCCCCCGACGCCGGCGCGCGCGCCCCCGCCAACGCGCCCATGCTGGCGGACGAGGGCGTGCGCCAGCGCAGGCAGAACGGCGACGAAGTCTACGACGAAACTGACTACGACGACTACTACTACGAGAACGGAGGTGAGTCCTTTTTCGATTGCCCTTAGCGGGCGGAGAGGAGCATTATTTCTTTGTTTCGCGAAAAAAAATATGCCAGGTGCCTTTAGTTCCATGTAATGTGACTGGTATTTCGTGTTTGAATAACCGTAGTCGTATTTATCACCACCAAATGTCAGTAATGTAAAACAACTTAAAAGCATACATCGTAGAGTTGATACACAGAAGAGACTGATAGGCTGAAACTTAGAGATCAATACTTTTTATCCAAAATTGTCGTAAGATTTTCACTTAAATATTCAATAAATACTATTATTCAGTGGGCACGGTAAAAGTCATAGGAATAAGTTGGAATGTCTTGAATCTGGTAAAAATTCGACACCTCGTTCATTGTAAGGTTACAACACAATTACTGATTTATACGAGTATATTAAAATGTCGTATGATTGGCATTTAAAGAATGTAGTGTTTACATGTAGTGTAATATTTTTTTATCTGAATTAAACTTGTTTTAAATAATTGACTTTCGGATGATTAACTATTTAACTGAAAGAGGAAGATCAGCATTAATATATTTCCTAACGTTTTTCCGTTATATATTCGTAAAATGTTCATCAATTTATTTTAGAACTTCAGTACATTAGCATATGCTATATCTTCAAAACCTTTAAAAACTGATCACATTTATTTGACATATCTCCATTCTCTGAAGTTCACAAACATGCAAATAATCATTAAATATAAAATAAAAATGTTTAATATCACCGTTAATAGTTTGTATGATAAACAGTTTGATTAAAACTCTCTCATCAAACTTGAAAATACGAAGAATTTCATAAATGTAGATAATATACAATACAATTAGTTATATCATTATTCAACTGGATGAATAATCTATATTAACAAGGGCTGAAGTGTCCAATGCAACATAAGAGAACAAACTTACAAGTTCTCGTAAAGCATTGATTATATTATAAATAGACTAATAATCAAGTAAGATGCTGATCAAGCTGTTATCATGATAAAAATGTATAGTCAGAACAAATATCGTTAGAAAAGACACTGCCGTCTTGTTTCTCTAACACCTTACTAATTCAAAAAAAATTATAATTTAGGTTTCTTTTCACTGTTTCGTTGAAAATTAGTAAGTGTGTAAGTAGTAAATCAGTTTTTCACAAACAAGAATCTAATTAATCGTATACGAAAGAACTGTAAATTAATTTAGAAGTTTATTAAACCCATTGTTACCATGATCAAGTATATTATAATAATATAAATAATTACAATTCTTAAGTATTTATGTTTCAGTGAATCAATCTTACGATTGACGAAAATTATTATCCTTTTCTTTGTTTCTCTTGACACGTGATCGTCGAGGAAAGTATTGAGGAATGTCGTGAATATTTATTATTACACAATGTAACGAAATAAAATGTGGGACAGCACAAATGTCCGTTGTACGAAGTTAATAACTTCTTTTTCGTCTTCTTCTTCTTTAATTTGAGAATAGATTCCAGTTTCGTGTTCTCTTTATACAGCTGATATTGAAAGGCGTCCCGGCATTTCTGCAATAGAATTTCAGAGTTAAAATGTAACGATAGAGATTTTTAGCATAGTTTATCATACAGATGTCAGCAGAAATAGATAAAACATTTCAAGTTAAAAATTATTCAGTTTCAAATCTGGTGCCATGGAGCTTGAATATACCTTCTTTCTTAGCAGTTGTGCGTCCTTTCGCCGTCGTCGCTTCGTATTGCATCGAGAAGATTGCACGCCGCACGTAGAGGGAGTTTGCTCTCTTCCTCCACGGGCCAAGAGTGAGGTTAGGTATTTTTTAAATTGGTTGAGTGCTCTGTATAAAATGATGAGCATTTCCGGATAACTGTGAAATTTAAAAGAGGCCATGAATCACAAATGAAAAGTCCCCTTTAAATTATGCTTACACCAGTGAAAACGTTATGGGGTTTCCATCGTACATCTTCGACAAAAGGTTATTTTTATTGTATTCCCAAAGACAAATCCACTGACTTTAGGATTCCTAAGTGATTCATTTATTAATATTAATACAAAGTTTCAATTTTTGTTTGCTATTTTTATTAATAATATTAACATTGTTATTATTTAACTAAGGCATGAAAATTAAATTGAAGGTGAGCAATTGTGCTTTCCATGAATGCTGAAACCCATTCATCTGACTACGAATATAAAAACCCAAAATGGCTTCTAATGGCATAAATTCTCTCTTTGTACGTGTTACAGTACACGAGTATTATCCTAACTAGACATCCATTAATGTACTCGTTGTGTTCCCAACCGTATAACCGTAAACCGTCCGTATTCATTTTCGTGCTTGAGGCGGTAGGTGCAGGTGAAAGTGCTGAATGCAACTACATCATGTGTGTTGTGCGGATTGCAGACATGCGTCCATGAAGGCGCTTCGAGTTTCAGTGATGATCACGTTGTTCCTTCTTGCTTCGCCAGCTCTGTAAACTCCCTGTCATTCAAACGCCAACTCTTTTTCATTCAATATCTAAGAAGATCTCGTAAAATTATTATTATAAACACGTACTTCTAAGTAAATACAAATTGAACTTGAATGCGTATCTTTCTAAATATTTTTTTTATTAATTTATTATTTGAAACCAATATATTCTTGATTTTGAATTGCTTGAATGAAACTACATTAAAATAAATTACACAAAGTTTTATTTTTTAAGTAATACTTTATAAGTGTTCTTAATTTTTTCAAAATATTATAAATTAAATTTTCCAACATCGATTTATCTAACATTATTTGTTCATTTTAATTAATAAACTGACAAAAATTGTCAAAGAAGACGCTAATTCTTCGCATTCCTTTTGTGAATTTACCAAATATTTTCTTACGAGTTTCATGCTCAAAACCACCATTGTCATTGAAAGCCGACCAACGTTAGCAAATTAGCAACGTTAGCTAGACGCCGTATGCACAAAATCGGAAGCGAAATGCCAATATCGCATTGTTCCTCGAGAGATCCCAACGATTGCAGCGACGGTGCGGCGACGGTGGCGGCGACACTGGCGGCGGCGGCGGCGGCGGCCGCCTCCGACCCGACGAGCCCGGCGCGTGGACCGCCCGGGCGTCGCCGTCGCCACCGCCACCGCCGCCGCCGCCGCCGGCGAAGGCCAAACGCACGCGGCGCCCCGGCGCACACACGCGCGCTTGTTCGGAGGCGTGACATCACTGGAGCCTTATTTCGAGGCGCCGCCCGGCCGCTCGCCTTCTTTTTTCGTGCAACTGCAAGCGATTGGCGTTATCTGGACTCTGGAGCTGCCTCTCCTTTCGCCCTCGCTGGGAACTCCGTCGGACAATGGCAGGTTCCTCCCGAACAGTGGTTCTCGAACTCGTACCCCGACCACTTGAAGTTCCGCGACTTCTTTTATGGCAGTTTACAACTGAATTTTCTTTCAGATATGAGTAAAATGGTCCGGTAAAATAGTTTGAAATAAAATTCACTGTTGGGCAAAATACACGTTTCTCTTCGATATCATTAATTACCGGTTCCCTTCTAAACTAGCCCATTTTACCAATTTCTTTTAAAAGAAATCGGTAAAAAATCCGGTTTACTTTTAAACTAAAAGGTAAAATGCATACTGTTAGATCGTGAGAGGTAAATATCTCCGACTTTTTTATAAATTATCCAAATTTGAAAGATTTAAATTTTTAACAATTACATTGTTCTACAAAATTACATCATCACTAGCTTGTGTCATTCAAACCATCCCTTATAAATGATCTACAGAATAACTTTCCTAAGGGCAGAGGATATACTCATTTCCTGGATATCCTGCCGGAGAGGAGAAACTTTATTCATAGCCATTTTCACATTACACTTCTTGGGAATCTAAAAGGCAACGACCACACTGTCTTACGATGGTGAAAATGTGACTCTAATGTCCTTCCTTTTCGTGGTTTCCTGACTTTCGTGTGCGTGCTGTTTTCAGTGGAAACAGACGTGCTGTGACTGGGTGTGTCGTGAGCTATTAGGCAGATTACATGGATTGCTAAATGCAGTTAAACGAATGGAGCGGAATTAACTCTTGTCTCACAGTTTAAAGCGAGTGTTACATGCTGTTTTGACAACTGATACGGAATCAATTTACAGCTTTTCCATTATGACATTCACAACGAAAACAAGAAATGTTTTCCTCGTATTCATTGAGGATTATTTTCAAAAGTAGTACGAGTCAATTAGAATTTATTTAAGAGAGATGCATACTACTTATTAGCAAACTATTGAGGAACCTTGAAGGGAAATTCGTTTATATCAAAGTTGAGGTTCTTCGGAAACGTAGAGGTCTCATAAAAGTCATTGAAATGATATCCTCACATTGTTCTATTATGTAGATGATATTTGTAGCATATATATACAGATCCTTAAAAATTCTTCAGAGGTAAAATGCTGCATAAGGGATTATTTGATGTGTTACGCTCACACATGCATTAAATTATAATTTACTCTTGCAATGTTTAACGCGCATACACACTCGAAATAGTCATGCGAAAATTTACATACATGTATTTTTTGGAATCTCTATCCCGGAGAGATCAACGTGCGGAATTATAAGGATCAGCCTTTCGGCTGCATCCTTAAGTTAAGGTCCCAAGGTTGTTAGCCTTGAATATCAATTAGGGGGATAGGATTATTATTATTATTATTATTATTATTATTATTATTATTATTATTATTATTATTATTATTATTATAGGGTGAAGTTGAGAGGTGAAAGGATTGGGATAATGGCAGGAGGTGGTAGGTGGGGTCCCAGCATTCGCCTTGTGACCGAGGGAAACCACGAAAACCCCGGTAAGAATGGCCGGTCCGGGGATCTATGCACTGAGCCATATATATATGGCTTATATATATATATATATATATATATATATATATATATAAGCCATATATATATGGCTTATATATATATATAAGCCATATATATATTAGTGAGCTAAAGCTCACTAAGTAACTAAAGCTCACTATATTTCTTTTCAGCCATGTGTTTAAGTAATCCACAATAAATAATAATAAATCGTTAGTTTATAGGGACTATTGAGAGAGAGAGAGAGAGAGAGAGAGAGAGAGAGAGAGAGAGTGCATCAGTTGCAAAGTTCACCGCATTGTTAAAAATTAATTCTGTACGTCTTTGAATGAAATTAGTTTATTTTTGCAGCTCAGACAGTAGAATTTGCTAGAAACCGGTCGCTGATGTTAAATCTAATCATTGCTGCTAAATTTATTCAATTGTGCCTGCTTCTGAATTAATATTTTACTCATCTTACAATAATAATGATGGACCACGAAACTAATATTTTAACACAATGATATTTAAAAAATGTTGGTGTTAGTACACACTTCTTACTGTCTTTCTTAAGAATACACAGATTCCTTGTTAGAAAAATATTTTTAAGGTTTGACTACATTTCACAAACAAATCCGCTACCCCACTTACCTCGTGTTAATAACTTCCACAACCAGCTTCTCTCGTACAAAAAATGAAGGTCACTCAGTAGAATCCCGAAGAAATCTCAAATTAGTATTGAGTTACATCTTTTTTGTTACCAGTCTTAATTACGTCGCAGAATCGGGCTTGGAAAAAGAAACATGTCTAGCATTTTCCTCACACTATTTTTTCTCATATGTAACCCGGATGAGAGATTAAAAAGAAAGACTTCAGAAGTATCACATTACGTTTTGTTTTATGTTTATGAGACACTCCACTCTCCCTTTCAGCAAATACATTTTAATATTTTCTGAACCTTTTAGAGTTATCGTAAGGAAAAAGAAACTGTAATTCCATATCAAAATGACATCATTTTCTGATATTAACATGGTAAAAGTCAATCTATTGGTTGTTAATATCCATTAACCGTCGAGAAAGTCATTTGATGGCCATATTCTTAACGTACAATGAATATTGAGAATGAATTCGCTTTCATAATGAGTTACAAAAACGCACAGAGCACCCGCCGATTTATCGAAGGAACTAATAGCCCGTAGTGACCTCCCTACACTGAAAAGATTAGTGCTTGTTATTTGCTATGAAAAAAGCAACGACCTCTCAGCTACACACTTGTTTAACTGTCAGATAAAAACTTCCCGTCGCTTGTGCATTTTTAGCATCAATTAGAGTTATTTTATCAAAGACTAAAAACGTATTTTTGTTGTATTTTACGTCAATATTATTTTAATATAAATTTTCCCTAAACTAACGTAGAAATGTGTGTGTAGTGTACAAAATGGAAGAAAACATTTATTTTCTGAAAGAAAAAAATCGGATAGGCCGCATCAGGAAGGCGTGAAACGACTGATGAGTGCTGCAGACGGTGTTTGAGCACTTGAGTACAGCAATGTCGTCATTAATGATCCAATGTACATTTTCACGCATTACAAGTCTTACATCCTGAACTGAACATATATTTCAGGCTACAGATAGGCTGGGGACTTACGATGGGATAGTTCCCGCTCCCTATTCGTAGTTGGTCCTGAGTTTTCGCTGGGTGTTCGTTTTTATTACGGAGTTTTTGCGCCCTCGAACATTACAGCAATCTAAAGCTCTCTCAATCTTCTATGCATGCGCAGTTCAAGTTTCCCATCACTTTTGTGCATCTGCACATGCGCAAAAGATTCAGATTGCAGACAATTGCTGTCCGCCAAAGCTTTCAAAAACTCCCTATTTCTCTAGATATACCCCAGTGTACTTGGCTAAATTTAGCCCCGATTGCGTCATCCGTTACGAGATAACTGCGCCATTTCCTCACGCTACGTACTTGTATTATATGATCGAGAATTTGACTTTTTTCCTCTACACAAATTTGGTTGGAAGATGTCTATAGTAGGCTTCTGTCTATAAGTGGGACACGGTGTCCTCGCCCGACTGTGAGCGTGGTGCCCCTTGTCCCATTCACTGAACGCCACGTGGTAGAGAGCTGCAAATGCATAGCTTATCTGCGGAATCCATCGGACTTCCTGTTTTTTGCACCAATTGTATCGATTAGAAAACATGAATCGATTAGAAAACATGAATCGATTAGAAAACCGAATATCTCTCTTTGATGTCTTTGGTGAGGACTTCTATAGTTTAATTTCAATATTATTTGTATGCTTGATTACTGTAATTTAGATTTCGACGTATACTAAATTTTTATTTAAAATTTTAAGACATATGCATTCGCCAAAAGAAATAAGATAACAAAGGCGGTGCACTTGTAGTAGGTATGGTGGTAAAGACTGAAAACGTGTTACGTATTTTCATTACACGATGACGTAGCAAACGCTCCTCTACTGACTAATATATTTCAGGTCAAAGCTTGTGACAAAAAGATAGACATTGTAAGCGAAATAATAACTGTAGATACAGAAAAACGAAACGTTGTAAACACAAAACATATGTACACGACGAGAGAGGTGAAAAGATCATATTTATTCCTGTGCCAAGAAAATTGTCTCAGGCAAATTCTTTTCAAGTAGTACACCTAAGAATAACATGATAAAAATGCAAATTTGTGTCAAAATTGGGGATTATTGAATAGAAATAAGGTAGGAGTAGTTATTTTTGATTAATTATCAGTAGAAACGAATGAAACAAGTTGAGCAACTACAATCAACAGGTCGTCTTTATCTGGGCAATATCCTAATATAGGTCGTAGGCAAATACTTCAGCAGACCATAAGCTAAGTGAAAACACGAAGAGAACGGCAATCAGCCAATAGTAGCCAAATAAATATTATTGTTATTGTTGTTATTATTATTATTATTATTATTATTATTATTATTACAAATGTATAGAAGATAAAGTGCAGTGCAAGCAACAGTACACTGAAAACAAAAAAATTAACTTTTCTCTAGCATTTAGTGAAAAGCCTTCTTGGTGAATTCGTTCAAAAGATAGTATAACGTAAATGAGAGACTCATAATCAAAATGGCGGCCATTTTGACATATACAGATAAAAAAGAAACTAATAAAAATGTTAAAATTGTTTATTTCGCAACTATGTATATATCATTTTATTCAGAAAACTCGTAATATTTATAAAATGTTAAAATCCCCAAAATGTCAAAAATTCAGAATTTTGCTTTATGTCTGCCCTTAATAAAGTATTTCTCCACAAATAATTCCTGAGAACATTCCGTGAAGAGCTTCTAGGACAGTCGCCACGCGTCGTCATCCAAGCATCGAATCACATGTTTTGCTCGTCTACTTCCGCGTGGCCCCGGGCCAATCTCCATCTTGATGCGTTTCGCAGCTAACGCCGCGTCCTCCATCTTGTATGCGCTTCCGCTTATTGACGTCATGGCACTCCAGATAAAAATGAATGCGCGATTAACAAGCAGGAGGTTTCTTAATTTCAAGCGGTTACTCTTAGCTCTCTCTTTGCACATTTTAAAGCTCACGAATCAGATTTATTACTACATATATAAATTCAATATTGCTGCTTGTAATTTCGGTATGTAGACATGTAAACTATTATTTTGTGGCATGAATTTTTTTCATAATAATGCTGTTTATCATGTATATTTTATATTGTAACATTTACACAATTCATCCACATTTTGAAATATTATAAGTAGACCCCGGAAGTTCACACATTTACTTTACCTAAAATAGGCAAGCCAAAGAATTTCCTTTTACGAAACGAGGCAGGGTGACAGAAGAATTTACAAAAACTAGTGGAGCTAGAACAGCACGTACGTTTTTACGATATTGATAATAGCTATGTATTATTATATGACAATTTTTCTCATACACTTCAATTACCACTTGAAATTTTTTTTAAACAAATGAAGCATGAACGAATGTTTAAACGAAATAAGATTTCTGCCATTGAATTCAATGTACCTACGTTCTATATAAACGTACCAATGATGCGCGATGCGTATTTTAGCCGTACATGAAATTATTAGTTTATATTAACGCGAACGAACTGCAGTCATTATTGCCTTCTGTTATCAATGAGGCGGTACAACAATGAGTTGCAATACGCAACAATGACCGCTATTTCGTATGGGATACAACATTTTGCAAATTAGCATTGTGGATATCCCTGGGAAGAAAATGAAAATGTATATAAAAATATAAATAAATATATTCATCAAAACTACTTGTTTTTTACGCGCATTACTTTTTATGCCCACATATTATTATGCAAAGCGAAATCACATATTCATTTGAATTCGCATTCGCAATTGAAAATAAGTTTTAAATAAATTATAACAGATTAGTTTGTAAACGTATAACAAAAGCTCAAATGTTAGAAACGAATAAAGAAAAATGAAATAATACATAAGTTTTGACTTACAAAGCGTCCTGCTGAAATTACCTCTTACGTAAACGATGCGCAGACAATTGGGAGAGGGCTATTATGTTTGTCACGAAATTATATAAAACTAGTGGTGCTACAATAGCTCATACGTTCTCGCCTTTAATAATAGTTATGTAATAATATTTATATTAGTTATGTAATACAATTTTTTAATAAATTTCAAAAATGGATGAATGTTTAATAATTTGAAATTCAGTTTATTCCTTTCCCTTTACATGAAGCCTCTGGGACATTTTCAAAACAAAACAAAAAACTCCAACGTTTTTGATTAAATTTTATTGTTCGATAGTATAAAGGGCATTTATGCGAATGGTGCAGGTCTCATTTTCGTTGAAAACCTTGATATTTTGAAAGTTGTAAATATTCAAAACTTTTCTACACTCTAATTTCTATCCAACAAAATTTATATTTGTATTATATCCATGATATCTCAGCTTTGCTAAAAATCTGGTTGATATCAAAGGTAGGATTTTCTAGGAGTGAGGGTCTTTCCATTGCTCACAGTACACCGAGGAAAGTGTAAGAACTCTTATTAAGAAACTTGTCGCTCGATTTGAATGAAGCGCGCTATGCGCACGCTATTGCAGACTTGCCCGCCCCGATCCTCTAAACAGCACGCGGACGTCTGCCTTCGGGATAATGGCTTGTTATTTTGCAGAGTTTTTACGTTCACTACTTTTCAGCATTTCACAATTAATTCAAGGAAGTAAATAGTACTCAAAATACTGTAAATATGTAACAATATTGTATTATATATTTTTACTACAACAATATATTGTTAATTGCAGTAAATTAGTAGTGCCTCTCATACATTTTCTGAACAATTAATGTTGTAATGTATACACATTTTCAAATATAAAATAATATCAAAAATATGTTTAACACAATGAAATGGAATTTCCTTAAAAAGAACTGATTTTTCAAACAAATCACCAGACAATAAACCCCTACTTGGCGAATATATAAAACCTGCAATGTCATTCTACTGGCGTGGATAAACACGTGAATATGTGAATTATTTAAAATAGGTATTTCATATACAAGTACTTAAATATTGCCCAACCCTACGCATTACAAATCGTAATGTGGTACAAAAACTAAATAGTTTCAAGCAAATACCAACACAAATTTGGCAATTATAATGTATAATAATTTGGCAATATAATGATTTTCATTCAGGTAAATCATTTCCCAAGAATAAGACGCAATTCAAATCACAAAAATAAGCTTCCGAGTCATTGTTGTCGAGTCGTTGTACCAATCAGATATTCACTGAAAGCTAGCGCTATTTCAAATAGATTTTAAATAATTTCTAAAAGTTTAATGTGTAAATGTATAACGAAAGTCGAATGTAATAAACGAACAAAGATATATAAAATATACAAATTCTAACATCTGAATCATGCAAATAACGGGATTTACGACAACGAAGCGCAGTAAAATCAGACTGGCCATTACTTTTGTCTCCAAATTAGCCCAAAACTACTCATATTTTCAAAAAATTGAACATGACCTTATTTGAAGATATATCTTTGGAGAAAATCGGCTGAACGGTTTATGAAAAGACGTTTAAGAAAATAGTGCAGGTCTCGTATTTGGTGATTCCCCCGATTTTTCGAAATTTGCAAAAATTATTTTTAAAAGTTCAATATTAAAGAGAGATTTTTGGCTCATATGAAGTCTGTTGTACAAAATGACCTCTTCAGAAAAAGACATGTACAATTTTTTGAAAAAATCGTAGTTTGTGAATAATTTGGGTTTGAAATTTACAAAAAAATAATTTTCTCCAAATTTGTTCTTTATATTTCCCCCACATATGTAATAACGGACGGTAAGAAATATGGTGCTAGTTCCATTTTCGGGTATAGCTCTTTATTTTTTTTTTCGAAAACATTTCAAAATTTCAAATTTGAAGAGAGAGATTTTTGCGTCAGACAAAGTTGTTGTACAAAATTACCTATTTAAATAAATAAATAAACTAGTGATGCTATAGAATGGTACAGACTTTCTCGTCCTAGTTAGTCTACTATTCTTTCTACCAGCTTTTCCGATTGGCATCATTGTCTTCTCGCCAGTTTTCTTTCGTCTCCCGAAAAACATTTTTCACATTTTCTTAAATTACTCGGCTCCGTAATGCTAGAACCACCACTATTATATATGTATTCTTTAATATTATTCTTTAGTATTGCAAAAAAAAGGAAGAACGAAGCGTTTTCAGACTCCTAACACGGGTTTAAAAAATCAAAATCTACGGAAACTGCCTTTTTTTCTTTTCTTAACGACGTTGCTTTATCAATGGATCAAAATGAAGCACTAATTGGAATATTTTCAGATCTTTCGAAATCCTTTGATGTTATTGACCATAACATCTTGCTAACAAAATTACTTTCTTATGGAATTCGTGGTACCGCCCTAGATTGGATAACTTCATACCTTAAACATCGATCTCAAAGAGTAGAAATACTGCACTGGCACGAAAGGACATTTTTTCCTTATCTTTCCAGTTCTTTACCAATTGAATATGGGGTCCTGCAAGGCACGATCTTAGGTCCTCTTCTCTTTCTGTTATACGTCAACGATATGCCCTCGTCTACGGAAGAACGGTTCGGTTTGCTGATGACATGAATGTTTTTTGCAAAAAAGAAATACTAAATAGTACGATTTTGGAAGTTTCAAATTGGTTTTCTAATAAAAAATTAATAGTAAACGATGGAAAAACAGTTTCAATGTATAACTGTTTCTATACAATTAGAGACTATACTGATTATCAAAAAGAAAAAGAGTGTTACAGTGATATATATTGAATTAGTTTACATTTGCATTATATATTTTTTTAAAGACATAATATGATTGTAAGAAATAATGCACTTCAGCTTCCGGGTCAATGACCCCTATTTCGATCAGGTTTTTGTCCAGTTTCCCTGATCCATTGAGTAAATGCTGAGATGGCAACCAACTTGTAACTGGTGTGTGTTCTTCCCAACAGAAACCACAACGACAACCACCCCAGCGCCAGCGCCCCCAAGAGTGCCACCGCGCCGCCCCAGCCGCCCATCGCCGCCCGCGCCGCCGCCCGCGCCGCCGCCTGCGCCCCCTTCGCCCCCGGCGCCGCCGCCGCCGCCCCCGAGACTGCCGCCGCCAGAACCTGAACCAGGTACGTTGGCGCTCACACCTCCTCACTAGCGGCAAATGGCAGGTCGCAAGGAACCGAAATTGTTGTAATCCAGGCGCAATGCATGAACGGAGAACGTCATGGTTTTTTGTTTAGATCGAGACATTTAGGCTATCGACAACCTTTAATCATTTAATGTTTTTTAAACATTTTAAAAATGAAAGAATTTCAATTAATTTTGTATTTATTTTCATCAAGTAATCCAAGTTATTGCAATCCAACATATTTGTACTAATATAGCTTTCGTCTCACTTTAATTTTTTTGGAAAATAATTTGAACGAGGGTTAGGGAAATCTCCTCCCGAGGACAAGAATTGTTTCATTGTACCCTGAATTATCTTCTATTACGAGTACATTTATTTAGATAATTAAACTCCTCGAGAATATGCACCTCTTTTCAACTTAACTTTAGTTCATTTCAATAAAAATGATTCTTGTGTTCCGCTAAAAATCAAGATTATTTCTGAACGGATCACAAATACTTGAATACCTTCAGTTTCAATTGGACTCTAAGTGTAATTTTATATGAGTAAATGTACCATGCACAAAACTTTTGCCGCAAACCAGAGACGCTAAATGTTTAATATGTAAGTAAAGGGAATCTATTTTCTGAATACCAATACGCCAAAGAAAAAGGAAATGAATAACACTTCTTCATTAAGATTTTTTAACGGTAAAAATCCCTATTTACACAACAACTTACTGATGCATATCGGCAGACAAAAAAGTTACTTTGAATGTCACTGAAAACACTACGGAGTTATTTGTCCTTAAAAAAATATACAAGTTGCACAACAAAGCATGTGTACACCACACGTGCTACTGGAATTTACCGACGCTGCTTCGTATCCCTCCCATGATGCTGCTCCTCCAGCAGATCCTATTAGCAGGCAGGCAGGCAGGCAGGCAGGCAGCGCGGACAGTCGGCCCGCAGCGCGTGGGCGCGGTCTGCAGCGGGCCGAGTCGTCGGGCGGCGCGGCGCCGTCAGACCTAAAAAGGCGTAAGCGAGCCGCGACGGCGAGACTTCACGCGTTCGAGAGCTTTCAGGGCACCGCCGCCGCAAAAAAGTGACATTCGTACACTCGACGTCGCCGAGTTATTTACGGCTCTTTGGAGGTCGCCGCCCATTAACGCAGCGCCGCTCGACCCATGATGCTTCGCGCGGGCGCGCTTGCGCTCGCGCGGATGCTACCAAAATGGCTGCCGCTGCAGACGACACAGAGCGCCTTTGTCGCATACGAAACTCATTGAGCGATTTGCTTCGAGATAAAAAATTAATATTTTCCTATTCTTGGTGTGAGAATAAATCGGCAGACTGAATCAATTAAACGGTATGACAGTTACTTTAAAAATATTTAGCAGAGTTCTCAGGGGAGTTTTTGGCCTGTTATTTATATAATCATTGCTTATATTACTTCCCCTTGCGATAGTTATAAATATTGATTTTTTTATGAACGTTAAGATTAAGATTCGAAGATACCACACAGAGCTCATTTAACGCTGACAGAAAATATAGTTAACGTAATATTAGTATCAGAGTACTTGATCGTAGTCTCATAATTCATTATTTCGTGAATGATTTCAGATAAGAAAAGGTAAGAAAAGATTTGATAAGAAAAATGTTCGTACTATGAGAAATAATTATTTTTGTTATTCCTGCAGAATGACGAAGGAAACTTATTTCAAATAAAGTTTACGTTAATGTACCAAAGTAATAATAGCTGGTTCACCGATTCCTTGATCGGAAGGGGAAATAAAGTACGGAGAGATTTGTTTTGTGATATAAGAAAAGTCATTAGGTTGCAGTAGCCTTAGTCAGCTGGGCAGAGTTTGATGTATCTAAGTGCAAGAGATATATAGGCAGTTCGCATGAATACTTTGCCAGATGCTTCATAAATGACAATTATTTATTGCGTCAAGGAAATCAACTCCGGGACACGTGCCTATTCATTCTTACAATTTTACTTTTTAACCTTCTTTTCTTATTTAGAAGGGTATGTGGGGGAGAGATAAGGAAAGCATTTCAGTTTCAGATTTCAAAATTTACATACACATTTATTTTTTCGTGAACAGAATTGATCCATTAGTCCACGTTTGAATGTGGCTTTAGTAATTCTTAATATGACTTCAAAATGTCGTACCTTCGAGAAGTTTTTAGGTCTTGAATATATTTTATCAAAAATGTTTACAGTATTCCCATTTTTGATGGGAATGTTAAAAATGTATTATAATGTATTATAAATGTAAAATGTATTAAATGTATTATAAATAAAATTGATTCATAATTACACAAGAAATTTGATTGTGAATTGTTTGGTACTGAGATATTCAATGCAGTATGTAAAGTAGGTAAATTATAAATTTTCAATACTTTTTGAATGTTTATAAAAAGCACGTTAAACATTTGAATCCTAATTTGCCCTTAAACCATGACTCCTACTTCATAGTGCCAAGATTTCGTTGCCAATTGAAGAAAGTGTTTATTTATACTCAAACGAATTCTCGCGAATGAATTCATAGTAAGACAATTAGTTTATGCAATTGTATTCAATGGTATATGAAAACATTGATTGAAATGGTAAATATTTGAATCTGAATTTTTGATTACATCTCAAAACGTCACAAATCAGAACTCCCACTTTAAGTAATCACCTCTTCTGACCATTTCCTTTCCTTTCTGTTTCATACAGGTCTGCCGAGCCCTACGCCTCCGCCCACGCAGCCGCCGCGGCCGCCCCCACCGCCGCCCACGCGGCCACCCCCCGCGCGTCCGCAGCCGCCCGCCCCCGCGGCGCCCGCGCCTGCGCCCGCCCCCGCGCCCGACCCTATAGTCCGCCCGGCGCCTCCTGGTGAGTACACGCCCATGCCAGCGCCTTGGTCCACGCTAGCGCCCACGCTAGCTCCCACGCCCACGCCACCGCCCAAGCCTGCGCCCACGCCTCGCCCGCGGCCACGCCCGCGCTCACGCCCACGCCCAAGCTAGCCCGCACGTCCACACCAGCCCCAGCGCCTGCGCCCACACCCGCGCCCACGCCCGGATTTGGTATGTTAGTCTTACAAGCAGATTGCACTGTGGAAGCAATGTCAAGAACGTTAGGCCGCGATACTCGGATCACATGAATGCCTTCTCCTCATGCGCTTGGGCTACACCCAGTTCTTTAATATGTTACACTATGTGTAGGTTCCTGGACAGTGTACTGTATTGCATAGGTACTTCAGACAGTACTGCATTGCATGTCTTGAACTATAGAACGATTTTCTTAAGAATGGGATAAAGTGACAGTTCGCGAAACAAGTGAACATCACGAGTACTTCTGAGAAGTAAACACTTGCACCGTCACGAGTACGTATCTCACATTCAAGACTCGGTTTTAAAACAAACATAATACTTATCACATAAAAACTAAATTCAATGTAATTTTTATAAAAAGAAAGAATTTTTACAGAAGAGCACCAAGCTCTGCACTTCCTAATTTCAATTATTTCTCGTGGCGCACTATATTTTCGTCGAGGACATCACAGCCAGGGAGCGTCGTAACTATTTACAAGTTAGCCAACTGCAAACGAACGAATGGAGGGAGGAGAGTCTAATAAGTTGAAGGACACAACGACCACAGAATCGTCAGTTGTGTTGCCAGCACTAGCTGTCAAATCATCCCATTCTAAAGAAAATCGGACAATATCGTGTCAACTGTCTTTCGTTGTAATTTGTTTGTAGACCCAGAAAACCTTTTTCACTGTGCCACGAAAAATAAAAAAAAAGACTATAAAAAGTGATACATATGTGTCAGCAATTGGTTAATTAAGTTTTGAAATCTCCAGGCGAAACGGGTGTGCGAAAATAGAAAACGTTGTGAATATCACACAATTAATTGTGTGATATTCAATATTGTTTTTAAAACATTTCGTTTGCCCAGTTGGGTCAAATAAGGACTGAAATGAATAGTACAAATTGAGAATAAATCGGTCCGGATGCCCGAGATCGCTAAGGCAGTAGTGCCGTAGCGATTTCGGACCGAAAAATCGCGGGTTCGAGTCCCACCTCGGGTATGATTGTATTATGTTCGTCCTTTCACACCCCTATCATCATCATCATCATATCGTGTCATCCTCGTGGTTATCATACCGTTACACGCAATAGTGGTCGCTAATGACCTAGTAGATGATGCGACCTTAAATGGCAAAAAAAATGAGAGAGATTTGAGAATAAGGAATAATTAAAATGTGATTGGGGGTGTGGAATACGACTATGAAATACTAATTCCAAGTTTTAATTTCATCAATGGCAAGTTTTAACCGCAATGCGTATTAACTTCTTTTTATATCTTCCATTCGTGCTGATATTCATTCACCTATTGAATCAGTGCCTCCTACTTGACATCATATTTAGGCATTGTTATCGATTTATTGGCATCGAAGATTGGTTTCGGAAACCACAATTTATCGAACACATTTACTAGGTTTAATTAAGGGTGTATAAAATCAAATCCAACCAAGTTCAGAACACTCGTAACTGAAAACTAAACTTCAAAGGTGTTAACACCTTGCTTTTTTCAGTCTTTAATGATCATTCGTCGTCAATTTCAATTAGATTCACTGTCCTATTAATCTCTCTTGGTACACATAAGTTTTAAATCTGGTTTATTCAGACTCAGATTAATATTCTTTGCTTCATCAAGATTACATACAATTTTTACAAATATTTCCATATATGAATGATTACAATTTAAACTTTCTATTTCACAATGTGACGCACCTTCGAATATCATCGTAAATTGAAATAGCAGTGTATGTTATAAATATATACTATAAATCTATTTATACCATAATTTCAGTATATTGTAAAATCAACATATCAGTATTTTGATGTCGGTCATCCCTTCGAGCGACGCCTAGCGTACATGATGCATTCGCAGACCTTTTATAGTAATTCGCTTGTGACTGACAAGAGAATTACTAAAGAGGTCACCGATTCATCAGGTTTAAATAAATGTTATATTATTAATTATTTTCTTCATAACACATACACATTCACACAAATTATTTTCATTCGCAAAATAAAATATTGGAATTTTCATTTTAGTACAGCATTGGTGAAGAGATAAGTTGTGCAGAAGTTGTGCATAAGTTGTGCAGTTTTTAGTTCAATGTGAAAGAGCAGTGGTGGTTTTTCGGGGGAAAAAGTCTTCCTCACTTTTTCTTCTTTTGAATAGTATTACCGACTAAAATATTTGTTTTCTTGTTGGAGTAGAAACGAACTACAATTTTTAGTTTAAAGCAATGAGTTAATTTATACTTTGAATGGGTTTTAAACAACCCGCGTTTTTATGCAATGCGAAATGAAGCGAAAGCACTATGAGGAGAAACTTTCTCCTGTCGTGTCTCCATATCTCATTGCGTTCCTGCAGCCAAAAATGAATTTACTATCTCGCGCTTAAGAAGCAATTTCTCACGAAAAGAAAGTTATGTAATGATGCGCGAAAAAACGTGAATTTTTGACAGAAAAACTCTGGTAACGATAAAGTGGATAAATTAACACGTGGTATAGCCAGAATCCATGATTTGCGGGTCCTTGATACCGAAAAGTCGATTGATGGCAAAACGTCTATCCGTGTGTTAACAACTCTTGCGACTAAACTTTTCAGCCGATTTTCTCCGTAATTGATATTTCCCAATCGATCTGGCTGTTGTCGCGGCCCGTTGATATTTTAATTTTGGGAAGTACATTACATGAAGCCCCCGGGACATTTTCAAAATTTTTAAAATGGGGCCATCGATTTTGATTAAATTTTGTTGATGGAATGTCTGAAGGACGTTTAAGAGAATAGTGCAGATCTCATATTGATTAAAAACTCAAAATTTTCGAAAATTAAAAAAATTCCATTTTTTCGGCATCTACACATGGAACTTAGATATTTTTCTTTTAATAGAGACTTTTCCATAAAGATAGATTTTGAAATAAGGTCATGTACAACTTTTAGAAAATTTGAGTGTTTTTTTGCTTAATTTTTAGTGACATTTAGGAAGTTTTTAATTTTTATTTCAACAATTTTTTTCAAAAACGGCTCCATTCTTTATGAAGATTTTTTTTGTGGATAGTCTGATTGACGTTTAAGAAAATCGTGCAGGTATCGTGTTGGTTGAAAACCCTGATTTTTCGACACTTGAAAAAATTCAATTTTTTTCGGCTTATTCCTACAACAATTATCAAGATCTTAATGACAAACTTCATCAAAAACATATTTTTAAATAAGGTCATGTTGAATTTTTCGAAAATATGAGTATTTTTGGAGTAATTGGGCGTCAAAGTCGCCCGCTCTGATAATTTTGCTCCTTTCACCAACTAGCAACGAGAGGAGGTATTTCTTGAGCGAGAAACAGGCGATTTGAATTTAGCTCAGAGGCGTCATTTAGGCTTGAGGATCTTTTACATGCAAGTAAATCTACTAACATGGGCCAGCCGGCTTTACTTCCCCTCCGAAGGAAGGCGTACGAAGGACTTTTTTGCCCTTAAAAGTCCACGGCTTCGATCGGGTTTGAACTCGTCAATATGGATATAACAGTCCGATAAGCTAACCGTTACACCGTCGCCGCGCGCATTCGGTGCATCACAAACATATCCGATGCGTATTTTAGCCCTACAATATTCTGCGAAAGCAGAATGCGAGAAAGTAGAATAATTAAAAGTTAATAAATAATACGATCCACCAGCGGCGGCAGTGGCGGCAGAGGCTTTCGCTACAGCGCGTTGTTGCCAGCTTTCAGCTTGCCTCTTTAAAGCAACAATGGAGGGTTTGTTTGGCATGTACATTTTACAACTCAGTACACTGATAGCATTTCCAAGCAAATGCAAATAGATAAAAAATATATAATAATAATTATTACATACTACAGTATTGTAATAATTTCCACATATGCTCGTTTTAACATTAATTACCCGTTACTCCTTGGCTGAACATGCAATGCTAAATGCTCTATACTTTTCACATCTAAGAAAATTTCCCTAAAATATCATTACTAATCGAAGAACAAATGCTCATTTCCATTTGTATTCAGAATTCAACATGTATATGGGTTAGGGTATGGATACCGGAATTTACGAAAACATTCACAGAATACATTTCTCCCAGTACACATAGTCACACACAGTTTTAACTGTTTTTGATGTCAGTCGGGCGGACGGACGTTTTCGGGCAATCGATTTCTCGCTACCAGTATCAAGAGCTCACAAAACTTGGATTCTGGCTACACCACGTGTTAGAGAAGGTTTTTTATATTTAGCAATTTTATTTATCCTCTTTTTCGTTACCCTGCAATAAGAGTTTGTTTTACCGGAGCATTACCTAACTTTCTCTATACTACGTAAGCAGCAGTGCGAAAATAAAAAAACGTTTAATAATTAAAAAACTACTTTAGTTATTAAAAGTGAATAACCCTTTAATATTCTTTAAATTTATTTTTATATCGTTTCTTATATTCGTAAAAAAATTATCTTCCTGAAACATTTAGAAATTTTGGAGAGAACGAATGAAAAAGTTGCCTGAATGTTATATATTTCAATTTTGAAGTTTTGGGCTTCCAAACGAGTATATCTTACAATGAGGTAAGAGAATGTTTCTTCAGTCATTTTGATGCAACCGAAGTGAATCTGAGAACAATTCATTATTGCACAGCAGTTTCTCAATGATTTGTTGTTCTTTAATGCCTATTCACTGTATAATAAGTATGGTGAGTAAAACCGGTGAGCAGAGTAAAGTTTACCGAAACGAAATTCTAGTTTTTCGGATACAAATGTAGAAAACTTTAAATTTGACGAAATTGAAGAGCAAATATAGATAGTCTTATTTCAAACAAGTGTGACATAGCTCTATTGATGTCACCTGCGACCGAAGTTCAGGAACTGCCTGTAACGCATGTTTCCAAACACTCAAATAACCTTCCGAATTTTTGAGTTGTGTGTTACGTCGTTTTTCTTTTGTTGTTGTGTTGTTGTCTTTTGCAAAGGATGTTTCGATACGACAGACTTCAAAATCACGTAACGGGTACACTCCACGGGTATCTACACCTCTAAAGCCAAAACGGTAGAACATAACAAAGGAGCACACTAGCGTAGCTTTTTACATCCGAAATAATTCACTTTGTATTAATTTTTTTTAGTGAAGAAGGTGGAAACGCCATAAATGTTGAATGTAAAAAAGAGTATGTGCAGCTATGGTCTATAGTTCTTTAAGTTATTGAGTCACTATTATCTAAATTATAGATAGATTAGAATTATAGATAGATTATAGATATTATAGTGCGACATAAATACGTCACCCACTATTTTGCCCTCACACGACTGTGTCTGAAGTTGCAGTTTAGCAACTTTACCAATAACAGATGCATATCAGTTAAAGTAATTATACTACTTACGTGCTCTTATATGTGACCCATCGGATACTTTTATTTTGTGACTACTGTTGTTAAGCGAAATTCTCATGTATTAAGAAGAAACAAATGTTTGTCCCAGAAATCAAACAGAGAAGCGTTCGCATGTATTTTACTAATGTAAAAAAAGTTAAAAACCTTTGGAATTATTTCGATTACATTTGTTTGTTGTTCTTTTTTACGTTGATGTTCCAATAAAATATCAATTAAAGTTATTTTTTGGCCCTCTCTTAAATAAATTTAAGTTTGTGTACTTGACTTTTCAGATCAAAGTTTGCATGTGATACATATGCATTAGATAACATTCTAGAAAGAAATGAGACACTTGTTCCAGCTAGACGTTCAAAGAATGAATCCTCCTTGACACTCGATAAAAATAGCGTTGAAAGTCATGTTTCAGTACGCTTGCCTTGTACAGAAACCTTGACCACCGAACCTTGCCAATCTTCCTCAGCAAAAAAACTCACGGAAAGAGATCAGCGTCGGTTAAATGAATTATTCAAGAACACTAAAATTATTCTGGGCTAGGAGGGAATTGTAACAGACCATCTTTTAAGTTATTAATCTCATTCTGAAGAAAGGAATTATTTTCTCAATTCAAGAAAAAATACTGTAATTAACTTTATAATGAATTAAAATAAATCATTTAAGAAAGAACATTCAGATTCATGCAGTTTTAATCTTCAACGGCATTGCAATCTGCGTGTATGTTCAACCTGTTTCTGAAGTAAGACAAGCAAATATTACTTTCTTGCATTATCTACAAATTCGTTCCCTGTCTCGTATTTTGCGAGAAAACATTGCCAAGGGAAAATCGATTGT
Organism: Gryllus longicercus; assembly: GCA_038098605.1. Taxonomy (NCBI): domain Eukaryota; kingdom Metazoa; phylum Arthropoda; class Insecta; order Orthoptera; family Gryllidae; genus Gryllus; species Gryllus longicercus. The sequence goes on from JAZDUA010000031.1 coordinate 5,228,481, forward strand.
TTCTTATTTTTTAATTCTCAGACCAAGTGATTTACGTTGAATCCAGGGATTCGACTCTTAGCTTACCACAGAAGCTCCCAACGTGCCTATCTGAGGCGCGGGCGCGCTTTGGCTGTTGCAGACCCGCTTTCGTGTGAATTCGAGGGCCGCGTGTACGCGCACGGGGACGAATGGCAGCCGGACGCTTGCGCAGACTGCAAGTGCCGCCGCGGCCAGGTGGAATGCGTCCAACGCACATCGTGTTCCTCAGGTGCGCCGCCGCCATTTTCTCTAACCTCCCTTCCGCTCTCTTTCTCTAGCTTCGAAAAGCATGTCTGTTTTCAAATTAATGTAAACGAGCGCTCATGTACGATTCTCTATTCATAATTTTTCCAAACATACACGTCTTTATACTGAAAAATCAGCTTAACGATCAAAATAAAAGAATAATTACGTTGTACAATTATAGCTGGATATTTGGATTGAATTGTCAATACTAGCCGTAAATCAAAAAATGACATTTTGGTATGGGGCTGTCTTAAGAGTTGCGGAAATATGAATGGCAATTAATATTACAAATCTTGAGCTGTGATGACGTTTCATTTCCTGCATTAATTCAACAAGAGATATGTTTGCAATATTGACGAACTAGAATACATCGTAGTTTAGTAATCAAATTAATTTAAAAAATATGCCAAACGTTACTGACTTCGTTACGTTCTTCAAGCAGGCTAAGACGCCCACATATTCATTGAGAATCGAATAAAAGACACGAAATGGAATTTTGAAAATGTTGCTGCAACACGCCACCCGCATTATCCGGCTTCATCTCAAGCAACGCTTCCATAATGTCGCATGCAACATACTGGTTATCAGCATCGGCCTTCGTCTTCCGTAAGCTCTCGAAATAGCACGCGTGCGCGGCGAGTGGGGAGTCAACGAACCCGCATCGCGCTCTTGGCCCCTGCGCCGCAGCCTTGACCGTTGCTTTCTTAGCTGACCACTGGCGGGAGCGCGGGGACTGGGTGGCGCTGGGCGCGGCGGAGCAGGGCGGAGCAGGGCGGAGCAGGGCGGAGCAGGGCGGAGCAGGGCCGGGGATGTGGGACAGGGAGGCTTGGAAACAGCAGGAAGGTTTGATGATGGGAGAAGCGGGGTCACGAGGGACGTGGCAGATCAGGCCAGGGCTAGATGAGATAGACAGGAGAGGACGGGTAGGACAGGGCATAGGGGGCTAAAGCGGGGCGAGACCACATGGGTTGAGACGGGGCGAGACGTATCGGGGCGGGGCGGAGCGGACGGGGCAGCGGGGGATGGGCGGGGAAGGCGGGTGGGGTGGGCTGAGGTGGACGCGCGCGACTGCCCGTCATCGCATTCCCCCAGACGGCGGCGATGGGCGTCGCTGCAGTCGATAACCTCTCGCGTTTTTTCACGCAGCATTGCTACGCCCACCCTCTCTGGTCGAATTGTAGATTTTTAACGAGGACTCTGGAAGGAGAGCAGATGAGGCAGAATAGCGTTCTGTAAGATATTTGAAAGATTGTAGGAAATCAAAATTTAGTTCTGACGTAGGCTTTCGGATAAAAACTATCGAACCCATACTAGCAACTTCATTTATTGTAAATAATACCTACAAATTACTTTCCACTCATTATTTAATTTATCTATTACTATTTGTATTGCAAGAAATAACCAAATAGTTATTTTCCTCACTAACGTTATTATCTAGATTTAAACTGTTATATCCTGCAGTCTTTGCCTTTTTTTTTTACTTTTCCTCCCTATATTATAGGGGGGAAAAATATTTGAATCACCGTAACAATATGATCACGAATATCGGTTGTAAATTCTGTGTTTGAGGTTCTTTTCAGCGGTAAAAATGGGATACTTGTAATTTTGCACCCGAAAATCGATTTTGTATACACGGATAGATGTATCATAACTCTGATAGATTAGAAGCTTTTGAGCCAAAACTTGGTAAATATGTGAGGAGTAAGATCTAGTTGTGTGGTTCCGGAGATCACTGAAATAGGCCATTTAATTTCTTCGATCTTCAATATTGTAGTTAGATGCCCCCAAAAAGTATTCGTTTGCAATTTTCAAAAAAATTGGGATTTTAAGGAACGGTGCTTGCACCAGTTTCTTAAGCATTCTTCACGCCATCCAAAAATAAAATTTAATAAAAAATTGTAGCCATTTTTGAGAAAAAATTGAAAATGTTTTTGAGTCTGGATGTAAATTACACCCAAAAATCAAAATATTATTTTCAAACTCCTAAAGTGTCGAGTTCGTTCAGATCAATCAGGGAATATCAATTCCGGAGAAATTCAGTTGAACGGTTTAGGCGATAGCCATTTACCATAGTCGGACAGTCAGATGTTTTGTCGTCTATTGATTTTTCGTTATCAAGAGGTGGATTTTAGCTACATCACGTTACCAAAGTCTTTCCGTTACCAAGAGTTTTTATGTCGAAAATTCGCTGTTTGGGTTTTCTACGTACAGTGTTCAGAATTGGGTTGAATTACACGGTGTTAAAGCTTTTTCGTTCATAAATTAAGTTAAAACAAATCAGGTGGTTTTTTTTTGTTTATTTTTTCGTCCATCCCGAATTTTATTCGAATTGTCAGAAATTTAGGATTTACGGGGTTCGGAGTAGCGGGGTTTTACTGTACTCTCTCTTCTTACATTTGTAACAGCGAGAAAATAAAATAAATTAGTTCTACCATTTTAACCAACGCACCCAGAGGAGGGGAGCTCATGTGGCTTCTGCTCATCTCCCAGAAGCCAATGATACATATTTAGTAGCATAGTTTTTACTAATTTTCTCTACTGGCGAAAGTCATTCAATATATCCATTGTTTATCAATTATCATATTGTTATATATAATATCAACAAATGAAAATACATTTCATATTCAATATAAATTAAAAATTCTTTATAAAAAACATCAAGTCGGCTGGAACCTAAACATGTAGCGTTCCCCCTCGCCCCCCTCCCCGAGAAAAATCGAAGGTCCAACGTTGCGCCCTTCGATGTTAGTGACCTAGCCGGTCTTCTATCTTCCCTAAAGGTAGCGCCAGCCCAGTGTCTACAGAAGTATCAGAATAAATGTTTCAAACTTCTAGGGCAAGTAGGGAGTCGAAGATGGTCACTTTTTGCCAGTCACGTGCTGACAGCCCGAGATATTTAAGGTACTTGTCAAACACCTTTGCAGGATGAACTGCGAACCAATCTGGGAGACGGCATTTAATATTGCGCGCATGTGTTTCTTCATTGCATGAGAACTCTCGCTATAAGTTCAAAGTAGATCATTTCCAAACCCCTCCTACCTGCATCCACCATCCCACCTTCCTACCATCCAACATGTCACAAATTTCTAGAGTTTGCGACATACATCCTCAGGCCCAATGTATACAACAATTAATCAGTCATAAGAAACTAAGATAAAATATTTTGATCCCCCTGGGGTTTGAGCATGAAACATTCTATTAAAAATGCTCTATAACAAAACTGTGAAATCAAACATTGCATTCGTGGCAATTAACTATTTTATAGAGATCAGCAATATTTTTAAAAGATACAATTAGCCTGAAGGATGAAAATGTAGCAAATGGAATGACTCTCTTATACAATATTGTAGGCTAACAATTGTAGACATTGCAGAGTCATTCCATTGTGTTCATCTGCTTCCTTTGTAAGGCATACGTACAAGTTTGTGCATTGTTTCGTGTTTTTTGTGATTATGTTTAATCTATTTTACCGTTTATTGAAAAATAAATTAAATTATTTTGTAGATAATTGCTTGAATGTTTTTGATTTTCAGGTGGTAGAGACTGTGGTGGAGTAACTTGTGAAGTTGTAGACTGTGCAGGAAGAAGCTATATTCCTTTGGGTCAATGCTGCCCTGTATGCGCAGGTATGATGCATTAATTTGCCCCCTAGGTCAAGTTTAATTAATGTATAAATGAGAAATAATGAAAACTTAATATCTATCTATAATAATTACTTGAAAAATTTAAAGGTCAGAAATAAGAGGGGTGATTATTTACTTTGTGCCTGTGAGATTAGAGTGCAATGAAATATTGCTAGAAATCAATATACAAAGTTTATGTAATAAATTCAAAGGTGCAATACAGACTATGACAAGTAAAAAGTATAAAATAGGTTTTCAAAATTTGATGAATTTTAAGTAAGGCATTTTGCAGACAACAGCAATAAAATTGTTATCATTATTGACAGTGGCACAGCATGAGTTGGTATCATCCAAGGCAATTATGATGGTTTTAACTCCCTCTAGATGTTTGTAAAATCATTTTGAAGCCAAAGAGCTCGCAACTGGCGCTTGGTTCTTGCTTCTATTACTGCGTTTAATGCATTTACTTTTTGGCCTTACACTTTAACAGCTTTCAATATAGGGTCACAGAGCGCGGCCTCCCCAGGGGAATCCCAATTTTCTATCTTCGTCTGGCACTAGCTGTAACTTAATTTTATGAAATTTGCGAGTTTTGGAAAGTACACAAATTCAGTCAGTTATTGACAGTATTGAATGCATTATTTATGTTTCGAGAACTCATTTTCTTCTTTTCGATTCAAAATGTATATTTAATTATTATTCCGTTGGCCGTTCTGGAAGGAAGTCCCTCTGTCTCTGACGGTGAGTGCATATATTTATTTATCCCTACTTTGGTAGGGATAGTGCTAAATATACTATGTAAGATGACATAAACGCCATGTTGCTTTATTCTTTTATTTTTTCAAAATTACAAAAAATTAATTTTTTGACATGCCTATCATGTCGTTAATACTTATATTAGCGGCAACTTGTTCACATTATTGTATTTATAAGGACGTGCTTTAAATGATGTCATATAAAGTTTCTCGAAAACTCTATCGTTTTCTATCAAAACCCCGCATTTTCAGAAACGCTCAAACTCCATTTTCTCAAAAACGGCTCCAAACTGTTTCTTCAAACATTTTGAACGGATAGTGGTAATTGCACTCTTTAATATGACGTTAAGTTAATTTCAGTTTATTTTTTTGCTTTTTCAATAAATTACACAAATGTAAATTGTTTGAAAGATCTCTCACGCCGTTGATTTCCAGCAATTTTTAAACACTATTGTTTTGTGAGTTAATTAAAATGACTTCAAATAAAGTTATTTGAAAACTCAAAAATTTTCTGTGAAATAGAGGTTCAAATTTCGAATAGCGCTTAAACGCCAGTTTTGTAAAAACGGCTCCACATTTTTTAAAGAAATTGTCTTTTAGGACGAGGTATTACTGTTCTTTAATAATCTTAAAATAATGTTTCTGCTATACAATTATGAAACCGAAAAATTAAGAAAATGTCCCAAAAAATGTATTTTGGGCGGCGATAGATGGCAGCAGGCAAGAATATGTGGCAAGTTTTAATAGCTAACCGAGACCAAAGGAAATAGAAAACTAATACAGGAAAGTCTGTGCCTTTCTGTTTGCACCACAAGTTAGCTTTTTCTTTCACTGTGCAAAAAGGTAACATCTTTACTTCTGTCATTGCTGAATACATTGATTAAAAGACAATGCAATGCAGATAGGGGACATGTTGCAAAGATGTAACGTTATTGCATTGGTTCAGCTGGGTAGCCCTGTGAAATTTCTAGAGGGTGTGGTGTGGTTCAATTGTAATGTGAGTACTTCGCTTTTAATGTTCTTTAAAACAGTTTTGTGAACATTGTTTTATGAGGACTGGAGGAAGTTTTAGAGGAAGAAAATAAAGACAGGAAGTTGCTTAATTCAGAACGTAAGTTCGTAAAAAATGAATGTTATTAAGAAATGGTTAGGTTAAGTAGACCACGTTTTGAGAATTCTACGGACCAATAATTCCAGAGAGAAACGCAGGTGAAGATTGTAAACGTCGTTTGAAATATTTTAAGACCACAGCTTCATCCAGATGCGATTTTATGTTATTGCAATCATTCGTAGACAAAGAATATTCAAGCCATTTGCAAGGCTTGTATATTAAGCTCTAATGATTCTACAGATGTAAGCTGATAAAATACAGGAATTTTGAACTTAAAAGAAAATTATGATTTTTTAACTTCAAAATTTATTTTTGACATCATTTGCCCTTAATCATTTGCCTAAACTCTGTATTGACAATGAGAATAAAATCATATTTGTGATGTAAGAATTGTCAGAAACATTATTATCAAGAAAAAGGGTCATGAGATACCCATCCAATGCAAAAAGGGTACATGTTTCAAATTTGTTTTTGAAATATCAACAATGTTAAAAAATATTTCAATGTATTTTGTAGTATATTACTTTCAGATAATGTAAAGTTATCTGCAGTAAAAGTCACGAAATAAAACATTGATAAGTCTAATTGCAAATCGTTTTTTCTATCTCCAGTAAAGTTGTGAAAATGTAAGATGCACCCTTTCTGCATGGGGCGATTCAATTGTCTCAATGCCGAACTAATACAGTATACCGTGCAATAAATATTTCAGAAGCTGTTCACATGTCTCTATCTGATCTTAGTTTCGCCTTTCCATGTTTGTTCCAATCTAAAAAATCTAAAAATTACTATTTGTAAATTCTCTGCTAATTCATAAACCTTTATGAATATTATGATAATTCCCGTGATGCTTCATGTTACAGATGATGATGATGACGAGGATAGTGAAGAAACCAAGATTGATCTTGCACCGGTAAGCACATTTCAGTTCACATAAATTAATGTTATTCCCTGAAGTCTCTTCGGAATTGTTACTCAATAGAAATAGATGATAAAAAACAGTTTAAGATCATCATTCAGCTCATGACTTCCTCAACGAACAGCAGCACTGACTAACGTTTTACACATTTGAACAAAAGGGACGCCGCAATGCTGCCAACTTTTAGCAAGCAACAGTTTATCTGTAACACTTAACACTCAGTAAAGCCCCAACAACCCCCCTCTCGAAAGGATCTTGTTCCTCCACATTATCATTCCGCAAACAGATGAAGAAGTTGACTTGCACTGAACTTCATAGAGCCTCTGGCATAAAGGTTTCGTAAAGATGCCTGCGATATTACGGTCACTGCTGAAGTACTTTAGTTTTGCTGGATCATCCATGACCTTCTCTCACACAAAATGATGTATCATTGCAATATCCTTTGTCCTACATAGTTTTGGGCATGTGCAAAGGCTGCTTGACTGTCACATCTGAGCACAGTTAGTCCATCACAGTCGGTCCTGGAGCATTAGGCACTTCCGGAATTCGCTCACCCAAAACACTCCTCTTTTTCAGTGTGTCAGTGCCACATACTCTGCCTCCATGGTACTGTGCGCCACTACCCCCTGCTTCCTGCTCTTCCAGGCAATGGGGCACCTGCGATAATCAGCTCTTGCGGCCAGCTGTACAGCTCGCTCAGTCTGCGTTACTGTATGCGACAAGACTGGCCGGTGGGCCTATAGGAGACGCTTTTGGGGTCCTTCGGGTAACAGGATTTTCTTGGTCGACTTCAGTGGATTTGGTTAGGCTTTGAGCAATATAGGGCCAGTTTCTCCACTGTAGAGGAGGGGTCTGGTCTTCTATGCTATATTTAGGATGAGATCACCCAATGAGTTCTCTGCAATGAAAGTCAGTGAAGCTACCCTTAACATCCTCTTTGAGGAATGCAGACTTTGTTTCCATTGGAGTTTTGGCGTCCCTTGCATCTCCAAGCCAAAGTTTTGCAGCAATCTTTCCACTTACTCTTCCTGCGAAAGGGGGACTGCAGTTCTCGTGTGCAGTGACTCACCTCCAACATAGGTGACATTTTCCACAGATGTTTAATTTCGAAGCCGCTCTCCAAAGGGCTTTGATATTCAGTCTGCTGATTTTCTGCTGTGCAAGGATATCATCAGATATCATCCACTATCCAGCCAGTATTCCCTTCCCACCGTCTGGGTTCATTTCATACACGCAAGGATCAATTTTGTTCCGTCTAAAAACAATTTCTTCTCATTTTAAATTGAGGTGATCGTTCCAACATTTTCCACCGTACTACATTGATTTATGCAGTTTTCAGATTAACCTTTCTTCATCTTTTCGCATGAAGCCCTCTGGATGCTCCATGTATATTGTTTCCTTCAGGGCACTTAGAAAGTTGCTTGACTTCAAATTACATTGGTCCATAAGCCATTTCTTTTCAACACCATCTGCAATCAGTAATCCCATGGTTCCAAAGCTGTACACTGGAGCATAAATTTCATCGTAGTTAACGCCTTTCTCATGAGAAAACCCTTTCGCGATCAGTGTGCCTAAAAGCGTTGAACCTCTGAAAAAAAGGCAAGAAGTAGCTTAATTCAGAACGTAAGTTCGAAACAAATGAATGTTATTAAGAAATGGTTAAGTTACGTGAACTAGGTTTTGTGAATTCTAAGGAGCAATAATTCCAGAGAGAAACGCAGGTGCAGATTGTAAATGCTTTTGAAATGTTTTGAGACTCCACATCTTACTCCAGATAATATTTTATGCTATTGCAATAATTTTTACACAAAGGATTTCTTCAGACTCACTATCTTCTGTGTAACTACTCATCTGCACCTAATGATTGTTACATCCGAACGTGGTTCTATTAAGGTCCAGGCGTTGTGTCTCCTTAGCTATTCAATCTCTTGTTCATGGCTTGCATCCAGCCGACTCAGGTGATTTTTGTGAAACTGTAGATCTTCTGGTATTCAGATTCTATATCCCCGCCCATGTATTGCATACTCTACGAGAAGACCCTTCTAGACTCCGATAACAAGTTTTCAGGTGGCGATTGCAAAGAAGTTGGGTTTTCATTATAATACATCTTTTACCATGCACATAGTGCAACAGCACGTCAGCATCATTTGAGGTCCCTGAGCTTTTATAATGTTTCCATCGAAGTGGCATGACATGTTTTCCGAATGATCTCCTTGGTCGTCCTCTCTTCCATTGTTGAACTACTCTAAGCTCGCGAAGCTTCAAGTTATTCACACTGTCTGGAATTCACATGGTCTATAAATTCCTGTGCTTCTAAATCTCAAAAATTATCGAAGTCATGCTCGGCATCTGAAAACTTCTAAATTCCTGCTCAGACTTCTGATTTGTCGGAAACTTCTCTAAGTTTCTTCTCTTGTATTCGCTGGACGTGATTAACTGTAACAGTTGATGACCTCTGTTTCTTCATTTCTTCCAGATGTACGTAGTTCACTGCTCCCAAGTTGATTTTTCTCTGAATTTGCTCGTCTCTCCAACCTCACGTGATTTCACAATCTGTAGATCTTCTGGTATACAGATTCTATATCCCCGCCCATGTATTGCATACACCACAAGAAGACCCTTCTGGGCTCTGACATCAAGTTGTAAGGAACGCTTTTGTTTGTTTGTGCCACGTCCGTTTGGCAGGCTTACAAATTTCACATGACGCTTCCAGTTTAGCACCTAACTCTTCAAAAACAGTGAAATATGTTTCATCTAGTCTAGTATATTTTGATAATTTATCAGTTTCCACACTCATCGTAATACTAGCTCTTTACAAGACGCAAGCACAAGCTTTTAATCAGTGCTCAACCACCTTCCAGACAGCTGACGATGCATAATATGACAATATAATATAACGTATGTGAAGTGGTCTCCAAAATCCGTCAATCAATATCTCGAAGTGCCTCCGAAAATAAATTTTCTTCAATAAACCAAAATGTTGAATTACCAAAAACGTGTTTTAAATAGGTTTCAGGGAATGAAAAATTGCTTCAAAATGTTAACTAGTGGCGCTAAAACAGCAGGTTCTTTCTCGCCCATATTTTCACCCAAAATTACGCGAAAAGAACTCAAATTTTTGAAAAATTGAACAAGACCTTACTTCAAAATCTATCTTTAAGAAACAAATTTCATTCTGATAAAAATCGCTATCTTTAATATTTTAGTTGTAGGTAGTTCAAAAAACTGTTCAAAACATTTTGAACTTTTGCAATTTTCGAAAGAGCAGGGCTTTCAACGAATATGATACCTGCGCCATTCTCTTACACTTTCTTCACATTATCCAACAAAATTCAAAATCGATGGGGCCCTTTTTTTAATTGCGAAAAGTGACCCAGTGGCGTCATGTAATGTCAGGGGAATATCAAATTTGGAGAAAATCAGCTGAATTGTTTAGCCTCTAACGTTGTTCACAGACGGACAGACAGATGTTTTGCCGTCATTCGATTTTTCGGTATCAAGGATCCACAAAACATGGATTCTGGCCACACTACGTGGTAGAGGATTTTTATTTCTGACTTTAGTAACTGGAATTATCTCCTGTTTCATTACCAGGGCCCTGAAATTAGAGTTTTCTGCCGAAACTTCGCCGTTTTTTTCGCGCAGCTATACATAATTTTCTCTCAACTCCGAAAGTAAAAATTCGTGTATGTTTGTGTTTTCCACGTTTAACTGTATATTTATATTCAAATTCTCAACGGTGAATCAATAAAAGTATTTTTTTTATTTTGAAATACAAAATACTATCAGAAATGTTTTTCAAAACAAATACAAAATACATGTTCAAATGTGTATTTTCGATACAAAATACAAAAAGTATCGAAAATACGTATTTTGAATTCAAGTATTTTTAATAATGCCCAACTCTGGATGTACTCTACATTTACTGTGTATTACTGTTAATTTATTCACTGAGAGAGTAAAGGAATATCCAGACGTATCTTCAAAAAGGGTAAATTCCCTCAAAGAAGGGATGTCGTTGTCGGTGAGAGTTGAGAGACTGTGTTGAGGGACAAATGGTCACCATGTCTGATCAGTTGCCATTCTTCAAGTAGAAGTAACAGGTTGTGAACCTCTCCCAAGATTTCTTAGTTTTTCATCCATTGAATTTCTTTTTCTTTTTTTAGGTCACTCCTGAAAGAAATCCAGGAGCTAACCCAGATTTATATCCACTCCCAGGACCTCCAGTGAGTAAAATATTTAAGTAAATATATATTTTTTCACCTTCATATCTTATGTGTTAAAATTATTTTCTAATTTTAAGGGTGATATCGGAAGGCCAGGAGAACCAGGAAGACCAGGCAGTGCAGGTATACCTGGGCACCCAGGTTCCCCTGGAATTCCAGGCAACCCTGGACCACCAGGTCCAGTTCCTGATGTAAGTAAATAAAACACTTTTTATAGCTTAACCATCAATTCAATTTTCATACTAAATACAATATAATAGAATGCTAATTAATTTTATAAGTGGTAGTGCAAGAAGACTGAAATTGAAAAACAATAATAATAAAAAAGAAAGGGAAACAAATAAGAAAAAATTGTCTTTATATGAGATTGATGCTGAGGCAGGGTTCTTCCTTTATATCTAACAATAAGTTTGGGGGTTTCAAAACATGCAACAAAATATTAGTAGACCTACTAGTTTATATTGATGTGGATAAGTGTTTATGATCCTATATTTTATATTCTTTTGAACTGTAGAATGTATGGTTTAACAGGAAAACTTTCAGTTTATTTTTGAATGTGAGTATTGAGTTTAGGCTTTTAAATTCACTAGAGAGTTTGTTATGTAGTGTAATACCTTCTATAACACCCTTTTTGGAAAGGGTGAAGTTTCACTGTGTGGGACATGCAGATTTCTTTTTTGTCTAGAATCACAGTAATGAACTTCTGTGTTTAGAGTAACAGAATCCTTGTTTTCTATAAGTGTCTTCTTTTTGAAGATTAATATTTCAAATATGTACATGCATGGGACTGTACTGTACATCTAATTCTAATTTAATAGAAATGAGACTCAAATATATATTCAAATTAAATATGTGTCATTCTATTGATTTATTTCAGTTAACCCACTATCTAACAGCTTTATCCCAGCAATATGCAACCAATGACAAAGGTCCAGGAACTGGTTTTGGTGTTGCATCCTTAGGACCAGAATCAGCATACATCCAAGCACAGGTGGGACCAGTAGGACCTCGGGGAGCTCCTGGTAGGTGTTCCAGAAAATTCAAGAATGAATTGTAGATATAAAAAGACATATTATTGACATTGCAAGTATACTTGAGAAACAATATAAAGTAGTTTTAATTTAAAATGTCTGCTAGAAAGCATGGCTTCCTTGTTTTCATTGCTCTAATAGGCCAATGAATCAATGATTACAACATACACACATTTTTCTTTTACAGGACCTCCAGGTCCTCCAGGTCCACAAGGTTTCCAAGGTGTTCGTGGTGAGCCAGGGGACCCTGGTCCAAGTGGACCTCCGGGACCTTCAGGACCACGTGGATTGCCTGGACTCCCTGGCAAAGATGTAAGACCTGATTGTTAAAGTCTTCCATCTACCACAAAATAATTCAAAATATTGCATGCAGTTCTCACGCAAAACTTTGATATATTATCACAAAATCAAAATTTTCAGGCATGTTATAATTATTAGATAAAAAGTAGATTCAGTGGTGTAGTTAGGGAAGGCAGCGGGGGAAGCAATCTGCCCCAGGTGACATCAAGTAGAAAATTTTATTAAGCCCCGAAAAGTGTTTTTACAAAAATCCTCAATATGTTAATTCGTTATACATCATTGCTGATTGTTTATTTAAAAATTATATTTCAATGATTCTGAATTACATAAAAGTTTTCCCATATATTATAAATAAATGTCACTTGCAAATACAGGGTCTTTATCTTAGCTCTCAATCCATGTCTGAGGGCACTTGTTCTTGTTTTGGCAATTTGGCAACAGCATGTTTTTGCTACCTTTCACGACAGCCATGCCTCACACGTTGAGACAGCAGAGGAGACAACCATCAGGTCATAAGCCGTAGCAACTTTCCTGTTTCTATGTTTTTCCCATTCAAGAGCTGAGGTAGGCTGGTTCATGGCTCACATGCCGGAAGCTTTTTGCGTTGCACAGAGTAGATGGGGTGGGGAGGGGTGAGCAGACACATGAGCAAGAAACAAATCGACTTTAGGTGGTTCTGACTGTAGTATGTTGAAGACTAACAAGGACAGAATAAGTGCTTTCTCTTTCTTCCAACTGAAATTAGCCACATTCTCTCACTCCGAAATCTCAGGGCACATGTCCATGGGTTGCTAAAAGTGAAAGGGATCCCAAAGGTATTTCATGCATAGCCAAATTTCCAAAACAAGAGATAGTGTTTCCAGACAAGGGTTTTGAAAACCTTGTACACTTGTATTTTTATTAAATACAGTATAAACTATTTAGTAATAGATATTTTTATATGTAATTTATGAGGGGGAAGATAAATTAGTTTTGCCCCAGGTGACACTAACTGAAGCTACACCACTGCATGGTTTTAATGTTTGCTAATTATTTTCCATGGAAATAAACTTAAAATTTTTTATGATAGGGAGAATCAGGAGAAGATGGAGAAGCAGGTCAGCCTGGACCAGCCGGTCCCCCAGGAAATCGAGGATTGCCAGGCATGCCTGGCCTACCTGGAATCAAAGGACATCGTGGATTTCCAGGAATTGATGGAGCAAAGGGTGAACAAGGACAAGCTGGAGAGAAAGGAGCGCTAGGATCGCCAGGTCATATGGGCCCTGTTGGACCTACAGTAAGAAAACTTTGAAGTTTATTTAAAGAAAATAGGCCAAAATAAATAAAATAATAGATAAAAGAGAAAATTTTGACAGATTACAAGCTGTAGTTTTTTAATGCCAAAAAAAAAAAATTGACAATTCAATAGAAATCATGTTTTCATTTCTAGAGTTATAAATATTTTCAATGAATATTATGCTTGTGGGCTCAAGGACCACATTTTACATATCAAAATTTTGAAAATAATTTATCATTTCTTTTATACCAATAAAATATTTTAAATAAACTTAGTTGACAGTTTTATAAAGAAGGAATAATTATGACCAGTATGCTTAGTGATGGTAGAATTTAGTACTTTAAATTTAAAAAAAGCAATTTGAAAACAAAGCTATAGTATTTTGTAGCCCTATAAAAGTTAAGATTTAGCATTTTGTAGCATTTGTTGAGAAAAATTATTATTGAGAGAGGTCTCTTTAAGATTTAAAAAAAAAAATTGTTGCTTTTTAGATTTTTACATTAAAGTCAGGAAATAAGGGAAACTAATTTAATATTTCACCAATTGTGAACTTCAACAAATATTTAAAGAAGTAATTTTAAATCCATAGATTGATTCCTGTTTTGTATAGAACAATAGGCTTCTAAATAATACTATTCAAAGGAGAAGAAAAGGATTGTCTTGCAATTTGTAATTACTTATTAAAACAACACATTTTTATAAAGGTCATGTATTTTGTTTAATGAAATCAACTTATATAAGTTCCTACTATCAATATGAAACCCAATCAGTGGAAAATTAAGTGAGATCATATTTCAATGTTGGCTTCTTTCTGTCTACAACCTATTTCTTCTTACAATGAAACTATAATGACTGAAATATCATTCAGCTTCCACATCGTTGGTTACTATCAAATAAAATTGTTTGAAACATGTTTGGTTGATGTCACATCTCTAGTTAGAGAGCAAACACTAAGGAAACCATAAAATTCAATTTAGCATTTATATTGCAGATTTATGCCTATTTCACACTTTGTATGAGATTTCACATTTTGCAATCGATTTTGCATTTTATCATAAATTGAAAACCTTCATAAATAGACTGCATTCACTGTCAAATATACAATTATTAATTTTTCTCAGCATCTGGTAACAATTAGCATTTTTAGCAATACTGCTAAATGTAGCATCTCGAAATACGCTTCAACTTTTAAGACAACTCAACACATGTTGCATCACTGATTCATAATTAAAACAAGCAGTTTGTCACTTATTACTCTTCACACCACAATAATCTTATTAAATACCACTTGAAGATCAAAAATTTCCAAATAAATTCTTTCAGACTTTTACAACAGAAATTTATCAGCAAATTATAATGTAGAGGTGGTATTAATTTTATCTTGAATATTAATAATGTAAATGAAAGAATATAAACAAAAAATTCTTAGTAACAAGCTTATGAACATATCTGACAACTCAGATGAAGAAGCACAGAGTTCTGAGGTGTTTTTAACCACTTTTTACCTTTTTCAGGGTCAAGCAGGTCCTCGAGGAGAGAGAGGCAGAGAAGGACCCCCAGGTCCTCCAGGAGTCAGAGGTGTAGATGGAATAGCAGGTCCCCCAGGCCCTCCAGTAAGTAGCGAAGACAAACTTTGCCATAAATTTAATGCAATAAAATTTTAATAACACACTATTGCAAAACTTAATAGAAAATAATGTTTATATACAAGACAGTGTCAGTAATTGATCTTTATATTTATTTAGTTGCACAATATCTAAGATACTTTAATAGTATGAAAAGTCCTGACCATTCTATAATAAAATATATACCACATCTGATTTTCAAAAATACTTTGTATAGGGTTCTATTGGTAAACCTGGACCTCCAGGATTTCCTGGTAGTCCAGGATCAAAGGGTGACCAAGGAAGCCAAGGTCCAAAAGGAAGTCAGGGCCTGCAAGGTCCACGAGGTATGTTATTTTCATAAATATCCGTGTTTGTGATTTTATTTCGTGATATTCGTGTTTGTGATGTTTTCATAAACATTCATGTTCGCATGAATCAATCATGAGAGAGAGGAACTAACTTTCTTCATTACCATAAAATACATTTTATACATTTTTATGAAGCTTGTTAATTGATAATTTGCCAATTTTAACACTAAACTCAACAAGAATTATAGATACATTAAAGAGATTACTGATATTTCAGAAAGCTAATTTTATCATTCCTCTGCCATAAAATGAAATGTGTATAAATTTATGTGAGTGTTCTAAGTATTTATTCTTTCCTCCCAGGTGAATCAGGACGACCTGGGCAGCCAGGAGATCTGGGACCTCCAGGACCTCCTGGAAAGGACGGATCAGCAGGAGAGAAGGGCAGTCCGGGAGCTGCTGGATTGTCAGGTCCCCCCGGCTTTCCTGGGCAAAGAGGTCCTCCTGGATTGTCAGGCAGCCCAGGTGCTCCTGGCAGCAAAGGCAGTCCTGTTAGTAAAACTATGATTTTTTCTTATTTGCCATTATCCTTTAAATGAAATTTTTCAGGAGAGCAAAAACAAAGTTTACAGAAGATGGGACAGTTTACATTAGCTATAAGAGAAAAATACTGTGTCACTGCAGTGCATCTGCATCTGTTGCCTAATTATCATACTATGTAGAGAGGAACTGCTATACACAATTTCTGATTGAATAACACAAAAAAGCTATTTTTTTAAAAAATATGAAATACTATGTCACTGAAGTTCTTTTAAAAAAATATTTTGCCTTTTTTAACAGGGGACTCCAGGAGAGCGAGGTTTTAAGGGTGAAGGAGGAATGAAAGGAGAATCAGGTCAACCAGGCCCTCGAGGTCTTCCTGGCCCTACAGGAAGTGAAGGAAAGCGAGGCAAAAGAGGTTTGCGAGGGCCAACAGGAGCAGCAGGACCACCAGGAGAAAGAGGTGCACCAGGCGCCAGAGGTCTTCCTGGACCAGATGGAGCTGTGGGACCTAAAGGTGAAAGAGGTTCCCTTTAAAATAGACCCCCCACCTATTTTTAAATAATCTACATTTCATAAAATGAATTTAATTGTTAGATCAATTTCTCTATCAATACAAGTAATAAATCAATGTACATAACCAACTAACACAGAACTAAGAGAGTTTCAGGCAAAAAAAGTTTCAATGTAAGGTTGTTAATTCAAATTACGCCTGGAACATTAGTCTTTCCATTATTGGAGGATGTTAATAAATTCTACACCCATTAAATCATTTTAATATTTTACCATTATTTTATATAATAATTTCCCCTGAATCCTTTCATTAAGCCTACCAATGTCTTTAACAGAAATGAAGTATTAAAAAAAATTAATTAATAGAGATATAACAGACTAAACTTACTTAACAGCTCATGTTACCGTTGGTAGTTAGTAGTAAGTAGTAAGTATTTGATATTATTGAAACTTTTCCTAGGGCAAACGGGTGACAGAGGACCAGTTGGACCCCAAGGTACTAAAGGAACATCTGGAGATGCAGGCAGACCAGGACCTCCAGGTGTTCAGGTTTGTTTCCCAAATATTATTGATTTGAAATAGCAATTAAAACAGAAATGGAAAGTTGCTTTATTTTAGGCAGTCTCTTCATTGATTTGATGAGTTTTGAGGACTGTTAACAGTTACAAATATGTTATAAACACTCATTATTAAATGGCTAGAACTAATGTTTTGAACCCTTTTTCTGTGAAGAGTCAATGTCAAATATGCTCCACTGGTTATGTTTATGTTCAGATATGCATTTGACATATTTCAGGGTCTGCGTGGACCACAAGGTCGAACTGGTCCTCCTGGAAAACCTGGTAATCCTGGAGAACGAGGAATCCAAGGAGCCGATGGAAAACCAGGAGAGCAAGGGCCACAGGGTCTGCAAGGCCTTCCCGGACCTTTGGGACCCCCTGGCGAAAGAGGATTTGGAGTAAGTGATATATTTAAATAAAAATTCAGCCTAAAATTATCAAATAAAAATTCATTTAGATATTCTTTCTAAATTAATGTGTATTTCCTTTTGTGAATTAACAGGAAAAATCTTTGTAGGAGATATTTGCAAGAAGTCACTTAACTGATTTTACAGTTCATTGTTTATTTGTACATTTTCAGGGAGAACCAGGTAAGGATGGAGAACCAGGACCGCCAGGAAATCCTGGACCTCGAGGAGATTCAGGGAAAGATGGAGTTCCTGGCATTCAGGGTCCCCCTGGACCTCCTGGAGCAGATGGGGAAAGAGGGCCTCCAGGTGCTGTAGGACCACGAGGCTTCCAGGTAAAACAGGAAACATGTCTTAAATTATTTAAAGTAACAATTTTGTTCTAAAACAATGGATGATAGTAAAATTTCTTGTATAGGGTCTTCCAGGTGCTGCAGGTAATGCTGGCATCCCTGGTAAGGATGGAGAAGCAGGTATTCAAGGACCTCCTGGCATTCCTGGATCCCCTGGTTCAAGAGGAGAACGAGGCTTCCCAGGAGAAAGAGGATCTGTAGGTTCTCCAGGGCCTCCAGGACCTCGGGGAGAACCTGGTGCACAAGGTGGTGATGGACTGCCAGTAAGTAAATCTTCAATATAATATAATATAATATAATATAATATTATATAATATAATATATTATTATTATTATTATTATTATTATTATTATTATTATTGATTTTATTGTTGTTTTTATTATTATTATGGAGAATATTTTCAACCAAAAATAAAATAAAAAACAACATGATGATATTAGAATCTTTATGATATTGGAATGTCATCTTTTTTATCTAATTTGAAGTACTTATAGCTATTATTAGCTGTGATTAAATGTCACAACTAAATTACTAATTTTCTATAAGAACAGAAATTGAAAGAAAATTATGCAGCCTCTGGGCATGAGAGAGGTGTCTATGAGTTTGCTAGATCCCCAGGAACTTGAGAATAATCCAAACACAATTAAAGAGTTTTAATTTTGACTGAAAAATGCAAATATTAAAATATGGGTTTGTGTTATTCCACCTATTCTCACACCATGCTTACCTATTTAATTCTAATAGGTCTGTAATGCTTACCACACAGCTGAAGTCACACAATAGCATGGCTCCAAGAAGCTTCTCACTATTAAATATGTTATCTCCATGTGTTGCATTTTGGAACAGCAACTATTTTTATTTTCTTGGAAAGTAAAGAATTGTTGCAATGTAAATATACTAAAATATGATGTTATTGTGGTATTCTTTAAGACTGAATTTGTTAAAATATTTCATTTCTCGCAGTGTTCTATGAAAGTCTTTATTTGTTGTTCTTGAGTAGTGAGGAAAACCAATTTGAGTGATTTTGCTTAACATTTTTGCTGCTGCAGGCCACTAGTAGTAAATATTTCTCAAAATAACATGGAATATAAATGGCATTCGTATATAGAACACGATCAGTGGAAAATTACTTCTCAGCTTATTTTAAATCTGCTGCACATAATTTTATAGGTATTCATATCTTTTTCTCATGTTTTCAGGGACCTCCGGGATTAAGAGGTGAAAAGGGCCACTCTGGACCCTCTGGACTTGTTGTAAGTTAACTTGACTTTAAAGTCTTAAGTGATTTTTAATATTTTTAACATATTGTCCAATATATGAGGAATTACATAATAAAATAAGTACCTCCTTAAAATCAATTTCTGCCAACAGGGGTTACCAGGCATGCGAGGACAACCTGGACCTCATGGTGAAAAGGGAGAAAGAGGTTCAACAGGACCTTCTGGACCAGAGGGCCCTCCAGGCAAGTTGAAATTAAAATAATTTAAAGGAGAATTGATTGAATTAAAAATTTAAGTTATCATTACATATAGCTAACAAATGAGTATTTCATTTTATATAAATGCATATTTTATTGATATATCTGAAAAGTAGTGTTCATAAAATAAATATCCTGGAGTCTTTTATCTAACAAAACTATTATTTCTGGTTTCAAAAATTTGTTTTGTACACCCTACAATTTAGATATCTGAAATACATGCATGAGTAAAGTGGAATTGTTCAATCAGAAATATCAGCAAAATAGCATTTTCAAAATATCTTAGCAATACTCACCATATTTCACATAAAAATATAACCATATTATTTTAGACTTTGCAAATTTATAACTCACTGTTGTAACATATAAACAGGTCGACAAGGAGAGAGAGGTCCACAGGGCCCTGTTGGTTCTCAAGGGCCACCTGGAGAACCAGCAGAGCGAGGGGACCCCGGTCCACCAGGGCCTCCTGGAGAGGCTGGAGCACCTGGAGGACCAGGAGAGAGAGGTCCTCCTGGTTCACAAGGCTTGCAGGGTTTCCCAGGACCGCAAGGTTCATCAGGACTACCTGGCGTGAAGGGAGAACGTGGATTTATTGGCATGAAAGGAGAACAAGGCTCCTCAGGTTCTCCAGGTCAGTTATTTCTTATAATTTGATGTCATGATGTAATGTAATGAAACTCAATTATCCTACAATGATGTGTAAAAACTATGCTCTTCACTAATTGGTCGTAATGATGATTTTTATTTCTTGAATTTAATGACCTGTCATCTAACATTAAAAACCAAGAATAAAAAAATGTCTGCCATGATTATTCTTATTTTTCTCTCCAAAGCAATGATAAAAAGTGTTGAATTTCAATCCTAATCAGGAATCTAATCCAAAGTTAATAGGTATCATTACTACTGAGCAATTTACATTATATATTTATGTAAATATTTATTTTCATAATATATTTATATAAATGTACTGTGGGTATATTTCACATAAAACATTAGTCTTGTTAACATTATTACAACAACAACAACAACAACAACAAAAATACAGCAAGATTGTATGATGTTTCACAGGTCAACCAGGTGAACCAGGACCTCCAGGTCTTACAGGATTGACAGGACCTAAAGGTGCTCGTGGTGAACCTGGAGCAAGAGGAGATGCTGGAATTATGGGTCCTCCTGGTCGGGCAGGAGAACCAGGGCAAGCAGTACGTTCAAAATATCCAAAACTGATATAAAATTAAGCATATGTATTCTGTTATATTCATTTCTAATAATATACTCATTGATCTGAAAGATTCACAGTTCTCTTCAAACTTTCTACATTTAAAAAAAACATGTTTTGCCAATGTTGGCATAACTTAGAACAATCATATTAATTCAAATTATCACTGTATAAAAATGAATTATTCTATGCACCTAAGCATGTATGAAATTAGTATTCTATGAAGACATCTGAAGAACACACCATAACTTGCAAAAACACTTTTTCAACTGGACAGATTGTAATTCTTATTATAAAATACTTTTCCTGCATTAACATGTCAATGAAAAAAGATGTTTTTGTAAGGTGTCATCTCAGTGCCCAAGTCACTTTTCTGCATTCTCACTGTTTTATTTTCCATCCTCATTGCCTGTTGTCATAGCCCATCAACGTTACCTGCACTCACCACTCATCCTCATTAACCAAACTCATTGCCCTTCCTCTCCACAAGTCACCCGGAATGTCAGTATGTCTGTTACCTTTGCACCTCTTCTATACTTCTCTACTTCATCTCCTGTACTTTCCTGTCTCTCCTTGGAAGCTGTGTGAACAATGTTTCATTGAAATCATGACTAGTAGAAACAAAACAAATCATAATGTAAGCATTTTATACTATTGTAGAAAAGAGTTGTTTATATTTCATGAGAGGAATTAATGTATTTTTTATGATCTCAATAGCTTTTTGCCTATCAAGACCTATTTCTCAGCATCATCAGGTCTCGATCTTGATTGTGCAAAAACAATCATTTCATGCTCTTAAATACAAAATAACTATGGATGCAAAAGAAACTCTCACATAAAAATATTATTAATTTGATCAATAGACTGATTGAGTCATCAAAAATTACATTATTTTATTGATATCTGATGTTTACTCCTTTTAAAGGGGATTTTGGCTCATGTATTTACAAATAGAAAAAATTTAGTACCAAGGCAACCAAAAATTATTTTTCTAAAATAGTTATGATCTAAATAGCAATTGATGGCTCAGAGTGTTGGCAATGATGTAGTTAGATGGATGATCAGATAATGTCAAAATCTTCCAAAATCTGTTTTTGTCTAAATCTAAAATATTTTTAACTATAAGTTATATATTGCTGAATTCAATTGTCTGCATCACAGTTATTTTAATTATTTATAATAATAAATAATATTGTAGTATATCAATAATATTGGATATAACCAAAACGTCTTTTTGACTGGTGAGAGACAATAATATGTTATATACTAGATACATCATAAATAAGCAAAAATTGATAACATTTCAATAATAAAATTTTCAAAAATTGTCTCAACAGGGACAACCTGGCCCACAAGGTCCTGCCGGACCTTCTGGTTTGCCTGGCATCAAAGGCTCTCATGGAGATACAGGGCGTCAAGGAGCACCAGGACCGCAAGGTCAGCCTGGAGCGCCTGGTCCTGAAGGTTCCAAAGGTGACACAGGATCACATGGCTCTCCAGGTCCTGCAGGGCAACCTGGACCACAGGGTCCTGCAGGAGACAGAGGTCTGCCAGGTCTCCCAGGACCAACAGGACCAGCAGGTATCCGTGGGACCCGAGGTGCTCCAGTAAGTATGTCATCAATATCTTTTAATTTATAAGAAGCATTCCACATCATATTTGTCAGTTCAAAGGTTGATTTAATTCTTTAATAAATCAATATTAGTTTTGTATATTTTATATTAATTAATAAACTACAAAATCATCATTCCATCTGCTCCTGAATAATACATATTTATGGCTAAAGATCTAAAAGCAATCTGAAAAATAATAAAATTAAAACATTAAACATTCTTCAATATTGAAAGATTCAAATAAATTTGTTATATATTATATTAAAAAATAGAAAATCGAAAATGTTTTGAACAATCATTACAGGGAGAAACAGGACCACCAGGGAAGCCAGGAAATGAAGGTCCTCCAGGTCCCCAAGGACTTCTTGGTCCCCCAGGTCCTGCAGGTCCTCTTGGTGAACAGGGTCCAGAAGGGCCTCCTGGCAAAGTTGGACCACCAGGTATTGCAGGAAGAACTGGAGACAAAGGACCACCAGGTCCAGCAGGCAATTCAGGTGTCCCAGGAGCTCCAGGACTCCCCGTAAGTAGTGCTTAATTGGTCCATGAAATTTGAATGCACAACTGCAATACATTGTACAAGTTCTACAAGTTTTCATTTGATTCCTGTAAGATACATCTTCAACTATCACTCTGTAATCAACTATGAATATATGTTCCATTCTTTTGTCCCTCTTATAATAATTCATAATCAGTGCATTGTCCCTTCCTAAAAATTGTCTTGACAATATCTTCTCAAATCAGAATCACACACCTAACTTAGAAGAGAATCAATACAGACATTCAATAAATCTGTGGTCACATGGAAAATGATCATAAATACTTAACTAAATCTATGTTAACCTTTACCCTGCAACCACAGAATTGTTCTCCAAATTGGAGCTATTTTTTCTCCCACTCAGTGGGGAAATTTCCTCAAATATACAAGTACAAATAGAAATATTACTAATTTAAACCACTCCAATTATTGCCTACATCAGTCACAAGATTTTAAACTTTTCTTATTTTTACAATTGATATTTCTCATTATGAAATAATGCTAAAGTAAAACTTACTTATACAGGGACCTCCAGGTCCCACTGGCCCAGCTGGCCCTGCAGGTGAACGTGGATTGCGAGGAGAGACTGGCCCTCAAGGAGTAGAAGGCCCATTGGTAATAATTTAAAAAATTATTAAGTGGTATCATTAAAAAATATTACTTACATATTATAAACAGACAAGTATAAGTAAAAGTACAAGTAAAGAATACAAGTACTTGCATTTCATGTATGCATTATAAGCATATTAAAATGGATTATTTAAATTAAAATTTCACAAAAGTACATTCTTGCATTTAATAAATGTGTTATGATTAATTACCATCGTAAAAACACAGGGTCCTCGTGGGAAACCTGGAGCACCCGGACCAGAGGGTGGAAAGGGAGACAGGGGAGAAGAAGGTCCCAAAGGAGCCAAAGGTCACCGAGGGTTGATAGGTCTTCAAGGTTTACCAGGATCACCTGTAAGTGTAACATAACAGCTGAGATCTTCATAGAAATCTTGTATTTCCAGTAAAATACAAAATTTAAAAATCTAAAGTTGCTCTGAAAACTCATTATATTATTTTCTGAAATCAATGTCAAATGCTCTAGGGACAACATGGAGAGAAGGGAATGACTGGACCACCAGGTCTACCAGGAAAGGATGGAGAACCTGGTCCTAAAGGTAGTATATTTTATGCTTTTAATGTTAACTTTTATATGAAATCCATTTAGCATTAAATAATGTTGAAATTTAATATGAAGTATAATAATAATTTAGAATTTATTTCTTAGTACGAGAAATATTTCACTTAGTATGAGAAATATTTCACACATTTTTATTTTTTTAAAAAAGGAAAAATAATTACTTTAAAAACAAAGAGGTTAAGTATAACAAAGATGGGTACATGTTTACCAACTAAATTTCTGATGGTACGCTTTAATTTGATTTATGAAAATATTATGCATTGAATAGGTGAATATCTAAATTTGGCAAAAATGAAATCATTCTCCATTTAGTACATACTAGAAAAATTTTAAAAAGGACAAATTCTGATAATAAGTTAAAAACTGATTTGAATTAAAATTTGAAATTACAGTATTTATCCCACTAAAAAATAATTTGTGACAATACAGGACCACCTGGTCGTGATGGTACTCCTGGACTCCAAGGAATAAATGGTCCCCCTGGTCCACGAGGACCTCCTGGAGAAGAGGGTAGACATGGTCCCCCAGGACCTGCAGGACCACCTGGTCCAGCTGGACCTCCTGGAGAACCTCTTGGCTATGATGCAGCAGCTATTGCAGCAATTTTAGGACAGGGTCAAGTTAAGGTTTGTAAATAAGGCACTTTTTTGTTGTTGTTGAGTCTTAATAATTTTATCCATTAATTGACACAACGCTTCTCCAAAACCCTGGTCGAGCATTGAGCGCTTTTGAGAGTAATCCTCTATTAATATTCACAATATGTCATGTCTCATCAGTCAGTTGACAAGAGGACCAAAAGGTAACATCTATGTGTTCGTGCCTCTTACTGCAAGCGCTCCTGTGTCACTACCCATCAGCCAGAATGGGGAAGGAATTACGACAGGGGTAGAGTTTAGAATACTTCACAGGGATTGGACTAGCCTTTGAGAAGTAGGCAAAGTTTTGTAGGAACAAATTTCAACAGATTTCACATGAGATTGTCTAGGAATTCAACCCAGACCTCCATGGTGAAAGGCAAGCAACTTTGCTCTGTGCCATGAGGTTTCAAGATTGTAATTACAACATGCTTGTTTCAATTATCATTTTGAATGTTCTTTGCTTTTCCTTATTCTTTAACAAATAATATCTTCCAAATTATTTCTATACAATCCTTATTTTCATAATGTACGTTTTATATACTTATTATATATTTTCATTACATACATGTTGCAAAATGGATTTGGATATGATATTCTAAAAATCTTTACTTTTAATTCTTTTTCTAGGGACCTGATCCTCTGAGTGGAGATGAGCCAGCACGTATATTTGGAACAGATATCAGTGATGAAGCTCGCCGCGAGTTAGTACTCAAAGCCTATGAACACCTCAAGGCTTCATTTGAAAGATTCCGTAAACCAGATGGTCAAAAGACATCTCCTGCAAAAACTTGCAGAGATCTATTTGTAGCATACCCTGAATCTCCAAGTGGTAGGTATTATTCAAAATATTTACTTCAAATTTAAGACATTAAATTCAGTAGTATGTATCCACTTTTCTCCAATATTAAAAATATTATGAATTTTCTCATCCTCAGGTGATTACTGGATTGATCCAAATGAAGGAGATATTCGAGATGCTATCTTAGTACACTGTGATGCTGAGAAAAAGGCAACATGTCTTTATCCAAGCCCTAATCAAACACCAGAAATCAAATACACTGGTGAAGAACCTGAGGTTTGGGTTAGTGAAGTAGAAGGGGGAATGAAGGTTTGTTTTCAAGTTACCAATAATATTAAATATGTAAAAAAAAAATCTGAAATCAATTGTTCATAACATTCTATTTCAAAATTTGTAGATGGCATATAAGGCTGACAGCAACCAAGTTGGTTTCCTGCAGCTGCTGTCACGCAATGCTCAACAAAATCTCACTTACCACTGTAAGAATTCTGTAGCATATTTTGATGCTGTTAAAAGAACTTACAGAAAAGGCATTAAACTTTTGGCCTGGAATGATGCAGAAATAACACCCAGAGGAAATCAGCGATTCCGATATGAAGTAACTGAAGATGAATGCCGGGTATGTTTAAAAACAAAATGGGAGTCATTTGCTCATGCTACATTGTGCAAATTTGAATGTCTTAATAGAAGTCAAAGTCTTCACCTACATTTTGATTAAGATTAATTTCCTTAATTTTGTTTCCTTACCTCTACTCTCTTAATTATTGCCAACATTTTTGTTATATTTCAAGACAAATGAATCCTTGAAAACTAATGAACCGTTCTTATTTTTCAGTTCAAACGCAGTGAGTGGGCTCGAACTACTATTACCTACACCACTGATAAAACAACACGTCTTCCAATCTTGGATGTAGCAGTTCGAGATGTTGGGCAAGAAGGACAGAGCTTCAAAATTGAAATAGGCTCTGTTTGTTATACTTGAATTAGATGCAGGAGCTAATTCATCATGATTGCTTCTAACACCAGATGTGATGTTCACATCACGACATCATCATAGAAGCGTGTGTTCCTTCTAGAATTTAAAAAGAATTACAGGACAATGGGGGCACACATCTATAAATCTCAAACTTTGTAACATTCTTCAACACTTTAGAAAATCATGGGAATTACTAATATGTGAGCAGTGAATATGATGAAATTATTGAACATTAATGTCCCTTGGGATAATTTTCAATACATGCGTGCACAGCTTAAAACAGGGAGGAGGGAGGCAACTTAATTTGTGGGCCACTCAGGACCCCCTTTCGCATTACACTTTTTTTATTTACTTATGGGATATTTTACTAGGGAATAAATAAAGCATACTACAACAAGAATGCAATTATAACTTTAATAATAGAATTAATAAATAAAATTGATTTTATGTTGACAGGTTACCAGATGGTTTTGCAAAGCCTCTAATGTGCATCAATTTCCCCAAATTGTCACATTAACAGGAATTGAATAATATATACAGAAATAAATGGTTTATTACCTTGTGGTACAGGCCCCTTTTGAAATGTTCAGCCTCCCCCTGTCCCCCATTTTACACTACTTTCCTTTTGCAAGAGAAAAGAAGACAGCCCCCTTGTATGTATATACCAACCACTGCCATGAGAAAGATTTAGATTTATATGAAAGAGAATAGTGGTGTGTAAGTTGTGTGAACCTGGTCAACTTCTGAAATTCAACATTTTAGATCAATGAATGTACAGCAATTGCAATTGCTACAAAATCCATGATGTTTTTGTATTTATTCATTTATAAAATGAACACAGAAATCTTCTATACTTATGTCAAATAAATTTTGAATGTTTCCTAACATTTTAAGATTTGTCAACCATATTCCTCATTTCCTTATATTATGTAAGCTATTCAAAGTTACTTATTTCAATGGCTCATAATAGCCTACATCAATTTTCATACGAAATACATTTTAACTACACAGGTCTACAAAAAACCTTTTTCTCACCTTTTTTAGATCTAATAACTGATTTTACATATTTAAAGTGCAAGGTTTCCAAAAATGACTTCTATCTTCCCATATCACATCATGTTTTTAAAAAATGTACATTTAAAATTTATAATATAATATCTTTAACTTGAAAATCTGAAAACATTGTTTGATCAACACAAAATTAAAAACTGAAATACAGTTTACCTTATATTATTTTTTTATAACAGAGTTAAGAAAATAAAAATTAAACACATTAACTTAAGGACATTACTTTACTGTTACTGTTAATGTTACACTTTACTGTCAAAATGACTGTTCTCATGCATATTAGCAATCAATAGAATCGTTGTCACTTAAACAAAAATCATTATGTTCCAATTGTTCTTTTGTGCATTCAAGTAGGATCACATTGTTGCAGTAACCAACAGTAGTCCGGCAGCATTGCTGTATTTCATCGCCCTTGGTAGCATCTTTCAATGTCTTTAGTATCTTGGTGAAACCTTTCATCCTGTTCTTCACTCACTGTTCCCAAGTTTCCTGGAAAGTAGTCTAAATGAGAGTGAAGGAAATGCACTTTCAGACTCTTATTACATCCTAAGGCTTCTTTTTTTTTCAGCATATTATTTACATAACACTCAAAGTTTGGATCTTCACATTTTCCCAAGAACTTATGAACTAGTACTTCTTTAAAGCCAATCCAAGCTTCCCTTTCTGGAGGTGTCATACATGCTTCAAAATGTTTATCTTTTGCTAGTACTCTCAACTGCGGCCCAACAAAGATAAGTCTTTGATGCTTCCTTCTTAGATGGTGGGAAATTTGTCCGATAGGTACTTAAAACAACTTCCATTTTTACCCAGTGCCTTAGTAAATTGCTTCATTAATCCCAATTTAATGTGTAAAGGAGGTAACAGAATTTTGTCAGGATCTACTAAGCTATTTTTTATAACGTTCTTGGAACCTGGAATCAGTGTGTTTCTTCTAGGCCATTCTCATGTTGTTCAATGATTCTTTTTATCTCGGCTGTCCCATTCACAAATGTGACATGGGTACTTGGTGTAACCCTGTTGTTGTCCTAACATGCACAAAACCTTTAAATCACCGCTGATCAACCATTTATATTCCTCATAATTTACATTATCGAGTCGCAATTTAAGATTGTCATGTCTCATTAAGATGGACAGAATATGCAACTGGTACAGATGTTTAAAGCTAAATGCACCCAAAAATTCTTGTAGGAAAATTCAATAGATCGCAGCACTATCACAGGGGAATTTACTTTACTGATAACGTCTGAACCAATGGTCCGATTTTCGATCTGTAAACGGCATTTGACGCCTTTTTAAAATAGAATTTACGATACGATGACCTTTTTCCAAAAATCTAGCAAAAACGCGAATGTGAAATTAGTTCTCAAACTTCCGAGAACAAATTAAAAAATGTGGGCTTATAGCGCGATGGCGACATGCTTCCAGAATCCAACGCCGTGTCAATCATGCAAATCGGACGAATAGGAGCGTCGTAAAGTGAAATTTACGAAAACACCTCGCCCCCCCCCCTTCCCCTTCTGCGACTTTGCGTCACCCACCCGATTGTTGTGGGCCCTCTGTCGGCGCGGGGGCACGACCAGTCCAGGCGGCGTGCGGCCAGCCCCGGCGGAGGAGGCGGGACTAGCGGGATACGCAAGCCAGACAGTCGGTTTCGGCTTTCGTCACTTTGCATCTCCATCTATTTTTCCACAGATACCAAACTAGAGATGCTTTACTACTATTAGAGACCGAGGTAAACTGTCTGTAATAGTAGTACATAACTATCTTTTTCACATATTTCCATCTTCCTTCGAATACCATCTTAAATTTTTTTGAGACACTACTCAAAATATCGATTCCGATTTGGAACTGTATTTAAAAAAAGGAACTAATTGTGTAAATATCAGCATTATTCCATCTCCTCACATCTTATTTTAGATATATTTTACTTCTAAGGTCTTCTGTCACTCCACCTTGCTCTAAGATCTTCCGTTGTCAAATACCGAAAAAAAAAGCGGAGTATACGCACGAGCTCTTTTATCCTACAACTCGATTTTTGATCTCAAAACGACGTTTATCTGCTTTAAAGAGTTCATCTGGTGAATCTCTTTTCCCAAGTAAAATAGCCGAAGCTAATTTTAAAAATGTTTTCGTACTTTCGGACAAATTTTAAAAAATGTATGATCTTGGCTGTCCGGGTGACGTCACGTCGAAGGCTGTGTTGCCGACGTTTCGACCATTTTGTCGTGGTCTTCCTCAGGGCTAACCTTCCTCTTTCGTGACATATCGGCCACAATGATATAAATAATATGGAACATTCAAATGAGTTTAAAAATGAAGGAAATCTTTTTCTGTGAGTATGATCTTAGGATATGCTTTACGCTAACGCTTACGCGACGTAATGTAATCTACACAACTTTCTAGAGGAGATAGAAAATGAGGTTTCTTTCAATGTGAATTGTTTTGGAAAATCTTAAGAAAGTATGTTTACATCAACAACATTTTTAAAATCTTTTTTTTTTCTTTTCTTTTTCCGAGGGATGACTTTTGCCGATTGACTGAATCACACGGTATTCATGCAATTGTGTTGTTATTTGCACAATCTCGGCTGTCCCCTTTCTTTGATAATGGAGTAATTATAGTGCGTTGCAAATCTGTTGTTCACTGTTTTCTTTTCCAGATCACATTGCATAATTGTTTTAGTTTCGCCAAGATTTCTTCCTCTGTATCTTTGAATAGTTCGATTGGAATATTATCTACAGCCGGGGACTTCCCATTTTTCAGTTGTTTTGTTGCCCAATTCATTTCTTCGATCTCAGGTTCTTATTCGTAATCATCTATATTTATCCACTACTCTATTTGTAAGTCCTTGTCATATAACTTCTTCGTATTCTTCCCATCTTTTCGTGATCTCTTCTTTTGTTGTATTTATTTTGTCGTTCTCCTTCTTAACATTCGCCATTGTTGGTTTACACTCCGTGGTCATATTTCGGATGAACTGGAAAATTTCTTAAGATCTCCATTTGTTGTTATGTTCTTCCACTTCTTCGCTTTTTTCTTGAATAAACTTTTCTTTATCTTGTCTTGGTCTGGGCTGGAATCCCCGTAGAGTTTTCCGACTTTCGTCTGGTCATTTGCTTTCTTTGCAGAGAAAAATAATGTTTGAAAAGAAAGAAATATAAGGACACCGT
This sequence comes from Gryllus longicercus, assembly GCA_038098605.1. Taxonomy (NCBI): domain Eukaryota; kingdom Metazoa; phylum Arthropoda; class Insecta; order Orthoptera; family Gryllidae; genus Gryllus; species Gryllus longicercus. Next base: position 5,258,962 of record JAZDUA010000031.1, read on the forward strand.
TGTACATAATAATAATAATAATAATAATAATAATAATAATAATAATAATAATAATAATAATAATAATAATAATAATACCCCGTGTGGTGTCGGGGATTTTAGTAGAATAGCACCACGGGACCTCCCCCTGTCGTAGAAGGCGACTAATCGGAGCAGCTGTCCGCTGTCACTCCCCTAAACATCCCGTCATTCCCACAAACTCTGTGTGTCATTGCTTCCACTTACTTGTGGCACACATCTGTTTTCTGTCCTGTAGGCCAATCTTGTATCGGCCAACTCTTGTGTTTCCGCTCCGACGCTATTAGGTTGCGAGGGCTAGGGAGTCGTTTCCATTCTACCCTTCTATTCTAACTCTGTCTTCTCTGTCCCCCCTTGTTCCTTCCGTTTCCTTAAGCTGGCGGTAGCTCAAAAACGCTAGGGGAAGGTGACCCTGAAGAAAAAACCCAAGATGGAGGATCTGTCAGGATCGACAGTTACGGTGCAGGGGATCGGAGCCCCAGTACCGGCGGTCGGTGGTGCGCAAGCAGGCCACCGGGCGTCGTCACCCAGCGACTGCAATGCCAGGGGTGCGGATCACTCGGCACCGCTGGCAGATAGTGCTACGAGTGATAGCAAGCATCGCGGGACTCAAATGGAAGTCTGCGAACCTAGGGTTGAGGGAACCCTTAAAAACCGTCGTCCAGAAAAAAGCCCGGAGTTTAATGCTAAAAGAATGAAAGTTGGAAAATCAACAAAGTATGATGACCTGTTCAAGAACACCGCAGCGGTACTAAAGTACCTTACAGTAAAAAGAACTGAAGGAAATTTTGATAAAGTGAGCCCGTTTATAATAGAGAGGAGTATTAGCACCTGCGCTGGATCTGCCGTAAAAGATATACAGAAAACTTCATCTGGACTCTTGGTAGAAACAGTTAATGACAATCAAGGTAAAAAGTTACTAGAATTGAAGAAAATAGGCACTATAGATGTTGAAGTAAGTGCTCACGGCACACTGAATACCTGCAAAGGTGTTGTAGTTTGTAGTGACTTACTAAACTGCAGTGAAGAGGAAATAGTTCAAGAACTAGCTTCTCAAGGAGTCATTGCCTGTCGTAGGCTAACAATGAGGCGGGATGGGCAGATAATTCCTTCAGCGTCCCATGTCCTGACGTTCAACCGTTGTACGTTACCAGAGAAGATTAAAGCAGGCATTCATTGTCTAACCGTACGAATGTTCATTCCTCAACCAATGCAGTGTTTCCAATGTTTACGATTTGGACACCCAGCATCTAGATGTGCGAGAATCAAAGTATGTCATTGTGGTAAGCCATTTCATAGTGATGATCCATGCCTAGATCCTATCAAATGCATTAATTGCAGTGGACAACTTTCATCGAGGTCAAGAGACTGCCCTGTATATAAGTAAGAGGCAGCAATACAACAAGTTAAAGCCAGACAGAAGATCAGCTATCCTGAAGCAAAAAAACTTGTGTGTCCCGAAAATAAAGGAAATATTACATACGTGGAAGCAGTTACTAAAAACACAAATTTACCTTCTTTAGTAGTGAAAGAACTAATGCCTGCAATAACCCGATGCATAGAAAAGTACTTCAACGAAATTCACAATAACAAAATCAACACAGAAGACTTAACCACAAACACTTAAAGTGAAATGGTAAATGAAAAACAATCTTCAAGACCCCCACCAAATGAGGCAGAAAGAAATCCAGTAGCTGCGCCTGCAGCCATACCCAGCAAAGAAGTATCGACAACAGGCTATCGAAGTCGATCGCCTCGTTCTCCTAAGCACACCAAGGACAACTTCCTCAAACAAAAAATTAAATCAATGACCAATGATCAAGACACGACCACCGGCTCTGAGACAAGTTCGATGGTAAATGCTGAAAATAATGATTACCAATCCATCGATCTATGCAAAACCCCGCGTAAGAAGAGAAAGAAGAAAGGATGGCCAAAAGGAAAACCAAGAAAATAAGCAAGATCTACGCATCCTACAGCAGAAAAACCCCATTCCAACCATGGAAAATATAATTCAATGGAATATCAACGGCTGTATCTCGCATTACTGTGAGCTGAAATTGCTACTGGCCAATCACACACCAATGTGTGTGTGCTTACAAGAAACTCATTTTAAACCAGAAGACAGTTTCAATTTTAGAGGATATAAAACCTTTCGCAGTGACGTAGAACCTGATAGACGAGCTAGAGGTGGTGTTGCCATATTGATCAGCAATACTCATCCTGCTAGTCGTCTTGATCTCAACACACCTCTACAAGCAGTAGCTGTAACTCTATACAAGCCATTAAGGTGACGGTATGTTGCATATACTTACCCGATGCCTCATGGCGAAATGAAGATCTACAAGACCTGATCGATCAACTACAGACTCTATTTCTAATTCTAGGCGACTTCAATGCTCACAGTACCACATGGGGCTGTTCTAGGACAAATGACTCCGGTCGCAGAATCGATGACCTGCTACTTAACAACGAATACGTACTTTTAAACACAGGAGCAAGCACTCATTTTAATGCTAGAAATGGCTCATTCTCAGCCATAGATCTCTCAATATGTAGTCCAAATCTTGCAACTCGGCTGACGTGGAAACCACTGCCAGATCTTCATCAGAGTGATCACTTTCCTCTGTTGATATCATCAAACATGCCAAAGAACACAGTACACTTACCAAAACGGTGTACCAACCGCGCAGACTGGTCCAGCTTCACCAGACATATACCACCAATAAATGTCAGTGGAAACTCCGAGGAAGACGTTACCGATTTTACCAACACTGTCATATCTTTCGCTGTAAAATACATTCCACAGACCAGTGGCCGCTCATCTAGGATTCCAGTACCATGGTGGAATAAGGAGACCAAAGAAGCAATAAGGGAGAAAAGAAAAGCCCTCAATAGATATAAACGTGCACCAACCCAAGACAATCTTATTGCTTTCAAGCGTCTGCGTGCGCTCGCTCGCAGGAAAATACTAACAGCAAAACGATCAAGCTGGGAAAAGTACGTAACCACCGTAACTCGGACGACCAAAGTCACGGAAATATGGCAGAAAATCCGGTCAATAGCTGGGAAAAATGTTTTTAGTCCAATAACATGCATTGAACACGAAGGACAACTAATATGCAACTCTGACGAAATAGCCAATGCATTAGCGACCCAATACTCCAAAGCCAGTGACACAAATAGCTATCCTAAAGACTTTCTCGACAAAAAGAAAGAAGAAGAAGAACAAGTACTTGACTTTACAACCAATATAGATAAGCCATATAACGCTCTTTTCACATGGAGAGAATTGCAAGACGCCATTAATGCAGCTGGAGACACCGCAGCAGGATCAGACAATATCCCTTACAGCATACTACGTCGATTACCGAAGAAAATACTGTCCACTTTGCTAAATATATACAATATCATTTGGACACAAAGTAATTACCCCAAAGTCTGGAAAGAAGCGATAGTAATTCCAATTTTAAAGGCAGGCAAGGATCCATTAAATCCTGAAAACTATCGCCCGGTATCGCTGACATGCTGTCTAGGAAAAATCTCGGAAAAAATGGTCAACACCCGGCTAGCATGGTGTCTCGAAAGAAACAACCTCCTAAACATACACCAGTGCGGATACAGACAACATCACTCTACAATCAACCAGCTAATATATCTAGAAAATGCAATTCAGAATACCTTCATCAAAAGAAAACATATGGTTACCGTATTCTTTGACCTGGAAAAAGCTTTCGATAAGACCTGGCGACATAACATTCTGAGACAGCTATATAACTGGCAAATAAGAGGATATCTACCAAAATTCATATCCAGCTTCCTTAGTACCAGATCTTTCAAAGTTCGCGTTGGGCAGTCTATCTCAGAAAGCTACGTACTAGAGAACGGTGTACCGCAAGGCTCTCCATTGAGTGGTACGCTCTTTATCATAGCGATTAACGGGATGTTTGACGGCATAGAAGCGTCAATAGGAAAATGCATGTATGTAGATGACATTGCTATATTTTAATCAGCCAAATCACTGGGTATGATCAAATTCAAAATGCAAAATGCCATCAATAAATTAGTACAGAACGCAAAAAACATTGGTTTCTCATTTACAGCAACCAAAACGAAATGCGTTCACTTCAGTAGGAAAAGAAAAAGTTACAGAGATCCAGAGCTGGCGCTGAATGGTGTTCAACTGGCATACAATGAAACGGCAAAATTCCTTGGTTTGATTTTTGATAGGCATTTAACATGGAAACAGCATATAGAATATACCTTGCGTAGATGCAAAACAGCTCTGAATGTAATAAGATGCATTTCCCATATAAATTGGGGAGCAGATAGAGACATCTTACTCCGCCTGTACAAATCTATGGTGATGTCCAAAATAGATTATGGATGTGCAGTGTACTCCTCAGCCAGAAAATCAAGTTTAAGGAAACTAGACCCCGTTCACAATGCAGGCCTCCGATATGCATCTGGCGCTTTCCGCACTAGTCCTTCCTCAAGCCTCTACTGTGAAACCAGCACCATGTCGCTACATCACAGACGACAAACAATGCTACTGAACTATAGATCAAAATTGCTGTCTCTACCGAAACATTTAAACCACTCATTGATGACGCGACCTAAGCTAGTAAATATTTACGATCAAAGACCTTCAGCTACTCGTCCAGCCAACATCCGCGCAATCGAGATAGCCAAATGCTACAACATCGTCCTACCACCAGTTTTGAAACATGAACCATATGAAATTCCAGTTTGGATGTTGAAAATGCCAGAAGTAAGACTCGATACTACCAGTGTAAAGAAAACAGAATGCCTTCCCATAGATTTAAAAGTCAGATTTCGATCAGTTCTCGAAGAATACATGGCAAATCACATCATAATCTACACAGATGGTTCAAAAACAAAACATCAGGTCGGAAGCGCATTTGTAACTGAGAACTTGTCGAGGGCTTGGGTACTTCCACCTGAAACAAGTGTGTTCACTGCTGAATTATATGCAGTATTGCAGTCTTTGCGTCACTGTGAAACTCTCGATTCAGGAAGGTTCGTCATCTGCACAGACTCTCTAAGTCTTCTCACTGCAATAGGCAGGCGACAAACTGTAGATCCACTGCTACAAATGATTCTCATAGCATGCCATAAATTAGACCAGCGAGGAGCACCAGTTACGTTTATCTGGTGCCCTGGACACGTGGGAATCCTAGGCAATGAAGAAGCCGATTCTGCAGCACGAAATGCCGGGAACATCCAATCAGAAATGGATATTGAAATACGACCTCAGGATGCAAGAAATGCTGTCTTGAAGTGCATCCTCACAGAATGGCAGACCACGTGGAACAGTCTTCACACGAACCCCCCCCCCCCTTTAAACAGAATATCAGTAAATGGTCACCAAATGTCAGTTACCCTCGACGAGAACAAGTGTGCATAACCCGACTAAGAATAGGCTATGCAAGAATGACTTCTTCATACATGTTAAGAAATGAAGAACAACCCATCTGCAGCTGCGGAAGACTTCTGACAGTGAAGCATATTCTGACAGACTGCGTAGATCTCTCAAGACTTAGACACAGATGCGGCATGAGAGGCAACATGAAGATAGATCTCGGCACCGACAAGACAGCAACTGACAAAACAATACAGTTCTTGAAAGAAGCCAATCTTTTCTTCAAAATTTAGATTTAATATATGATTAATCATAACATCAATCAGTAAAAGGCTAAAGGCCTTAGATGCTAAGCCTTCAAACTAACAATAATAATAATAATAATAATAATAATAATAATAATAATAATAATAGGCACGCGTTTGGAGTAAAAACTAAAGTATGTACACTATAGTATTGCTTATATCGTACTATATAATCCATCGAATCTTCACTTCGATGTCTGTGTTTCCAAGATTTTGTGAAACTTCTTTATATTTCACGGAGAAAATCTTGAAGTTTCTCTGAGGGTCTGATTCAGTCTGTCGATTGTGAAAACTATAAAGCAGGTTGTTGCTCCGAATGCATCGGGCGGTTGGTCTTTCATCGCCACCTGCCGCAAAGGACTAGGGCAGGGACTAGGGCACGAACGAGCCTGGACTCGCGTAAAGTGGCCGTGGGGGAGGGGGCCCGGGATTTCCAAGTCTGATATGGCACTGGGACAGTGGTTCGCAAATAGACAACGTGGAGAATGCTCACACCAAGTTCACTGATCGGCTCGCTTACTCGGTGTTTTTCTCCGCTTTACACTTCCTGCTCCACGTCCACGTGTCTACTACGTTTGTTCATCCCCAAGCCACCTCATTCTTATAGTTGGGAGCTGACTCGATTGCGAGGCTGAGGAATGCGCTCAATGTTCTTGGAAGCTGCCCCCCCCCCCGCCTAATCTGCAACTACTAGCTGTCCCAAATATATTACGCCAAGTATCCATAGGCAAGAATTAAATCATCATACGTGTTTACGCACGCACGTGGTTTGCAACCACCTGCGCCGCCCCCTCCCCTCTCCGCTCGGCCGCCGGGGCAGCGAAGGCGCAAATCCGTCTCTTTGTCACCGCACCGCCGGCTTTGCCACCCTCTTAGGCACGACGCCGCGTCCTTGTCGGCATGTGCGGTTTATGACACCCATTTGCGCCTTCCGCGAATTGCGACCACCCCCAGCCAGCGGCTCAGCCGTAAGTGCACCGCGCGGCCCCGCTGGTGGTCTCTGAGGTTTAGGCAGCCTTTTTCCCACGGCGGCCCAGGGCACCCCCCCCCGCCACGCCTCGTGGTAGCCACCCCCGCTCCAGGAAGGGGCGGGGTTCTATATATTCGTAGGCACAACCACGCCCGCGCAGAGACACACAGACATTCATTGAGAGATAAACATGTGAAGGCGAGGCACGTGAGCACGCGTCTTGTCACGTCTGCTCCGCTCCTGACACATCATTCAGGGCCTCAGACTGCCCGCATAGCCGATGGTCGACACCAGGGCTGTCCATTTCGGCATTCATTCAGGGTTGAGGCTTCCACATCTCATAAACTGGACCACGACAGCGCGCATTGCCTGGTCATCGCGTCCGGGGGGCTTGCAGCATTTGTTCAGAGGCGCACTGTACGTGTTCGGCGACCTCCGTGCAGCGAGGAAGGGGACGAGCTCAGCGCCTTCAAATAGCAGGTACCTGTTCTGCCTCATAAGTACCGAGCGAACCTTCTCAGGTTCTTATCGTGCAGTAGAACATTGGCATTAATCAACATTGATCGGACTCAACGTTTTCTCTCCTTCATTAAGGATCATGTATTGGATTATGGATCTCATTTTGTCATTGTCTGGAAGTCATTTTGTGTCAATTTATGTATAATGTGTCATTGTAAATTACTGATTAAGTTTTAGATTTAGTTTCTGTAATACTTTTTGTAGTAATTCACCGCTCGGGCCCGGCACGTATTTTGTATATAGTAGGTTTGTAATTAGTTTGTTTTTCATGTCCTCTCTTAGATTGTAAGTTTACATTTTTATTAATCCAAGAGGCACTATAACCATTAAATTAACATTTAAGCTATCCGCTTTGCCATTTCATTTCGGCCGATCCCTCATTCCCTCGTACGAGGTGGTCCTCCAGCTCTTTTATTTTAGTAGCCCTCTGGCTACATCGTGTGAGCTACCGGAGGCCGATATGTGTGTGTGCTGTGCCCGTCTATAGCCAACAGTACGGTCCACGCTGTTGGCTCATCATCGTGCGTGGCGCCGTGTGAGAGGTGGGTACCAGGTGAGTACCGCGTCTGCACGCGCTCGCACGACACGGACGCGCGGTGCGCATACAATACGAGAATAAGGAAAACAAATAAGCAATAAGTGGATGTCATCAATGTGGAATTTTTTATCTTCACAATATGGCCTTTTCTTACCGGTAGTACTCAAGGCTGCCCCGCCGGCTTCAAATCCTTCTTTTTTAATTGATGACACAGTTCGCTCAGATACTTCAGTATTGTTTACTACCCGAAAATTGCTGTTATGCAGCGTGTGTTGAAGAACGCCCGAATTCTTCTGTTTGTCACATTTCTTAATAACGAGACGTATATTTTCCCTAGCTTAACTGTATTGTTTGGCCTTTACTACGAACAGAAGCCATACCGTTCCACCAAAAGCCACAAACCAAATTAAAATGAAAACGCTATACACTTGTGTTACGAACATGAAGCAAACAGCATGTTTGTAATCTCTGTACAGCAATCTCTGTACAACAGAGATTGTGAAAGTATTGCATGTCTGTCCTAGCGACTCCTCACAGTCACACCTTGATTTCGGTACTTTTGAATAATTGTGAATAGAAATAATAATAATAATAATAATAATAATAATAATAATAATAATAATAAACAAAAATTACACTGTAGATAACTGCGGCTACATGCATATAAAGAACCAAGAAATTCAAAACTATAATTTACTTCTAGTTTACGAGATAAAACTTTCTCCAATGTTACCAGTAATTGTATATCGCATCATGAAAATTCCAGTCTCCTCCTCATCGCTTCGCGTCTGTCGCATCGCATCGCTTCGCTTCGCGGCGCCCTGAAGCGGTGCCGTGGGAGACGCCAGATTTGTGCAGGTGTAACATGGATAATCACAGCGAACACAGACACGGAGCTTTCATATAACAACAATATTTATTAACAAAGAAAACACAACAAATATTTAACATTAATTTCCTTCTTACACCCTAGCTCTCATAGACCTACTATCCCCTGATCGCGGGAGCGATCCAAACCCGATTGATGATCGGCTTCGATTTGTGGCATTCGCCACTCCTACTTCTGAAGCGCACACAAAGCCTAGCTTCCGTGACCGGATGTCACACTGGGACACAATGTCCGTACTGGCGTACCAACTGATGGTTTGCCTCGATCGCAGGAGCGATCTTATCCGATTGAGAAACGGCGTGAATCGTGGCACTCAACCACTCCTCACCTCGGAGCACGCACACAGCATCGCTCCCACGTGACCGCAGTCACCCAAGGACACAAAGTCCTCCGCAGGCTCGTCAACTCGTGACTTGCCTCGCGAGCCTGGCCCGCATATGCACCGTCGTGGCGCCAAGTTTTGTGCACATGCACGAGGTTCTCCCACTGGCTCTGTACACTCCGTTATATAGTCGAGGCCCACGTGACCTACTACGTCACGCCACCCCCACCGCTGTTATAATGCTAACAATTAAAAAGGGTTTGGGTCTCCGTTTCTTAAGACCGGAAGACCCCAAAGCTTTGTGTCTCCCGTTTCCGCGTTCTTGCTTTACGGAAAAACCCTTCTCTCCTTCCTGTGGTGAGGAGTTTCCTCTTACTAATCCTCTACCAAGCGTCCCCAAATAGATGCCACGAGGCACGCTGGCTAATACGTTACACAGGACCTACGGTCGCTTCCGATGACATACGAGGGTCTCTGTGTTATCGCCTTCCGTTTACGGAGTTAGGAGAGGTGTCACAGCAGGAGCGAATCCAGCCGATTATTTTTAGGGAGGTGAATATTTTTGTATACATATATTTATTTAAATAATAAATGTATTTGTTATTATATTTTATATTATTTAGAGATTCACCAGATGAACTCTTTAAAGCAGATAAACGTCTTTTTGAGATCAAAAATCGAGTTGATAAAAGAGCTCGTGCGTATACTAAGCTCATTCTTTCCGGTATTTGACAACGGAAGATCTTAGAGCAAGGCAGAATGATAACAGAAGACCTTAGAAGTAAAATATATCTAAAATAAGATGTCAGAAGATGGAATAATGGTGATATTTACAGAATTAGTTAATTTTTTTTAAAAAATCAGTTCCAAATCAGACACGATATTTTGAGTAATGCCTCAAACAATTTTAAGCTGATATTCGAAGGAAGACAGATATATGTGAAAAAGAGTTATGTACTACTATCACAGACCGTTTACCTCGGTCTGTAATAGTAGTATAGAATCTCTAGTTTAATATCCGTGGAAAAATCGATTGAGATGCAAAGTGACGAACGCATAAACCGACTGTCTGGCTTTCGTGACCCGCAAGTCCCGCCTCCTCCGTCGGGGCTGCCCGCACGCCGCCGGGCCTGGTCGTGTCGCCGCGCTGACAGAGGGCCCACAACGGGCGGGTGTGTGACGCAACGGCGCAGAAGGGGAAGGGGGGGGCGAGGTGTTTTCGTAAATTTCACTCACGATGCTCCTATTCGTCCGATTTGCATGATTGGATTCAGGAAACATGTCGCCATCGCGCTATAAGCTCACATTTTTTAATTTGTTCTCGGAAGTTTGAGAACTAATTTCACATTCGCGTTTTTGCTAGATTTTTGGGAAAAGGTCATCGTAGCGTAAATTCTATTTTAAAAAGGCGTCAAATGCCGTTTATAGATCGAAAATCGAACCATTGGTTCAGACGTTATCGGTAAAGTAAATTTTACTTATTTTGGTGCTGCCACGTGGTGGCTACAAATTGTACTAGTGTCGGAACATTTAGCCTTAAGTGTTACCAATGTGTAGCAATGCACCTTTTAAACTTCATTTGATTGAATCAATGAAAAGTCTCCATCCGCCTGTTTTATACTCCCCTCCTAACCAGCTCCTAACTTATTTATGAGGTTTAGAATATGAGTGGAATACAGGGCCGGATTTACCTACAAGCAAAACAAGCAGTTGCTTGGGGGCCCCCATTCACCAGGGGGCCCCCATTCTGCAGTGAAGAGCAAAAAAAAATTATGTAAAATGTATTTAATGTAAAAATATGTAACACAAGTAAAAATTTCTATAAAACATTATCAGTTTTCATTTGTATCTGTACAGAAAGTACTTGTACTATAATACATTTTTTATTTAATAAAGATGGAGCTATTTTTTCGGGGGGGGCAACACAATTTTGTGCTTGGGGCCCCGCACTACTTAAATCCGGCCCTGGTGGAATATACTAAGGAATTTTCATACGTAGTCTTTCTAAGTCTGTAAATTGTAAAATACGATCATGGAGTTGGAATATTGTTTTCTTTCTAAAATTTCAAGGGCATTCTTTGAGAGATTCAAATCTCTGACCAAATCGTTCAGTTCTGTTTGTGGTAAAGGTATGGGTTAGTGTTCGGTGCTTGTCCTATCACATTCTTCAGCTGACTCGGCTGGCGTTGAACTTGAATCAGAATGCAGTACTTCGAGGTTCGAAGGAGGTTCTGGTATAGGAACGTCAGTGTCATGTGGTACAGGCCTTCTTGCAGACTCCAAATCAGGATAAACTATTCCGTGTATTTTCCTTGAATTTAATCCTTTTACTTCGCAAATACAAAAATAACTGCAACTGCGGCGGCGATGGTGTAACGGTTAGCGTACCGGACTGTTGTACCCAAGTTGGCGGGTTGGTGGATTTTTAAGGGCGAAAAAATTCTTCGTACGCTTTCCTTCGGAGGGGAAGTAAAGCCGGCTGTCCCATGTTAGTAGATTTACTTGCATGTAAAAGATCCTCAAGCCTAAATGACGCCTCTGAGCTAAACTCAAATCGCCTATTTCTCGCTCAAGAAATACCTTCTTTCTCTGCTAGTTGGTGAAAGGAGCGTAGCGAAATTTGCGTGGTCAGACGGAAGAGCGGGCCTGATGGCCCGAGTCTCGCCACGTAAAATAAGGCAAATTCAATTCAATTCAATTCAAAAAAATAACTATCGTTTAGATGGTTCTTTGGCTCGCGCCACACTAAAGGAGCTCCAAATCTCAGTGCCTTCCTCTTCCCCATTGACCAGTTTCTTAACTTGTGCAACACTGTACACTTTATAAGGGGCCCATGGCTTATCCTGATTCCTCAGTTTCATTCCAAAATAAGCGTTATAAACACTGCTAACAAATGCTGTTATATTCCGTCTGTTTTGCAATCATAAAACGTTCACAAATATAACAAAATGTATTTGGGTCATTCACCACTTTCTTTGGGTGGTTATAGCACAACAAATATTTAAACAAACAAACTAGTTCTTCCAAACACTCTGCTTGAAATGCATGCGAATATCTTGGTCAAAACTGGTTGATTTAACTTTTGCACATTGTCTATTATAAGCATGGAGCTCCTAAACATACAGTGGTTCACTAAACTATTCGGAGTCCGAATTTCGGACACGGGAAATTTAGTAGAGTAATAATGGATTAGGAATATTAAAAGTAGAAAATAAATGTAATGATGTATATTATGCCATTTATTTCATAATCAATTATAACTTATTTACAAAAGTTTCTTTAAAATCACAATAATCAACAGACATTTTTAAATTTGATTTTTTTTACGTAGAAAAGGTACCTTACAAAACTATTCTGATAATTGAATGGAAATATAAACAAATATGCACAGTAAATAATGTCCAAACAGAAAAACACGTAAAAAATAACAGTAAAAGAGTTCAATACGAGTATCTTGTATAGCCATGCCCCTTCGCTGCAGCACTTCCTTCAGCCTATTTGGTACACTTTTTACAGATTTTGGTGTACAAGAAGGAGAAGGAATTTTTGTTGCATTATTTTCTTTAACTATTGTGTGGAATGAATTGAGTATTTTCTTTTACCAATTTTTCCCCAAAAATGTTCTATAACATTGCAGCAGCCAAGGTTGAACAACGTGACACTTGTGCTTGATAAAAATAAAATCTATGAAGAGTGATGATTTTCAGCAATTTGTTTTAAACATTGTTTAAGAATGTAAAGATTGTTGAACGTATTCATCATTTGCTTCATGAAAACTAGTTCACAGACACCATTGGCTGACATGCAGCCTCACACCATTACATTTCCCCCTCCTTGCTTCACGGTTGCTTCAAGGTTTTCTTCTTTCAGCTCTTTATTTGGTATCCCCCACACCCGAATTCTTCTATCCGAAATCTTCCAATTCCATTCGTTAGCGAAGATTACTCTACTACATTAGTCTTTATCTTTTTCTGAGAGTCCTTTAGAAAACTTTTGCCTTTTCCTTCGGTTCACTTTACTTATTAAAATAAATAGTTATTAAAATAAATAATTAGTATAGTTTTCTTTGGCAATGCGGGTATGGAAATTTGACCTCCTTAGTACCCTTTGCACAGTTTACTGTTACAAGATTTACTGTCTTGCCAATGCCAATTGTGCAGTAATTTTTGTTGGAGGAACTTTCTTTATCATTCTCACAATGTGATTCTCTTTTCTAAAAGAAAATGTCAATGGGCGTCCTCCGGGTTGCAGTTCTATCCTATCTTTATTGATGTACCGAGAGATTTCATAAATCCCTGTGATTTTCTTCATTAAAACCATGTTTACAATTTTTCGCCATGACTTTCCTTTTGCGTGATAGTAAATAACCACCAGACGCTGCTCAAAGGTGGTGTTCTTGCCTTTGTGTCCCATTTCGCTTAACTATTGAGGTTTCCACGAATCTGGCTCATCGACTGACAGGTGACCTTGAACGTGCAGCAAGGGATGAAGGTTTCAACGTTCTTTTCGGAGATGAAAAGATCCGTTACTACCAGGGGCGTGTATTCCATAGACGCAAGGTGAACACTGCTTACCCAAGTAATTCGAAGAAACGTTATACGGGATTTACAACACACAGTATTTTACAAACTATGAAAAACCTAACAAGAATGTTAGACATATTTCCATTGTAGCTTCCACGCGAAGGGAGATAGTATTTTCTCTTTCTATCACACCCTTCCAATCCCCCACCATCACTCCGCTTCTTACTTTCCTCTCTGTATCTCGTTTGACCTTGAGAAATGAGTGTTCTGTCTCAAGTTCTGATGTTCTTTGGCAGTGGTCCGCAATCCTAGGGACTGCAGACCCTTCCGTTCGCTTCGTGCGTGTTAGTTGAACATCGGCTCTATATAATGCTCTGATTTTGAAACATTTAAAGTAAATTGAATAAGTGTTCACAATTTACGTGTTTAGTGTCTGCGTTTTTAAGTATATTATTGACAATTTGCACCCCTATTGCGAACCTCGAAGTATCTTTATACTTACAAAGGTAAGTGTAAAGGTTCTCTGTTGCGTATTTTATGGCCGGTTTCATCAACAGCCGAGTAAAGTTGAGAGTAATTACCCGAGAGTAACTATTTACTCTAAGATAGTAACTCTCGAGTAGAATATAAGCGTTTCACCATGCTTCTACAGGGTTATTTTAGTCTAGAGTACATACTCTCCGATTTACTCCGCGAATCAGCTGAACGCGCAATATTTGAGGGTGATTCAAGGAGCTGTGGGGGAGAGACGCTGGGAACCACTGCGGACCAACGCGAACCTTTGATTAATTCCTTATATTCTATCATTCATTTCAGTTTCGGAATTCTTGGCGTTATTATCTTGTGCGGTGTCATCGTGATTTCAGTTGGCATAGTTTATTTCTTAGTTTTTGTATCTTTATTTCTTAATAAATATTCATTTTTCTTCTCTGGAGATGAGTTACTATTTTGTTAGCAATGCAGGGAAATCAAATTTGCAGTTCGTTTACCGATGGCGATGCAAATAAATTTTCTATAGCTCGGGAAGGAAAATGTTTAGTTTTTCAAATGTTGCTGATCTCGCGTTTTTCTAAATTTTATTATTATTATTATTATTATTATTATTATTATTATTATTATTATTATTATTATTATTATTTGTTTTATTTTTTAAAATTGTATTCAACTTTGAACTATTTATAGTTAAAATGTTGGAATGGATTCTGGAACTCAAGAAAACGTGCTCAAATGATCTCCCCCATACGTCACATACAGTTTTTACTAAATAAATATTTCTTAGTACTTGTAGTCCCTGTAGTTATTATTTTTCCTTTTGTTTATACGTAATCCCTTCATTTCGTATCCACATGGGCGAAAAATAAATTTACAAGTTCTCTACAGTTTACAATGTATCTGATGAAGTTAACAGCTGATTTGGTCAAACATAACCTTGTGACAAAATCTCGATCGTCATAATTAAAACCAATACATTCTCTCTCACACCCTTTGTCTTCGCACTAATGTTCCGAATCATTGCTGGAATCGTCTTCAAATGGTATCACTCGTAATCGTCGAGCCGTAACAACACTTCGGAAGTACATGCACGTTGAAAACTGAATTTACTCCATACTTTACCCGACGGATTTTCGCAGTGTAAAGTTACTCTGGAATTTACTCCCGTGTAAGCGATTTACACTCGAGTAAAGTGTTGGTGAAACGCTCCAAGAAGTTACTCTCGAGTAAACATGATTTACTCCACAGTAAACTCTTACTCCTTGTTTGGTGAAACCGGCCTTAAGTGATTTAGTAGTACAGAGATGGAAATGGAACTCCAACTTAGAAGTGCAACGGATACATAATACATGTGACTGTATTATGGAAAGACTTTTTCGACAAAACTTCATTTCTCGTAGTTTTGAAGCGAAGAAACAAATAATTTTGAACGGAAGGCCTATAACTGAATTAAAACTAAGGACACAAGACCTACGGAAGAAAGTTTAACATTTTCCCACAACTCATGAATGGCTTATTGAATATAAAAATGCAGACACTATTGTTAGTCTTGCTTTCTCTTTCCCAAAGAAAAACGTGTGAGGAATACTGGGGGTTACAATCATATAGATAATATAAACATAAAAAACAAATTTTATTGCAACAATAAATATAAAAAACAACTTTTGTAAAACCATCACCGCTATATAAATTTACAGAAGACATTTGAGAAAATTAGAATTGATCACATGTTGGATGCGCATGAACTAATCACTGTAATAACGCATACAAATCGCCGGTAATGTAAATATCGACCACGTGAGATATGTCAAAATTACAATTGTGTAAAAGAATAGAACACAATTGCGTTTATATCATTATTACAGTACGTTTAGCACTAACCCTACCAAAAGTTCAAAGAAAAAAATTGGAGCCGTTTTTGAGAAATTCTTGTTTTAAATATTTTTGAACATTGCACATATTTCACACAATACGGGGCGAGTAGTATATATTTCAAATAAAATATCTCCTACATCTTACATAGAGTATTTTATAGTACTTTTTTACTCTTTGGTGTATTACTTTTTGTTTAAAATATTGATAGGGTAATTTTCATCTAAAAGTTGAATCTCCAAATGGTTATTTTTTGTTTCTTGGCAGATTCTATTTTGCCTACCCAGAAAAAAATTCAGTCCACGTCACTGCGTTGCCCCAACGACTGTCCGAATAGTTTTGTTGAAGTCTCTGCATAAGGAATATATATTTTTTTAATAAAAAAAAATTTTGGAAGTATTTATTGTGTTTACGTATTTAAGAACATATTATTCTTTCAAATTTGTGCGCTAACTTATAATGATGCACGGTAGTTTTGGGAGTCACTGTATGCATAACGACACGCTGAATCCGAATCTGAAGTTAGAATTGTGCCACCACCCTCCAGATGTTTTGAAATTGCGAAAAACTACCGTGAAGTTGTAAATTGTAAGTCAGGTGCGGGCCCCAGGGAGGGGGATGAGGGAAATTTGCCCCCCTCCAAATTTTTCATTAACCACACTGCCGTAGAAAAAAAGTAAAAAAAGTTGTCAAACTCAAAGATTTGACGCATGTTTTTCTGTGAATTTCGACGCGCTGAATCTGAATCCGAAGCAAAAATTGTGCCACCACCTTCCATTTTTTTAAACCGCGAAAAATCACTGTGATATTGCACTTTTTTTCTGGGGTTGTTGTCAGGCCCAAAGACTTGACAGACGTTTCTCTATATCGACACGCTAAATCCGAATCTGAAGCAAGAATTACGCCACTACCCCCCAGTTTTTTTTTCGTTCCCCCCCCCCCCCCCCCGGAAAAACACCGTGCAATTGTACATTTTAAATTTCCTTTTTTTGCGATTTAAAAGAAGCTGGAAAGTGGTGGCGTATGTAAACAAACATAGAGAACCATGTGTCAAGTCTTTTGTTCTGACAACAACCCCGAAAAAAATGTCACTTTTTTTAACCATTTGAAATAAATGGAGGGTGATGGTGCAATTGTGACTTCAGATTCGGGTTCAGCGCGTCGAAATACATAGAGGAACATTTGCAAAGTCTTTAGGTCTGAAAACTTTTTTGTCTGTGCCTGTGTAATCATTAAAACGAATAATATCGTATCGCTGCATGAGCTGAGTTTAGCATGCGTCATTCTACATAATCTGTAATATGACACATTCGACCAAAACCTTTTGAATAAAAAACTATCTTAATTTATCGATCACATTCAACTCACAGTCGGGCATTTAAATAGTATACCTAGGATGGCTAAATACAATAACTAGGGGGTGGATTTTAATGACCTAAAACATCGACAAAAACGATTAATAAAATACTCTTAAAATGTTTTTAAAATGCCCTGAGAGAAAAGAAGAATGACGTATTTTTTTTTATCAAAAGCGCTTCAAATGAACAACTCAAGCTGTTGGATATGTTACAGTTGTAATCGCAGTGGCGGATCAAGGGGGACCATCCCCCCCCCCCCCAAAAAAAAAGACAGGCTTAAAGAAAAAAAAAGTTTCACGCAGACCTTGCGCATTTGCAGTTTCTTGGTTTCTATCCCGTGCACCGCAAATGTGGACATGTGCAGGATGTCAATCGACGGTCGGAACACAAAACGTCTCGCACACGATTCACGTTGTGGCTGTTGTTGGGCGTCCAGAACGGGGTTCGTCGGCGATCTCCTCCCAGCGCTCCTTAAACGCCTTGTGCCACCTTCCGGACTGTGACCTTGAAAGACAATCGTCCTTGAAGGCCTCTGGAACATTTCGGATGCATTCTTCCAAATTTCATGCAATACGTGATGGCGTATCCCTGTTCACGGGAACGCTCCATCGCGCCGTGTTACAAAGTAGAACAAATCTCTTCATGCGGAGGCACGTCTTTCTGCCCACACTGTTCGGAGCAAACTAGCGACCGACTGCGTTAGAAGGGCAGACCCCCCCCATAACATTTCCCAGTCAGTTGTACCGCGTTGCCATCGATAGTCGCGTCCAAATAAAATCATGCGCATTACTTTCATAATGGGCCCTGTAGATATTTGAGAAAGAAAATATATAAAAGAAGAAAAAGAAGAAAAGAGAAAGAAATCTAATAAAAAGAAAAAGTAGAACATGCTTGAGACTTATTTTGTGAAATTCTGTCGACTTTCTTCAGTCCTGGATAGTAATGTTTGTATGTAAGCAAATATTTAATTTGTAAATCGATATCTTGCGATTTTATTTAAATTCTATCTGTTCATATCTGTATCATGGGATGAAAAATGTAATACCCTCATGCATCATTTTGCAGCATTGAATTCAACGATTTTAATAATAAAATTACTACTATTTTTAATTTAAAAAAGTATTCATTAAATATTAAACTTAATATTTTAATTTTGTTAAAAGCATGATAAATAATTTATATTCTCTGTAGTGTATATCATCTTTGTGTTTCTGAATACCCCCCCCACACACACACACACACAATGTCATACAAATTCACCTCTCCCAAACTCGTTTCTGTATCCACCCCTGTAAGTTCAACGGTGGTTAACAGATAAGCCTTGAGTCTGACAACTTTTCGATTCTGTAGAGTGTAATGCTACAAGACACCAAAATCTAGTATTGGCATGATTTTCACGACAAAAAACAAGGCGTAGTTCTGGCTTTGGATTCTGATTCAGGGCAGTTTGGGTCTAACAACCCCCCGAAAACAAAAATACAACATGACAGTAGTTTTTCGCGATTTAAAAAAGAACTGGAGGGCAGTGAAGCAATTCTGGCTTCAATTTTGGATTCAGTAGGTCCACCTACATAGAGAAACATGATTACGCCAAGTCTTTGGGTTTGTCAACTATTTTTATTTTGTGTGCCTTTGCAATTAGTATAAGAATACTCGTATAGAGCAAAAGTATAGTAAATAGCATTTTAATTCATGAAAGGGCGTAAGTCGGCAATTTAACCAAAGACTGAAGAGACCTTTAACCTAGACTGGAGAGAAATAAATAAATAAGTCAATAAGCTAACAATAAGTAAGTTAATCAGTAATTTTATGTTAAGTTAGCAGTTAAGAAATAAATCATAAGTCGTAGTCAATTAGTAAGTAACAGGTCAATAAAATAAATAAAATAAAACTGGGATAATAATGAGCACATTAGTGGGTGAAGGGAAGGGGGGATCGGAAATGTAAGGGCAGAGGCGTTGGTGCGGACGATCTTCTGTGGCGCTGTTTGATTTCAGGTGCTGAGGAGGCCAAACACTGGAAGGAGACGGCGGGGCGCCCGCGCCAGAAAATAAATAGTCAAAATAAACGTCGGATAGATTAGTATGTACTCGGCTTCTGACGGCAGGTTTTTCCCCCTTCAGGGGTTTTTTCCTGAGCCGTACCTTATGGTCTCTTCCGCGGCTTTGATGCGATGGAGAGACCATTTGGGGTGAATACCAGAATTCGAAATATTAGAACGCGAAAGGATGTAGGTATTGTAATGGCTTAAAGGCCTTCGGCCTAGCCACATAGGATCAAGTAAGCTAATTTGTTTGCAATAATTACCTATTAAATAAAATAAAAATATATTTAACGAAACCTTTTTAATTTTTTTCTGAGGAAGCAAAATAACAAAATTAAAATTTACTCCACAAATTATGTAAATACATGTACAGAACAAGCCTACACATTTTAAAATTCAATAAAGCAAGCATGTTACAAACTAAAATGTTTTCTCTGTTTCTCAAAACTTACAGATTATGACTTGAGCTGTTCCAAAATCAACCGATTCACATTCTCTATGCTGCATAACCAGTAGTGTGAAAGTAACTAGTGGTGCTACAGAAAGGCACAGACTTTCCCTTATTGCTTTTCTATTTCCTTTGGTCTCGACTAGGTATTTGGCACTTGCCAACATACTCTTGTCAGCTGCCATCAATCACCGCAAAACTACATTTTTTGACATTTTCGTATTCCTAATTGAAGATCGAAAAATTATTTTAAGATTATTAAATAACAGTGAAACCACGTCCTAAATAGCAATTTTCTTTGAAATTTTTGGAGACGTTTTTAAAAAACTGTCGCTTAACTGCCACTGTAAATTACATTTTTGTATTTCAAAATACATTTTTTTTCATTTTCTGAATTTTTCGGTTTTTTAATAGTAGAACGGAAATATTATTTTAAGAATATTAAAGAACAATAAAACATTGTCCTAAATGGCAGTTTTCTTTGAAAAATTTGGCGACGTTTTTAAGAAAATGGTTTTTAAACGATATTATAATACGAAATTTGAAGCTTTTTCAGAGAACATAATTCAGCTTTCAGGAAACTTCATTTGAAGTCTTTTGAAACACTTTAACTTACAAATACAATAGTGTTTACACATTGCATATTAACAGCGTGAGAGATCTTAAAAAAAAACATTTGTGTAATTTTTTTTGGGGGGGAAATACCCCAAAATGAACTTTTTGTCTTGTTAAAGAGTGCAATAAACACTATCCGTTCGGAATATTTGAAGAATAAATTTAGAGCCATTAAGAGAAAATGGCATTTGAGCGTTTTTGAAATGCGGAATTTTGTGACAGTTTTCCCAAAAAACTGTGTTTTACAGAAATTGCATATTATATAATTTAAAGCACATGCACTCATAAATATAATAATGTGAACAAATTGCCACTAATATAAACATTAAAGATGCGAGAAACAATTTTAAAAAATTACATTTTTGTATTTTTTGAAAAAATAATAGAATAGAGCAACATGGTAATCTCATAGAGTACATATAGCACTATCCGTACCAAAAGTTTAAAGAAAAAAATTGGAGCCGCTTTTGAAAAAATCTTGTTTTTTTTTATTTGCACAATTGCGCGAAAACTATTAAAGGTTTCAAACTACAAAAGGTTACTTTCCCGTAAACGTACGTAAATACGAAAAAATTTACTTAGTATAGGGAAAGGTAAGTGATGCTGTGGAAAATCTATTTCGAGACTTCAATGGAAATACACGTTTTGCAGTCCCCTGGTACCAAAAAAGTGCTTTTTACATAACGACTGTCCGTCCGTTTGTCTGTCTGTGCGTCCGTCTGGTATATGTGAACAACACAAGCATGCATAGGATTTTTTTCAAATTGAAGAAATCTCTGTCCATTTGGCCTGAGTCAAAGCTCTACGATTTTGAAAATCATCCATTATAGTTTTTGGGGTCTTTACATGAAACCCCTGGGATATTTTGAAGATTTTCTCAAAAATGGGTCCAAATTTTTTCTTTAAATTTCTTATAAGAATAGAGTGAAATGCACTTAGAAATGTGGCATAGGTCCGATTTTCACAGTTAACTCTGAATTTCCGAAAATTTCAAAAGTTTGAATTTTTTTCAGCCTCTTCCTACCACTACAAAATTGAAGGTAGAGATTTTTCCTTCAAATAAAATTTGTTGTCCATAATTTGTTATTTCATTAAGGTCATGTATATTTTTTTGAAAATTTTAGTAGTTTTCGCGCAATATTGAGTGCATTTTGTGCAATTTTAAAAAATTACAAAAACAAGATATACCTAAGAACGGCTCCAATTTTTTCTTTAAAATTTTGTTAGGGATCGTGCTAAATGTACTCTATCAGATGACATAAACGTCATATTGCTCTATTCTTTTTTTTCTTCAAAAATTACAAAATTATTTTTTTTGTCTTGTTTCTCATATCGTTTATATTTATTTTCGCGGCAATTTGTTCACACTATTCTATTTATGAGTACGTGTACTTTAAATGATGTTACATAAAGTTTCTCGAATACTCAACCGTTTTCTGTGAAAACTAGCATAGCAAAAATTATCTGCGAAACAGAGCTTCATTTGTCGAATATACTGTAGCGCGCTTAAGCGCCTTTTTCTTAAAAACGGCTCCAACTTTTTTAGAGAAAATTGCCATTTTGGACAAGGTTGTACTGTTCTTTATTAATATAAAAAGTATTTCCGTTCTACAATTAGGAAGCCGAAAAATTAACAAAATGTCAAAACAATGTACTTTGGGCGGTGATAAATGGCAGCTGGCAAGAATATGTGGCAAGTCCGAGTGGCTAGCCGAGACCAAAGGAAATAGAAAACGAATACGGGAAAGTCTGTGCCATTCTGCAGCACCACTAGTTTCTGCTGAAAATCTGCCTTTTTTGGCTCAGCATTACATAACTTCCTATACCATGTATATACATACGTACGTATACGGGAAAGTAAAAATTGAGGCGGTAGCTAGAAGAAGGTCCTATATTCCTAAATTGTGTTTTGAGAAAAACGCATTGGAAGTTCTCGATCAGAGCATTCCAAACAATGCTCGTATATTTAATTGTAAATTACATATTATTTTAATACGTTATAATTACTTTCAAACTTAATTTCATTTAGAACGTAAAAACATTTTCCATAATTTCAATCATGTGGCGTAAAGAAACTAGTGGTATTACCGAAGCACATACTTTCTCGCATTGTTTCTAAAAGCTCCGCAAAAATACACTACTACATAACTATCAAAAGTGTTGTCGAGCAGCTAATTATTTTTCCGCTCCGAGACCCGAACTCCCCAGGCTTAACGAGCCGGTACTCACACCACAGAAGCGCTGCATGGATCGAACCAGGACAAAGGTGTAAAAAGGTAAATGCCCGATTCATGTAAAAAAATCTTAAACTAACGAAATATCCGCTAGAAACTCCCAAAGCCTCCAGTCCAGTAAGATCGATCAGGGAATATCAATTTTGAAGACAATCAGCTGAACGTTTAGGCGTAAGCGTTAACCAGACGGACAGACAGGCGTTTTGCAGTCAATCGATATTTCGGTATGAAGAACCAACAAAACATGGGTTCTAGCAACACCACAAGTTAGAGCTTTTTTTAAAAAAATTAGCAACAGGATTTATATACTTGTTCGTCTCCAGAACTCGTAATAAGCTTTATTCTGGCGAAATTTCGACGTTTACTGGTGCAAGATTACATAACTTTTTCTTCTTAGGAAGAGTTCGTAAGGCGAGAAAGTAATAATAGTTTCTGAACCGTTTGGGATATCTAAGTTGATTACATGGCTAGTGTTCATAATGTATTTAAATTTCATGTTGATAGATTCATTAGTGTACTTAAATCAATAAAATAAAGTTGATAAAATGTTTAAAATTTACAAATTGCAAGAGCAAGTATAGACATGTCCGGTTTGTATGTAAAATCAAGCATGTGCGCACTTGGACGAAGTCGAGGATCTGGAAAATCTTGACAGATTAATAAAAAATATTTTCATTTTTTTAATATGACTGAGATAAAACAAGATTGAGTTTATGAGCATAACAATGGACAAAAATTGCAATTTAAAAGAGTCTCGAATTTTGCCTGCAAAATCTGCTCGTCTGCCATTACAGCAGTACAGTGGTTGGTTGTTAGTGATTCCGAGCGTGTCAACCACTGAGGTCCCGTAGGTGCAGTGCATATTTTTTCCTCGGGAGGTGGCTGTGATCTTTCCCCGCAGGATGGCGAGATCCGGCACCGACCTACAGTCGGCTAGCGGAGCACCGCCCCAGCCGGGACAAGCTATAAACCGGTCTCCCGGCATGTGTAGTGCATGCTAGTGTGTGTGGGAGTAAGGATAAGACAAGGAAGAGAAAGGAAAGTTCACGCATGGTCCGTTTGTTAGGGTAATACTCCGGCATTCGCCTGTTGGTCGGAGAAACCACGAAAAACTACCGATCAGAGCAGCTGCCCGGTAGAACTCTCCTCCAGACAACGACATTCGTTCTAGCTGTATAGCTAGTGTCATAGTCTTGACACCGTCTGGACTCGAGCCTTGGACCTACCGGTCAGAGGCATTGCAATGACATCTGTTTGAAGCACTGAGCTACCTCTCCAGATCATGCTTTTGAACTAGCTTCGTAGAACAGTCAGATTCATTAACTGTATTGATACTATGTTCTAACAAAACGTTGGCTGATGTCTGAAAAAAAAAAAAAAAAAAATGTATCTAACCGTCTTTGCTTACGCATTGCAAAATCGTGGACATTGCTATTTCTTGCCGAATTTAGAACTTACATGTAAAATCTAGGCCACAAATCAAGTTTCTAGTATCTCTTTCTTAATTTCCTGAATCATGATCTCACCCACAGATAGTATCAAATCATTTTGAATGGTGGGCGAAGTTCTTCGAAAAACAGACGACTTCTCCAATTACAGTTTCAGCATAGGATCTTTCCTAGAAAACGTATTTAATATTTCTACAAAATTGCCCTTATTATTTAACATATACCCTTCGTCATGACCCCTGAACGGAAGGCCTTGTTTTCCAAGAAAGCATGTAACGTATTAGATTTTCTACTATTTCTCTTCACAATTTCGTTGTTTTTCAACACGCTATTAGCCCGAAGGCAGACGTTAGCACGCTTCTTAGAGGATCAAGACAGATACGCGCAAGTCGGCAACATCGTGGTCGTAGTACGCTTGTCGGTGTAATGGGAGCAATGGAAAGATCCTCACTCCTAGAAAATCTTGCTTTTGATATTACCTGAAATTTGATGGATATAATAAAAATATAAATTTTGCTGGATAGAACTTAGAATGTAGAAAAAAGTTTTGAATTTGTGCAACTTTCGAAAAATCAGGAGTTTCACCAAAAATGAGATTTGCATCATTCACATAAATGTTCTTCATACTATGGAACAATAAAATTAATTCAAAAACGTTGGAGCTATTTTTTGTTTTGTTTTGAAAATGATCCAGGGGCTTCAGTGAAAGGAATAGCTAAAATTTCAAATGATTAATTTTCATAATTTATTAAACAACTGTATGTACTATATCTAAAATAAAATGAATAACATAACTATTACTAAAAGCGAGAACGTATGTGCTGTTTAGCACTAGTTTTAATTTTCGTGATTAATTATTTTTTTCATCCTACAGGATATTTTATCCCTGATTTATTATTAAATGATCATTAAAATTGTTTGCGCAAAATGTGAAATATTATTTGTACAATATCTATTAATTATTTATTCTCATTGTGTTTTGTTTCAAGATCTCATTAATAATGAAATCCCATTAAAGCGAACAGAAGTAATTAGCAAAATTATTTCAATACATACTTACGACAAATTCTTTTCAATCCTTCAAAGAAAGACAAAAGATCTGAAAATGCGTCAAGGTGAAAAGCAGAGTTCGGGAAACAATTGCAACAATTTTGTGAAGATACGAAATACGTTTCGTATCTTCAAATACTTCGTTCATCTTCCCTTTCCCGGGCACGCGTTAACAAGCAGAGCACTGCCGCAGTGCCACTGCGTGACCTTGTGTGGCGGAGCATTACATTCAAAATATCCATTAAATACCAGTCGCAAAAGAATCAAAATTACTCAAAAAAGGATTATCTAACATACGACAAAATGTATATCATCGGATTCGTTTTTTTGCGCTCGACATGATAGGCAAAAAATATACTTAATTCCATTTGGGAAAAAAAAAAAACACGTTAGGTATGTCAATATCAGTCTTTCGGCCGTTCAAAAACTACAGGAGTTTCTAAAATTACATGACTCACCTGTATAATACAATACATTTAAAAGAGAGCATTAGGTCCAATGCCAGAATATCTGTGTACTTTTTTGTACGTCTCATGACAGAAAGTCTCGGGAAACATGTCTAATAAAATTTGGCTCTATTCTCAAAAATGTCAAATAAAATTCATGGATTCTAATTCATATCATCTAATTCATTTTGATCTATTAGAGATACCGAACAAAACGCCGCTCAAGTTATCATTATGTTAGATTATCACCGTCTAAAATGAAATCTCACTAGTAAAGGCATGTTCACTAGCACGTGCTTTAATTTACAAAGCAACAATAACGAATATAAAATAAAAAGTTCGATTCAATGATAGATGGTCAGTCATCACTTTCACTAGTTGGCGGAGCTTTGAATTTAAATCGCTAGATCTAAGATCGTAAGTATATATCGATATCTTCCATGATCGTTTTAATTTTCGTAATTTCCATGGTGATCCCTTTCCATGAATGTGATAGTATACGTATTAATAGTAGTAATTTTTACTGAAATTTAAAGAATGCATTGCTACGTAAACGCCTGTTGGGAACAAAATAAATTAACATTAAAACTTAAATTGATATTGTTGAATTGACTTTTGTTTTTCAAGAATAAATGAAAGCTTTGCTATTACACCTGAGATTTCTATTAGACTTCCGTTGTAATTGGATTTCTAATTTCAGACATCTTGTGACATTAGACAAGTAATTTGGAGGATCTACTTTCGCAATGGACCTTCTATACAATAAACCACAGAAAACTGGACATAATGACCTGAAACTGACAATACAAGCAGTAAAAAACCCCATTTGCAATTCTTAGTTATTCCAGAACACGAAACAAATGTGTCTTTTTCTCCGTTTTGTGTGTGTGTATGTATATATATATATATATATATATATATATATATATAAGCAATATATTAATTAGCAAAGATAAAATCTGATTTCAAGTTTTTATTACTATGCATTTTCTACAAACATTAAAAACGTTAATGCTCATTGGTTAGTTTTACCGCCACATTATAAAGTGATTGGCTGAAGGAAAATTACGTAATCACATAAAACAAAACTCGATTCGTTCCAGTTTCCACTTTTCATACTCCCAGCGTTCCATAGAGGTGACTTACGGAAATCGCTCGAGTTGTACTGTGGAAGAAAACGTGACGAAGGTACCACTAAACGGTTTTCAAGTGTCAGTACAATCGAAAAAAATCTTTTGATTCTGCCATGAACACAAACCAGAAAAGCGATGTTCATGTAGGCGAACACCCTGCCGGTGAGAAGACAGTTCAAGTTCCATTGCAACCAGCGTGTTCAGCGGGAACCACCAGTGGAACAGAAAACCAGGCCTCCCTCGTCCGGAGGCTCGATATCAACGTTCACTCAAACTTCATGCGAGACTTCGACCCTCAGAGCAGTCAACGGGTAGCGCGGAAGCAGGAGAGAAAACAGAAGAAACGTGGACCCAGCCAGCAGAGGTTGTACGATCACAAAGGTAGGCTGCTGGGTACTGGGGAAGACTTATGTGACTGCCTAATCGATGACTGTCCAGGCTGCCACTTCCCTTGCCCGAAGTGTCGCTCGTGCAAATGCGGCCACGAATGCCGCAGGAACCGAAAATGGAGGTACGACGAGATCGAAATAGAGGGCACGAATGTTGTCATTAAGAGGAAGTCGTAAGCGAGCAACAGGCAATGGCCAAGTAATCGTCAACGACAGGGCTACGAAGACCAGAGAGAGAATGAATAGTTTATTAAAATAGATCATTTACTTCGCGAAATGGTTCTATTTGAAGTGTGATCAAAGCGTTGAATGCAATGTGAATACTCCTTACGATCCTGAGCCATGATCCAATTTTCTGATAAGAGTATTATTTATTATTAAATATTAAAAACTGATAAAATTTGTTAAAAATACATGTTTTGTAACCAAAACCAAAAGCCTTTCAAATACCTCATTCAGTGCCGAGATCGATTTAAATTAATTTCTCACTCCCAAAAATTCAGTTGTATTGTATTAAGTTTGAGTTTATTTATTTGATTAATGAAACGGTTATAACTATATATTATAAAAACTTTTCTTTCATTATACAATTACATCAGTGAAGTGTAAAAGTATTTTATAATATAAAAGTTACTGTTGAAAGAAAATTATACAAATGTAAAAAATTACTAAAATATTTTTACTTTGTCACAAACATCATTTTCGTTCCTTTATTGCATTTAAAAATTAAAGTTGCCACAAAGCATTTAAAAGGCATTTTCTGCATTGCGCAACCATCATGTATTGGCACTTTTTTGTACCTATTTTATGGTAAGTTCTAACTGGCAGTAATAAGTAAAATCTGTACTAAATTGTAAAATGTTAACACAATAAAAAATTTGTTCAATTTGGGTGTCTGACAAAATTAATGTGAAATTGATTTATCAAATTTTCTGCCTCTTCCTTTTGAAAACTACATTTCAGGGCTGGCAGGATACATCAAAGTCATGAAATAGGAGCAAAACTTTCAAAATATCCAGAAAGATTCTTCCATATAAGATGGTGAATCAAAGTACCTTCTCTTGGACCTAAGGACAAGTGTCAAATTCTTGCGATATCTTGTGATTACATAATTTTATACCAATGATCATGTTACCTTGTATTTTTATAAATGCATCCAGTTTAAAATGTATTGGATCCCAAAAGGCACTCTCACAAATTTAAAGCGAAGAATGAAATTACTGCAATGAGGATAGAATGGTCTTGAAGGAACACATTCAATGGCACAGGATCATAAGTGTCTGTCAGTCACTAATTTCAAATTATTTTAATGACATTTGAGAGAGACCTTTACCAAATTAATCATCCAGTTTATCATTCATGAAATCAAATTTTTATATTCTGTATGCAGGTTTACTCCTGAAATAATCTGGTTTCCACTCCTCCAAACTGATATTTGATTGGCCATCAATTTTGTAAATAAGGTTCCAGTATAAACAATGTATAAGTACATGCTCTTTACAATTTATTAAATATATTCCAAGAAACAAATCACATGCAAAAGGAATGAAGTTTCAGTTCCACTTCTTTTTCCTGGCAAATTACATATCATACAATGGGTATGTGCACCTTAACAAATTAATATAATTCCATAAATATCAAACTATCATACACCCCACAAAACATGACAATTTCATTTTACATCTGGATTAAAAAATTACAATATACATATACACATGTAGATCCAAGCAAAATTGCCAAAAATCATGTAAGTTTAATACTGTTGGGATGACAAATTCCTGACACACTATACTGTCTCACTTTCTGAGCCCATAAATGCAATTATAATGTTCTTCCTGTTAGAACAAGACTTTTTTTTGAAAACAATTACTTTTATAACATCTATACATAACACTATCAATTTTCTACTTTTATACTATGAAACTGAATCATACATTGATATTCAGATCTATATACTTTTCTCTTTTTAACAAACTATTCTCCCATGTACCGAAACACAAGAGCAACTTTATACCATGAAACCAACAATTGGTTCCTGAACAGCTATAATTATTTATTTTACTATATATAATTACATTTAAGTACACAGTACATGACATGGTACCATATTTCATAACTGCAAATACACCACAAGAATATTTACCAATCATACACTAACAAGAAAAATTAAAATTATTAAAAACTCTATTTTTGGCATTTCCCACATCACTTACATAATATTGGTGAAATGAATGCACAAGCATACTGCTTCATCTATGTAACTGTATGTTAACACAGCTCAGACCATGCCATTAGCCAGTTAAACTAATGTACATTCATTCCTTAACAAGAAGATAATATCAGTGGAAATCACACTTGAAAAAACTACTTACAAGTTTCACTGACTTGAGAGGAACAACACATATTCATACAACAGAATCTACACTTATTTTTACAATTCTTAGACATTACAGCAGAAGTAGGTTTCTGACTACATATTAAAGCCTGTAGCCCTTTTCCAAAAAGACAGAACTAACAATAAATCTATATAGTAATAACATTATTCGTCATTTTGTGCAGCACTTTCCAGAATTACCTCAAATGAAAATGGCTGGAATGTATAACCAAGACCACTGTAGAACTTGCTCTGGAACTCCACCCTAATTAAAACAAAAAAAAAAATTAGAGATAACATACATATGAACAAACATGTTTTTTCTACATTAACACAAAAGTTGGGAGTTATGTTTAACTATAATCTAAATAAAATCATAATTATAATTCCATTAAAATGTCACAAATTTACTGTGTATCCAATCGCTTTACTATGCTACAACACTTGTTGAAATACTCAAATACAAGTTTGCTATCATTCATTTAAAGCTCCAAGGAAAACATTAACCCTTTTTTAAAACTATTTACACCTTGTCTAATATGCAAGAACAATGAAAAGCAAATGAATTCTAAATAAAGAGAATAGCGACAAAATTAATGACAAAACCTAGACAGGACAACATAATTTTTCATTTTTCTTGACCTTTCATCTTTGTTTTCACTGTATTGTGTACATATTGACAGGTTTTCTTTACAACACACAAGCTCATCTATCTACATACACCATATGCAGCTTACTTCCCCTTAAATACTGAAAAATTGCTACAGCAAAACACCATGCAAAATTCTCACTATGTATTATTGAAAAGTAATGTGCAAGTTTTCCATGATAAAACTGAACTGTAATAAATTTTGTTGACTGAAAATTTCATTTTCATACACACATCTAGATGAATCCCACAACTAATATTCAATGTAGTGTGTATTTCTCTCTATAATAGTCACTTTATTATAGGAGCTAACAGCATGAATTTTGTAAATTTTGATTGCCACATTCACACTATTTAAGGTCTTGTTTTGTTTTGTGTTAGAAAATACCACAGTCAAAATAAAGACCCTTGTGACTCTTGAAATTAATTTATTGGATTCAAATAAATAATTTCATGATATTTTGGTTACCTGAATTAATTTTAGTTAACTTAGAACTTGAGATCTAGTAGCTCTTTAGTTAAACGTAAAGTTAATACAATGTAACTTATTGCATCCAAAATCCATTTCAACTGAAAAAAGTAAATGTATATACCTTATTTACCCGAACCTAAGACGACTCAAATATAAAACAAGTCGAAGTTTTCACACCTTGAAATTCAGGGAAAAAATACACCCCAATATAAGACAACCCTTGTTTTTATAACTTGATATCAGTTTCCTACTAAGTAAATGAAATGAAATGAAATGAAATGAAATGAAATGAAATGAAATGAAAAAAAAAAAAAAAAAAAAAAAAAAAAAAAAAAGAACGCCTATGTTACTTACATATTTATTAACATTAGGCATAAATTATTTTGTGTGTTATATGTCAATATTTTATACAGTACATGAATTAAACTTCAATTTTACCACATCCACATTCATTTAATCATCTTCAATTGTTTCATCGCCACTCAACTCATGTCCATCATTCTCACTCCATAACACATCTTCTGTGCCATCCAAACTGTTGCTAACACAGCACTTCCTTTTACTTTGTATTGAGTTGATATAGTATTCCAATCAGTTAGAACCCACTGACCAAGCTGTCCAACTGAAGGTTTTTTGATGTCAGGAGTTAATGGGCAGTTCTCTAATAACAGCCACTCTTCATATTGGCATCTGAGTTAGTGCTTGAAAGATTTGTTCACAGTCTCATCACGGACTTGCAACTGTGAGGTCATGCCTCCTGGTATCACTGCTAAATCTGTTTGTAAACTAGCAACTTTCTTTTCACTTCTGTAAGGTGGCCCCTAAAGGCATCAAGGGTTAACAATCCTCACTGCTGTAATAGGGCTCCCGGTAACTTCTTGGAAGCCAAGAAATCACTAAGCTTTCAGTCATCCACCCAGATTCATTGCATTTAAGAATTATTGCACTTCGTAGCTTTCTTTGGGCAAATTATTCCTTTTCAAGATAACAAATAGTGGTTGCTTCCTGCCATCTGCTAACACTCCCAGCATGACCGTAACATGATTTTTTTCGTTTCTAGATGTTTTTATCATAACTGATTTACACCTTTTTGTAGCTAATGTATCGTTAGAAGGCATGTCGAAGTACACAGAGGTCTCATTGGCATTCCCCATTTGACTTAACAAATGGTTGTGTTGATGGCGCAATTTTATAATGTACTTTTGGTACTCCAGAAGTTTTTCTTCATAATCTGCAGGCAGCTTTTGCGATAGGCAAGTTGTTCTACGCCGACTGAACCCTTTCGTTCTCATAAACCGTACGCACCAGCCGACACTCTCATTGAATTGCTGTCTGGGAATGTTTCTCCTTCTTGCTACTTCTAATGCTTTCATGCGAATGCTGTTTATAGAAAATCCGAAAGCCTTGTTACGATTTATTACGAATTCGACAACTTCAACGTCGATTTCGGGATGGCGCCCCACTTGTGGTCCATGGAAACATTTCCTTGTGGAATTACAAGATTTCAGGCGTCCCTTCGTACCTCTCCAACGCCATAAGATTTACTATTGTTCTTTTGTTCAGCGCGATGGATTACTCGCAATTTTAAGTTTGCGTCTTTTACGTCGTTCCGCATTCCTGGTAAGTTCTATTCTTCCTCTTTTCTCCACGTGGTCGGCCCACACTAATGTACCACCAAGCATGAAAACTACTATGAAACGACTACTAAAGTCGCGGTACTCAACGACGCGGATGGGGAAGGAAGACTCGTGGCCTACGAGTCTCTCGTTGGGCTACGAGGAAGGCTTTGGCGACATCACAGCTGTTACAACACTGCTAACTGCCGCGAAGAAAAACTTAAATCCTATCTAACGCTTCTGTGTAACGGCTGGGGAAATTATTCTACATCGTATTACTTCAATTATAAACACATCCAATAATAATAAAAAAGAGGATTTTGTATTAAAAATGCCTTTTCTTTGTGAAGATAACTTGTATTATACCACGAACAACATAATATCGTTGATATTACGTTTTATTCATACGTGAATTTTTCATCATACGCGAATATAAGACGACCCCCGATTTTTAAAGGATGAAAACTGGAAAAAGCCTCGTCTTATATTCGGGTAAATACGGTAGGTGAATAAGGAAAAACGTAATGGAGGAAGAGGGTTGGTGACACCCACACATTTGATAATGGTTGTAAAAATTATCGTAGGTACGAAATTGTAAGATAAATATCAAGTTTCTAAACGAGGTCATAATATCTAAATTAAATTTTTCAAGCATGTGGCAATTTGAGTGTACAGTTAATAAAGCACACATAATAATACTGAACTAATATTGATTTTTTTTGGAGATTCTACATTACATTTTTGTCAAAAATAAAACACATATTTGCTCAATGATATATTGTATTGTATTTTTGTATTTCTACTTGATGTATAATTTATAACCATAAAACTATTGTATTTTCTTAATTGTATACAGCCAATTGGGGTATATAAATAAATAACTAATGAGTCTTTTATCCATGTGTAATTTATATTCTTTTTATCTTAACTGTACATATTTTTAATATTTTGTTATTAATTTTGTATTTTCTTTATCCTTCACATCGAAGCTAATTTATTTTAAAAAGAAAGTTAAATACACTTTTCTTTACTAGTATGGTTGTTTACTAAGATAGTCTTGCTCTCCAATGATACACCATTAAGCTTTGGGGTTGCACAATCTTAATTAAACTGCTAGAAGTCAATAGTCACACTGATAATTCCAGTTATAAATATCAGCCAAAAGTCCTAATTATGATTATTAGTTTTACAAGATTATGCATATTTTTTTAAATAATCAACATTTGGTAATTTACAGCTATAAATGAAAACCACTAGTATGCACATCAGCTAAAAAGTATTATTCTTTTGAATTCACATTTTTACCACCAAAGGTGTAGCATAGGAGAACTATGGTTAACTGGTACTGGTTACTTTTCAGCCTTAATATATAAATAGTAGGATAATAGTTTTTATATTTTTAAACTGAATGTATGTTATCTACTTTAAAATTCAGATTGTTGATTTTGATTATTAACATGAAATAGTAATGCATCAAATTTTGTTTTCTACATTTGTGGATGTAAAGTGGATTATGGATGTGAAGTATGTCGAAAGCATTATCAACGGACAAAAAACTGGCATAATGGGTCAATTTTTTGGAACAAATATCTCTATCTTAGACTTTGCAGTTTTGAAATGTTAACTTTTTCCAATTTTTGAAAATACTAAGGGTTTGTTGGAAACGATACTAGCACCAAATATTTTACCAACCTTTGATTCATAAGAAGAAAAAAAATTGGAGCTTTTTTGAGAAAATAATTCTAACATTTTTTTTTAATTGCCGAATTTCACACAAAAACACATATAAACTTCTCATTTTTTAAAATTGTACACGACCTCATTTTACAACATGTCTTTAAAGAACAATTTCATTAAGGAAGAAAATCTCTATCTTCAATACTGTAGTTGTAGGAAGACATCGAAAATAATTTGAACTTTGCAATTTTCAAAAAATTGGGGATTTCAACAAAAATGAGATCGGCACCATTCTCTTAAGTGTCCTTTACGCTATACAAGGACAAATTTAATCAAAAAATTTGGTTCCATTTTTGAGAAAATTTTGAGGTTTTATGTACAGTACCCGTAAAATAAAAATATCCATTTTAAACTCAGAGGGCGTCATAAATCCATTGAGGAAATCAATTTTTGAGAAAATTGGCCGAATGATTTAGGTGCCAGCACTGGCCATAGACAGAGAGACGAACATTTTGCTGTCAATAGATTTTTCAGTATCAAGGACCCGGAAAACGGATTCTAACAACAAATCTAGAGGAAGTAATTTATTATGTATATAACAAGATCTAACCACTTTTTCTGTAACAGGGCCGAACAATACGAGTATTTCTGTTGAAAATTTGCGGTTTTCTGGTGCTTACAATTACAATACTTTGTCTTCTATGAAGTAAAGGTGAGAAATTTAAAAGGGGGATTTAATTCAAAGTTTTGTACGTTGGCTGTTCTGACAAGAAATAGTTTTAGCAGTCATACTGTGGATTTAGAGCCTAGTCACCACTACCACCATCATCATCATCCACTGAAACTTCGAGCATTGCAGCTTAATAATTTTTATTGCTGCCACTAACTTAAATGAGTGACCTAACATCTTTTCTCCTCTTTGGTGAGAAGTCTATGTTGTGATGTATTTTTACTTTCTCATATACATAGTAGAGAGAAAATTATGTAATGCTGCAGAAAATCGATTACAAGATTTCAATGTTTTGGGGTCCCCTGGTACTCATAGTACTTTTTTTTTTTTTTAACATCCGACTGTCCATGACTATTACTACCACCTAAACCATATATTGGAGTTTTTCTAAAATGGATATTCCCCGGTCAATCTGGCCCGACTTGAGACACTGGATATTTGAAAAACTTTCTTCAAAATTTAGGGGTTCTTGATATGAAGCCCCCTGGATATTTACAAAATTTTCTCAAAACGGCTCCAAATTTTTTCTTGAAATTTCTTGTAAGAATAAAGTAAAATACACTTATAAAGGTGGCATAGGCCCAATTTTCACAGTTATCACTGAATTTTCGAGAATTGCAAAATTTTGAATTTTTTTGGCCTCTTCGTACCACTACAAAATTGTAGATAAAGATTTTCCCTTCAAATAAAATTTGTTCCCCAAAAGTTCCTTCATTAATGTCATGTACATATTTTTGAAAATTTTAGTATTTTTCGCGCAATATGTAAAATTTAAAAAATAACAAAATCAAGATTTTCTCAAAAACTGTTCCAAATATTTTCTTGAAACTTTTGGTAGGGATAGTGCTAAATGCAGTCTATGAGATGACATAAATGTCAGTTACTTCAATTCTTATGTTTTTTCAAAAATTACAAAAATGTAATGTTCTTTACTTGTCTCTCACATTCTTAATATTTACATAAGCTGCAATTTATCCACATTACTGTATTTATGAGTACATTTGTTTTAAATAATATCAAAGTTTCTTGAAAACTCAATGTTTTCTGTTAAAATAAGCTCAAATTTCCGCATTTTCAGCAACACTCAAACATCATAGTGTCAAATGGCTGTATTTTGTTTCTTTAACTTTTTCCAATGGGTTGTGCTAATTGCACTATTAAAAATGACAAAGTTTATTTTGCTGTATTCTTTTGTTGTTGTTTTTCCAAAATTATTATTTTCAAATTTTATTATTTCTTAAAAATTATTTTTATAATATCTCTCATGCTGTTAATATGCACATTTCCAGGAATTTGTAAACACTATTGCATTTGCAATTTGAAGTACTGCAAACGACTTTAAATGAAGTTTTTTGAAAACTCAAAAATTTTCTGTGAAAAAAGAGCTTCAAAAATTCACATTTACAATAATGCTTGCAAACCATTTTCTTAAAAACAGCTCCAAATTTTTCAATGAAAATTGCCTTTTATGACAACTTTTGACTCTCCTTTTATATTTTTAAGTAATATTTTGGTTCTACTATTAGAAAACCAAAAAATTGAGAAAATTTCAAAAAATGTACTTTGGACAGTGATTGATGGCAGCAGGCAAGAGGATGGGGCAAGACCGTAAAGCCAGACCACACCAAGGAAATAAGAAAACTACTATGAGAAAGTCTGTGCCATTCTGTAGCACCACTAGTTTTCTTCTGACACTCATGAAACGCTGCAGCCATATATCATCATATTTTACATAAATAAACCTGTAAACTTGCCGTTTCTCTCATTTGTTCACAGGGTAGCAAAACCATCCTGATTGCAGGAACCTCATCTGTAATTCTTGAAAACTTGATGATAATGATTATGCTGATGATGATATGATCCAATTCTCACTATCTGATAAACTACCCATTATTGTCATTGTTTTACAAAACTTCATTATTGTTTCAACATTACGCATGTCAGGATTAATAATATATCCTTACAATCAACTCTAACCCTGTTCTATTGTTGTACCAAATCAAGACTTCCATCACTTAAAACATCGTGTCATAGTTCCTTAACTTCTAACATTTTATTAACAAACAAATAACTCACCAATGTAAACGTAGGGTATGGAGAAAAGCAGATAAACCTTCCATAAGTACAAGGATGCCAATGGTTAATACTGCCCAAAAGGCAAAAATAATCCATACAGCAATACCCCCTGCCCAGCCTTGCATTTTCATTGCATTTCCTAACACCATTTTCCACAGCACTTCTGAAAGTTCTGAAATGAAATATGCAAAATGTATAATTTCAAGGATGAAAAATATCTCAACATTACAAATCAGAGTTGAAAAGTAGAGAAACAAGTTCTTTTTTCATTATAGACATACATTATTGTCAAAACAAATCACCAAATGCACACTTACGTGCATGTGCCAATGAGAGAGCCCAAAGTCTTAGGTATGAGGCAGTATGAGATACAGAACCCAAAACATATTCAATGGTATGAATGCCTTGGTGAATCATAATTTCTCCAATATTATTGTCTTCTTCCTCTTTGTGTGGTAAAGCAACTGTCTGAGATTCCAAGTCGGTATTCTCTGGTTCTGTACCTGGTGCATGATGATTACTAGAATTTGTCAACTACAATGAAGAGAAAATGTGAATAAAAACACTTCGTAATAAAATAATGAAATCATTAATATTGTTGACACTTCTTTAATTAGAACATAGCATACTCACAGGCATGTGTTGTTTACGTTGACCTCTTATTATCAATAATGGCTTGGCCAGCAACATCCATGGGATGCAGAGAAGAGCAATGATAAGAAACAGTTGCTGAAGACCACCCTAGTAGGAAAATATAAAATATATAAATATACTGTTCTGAATTTCACACAGGTTATTACTAAGAGACTTGCATTAAATTTTTTTTTCTAGAAAGCTGTGTGCTATCAATACTTTAAAGAAAAGAGGGAAAATTATGAAGTTTTATATAAATATTGCAATCTCTCTCTTAAAGTTATATTCCAAGAAGTCTGGAGTTGCACTCATTTTATAAATTATTCCACAGATGACATAAAATCGGATGAAAACTATACAGCAACATTGAATAGCTTTAAAAGCTTTAAAGTAAAGCCACCATTTGTAATTAACAAGCACGACTTTAGATACAACAGTTCTAAATCTATCAAAACGATTTGTGTAAGTATCAAAGGAATTCTTCTTCACTCTTGAATACTAATTTTCAGAAATTTGGAAATTACATAATGATTTATGTATTATATCTGATGAAATAAATACGTAATATGGGTTTGTTTAAAAGGAATTGTTTTATAAATCAAAATAAATTGTCAAGTAAAATCTTTCCTAAAATATTTATCAAGACTGGAAAAGGGGAGATAAGCTGAAACTGAACAGCTTGCTATATATTATATTACTAATGTTGCTGAAAATTGTATAATTCTTTTGGTTTATACACTGTGTCTGAATTGATGAACTAGCCTCCTCCATTTTGCAGTTAGCCCAGCTTCTTCTCGCCAGTGATTATTATAATATGAACTTCAATCACTTAATTTTGTTTCATCACTTACGCTTTAATGTTCAAAAGATTAGAAAGTCAAATTTCAAACAAACTAGCAAACTATTCATAAGGTACATTCATTACATGTTAACTACTTTTTATAAAAACTTTTCATTCATATTTAATTATAATATTAATAACACTTAGTTTAATATCTTCAGTGCTCTGCCTCTGAAATATAAGTGAAAACAATCTCATTGTGATAATATTACCTGACCAGGAAACATCCATTCAGGGCATTTGGGCAAAGGAGTACCCTTTTTAAATAGACACATATTAATAAAAGTGATGAGGATAGATGGAGCACAATATGGAGTTACTTCAATATCTAAAACAATAGTCCAAAATTTAGGATTAATATTCACTAAAAGTAATACCTATTAACAGTTTAAAATGGTGTAATAATTTAACATGCAAAAATGAATTTTACAGTAAATGAAATTGAATTCAAACAGAAAATGTCTCACCTTCATTATGTGCACTGTATTTTATCCATTTAATAAACATCAAAATGCACATCCACATGAAAAGAAAGCACATGAAAATAACTTGAGGGATAAACTCTGTGTAAATGTTTGTCTTTCTCTGGAAGTACCTATTTCCCAAAGAAAAGAAAAGAAAAGAAAAAAGAAAAAAGGGTTAATAATTGTTAGCTAGAGACACGCACAAATTGAGAAAACTGCATTTGAGTTTGAATAAAAGAAAACAACAACTTACTGATTATTCCACAAACTCAATGACACTCCAAACAACATGTGTGCCACACCAAAAATTATTGAGATCTTCATCTTGTAGGCATTTAAGAAAATGATTTTATTATCTGCAAGCTAAAACATTTGAATTTATATTATTGTTTTGAACCTCATTCATTTGAAAAAAATTCAGTTTAATAATTTTCATTACAAAAAGGAACATATCTCGGGTAAATAATGACATAGGTATACATCCACACAAACACTACAAATGACATATGTACGTATTCACACAAATAATAACATCTATATTAATGCATCAAAAACAGTTCTAAATAAAATTGGTTAATAACAAGAGTTTTTTTTAAGTATAACACTGCTTCAACATGCTTAATATTTCTAAAGCAAAGACAAGAAAATGTCTTATAGCCCTTGATAAAATTGTCAAAGGGTTTTTAGGACATCACATCTCATAAAAGTTTCCAGGCACGTCAACTGCTAAGGTCATTAGTACCACAAGTGTTGTGCATGTTTTATCCATCTGTGATCTGTTTGTTAGGGCACTGCTCTAACATTTGCCTGGTGTTGATCGGGTAAATCATGAAAAACTACTAATCAGAACAGCCGGCCATTAGAAATCTCCTCCAGACAGTGGCTGAATTCAACAAAGCACTCTAGCTGGTGTTGAAAATATTTCCACCATCGGGAATCTAACTCTAAGACCTCTCAGTCAGAGACACTGCACTGACATCAACCTACACTCTGAGTCCTGTTTATTGTGAATATGTTGAAGACCAATCAATAATGCAAACAAATGTTCCAGTTATAAGTTTCTGTTGCTAATTGGACATATGTTTGTCCAGATCTGTCCAACCTCAAAATTAAATATTGTTGTCATTGCTTGAGGAAATGGGCCTACAGAGATGCATCACAGAAGTCCTAAGACAGTTTTGATGAGAAGTTACCATTTTCCCATGCAATCAATATGGCCCTGAAAATATTAAAGGTCTATGTTTGAGAGAAGCCTGGTCAACAATTCACCCAGATAAATAAAGCATTTTGCTAGGACATCCTTTTCAAACTAGCCATAGATACTAGAATTTGTAAATATTCTACGATATTGAAGAAAAAGAATAAAGATGATCCTATTACACATTTCATTGCCAATCTAATTGTGAACCAACAGAATGCTCCCCCCAGAGGATTGTTCAAAGACTGCCTTTGAAATCCTGTTTAGATAATTATTTTCTAGCATTCAGATTAGTACTGCAAGATTTAAGTGCAACTTAGATTAATGATAAAAGAGATTCATAGTAACTTCATATGAGATCTGTGAGATAAATATTTTTACTAATTATAAACACATGAAGAACAGTATAAATACTTCACAAATAACAACCTACTTCTAAATGCAAACAAAATTCAAGTAATACATTTCTGACATTGTAACCATAAAAACATTGGCAACAAAATCAATTACAAGGGTATCAACCAAACAATGTCACAAGATTCTAGGAATTTATACTGATGAGTATTTAACCTACAATATACATATTGAAGAAGTCTGTAATACATAAAGTACTAACATATTAATTTTAAGAAATCTTAAAAATAACATGGCATCAGATATGCTTATGTCAATATATTATGGAATCATTCATTCACATATTCAATACAGCATAGAAATATGGGGGCCACATGTAATAGGAATATTGACATACTTATAATACTTCAGAAAAGAGCAATCAGATGCATTTTTAATATAAAACCCAAACAATCATGCAAAAATGTATATAAAGAATATGAAATATTGACTGTAGTAGCATTGTGTGTATAGTAGGATGTATGTAGAGAACACGCCAAAAAAACAAAGATCCTTTAGAAAAGCAATAATACTGTATAACAAATTACATAATAATATTAAAACAAGTAAAGACAGATCCAAAAGATTATTAAAAACCTACCTAATTGAGACTTGCTCATATAAATTCAGCGAAATAAAAGGATTATAGTTAATATTACTGTTACTGTTTGATGCTTGCAAAATTAATACAATTTATTTATAACATTAATGCACATTTGAAATGAACACCATCAAACAAATATAATTAATATCTTTAATAATTTTATTATTTAACATATACTCTCATAAATATCTATGATCTTCGGTTCTGTCATAATAGAAATATATATTATTCCTGTGTTATCTGTTCTAGAATTTAAATTTAAATACTTAACTGTGCAATGCCTAACATCAACATATAAACACAACAATATTCTGTATTTGCTTGTCGTAATACCAATTTATACAATACCGTAATATAATTGTAAGTATTAAAAGTAATTATCTTAATCTAAGACCCGAATCATATTGTTTGAAACTTGTATCCCTAGTAACCTGAACAATAAAAAATATTATTACTATTATTATTATTATATGAACCATTTTGACTTTTTGAAATATGAGTATATTAGATTTTTGTTGCTACTGTAATTAAATACATATATTGAACTTTTTCTCACTGATTACTAAAAGAAATTGAAAAGAAAAGAAAAGCTTTACAAACCTGCCAAATAGGATCCATTCCAAAAGGATATGGATGATTAACATACATAGATTTTGGGTCCAACTGCAAGTTTCCATTTCCATGAATTGTTGATACATTATAATCAACATACCAATAAGAACCAAATATGTTTAAAGATTTAGAAAACATATCATTATAAATAAGACCAGTATACATTGAAAAAGCACCCATCAGCAAGATAACATAACGGCCACCAAAGAAAATATTCCAAATCTGGAAACAAAAACACATCTCGTAATATATTGTTAAATAATACAATTTTCAGGCAAATGTAAGTGGTTATTTTAAAATAAAAGAATTTCTTCTTAAATACTAAACAAACTAGAAAAGAAACTTTTTTAACAAACCTCATTTGTTGATTTTTTAGCAGCAAGAGGTTTTTCCTTTAACACCATCCACAACCCAAACAAGAAAATAATCATGCCATGTCCCACATCACCAAACATTACAGCAAATAGGAAGGGAAAAGTAATAATGGTGTATGGAGCTGCAAAAGGAAATTTGTAAGTGA
Source organism: Gryllus longicercus (assembly GCA_038098605.1). Taxonomy (NCBI): domain Eukaryota; kingdom Metazoa; phylum Arthropoda; class Insecta; order Orthoptera; family Gryllidae; genus Gryllus; species Gryllus longicercus. Next base: position 5,300,817 of record JAZDUA010000031.1, read on the forward strand.
TGAATACATTCACAGCACAAAAGAAGTTCAGTCTGTTTCAAAACTCAATAAACCAACCTGGATTGACCTCACGATATGTTGCAACACCATAAGCATCAATAAGAACTTGAAAAGCACTTGTAAATTTATTAGTTCGATTGTAGGTTGGAGGGTCCTCAAATGTGTCCATTCTATTTAATATTGGAGGTACAGAGCTTCCACTTCTTTCCTAATATTCAAGAAAATTAATTTAAAAATTACCACATGTCAAACATTTTAAAAATGATGTGGAAGAAAATAAACTCACTGTCCCTCTGCGAAGAGCCAATTGTATTGTTTCCAAGTCTTGGACAGGCACCCAACACTCAGCAATTAGACATTTCTGGGTAACATCTAAATTAAAATTGTTTAATGTATGGTAAATAGCCTTTATCTTACGAACTTTGACAAACCAATTTTTTATATTTTTTGCAGCAGCAACAAGTACACGATGTCGATGGTCTTGAGTCTGTCCCAAAACCTACAAAAAGAATGCAAAGGGAACCATATGTAGTGAAGATGCGTGATCTTTGAAAGTGCTTTAATGTATTTCAAGAATAGACTTTCATACTGTGTTCAGATCCTCAATCCGTGTCATTACACCCATAGCCATTTCTCGCCTATCAGCTGGAGCTTCTGGACAAGGGTACAAGGTTGCCCGAAATCCTTCACAAATTTTTTTTACACGAGTTTTCAATTGATCACCTTGGAAGAATATGATGAACACAGATTTAAAAACTTCATCTCCCTGAAACAACATGATATTAATCAGTAAAATCAAAATATCAAACAAGAAAAATCCATTCAATGAATTTTTTAAAAAATTCTTACATTTGATGGATCTTCCAAAGGAGTTTCGATTTCTGCCTGACGCAAAAATACATTTCCACGACATGCTCGCCAGAGCATCCGCTCAAAAGCAGGAATTCTTTCCCTCAGAATGACACCAGCTACAAAGCTTGATGTAAAAGAATATTATAATTAAAATATTTTTTAAATAAATACTGGACTGAAAACTAAGTAGAACTCTTTAGAAGAAACAAGTACAATTATCATGAAAATTGATGGGCCAGGAGCTGTTTTTGCAGGCATCTGACAACAAAACTATCATGCAAAGCTTGCAATATACAATAGAACTACAAATATTTCAAAAAAAGGAACTCCAACTTTATTACTATCCCAAACCCTACTGATACTGTTTGTTTTCTTGTGTCTGAAATTACAAATACAAAATACTACTTGTTGCAGAAAAATCTTACATCAATTAATGCTTTGGTTAACGGTGAACTGCATCAAATTCACAGATGATAAAAGTATGCTCCTAAATTACCACAAAAACACACAGTACCATCAGGGAGATATTACTTGCTCAGCAATTTCTTGCAACATCTTTTTGGTCTATTTAAACATGTATGAATCCTGAACAAAATTCATTTGCTGTATTCATTATATTTTTGTTTTAAAATAACAATAATTGACTTTCTTCATGAAGTGGCCCCCAATCTTCAAAGAAACAAAAATTATTAGGAATTCTGTTGTCTTTATTATGGAGAAAACAGGGTCTACCCTAGTTCTCATGCTACAACAATCTGTCTTAAAAGACATTTAATTTTATTAGCTAACAATAGAGAATGGGGACTATCCCAAATAGTTCTCATACTTTAACAAACTGTCATAAAAGATGTTTTAATTTTATTAGCTTACAATAGAAAGAGAGAAAATTTGAGAAAAGTGGGGAAATACTTAAAGCACCTGAAAAACAATGTTAAAAAAAAAAAAAGAAAAAAGCCAAATTTTAATCCTTAGATTTGAAAGTGGAAAGTGCTATTTTGCAGAAATGTTCAATGTCATTGAAGATCTACAGAATATGATCATTTATTTCTTCAAAAGTATTATTATAAAGTATTAACTGCAATGAATAATTCCTGTGTCAGTATGAGCATCTACAAGGTAATGTTAGTGCTCCTAAACTACCGCTTCCAGAAAAGGCCATACATACCCTAACTGGACTGGGCCTGATGGAGCTTGTCGAGCAATTGAGTCATCACTAATCAGAGCCCTTGTCATAGACTCAGTTGGATTCACTCCCCCCTCCTGCTACGCAAAAACACCACAAAAGGGGGAGAATGACAAAACAATACACTACATCAATTAGCAATCCCATGCCTTGCAGGATTAATGAAATTTCAAAGGAATTGGAAAGTATCAGTTATGAACTGTTCTAGGAAATTTTATGGTAAAGACTGACACTGTTTGTCAATAATCCTCAAAAATAACAATTTGCCAAGAAATTACTTCAACTCCAATTGTGTTGCAATATTCCAAAAAACTTTCCAACTTACAAATGATTAGTGAAGAAAGGATGTCTGAGTTGAGTAATACAGTTCTACCTCTCTTAGTCACTAAAGGTTGTGGCAGACATGTGTGTCTTAAAACTATCAGTGGCTGAATAGTTTTGGCTATTAAGTCCCTAAAAGTGCAACAAATATTTTGAAAAACTGATCTCCCCCCCCCAAAAAAAGGAAGGAAAGAATCCTATAAATATTGTATTTAAAAAAAGATCAGCTATGGAAATGATTCATACAATGAAATTGAAGTAATTCATCATCCGTGAATTAATAATTTTATTTTTAATTGCCTTAACTGTTACTTTCAAGACTGCATGAAGGAATGGGTTCAAGCTGAAATGGACATATGTTGGGTGCATTACAATGAGTCAAAGAGAATAAACATTTACCCAATTTACAGCTATATGTATCACTTTCATGAACACACAATATAGCAAGACCACACAACATTCCCATCACTTTATGACATTATAATTGTTGTACGGTTAAGGCTAGTTCTAACTTAACAATACTACCATAAAAAAGTACCTTTACATCTACAGGTTGTTCATAAATACAGTGATAATATGTAATTATAAACAAATGGATTTATACATATCACAACACTAAAAATACAGTATAATTATTTCTTGAAATAAACCACGATGATAAATGAAGTTCTTAAAAGACTACAGTCAATGCAATCAACCTTCAAAGGAATACAATTATGAAAGGAATGAACAAAAAACACCCCTTAAAAAGTGTACAAGTGCAAAATCAATACCATTAAAAAAAACTTAATTCCAAACTGGTGAAAACATATTTACTTTCAGACTTACAATTATGTATTTATAAATATACATAGATTCTAAAGAAAAGAAGTAGAATCTAAAGTTGATCTCCTGAGTTTCATTTACTGAATGGTTTTATATTACTAGGTGTGAAACAATTGTTTCAAAAACACCCACAACCTAATCGTTATCACATTCAATTATCAATCATCAATTCATCAATCAATTACGTTATCCCATGTCATTTCAATTTCTTGTGTTAGGTACTCAGAAGGATTTTCAAATAACAGTGAAGCAATTTTTCTCTTTGTATAACAGTAGTGGAATAGGGAATGATACATAAAGACCCAACAAAAATATTAAAAGCAAACAACTATTCAATGAAAACAATAACAGACAAAAGGAGACAGAACGAGCATATTAATAGTCTGCATGTTTAACAATTCTCGAAATATAATTTTTAACTCGGCCAAGCAATGAGATTTTTATAATTATTTCCATAAGAGGCATCTGTAAACACACTTGGATAACATTACAAATAATGCATGGCAAATAATAAAATTGAAAAGAAGTTCAAAATTAATATTTAGTTTTAATAAACGATTAAACAAAAGTACAAAAAAAACTACAACATTTATTCTTCTTAGCAAGATAATGGAAGAAGAAGAAAAAAAATTTAAGGACAAGAGAGACCCAATCATGTATCTTTCATTACTGATTTCTCTTTGAAGGCTGCCATGTATTTGATGTAAAAGAACACCCAAAAAAATAGAAAGAAAGAAGTTAATAATGAAATGGAGAATACTGAAACATGATATTAATAATAGAATGAAATAAATGTTACCAAATTATATACAAGTGTTTGTTTTGATTGGATTAGTAAAATTAGAGAAAGTTGACAAGACAATCTTGAAATACAATGAGTTGACAAATAAAAACAACATGAGAAGATTACAAGGCAGGGATGCAAAGGTGGTATATATGCAAGGGGAGGAGAAAGCATCCCATTCTCAAGCACAGCATTCATTATCATGCACAAACCAACGATGCAAAAGGCAGTGCCTTCAAAAACAACCCAATGGCCGCACCATTTCTTCACTGCAAGTTCCGTGGACAGTCAAATTAAAAATTAGCTCTAACACAAAAGAAAGAGATCCACATACAAGCACTAGCAATGTCTTAGCACATTAATTACAGAACCAACAATTAGAAATAAATTTTAAATGTTCTACATAATCTATCTAGACACAATAATGCTAAAGAATTAAAAGGTGATCCTGAAATTATTACAAGAAAATACTCTTGTAACATGTAGTTAAAATATTTTCACATGAACTTTCCAATTTATTTCCTTTCATGACACAGAAACAGCAAAAGAAGTTTGAATAAATGGCCAAGACTACCATACAGAGTGAAGCAAGTAGTACATTAAACTGACACATACACGTGTACTGAGAGGCACCATTTATTAAATTTTTATTTTATTTTTATATTTGTTCTTCACTGTTGACCATACTTAACGACATTTCACCATTTGCTGCAGTTGAGTAAATAATAATGCTATCAGGACGGAACATTTACCCCAGTTTCATGGGTTGTCCACCAGCTCGGAGACCCTCCTCGCCGAGCAGCGTCACCTGTTCCTCCTCCCGGCTGGGATCTGCCATCTGCGAGGAGTATGGGTAGTAGAGGCCATAATCAGCCTGGCAACACAACCCTCAACATATAAGCCACTTGCCTGGGCTTGAGACCCACGACTCAGGCTTTCACACAGGTTGCCACGATACATGGGGCCCAGAAAATGAGAGCATAGTGTGGATCAAAATATTTCTGGCAATGATGGATGTCTTCAGTTGACGGTGCTTTACAATCATTAACAATAACAAAATAGAAGCAAGCTTGAAGGTAATGCATTTGTGACTTGAAAACATCATTCTATCCATTCAATATACTTTTATTGGAAAACTTGAAATTTCTTGACAACTTTTAAAAACTGCTTGTAAAATAATATTTCCTTCCCTTTGAGTTTAATGTATTAAAAATCCAAGTCACAAATTCACAAAGAATGTACCAGAAATTCAACAAAATCATTCAGCTGAAAAGGAAAAAGAGGGAAGAGAGAGAGAGAGAGGGAAGAGAGAGAGAGGGAGGGAAGAGAGAGAGAGGGAGGGAAGAGAGAGAGAGGGAGGGAAGAGAGAGAGAGGGAGGGAAGAGAGAGAGAGGGAGGGAAGAGAGAGAGAGGGAAGAGAGAGAGAGAGGGAAGAGAGAGAGAGAGAGGGAAGAGAGAGAGGGAGGGGGAAGAGAGAGAGAGGGCGAGGGAAGAGAGAGAGGGAAGAGAGAGAGGGAGGGGGAAGAGAGAGAGAGAGGGGGAAGAGAGAGGGGAGAGAGAGAGAGGGAGGGGGAAGAGAGAGGGGAGAGAGAGAGGGGGGGAGAGAGAGGGGGAGAGAGAGAGGGGGAGAGAGAGAGGGGGAGAGAGAGAGGGAAGAGAGAGGGAAGAGAGAGGGAAGAGAGAGGGGAGAGAGAGGGAAGAGAGAGGGGAGAGAGAGGGAAGAGAGAGGGAAGAGAGAGGGGAGAGAGAGAGGGAAGAGAGGGGAGAGAGAGAGGTAAGAGAGAGAGGGGAGAGAGAGAGAGGGAAGAGAGGGGAGAGAGAGGGAAGAGAGAGAGGGAAGAGAGAGGGAGAGAGAGGGAGAGAGAGGGAGAGAGAGAGGGAAGAGAGAGGGAGAGAGAGAGGGAAGAGAGAGGGAAGAGAGAGGGAGAGAGGGAGGGAGGGAAGAGAGAGAGAGGGAGGGAAGAGAGAGAGAGAGGGAAGAGAGAGAGAGGGGGAAGAGAGAGGGAAGAGAGAGGGAAGAGAGAGGGAAGAGAGAGAGAGGGAAGAGAGAGAGAGGGAAGAGAGAGAGGGAAGAGAGAGAGAGGGAAGAGAGAGGGAAGAGAGAGAGGGAAGAGAGAGCGGGAAGAGAGAGAGAGGGCGAGGGAAGAGAGAGAGGGAAGAGAGAGAGAGGGCGAGGGAAGAGAGAGAGAGGGAAGAGGGAAGAGAGAGAGAGGGAAGAGGGAAGAGAGAGAGAGGGAAGAGAGAGAGGGAAGAGAGAGAGAGGGAAGAGAGAGAGGGAAGAGAGAGAGAGGGGGAAGAGAGAGAGGGAGGGGGAAGAGAGAGAGGGAGGGGGAAGAGAGAGGGAAGAGAGAAGAGAGAGGGAAGAGAGAGAGAGAGGGAAGAGAGAGAGGGAAGAGAGAGAGGGAAGAGAGAGAGAGGGAAGAGAGAGAGAGGGAAGAGAGAGAGAGAGGGAAGAGAGAGAGAGAGGGAAGAGAGAGAGAGAGGGAAGAGAGAGAGAGAGGGAAGAGAGAGAGAGGGAAGAGAGAGAGAGGGAAGAGAGAGAGAGAGGGAAGAGAGAGAGAGAGGGAAGAGAGGGAAGAGAGGGAAGAGAGAGAGAGGGAAGAGAGAGAGGGAAGAGAGAGAGGGAAGAGAGAGAGGGAAGAGAGAGAGAGAGAGGGAAGAGAGAGAGGGAGGGGGAAGAGAGAGAGAGGGAGGGGGAAGAGAGAGAGAGAGGGAGGGGGAAGAGAGAGGGGAGAGAGAGAGGGAAGAGAGAGAGAGGGAAGAGAGAGGGAAGAGAGAGAGGGAGGGGGAAGAGAGAGGGAAGAGAGAGAGAGGGAAGAGAGAGAGAGGGAAGAGAGAGAGAGGGAAGAGAGAGAGGGAAGAGAGGGAAGAGAGAGAGGGAAGAGATGGAAGAGAGAGAGAGGGAAGAGAGAGAGAGGGAAGAGAGAGAGGGAAGAGAGGGAAGAGAGAGAGGGAAGAGAGGGAAGAGAGAGAGGGAAGAGAGAGAGGGAAGAGAGAGAGAGGGAAGAGAGAGAGAGGGAAGAGAGAGAGAGGGAAGAGAGAGAGAGGGAAGAGAGAGAGGGAAGAGAGAGAGGGAAGAGAGAGAGAGAGGGAAGAGAGAGAGGGAGGGGGAAGAGAGAGAGAGGGAGGGGGAAGAGAGAGGGGAGAGAGAGAGGGAGGGGGAAGAGAGAGGGAAGAGAGAGGGGGGAGAGAGAGGGGGAAGAGAGGGGGGGAAGAGAGAAAGGGGAGAGAGAGGGAAGAGAGAGAGGGGAGAGAGAGGGAAGAGAGAGAGGGGAGAGAGAGGGAAGAGAGAGAGGGGAGAGAGGGGGGGAAGAGAGAGAGGGGAGAGAGAGGGAAGAGAGAGGGGAGAGAGGGAAGAGAAAGGGGAGAGAGAGAGGGAAGAGAGGGGAGAGAGAGAGGGAAGAGAGAGAGGGGAGAGAGAGAGGGAAGAGAGGGGAGAGAGAGAGGGAAGAGAGAGAGGGGAGAGAGAGAGGGAAGAGAGAGGGGGGGAGAGAGAGAGGGAAGAGAGAGGGGAGGGGGAGGGAGAGGGAGAGAGAGAGAGAGAGAGAGAGAGAGGGAGGAGTAGAGAATTTGATTTACATTGAAGACCAAGATATTGTGTGTGTGCATGTGCGTGTGTAGAATTGTTGTGGTTCATGGTTTGATTTACATACAGTAATATCTACAATAGTAATGGAAAGGTAATCCAATCTAATGAACGTAAGAGTCTTATCTTGCACAGCAGCTATTAGAAGAATAGTCAATAGGTGTATATTGTATGCAATTGGTGCTGCTTCAAAGAGAAGTATTTTCTCACTGTGTTGATCATCAAAAGCTTAGTCAAATTGAAGTCTGCTTCATCCATTAATTTAATAATAATTGCTTATTCAGATTTGACAAGTATAATTACAATTATAATATTCATTACAATTTCTTTGTAGAAGCAACTCTCAGTGTTAATAATTATTTAAATAATATAATGCAATAAAGTCAGAATTTTTTGTTACATTTTTATTTTGTTCACTTTGTATAAAAGAATTTGCTCAAATAGTGATAATGTGAATTTCTGGTACACTTCTTGAGGAAGTAATCGTGTCACAACATGCTATTCATTAGATATAATATGTAAAGTATATGTCAATCATTATAATTACACTACTATTAAGCATTACCAAAATTCTCTCACTAAGGAGATTCAAGTGATAAACCAAACGTATTACAGGAGAGGAATTCACTACTTTATGACCATTCTATTCTAGTAATAATATATTCAATGTTAAATATTGAGACACATGCTTATTAAAATACGAGTCTGCTACAAAGAATATTATGTGCATTACATAACAGGTCTTTTCATGCCTCATTAAATTCTGTATGCTACACACTATCCTGAAATTAAAAAAAAAATAAAATAAAAATAAAAATAAAATAAAAAAAAAGTTATCTAGTACAAGTACTCTGATTTTTAAGTATTCCAGTAAAATTCAAATAATTTTTTTTAATGCATTAAGAACAGACTTCCAACAGCAATAATGATGGAAATATTTATGAAAACACTTGCTAGAAAATGAACAGTTGCAACACAAAAATGTAAATAAAAATTATTAAAGTTATCACATTAACTTAAAAAAATGAGATACATTTCTTTTATCCAAATGTTAAGTGTTTAAAAATTTTAAATTCCATAAAACATTAATAAATTAATTCTGTAGTATACTAGTATACCAATTACATCAAAAATGTATGTTAACTAATTCAATAATCCAACATAGATCGCAACAATGGCAGGTAATTTATTTATATTTTGAATTTATTACTGTAAGAACAACTATTCTTTAATTGCATTTGCCATTTCCAAATCACTAACACTCATCTACTCTTTTCATAAAACTACTATTCAACTAATTTTTCAACTAACACAACCAGAAATCCATACATGAATATTACAGTAAAAACACATGCAGTAAGGACTACTACAGCAATGGCACACTAAATTATAAAACTTGCTATTACAGGCATGCAAATTTGTGAATGCATCTACAATTTGTATGCTGAAGTGAAACATTTAACACAAGAAGAAGAAATGCTCATAGTTTTATTGTCATTACAACTATTTAAAATTACAACAAAAACCATTGCAGATCTGTTTGGGTGTGACAAATGTAATTGTTATATGCCCAGTACTTTGTATAAAAAACAAATATTGAAAATGTTAGCCACCCAAACACACACAGAAACACGATTTCCCTTCATCTCAAACCAGTAGAACTAATAAAAAGTAACATTATATAATAAATTTGATAAAATAAATTTGTGAAATTATATTTTTATGAAAATTAGAGAAATCACAATACATTAATCTGGATGCATTTGTAGGAGCACTTTTGACATTTACGTTGCAGTGTTTGGATAATTACACTTCATAGAAATGTTCATTGAAAATTTTCAAGGAACTCAACATTGATCCCTGGCTTATGAAGACATTAACTATCTCATTCTGAATGTGTTCTTAGGTTTTAGTTCATACTGTTTTCATTTCACAGAACATTTATGATCAACATATTTTTCTAACACACTTTTCCATAATACATGCAAAAATCAAAATCAAAATATTAACAATTTTCATAACTCAATTTATATTAACATATGAGAATGTATTACAATTGTTACCACTTCATAATAGACTCGTATCACAACATAAACAAACAAAATACAGAAATTCATCATCTTATTTGGTTATACTACTCACTACTGAAATAACACTTTTCAAAATAACCTATGAAACTGGAATTAAATACTGAATATTGCCAAGCAACAAGTTGAGCAAATGAAAAGTGAAATAATTTTCAAAACTAAACTGACACAAAGGAAACAACAACCACAACAACAGCAACAACAACAGCAACAACAACAACAACAACAAACACCACCACAACAACAACACCGTTTCAACTTAACAAGGAAAGGAATTTGTTACTGGTGTGCCCCAATGTTTCAGTGACATCCTAGAAATTGTTAGGTTGTCTGCCAGGTTGATAAAGAAAACATTAACAATCACTCATTTTTATACTATTATAAATTAATAATTCAGTTTAAATGTATTCACACTGAAAATGCATAAATCAGAAAGAACTGTCATACATCAATTACATTTGATCTAGAAGCTCAAATCATGAACAAAGAGTATACAACTCCCACAGTTTATGCATGACAAAAACATATAATGTACTAGAATCATGCAAAAGTAATATCCTGTTTAATAACAAGATTTTCAAACAAAACTGATTTTTTTGATTATTATCACTTTAAAAAATACAACTGAAAATAAATTAAATTACAAATAATAAATCAAAATGTAAGTAACAAATAACTTAATTTTTTTTTATAAATAACCTAAACACTGCAAACATCTTATCTACACTGAAGTAATAAAAGCCTCATTACCATTAAAACATTTAAGCATTTTTTTAAAATTTCAAATTTATTTTCATGTCAAGGTTACAAGAACAAATTTTGAAATCCATTTTCCAGTTTCCAATATATCTAGAGGACAGAAACATTACTTTCATATTAATATGTACCATGGAAAGAAAACGTTATTCATATCTTTCTACATAATGGAATCTAGTTTATAAAATTGTTCACTTGTTTCCGCAATATTAATTTTCACACTTGTTTTCTAGTATGATAACAAGCAAATGGAATGAAATTAGACCTATTAAGTGTCACAGATGTCTCTTTCAAATTTTTTCACATACTAATTTTTCTTCAATAAATACTAGTATTATTCTTTTACATATTCTTGAAATAGTGAAAAATATTTACACAGCGATCAAAATATTAATTTGAAACTTCAAGGAAATTAAAGGAAAATAAAAATACCTCTCAAAACAACTACATCATGTCAGTGTAATTTCTGAAGGATAATGCATTTTCAATCCCTGATTTGAAAAATAATACAGCAATTCCTGTGCATGCAATCATGAAGTCTCACACTTAATTCCAAGCAGCATGTAAAATCATCATTACAGAAGTACATAAAGAGTATGCAAGGCAGATCAATTTAAATCTGATCTCAAAAAGAATTAAGCATGCTTAAGTGAATATTATTTGCGTTAGTTGAATTAACAAATCTTGTATGACTACCATTTTCGTTTGCCAAAAATATATGAACAAACTATGAAATAATCAGATAATTACAATCGGTACTGAATATCTTAAACAACACAGAAATAAGAAAATCTGAAGTTTCGGTTTTTAATTAAAAACGTTTGACAAACAGTATCAACAGTTACTAAAACAATCAAACCAATAATTATTTTGAACGAATAGATATTGCTCTTCTCACTTCATATTTCAAACAAATTACATACCCATTTCCAGAAAATAATAAATATTTGATTTTCATGAGGTTTGAAAGGTTCAACACCAAGTTATATTATATACAATAAAATGTTTGAAACAAAATTATTTTTGAAATTATTTTATTTTAACCATAAAAATATAAACTTCAAAATTTTTTGGAAACGAAATTACTGAATTCAACACATCAGAGTAGTTTTGGCTTAGATCTGGGAGATTTTTGGAGAGTTGTCTTCCAACGCAAAGGCTTCAGCAACAGAATTCAGCTCTCACAGCATAGTGAATCATGAGAAGAAATTTGAGAGAGTATCAAAGTGGTAGCAATTTTGCCAACAGTCCACAAACTTTGAGAAAGTATTTATTTTCAGAAGATGATATTTAGACCAATTCATTAAAAACTTTACTCTAATGCCATTTTTATGAAACAGTAGTCTGCCTCTTCAATGTGTTGAAAAACAAATATATTGTTGTTTATGTAAAATATTATTTGGGATGATAACACATTAACACTTAAATAATTTTGTGTGTAATTTTTGTTTGGAAAATGGAGTTGCAAACATAATCAAAATAAATTGGAAATATCATAATGCAACAACATTCATTTAACATTATTTTTTCAATTTTATGTAGCAAATTGAATATAAGGTCTCAAGCAGCTGTGCAGTAACAAAAATTGAGATACATTCCACTTCATTTTGCGTACACCTCAAATTACTTATCAAACATTGTCACTGGATATTTTGAACAAAACAGTTATTTACCAACTAATCAAAAAAATATTAATATTTGGTTAACACAAATACTACAGTAATTGGAAAATGTCTACCAGGAATATTAACGTAGTAATGATGTGCATGAACACATTTACTTTGCTTAGGACAATTATCCTCTTATCAACAGCAAGTGAAAATTTACAAGCCTAAAATACATTTTGATTGTGCATTGATTTTTATCAAAACATATTTTCACAGAATTAATTCTATCAAAAATTTAATTACAGACTTTTCCACAAATCTTTTCTCAACATATAAGGGCAATCCATTCCATTATTTTACCAGTGTAGCAGTTTGCTGTTATTTTCCATAAAGACAGATTTAATAAAAAAAGCAATTACAATAAAATACCAAATTAATATGCTTTCAACACAGGGTATCAAAGACAAAAGGTTAAAATATAAAAAATATATATTGATTACATTGGGCAGGGTTGGATAAGTGCTACTGAATCTAAATTTTTTTTTATTCCTAATGCATTAAACAGTTGCTTTTTTAAAATTCCTCTTACAAAAACAATAAAGCTGCTAGTAAGTAAAATGGTTTTGTGCTTCAATTAATAAATGACAAAAAAATACTTATAGAATGGAGTTCACTGTTTTACAAAATTAACTTAATTCTTAGTTTTCTGACTATTTTATCATTGTGTATTATGTTAAAGTATGCAGGTGTATGCAAAAAATCTAAACAGTGAAGGAAAAAATACTCAGGGAAATTGTGATCAGACACTGAGAACTGAAAGGAAATTCATGTCAAGATATTCATCTTTAATTATTAAATTAAAACATATCTTTCAGTCTTGCTTCATAAGTGGTAGATAACATATTTAAGGTGATTATTTCAGGCAGTCACTTCATGCATTAAGTGAATTGTTAAAAACAAACCAAAAAGAAAGTAAGAGACAATGAGGCAATGCTAAGGATGAAAATAGTTTCTACCTTGAAGTTTCAGAAGTAAGTCACACAAGTTTGAACAATCGGTGAAATGAATATGCTCTACTGATGCATCATTATAAGATTGGACAAGGAGAGCTTTTCAGTCATGGTTTCATAAGGTTTAAAAGTAAGTTTATGGTATATAAGATCCCATGCTTAGAAATATTTTATGTTCTTTGGGAAAACCCCCATAACAATCCACGACTTACAACACAATCACGACTTACGAAAAATCTACAACCCGACAATGTTTCTGCCCATTGCACAAGGCAAACAACAGACGTGTCCCATCACCCTTAAAGCTCAGACCTTACATCTATTAACAGTTTTCTTTTCCCTAATGTGAAATCAGATCAATTGGCAGGAACAGAAAGAGAGAGAAGCTGCTGAATTCCTAAAGCACTTTTGCATCTGATCAATATATTTCTTTACTAAAAGAACACATAATTTGACTAATAAAAAGAGTACTTTATAAGATGTAAAAATTCATAATTTCAATTTATTTCATTTTATTCTCATAATGGTCATAGTAAGTCCTGTACTGCAGGCCATTAAATTTCACTTTCATTTCCCACTACACTGTATCTGACTATTCTATTGTCAAAGTGAATTTAATAATTCTAATGTGTAACATTTAAAAAATTAAGGTTTTAACTTTGGAATCTGTTCATAATTCAGCGCAGAAATAGATGAATAAATCGAAACACTCGAAAAAAAAAGCATGTGTATCTGAAATTAATACAAGCACACATGTAGTCTTCGTTTGATTACTATTGACTACACATGTCCCTATGTCCCTTAAGATACATGGTGATACGTCTTCAATCAACTGCTTCATTAATTTTTTAATGACATAAAATTAGAATTTCAATTTTGATCTAGACAAAAAAATCTTTTTAAAATTTACAAATTACATCTTTCAATAATAATAATAATAATAATAATAATAATAATAATTATTAACCTCCTCAGTCCTGGTGTCACCTGCAGATGACGCATGTAACGATTGATTATATGTTCGTGGATTACTTTAAATTTTAGTAATGTTTTCCCTTGCCATCGAGGGTAACTGGTTGGTGGTGTCTTGCAATACTGTTTTCAAGTCGGGAAAGTTCTCATAACAAGACAAATTTTAAGTGGGAGAGCATACATGGATGCGTGTCGGTAAGTAATAATATTTTGGACTGATGACTGATGAGTTTAGTCTTCTTAAAACATTTACTTTAATGGCAGACATTTTAGTTATTGTTTAAAATTATTTAATTTCTCATAAATAACAGTTATTCGGCAGTGTCTCCTGATTGATGTGTTAGGTCGTAAGCAAGTAGCACACGTTTTAAGAAGAATAAATTTTAGTTGTTTAGAATCAAAATTTCCAATTTTTAAAACAAATAATAATGATGTTCTTATGCAGATTCTCACTTCAGATATTTTGTGGACGAAATAATAGGAAAATACCTCCAACTGAGAGTAGTTCTTCAATGATAGTGAAGTCAAAAATCCCACGTTCACGGTGAAACACATTGATTCTTCATCCGCCGACGACATTGATTCTTCATCCGCCGACGACATTGATTCTTCATCCGCCGAAGACATTGATTCTTCATCCGCCGAAGACATTGATTCTTCATCCGCCGAAGACATTGATTCTTCATCCGCCGAAGACATTGATTCTTCATCCGCCGAAGACATACTCCTGTTACTTCAACATGTGCTAGGTTGTTATTCACTTCACTGGTGGGATCTTCTACCACATCGGAGGCCTCGAATTTATAATAACCCAGAAAATCAAAATCTCCACCTCTTTCACCTGCAACTCCATTTGCCTCCCTAAATGGAAACTAAAGATGCTACCAGAAGGTACTATTGGAAGAAAATAGAAGTCTTCAACACCTTGACTCCAGCCCTGCGTTTCGAGGAAAGTGAGCCAATAAGTGTTCGATTGATGCTTCACAATTATTTCCACAAATACATTCCATGTGGTCTCATAATTACTTTGACCACACATGCAAATCAGAGGCATCTTCGAGAAACTGTCAAATCTTTTGGACTGACTGAACAGGGACTCAAAAAATATTCTTTGTTTTAACAATAACGATGTCCTACTTGCAGTTTTCGTGAATTAGGATGTACTGGGAAGGAAAAACTAGAGTTTTATTCATTGCAAACAATATGTCGAGAGATACATATTATCTCGTAGATAATAACCTTAAATTCAGAGATGATCTCATTGTTAGTGAAGAAAAAAAAATCTGATAAATTTTGGAAAGTAAGGCCATAATGACTCCACTAAAACAGCTTGCCTACTGGATGACAAATCTTCTAATATTGCCTTACATGAGCAAATGATTGCATACTATGGGCATGGTCCTGCTCACCACCATGTAAAGGGAAAACCAAATCCCTGTGCACTTGAATGTTTCTGCTGCGCCAATGGTCACCTTATTGAGAGAAGGTGACAAAATAAGTAACAATTCAGACCAGTGTGTAAGATTTAGATATTAGTGGAAAAGTGGTCTTGCGATTCAGGTTTTAGCCTCCAGGATCTATATGATTCATGGCCCACTATATTTCATCAATCCAATTGTTAGACTTTCTTCGTTATAAAGCTCAGTGCGAAGCTACAGGATCTGAGGAAATCCAACATTCCACGCAATGAAATTTTCAAAAAAGATGCAGAAATGTGGGTGTGGATTTCCTGATGAAACAGTCTGCAGTGATAGCAAATTGGAAAACTGAAATGGTTGGCAACATGCCAGTATTTTCATTTTGGCCTCCTCTATTGAAGGGAAAAAAAAACAACAATGTGTGCCAATACTTGTGTAAAAACAATAAGAATATGTCTTGGTTAATCATCCTGCAACTATTAAAAGTTACACCTTTATAGGTGGTGCAGATTTCTTAGATTGAGGCATTGGATTCTACAGAACACCTGGCATGGACAATTAGAGTTTCATTTCATAGATTTTGCAATCGCAACACATTGGATAGAGTATAGGAAAACTCAACAGGCCATAAATGTATCAAAACAAGATAATTTATACTTTTTGACTTTCAAAATGGAGCTCAAAGATTACTTGCTATTCATAGATGATATATGAACAAAGGATGCTCTGCATCTTGCTGAAATTCTATGGCTTCAAAACAGATACAGAATGTCAGGATGCATGCCAAACTCTGCTAAAGTAAGATATTCTCTGTCTGCGAAGTATCTATGCATACAAGGAAGAAATTGTTTCAAATCATTTCATGAGATGTTAAAACCTCTCTTTGCTTCTTTTATTACATATAAACGGATTATAATCTTCTAATTATGATTTTTCATTATTTTGATGTAAAATTGTTTGTTCAATTAAACTCCAAACCAACTTCAAAATTGAAAATTAGTTGTCGTTTAAACCTAAAGTCTCCTCTAGGTTTATTTTCCAAAAACACAAGTAATTTTTTTTCACATTTTCCCCTTGCTTTGGGTATTTATAGATGTATAAGTAAAAATAAAATTAAAAATTGTTTTCAGAACTGAGGAGGTTATTGAAGATAGAAAGACCTACATTGCATTGTAAGGAAATATTAAAAGCATTATTCAGAATTCTGATGATTCTTCAAAAATAAAGTTTAGGTATATTATACAATTATTAAAAATGATTTTAATTTTCTACTCTTAAAACAAAAGAAATACATGGGACATCAGTGTATTTTAATACATACCTATGCATGATTTACACTTTTATCACCCATTAATTCCATATTTACATTTACCTATAGATGAAATTCCTAATTATTTTCTTTATACAGAAAGTTTGTATTAACAAATAAAATGATATTGTTCTTAATAAGTGTACCAACAGAAATCTTATGACCCACAAGGAGATCAAAATTATTTCACATATTTGAAAGTCTGCACTCAAGGAAAAAATAATTGTGATTAATCGAAAATACATTTTCAGAGAAAATAAATGACAAGTTATTATTTACAAGACAAAAATTATTTTAATACCATTTCTGGGTGTATTGTACATTGCAGACAAATCTCTCTGATATAATGGACAAGTCAGATACAGTTTCTATTTAACACAATTTAAACAAATGATACAGTTATAAAGATACCTGTTATAATATATGCATTATTTTCAATGCACTTCCATTGGCCATAAATAATAATAATAATAATAATAATAATAATAATAATAATAATAAACAAAAAATTAAAATTGTAGGAAGTTTGATAACCAAGCAACAAGTACTTGGAACACAGTGAGTAAAAAGCAACTTTCTGAATGACATTGCACAAGGCAGATTGTAAATCCCAAAGACTTCAGACTTCCTATTTTATATTAATAGTATTATAATTATAATAATCAGAAGCATTAATCATGAAAATTAAGGCCAAAGGATCCTTCTCATCAATAGCTTTAGAGGTAATTACAATCACCAAAAAAAAATAAGGCAAATTATTTCTGTTGTCTAAAATTACCTAACCTGATAACAAAAATGTATTTTACCAATCTGAAAACCTGAATTATTTCAGAAGTGTTAAGAGTAAGATGAAATTAAACACTACAAGGTAACTTATACATAGAGGCAATAATACATTTAGTCACTAAAAGCAAATAGTAATAACTGCAAGCTCTTAAAACGCCACAAGTGAAGCAGTACACATTATACTTTATGCATCTCCTAATTAACAAGTAAGCATCTCGGATTTAAAAAATGAAGCTTTATAGGCCAAATGTTCTTACAATATGATTTAATATATTACAAATGCTTTTATTTCTGAATGAATTCATCTCCCAACAAAAATAACTTCTCATCAAAAAGCTAAAAACAAAGTGCACATCATATCAAGATTAATTTTCAAGATATGGCATGAAATCTTAATTCTTGATTAAATGAAAATTAACTGTTTATCTTTGAATAAGCTCCAGCTCATAAGAATAACTTATTTTCTTGATAATTTCATTAAAAAAATATTCCAAAGTAATTCCATAATTAAGCCTGTCAAAGAGGCTACTTTAAACATATACAAGTCCTAACAATCCTCTTTTGCTACAAGGAATACTAACACAATGTTACCACTGAAATTTTATCTCTGCATATCAAATAAGAATTTGAGATGCATTTACATTTATTTATACAGAAAGGTATGAAAAGTTATTCACATGAAATGGTACCAATTAGTTTCTTACATATGTACTAATAAACACCACAAATACAATCTGCTTCCCTATTTAAAGAATCAAATGTAAATAGAATTTTATCAAAATTCAATGAATATGGTAAAAATGCAACACATCTAATTTTTAAAAGCAGGCCCACAGGTCATCCTGTTAGTATTAACAAGATTTGTTAAATCATGAGCCTCCTTGCATCACACTGCAGGTCAAGGGTGAAGTGGCAATCGCTCGATTAAACTACTTAAATACATGATAAAAACAAATTAAGTATAATTTTTCTTTGTTCTTTTTCATTACGTAATTTGATTACAGCAACAATGATATTCTCCAAATATTTGTTACATTTATAATTACTCATGATTATTGTTTTATACCTTGTGTCTCCAATATATTGAAAAGCACAATGCTTAATTTTCTTTAATAAAATAATTATTTCAGAATTTTATAACAAAAATATTTTTGCTGAAGGTCCGCGGAAGTGCACCATTTATTCTGCCGGCTGATACACAAAACAATCTCAGACAGAAAGCATCAATCATAATAAAGTTGCTTCATTATTAGTATATCAAATAACAATTAGAAACAACCACAAACCATTTAAAAAACTAATTGCAATAATTTGAAAATAAGAGCTGCATTCACACCTTGAGCTACAATGGAAAAACAACTTAATTTTATTTACTGGAAAGAAGTTATGAAATACAAAGAATGAAACCAAAGGAGCAAATTTTGTGCACACCAAATATATTAAAAGTATTAATGTTAGTTAAAAATGCTTACCTCATCAAAGAAAACCTGTGTTTTGCGAAGTATGTGTTTCAGCTCAGTAAGCTCAAGAAAATTACGCTTAAGAGCTTCAGCATTCTGATTAACTTCACGTAATTCATTCTCCAACTTCTCAAATGTAGCCTGTCAACAATAATACAAATACAATATATGTTTATTAAATGATTTATTAGTTTCTTGGGATTTAAGTGCCCTTCCACTGATGAGGTCTTTGCATCTCATCAGTGATCCAATGAGAAGATGGCAGTAGTAATGATTGAGTGATGGAGCGCAAGTGTGAAATGTGAGGGAAATGTAATGGGAGAACTCCAAGTAAAGAGTAGGAGATCTAACTTTCACAGTAGAAATTCCAAATAGAATGGCTCAGGATTGGACCTAAGCCTCAGCAGTAAAAGGTATGTACTAGCAATTATTACACACAATTGCTAAACAATGACATACATTTCAAATAATATATACTAGTGGTTTAAAGAAAAATGTTATGATACTATTAATTGGTTCAGTTAATAAGACAAAATTTTGAATTGCACTGACAAAAATTGTATAATGTGAATATAATATCAAGTTAGGTACCAAGATAACAGCAAAATTTTCCATTATCACATTAATTTTAATAAAGGCATGTAATTTTCATTAAGGATAAGATGCCAAAAAAAATATCAAAAAAAGGGATAAAAGAACATTTTGTTCGTGATAGTGTCCTGAATCCAATTTGAAGTGGTAAATTAGCTCTGCTGCCTCAATAAATTCCATTTCCCTGCCTACATGAACTGCAAAATGAGAGCCCTTTCACCAGGGCTCTCATTCTTTAGTACACCAGTTGTGTTGCCTGCACTTACAGTTTAGTGAGTATGCACCAAACTTATCAGTGTAAATCACTGGTTTTCGAGCACCATTTTTGTTTTCTCTCCGAGTTCTAAGAAACATTGCATGGTGTTCAACAATATCTCCTCTCTCCTTAAAATTGACTGTTTTGGCATTTTTTTAAATTTAAATCTGATTTTCTTAAATATTTTCCATGTGTTGGGTTTTTTCTTGAGAATTCAATGAATGGATTTTCTTTAATTACATTCTAGTTTTCTAAGAGTCAGGATTTTCAGACTAACCTTGAAATATTCCCAAAATTGTCTTTTCACTACACATTTACCGAAATCGTCTAAAAATACTTATTTCTTCTGCAATCTCTTTTTCTTGGAGTCACAACTTTGTGCTTCACATCTTTTATTGCATTGTAAACTGTTCTTGTACTCTTTCCTATTAAAGCTGCAACTCTGTTATTCTAACTTCTAATGTTATTAATAACCTCACTTTTCCTCGCAGCAATAGTTCACTATATTATTTATAATTAATTTACTGCCAGAACACTCTCTCCCATACCTAAGTAGATTTGATTTTTCTGCAGACATCACACAAAAACACACATTTTTTCCCGGCCTGTCTCAGCTGGCGTCAGCATTTGTACAATGCTTTGACATCTGCACTATTCTTGGTTGTTTGGGCTCGCTTTCAAAACAACTGTAATTCCTAATTCTGCCATCTTCAAACATGTAATGAATGAGTAATACAGAGTAGAGACATGCAGACTTTATCTAGTCTTTACACTTCTTTAATTGTTTTGTTGTTTTTTGTATTATATATCAGTTTATTTTTAATATTTGTTTACATCATTTCTTTTAATTTTCATACTTGTACTTTTTTTTTGTTTAACTGCCACCAAGCGTACATTTAATTGGAGATATATGCTATTATTACCCATTGCATTTGAGGTAAAGCATCCACTGGCAAAGTTTTTCAATTCTTCGATCTTAATGCCAAAAACAAGGCAGCTTTTTTTGTGTCAATTACTTATTTCAATCAGACACGCATTGAACTGACTCTACAATAACGGTTTCTTATTTACTAGGAGATGAACCAAACAAACTAATATTATTTGTAAGAAATTGAAGTTATTACAAAACAAAATTAAACATCTTACCTCTAAATCAATCATCTCTCGGGGTTGGGGAGCTTCAGGGTTTTCTCCAGTATCCAGCATAGGAATTTCATCTTTTTTAATCTCTTTTTCTAAGTAACGAAGTT
The DNA here is from genome assembly GCA_038098605.1 of Gryllus longicercus. Classification (NCBI taxonomy): domain Eukaryota; kingdom Metazoa; phylum Arthropoda; class Insecta; order Orthoptera; family Gryllidae; genus Gryllus; species Gryllus longicercus. Next base: position 5,321,870 of record JAZDUA010000031.1, read on the forward strand.
TTCGCTCCATTTCATCACACCTCCTTACCTCATTCACAAACTTGCGTTGAAATGCATTCACATCAGGATTCAACTATACAGAGAAATACTATTAAAATTACCTGCCAAGCTATACAACTATTATTTAGTGTATAAAAACAGTTTCCTCATTTAAGTTCCTAACTTAAGTACTACACAGCAAAAACGTATTAGGTACCATTACAAACTAATAGTAACTTCACTTATAGCAAACTGAAATAATTATAGCATAATTGAAACTTATAGCAAACCGTAATTAATTTCATTTGGTGAACTCAACAAAAAATTACGAGCAACAAAATATGAAGCATAAATTGTTGCGGCATCCAATCAATCCATTAACTGGGATGGGACATTTCAAAACCAAATTCCGGGGACAGCTAAATACATCAAATATATAAATACTGAACTCAAGATTTTCTAAAATGTACAGTTTACTTATACTTCATAATCTAAACAAACACAAATTCTACTCACATCACGAAATTGTACCAATCCCAATTCTCCTAATTCCGAAACACATGCGTAAGCTGCTTCACTTTGCAAAAAAAGTTGACATAATGTCATTTCTTCGCTTCGGAAAAGAGACCCCATTTTGCTACTGCCAAATATTCCAAATACGTCAGACTTAAATACAAATTAATAAAACGGGCGAAACTCGCCCTCGCACTCCATACACTCCCTCGTCAGGTGACTAATTCTGACGTTCTGACGTCTCGTGATATTTCCTGTATATCGATTGAGAATCACATGAGTACTTTTGATCGATAGCTTTCTCGAGCGGCTTCCATTGAACAGTGTTTCGTGACAATTTGCTCTTTCAATGTGAAAACATGAAAACATGTTTTTTTATAGATATACTAATAAAAAATAACGCAATAAATTCTCGTTTTCTGAGCCTTGGATTGTAAGAAAAGTGTATTGGCACACTTTTTTAAACCATGGTTAATGAATATTTAAAAGAATGCGAGACACAAATCAAAATACACTATTACTCTGTAGAGTGTAAAAGAGAGTAATATTTTTAGTGATATAATTTGTACTATATTTACACGAGGAAGAAATTAGTGATCTAAGACCATTTTAGAATCAATGAAACATCTCGGACCTCGATGAATCAATGTGGTTCATTTACTGAATATTCAATATTTTGTTTTTATATACTATTATTGTTGTGTGTCATAAAATGAATAATTATCTTAACGTATATTTATGTAATAATACCAAATAAGTTAAGTTTTACCGAAATTTGTTAATAATTTATTTTAAGATGATGGTAACTCTGATTTGTTAATTTCTGTGGAGACAGGCAGATCACAGACTCTCTATATTACGGCGTTGATGCCGCGCCGCGATTTCAGCCATCTTCCCAGCATTTCCCGGTGTTTGCTGTGGCTATACTACGGTTAGCGTGTGATTTGTGTTCATATTGCGTCACCGCTTATTGTTTCCTAATTTGAGAATTGTGCTTGTGACTGCAAACTTACCTCTAGTTATTCTTGTCTTCGTTTTTTACCATTAATTGTTTATATTGCTGTCAAAATGGATATTCGTCCAAATCACACCATATACATCAATAACCTCAACGAGAAAGTGAAGAAAGAAGAATTAAAGAAGTCTCTTTACGCAATTTTTTCCCAGTTTGGCCAAATCTTGGATATCGTGTCTTTGAAAAACATGAAAATGCGAGGACAGGCGTTTGTTATTTTCAAAGAAATAAGTAGTGCCACTACTGCTCTTCGATCTATGCAAGGTTTTCCTTTCTATGACAAACCAATGCGCATTCAGTACAGCAAAACAGATTCGGATGTCATATCAAAAATGAAAGGAACATTCCAAGAAAGACCCAAAAAAGTTAAGAAGACTGTAGCCCCGTCTGAAGAGAATGTACCAGATTCCAAGAAAGCAAAACGTAAAGCAGCAAAGGAACAGGCACGCCTTTTGAATCCTGCTGCAATGTCAGGCATGGGTCAAGGAATGATGCCTGGTTATGGACAAATGGCCGGAGGACAGACTGTTGGCTCACTTGTATCAACATCTGTACCTGAACAGCCTCCTAATCAAATCCTGTTCTTGACTAATTTGCCAGATGAAACAAGTGAAATGATGTTGTCAATGTTATTTAACCAGTTTCCTGGCTTTAAGGAAGTTCGTTTGGTGCCAAATCGTCATGATATAGCTTTTGTTGAATTCGAGAATGAACTCCAATCAGGTGCTGCAAAGGATGCGTTACAAGGTTTTAAAATAACACCATCGCATGCAATGAAGATATCGTTTGCCAAAAAGTAATGTCTTGTCCTATATTTATATTTCATTAAGCGAAGTGTGAATGATGAATACATGTGACATTACATTGCAAAGAGAGACAAGGACTATGAGCATTTTCAAAACTCCTTTTTTGATTAAAATCGTAACCGCAATTACTTCCCAAATCTTTGAAGAGGTGTAATTGTTTGCATTAGTTTAGTTGCGGTTTCGTACACAAATTTGTTATAATGAATCGGATATCCTAGTGCCGACAAATTTTATTGTTTGTACTAGTTCATCTGTATTTCAGTTCTTTTGTATAAATGAAAGTAGAAATTTTACTGTTCTGTACTTCTGTTGAATTGTGTATTGGTTAAGATGGATGTTTAGCTTGCAGTGCTGTTACACCCGTAGATTGAGGAGAGGAAAATGTTCTGTGTTACAGTATTTCATTGTTGGTTTACTTTTAATGATCATAATGAGGAGTTTTGTGAGAGCATTGCACTGTTTTTTCTATATATTGTAATAAATTTAGTACAATAAAAATATATATATTTGCCTCTTATTGAAGTAACTTTTTTTCTTTTTTTTTTTTGAACTATTTTTTACACACTTAATATTTACATTGTTGATATTTACATTGACAGATTTTGATGGCCTAAAACATCACTAGAAACAATCAATAAATTGCTTTTAAAATGACATAAAAACAAAGGAAAAGGATAAGCTGAAGTCCAGTATACAGTACAATTTATGGAAGTCCTGTAAACCGGCACTTCGCACTACTCCGGTGATTACTACGCAGTTTGAATTCTGGAGGCTTTATCAAAAAGTGCTTTCTTATAAAAGTGAATTGGTAATTATGTGTTGGATAGACTCAAGAATGTTTATAGTATAGCGAGGGCCAAAGGCCCGAACCTCGACGTGACTTGGATCCAGGTGAGAAAACTTGCTGTTGAAAGTAAATTAGCATTACAATGTGTCGGGGACAAGGCCTATGAAGGGCGAGCCATGAAAATCACCTATCCGTAAGTTTTATTCATTTCTATCAGAGCATGTAGCTTAATTTGAGCAGAGCTTAAGGAGACCCGTCCCCTACTGCCATGCTTCTGAGGGTGTACACTGTACCCTGCTTTATCCAAAGGATGTAATAAGCTTGATCAGTACCATTTGGGAGGAATAACTCAAGCTGTTGGATATGATACTGAGTAATCAAGGCTTTTTCCTTTCGTGCAAATGAAGTCGGCTAGCAAACGTTTGGTTTGGACTTGCAAAGAAATCGAATGGGTTACTAAGTAATTCTGTGGAGTTCCCTCTCATAAACATTTTTAGGAAGTACCATTAAAATCGACAAAATCAGGGAAACTGCTTTAAAAATGACAATTCGTCAAAATAGACGAAAAATGCCATGTAACTGGGTCATTTGCTTTTGTCATAGCATAAAATTAATACCTATTCTAAAAGACATTGTTTTAAAGTGAAAAAAAAAAAATATTAAAATTCACCCCCTAGTAATAAGGTTATATTCACGTAAAACAAATCCTTAATTCTCAGATAGTTCTGAAGGAATGTATGAGTCAAGTTGACATTATTTAAGGTCACATTTACAACTTGTAAAAATTCAATATTTCAATTCAATGAATTAAATGGTTTTCTTGTCTTTTCAGCAGATATGCCTAAGAATTTAAAAATTATCTAGAAATTAATATATTTCTTGAAAAAATGTTCAACTTATCCACAGTTAAGATGATTTGGCCTGGCACATCCTTGAACATTGAAAGATGTTTTCTTAAAAATTGTTTAACTATTGTTGGGTCTTCTGATCAGTTGAATAATAGTACATGCTGTGCAGGCACAGTAGTTGAGAAATTCACTTTTCACCACCAGGTGCCTTAAAGGCCCCTACAAAATCATTTTTCTGGAATTCTAGAAAAATCAAGCTAAAAATAATGCCACTCGGAGGAATCAAATAAGTGGTCATGAGTGCCTTAAAATCCCTTCAAAAATGGAATAAATTCTTGAAACCTCCAATAACCTTATTTGAGAACTCTCAGAATGTTTTGGAAAGATCTAGCAAAAATTGTCAGTGCTCCAAGCTGAGATGCTCTGAATGATAGAATGGAGGTCTAAAGATTAAGTAGTGTTACCTGCTTACTACATACAGCCCTGAGAGCATTTTTGGAAAGAAAGTTTCCATCTACATTAAACTAAGGAACATAGGAATAAATAAAGCCAAACTTTAGTCTTTCATACATTTTATTTATGATATTGTTTGACTGAATTATAATTTTTTATTTGGCTCATGCTAATTTATTTTTGTATCATACACAATATGATTTATTTCTGGACCTTCACAAGTGTTAAAAAAAAAAAAACTTACATATTTTTTTTACCTGTGTGTGTTTCTACTGAACATAATATGATGGTTGTTAACTTGTAAGGTCTACACATAACACTGTTATCAATGTCTATATGTGACTGGAAAAAAATAATTACATTACACTGAATCAGGAATTTTTAATTCTTTATGGATATTTACAGAGAGACATGATAGATAGTGAATGCATATTCAACAACAGCACCAATCTATTGTAACTGTCAGGTTAACAATTCTAGATTTACTACATACAGTGCCACAGATTATTTTATCTTGCTTATATTAGCCAACAGTTTTCCAAATTACATTTCAAAACTACACTGTATAAATTACAGCTATGTACAAAAGAAGTGTGATATGAATCTTTAGAAAAGGCCAAATGTAAGGATCCCTCTCAACTGGAGAATATCAAATTCTTTTTTGTGTAATACACTAACCACAGACTTCTTCTACATTAGTCACATTGACGTGTCTTCTCATTTCTACAGTTACAAAGTTTCAGTCAATAAATAATGAAAATATATATTTACAAGTGCATATAATTTTTAAATAAAATAGTATTCATAAGAAAAATGATGTAAAACAATGCAGTATGTCTGAATAACAAAGAGTAATTTTTGAGAAAATTTAAATTGTAAATATATTTGCTTCACATTATAATTTGAATTTATTTCTTCAAAATATGTTAAAAAACCTTATATTTTTCATTAATTAGGGATGTTTTAAAGTTTTTAATCGTATAAACATTTCAGCAATTGTGACTTTTATACTGAATGAAATACCTGAAGATTGCCTGCACGACAGATATAAAGATATATCGATAGATATAAGTGTTAAAGCAATATTTTATATACATCTCAGAATAACATCAAACTTAAATATCTTTATTTTACCCATAATAAGAATAAAAAAAAAAAAACATGGAATGATGAAGAAAAATTATCACACTTCCTTTCCCAGAATTTTTAATTTAGGCCAACATGATATGGACTAAAGTTGACTAGGAACACTTCAGAATGCAAAATATTCCCATGTTCATAACAATGAAATTGACTTGGAGTAAAGATCTTAGTTTTCTCTAGTATGAAAAATCTGAATAGACCACTAAATCTTTAATTGATTCCAAAATAAGTATGATAATATAACAAGACATTACTAGAGGTTCCTTTAAACTTAAACTAGGTCATATTCCATTGTACTCAAAAATGTGTACAAAAATGAAGAAGCATGTTTCAGTGGTCATGTGCCAAGAAATTCATTAAAAAAAAATCATTCTTTTTCTGGTAACAAAATTCTGAGAGCCAGTATCTCAGCAGGCTTATTCGGTATTAGCTATCAGTCTAATGTCAGTGAATATTATAAAGATAATTTTTGGAGGACGATCATTGAAATGTAACTCAAAATCATTCAATAAATAAAGTCTGAACTGGAATACAAAAAGAATACCAATAAAGGTTATTACATACCTTATTTTACCCAAATTAACAATGCTGCAACACTAGAAATACATCCATAAACAATGGAAAGGAAAAATGTGTGTTAGTACACTTTAAGTGGGTGGCATTGACACATTTTACCTCTGCCAACTAATGCATAATGATATTTTCATATTGCCACACAAAAACTTTTCTTTGTTGGTGAGATATGAAACAGCAATCTCTTTAATGTCAAGAGTTCAACAGAGAAATTTAAAACATGATTTGTTTACTGTTATGGACATGCAATTTTTACCACACAAGATGCATCTGAGAAACATTCAATGTGACTATCACAAAAAACTTAATATTCTAATTATATATGTACAATGATTTACAAAACATTTTCATACATAATCAATCAAGCATTCTGGAAGAACAGTTGCCTTCTTATTTATAAAAGTCAGTCACCGAGTACACCATATTGTGCATGTATTAGAGCCTGATTTGAAAGGACGGCCACTTCCAATTTTGGACTGGTGTAGGAGTGTCTCGTGAGGTCAAATTCCTCAGATCTAGTAAAACATTTTACAGTAATATACAAAACATTGAATTAAGTATCTATTTGCATTCAAAAAATCCATTTCACTTCAATTTCACTTGTATTTAGAATGGAAGTCAATGAAAATCAATTTATGTAAGAAAACTTGTCTCTTACAAATGCTCAGCTTTAATAAACTTATACTTGTTTTAAAATATAATTCACAGGATTATTACTCCACTAGACCCAAGTGAACAGAAGCAACACTTGGTAGAGACAATCAAAATTTTTTTTAAATTTAACTGTGGAGCATATTAACCAAAGGCAGTGTATTGGTTTTAAAGAAACATATTTAAAATCATTCAGACACAATTTTTCAGAATGGAATTCTTGTATTCCAGGAAGTTCAGATTTACTTTTATTATACATTTATAATAGAGATTGGTTACGTTCTTCGCAAATGATTCTATAACTTTTAATAAATAATATTAAACATATTTTTAAAAGTACATAAAAATTATTCTTTTCAATTTTTATTAAGAAGGAAACTATTGCAATTATTTTTGAAATTTCTTAAATACAAATTAGCAACAACGTCATTTTTATTTATTTCATTGTTAGGTGGTATAAAATAAACTCTCAGATAATTTTTCAGTGTAAGGTTTCTTTTTATATACTTCAACATCTTCCTACGAACTTCCTTGTTGAATTTAACAACTTATTGGGAGAGTATTTGGAAAGAGGAACAGTAAGTAACAAAACAACATAATGAAAAATAGCAGGTGTTTCTTTGTTTACACTTGCTTCTAAATGAACACTGTTATTCAAAATTTTGAAAGACAAAATTTGTAAAATTCTTTATAGCTCTGCAGTTTTAGAGACACAAGTTTGCCTCCATTTTCATGATTCTTCTGTATTTCTCAATTTTTTAAATTGTTCACAGAGAATAACAACATCAAAGAAGATTGTCCCTGCTTCAGAGAATGGAAGGAATATTCATCCTAATATTTCTACAGCATCTGACGATTTATTAATTTATTTTTAAACCATGACACAGTAAATTTTCACACCTGATGGCTTTCACATAAACACAACAAATAGTGAATATTACTGCATCTACTTTCAAACTGCAATTAGTCAGCTTCCAGATTTTCTCCAGTTCTTGTAGATACTTTTTATTTACACGTTTCCACTAATCTTACACTATAATTCACAAAATATTCATTATTTGCAACCAATTGTTGCTCTCATTTTACAAGGATGTTTACATAAACACTCTAACTTTGAGCTCTCAGTGGGGGGACCACAAACATTGAACGACAGTAGATACTTTTCCACTGTGAAAATCATTGCACAGATCACCTTTATCAAGCAATTTGATGTCCTGAGATGGAGCCCAATCCTTCTCATCACTAATACTTTTTGTGGTAATTTTAAATTCAAGTTGCAGTCTCACTTGCTTTTATGTTATGAAACAATTCAGTATCTGGTCACAGACAAGTGAATAGTACTTGAATCAACACAAACAGCAATTACACAATTACGCACAAAACGGAAGTGATCTTCAGTCATATAATTCATTTCGTAGCACTAAAAAGAAATGACAAACGCTACATGACTCCAAGACAAAGGGATGCACAACCATTGCCCTACATTTGAAGGGTCTTATGCAATGGAGTCAAGTTCAGCCTTATAATAACTGGGCTCGTGCTTCATCGAACTACTTCAGACGGTTGATTTCCTTCTCCAGGGCTTGAACTGGATGTAGTAGATGTACCTGTATTTGGAAAGGAAGAGTTCTGGAACACATTACCAAGATTTTTGAGGCGTTGACTGCCAGCTGAACTACCCACTAGAGTACCACCACTGCCTAATGTATTGTTGCGAGATGTTTGAGATGTTGGATAATTAGGCTTGGCATAAGCTGGAGTATCATCTAGAAAAAATTCAATTAAATTCAGTATTTTCATAGGAGTGGACAGAATATTGACAAGCTATAACTATTATTTCTATGTATGTTAAAATATATCAGACAGTAGTACGAACATAATAGACAATCCTCTTATTTACCTCTTCTACAATGTTGTGGTGTAGCTGTCTGACTTGTGTAAGGACTTGAATCACCTACAGATGAAGCTGTGCTTGTAGCAACAGGTGGTCGCAGATGACTACGAGCTGGTGGTGGACGGGCACAGCTGTAATTACTATCAGTGCTATAGGATGGAGAAACTGGACGCCCTGAACCAGAAGCAGATGTTCGATGGGGTGGGTATTGTCGCCGAACATGTCGGCGGGCATTTGCAGCTGCATTATGTGTGCATGGACCTCCAACCTGAAAATGAATACAAAAACATTTTCTATAATTTATAGAAAATTTAAAAAAAATTAAATTTAGAATGTGAAAATTCATTCTTAGTAACTCAAGTTACTAAACTTTTCTTAAAAATGAAATTCTATTCATGTATACTATATTTGTTTCAGACTTAGGCTTAGTGTACTCAAATCTGAAATCATATTTAATGAGTAAATCAAAAGCTCTTTTAAACTTAAATCAGTTTTGTTATTGAAAGAAATACTTCCTATAATCACAGAAACTTTTCAATAAATAATTTTGTATGATATAAAATAAATTATTACTCACATGATTTATAGGCCTACATTATAACACTTAAATGCAAGTGAATAATTACTACTAATGAAATACTTCTTAAATTCAAAGATATATATGTAATTATTATAATAATATAATTTTATAATATGTAATTATTACAAAAGTATTAAAATATATTCCACCTGTGGAGGAAGCCCAGCTGGATTCTGATTAGCTAATTCTGTTGTCTCAGCATATAAGCAGCTTGATTCACTGCAAGAGCAACATGTATCACTGGCATCACCACTGCTGCAGCTACCACGGTCTTCATCCCAGGAACCTGCAGTGGTGGAATCCTCTCCACCTGGGCTCCGCCAACGATCGCAGTCACTATAGTCTCCCATTACTGCTTCGCCATCAGAAGGATTACCTGGAAGCATAGTTGTGTTTTATCTAGTTACTATGAAAATAACTGCTTTTAAAGCCTTAAACTAAAATATTAAAAAATTTGTTTCTAATTTGAACTATTTGCTTAAATTGAATCATTAATCAATATGAAATATTTTACTGTTAAAATTATTAAAGAAATTGTAGAAGAGCTTGTCTTAAACAAAAATGTTTCAATCATTGCTCAAAAGAAATACTAAAATTAAAAAAAACATTTTCTTAAAATATCAACATTTTAAAGAAATTGCAGAGGGAAGTATTTAAAATGAATGAATATGATGTCAATGATATGTTAACTAAGAGAACAAAATTTATAACTATTTGAAAATATTTCAAGTATTCTTACCCAGATCCATGGCCATTTGAGCAGCCACACTAGGGTGCAGTCTGGATGAAAGGTTTTCCGATGCTAAACTTGGGAGAGAAGATTGAATTCCTCGGTCCATAGCTCCATAACCTGCACTACTGCCAATCTGAGATGTACCTCCTGGTAAAAAAGCTATTTGTTAGTAACTGAATTACTGGTAAACATTTAACATTTCAAAATTTATTTATTTTAAGGGCAAGAAATAGACATAATTTTACTCATGGAATAATGATGATAATTTCTAATGCAGAATATTACCACTCACCTGTTGAAGAATTGTGCTGCTGATAATCATCATGGCCTCCTCCAGTGTCTCCATACACTAAAGACCCACTTTCATAAATTGATTCCTCCAAATGAGGATTTCCATTTGGATTCCCACTAGGACTCTTGGCATGGTGATGATGATGATGGTGGTGGTGATTGTGATGGTGGCCAGGGTGCTGTGATCCACTGTGATTACTACTTCCCCCAGTTGAACTGCCTCCAGCTCCTCCAAAGCCCATTGGAAAATTTGGAACCTGAGGCACAGTGGACATCAAATTTAAAGATATTTTGTCTTCTTTAAATAAAAATATTAAGAACCCTTAGTTTCTATTGTCATTGCACTGAAAGGGCTTTCAATTTCCAAGTTTAAGCAAGTTAAGGGAGGTTAGAAGCCCTTTTTATTGATTTTAAGAATTCTTTCTTATGCTGGGCAATTCAACAATAGCATTTCAGTCAAATTCTGATAATGACAACTGAAATGTGTATGTAAACAATGGGACAAGTCCCCCTGAGCAAATTGTGAAGAACTGTGAAAAAATATTTAGATTATGCTGAATCAATTTAAGAGCAATCTGTGGGAATGTCCTCTTGTTCCTCTCAATATTGAACAACCTGAAAGGTTCTAGTAAATAATCATCTCTTTTTTCACAATAATTCACAAGTTTTATAACTGTAGTCTACAAGCTCACTGTAGTAGTTTATAAGCTAGCATCCACAAAATTATGGATGTGATAGAAAAACAAGATATTATTCTTCATCATGTCTTGTTATGGGCAAATTAAAGCTTACTGTCTAAATAATTGTACTGCTGGATAAAAATACCCTGAAATCCGGAAGAAAATCCAGTAGATTTTTCAAGATAACCCTTTATTTTAATAATACTCTAGCACAATTAGCAGTCAACTTTTAAAATATTTTCTCTACATTAAATTTCACATATACTCTCTCTATTTTTCATACCACTTGGGACGGAGTTTCCAAATTACTTCACTCAATTGTTCAAAACACATTAACCTTACCTCATCACTCTTTTAATTTTTTTCATCAACAATCCTGGATGAATGAGAAAATTATTGTTAGCCATATTGTTTTTCTTTTAACATTAATGTGAATATTAAAAATACTACTGACTTGCATTTGCAAGTTGGCTAAACATTTCAGTTCTTCATAAGAAACAAAAGCAAAATTCTTCTAGAAAAATTAATAATTTCCTCATTGCCCTTGTCAATTAGCAGTTACTACATATGATATGAGTCTGGATGGACCTTTAAATATGAGAACTAAAGGTGTTAATAGAAACAAAATGTATATATATGTTGTGATCTACCAACGAAACAATGAAATATTCATAAACCAAATTAATTCAATGGCCATCCACTGTCACTATTCTACCTCTTTTCAATCATTTTAAACTACCGATAATCTCTAGGGAGTTAAAAAGACTTACTCTAATCTAGTTATAAAGTTTCTAATTTCTATTTGTAATATCTTGAATACAAAAGATATTACACCCACAAAAATGGCACCCTTCAATATCAACATTGTAAATGATGAAGCAAAATAAATATTAAAAAGAATAATTGCTGCAAATGGGTGTAACAATTAACAATTTGGCAACTTTGTACATTGGAGATCTGTTCAATGCCTGTGACCATATATGGTATGACATCATAGTACCATCAAAGTAAGAAGCATTGGTTTGAATGAGACATTTGATGAATGCTAGTAAACATTTGTACCAGTGACATTTTCCAGCCTACATTGACATTCACTCTTAATCCAGCTTATTGGCTTTCTGGTCATTGACTATTGTGATCCATAGCAATTTTAAGTGCATTTTTTATATTATTTCTGCAACATTGTCACAGAGTGCATTTCCAGTATGCTCATATGCACCCACAATCGCGTAGATAAATGATAGGGACATATATGCATTTTCTCTTACATCATTAAAAACTTTATACAATGACTTTATACAACAATATAAAAAAACAACAACAGGCAAACCATTTAGAAAGAATGGAGTAAATCAGGCTACCTAAACAAGTGCTACAGTATAACCCAAAAGGGAGAAGAAATGTAGGAAGACCACTTAGAAGATGGTTTGATGTATGAAGACAGAACAGGCAGCTGCCTAATCCTTGTAGTGCAGAGGAAGAAGATCATTAAAAACCATTACAGCATTGTAGAATGCTTTTTTTGGGATGAGTACATACGTTGAATTTTAATCAGCAAATTATTAAAGTCACGAGTTTTAATTACAAATACAGTGGCAAGTTCGCAACTGATGTTTCCTTGACTGGGAGGTCCTAGGTTTGAGTCCCATTTGTTGGCTGAACATTTGTTAGCATTAAAATAACTGGCTCCAAACCTATCATCTCAGAAACAGCAACTTGCTATGAATTCTCTGAGACAATAAATGTGTCTTGATATAAATGGCATAAACAGAATATTAGAATTATTGAAGTTTTTTCAAAGCTTGGTTTTATAACTCTGTCTTCTGATGTGTTAACAGACCATTTCTTATTTTGAATGAAAGTCCATAAAATATTTCCTATAAATTAAAACTCAATAACTTTTTGTTTTTCATTTACTCTAATTTTTCAAAAATTAATGTCTGATAAACACAAATAATAACAATACATATAAAGTGTATGTATATCAATGGTCAACCTACCGGTGGAGGGTGCTGCTGGGGTGGCATAAGGGAATATCTTCCTCCTGAGTTGCTGCCATACATGTTCTGTTCTGCAGGATTATTGGGGACCCAAGGTCCTGTGTATCCTGCACTACTGCAACTGCTTCCACCTCGAACAGGAGGCAGAGGAGGAGTGTTGCCCATAGGAACTAAAGGAAAATGTAATTACCTTTTTTATTTAATTACCTTCATTAAATTTGAATATTACATTTTAACTACAAATATTATTTGGCTTCTTTCAAGAAATGCTGTAACATTCTGTAATATAACAGATGTATACTCTGCCATAACACAAAACACATTTTTTATGTAATGCTCGCAGTGTAACAGATTCTTAAATTCAAATAAAACGTTATAAATTTTTTTTGGGGATAGAGAAACAATTCCAAGAATATGCTCTATTTGTTATTTATTTAAAACTGAAAATATCATCAATATGTAGTAAGTATATCTATTTCTCAAGAAACAGATAAACTTACCAGCATGATTTCCCTCACCAGGATGAGAAAGATGACCAAGAGGTGTTCCTTCTCGAGAGCATGTGTTCCTCTTGCCAAGAAGAGGGCTATTGGGATTAAAATTTCCTGCATGAGGATGGAAATTGGGAGATACTCCCCTATTTGAGGAACTTCCAGATGGCATCTGAAACATTCACAGAACACAATTACTGATGTCTACTTTTTATACTTGACAAGACAGCATGTTGTGTTGCGTTAAGTTCAAAATATATTCAATTTTTGTGTGATTACATCACCAGTTTTATAATATAACATTTCATTTACAATCAATATTTTTTCAATCAGATTCATTATATTGCAGGCACCTACATATTCTACTTCAAGTTAAAACATTACTTATGTTACTATGTTTCAAGTATTTTTTTAGAAATGGCCTATAATTATTTTAAATGTCAATTAAACAATTCAATACATTACTTAGATCAAGAATTTAAACATTGAATACATGTAACAACCTTAAGTACATGTATCAACCTAGATACAGGTGCCAACGTTTCCTGGCATTTTGCTACATTCCTTATGGAGGTGGAAGACAAATGTAAATTGCCTTTCCTTGATGTGTTAGTGAGTTCAAAACTATTGGTAGTCTATGGCACAGTGTTTACAGGAAACCAACTCATACCAACCGCTACCTGCACACCGGCTCTTACCATCACCCAGTAACCAAATGAGGGTTTTGAAAATGCTGGCCATCAGAGCTACTAGAATGTGTGATGAGCAATCCTGAAATTATGAAGTGGAGCTCCCCAAAGGCACATCTTGAGCTAACAGTTAGCTGCCAACAAGCTGTACGACAGGCAATGACCACCTCTAGCACTGCACACATCACTACACCTAGCAACGATGCCAATTGCTTGATCATACTGCCCTATATACAAAGTGTTGCAAACAAAAATGACAAGCTTGTGAGATGCTTCAAAATAAAGATAGCCTACAAAGCCCATGAAAAACTTGGGCAAAAGTTTGTAGGTGTTAAAAACCTCATATACTCCTGTAATCAGAGGTATATGAGATTCCACACAGCTGTGGCCAGTTACATTAGTAAGAAGGGGTGAATAATGGCTCCATGAACACATTTGCCATTACAAGAACAATAAGAATAATAAATCAGCCAAAGCTTTTCATGCATGAAAAACTGGCCACACTATTATTTTTGATAACATCCGTCTCCTAGCCAAGGAAGATCACTGAGGGTCGAGGAAGGTAAAAGAGGCTGTGGTAATTCTCAAACATCCTCAAAATCTCAATTTCAATCAAGGTCTCTGTTTCCAAATGATAGGGAGACATCCAATTTGCCCGTCTGAGAGTGCGGTCTCCACTGTTCCATTTCCCACCCTGCCATTGTCGATTGGCCAATGCTCTCTCCACATTGGCTGATCAACCAGCCAAATGGCCGAAGGATGGAAGGGATCCTCACTGTAATAAAACTGTGCATAATCAATCTCTGCACATTTCACCCTGAGGAAAGTCGCAGAAAAGTGGCCAAGTTGTTGACACCTGTGCCTAAGACATGGCGTCTCCTGTACAGCAAAGTAGTTACTAAGGTCATGGAAGCCTATGCTCTCATTAAAGTCAATCATTGATTCATCAGTATTGTGACATAAATCCAAAATCTTACTATGCTCACCCATTCCAATTTAGTTTGATTAATACAATTGGAACATTTTATTTTTAAAATATAGAGAGAGAAACATTTGGGCAAGCCTGTATTCTTCTCACATTTTATGTAAGTTGATATTACATTATGCCTGCATCAATTTTAATGTGTAATATTTTCCAATCCCTTTCATTTGTATGGTTGTGAGTTATGATGAGGTTGGATTAGGCTCGTGTAACATTGAATACAAAACCATAGAAATGAGTAAATAAATAAATTTCATTTGCTAGTTATATTCATATATTCATAAATGGAATATGCTAATTGTCTGAAATTAAGAGGACACTTCATGTACAGTACTCTCTAAAACTAAAAGATACTGTTAAAATTCAGGTGCAGTACATACCTGCAACCTATTATTAGAAATGCCTTCATTCATTGTAGATGGTGGAGGATGCTCTGGCGGAGGAGGAAGTAGCTCCGACCAGTTAGGAAGTACTTGCTGTCCTCCTACTGGGAACTTTCTCACTTGTGAAGGAGGTTGATGTAAAGGTAGCCGACGAAGTTGCATGTTTCCATCATCTGCAAAACATAATTACATAATTGCAATACATTCATAAAACTTAATTAATTAATTTAACATTCAAACTTAATTTCAGTATAAAACTTTTCAACAAAAATAATATAAAATATTAGTAGCTATCATTATTGTAAGTGGGCTTACCAGCATACATATTGCCTACTTCTGAGCTAGGGCTACTTGATTTATTGCCAGGCTCAGGGTTTGTGTCCAAACTTGACAAGTCTGGTTTCACGCACGAATCACTGGAACTAGATGTCTTAGCTTCCCCAGGACCTCC
Source organism: Gryllus longicercus (assembly GCA_038098605.1). NCBI lineage: Eukaryota > Metazoa > Arthropoda > Insecta > Orthoptera > Gryllidae > Gryllus > Gryllus longicercus. The sequence continues at coordinate 5,337,812 of JAZDUA010000031.1, forward strand.
CACTGTAATGGGCATAAACATATGCCCATTGTCCTTAAAGGAAAAAGTTGTCTCATGTAACAATCATATCTCTCAAAATACAGAAATTAAAAGCATATTTTGTTGAAAAATAAAAATATTTTATGAATTCTAAATTAGTTCTCACCATTTCTCTTCGAGGAATGGAATTGATAAGTGTAGTAGTTGCATATGGAGCTGGTATTTCAGGAACATTATCTTTATTGTTACGATTACAACTGTAAAATGTAGTTAAATTTCGAGTATCCACTTCTGCATAATCAGTTGTATTCGAAACTAGCTCCAAACTTGGAGCACCTGTATTTAATAACTTGGTCTCAGAAGGAAGACCTGCATCTTTGTCAGCTGGACGCCATCCTCTGTCAATCCACAGTGTTTCCTTCCCATTCATTAAATTCAGCTGGGATATATCATTGGCATTAACCACTGGAACTAAAAGAAGAGCAAACGATGAAAACAATGTAAAATTTGAAAAAATTATACTTATGTATATATTAGAAAAAACACGAAGTCATTATCTACCACAAACAGCTGACAACCAGGAGAGCTACCTACACTTTCAGAATATTGAGATCATTACAATAGGTCTTTCTCACTTTGCCACTTTACTATTTAATGTTCCACTAATTTAATTCACAAGAATACATATTATTGTACACATGATATTGTACATCCAAGTTTAATATAAAGGTAAGGTTCAGCAAAAATTGTGAATTAAATAGGCTGATAGAAAGTTGCTAAGATATTTAAAAGAAAATAAATATTCATTGTGTGATTTAGAATTGATTAAATTAAAAAAAGCTAAATCAGTTACAAGCAGATCTGTTCTACAACTAAATACATGCATTTTTCCATCATTTTTTCAATCTAATGATGCATTGAATTTATAAAGTGATTGAAGACTGTTATAATGAATTTCTCTTTAAATCTAAACTAATTCTTGATATACCATGAAAGAAGAGGAAATATTGGAATAACATTAGAATACAGAGCCTAATAACTAAACTACTTAATTCATTTACAGTGGTACACCACGAACTTTCAAGTAATATTTATAAAGATCTCAATTGTTCCATAATATGTTATTCATTTTTAAATTCTCATATAGAACACAGAAAGATCATACAGAGCATATTTGTGAGGTAGAGATTGTTATTTCAACATAAGTAAAACACTAGTATACACATGAAATTAAACTAAGTAAAAAATAATGCTATGATGCCATGCAATCAAAATTCTAATGCAGGTCAATTTCAGTGTGGTGCTAGAATGAAATATAATTAACATTTTCCTTTATCCTTGACTATTCCTTAACCTCATTCTAACTATTAATTTACAAAAAAAAACAGAATTCAGAACAAGTAATGTCTTTTTGGAGCACCAGAACTTGCATTCTTCATTATACAGATTTAATGGCAAATATCACTAATGTTTATAATAATTAAACTTAAAAATCTCTAAATTATAATCACATTTCTTATGTAGAAGATTTTGTTAATAATTTTCCTTTTCATTTGGATGATATAAATTTATAAGTATGTTCATGACAAATGTGAAAAAGAAATATAGATTATCGCCATAGTAAAACATGTCAAAAGTCAAGACACTGGTGAATCTTTGTGAATTGAAAGAGATGGTTCCTAAGAAGGAATTTCAAATGAAAAAACTTCAATATAAAGTCATACAATTGGTTATTTTTGAAGTTTATTTTCTTTCCAAACAAATTTCTATACATAAATATTCACTACTTACGAGACAATTTAATATTAAATACACAAACAAATAATAAAAATAAAAACATAAATCAATACTAGACATGCATTTACATAAGAGCATGAATTTATTGTCACTGAATGATATTTAGATATTTAGTGGTGAAAAGATCTTATTGTATGAATTAATAAACATCCTAATTACCACACCAATTAGAATAAGCATTTTTGTAACATTAATTTCAATTTATTTCAAATGATAATATAAATTAAACACAAAGGAACTTTTATGTAAAAATACATTGTTTCCCATTGAAATTTCAGATAGAAAATTTGATTTACAGAGAATCTTTTTTATGGCGAAGTCTAATTCAAGAAAGACTGCTTATATATGTGAGTCAGCTATAATCCCTCACATGTAAGATACCAAGAAAAAAGAAGAAGAATTTTTTGTCATTGTCTCATTTAAAGACATTCCAGTAGAGTTAACTGCAAAGCATATTTGCTAACAAAATATAATGAACCATCTTACAATAAATTTTCAATTGTTTATGCAAAACTAAATTCAGACAGTTGATTGTTGCAATTGAAAAATTATGTCATCACCTTAAAAATTTACTTGTCATGTAAAGATGTTAAGAAAATAAGATGTTTGTTGAGTGTGCAGATAGCTCCTAAAATCCAGCTCTAGAAAAGACACAGGGAATTCTACACAAACAAGGACACCGAGGAGGACAAAGGGAAGGATGCATTCCAGTTACTGTGAGTGTTAGAGGGGGTGATATTTACGTGTGTCTAAATCAGGGTGGTCCAACGGGGGGCCCAGAGCCCAGATGTGGCCCATGGGGTGGGTGCGTCTCGCCCCCAAATGATTCTCAGCTGGAAACAACCACCGATGAGTGATTAGTTTTCATACGGATGGTGTGATGAAATGAACATGTGTGAAGTATAACAGTGACAGCAATAGAAGAACTATGGGCATGGAATACTAGTACACATCTGTCTACAACAAGAATACACACATTTTAACACATCTAGATCAGTGTTTCGAAGGCAGTATTTAGAAGTGAACATAACTGTTTCTTGTTTGTTACAGTGTTAATATTTTTTAGTGTTTCAATAACACTATTAAGAGAGATAAAGGTAAGTTCTATTTCAATCAACACGTCAGGAACTGAATTGAATCACTGATCTAGAAAAGTAACACAATATTATATTAGAAGACCACCCTGACCTAAACCAGCACATAAAATCTTCTGTGTCTGTGAAAGTAAAAAGTGCATATAAATTTCATAATGAAACTTACCATTTAAGTGGCCAAGTTCCTTGCCCATTGCTTGTCTTCGGCGTAAATACAGCATTCCCACAAAGCCAAGGACAAGAGCCAAGACAAGAGATGCCATAAGCACCAGGAACCATGTCTCTTGTACAACAGAACCACCACTTCCTTCACTTGGATGTGCTCTATATGAGAAAGAAAATTATTCAATTACTTTGACTTAAACAAAAGAACTTTGGTGTAAATGGTCTGAGGGAGCCAACTATGATAGTCTTTTAGCACCTAACTCTAAATGGGATTACAATTCACTATTGATCAGAATAAGATTATTCTTTCAAAGGAGCCCATTGAATAGTAATAGATATAAAAATAAAAGTTTATTGTTGATATTAGCCATTTTATAATTTTCATTGAAAGAAGAATAGAAAATTCAGTGATCAATATAACATCAAACACATCAACTCTACAAAACATAAAACATGTATATTTCACAATGTTTTACAGTTGGAAATTTGCAAAGAAAATTCACCTAGGAGGATATTGATGAAGCAATGCAGGGTCCATAATGAGAGAAACTGGACTAGAGAATGGACCCAAGCCTCTTCGTGTGTATGCTGCAACACGAGCAGTATATGCACCGCCAGTTGTAAGGTTATTCAACAACACAGAAGTTGTGGAAGCATTTAATGTCATCTGGGCAAGCACTTTTGTACCATTCCCTTTCACCTGGATCTGGAAAGAACAAGTTTCAAAGTATGGTCATCATTGGATGTATGAAACATTTTGTATTAATTTTGTTAAAAAGACAATAGAAAAATTATAACTTATAATAAAATGAATATCTAATGTACTTAACACACACTTTATATTGCAGTTAATATTCACAATAATAGAATCAGTTTTTGTGGATTAAAATTAGTAAAATATTTCATCTTATTTCAGTTTTCTTAAATTTCCGCTAAGGTACTCCTCATCTGTTTTTGTTTCTTCCCCTTGTTATATAAAATGTACGTAAAAACATCCTAGACATTTTGAAATTTCTCTGATTGTACCTTGTACCCAAGAAGAACACCATTATGATGTGCTGGTGGAGGAGATGACCATTTAACATATGCTGCTGTGGTGTTAATCATTCCAACTTGAATATTGTCTGGCGGTGCTGATGGAACTGGGAAAAAAACACCCAAGAATAAATATAACTAATTTTTTTTATAGATTGAGTGATAAATAGTAAAATCATGTTATAAATTCTTACATGTTGTAATTTTCAGAAATATAAAAGTTGCAAAAAAACAGAGTAAAATTAAATCAAAAGTTAAATGAAAGAAATATTCATTAACTAATTCATCAAAAAATCACTTTAATACACATACCATCTTCCAAAGTTTGAACATTCTTGGTGTTTGATGGTTGACCTTCAACTGATTTGTAGAATGGAACCAAGAAGAATTCATACTTGGTGTATTTGCGCAAATTGGTGACTGCATAGCTTGTAGCTCCAGCATTCAACACAGTAACCATATTATACTTCTGAGATCCACCCGACAGATCTCTAAATCTTACATATAATCCTTCTACATAGCCTTCACCAGACAAGATCTGTAGTGTTCAGAGAATAGAAAAATCAGTAGTGACTCATATGAGGTAGTTTGAAACTGCATACTACAGTAATTATAAAGTTAACAAAAAATGAAAAATTTACAAAATATATAACATGATATATTAATTTTAAAAATTAAGTTGTTATTTCAATATTCAAAGTAAACCACAACATAATTTTAGGAAGACTCACAAGCTATTTTATTAATCTATAATAAAGTTCTTTTCAAAATACAATATTTGACTATGAGTAAAATGTTTAAATCATAAAGAAAACATCAATTTAAAATTAAATAATTTATTTGGAGTTCTGCTATTCACTTGTTTCTATTGATTTGCGGATAGGATTTTGATGATTAACATTATTTTCATTCAATCTGCATATGTTACATAAAATTGCCCAAACATTATCATACTTTTTCTGAACTCCTTTTAAAACAAAATTTGAAGTGCAAACTTACATCCCACAAGAGACGTACTGCTGTTGAGTTAAGAGGTTGAACATCACGAAGTGTTACAACCTTTGCACTAAGTCTGGCACGTGCTTCATCAAGTTCATAACGTGGCACTGCTCGACGATCAGCCCTTAGTGTTCGTGCTGATTCCGAAAGAGGACTGGGAATAGATAGACCATATGGATTTTCAGCACGTACAAGGAAAACATAAGACGTGTCAGGCTTCAGATCACCAATCTGTAAATAAGAAGTAGCAACACAAAATGGTAATAACATCAACACCTAAAATAAAAACCAATACAATTGGCCAAATACGGTTTTTGCATATTGGACACAAAAATATCGCGTAGCATAATATTATTATATTAATATTATTATATTATTAATTTATGATATTAATAATTTTTGCAGTTTCGGAAACCAACAGAATTACATTTCCAAATTTCAAGCATTAATATTAAAAATGATGCCGAGAGAAAGCTGAATATTATAATTAATTATATACTATAAATATTAAAACTATTATAAAGAGATAATGGATTATATAAAAAAGAATAAAATGTTCCTGTATGATTCATAACTATGTACACAATAAATTATAATCTATAAAGAACTTACTGTAATTGTGTCTGTTGCAACTCTATTTGCTGCCACCACCCATCCTGTTTGAAGATCTGAACTGAAGTACTCTACGGTGTAACCTATAGGAGGTTCTGTTGTTCCAGCAGTTCCAGTGGCGCTACTCGACCCCTGGCGCCATGACAATGTTATTGAACTTTCAGTGACATTTAAAATACGAGGCTGTGGTGGAGAGGCTGGGAACAAGCTAGGATCTGGGGCTCGATGAAGACCTGGGCCTGAAGGACTAGGATTCTTTTCCACAGTCAATGAAGCAGACCATGAAGTTTCACCACTCTCTGATGAAGCAGTACAGGTATACAGGCCAGAATCTGTTAACTGCAAGTCTGTTAAAAAAAAAAACAGTGAATTAAACTAAAGGCTTTACACACACTTTATTTGTTAAAATGGTTACACTAATATAATGATAAATCAATAATTCTTACCATCAATATGTAGAGTTCCTGTTTCTAAAACTGTTATTCTAGGACCCTGACCAGCAAGGGGGGAACCATTTTTGTACCATTTTATTTTTGGAGGAGGAGTTCCAGTGGCCTGACATGGAAGTGTTGCAACAGACTTTAATGGTAGTGTCTGGTTCACTGGCCCAATTTGCACAATTGGAGGAGGCACATCATCAACTGATGTGACCTATATTTTGAAAAGGAAAGCTTTTTTTATCAAGAATGTTACATTGTTTAGAAAAAATGTGTAATTAACAATACATATACTTATATAAATCTAAATGAAGAATTTATATTTATGTTATCTGAAAATATTAAAATATATTATTAAGAGTTACTGAAAATGAAAGTAATATACCTGCAGGAAGGCTCGTGCAGTATTTGAACCAGCAACGCTCAAGGCAGAGCACACCAAGAACCCAGCATCTTCACGCTGAACTCCCTGAATTCGAAGACTACCTTCAGGAGTCACATGAAGATGTCCATAAGAGTTCCCAGGGAACATTAATACCTGGCTACCCTCCTTTGTCCAAAATACTGATGGGGGAGGGTTGCCTTTTGCTACACATTCAAACACAGCTATTCCATTCAGACCTACTTTCTGATCTTGTGGTTTTGTGATAAATGTTGGAGGAGCTAGAAGAAAAACATAAGTTTTTATTAATTTTTAATTTTTTTAAGTATTTTTTTTTTAATTTTACTCACTGAATAGAATGTAGTGAAATAAATTATTGATGGAACTTTCTTAAGTAAATATTTGTGATCTCTCAAAGTTTGTTGCCTAGAGTTACTTACAATGCACAGTCAGTGATGCTCTTGCTGATACACTGCCCACAACATTTTCCGCATCACAGATGTATAATCCTTCATCATCTGGAGTAACATGCTCTATATGAAGGCTTTTGTCATCAAGAATCTGTGCTCTGCCAATGGGCATCTTTCCATCATCACGTCGCCACAAGATGTTAGGAGCTGGGTCTCCTCCAACTCGACATTCAAATCTAACAGCGCTGTCTTCTAAGACAGTGACATCTGATGGCTCTTTGCTGAAGAAGGGTTTGACTGTAAAATAAAATAGAAATGAGTGTACCAAGGAATTTGTGAGGCATTATTTCAAATAGCTTACCTAAGTATACATGCATAAGTATTGTACCTTGATATCTACTGATACTATCTGAATAAATATTGTATAATCGGGGTCATTAAAAAAAAATTTGTTAATGGAGAGACCTACAACTGTGATGATAATGAACAGAAGGGGTTGATGAAAAAAGAACATTCTCCATTCTCACTGTATTTTTGTAGTAGCAAATCTATTATTATATTTTTGATATCAAAATAAATATTCAATTTATCAAAAATGTTTCTTACTTTTTAATTTCAGGGAGGGGGGAGGGGGGACAAAGCTAATGTTTGCAAATTAATAACCTCACAAGAACTTCTCTTTTCAAAAATAACATAATTCTTAGCAAAATTAAATCACTTTTTGAAAATGAAAGGTGAAATTATTCTTACCATGAACTGTTAAGGTAGCAGGATTTGACTCCCGCACACCAACCATGTTTTGGGCAACACATTGGTATTTGCCTTCATCACCTTGACGTACATCAGTTATCATCAAATTTCCTCCATCAACAACTCTTAACCTAACAACATGAAAAAATGAAATGGGTTTTTGAACTTGTCAAGAAATTAAATTGAATAATTCTTATTTTTAATTTTCATTATTATTTTAAAACTATTACTTATAAAGTATTAATAAGAAATAAGGCAATTTTAGATGTTTTCTTTCCGCTTTTGATATTTTGTACACACCTCTTTGAATTCTCCATTTCAATAACTTGCCCATTTTTTCGCCATTCAAGGCTGGGTTCAGGATGGCCTTTAGGTGGCCCACACTCCAGGAGGGCAGTTTCTCCAGCAGCCACCCTTGTATCCTTAGGTACTGGTCGGAACTCATCTCGGAGAACTGCACAACAATTAACACCTGAGTTAATGGTTGTAATTAGAGTGAAGATTATAGGCTCTGGAATTAAAATGCCATAGTAACTTAATGGTAGAATCATTGAACAAAACTAATTATTAAAAAATTATAAAATAGTTGAAGCCTAAATAAGAATCCTAGATTTTATCTGATTAAAATAAATAAAGGAGTATGAGACTGATATTTTTGTTTGAGGCATTCTTAGTAAAACAATAAAACCAGGGATCAATCATTCATCATGCCTATAAAATGAGTGAAGTGCTGAGATAGATTCTTTCTCATATGTCAATTACACCACCTCTTTGGAAGTAGAGGCTATTATGTGGTGTTGTCTCTAAAAAATGCCAAATAAATAAGTAGCTTATGATTGGAACTGTCAGAAAGAATGTCTAGAAAGGGAAGTAAATCTGAGACCCTCAGAATCAGGATACCTATTCATTAAAAAGAACATTTTCTTTTGTATTTTCTCTCAGAAAATGCATCCCTTAGCAACAATATTCAAAATAAACTGAGTAGCCTAATGGCTACTAAGTTTTGTATTTTCCTTTGTTTCATAACACTGCACAGTTTGTTGGATCCCACTTCATCCTACCAACTAAAAATCAAAAGTCACAAACTATTCCAAAATAAAACAATTGGAGTTTCTCCCCCAACTTATGAAATGCAAATTCTATCTCACTCATGGAGTAAATAACATTTAAATCATGATTTTGCTGAGTCAGCAAGAAAAAATAATTAATACCTTATTAATTCTTTTAATTATTAATGACTTATTCCTAGTTCCCATGGCATTCTTTGACATCAGCATACTCCACCTAACCCCTTTTATCCATTCATACCCTCCTATTTTAATATAAAAGGTCTATCGTATTTTTCATGATAGACCTTTTATCCCGATTTTGTTAAATAATATGCTATTTTATCAATACAAAGCAAAGGAGTCAAAATAACTTTCCTAAATCCTTGTTGAGTTTTTTAGGAGTAATATCTTTTATAACAATAGTGCAAAAGTACTTGCAAAAGAATTGATGAACAGAACTCACAATAGTTCATCTTAGAACAGTTATATAATATACCTACTTCCCATAAAAATATAAATAAATAAATAAATAAATAAATAAATAAATAAATAAATAAATAAATAAATAAATAAATAAATAAATAAATAAATAAATAAATAAATAAATAAATAAATAAATAAATAAATAAATAAATAAATAAATAAATAAATAAATAAATAAATAAATAAATAAATAAATAAATAAATATTCTTATCTCATTTGACTCTCTGTTTTATCTCGACTATTTTGAGATGAATCAAAGAAAACTAGTGGTATAACAAAATGGCACAGACTTTCTCGTACTAGTTAGTTTCTTTGGTCTGGGCTAGCTTTTCAGTCAGGTCCAATCCTCTTGCCAGCTGCCATCTATTGCCACTCAAAGTACTTTTTTTTATTTTTTTTTTCAATTTTACGGTTTTCTAATGGTAGAAACAAAACATTGCTTTAAGAATATCAAAGAAGGCTGTGCCCGACATGGAATTTTCGTTCAGAAATGTGAAACTGTTTTTAAGGACATATCAATTAAGAGTTATTGTAAATGCGAAATTTAAAGCTCATTTTCATAGAAAAGTTTTGAGTTTTCGAAAAACTTAATTGGAAATCATTTGAAGCACTTATACTCACAAATGCGTTAATGTATACAAAATGTATACAAACAACATGAGAGATATTTTATACTTGTGTAATTTTTGAAAAAATAAAAAGAATTACATCAAAATGACTATGTCATCTTAAATTGTGCATTTAGCACAAAATGTATAAAAAGTTTGAAGACAAAATTTGAAGCCGTTTTTGAGAAAATGACTTTTGAGTGTTTCTGAAAATGCAGAAATTTGAGCTCATTTTCACAGAAACTAAATTTTTGAAAAAACAACAACAAAAGAATAAAGCAAAATGGCGTGTATGTTATCTTATCATCGAGCTGCAATGTATTAAATAGAGTGGCTGAAGTGCCTCCATCTTTGCCGCAAATTGAAGCCCTGTGTTTTGCAGTTAAAGCCGCGCCCTCCGGAGAAACGGAGTGTTCTAGTATTCCGTTCGGCGCTGGCTACGGCCGGATTGGCGTGGGCCGCGCGTTATATAAATCCTCTTACTCTGTGTTCTACGACCAAACACCAATCATTTACAATCGGAATGCCAATATGTTAGAAGAATGAATAGAGAAACTTTAATACCTACACGTTGCTTCCTGCATCAGTTAATGCCACAAGAATGGAAGGTGTTGAAATGTCATTGAAGTTAAGAAAAAGCCTGAAAGTGAATGTTATTGCAATAAGAAGCAAACAAACGGATCACAAATAAGACGGAAAACTTGAAAAATTATATATTTGTGGTTTGATGACTTCTATGCCTAACGTACTAAACCATTGTGAATATTATTATTCTAATCACTAATATAATTGAAATACAGATAAATTAAAATACAATAATATAGAAATAAGATCTGAAACAACCAACGCGCCACATCTCATGTTTTTATTACAGAAAACGCAGCGTCGACCAAGGGCGCTGAAACCATAGAGTCAGTCATTCTATGTAACATTTGTTATCTCGTTGCTACTTACACAGTACATTGAGCCCTATACCTACAAAAAAGGTTCAAGACTTTAAGAAAAAATTTGAAGTAGGCTTTGAGAAATTTTTGTTTTGCTCATATTTCACACAAAATTGCGCGAAAATTACTGTAATGTTCCAAAACAAGGTTCTTGACCTTAATGAAAGAACTAATTATGAAGAACAAACATCATTTGAAGGAAAAATCTCTTTCTCCAATTTTGTATTCGTAGAAAGACGCCGAATAAATTTCGAACTTTTGCTATTTAGCAGTGAAAATCGGGCCTATGCCAGTATGCCTATGTCACTATGACTCAGGGGCTTCATGTAAAGTACCCCCAAAAATTAATGAATATTATTCAAAACCTCTGCGCTTCGAGGGAGGCCAGATCGACCCGAGAGTATTCAGTTTGGAAAACATCCTATGCATAGTTTAGGCGCTAGTTGTTCGTAGACGACAAAGGGATGGATGGACGGACGTTTTGAAAAATGCACTCTATCGGTTCCGAGGGTTCACCATTCGCGAAATCTGCCTACATAACGTGTTAGACGGAGAAATTTACTACATATTAGAACAGGATTTGATTTGATACATTGAGCAAATCCTGAGATGGCTCCTTGTTATGCTTCTGGACGTAAATGTAGCTTCACTATACGCACGTTTTGTTGAACTCTCCTTTTGCTTGTAGTGGTAGGAGTAGAGGTAAGGGTGAGTTGCTATTTTGTTAGCAATGCAGAAATATCAAATCTACTGTTCGTTTACCGTTGCAAATAAGTTTTCTATAACTCGGGAATGAAAATGTCTAGTTTTTCAAATATTGCTAATCTCGCGCTTTTTAAATTTTTTTATTATTTATATTTAACTTTTACTCATCTTTCAACTATTTATAGTTAAAGTGAGGCGAAGAGATTCCGGAGCTCAAGAAAACGTGCGCAGATGATCTTCTCCGCCATACGTCACTTACAGTTTTTACTGTTTTTTGGCCAAATAAATCTAAATCTAAAATGTATCCACTTTTTCTGTCCCCCAAAATACGAAATTTTCTGTCGAAAATGTCAAATATTTGCCACAGCATTATATAACTTTCTATATACTAACGTACATTACCCTCGTATATAGTACGTACGTATGCCAGAAAGTAAACAGAACTGGCATATGCCGTCTTGCCTTAGTCAAATTGCAAAAGGACTGATGTTTAAGGAGAATGACCAAAATTTCCTTTATCCTGGATTGTTATACGCATTAAGCATAACTAATATCGTTTAATTATATTCTCAATTATTATTATTATTATTATTATTATTATTATTATTATTATTATTATTATTATTATTATTATTATTATTATTATTATTATTATTATTATTAAAAGATGGTATCCGTGATTGGAGAGAACAAAAACTTGAAATATTAAAAAATTAAAAAGTTGCTTCTTACTAGAACGTAGACAAACTAATTGTTCTATTGTTATTTCTCGGTATATTCGTAGTATTTTGACATAATTGAGATAGCACGTGCCTTACAGATAATCAGTGCTTGAACAACGGCCCCATACCGGAAGTATAATCTTGGCACGTAAACTCTGTTTACATTCAGCACAATCAGCCATTTTGCTCCGAATTTCGCCGCGTTCGTTCAAGCGTCTGCTGAGCAGCGAAGAAGCTTCGTATCCTGACGGAGGCGAAGGCGGCGGCGAGATCACACGTGGCGCCGACCGGGGAGGTTGCTGCTGCAGATGGCTCTGACAGACAGCTTCCGACAAATGGCTCCCGCCGCCCGGAGCGCTTCCGAGCCGTCGTGGCTCGCCGGGGTGCCACCGAGGGTTTCAGGAGGCTGCGGCGGGCGACGGGGCCAAGGCAGGGAGCAGCCGGGGGTGGGAAGGGGGGGCGGTGGAGCTTTTTAGCCGGAAGACGTTAAATCGCGACGTATTTTTAGGCGGCCCAGCACATCTGATGGGCTCGCCAGCGACCTTGGGTCAGGCGCGCGAGGGTGATCAAATCACGAGATGTTCGCCCTTTGGATCCGTGCGTCTGAAGAGCCAAGCAGGGTCGAGTCAACGTAGATCGGTGATATTTATGGAGCGTTTCGTATCGCCTTTTACAACGAAAATCTGGATTCATGTCAGTTGCCATGGTCGTCGTTGTAGTCGGCGTCTAATGTGGAGATTCTGGATTAGGATTCCGAAATGGACTGAATAGTTTGGAAGTGCCAAGTGGGGGATTATATTGTCTCACAGCACTACCAACTGATTTTACACCCATACACGCAGCCAGGGACCGTCAACAACGATGGTCTTATTCGGTGGCGTCATTCCTTGGCTGCGGGAAAATGGGATCGGATTATTTACTTAATTTAATTTGGCAGAGAGGCACTTAGCCAGAACTTTTTGGACGATGTGCTACTCTGACATGGCACTTGAAGATTTCTCGCCTTTTGAAAATCTTCCGTTATCCAACAGGCTTGATCCTGAGGACCGGTCATAGAAGTCAGTGTGCTAATCCCCATATCATGGTAGGTGGGTGGGGGGTCGTGGTTCAAGACATGAAGCACAGAAAAAGGCATGATGAGAATGCAAAAAAATATTTTGAGAATTTATCCTTGAAAATGTGTTGACTAATCTATGTATTGACTTTCAAACTCTGCGTCACATTGTATATTTTCCTATGTGCTAGTAGAATGGCCTGGCCGTGGAATACGCACCGATTTGCCATTCCCGTGAAAATATTCCAGTAGTTTTATAACTTGATCTTCCGGATAATACTTCGAACATGCCATCTCTGTATCTTTAGCACTCAATTCGTCACATCGTTCAGCTGAGTTCAAAATTAAACAAAAATGACGAAAATGAAAACACAATTAGTGTTATTTTTTTATATCCTAAATAAAGTACTAAATAAACCATTGGATGCATTTCAATAAATATAATAGTATCAGTGGCATGTCCTTCATGTACGCAAGGTACGCACTGCGCACCCTGTAACCTGGAAGAAAACATACTTTATTTGTAACCGAAAATAAATCTTATTTTATTTATGATATAAATCTTTTAATTTATCGAAAGTGTGGTATCGTACTACACTAGCAGTTGTGAAATGTCCCCGCGAGCCAAGCATCGATGTGTGTGTGTGTGTGTGTGTGCGCGCGTGTGTGTGTGTGTGAGCGTGCGCGCGTGCGGGGCGTCAGGAGGCTCGGGGGCGGTCGGGAGTGCTCGGTGCGTTTCGTGGGGGCCTGCAATCGGCTGAGTTGCGGAACCTCGCTTGAATGAAAGCAGTGTTTCAAACGAAAATCTTTGCTTTTAATGATAAACGCGTGTAGGTGTATGAACTGTGAGTGTGTAATACTAAGTATAGTATGTGTTTATGTTTAAACGTGCTAATTAAGATTTTGGTTTATCGTTATAAGTGAAACTACCACGTGAGTTTTACCGTAAGGAACGCAATTAGTAAGATAGCGGCCGCTAGTTTTTCGGCAGGACGAGCCCGAACGCATGTGATGTACGAGTAGAATGGGGGAGAAGTATAAGCTGCGCACGTTTTCTTAAGGTCCAAAATTTCTACATCTGCCCATTACGAAACAGACCCCGGATAATTGATTTGTCAATTCAATCAAATACCGTACAATAGCGATATCATGATGTAAATCTTTCTACTGCAGGCTTCGGCGTAAACGGACACACGTGCGTGATTTGTGATTTATTGTTGAAGTTTTGTTTCGTGGAACTTTCAAGAAAAGAAAAACTTATTAAGGCAGGAAGGCCACCGCCGGACATTACTATATCAACTACTTCGAAAACCTGTGTAAGGAAACTTAATAGCCAACGTTTTGAAACTTCTGAATGGCTTACCCGCCTTACATATTTTATTGCTTACCCAAACTAAGCCCTTCACCACACGCCACTTGGCAGTATTTTAAGTGGGAGCTCGCAGAAACGCTGAATTTGCTGTTTCAAGTCTCCAGGTGCACATTTGATCCCAGCTAATACGATTATCACAGGGAAGCGGCGCCCTGCGAGTTCTTTCTTTGGGGGGGAGTCATTTGTTTCAGTCCAGCTCGCCCTCGGCGGCGTCTGTGGCGACCGAGACGTTTCCGGGGGCCGAGACGCCCAAGCTGCGAAAATCAGGAAATGATTCATTGCGCGCACCGCTGCTCGTTACCCGCCCGGCGGCCGGTAGGACTCGCGCGCCCGATCGCCATTTGTTCAGTTCCGGAGCGTCTGTGACAAATGAACGGCGCCGCGCGCGTTAAAAGCCATTAGTTATTCCGGTGAAGCATGGGTGGCAAGGCGGCTCAGAGCTCGGGGGATGAGATGCGGCGGTGGGAGGAAACGTGCGTGGTCAATGTGAAGGGTCTGGGAGGATGCTGGCAGGAAACGGAGTTGGATTGGGTGGCACGGAGAAAAATGGAGAAGGAAGGGAAAATAATTGAAAATGGAGAAAAACAAGTGCGTTGGGGATGAGCATAATTATACTGACGAGTAGAGAGGAGTTGTTGCCCGAAAGTGGTGTGGGAGTATACATAGGGGTGTGAGAACGGCGCAATTCGGAGTTGGTTATGAAAGAAGTCAGGGAACATGCGAGGTATCCGATAGTGCAGGAAGGAAAACTGACGGCGAAATTTATTGTGGCATGGGAGAAAGTTGGAGAGGGGCGGTAAAAAATGTGGAGGCGCGAAGATATCACAAGGATATAGGGCTGGGAATTATTATGATAAGTGATCGAAGCAGAGACTAGCTTCAGACTAACTTCACCATTCTTTCTTCAGCGCTAAATCAATTCTAAAAATACCTGATTTGAACGGCACTGATTCGTGTGTGAATTTGGGTGAGCCATTCGAATCGACGTACAGCGATCAATGAAAAATAGGGTTAATTTGTAACTTTTCACTAGTCAGAAAATATTTGATATTTTTGAAATATTAATGAATTATTACTGCTACATTTCATGTTTTACAATTTACATGAACAATATCTCGCAAGATAAAAGTCCTCTAAACAAGTAGAAGTGAGATTTCAACCACCCACAACGCTACCCTGCGCACGCTATTCAGTGCGGCATAATGTTTCTTCAGCGGGGGTGGGAAGCGTGCGAAGACGGCGTGTGGTGCGGGCGAGGGGGGGGGGGGGGTACAGAGCCGAAGCAGCAACGCGCAGGGCTTCGGGGTACAGGGGCAGCTCACGAAGCCACGCAGGAGGCGGCAGCCAGTAGCTCCCCCCGTCGCGATTTGTCAGCCGCTGGGAGGTTTGTAATTGGGAGATCTGTAGGAGACGGCCGATACCGCTGTCCGGCAGTCCCGAGGCAGGCGGACACGCGACAGCAGAAGGCATGGCGCGAGCGGGGCAGGACGGGGCGCGGCGGGACGGGGCTGGGCGGGGGCGGGGCTGGGCGGGGGCGGGGCTGGGCGGGGGCGGGGAAGGGCTGAACGGGACGGGGCGGGGCGGGGCGGAGGTGGGGCAGGGGAGAGCGGCGCCTGCGGGCTTTGGGGAGGCAGGCGCAGATTGGAAAACGGACTTTTGTTTGGGATGAGAAGACAGTCCGCTGCCGAGCAGACTAAAAATATCGGGGGAAAACGCGCTGTTGTGGAAGACGAGATACTCTCCTCGGTTTGTGACAGGAGAGATTCAAGAAGGTTCTGAGCCTCCCATGAAGCAATGCGTGTGTTCGTTATGAAAAAAAGTTTAAGAGATGAAATAAATTGACAAATATAATTAGAGTAGATATAATTCGAAATGAATTGCAACTCAGGATGTGTATCATAATAAGTAAGGTTGTGATTTATATGCAATAAAAACAGCCAAATGTGCGCATGTATTTGTAAATATATTTGGTAATATATGTAATTAAAAAAGGAAAATGTGCGTAATAGAGTAATGTAATGGGTAAGTGTAAAAATAAATAAAGAAGTGTAATCTGGAAAATATGTTTACAGCAAAAAAGATACAGAAATCGTATATATTGTTACAAGCGACAAATATTAAGCCAAGGGATTAATTTTGAAGAAGACTCATTTCTTAGGAAAATAACGGAAGGTGCAGTTAATGTACATTTCACAAAAATAAAAAAAAATATTGGTATTGCAACAAAAATATGACTTCCTCTCAATTCACGACAAATTCACGAGTCTGACTCTTTTAACACCACTCCACCTTTGCGCCGTGTGTGGGCACGCATACGCAGGCGCTCGACGAATGTACAACTCATTTCGACTGATACTGCCGATGACAGGTCTTAGCGTGCTTCTCGAACGACTTCGTATGAGTCAGGCGATGGCAAAGCTGATCCGTGGTTATGGCAAAGTAAACAAATCCTCGGAAGCCCATTGCCTCATAGCAGGTCACATTATGTTCTATGGCAAGTGGCAGGAGAATTGTCAGAGCCGCTTAACTGCTTACTGAACCTGCTTAACGCAGACGGAACTGTAACCTTTGGGTTTCTTTTCGCGAATGAGGGGTGAATATGCAGCAAAAATATGCAAATATGACCCCAATATGCAATTATGGTTATATATGCGAAAATATGTGAAATAAAAATAGATTAAATCTATTCTAAATGCCTCAAAACGAATACAATTTGTTGAAACAGAATGTTTTAGTTAACAGGAAAAAAATTAAATGCATATAAATCATAGCCCTAGCAATATTAAAACTCTTGACTGAACTCTCCATACTAAAAACTAAACCAGGTGGATATGATTTTTGACATGGTGAAAACCTCTACACTATAACTATGAAAATTAAACCTTTTTCACACAGACTCAGTATGTCGTTTGATTGAGTTTTCCCCTTTCACGAGTAACATGAATTATGTAGCTTAGCACTCCTGGTGGTTCTATTTTTTTTATTAAAATGCGTTGTCATTGATATTCTTAAGTACTAAACTTCTTCACGAAGTGAAAAGATTAATCGCTTGATTTGACAAAAAAGTTAATGAATGATCGAAGAGAAGGACAGCAATAATAATGAACTGGCACCTGTGGGAGTAATTTGTCTCATGCAAATAGCGCACTTCTTTCGACTAACTAATTGTCTTCTTCAGAGTATTTCTGAACATGTCTGAAACTTCGGGAAAAAGTGTAGTCTATGTAAAATATTATCTCACCATCATTGTAATACAATCCTTTGTTAGCAGAAAATCGTAAATGTAACAATAAAACGCAACATAAAATGATCTGAAGAAGCAGTCTCGACTTCAGTGGAAACGATCGGTGTGTCTGCGGCACTCTTATTGTTTTACAGTTTTCTTACACCCCCCTTCCATCCAAACCATTACATATACATTACGTCCGCCGCCTGCAGCTCTGGGCGTGGACTCGTCACGCATGTACACACTCTGTGACACCCACCGCCGCCGGCACCGGATGTCGCGAGCGCAAAAGCGGCGGCGGCGGCGCGTCCGCGGGTGACATCACCACAGCAAGAGCGCGGGGGTGGGGGGTGGGGCGGCGGCGAAGGCGAGTAATCACGGAAGCTGCATGCTGGTGCCGCGGCGGCCGCGGTGTTGTAGGTGACGGCGGTGGAGGTGAGAGAGCGTGCACCGCCCACCACGGCTTCCGCCCACGTGCCCGAAATTATTCATCCGTCCGCTGAACAGCCTCTGGGGCCGCCCGGCGGCAGAGAGTCTCTTGCGGCGCGGCGCCCGTGACAATGGAGGCGGGGCGAAACAGAGTGAAGGACGTCCACGGCAGAACGGGTCGATGCGCACGAGTTCTCGGCGTGGACTAAATGTTTGATGTTTTTTTTCTCTCTCGAGAAAGTGAGCCAGTGATCAACCTTGGCGATGTATTCATGCGGAATGCAGCGTGTTTTTAATAGGAATATTTGCGAATAACGGGATAATTTGGCACATGAAGAACAGAATAGATTAAGTAGCCTGTAAACTTAATTTTATAAATCCTCGATAAATAATTTTATTGCGGGATAATTTGGCACCTGATGAACAGAATAGATTAAGTAGACATAATTTTATAAATCTCGATACATCATTTTATTGCTTTTTAAAAATAATTAGAATGTTTTTAAGTTAAATACATTGTGACCTCAAATTGCAATTTAAGAAATAATAGTTACGTTTTTCGACATTAATCGATTTTCTTCATTGGTAAGGGCATCTTGCAGAGACGCGTACTTGAAGCGATTCACTCACTCGAGTCCTTTTTTTTCCATTTTCTTTAATTTGCTTACAATTGAAATGTTATAACCGTATTATGGAACCAACAATGCGATATAGGATCCCCGTTATCCGTTGTTTCGAAACACGCACAACATCTTCTGCTCCTCAATCTGTAATTCTCTGGGGGGGTGAAACACCATACACCGCCTCGCGCATGTTCCACTTGGGTCGCAGTTTCTAATCGCATTAATTCTCTCCAGTCGATTAAGTTGGCGGTGCCTCGTCGCTCGCTTGTTTCTCGCTCGTCCCGGTCGCTCCGCCAGCAGCCCACGCGGGCGCGCGTCGAGGGGAGCGTGCACGAAGAGCCCGCCAACAAAATCGCGTCGACGCCGCAATTCTCTGCGGCGCCTACGAGCGCTACGAGCGACGACGCTCGTCGGCGGCGCAGCGGGGCGCGTTCTGGGGCGCTTCCGAGTGACGCCGCCGCCGGGCGCGTTCGAATTACCGCTCGGTTCGCGGCCGAGATGAATATTCAGCGAATCGCGAAAGTATTATGCAATTAGGACTAGCGTCGCCCGCTGCCAGCCGCAGAGGAGGTGAGTGCGGGAGAGAGCCAATGAGGGGGGGGGGGTGCACACCAACTGCAGCCGTACCTCCTTCCCACGCTCCTTTTCTCCCTTGGCGTGGTGCCGTCGTAATTTACGAGCACGCCGACTCCGCAAAACAGTTGCGCTTCGAGCGCTTCGCGTTCGGGGGCGGAAACGGCGAAAATGGCAGGGAGGGGTCGTTTGGGAGAGGGGGAGGGGAAAGTATTGATGTGAAAAGATGTCTTTGAGGGCATATATATTTAGAGAGAGAGAGAGACAGAGAGAGAGAGAGAGAGAGAGAGAGAGAGAGAGAGAGAGAGAGAGAGAGAGAGAGAGAGAGAGAGAGAATAGGATGATGGAAAATGTGATTACGGTTTATGGAATATACAAAAGAGGCCTTATTTCTTGGTGAGAAGGATAAACAGGTTGAATGTGAAACAACTGCGGTACGAGAAATGAAAAAATCACTTCGAAGTATTTACAGAAGACAAGAACAGACAGCCATCCATCAGGTGACCAGGTGAATATGTTCAAAGAATGTACAGTGGTATACACTCTCCATGTTTGCTGACAGAATTGTCTTTCGCGGTTTTCTTTCAGAACTCTTCTTTTTCTTAATATCTTTCAGTGAAAAAAGAAATGAGAAAAATTAAAGCAGAAGACTAACGATTTTTTTCTTAATTCAAAATACCAATAATTTAACGTTGCGGAACAATCATTTCCTGCATTGTTCTCCTGCAATGCATTTACGTTAGTCACTCGTTCGTCATTTTTCAGCTTCAAAACTAAACGCGCCAACAGCTCGTGAACCTGAATCGCAATCGACGTGGGCTCAAATTCCAACCTCGTTTCATAACAATATTAGTCCGAGAGTTATTGAGGTGCACATGGACCCCCACAAAACCTTATTACCGGCCGTCATGTCTCGCAGTCACACACGACTCATCGCCCCATTTGCACACATCCGCAAGCGAACGCGGAGCGCTATCGCCCGCGCGGCGGCAGCCCCAGCCCCAGCCCAGCCCGACGCGACGCGACGCCCGCAGCGGCTCAGGGCGGCGTGGGCGGGGCCACGGGCGGGCGCACGCGGTTGCACGCGGGTCGCCCCGCGTTCGAATGATCAGCGGGGGCTTTGTTCGACGGGCACCGGCGCGCGCCCACCGACGCCGCAGCGCCGCCCCGCGGCTTTGTTTAAAAGCGCTTTCACAGCGCCCGCCATTAGTCCCGATTACGAGCGCCTGCCACCGCCGCCGCTTGCACCCCACACCCACCCCACCCCACCCCACCCCACCCCACCCCGCGACCTACTGTGGACCTCCGCCCTCGTATCTCACCGCCCACTGCAGGCAGAGGTCACTACTGACAATGCGTCTGCGTGAGATCGGGATTTCGATTTATTTGCGGGATCTAGCTTTGCGTTGGGAGCTACAAACTCCGAGTTCTAGGATGCTACCTTTTCAGCAAGTGACATGTTTCTAAATAATAGAATAAGGTTTCCTACGGATATTTGCCTACATGCCTATTTTATTCCTTTAACTGAAAACGTAGGTTCCTAATCCATTTTGATTTATTGCGAATAATATATGCGAACTTTATAGTGCCAATAACTGACTAGTATAACCATCATTTTTTGGTTCTGTCAAATAATATTCTTGCTTAAATATCGTAAATTCTTTTAGTCATTTAATAAAAATAAAATTGTATAAACTGTAACTGTTTTTCTGTTTTATTCAACAGAACAAGTTGAACAAATATCAATAATCCTGGGTACGCATGATGTAAGGTTTTTTGGTATTTCGATAAACGTGGAAATAGGTTGAGGGTTAGTAGTGTTGTTTGTATACGTTTAGCGTAATCATGAGCATCGCGTAATAATAATTTGAGATTTTTGAGAATGCGTGTGTGAGCTAGCACACATTTATTCCTGCTTTAATATTGTATAAG
This sequence comes from Gryllus longicercus, assembly GCA_038098605.1. Classification (NCBI taxonomy): domain Eukaryota; kingdom Metazoa; phylum Arthropoda; class Insecta; order Orthoptera; family Gryllidae; genus Gryllus; species Gryllus longicercus. The sequence continues at coordinate 5,359,193 of JAZDUA010000031.1, forward strand.
AATGAAGGAGTTTCGCCCACCCTAAAAACATCCTTTCAGACACCAGACATCGCACGGCTTACTTTGGAGAATTCGGGGCTGGATTGTAAATCAGTTATTTACAGTCATTATCGTACACAAGCCACACTCAAGAATTAGCGGCTTTGAACTGTTAGCGTATCGGACTGTTGCACCCAAGTTAGCGGGATCCAACCAGGTCGAAGCCGTGGGTTCTTAAGGGGGGGGGGGGATTCTTCTTACGCTTTCCTTCTTTCTCCGCTAGATGGTGAAAGCAGCGAACCGAAATTTGTATGGTCAGACGGGATAACTGCACTCAAGCCAAAGCCAAGTGTTTATAATCACTTTCATTTTTTTATTACTTTCCGGAACATTCGTATTGAATATTGTTATTACTGCTTTAGTGCTTAATATTTAATACTTGTATTAATGTCGACAGTGTAAATTAGTAGTGATTATACTGTATTTTTATTGCCCTGCTTCAAATTGTATTGAGCTAAGAATTATCAGGTGTTCCAGAGCCATTAAAAATAACTATTTAAATACTGGTGATTGATGCAAACTTTTCTGTCGAAAAACGTTTGTCTAGTTGGGAATGTGACGGAACGTAATTTGTGACACCTGCGATATGTTAATTTGTAACATCCTCTCATTCCGAAAATTGTTCACATTAGTACTTTTTGATCTGTGGATAGACATGTTACTCGTTTTATTTACCATAAAAGCTCAGGCATATCAACAACATGCTCTACAAAATGGGAATCGGCTGCAGCGATATGAAATGTTGATTTGAATTTGGACATTCCGTATTTACAATTGCAACCAGAAATGTTTAACTGTTCGTTTGCCATTATCATTTTAGTGCTCCATTGGGGCTTGTTCTAGTTAGCATTGACGTTATCGTGTATGTTACGCAAATAGATTCAACTGAGGCATTAAATAGAAATCCAATTAACATGATTGGGACAATTTCATATTCCCTGGTTACATGTAGCACACTTGGAATATTGTTATTTCATTGTTATCATCTGTTTGAAAGCTGCTATAACATGTTGGAATTGGGAGTGGTTATTGTTATCAACCGGAGCAAAGCAAACGCTCATTGTTAACGATACAATACTGTAACAGTTGTATTATCGATATGAAACGTATCCGTTCCCCTTTATTTCCAATCCTTTTAAAAAATTGTATTAAACAGCAATACGTTATTTCCAATCAAATATTACGAGTAGATTTGTTGTTACAATAATTGACCAACTTGGAAACCATTTTTCAAGAACCCAAATTCATTTTAAAACTGATGTTTAGAGAGAAATGCTGTTTAGTGTAGTATGGCGAGTTCCAGGCAGGGAAGGGAAATAGGGTAAGCTGTCAGTTTCTGAGAGTTTTCGCTTCACACACTCATTAAACCAATTACAACTTTATTTCCTATGCTGTTCGAGCGCAATCAGCAGCAGGTGTTCACTCGAAATGCATTTTAAAAATTCTTTATTTTTTTATTATAAGCTATTTAAATAAACCGACGGGTTGCATCACGTAAGAAATCTTTTCCATGACCATAATTCGGTGCAGTAGAAAGGAATAAAGCGTCTCAAAGATTATGTCGTGGAGTACAAGAGAAGTGCTCCGAAATCTGCAAGTTCCAGGCAAGCATCACCAGAGGGCTCTCTACTAGGCCCTGCAGTTACGCTCAGCACCTCCGCCCCGCAGCGGCGGTGGACGAGGGCGATAACGGAGGGCGACGACGCGCCAACGAGGGGCGGGGGCGAGGCGAAGGGCGGCCGCCGCAGATGCCAAGGGCGAAGGGCGAGCTTTCGCCGCCCGGCGGCGGTGGCGTCTGCGGGTGGGTGCGCGCCAGAAGTGCATTAACCTAAAAACCGCGGGGTCGACTTATCGAGCCGCCGCCGCCGCCGCCCCTGCCACGCCCCCGGGGGCCCGGCGCGGACTTTGTTAATGCCACCGCGCAGAGGTCGCGCTGCCGCCGCCGGCTTTCAATGCCTCGTTCGCCCCTCCCCGCCCACGCCGATGAAAGGCGACGGCGCGGCGTCCGGCGCCCGCCTCCCGCGTCGGAAAAGGCTCCTGGGACGGGCGAAGTGCCAAGTTAGATGCCACTACTCTATACTCCGATTTAAACGTAATGCTTCTTCAAGATCACGAGCTGCAGTGGGGGTCTTCCAATCGGGAGTTTCGTTGCAGCTCAAATTTTTATCCACAGTGTCCGTCTCCCCTTCCCACTCGATACCCTGAAGGGACACTACGCTTTAATCGGAATAGTTCCTGCTGTATTGATCTAGTTTTGACACACTCCGTACTTCATCAGTTGTTTAGTGTTTATCATAGATTTCACATTATTAGATTTAGAGTAGTAATGCCCTCCCGCGTGAGTGATCGCTATCCACGCTTAAGGGCTAAGATTCGTTTCCTGGAAAGAGTAAAAGCAGTTCGTAACTTCCGCAAAAAATGTTGAGTATCTCGCTGCCTGGGGCAGAAGGGTAACTGCTATGGGCACAGGTGCTACTGAGTAATGGCTTTCGTGCTATGAAGGGTGATACTCGTTGGGTCAGTTGGTGTAGCAACTGACCGAGCCTTTGGCTCTTTCTGGCTGGATGAGGAAAATAATGGCAATCTTCCTCACTTCCTCCAAATTACCTAGAATGTCTTACTGTCGCTTCTGCTCCTCTCCGGTGATATCGCCAATTAACCTTTGGACTGCTGATGACTACAAATAAAAACAAAAGAGTAAATAGAGTAGTAGCCCCCCTGGGTCATTTGCTCATGTTAACAAGAAGCCTCGTAAATAATAGGGGTCTAATGGCCAAATGACTCCTCAATGATGTTTTCTATCCTTTCAACTGCCTAGTAACTTCGACCTACCCTTCAGTTAATTTGAATATTTTGCGTGAGCAATGGAACAACACAGTTAATCTACACTCTCAAACTGTTTTTTCTCTTAAATCACCCCTTTTTTCCTGTCCATTATCTCCACTATTTCAAAATTTTCTTGCCCTGGAAAACGAAATCGTTCATTTTTTATTCATTTTTCATTGCTAGGAATGAACGGTATCTACGACTACTCACAGATTTTGGGAACGCCTTCACAATTTCCTTAACTTCGACCTACGGTAGTACATGCACATATTTCAACCGTGAAAGACCGATTAGGTAGTTCGCCTTCCAGTTTCTTCTCTCACACGAGGGAAAGTATCAACGAAGCAACAACGAACTACTATTATCGTGCGCGCAAAACAAAAGCATGTTGCACATCCAGGCGGAGGCGGTGGCGATGGAGATTGTGTTATTAGAGGGCGAGGGATGTGGGGACGTTCCCCAACTCCCGGAGGAAGCTGCAGTAAAGCGTCTCGACTGATCGCCTGGCCGGGGGGGGGGGGGGGTGAGTGCGTGGGCTGCACGCGCAGTTGGCCGCCCAACCGAGTGGGGCCCTCGCGTTTAATCGGCCGTGGTGGACACGGGAGGCCGACGCGGAGGCGGAGGGGTGGAGGATGGAGGCGGTGATGTCGCTGGCGGAGGCGCTAGTGACGAGACAGCTGAGGAGTCGTGGCACCAAAAGCTAGAATGATCTCTGGCAATGTAGAGGGACAATGTCTAGGGAACTCCAATCAAGATGTCTTTTTTAACGAATGTCGCTTTACTATTTCATTTATCATTAAAAAGTATTTATTACATTCAGTAATGTTGTTGGGGCCCTCACGTATAGCTCATTGGTCAGCGTGCTCGCTTTCCAAGACGCGACCCCACGTTCGATTCCCGGTCAGGCAACATTACAGTGTTTTCCTTGCAATGTTCCATATTGTTATGTGACGATGAGAAACTCACTTCCCAGGTTGAGAAGACCGGTATACGGCGTAGGGATGTATACGTGCTAACCACACGTAACCCGTTACCCTGCAAGGCATTGACGCCGCTGGTACAGGTGGAGGATTCTTCAGAGGCTACTGCGCCAAAGTTCATACATACAATGTTGTTGGCAACTCAAATGCATAATTTATTTATTTCTAACTCGAATTACGTTTAACCGCCTCTTCGCGAATAAAGATTCTCGATTCTCGGTTTGAAAACACCGGATTAAATAGTAAATCTTCAGGGGGTAAAGGGTGTTTCCAATTCCCCAACCAGCGAGAAAGTTCCAGAGAGAACCTCCAGAGGTTTCGGAGTGCGTCACTCGGCAGGCGGCGGTGGCGGTGGCGATGATGGTGGTGAGGTGGAGGTGACGGCGGAAGCCCCCGGCGCGGGAGAGGAGGCGCGCAAGACGCGCGCGATCGCGCAAACAGCTGACGAGCGGCGAAACGGCGGCGCGGACGGACGAGAGCAGTGGTTCGCCGCTGAGCCGTGCCGCGCCGCGCGTATTTATTGCTCCGGCCGGTGCGGGGGCGGAGGGCGCCCCCTGCGGCGCCGGATGTCTACCCGACCGCCGGGCGGCCAGCTACGGCGCGGCGCGGCGCGGGTCGGTCGCGGATGCGGCGAGAATGGGAGCAAGGAGAGGGAAATTGTGGCTGCAAGGAGTAAGGGCGACTTGAAAAGAAAGTCTCCGTATCGATATATATCAATGGATCCAATATATTATTTTCAAGCCATAGTTGTAAGTTAGAAAATTTCAACAATAGAAAGATTTCATTAATTGATGTTATAACAATGAAGCAATTTTCAGAATGAGTGAGTCGTTTTAATGATTCAGTAGATTCAAAATGCAGGAAATCCCACTCGATTTAATTGACAATTTCGACTATAACATCTTCCAAGAATTATTCATCGTCAGTGTGCTGTGTCCTAACTCAACTACGCATATTTGTATGATAATCTATGTTCCAAACGTCTGAAAAGTAATGTTTTGACATTCTCTTCTAAACAGAAATCCTAGAAAGTGATCACTAAATAAATTTAACTTGTCGCATGTACTCATTGACTAGCTCACTTGTGTCTTCGGTGGTGTGGTGTGGTTAGCGTATCGGGCTGTTTCACCCGACTTTGTAGATTTACTACATTGAAAAGATGTATCTCGACTAAATTTAAATCGCTAATTTCGTCGCCCGTGCAATGCATTCCTTCTCCGCTAGATGGTGAAAGGAGAGTAGCAAAATTTGCGTGGTCAGACGGAAAAGCAGGCTTGATAGCCTGGCAATGAGTGTCGCCACGAAAAATAAGGCATCATTGAATTACTTCTTTGAGCAGTTTTATAGACGAGAAAGTAGATTATCTCGCGTTTCCGACCGCTTTAACTGATATGTTCATTAAGGTTCGTAAACGTAGTATATGTTTTATCACGGGAAGTGGCAGTGTTCTTCGCCCACGGGATAGTGAGATACGGGGCCAACTTATACGGCGGTTACCTGGTTTCCCTTATCCAGGTATCTCCGACCAGAAGGACACTACCCAGCCGGAACAAGTTCTCGACTGGTCTCCCGAAATGCTTTCTATGCTCCCAATTTGTCTTCTGAAATGTGTGGTAGTGTAGCGTAGTGTGTGATGTGTGTAAGGAGTGACGATAGGACAAGGAAGAAGATGTAAAGATCACACGCGGTCTGTGGTCGGTTTCTTATGTACTGCTCCAGCATTCGCCCGGTATTGATCGATAAAAACAAAGAAATCTACCGATTTTTTCTTCTTAGAAATCTATCGATGAGAGCTTCCGGCAGCTGAATTCGACCAAGTGATGTACATTGAGTCGAAAAGTCCGCTCCGTCTGGATTCAAACCCTAGGTCCTAAGAGGCAATGGCATCAGTTGATACCATGAGCCACTTCAGCCGGTACAAGAAAATAGAGAGAGACTGGTTATTAATTTATATTTAATGTTGAACAATATTTAATATAATTCTATTCATGAATTTTCCGGGTATTAGTGGCATTAATGTAAGAACGCCGGAGAACAAACTGTCCAACTGAAGTAAATTCATAAATATATTTAAAGAGAAAAATAGATATTTACTTCGTGAAGCGTTTGTTACGTACACTATGTGATCAAAAATACCCGGAAATGTCCAAAATGGTGTTATGGCGTGGTCGTGTTTTTCATGGAGGGAGCTTTCACCTCTTGTTGTTTTGTGTGGCACTATCACGGCACCGGCCTACGTTAGTTTTAAACACCTTCTTGCTTCTGTTGAAGAGCAATTCGGGGAGGGCTTCTTTCAACACGATCGAGCCCCTGTTCATACTGCACGGCCTATGGCGGAGTGGTTACATGACAATAACGTCCCTGTAATGGACTGGCCTGCACAAAGTCCTGACATGAATCCTATGGAACACCTTTGGGATGTTTTAGAACGCCGACTTCGTGCCAGGCCTTACCGACCTACATCGATAGCTCTCCCCAGTGCAGCGCTCCGTGAAGAACGGGCTGCTATTCCCCTAGAAACCTTACAGCACCTGATTGAATGTATGCCTACGACAGTGGACAGTATTGAATTTCAACAATACCGATGGAGGGCGCCATGAACTGGTAAGTCATTTTCAGCCACGTGTCCGGATACTTTTGATCACATAGTGTACGTACAAGAAAGAAGCGGCTACGTTTTTTTTATTAAAAAATTAGCTACGCCTTCAAGAAAATAATATGTATGACATCCTTACTCTAAAATCATTTATCTTTAATTTTCTCTCTAAATACCCGCAGGAGTTATATTAATATTACACACATTACTTCAGATGCAACAATTTTTTAATAAAATTGAAACCTGTAGCCTAGGAGACAATAAATTTTAATACAAATATTCTTTAATTTTAATACAAATATTCTGTACTTAAAGAATAAAGAACAAAAATTGCAATACTTCACCAGATTAGATGTTCTTTTCCGAGAAAATTTGCTTTCTCACATCTTGTACGTACCTGCAAAAGAAAAAAAAACATTTCTAAGCAATTTGTAAACATTATAAATAACGAAATACAACATTCATTTCCAATCACTTCCTTGTTCGTGATAATACATCACAAATTTCCCCATGCTCGAATGTTTCCATTGTGATTCACGCTGTCGGAAACATATCAAAAGTCGACAGTGAATTTGTCGACCTGAATTTCAATATAAAATTACATGTTACAGGAAAACGCGGTAGTGTTCGACAATCTTTCCGACCAGACGCGGGGGCTCTCAACACTGTTATTTCTTTCACGCAATCCCTGAAAACCCGGACCCCGCTATCGGGCGCGTCGTGACTACGAACGTATCGACATACACGCGTCCCCCACGCGGGGGGCAATCTGTAAGCACACGCGTTATGAAAACACGATTTGCCCTCGCCCTCCGCGCCGCTGCTGCGGGTGATAAGGAGCGGGGCGCGGGAGGAGCGGTGCGTGAACGACACGGCGCCCGGCGCGCCCTCGACAAGACAGGAGCTGCTCGCGGCATTTCGCCGATACGGGGTCGTCTGCGACTGGTCGCCCGCGCCTCCCTCTCTCCGCGCGATAGCTCCCCGTATTTCCCTCGACACGCCCCTCGTCGCAGGCGTGTCTAAGCGGCGCGCGTCGCCCCGGGCGCAATGGACCATGTGACGTACCACGACCGCACCTCGGCGATGGAATTAATGATTCGGGGGAAGAATGGACGAGGAAAGCGTGGCAGGTTGCACAAAAGTGTCATTTTTGTGTCGAGAGTGTAGTCTTTTTCTTTGTGATAGGTCAGGATTCGTGATCTATGAAGTCAGGGCTTAGTAACTTTGATTTAGCAGCCCATTTCAACATTCGTGAATATGGCTTGCGAACAATGTGGGAAACTAAATATCCTGGAAATATAATCATCTTTTACTTTTATTTTCCTGTAACGGCATCTGAGATTTTGGATTTGATAAATATTATTGCGGAGAGTGATGAATAATACCTACATTATCCACGCCATGCAATTCTGTAAATATTTCACAGAAATACGAACATGGTGCGATATACCTATTAAACTCAGAAATAAACTGAAGAACGAATTTGAAAATCATTATGATATTTACAAACTTAGAAAATAGAAAACATGAATATTAACAAACAATCACTAAAAATGTATAAACGGAGTAGTATTGACATAAGTTTAGTACAGAATTTTCAACCCAACTTTTATTGCCATTTACAAGACATTATAAAGATAATTAATAATTTTTCACCTTCATTAAATTGTACTACATGTTCGTTGAATTGTATTATTCGTTCAGTCACAACATAAAGGACGTCAAAAAACCATATTCAAAATCACCTCCTTTTACGAGTTCTCGGTGATTCAGTGTAAAAATTCTAGCTCGCACCGAAATGGCAGTGTAATAATATGACAAAATCAGAACAGATTAACTGGTCACGGTAATGAATTATCGGAATATCATCGCAGCTATTATATTTAAAAATAAATGCATATCTGGATGAGATAATAAAAATAGAGAACTAATTATAAATTGACATTATAATTTGAAATAGCAATTATATAGATCATCGAGCGGCAGAATTATCAATTAAAACTGAAATAATTGGTGGAGAGGCCCATTCAAATTTAATACGATTCGTGCCTCGGTGTGCATATTATCACTGATCCAAAAACCATAAAACACATTTCCATATCAAACGCTCTTTAGAATAACAGAAAAATGAAGTTAGTCAACGGCCATTATTTTGGGTAAATTTAGAGACGGACTCTCAAATATCGTACAAAAATAATGTACACTGGGAAACATTTTATTGGGGAAACAGTTCTATAATTTTGGCCGATTTGTCACACAGGAAGAGATATTTGTGAGACTTTGAAAAGCACTGCGTGAAAAAAAACACATAGATGTATGCCCGTATAACTATTTAATAATAGACAATAGGTACTAGGCGTGATGTTAAAATGACAGAAAAAAATATAAAATGTAACAATATCGTTAAATGTAATCGTTCTTGCAAAAAGAAATAGTAGATCAATTTGCTATTTCTCGCTTTTTAAAATGTAAACGAAAATTCAAAATCAAACAACATCTTATTGATGCTTATTCTTCTTCACAAAATCATATTACTGTGCTTAAGTTCATTTTCCTCCATGGGAATTTTCTATAAATTGCAAAGCAACTTTAGTCTCAACTGCAGAAACGACGGAAACGAGGAAAGTGCGGCGTGGCGCCACGGCGGCGCTGGCGGCGCCCTCCTTTACGAGAATCGCGGGCGGCGTGGGCGTGGGCTTGTTCTCGACAGTTGTGCCAACCCTCCTCGAGCGGGCGTCGAGTCGGCGGCGCGTACATGACGCGGCGTCAGTGCCAGGCGACGCGAACGGCGGCGGCGGCGCACCGACGTCACGAAACCGCCTCCCATGCTTCGTTAGAGTTACCATCTTCGTTTTGCGCGCTTAAAACGATTTCCCCCAGTTCACGCACTTTTGTTTAGAGCTGTCCTCTCTAAATGTTCCAGAAGCATCTACATTTTCCACAATATTGCTTTGTCAGAGTTATCAACTACTCGTACGACGTACTTGTTTGCCGGTTGTCATTTTAAGCTTGTGATTCTTTCATCTTTTAGTATCTGTCACTTCAATTAATATCCTTCTTTTTGTGCTCCATTTCTGTAGTTCTTCTGTGCGATAGATAGTAAGCTTCAGCCGTTTATACTCGTCCCCTGCTTCTTCCTCAGTCATGTATTCGTATTGTTTGTTGCTAGTATAATGTTGCTTAATTACCAAGGCGCTTATTTTACAATCTTTATCTCAATAAATTCTCCCCTGTTTACCCTGTTTCATTTCTTATATTATTTTTACCTTGGCGCCTCCACATTATTAGTCTCTGTTTACTCCAAATCTTGCTATTATGTGCTCCGGACTCTAGATCTTCCACTGAAGCGTTCTTTATTCTCTTTCCTTTTTCCATTGCTTCCGCGTCACCTCCTCTCCACATGCTTCGTGTCGCGGTCTTCGCTCGTTACGCCGCCGCAGCGGCCGCCGCCCTCCCTCGTTACTGACGGTCGCCAAATAAACGAAGGATTATACAAACGCTGGCGTAACAGCCGCCGCTCCAAACAAACACGGCGCCCGGGAGGCGCTGGCATCCATCTGGCCACTGGTTAGCGCGCTGCCGCGGCGGCAGCGACGGCGGTGGCGGAGGAGGTGGAGGGGTGGCGAGGAGGTGGAGGGGAAGATGGAGGAGGTGGAGGTGGCGGAGGAAGCTGAAGAAGCAGGAGAAGAGAAGGTGGCGCAGTAAACAGGATGTGGAGGTGGCAGGTGGAATCAAAGGAAGTGGAGGAGGCGTAGGAGTTGGCGATGATGATTGGTGGCGGTAATGATCGGTGGTGGTAATGGTTGGTGGCGGAAATGGTTGTTGTTGTTGTTGTTGTTGTTGTTGTTGTTGTTGGTGGTGGTGGTGGTGGTGGCGGCGGCGGCGGCGGTGGAGGTAATGGTAGAGGTGTTAGTGTTGATGTTGGAGTTGGTGGTTGTAGTGGAGTTGGAGGTAGTGGAGTTGGTGGTGGTGACGGTGGCGAAGACGGCAGCAAGCTGGGGAGGAGGAGGCGGTGGCGGCGGCGGAGGCGGCGACTCCCCACTGCCCAAACGCCCTTCTTCGCCCGTGCGCCCCCGCGTTGCGCCTGAGCTCAGAGCACGCCGAGGTTAACAGCCTCTGTCCTCTTGAAGTTTCACATCTGGATACGGTACTCGCTATTTGACATTCCGGCAGGTCGGAAATACTATGAAGTATGTGTGTGCGTAGGGGAGGAGGGAAGGGGGACGACTAAGCGGTATGATGCGGTAGTAGTATTTACAAGCGAGAAGTTTAAAGGGGCACAAGAAACTGTAGAAATACTACGACAAGGTTCCCTGCTAGGAAAAACCTTGATTATTATAGTCCAGTGAAGAAACATTTTTAAATAGTTTGAACGAAACCAAGACTCCAAAATATTACTAATGCAACGTAATAAAAATATTATTAAAAATAAATTGAATTCATCATCTCATCCCTTTATTTTCTGGTACGTTAAATGTAATTGACGTACGTCCATGGGCGTAAAATAATAGATATGCTTAGGCGAAAAACTATCTTTCAAATTTTGTGAAATGAGGCAATGTTCTGGTTTGTTTCTAATGAATTTTGTTGCACTTTCCGTAATCTCGATTTTATTCATGCTCAGAAATTTCATTTGGTCACAGAAAAATTTAAAAATATATTCTATTGAGATGGAAATGTATATTCAAATTTTTCCTGTTTATGCTTTATTGATGTTGTGATCTGCAGGGAGTGTTACATAAATGAATGATTTCTTTTACTGTACGTTATGTAGTAGAATGCCTGGTTTATTTTCCAGAATCGCTTTGTAAGTATGAATAGGATGGTCATTCACAATTTGCACTGATTATTTTCTATGACCGGGTTTGGCTTTGAATTCATAATAAGGGATGATTTCCTTTTCTCCCTGTGGCCAGTGGTTGGTTGGTAGTGGTTGGTGTACAATATTTGCAGTCAGATTATTATTATTATTATTATTATTATTATTATTATTATTATTATTAATGTAGTAGAAGATAATGTAGAGAAATATGACGATGGAGCAATGGAGAAATGTAAGGCAGGAGAAGAGTGAGGGAACCTGCCCGATTCGCCCACCACAATGTCCGCACGGGCTGACCGAAATTTGAACCACCACCCCTCGAGCTGGAGCGCTGCTGCGCTGACCGCTAGCCCAGAGGCCGCCGCTGGTTAATGGTATCGTGAATTTCCGTTCCCCATCGAGTGGAAAGTTATCACGGGAGAAAGACTTTTCTGAATACGCGCTGCCGTGACAGTCGGGCGGAGCGCGCCGCACAAACGCTCGTCGGAAGATTAAATCTAAATCCCGATCCGGAGCGCGCGCCCGCCAAAGCAGCCAGTCAGCGCGGCGCCATTTGCGCCGGCGGAATGCTTTGGGGGCGCCACATCAAAGGACGCGGCCGTGCGCGACCGCGCGTCCACTGACAGCTGATGGACACAGTTGACTTTGTAAGGGAGGTGACTCCTTCCGCCACGCTGGATCACAATCGACTGCGCCGCCCGCCGCTTGGAAGTTGGCAACACTGCCCACCGGCTGCGGCGGGGATGTGTGGTGGTGGTGGTGGTCATGGTGTTGGCGATGCTGAGGGAGATGTGGTTTGTGATTGGGTTCGTGGAAAGAATTACCAGTAGAAATAAATGAATGTGAAGGAGTAAAATGGTTTGGAGGTAGTGGTGGTAGTTGGTGGTGGTGGCGAGTATGGTGCGACAGCGATGAAGAGATCAGTGAGGACTGGAGTTGATGGTCGCAGCAAAGGTCGAGTTGGAGGATTGACTAAGAGGCGGGATGTGCAGAAGAGTTTGGTATCAGAAGCATTGTATGTTCTACGGGCGCAAAAGAGATGAGTGAGCGCAGGAAGAGGGAGTGACGCGAGAAGGGAAGGTGAGGATGGGAGGAGGCGACGAATGTAACGAGAGGTGTGGAGTAACGAGGATGTAACAGGGAAATGGGATGAGGCGAAGCCTGAATTCTATAGGATTCAGAGGCAAAATAGAACGCGGGTTTGGGCAGTAGGGCTATTGAGTAGCTCGAGGACGGAGTTACGTGTGGTCGGAATAGTGAAGAGTTGGAGCGTCAGTGCTGTCGGATGTAACGAAGTGGTGTAGGGTGGCAATAAAGTAGCGGGGACTTGGTATAACTATTCAGTAATGAAGAAAGGAGGGTGTGTGATGAGACGTCGATATTGCGGGGAAATGGTTTATGAAGGAGGAGGTGCAGGGGGTCGAGGCGCGGCAGGAGGTGTTATGACGGGGTGTGTGTTTAGCGGGTGTCGGTGAAGCGGGAAGGCAGTGCAGTAGGGAGGTGATGTAGCGAAGAGGCAGTGTAGCAGAGAGGCGGTAAAGTGCAGAGTCAGTGTAGAGGGACGTTGATGTGCCTGGTCAACGATGTACCCTAAACACTCTTTATGTGACAGGGCGAAACGGGTAAGCCGTGAAGCTGGAGCGCGGGGTAAGTGAACGACATTGTAGTGGCAGAGTGGAAGGGCGTTGGAACAACTGGGCGACGTCCTGCTGAGAATCGGGGCGATGGCACGAGCGGGGTGTGGATGTGGCGGAGTGGCAGAGGCAGCAGGGACGGCTGCGGTGGCTGGTGCGGCGAGGGCGACCGTGTCAACTGGCGCTAATGGACGGAGCGACGGCTCTCGAGAGTCACCCCGCTTCGCCCCGCTCCGCCCCGCTCTCCCCGCTCCGCCCCGCGCCACTTACACGCCTCGCCGCGCGCGTCTGTGCTCAACAGTCGTTCGCCTGTGTCTCTCTCTTCTCCCCGCGCCCTCTGCGGTCTTCGGCTTCGCTCCCACCACAGGCTGGACTCCGTCAGGCGCTCATCCAAAGGCTTCCGGCTCGTCCCCGTTTCATTTCGGGTTTTAACGCGCAAGGCGTACATAATACACCTGTGTCTTTGGGTTTTCTTCTTCCTTATTATTTTAAATTTTCCATCTGACGGTGCCCTTTTGTCGTCTTTCAACCCCTTTCAATTTACACCTATCTTCAAGCACGCATTGCAGGGTCGACATAATTTTGCTAAAAAATAGATTGGGGTATAAGTCGAAAAGCACACAAGAAAAGTTTCAAAATCAATCATTAATTTCAAATTTGAAAATGGTCATTATTACGTTTTCTTCTCCAACATTATAACAAATGCTTATCCAACTTTATTACGGATTCCTTCGCTTGTAATATTTGCCATTACCGCGACGTGTATATCAAGAATTCTATTTATAACGTGATTTGAGAATAGCTCACGTAAAACATGAAACATTCAACTGAAACTTTGAATGAGCATTTATAAATAGGTTTTTGCGACATTGTTAGTGCTGTTAAATGTTGCAAATCAACACAAATGCAAACTTTGGAAAACGCTTGCTGAATATTGAATGGAAGCCTTCAATACAAAAATCTGCAAAGCATCCTTGTGCGAGTTTTCGCTTTGTGAATATTTAAGTTGAGTCGTAAGAAAACTAACCTTTACGAACTTCACAACGTCAAAGGAAACCCTGAATAAACTGACATTCATTATAATGACAGTCGTATTCTTTTCCATCGCAGAGAAAGTGGCATTACCAGACCTTTTAGTACATTTGTTAATGTTACTTGTCATGCAGAAATTCACGCTGAACGTATGTCACGAAGCACGGTTGGCATTAATGAGACTGCCAGACTTTTTTATGAAGGAATCGTCACGGGTTTTTCTGAATAGACAAATATTTTAGGGGAAATGAAACAACAAGTTTTAACGAGTGTGAGGTACGAGGGATTACGTTGCAGGCTGTAAACGTACTCATATGTTTATCATTTAGACAGGGGTTGTTATGTACTGCAAGCTAGGACGCTAATAAAAGTGTCCCTGAAAGGAGGGTATGTACTAATGCCATGAAAGTTCTTTCTTTCTTCGCGTAGCACGCAACAGCTTGCGAGCTCAAAACCCTCCGGCTAAACACAATTAGCTATTCAATTCTTCGTGATGATAATTGTCACTATAGGGATTTGTAAAGCAGATTTGAAAAAAAGTAAAGTTTTAATCAGAACTTTTTGACACGCGATGAGAATATAACTTCAGACAGTGAAGTAAGAAAACTAATTTTATAGTATACGCGATAAAGCACTGTCTAAAGCACTAGTTTGTTTAATTCCAGCACACGTATCATAGCTGTAAAATTGAGTGATTTGGACCCGCATGTTGTGATTGGAATGTGTAAATGACTTTTTTCTCAGTGGAGATAGCAAATAAAAGTTATTTTTCGTGTTCGAGTGAAAAGATCTATGTTTAAAAGAGTATGACATGTAACATTTATGAATATAAAGTATTAATTCATCAATACCAAAAGGAAATGGCCAATAAATTGAACTTGTTGAAAGAATTGTCTCTCCCCCCCCCCCCCCCCCCCGACTGTGACATGAAACCGGGAATTCTGGTTCACGCTCAGTTGCTGTAATGAGACAGGGGGTGACAATTAAATTATTTTCACATCATATACTATTAAAATTGTGAGGAAAAATGTAAATCTGTGTTGTTTAATTAATTATTCATTAATTATAAATACCATGAGTATCCTAGACATGTATTCAAAGTCATTCTAAAAATGTTAATTTTTTATATCTTCCAAACTCGATGGGATTTCAAATTTTCATATCTACCGAACTCGATTTCTCTTACTTTCCAAACATTACGAAAGTTCAAACATCCTCAGTTATAATTTGAAACGAAAGAGTTTCCTCGGTGTCTGTAAGCTCAAATAATCGAAATTACTCTAAAACCGTTTCCAAATGATTTTCCACTGAACCCTTTCAAACCCCGGTGAGGCAGCATCATCACAAGGTTCGACGAGGCCCCTGCCCTCCCACCGCCACGCGCGAGGCCCCGTCAGCGAGCGCGGGCCGAGCAGCGGGCGCGCCATCTGTGCGTGCGCGGCGCGAGTGCACTCGAGGTGCAGGCCCCGCGCGGAGTTTGTCAGCGGCAGCCGGCGCCGGCGGGGAGGGGGGGGCGCAACATTTGATGGACGAAGCATTTTCACGAGCCCTCCCCTCGGCGCGGGCGTCTAGTACCCGGTGCTCCGCGGCGGGTGATTCACGCCGGCGAGGAGGAGATCGCGGGTGGCTGCAGGGGCGCGCGCGGGCAGGAAAGGGCGAGGAAACTGCCTTCCTACTGCTTTCCTTACTTACTTCGGTCACGAACGCCACCGTTTGGTTGGTATCATAATATTGCCGTTCATGTATGGAGAATGGTAATTGAACGTGTATTATAATGTCTATTTTACACGAAAATGCCATCAAGGAACGAAACAGATTCTAAAATATTAATAATGAGTACAAATTATTACAAAAATTAAATGAACGCGATTGAAAATAAAAATGGCGCTGATTTATGACTGGTAAATGCTTTTTAGAGTAAATGAGTTCTGGAGAGACCTAATTTCACACAAACTCGTTGAAATTCAATATTTGCATTCAACTGAAGAATTTGCGCATTGCACAAGAAAGTATCATTTTGCAAAGTGATAAAATGAGAGCTTTTAAAAGTTCGACCCATAATTTCATTTATATGGCACATTAGGCCACATTTTATATTTCGCTTGGGGTCTAAGTGCATTAGGGGTTAATTCAATCTGACCGGTATCTAGAAGAACAGTTCATTTCATTTCTTTGTACAAGAGCTAAAACTCACCTTGTATTAGAATAGGAACGAATGTTATTTTGGCATATGCCTTGCTGTACCTCTACGACAAGGAGGTTGCAGTTCGTTGGATTGATAAGGTAAGAAAAGTTTTAACGAGATATAGTACGTCCGAAACACACGGAGCAGCAGTTAAAGCTGAACAGATGGCAACATACTTGTAGTTTTCAGGTGCTTGACGTTACGCATCAACTATGAAACAGAGCAAACATCTCTCAAATTGACTTCCATCATATCAACTGCCAACCAAGAACTTCCCTTAAATTATTTAGAAACAATAAAGATTCCTCGATATTTTCGTTACAGCATAATAAATTTTATTTGAGAAATTCTTCAATATCCTCTGCATATTTTCTTCAGTTTATAGAATTCATGTATGTGTCTTTATTTTTACTGTTAGCACCGTAGGAAATACATGCACGAGGAAAACCCAAGAAGGTATTCGCGGCTGAGTTAGATGACAATAACTTCGATTTTGATGATTGCGAGTCTGGAAGACAAATTAGAATTACAAACTCATCGTTTCCTATATCGCGGACGCGATTGTTTATATTACTAATAATCTAGCTGGTTTCAAAATCATAACTGTAGATTTTGTATTCTGTCGCAACTTAAAATTACTTAAATGTACTTCGAACATTTACGCAAATATATATATATATATATATATATATATATATGTATATATATATATATGTATATATATATATATATATGTATATATATATATATATATATATATATATATATATATATATATATATATATATGTGTGGGGGGGGCGCATCTTTACTTAAAACACATGGCTTGACTAATGAAACTAACACAAAATCATCTATTAACCAGCTCCTTCAACAAACGGGCTTTCGAGAAGGTGGCGTCGCGGGTCGTTTGGCGAGGCCTGCGCCGTCGTGCGGCGGAGGCGCCTGGGCGCAGGGCACGGCCTCCCGTGGCACGGTCCCCCGAGGGCCGGCGGGGCCTGCTTCCTGGCTCGTGCGGGGGCCGCGGGCGGGCGTTTACTGCGCCGTCACATGCAAGTGACGCGAGCCGCGCGACCGGAGCAGCGCGGAGCGACGCACTGTCAAACATCGGCCGCATCCCCGCCGACGAGGCTCCACAGGCGGCGCGCGCATCTCCCTGGGTCACTGGACGCCAAGACGCACGCGCAGGGGGGACGAATTCGACAGCCAAGAGCTCTTCTGAGCTCCATTAGTAAAATTTATACTGAATCGCAATAAAAATAATAGTAACGAAACGTTTCTAGAATTTTATTAATATATGTATCTTGACTGATGATTGGTAACATCTCAAGAAAAAATGTAATACAAGTGATAAGTATAGTGATGCAAAAAAGTAATAAAAATGTATAACAAGATGAGACTGAATTATTATTATTATTATTATTATTATTATTATTATTATTATTATTATTGTAATTATTTTGATGATGAAGTATTTTTTCCAATTGTTTCATACTTCGAGAATTTCTTAAACACGTATTTCGTCATTGGAACACTGCCATTACTCAAGTGATTACTACGGTATCAGCATTCTTTCAGAAATGTTGATTTGTGAAATCTTGAAAAGAACAGGAAAGAATTTAGTTGAAGGAGGTTAAAGAGCGATAACTTAGATGTGCACTCAGAGAAAGAATGTGTCCCAACGGTTTAGTGAATGAGATTATGA
Organism: Gryllus longicercus; assembly: GCA_038098605.1. Classification (NCBI taxonomy): domain Eukaryota; kingdom Metazoa; phylum Arthropoda; class Insecta; order Orthoptera; family Gryllidae; genus Gryllus; species Gryllus longicercus. The sequence continues at coordinate 5,377,011 of JAZDUA010000031.1, forward strand.
TGGAGCCTGTGATAGCGTAATATTTGTGAGGGAAACAGTACAACTAATCTACGGTAGTATATCAAGACTTTCTTCAAGACCACAATTATCAAATACACTTACTAATACTTTGTATACGTGTATTACTTCGCTGTTAAAGAGAAACTGGAAAACGCACTTCTCTGATTTTCCTCTCTAGAGGCAGCAGCAAACCCAGTTCATGATAAGTAAACATGTAGTTGTAATCTATACACCCGTAATCTGAATATTCGGATAACAATGCTATCCTTTTAATTTTCTCGTTTTCAGCCTTAATGCTTTTATCTTCTTCATGCTCATGTTCATGTTTAAGTCCCATTTTCTTTAGCCTTACACATTTTAACAATATTCCTAATTCGCTAATTCTTTTCGTTATTTATCTAGTGCCTATTTTACGAAGCCAGATCTCAGAAATAATAAGGTTATTGTTTATATCTCAAACAGTGATTACTGAAATTAAATTTCACTACTAATGTAAATATCATAATTGTTGATATGAAATACTAGCTATATTTTACCAAGGATATATTTGCCAAAAAAGGATCACAATTTTCTAACCTAAAGTCTATGGAAAATTTTATTTTTACACCATTAGTATAGATCATTCCCACTCTATTGCACTTCGGCCTACACCCACAACCCTACACCCCACCCCTCAGCCTCACGCACCCCATCCCCACTGCCTCCATCGATCGATGCCAGCGCGCCCCGCAGCCCCACCGTCCACCGGCCAGCCAGCCGGCCAACCAGCCATTCACGCAGCGCGCGCGGCGGCAGCGGCGGCGGAACCACAAAAAACCGACGCCTGTATTGTTTTCAATTACCGCGCAGTATATCTATTACCGAGAAACCTCGGACGGCGAATGCCGCTGTCAGTGCGGAGGCCGCATCACTTTTTATTCCGGCAATAAAACGGGCGTCCGCCGACACCGAAACTCACTCGCGCGCGCCGCGCCAAGAACGCAGGCGCGAGCGCCCGCTGGAGAATGAATATAAAAATTTACGTCGCGAACCTCCCCTCCCGCGCCTGAGTCCCTCCCGGGAAGCCCGGCGGGTGAATTACTAGTTCATATATAATACAATGAAAACCATTTTTATAAAGCGCCATTTTTCACGATACTGTCGGGGTGCCGCAAGGGCCGTGTGGCGAAGTATATATATATATTTTTTTAGAAAAAAAAATGTCCTGCGTGCCCGGGCGATGAAACACATAGATTTGGGCGCCATTATAAAAAGGCCGCTCGGTGGCGGCGGCGAGGGCGTTTATCTGCGATGAAACGGCGCGAGGGCACGCAGCCGGCCGCCGCCCCCTCCTCCCGGCTAATTACCGGCACACGCCCAGGCACGCATTAGCATACGCCCGCGCACGCCCCCCTCACGCCCCCTGCGCACGCCCCCGCCCCAGAGCCTGTCATTAGGCGGAGGCCGCCGTGCAGTCCCTCGCGGCCGCGACCCACTGCGTCCCCGTCACGTCGCGACGCCGTGCCGCGCCGCGCCGTGCCGCGCCGCACCGCGCCGGGGAGTTTTCCGCAAAGCTCCGACTAGAGAGAGTGGGAGAGGCCTGGGCGGTTTACGGGGGCTCTATTTGGATGGAGGAGTGGATAAGCGGCGTATGAAGGCTGGGTGAAGATGCTGATTATATGATATGATTGTGCTATGGGAAGGATACATGCGAATTTACATATACGTAGTCAAGAATATGAGATCATTTTTGTTATGTACAACCTTGTTTTTGGACACAAGTTATACACAAGTGATAAAACGCAGGTATAATGTACAACATATAGTTTAAAATAGTTTTGTCTTCTGTAGGAAGTATTCTGTGGGATCAATAGCGCCGAGAAGAGAAAAGATATTTTTACAGAAGGAAGCCATCTAAAGAGAGATCCAAAATAACCGGTTAGTGAAAAATTACATTCACATGTATTTCATTTTAAAGAAGATAATATTTTTGTTGTAAAAATAGCATTGGAGAATTATTGAAATGAATTTCTTAAAAAATAAATAAATAAATAAATAATTCAACCTGAAACATGTTGTAAAGTCTACCGACTCCTATGGTTGACCCTGTGGATCAGTACGACGAGAGGTTTACATGATCTACAGTTGCTGAAAATTATCGGCTAAAACACTTCTTTACGAAAGGCTTTTGAAAACAAGTATAAAACACCGATATAAATTGCACAACAAATGTACTTTCTGAAGCTGACAGGGCGATCACAGTTAACACAATGTTGATTATCGTTTGAATTGTTTCGACATTTTTTTCCTGTCACAGTGATTAACAAAGTATCAAGAAAGACGTGCACAACAGTTTTAAACAATTCTTTGTAAGCGACGTGTTTCGAGCTTGACAAGGTAAACAAACTATCGAAAGACATATTTTCGCTGTGCCAAATGCCACTTTGACGAAGAGAGAGAACTGTGAACACGTGTGTCGAGTGCAATTGTCGACAAGTTTGAGTACCGTGTCAATTTAAATGGGTGACAGACGTTTGAATAGACCACATGTGCATTATTTCAAAAATACAGCGCAGCGAAAGAGGAAAGGTAGAAACAGGAAACATATCGCTTGCAGATCGTACATGCTAACCTCATTCATACGAGAGACTGTAAAACAGGTACTTCTAACTCCAATGAATTATTCCGTTTACAATTACATGTGTTCAAGAGAAGTATCTACAGCAGTACGCTCACGCTCAACATGTAGCTACCAGAGGAACACCCGCACAGTAGTAATTTTCGAGTTGACAACGTTCAATTAGTGCGAAGACATTTATTTCTTCTTTCATTACACCAGTCCATCGTTTGTCGCCGTCTTTCACGAAGAATGAGAGGTGAAACAAACCGGCGCTCTCGATCGCACTACTCTAGAAGCGACAACAGTTGTGGGTGCCAATCGCAATAAATGCAAATGCGCGGTAGTGATCCTCCGTCATTTATCTCTCGCCGGCCGTTATGACTATTTGTGCGGCAACCAGCGTTGGAGACGGCGAGGGCGGTGGCGGCCTTTTAAGAAGAGCAGCCAAAGGGGAGCCAAGAATTATGGCGGCTTGGGGTAAAAAACTGCAAAGAGGAAAAAGAGAAGGAAAACATAATAAAACTCTTTCCTTAGGATAATCACTGATCACCGCAACCTTAAGCTTGCACCTGCCATCGAATTTCTTGTGAGTGAGTGAGGGAGGGGGCGGGAAAAAAGCTACAACCATGACACTTGCTGTTTTTTCCAATACACCCACACCCTTCATCGAATTTTAAACGGCATCACCAATTATCTGCATAACTTGTGGTTCGTTTCTTTGGTTGCCATACCTGGAATCGTATGAACACTCGCAGCACGGGAAGAGAGAAATATTATTGAAATATTGAACGAAATGTTTCGTTACCTCCCTGTCACACACATGCGCACACAAACACAATCATTACACGCCTCCTTCAGCACAATAATCTCAGCTGTAGATTCTTCCCTCGTCAAGTTCCCCTGTTTCTAATATAGTCCACCGCCTCTCGAATGTTACTTCAACAGTACATACGCTCCTCTTTTTGCTAGCGTGACTGAAACTGCAATTTGTCACACCGTCCCCACATCCGCTTCCGTCATTGCTTGCAAACTGGCCTCAGTGCAGCTGGAAGCGCGCCAGACTCATGTGTTCGAGACCGGGGTTCAATTCTGGACGAGGTCGATGGTTTCGTCGCGAACGCCTGGCATGCATGTGGCGTCATTCGATTTGGTTGCTCACGCCTAAATTAATCTCGACTAGTGTAGCCTCCTCTTGCTGCTATCTTTCAACGGAAAACATAACTGTGCAACGGGCGATCCTCCTGGTTTTCTGTCTTTAGTTTGGCAACGACTACTGAAGAGACGTATGTTGATTCTTGGACCCTGATCGTACCGATTGGAATGGCTGTTGTGCATCAAACTATTAAAGGCGTCATCACACAATAACTATTTTATTTCCCCTCTTATTTCCATCTCCATGACTTCCCGTTTTACCTCTATACTCGTAGGAGAAGAGTTAGAACAAATATGACCAACTTCTAGGGTATTTGGAGGGAGAAGGTGTTCGCTTTAGCTCAGTGAAAATGTGGTAGGAAATCTCAAATTACGAAGTTACAAATGTGACAAGTTTGACATGGTGCTCCTGATTGGCAGACAATTCATTCTGCACTGGTATTTGGTAGGCACATGAACTCTCGGGAGGCGACCTGCCAATGGGCAATGACAATATTGATTTTTTTTATTTTTCATCTAACCAGAGATATTTTGCGATTTTACGACCATGAAGTTTGATTCTTACATGGTAACGCTGATGCACGCCCTGACGCAATCAAAGCTGAACGATAAAGACAAAAAAACTCAATGATGTCATTGCCCGCGTCCAGGACGCCCTCTAAGAGTACGCATACCCGCCAACCACCAACGCAGGATGAGCCTACCAATCACGCGTGCCATGTCAAAATTGTCACATATGAAACTTTGTAATATGAGATGTCCCACCTAAATGGGTACTGACAAAAAGTGATAAAATTCGTCCCACCCTATGTGTCCTAAAAGTGTACAACTTTTAATCAGAACTACCTTGTACGTATCTACACCAAACATGGCAAGCAGCATCACCCGTATTACCTAGCTCTCTCGTCTTCACCCTCAGTCCAGTATCACCATTTCCCGCCTCCGCTCTCATCTCCTCTCGCTGCCTCCGCACCTCCGTTCGCTGCAGCCATCGCCATTATCGCCGCTTCTGGTTCCTGAACGGGACCGCTCGGTTCAATTGGTGGCAGAAGTAATGAATTCGCGGGCGGCGGCGGCGGCGGCGGCGGCGGCGGCGGCGGCGGCTGGCGGCGCCCGGAGCAAGACGCGGCCATTTGCATGCCGCTATGAATAGCAACGCCGCCCGTAAATTTCGACGGCGGGCGGGCGGGCGGGCGGGCGGGCGGGCGGGCGGGCGGGCGGGCGGACGGACGGGCGCGCGGAGACGGACGGGCGGGCGGAGACGGACGGACGGACGGAGACGGACGGACGGACGGACGGAGACGGACAGACGGACGGAGACGGACGGGCGGACGAACGGCGGGCGACGGACGGACGGACGGTACTCGCCGCGGACGCAGGCGCCGCTACCGCCCCGTTAATCGCCCACGAACTAAACGGTGCTCTCCGCCATCGGCGACGAGGCTATTTGCACTGTGACGAATAAATGACACAGTTTAATAAAACTAGAGTATTGAACGCACTGCGTTGGCAATAAAAGACGAAACGTAATTTAGCAGCATTCGATACACTTATACGTAGTTAATTGGGATATTTATGATGTCATAAAGAAGAAGACAATATGTTAGAGGCATATTGTATTCAAAGTGTTTTTTCATTATAATATAAACAAGAATGTTTCGTTCTAAAAGCAATAGTGCCTAATGCAAATATTGTATTAAGACTCTAACACATTGTCTTGTTTATGACATCACAAATATCGTAATTCAGTTATATACCACTATCATAAACATGTTTCACAAATATTGTTTAATTATTTAGCAGGACGTTCTACGTGGAAGGTGTTCGTGGGATTTTGGAACCATCCCAGCATTCTCCTTGTGACCAAGGGAAATCACGAAAATCCCGGTCAGGATGGCCTGCAAGGGGATCGAAACCGGACCTCCCGATTGCGAAAGCTGGTAAACCTGAGAAAAGTGCGAACAGTCATGCATTACCAAGTACTATCTGACACTTTCGCAGAAATACCATTCACACATTACGGAAAGTAATTTATAATTTTTTCAACATTTTTCAACTTTGAACAAATCATTTTGAAATATTACTTTGCCCCACTACTCATCGCTGAAGTTTTGCATGTCTCACATGTATCTTGTCCTCGCAATACTCCCACGCGGGGCGAGTACCTTTCTCAAAGGTTAAGCGACGTAGTTAGGGATGTGTGAATCACGCAGCAATTAATACTCTAGTCATGTTGCAGTTTATCTTCTTTCATCAGTAGGTTGCGCAAAGTTGAGTACAGTTTACATCAACGGCCGTTCTAAAGAACGATTACCCGTGCACGGCACGGAGGCAAGCGGAAGTAGACCTGTTTTCCATTGCCTCCGCCTTAAGTAAACCAGAGATTCCGCAGTACGAGAAGCACAGCAACTGCTGGTTGATACATTTTGTTTGTAGTTTTTATTAACCAAGTTCTATGATTCACATAGAAATTATAGAAATATTTATTTAGATGTAAGGAATATCACACTAATCAAATATACATTTAGATAAATCTGTGTTGGGAGATAATTCACCACAAACATGCTTCTGCAATCTGTTAGATCATTAGTAATATCATCAAACAAATTTACTACTTCGTAATTTAGTTAGTAGCAAACAATGAGTTTGGAATTCTCATTTGTGTTCCAGACTTGGAATTATGCAAATAGAAGTTATTGTTATCTAGTTCTCTCACGTTTAGTTCATTAACACAATCCCCAGTATTATGTAAAACGTAACAACATTCCCTAGGAGATTTAGTTTATGACGTCATGTGAAAGAACAATTACGCAACGCAAATCAATATAACTCAAAGAATGTTCGTCTTAGTATGATAACGTCGTCTAACATGCATCAGCACTTTACACAAATTTGCTGAGGAAGAGGAAACGCTTCGTGAAAGTTTCTTCCCCCCGAAGGACCTCACCCCCAAACGCAGCACCCCCCCGCCTCGGCACCGGTACAACCGTCTCGCCTCCCAGCCTCCTCCTCCCCCGTCTCCACCCCCGCTTCCACCACGCGACTGTCTCGGGCGGCGCCGGCGCCTCCGCCGACATCGTCTCCAAGGAGAAACACTTCCGGAATTTTTTACCAGAACATTCCCTGTCATTCGGCAGACGCCAGTTCTTGCGCCAACGCCCGGGCGGGTGAGGTGGGAGGGGGCAGCTCCACGGAATGTGGAGAGAGTGTGGGAAGGAAAGAAATGAGACGAACAAGAGAAAAGGTCCTTAAGGCTCCGTTCTTTGGGGTCCCAAGGCTATGGAGGTGACAAAAGCAGATGTGGAGGGGGGCAGGGTTAATAGGAACAGTGACAGCCGGTAAAGATGGTAAAGGCGGAAGCTGTTAGCAAATATGGCAGAAGTGACACAAAGCGGCGAGAGGTGTCTATGAGGGGAGGAGGCTAAAAGCTCCGAGTATCCCGAAGGCAGCGTGGAAATGAGCAGCGATGGGTAGGCCCTTGCTATGCTAGTGGGGTTGGAGATCGAGTGGCGGTTATCCACACGAAGGGCAGGCGCGGGGCATCGGCCGGGACTCGCACGAGCGTGGAGACGGAGGGAAAGCGTTCCTCTCGGCTGCCACGAGGCCGTGACCTGCGTTCGGATGAAATTAGCGCAGCCCGAATTAGGAGCATAACGAACTACGTGCCGCGGCGGTCGAGGCGGGGCGGGGCGGGGCGGGGCGCGGCGCGAGCGGGAACGGCGGGGGGGGGGACGGGGGTTGTGGATGGGCGAGGCACTCGCCCGCCGGAGCTCTTCGGCCGGAATTTAATCTGAGGGGGATTTGCGGCGGGGCTGATTTGCATAGCACCCGCCGCCGCCGCCTGCGCCGGGGTCTGACGCCTGTCGCGACGTGGCGGCGGCGGCGGCAACGATGACTCGCGATCGATCAGAGAGGGCCCTCCTCCGCGCCCCCGCCGCTCACACGATCTTGACTCGAGGCACCACGCTGCGTGAGTGAGTGAATGTGTGAGTGAGTGAGTAGTGTGTGCTTTCGGGCGCGTCAAGAACTTTCTTCATTAGTCCCGGGAGTGAAGGGAAGGATATGGCCGGGAGGTGGCGGTGTTCCTCCTCCAGGTATCACTCCAGCAGGACACCGGCCGAAGCCGGGACAAGATCTAAGCTTCCGCCTGGTCTCTCGATGTGCGTGGTTGTGTAGTGCATGCAATTGCAAGTTAGTAAGGGGCGAGGATAGGACAAGGAAGAGAAAGAAAACTGCGCGTGGTCCGTGGCTCCTTTGTGCTTTCACATTCGCTTGGTATTGCGACTAACTGCATCAAACATTTTCCTGCTTTCTTTGTTGTGCTACTTTTTTTAGTGGAGCCTCTTTTCAATAACAGCGAAAATGTGGAACATTTTAGTGAAGCAATATTTTTGAAATAAAGATAATTTACACTGGAAAACCTACAATGAATTGTTTATAACTTACAATAATGTAACATGCGTAGTTACCTTATTAACGTACTACTTAGTATACTTTTAATGTTCTGTAGACAGTGCCTCAATTGAAAAGTTTTTATTGCTGTTTAGATGATATATTCGATTGAATCGATTACCTCAGTTGAGCAGAGATGTACCCTCATTAAAAATACTATATTTTTCTACAAAAAATATGATGTACTAATTTATAAACTAAAGTTGCCTCAGTTAGAACGTAAATACATTTTTCTGTACCCCATTCTCTAAAATAATAATTTTTAAATGTTTTCACTGTATACATATGATTCTTGTTGTTCATTGACCTTTTATTTAGTTAACTCTGAACTTGTCCGAGTAACACAACAATATTATATATTATTCGTGCTGTCCGATCTTCGTAAACATTTGGCTAGTGGTTGGCCCAGATAAATGCTCGGGCAATTTGTTACAATTCGTTACAGAAGGCGAATAATTAGCTTCCCAAATTAACATCAAGCCCATACTTCCAACAGTAATCCTCTACGACCGAGAACCCGCTCCCACTGCGTCTCCGTCAGGGCACCTTCCGCGGAAGGACATCCTCATTTTCCCTCGCGCCGTCCTCTTCCGGCGCCCTCCTCGTCCTCGCCGTCCGGCGCCCCCGCCGCCTCATTTCCAGCGCGTCCGGAGCCCTCGTCGCGTCGACGCGGACGGCCGTCCGCCCGGGTCTCCGCCTCGGCGCCTGCACTGCACCCGACGGCTGCGGCCCCCTTGACGTGACATCCGCCCTTCTGACGCCCCCGCCCCCGCCCCGCCAGGGCGCGCGTACGGCTCGGATGACCGCCCCCCCCCCCCCCCCCCCCCCACGTGCCGCTTCCAAACAGCGTCACGTTCCCGCGCGAAATAACTGTGAAAGCCCCGGACTAAGATTTCGACCCTCCGAGAGTTCACTTCTCATTCCGGAGCCAGATCTAATAGCCGGTGCACTGGAAAAGTCGAATTCTTTTTTGTTTTCAAAGAAACAAAAAAGCATGGGAATGAATAGAGGAGACCAGAAGGTGTGGAGCAGAAATGAAAGAAAAAAATAATTGGTTTTTCTGACGCACTATATTTATCGAGGAATTAATATTTAGCCAAGAAAATAATCATTCTGTACCTCGGAAGTAAAGGGCAAATTTACCTAATTTCACATGAAAGCAGTCTTCTGAATGTTGTTTCTTCTGAATGAAAGCGATTACGATATTGTTTTTCACTACTTTCGATTGAGATCCGTGTTCTGTTGACATTCACGGGTAGTAGTATCACAACATGGATACATCCCACAACCTACTAGTGCAGAGGTAGGAAATGAACATTCACGAGGGTCTACGCCGAGTGCCCGAGAGCGCAGCTGGGCTTTCGGCCGCCCGCGCGACCGACGACCTTTGCCCGTCCTCGCGCGCCGCCATTACGCAATTGCACCGTTGCGGGTAATTGCACGGAGGCGCGTGCACCGTTGCACCGACCACCGCAAAACTCGTCACGGCGGCTGCCAGACAGACCTTCATGTGGCGGTCTGGCAGATCAAAAGATCCTTGTTACGTCGCTTAGGCGATTTGCTTTATACAATATATTAATGTGAACATGAACAAAGAACAAAAGAGAACACAAAAATTAAATTGAGTTTGTTTTTTGGCCAAGAGTTATTTATCTTTTCTTTAATTTAAAAAAAAACGATTACTTTCAAATTTTACTGTTGAAAATTACCGCATACACATTAAAATGTCTTAAATGTTGATTTCTTCTTCAAAGCGCAGTACTTTGCCCTTATTTATGCGAGAATGAGTCAGAGAGTATTCGCCTCTGACACTTCAACATAGCGAAATCCTGAAGAATTACATACCTGCATTTATTCAGATATGGGTTCATGTTAACAAATAAATGAAAAGATGTTTTAAAATAGTTTAGTATCAAGTATATCTACGAATACGTAATTGTGAAGATAAACTTTTAATATTTGACATATGAGAAGAGATACGTAATGTCAAACTGAATCTTCCAGAAACACTGAGAGATACGAAGTCCAGATAGAAGAAAATAAAATCTAATTCAAGAAGATGATATATAGAAGAAGAAATTTTCCATATTTTAGGCCAACTGGGAGCAGGAGGAGGAGGAGGAGGAGTATAATCTGAGAACTGAGAATGGCGCGGCGCAGTTGCTGTGCGAGGCAACACACGTGCCGCGGCGTCCCTTCGGAGCGAGCGCATCGTCTGAGCGGCGGAGGCGGCGGCGGCAAGCACAGCGAGCGGTCGAAGCGGCCGGACAGGTCCGCGCTCCCACGGCTGCTGCGCTGCGCCGGGCAAAAAGGGCGGGCGCGACGCCCGGCCACGCCGCCGCCAATGCCGCCTCCGCTACTGACTCCGCCGCTCTCCTTCTCCTCCGCCCGCCACAACGCCACCGTCTTCACCTCACCCCCGCCTCCTCCACCGACATCACAGCTTCCGCCTCCGCCACCGCCATCGTCAATGTCACCATCATAGTCACAGCCTCCGACTCCGCCACCGCCATCGTCAATGTCACCATCATAGTCACAGCCTCCACCTCCGCCACCGCCAGTGTCAATGTCACCATCATAGTCACAGCCTCCGCCTCCGTCACCGCCATCGTCAATGTCACCATCATAGTCACAGCCTCCGCCTCCGTCACCGCCATCGTCAATGTCACCATCATAGTCACAGCCTCCGCCTCCGTCACCGCCATCGCCAATGTCATCATCATAGTCACATCCTCCGCCATCGCCTTTGCATCTTCCATCGCCACCCCCCACCGCCACCTCTTGCGCTACCGCCGCGATCTCCGCTGCTGCAGTGTCAACCGCGGCCGCCAATTCCAGACGCATCCAACGTCGCTTCTGGATCGTTCTCCTTTGTTATCAATACCTGAAACATTTTGCTCTGCCACGATCGTTTTTCTCCATCTACTCATTCCATAGTTTTTCGTTTTCTCCCAATTCTGTTGTCGCCTTCTCAGTTTCGACGACCATAACTACTGTCATTCATCTAACGTCGATGTCTCCCCAGTATGTTGATCTTTTCCTCCATTCCGATCAACATTCTCATCTTACTACTCTTTGCTACCGCATCACCTAAATTTCATTTGACCTCTTCCAAATCCGCCAACATTACTACAGCACCTCTCTCCTCTGCCTTCACCATTCTTATACTTAACCCCCGTTTCTCCTCCACCCACCTCCTTATAGCCCACTGACTACATTATTTATTTCGAAATTATCTATCATTAGTAACGTTACGTTTGCCCTTTGCAGTGGTTCTAATTTCCATAATCGCTTCAGCCTCCTCTGCACACCTCCACAGGCCCCACTGGTTCAATGGGGAATTCGTCTATTCCTCCTCCGCCGCCTTCCTAGTCGCACAATCACCTGCGCTTGCTCCTCCACCCACACCGTGCCCGCAATTGTGCCCTCAGAGGTCGCTCGCGCAGGCCACAGCCTTCGGCCACCGCCGTCCTGCACGCGTCACGTGGCTGCCGTTCGCGCACTGACGGCTGCCTCTCGTTCCCGCACCGAAGCGGCGAGGCGTTTCGGGCTGCGTGTGTGAGTGTTCAAGAACATGCAAGCGGAAATTTGCGAGTTAAGAAAAAGAAGTAACGTGCTGTATGCTGTTTTGATGTTTATTACAGAAAACAGAAAGAGTATTCGTATGAAAAAAATTCCCTCAATGGAAATAATAGAAGGTATAATAAATAATATAATCACGAAAGCATACACTGTCTCACTTTTCAGAATTAAAATATTAATGACAAAAGTAAATGTGTCGTAAACAATGTAAAATCAAAAGCGAGATTCATTATAATTTAAAAATTGACGCCATATTCGGGAAAGCTGCTATAAAATGCAAGATTAAAGAGTTACGGTCAACGGAAAGTCAGAACAGCAGTCTTCTCCGCCATTAAAATGGACAAGGATTTAAAAACAGAAGTACATACGATGGAAAAACATCCATGCATGTTCTTCGAATACGTAGTACAGGCGCACCAATAGTATATTGTTGGGCGACGGAATACTAATATACAACTAACAAGATGGCCTTATTTTATTTTTATCATGTACCATCGCAAACAACAGAAATACGCTTCATACGCTCACGCTTCAACATATGGATCTATTAATTTACTCTTGTTTTCTCTCTATTGGTATCTATCTATTATTTCATACCAATAAGATTAATTGATTAGACATTCAAAAATGGTGTTCAGATATGCCCGATTGGGCGTGTGCTCTAAACATAATAAATGGAATAGACAATTGGAAAGGCAGTGAGAACAATAGTGTGTTACTCCTTTCAAGGCTGTGTGACATTACTTAACGTATGTCATCACATCATCAATGTCGACACTGTAGAAAATGGTGTGTAATATCCAAATACTTATTCCTATTGTGTAGAAATATGTTCTGATCATCATTACAGCATGACCTAAAATATAAAACATAAAAATACTAGAAAATGCTAGAGCAGCTCGATTTCAACAATTAGCATTGTGTTGAACAATATCAAATTTGAATGTTTGAGGTACTGAGCAATCATATAACGAGAATCTAAGAAAAACTGATGCACTAAATAGCCTGTTACATAACGAGAGCAAGGATAACAACGTTGATGCATACGAATAATAGTGGAAGCGCAATTACCTTCCATTCAGAGAAACAGAACAGTGTTCCGAGAATTACCCCAACAAACGTTACTTCAAATTACGAAGAGCGCGAAAACTGCGATTGGATCCGCTTGTCCCATTTATCTTTCCCCCTCTTTAATTCATCTTTGTCCGGTTTAAAATAAACTACCCAACCCCAACAGACATGCGTATATCGCCCCCATTACGAGCGGTGCTCGTGGCTCGGATCGCCACCACTCTAATGAGGGCGAAACCGCGGGAGCTTCGGGGAACTGCGGAGAACGCGGATTGCGTGCTGGGCTGGCGGCGAGACGGGTCAGGAAGAGAGAAAGGCGGGGCGGTTGAGGCGTGGCATATGATGGTGAACTGAGGCGGAGACGGGGAGCCGAGGCCTGATGTGGCGGGCAGCACAGAGATCAGGACGGGGTGCTCGGAAAGGAGATGTCCCTAGGCGAAGATTCAGGCGTGAAGATTCAGGCGTAGGCAAGGAAGTCTAGGTGAGTTCTGAGAGAGGTGATACAGACGGGTAGATCAGGCGGGAAGGTCTATACAGGAAGATAAAGGCGGATCGGTCTGGGCGGGGATTTCTAGGAAAGTTTAGCTGCGGAGGTCTAGGTCGGGAAGTCTAGGCAGGGAGGCCTAGGTGGAGAGGACTAGGCGGGGAGGTCGGGTTGGAGAGTTGGGCGGCGAGGTCGAGGCGTGGCAGGGCATAGCAGGCGGAGCGCGGTTGGGCGCGGCGAGGCGGGGAGGTCGTTATTAAAATTTCCCTTTCTTCCGCGAGCGATGCGCGGTCGCTCCGCGTGGGAGGAGGGATGACGAGGCGGAGATATCGACCGACCGACCTCCCGTCCGTCCGTCTGCCCGCCCGCCGCTACCGCTGCCGCAGGGACTCTGCGATTTATTTATGGCGAGTTTTTTACCCGATGAGGTCGGCGCTCGCTCGCCGCTGCCGAGGAGGTTGTGGGCCGCGCCACCTCTGCGTGGATGCGGAGATGCCAAAAACTTTTCAGGTGCTCTTCGGGATTTATGTGCTGGCACAGTGTCTACAAAGCAGGTGGGGCTGAACTAACAAATTCTACATCCTAGTCCGTAGAAATGTGGGATTCGGGACAGTCAACGAACTATCTTCCAAAAGCGGTTGCATTCATCGTAACACGTCTTTGGATTGTTTCTATGGGAAGATTATATACGAAATAAAATAAAGAATACAAAACAAATTCTCTCTTCATAAACGGTACTTCTGTAAAAACGATTCTTGGGATCAAACCTTATGGTGATTAAGATATACATTTGGAATATTTAGTGAGCGCATAGAGAATGTTGGTGCATAATTCAAGGTCCCGATGTCCTATATCTGCGTTGCGTTCCTCTAAGCGCATCAGTGAAACTGTAAAATGTTCAGAATTTGATACAATCAATCAGAATGGACAGCCGCTGGTCGAACTCGTTGTCTGTGTGTTTCCTAAATTAGATACGAACGCCGCATTAATATATTAATAGCATTGTCAATTTGCAGATGCAAATAATGCATTACATTATGCATCGCAATTATGTAATAATGCATCCTCAATACCAACTGTGCAAACTCCATCGAATTCATTTCAATTCACAAGCAAATTTATTCTCGGATCGAGCGGGGCCAAAAGCCACAGGATGCGCGTGGGGCGCACAACAAATCCTGCGTCGCGTCGTGTACACAGCGACACTCGGCTCCGCGGACGCGCGCAGAGCCAACCGGAGAGGCGGGCCCAGTGAGGGGTGGAATTATTGCAAGGGAGGAAAATTAATCATATCGTTTACTGTTACCTTCAGAATCATAAATTGAATAACTCTGATCATAACTTTAAGGTGAATTTAAAAGCATGATATAAGATAGACCAAACCGCTTTCGCATTACAGAGAAAATTTATGTATAATATCGCTAAGAAAATATGTTAATTTTAATTTTGAAATAATTGTATATAAATAATAAATAAATAAAATAAATAAATATTATAAATCAAATGTTTTTGCCAATGTTGCTATTATTTGTACGTCATTGCACAGCTGTACATTTTGTTAGTTTTTGACTTAGGATGTTCTGGACGAAATGCAAATATTCTCCGTGTATTTCAACAGAAAAATATGTAAAATTTAAATTACTTAACTATAAATATGAAGCGCGAATTATTATATTAAAAACAATAACTTTAATATTGAGAAGAAACTATCTACAAGAATGGAAGGAACCACCGACGGAAGGATGAATAAAAACAATGCAAATGTTTGTAAGGGAAGGGGAGAAAGGAAAAACCCAGTGAAAATGGATTTCAGTACAAAGTTGGTGACGAAATTCGAAATGCTACGTTCAAGTTCAAGAAATGGAAGGTGAAACGAACAGAAAAATAGTAGTACAGAGATCGATCAGCTCAGGTTTACAAACTACTGCGTTACTGAATATCTTTTAGGAAATGCTACTAATATAAATTTGTTCAACAAACGTAACATAATGAGAAAAAATACCTTTCGAATACATCGCATTACCACAAACACAATATAAAGATTTCACTTCCAAACCCTCCCTAGTAGGTTATCACCATTTTCAACCTCAACATTCCCGCACCGTTTTCAAGATTCCGAGCGCCTTCGCAAAAACGAGACACGGGACAGCGCGCACAAACAGGCATCGCGGCGGCGCGGGCTGGAAGCGCGGAATACTTAACACTTCTTCAGGGAAGCCCGGGGATCCGGCGCGCCCCGCTCTTTTTCCGTCTAAAGCAACTCCGGAAACCGGAGGAATAACTTGTGCGGCGGAGGCGGCGAGAGTTTTTAAGAGGTCGCGCGCGGAGGGCCCCTCTCACAAGTTGCCGGAGGCGCCAGAGGTTCCACCGACGAAGAAGCGGCCGCAGCGGTGGCTGGGAGGAAGAGCGAGAAGCGCGCTTTGCTCGCCTCGCGTGTTGTTTGCCGTGCCATTACTTGCTGCTTGTACGTTGTTTTCTTTTCTTTTTTTGTACTCGTAGTAAGAAAGAATAGAACTGAAACTTGAGATTAATAGTAGGAGTTTAAACGGTGAGATTCATTCAAGAATGAGTGTTATACTGAATTCGGAGAAATATTTTGACATTAAAATGTATCCACTTATGCATTACGGCAAAGGAAACAATTAACATTTTATTTGTTGCTTGTTCTATGACTGGTTTTTCATGAAAAATTTTGCCAAAATTGATGGAGTACTCCCGGCTACGTCTCTGCTAAGCTGCTTAAGACAAAAGAATGATGCTCTACGTGCAAAGAAAAGGGTGACGTACTTCTACGATGGTGAATTCACAAGAGTTTGATGGTTTTAAATTGGGTGGTTTGATGGTGAAATATAAATGTTAATATGTGCATTAACTCCTTTCATAATAATTACGCCATCAAAGAACTATCAAATATCATGTTTTAAGTGAGTTGATATTTTACGTCAGTCACGCTTTCAATACATGTCGCTGGCCTCTCATTGATTCCTCTAAAAACTTATTTCAGCTACACATTCGGCGTTGCTTTCCTCTCCCTCTTTTGGACCTCGACCCTCTTGTCTCTTTCTGTGCTCTTTATTCACTCGATTTCTTTCTTCCCATTAAACCATCACGATGTACAATTTCTCATTCCAGCCATTTATCAACCCTTTCGTACCGTTTCTTGCCTGCTTTCAGTACCCCGTACAGTTTCCTTCTCTTTGATCCTAACCCATCTTTTCCCCACATCTTTCGCTTTGCCCCTTTTCTTCTTGTGCCTGGCCGCGTCCGTCGCCGGAGCCGGCAAACGACCCCATCGACCGGCGTCCCCCGGTTTGCTTTTTGCTCCTCCCCCGGCCGGCGCCACCTCCGCAAGATTTTCGCCACCGAAAATTCAGAAGAGCGACCGGAACCTCCCACAGATGGGGCCGCCCGGGCTTCTTGCAGACTTTCCGTGATCCACGTCATCTCAGCGCCCAGTGTTATAAACGGGTCGGAGACCTCGAAATATTCTTAGGAATCTCCTGCTCAAATCTACACAAGTTCGAAAAATTTGAATGGGTTTGGTTCCAGCAGGTCCAACAATTTTTGCAAGCTGTTTAAAGAATGCAAATTAGTAATATTAATCGATTACAATTGTTAATAAAGTATTTTTTTCACCCTTGTTTAATTTTCGAGCCAATGCTTTCCATTTTATGTATGGAAATGTATTAAAATACAGGAAATTGAACGTAACAAAAGTAAATTATTTATCACATTCGGAAAATAAAGTTCAATTACGTCGATAAATAGGTAACATACAAATGGGACAGAGGAGAATATTAGAAAGGACAAATTTACACGACCATTCTCCGGATAACAAATCAAAACATGACATCAAAACATGAAATTAAACTGACATTAATATTTGGAATACGATTAGACCATGATCTTTATGAGTAGAAGTACTACTCAAATCGACTAACGTCCTCTATTTGCAGAAATATAACTAGATAATATCCTCTAGTTGCATGCGACGATGGTTGGTGAAACTGCACCACCTATCACACTTTTGCGAGGCTGCAGGCAAGAAGAGCTCCAGAGCCGAGGTCTGGAATGTCAAGAAGGCTCAATCGCCGACGCTGTCCCGTTCATTTCACCAGCGACGCTCTGCAGAATACCGCTGTTGCCGTCGCCGCCGCCGCCGCCGCCGCCGCCGCCGCCCACAGTAATATGCCGGTGCTCCGACGATGGCATGTTGCCAGCTGCGCTGTCAGTCGTTCTTGCGGGTAAACGGCCATGATTTATGACGCTCACTTCGACATTCATCAGCAAGGGCTGCGTGAAACGCCACTGACGGCTAAAGACGCCGATATTACCGGAAGTTTTGGCAACCGCTGGCTACTCGAAGGTGTCGACGAGGAAAGAAACGTCGGTTACATTTCTCCTCATAAAGGCAGCGCTTCTTGTTTGTGAATGGTGGGTTTAGATGGCATGCCTGGAGTAAATGTGAAGAAAAAAATGTGTATAGTAATGCTGTCACGTTTCTTTCGTTACTCAAATTATACAAAATGTTTTCAGGTTATTTTAAATTTCTATTACTCTAAATAGATAATGAGCAGTTTTGGGAGCTGGCAAAAGATCTCTGAATGATGATGTATGTTTTCAATTAATATTAAGTTCATGTGTTATAAAAGAAGTTCTGCAGAAGGATGTAACATCTGTGATGTTATATTTCCAATGCCAAGTTATTTCGGGAAAATGTGCAATTAATCGCAATTATGTCAAAAAAGGAATTTGAATAGCATTCATTCTTAAAGACAATAATGATGCTGGTGTTACAAAATACCAATTTTCTGGCGCCCTAATTACATGTAACATTATTTAGTTCACAGTCAGATCTCCTTGTGTTCTAAAAATGTATATCTACGAAAGGATTCGAAGAAAAAAGCATTACCACAGAGTATTTAAAATATGTTAATGTACTTTCTCTCTGGTCTGCTTCATTCTGTTAAAAGAGATTTCGTGGACAAAGAAGAGTAAAAGCTCTTTGAAGCTCATACTAATATTTTAACAAAAATCCCTCAATGAGAATTTGAGATGTTTCAAAGAACGTGTCCGAGATAATGATAATAGAGTGACTCAGACAAAATTCCACAAAAGAGAGAAATTTTCACTTTTGCAGCGTTGAAACAAGACGACAAACAGCAATGACATTCATCTTAAGTAGCTAGCAGCAAAATTTTTAGTAATTAATAATATTAACAACAGGCAAAAGCATTACATTTGGATATACGATATGATAATAAAAAATTGTAATCTCATAAATACACGCACTTCACAAGTTTCAGTAGTGAGATGGCAAGTTATGATCACCCAATATTATTGAACTCCCATTTTAATGATCGAATGCTTTGTAACCTGCGCAAGAGATTAATTTTTATTTTGATAAGCTTACATTGAAAATGATGCCACTTACAGTAAAAAAAAGCAACAACCTCTCAATGTACAAGTAAACAAAACCACATGTGTCACATATGAACAGTTAGTCGATGTTTGACTGGGCGAGGGCTTACAACCTTCCCAGCGCCCGACACTCGTTTCGAGAGCTGCAGATGTGACGAGCGAAGCGGGCGGCGTAACGGCGAGGGTGAGCGCGAACAATGCAGCGGGCGTCCCTCCTTAGGTGGGACGCACAGCGTGGAGGAGGCGGAGGCGGAGGCTTCGCGGGGGAGGCTGCTCGCACAGCGCTCCTCTGTAATTGCGCGCGCCCCCGCGCGCGTCACTGCCCGCGCGCCCACGGGGCGGGGCGGGGATGAAGCAGGGCTCCAGAATGGGAAGACGAATGTGGACAAAAGAGCGGGTAAAGATACGTAAATGAGCGCGAGATATTCGAGAACGAAGAGTGAGAATCGCAGGTTCTGTCGATAGAAAAATAACTCAACAGAAAAATTCGATAGAAAAGTGACACGATATTGCTAAGTGAACACAATAACTAATTCAAACTAAGTCATTGTCGAATCGAGGGAATAGGTAATGGAGGTAAATTAGATGCTTAGTAAATAAGATATACTGAGAAATGAAAAGATAACGAAGTCTAATGTTCAGATTCTGTGTATCCAAGAATTCGGAATGCACAGGAAGCACACGTAATAATAAAAAAAGAAACAAGTGCATCAGAATGGCACAGAATCTCTCGTAATAGTTTTCTAATTTCCTTGGTCCGGGCTAGGTTCTCTTGCCAGACGTGATCTATTGACGCCCAAAGTAAATTTTCTTGATATTATCTTAATTTTTCAGTTCTCAAACTGTGAAACCGAAATATTTCTATAAGAATATTATAAAAGAGTAAAAGCCTTGCCCCAGAATGACCGGGGAGTTTGGACAGTTTGTAAAAAACCCTAGTTTAGGCGCTAGTGTTGTTCACACAAGACAGTCGGACGGAGGGACGTTTTGAAAAAAACCTTTTACGGTATAAGGAATCCTCAAAACGTTTATTTCCTTTGAAACCTCGAAATCGTTTTCTGCAGCATTACATAACTTTCTCTATACTACATATATAACTACGTATATACGTACGTATTCTAAAAGGTGAAAACGACACAGGATTAGTTCCAAAATAGAGATGATAGAATCTAATAGTAAGCTTCAACTAAAGCGAGGAATGCAGGAGGGAAAGGAAAGTTCTGCCTCACCCTGGAAAACCGCAGAGGATGCAATGACAGCGCTAGGAAAGAAATAAGGCGAAGAATGAGGAGATGTTGGAGGCGCAAAGACGGAAGTGTAGGAGGGAAAAAGAGATCTTGGTTGAAGCTGGTAAAAACCGCACACGGCCCAACGCAGAAAATGAAAGCCAAAAGGCGAAGGATTGTGTTGGCACCGGGGTGGGGGTGGGGTGCAAGGGGGCGGTGACCGGATGAGGAAGCGGTGGTTGGCAGGGCTGCAGCTTCCGACGCAGCAAGTCGAGGGAAAAAATAATGGACAAGTCAAGGGCCGCGGGTAAGCCGGCATTTATTAAGCCGCCCGAGGGCCCTCGCCTCATCTGGCGCGGCGCGGCGCGGCGTGGCGCGGCGCCCGGCGGGGAGCGATCGGGAAGGGCGAGGGCGCGGGGATTAAGCCGTCGTCAGGATTGTCGAAATGAAATGCGGAACGAGACGAAATGAATTTTGCAGTGAGTGACAGCCGTGTTCTTAGAAAAAACTGATCAGTTGCTATATTACTCTTGTAATATGTAATATGAGATTCAATGTGTATAATTTATTATCTAAATACTGTCGATCTGATGGCATACTCTGTTGTTGCGTGGACACAAAATCCGAAAATAGGGCATTGCTGGTTCAATTTGATGAGAAGTTGTGGATGTTTTCGGATTGTAAATGCAATGAGAAATGACTAAATCTAGATAAAAGTCTTAGTAACATTAAATACAGAACCAAAGAAATATTGAGTCCATTGTGTTAAATGTCTTGGGAGTTGTTGTTGTTGTTGTTATTATTGTTATTATTATTATTATTATTATTATTATTATTAATATATCGCCGATATGATACACCTAAAGAGGGCATGCCTTAAGAGAATAATGCTCTTCAAGTCTCAGACACTACACCTCAGTCAAATTATAAGAATATTATTCGGGGATACAAACGGTCTTGGTTTCTGACAGTTTCACAGTTGATTATTCATCACCACGTAAAACACCTCTACTTACAATGCAAATGACTCCCAATGCTCCAGGTCCAAGAACAATATTCCCATATGCAACGTGTGTACATGAACTGCCCGGCTTGTTTTTCAATCCGCTATTGGGCAGTCGGTGCGCGTAAGGCAGGTAGCACAGTAGCTCTCATACGGTTTGTTGTTCTACAGAGCAATTTATGGGCGATGCTTTTCTCCGAGCCAAGAACACCACCGCCGAGAACGACCGGCAGTTAACCTTCCGCGCTAAGTGCAGAAGGTCGCGGGCAGCGGGCGTGCGGGCCGCGCTTATTAACACACAATGTGGCAGAGCTTGCACAGCCTCCGCGCCGTCGGAGTGCGCCTGCACCAGCGCCCACGTCCGTCAACGAGGGGCGTGCTGGCCGAACGAGCGGCGGTGAGCGATCGTCGGAGGGACTGAGACGGTGGAATGAATCGGTTCGTTGACGATCGGTTTCGGATGTGAGGTATTACACGCGAAATTAGCGTTATAATGGTGTTACTAATAATCGTTTTCTGATTAATCAGTGATTAAATGGAATTCTGGATAATGGAAACCAATGGGATTCGATGGTCGATATTAGATAAAAACGAGAGTTTTCTGACACATAACAAGCGGTTGGATTGGAATTTCTGCTAAATATCATGTATGATATGCTATGAGGTAGTGTATGTTTGGTGCACAGCGTGTTACACTTTTTGCCCTTATTATTTGTATGCATTATTGCATTGTGAATGGAATTGATTTCAATGGCTTCCAAAGACGTTCTACAAAAACTCAAAATTTTCTGTGAAGAAGAGTTTCATATTTTAATTTACACTTACGCTTAAACAGCATTTTCTTAAAATCGATTCCAAATGTTTTAACGAAAATTTCAATTTAAGACGAGGTTTAAATCTTCCTTAACATATTAAACATATTAACTACTAATAACATTAATCTCTTTTTCGATAATTAGAAAACAATGATTTGTAGGACGTCAAAAAATGTTCAATATTTAAATAGTTGAGCAATTCTCAATTTTCATATGGCCAGTCTGCGAACCTACGATAATCTTTCTTTACGTATTCATTCAAGAAAAGTTATTTTTCTCGTGTTCATTGCGATCTGGGAAACATCTCATGGGATTGACCTTGGATAATCACTAAACAAAACGACACACTGTTTCCACGCACAACTTTACGCACCGAAAAGGAAATCGGAATCCCGAGCACACTCGCCGAACAAGTAATTTCCCCCTGCGCTGCAGAGCATGCATAATGGGCGCGGCGCGGTCGGCAACTGCTCTCCCGAAGGGCGGGCGTCGCCGACTCACCGGCGCAACTCGGCGGGCGGGCGGGCGGGCGGGCGGGCGGGCGAGCGAGCCACAGGTGCTCGGTGCCACGGGGCCCTCTGGTGGAAGGGGGCGTGGCGCAGGGGGAGAGGGGGAAGGGCCGCAGGGAGCGAATCGCAGGGGAGGCCCCGCGACCGCTGTTTGCTTTTCATTAGCGCCTCCAAAGCCCCGGCTCCGCGCCCTCCGCCTTCGCGCGACTTCTGCAGGCAGCCATCCACCCACCCACCCAACCACCCGTCGCGACGCACGAGGCGATTCCCTTCGATGAGGTCCCGACCGGAGGCTGCCTATGGGCTCCGGAGGGGGACGACTCTTTGCAAAAAGGCGCGCTAGAGCATTGGGCAGAGTGGGAGAGTGCGGAGCAAAGGTAGGGATTGAAGAAAGAGAGAGAGGAATTGAATATTTCTAGTTTCCGGCCGCGTCATCTCTATTAATCCCGTAAGTGTGTAAAGTTTTAATCGCGGCAGATGGCGGTGTTCTCTTCCCTGCCGGATGGCGAGATCCGGGCCAACCTTCGCGAAGGTTTCCCCCTACTAGGTATCTCCCATCAGCAGGGCACCGCCCCAGCGGGGACAAGCTCCCGACTGGTGCCCCGACATGTGCGGAAGGGCATGTGAGTATAATTATGTGTATGCAAGGGGTGACGATAGGTCAAGGATGAAGAAGGAAAGATCTTGGTAGGATACCTACGGTTCCAGCATTCACCTGGTACTGATCGGAGAAATCAGGGAAAACTAGCGATCAGAACATCAGGAGAAGTAGAGCAGGACGAGATACATTAGGAAAACTGGAATGTAAAAGAGAGTGAAAACCGACTGGTGCAGTAGCAGCAGAAAAGAAATGAATGCGTTACATACGTGAAAAGAAATAGTGAATTTTGTCAACCTTTCGACAACCTTGCAATAAAATGTGTTGTACGATGTTCAGAAATTTGAATGTTCTATAGCCGATGTGCAAAAGAAAAGGACTTGATTCGAGGAAAATCTGTGATGCGAACCAATTAGATATGAAGGGTTCGGGTGCTTGACTTTTAGACGAATATCCAGAATTGAAATTAAAACAGAAATTCGATCGTATTAATCTGTTTTTTATGCATGGAAATTCTTTTTTATCATGGAGAATCGGGGGGTGAACCAGGATCTTACATTATGAATGCATTGGCGCATGCAAAATCGAACCGCGAAGGTTCAGGAAACATATTTTGGAAAACAGAGACATGGAAACAGAGGGGAACAAAGCTGGAGGGAGATTTCTAAACAATGTGTGGAGCAGGGAGTGCGTCGTGAGCCGGCAATAACAAAAGGAGACGAACTAGAGGCTTAGAGCTGGAGAGTGCCGGGGTCAGCGGGTGGAATAAGTTTGCGCTAGGGGCTGCGAGAGGGTGCCAGCGTAATTGGAGGGGAGCGTTGGGAGGGACCAGACTGTTATGCGAGGGCGACGAGGATACACCCGAGATGTGGACGTTGCTGCTCTTCAGAACGATTGTAGTTACCATAGTTGCAACACCATTTCCTGAAAACGCTCACGAAAATAAAATAGCCATGTAATATTCTCGAATATAGTATATACACAGTCTCTCTTACATTTTATTGCTTGAAAACTATCGTCACTGGATTATTTTTTAGGTATTCCACACAATTAATTATTATAAATCGAATGTGCCTGGATAATGTCTGAATTTCCCAAAATGTGTCATGCAAAATGAATGCAAATTAAATGTGTGGTATTGCTGAAGGAAGGCCAAGAAATTTCATCTCTTGTAATTTACATTTAGACCAAAGTAATGAAGAAAGTTCGTGTTGATATAAGAAATTAGTTACTTTTTTCAGAAAGATTAGCTAAATTACCAGAATAAAGAAAGATACGTCTCGAAGAAAGAAACTCGTGGGTTCTGATCGATAGTGATAAAATAAAGAAGGAAATGAGAGGAAATTTGGGCCACCAATCGATGAAGGAACACATTAAGTATAATAAAGAATCGATAGTATTCTTGAAACTTTCATCAATTGTGGGATTCGGAGTAGTGATACTCTACAAAGAAAAAAAACGAGGAAACTTCACAGAGACATTCAAGCAAGCTCACGAACCAGGTTAACTCTGCTAGTTGCCTCAAAACGTAAAATGCTTTCTAACGGTAAGCAATGAACGTCACAGGAACAGGTAATTTCTCGCAAACAACTCAAACAACTCTCCTCAACAACTCAATTTCTCTCAAAGAGAAATGAAATTATACAGAATTATCAGACAAAACTTTATTTACATCCATCGGAAGACTAGTTGATAAAAAGGAACAAAACCCCTCAAAAATGCATTTGTAAAAAGCGTCATGTGCACGCACATCTGACTCGTAACAACAATCAATTTGATACACGACAAGAAACTAATAATAGTTTCATAATGTATAATGGTCTGGGTTCGTTATTTTTTCACACTAGATAATATTTCAAGAATATATTTTTACCAAATATTTTCTCCTACACAAATATTTTTCCCATTTTGACAGATTTTTCTGGGGTGGGATTGGGGAAAGAGGGGATTTAAACAATAGTTTAGAATAAGCGGAGTTTTCAGGGAGTTTTCAAGATTGTCTGTTGAATTTTACAGTGAGATTTGAACATACTGCCTTTTACATACTTCGCATTTTTGTCCCACTTCCTATTTTAGATAATACAAGCTTTACGTTACATATGAGAAAATAGCATTTATCACCAAAAATGATAGTATCAAGAAGGTTGACATTCTAATTTATTCTCGTACCGGAGAACGGCAGAGACTGCCGTCCAAGGAGCCCACATCACGCCAGAAGAAATTACGTGCCCGTGTAGTCTCACCCGTCCGTGCCATCCGACCTCAATCAATCTCCTTCCTCGCTCGTGTTCGTCCCCGGCAACAGGATCTCCATTCCGAACCCAGGCCTCTGCTGCTCTGACCTTCCAGACCCCGATCTCGCCATCGTCCCATCTCTTTCACCCTCCAGCGCTCGGACTTTGCGGGTCTGCAACCTCCGCCAAATCCGGTCCTCTGCGGGAGTAACCGGGCGGCCGCCAGCGCGACCCTGTGGCCCTTCGGCCCCGTGCCCTTCCCGCCCTCGCGATGACGGCGCGGCGGAGGGCCGGACTGGGCTGCGCGGGCGGGGATTAGCCGGCGGGCGAGTGACGTTCACTAAACGGGGCTTAGGCCTTCTGCCCCGGGGATTTATCAAGAGAGATCAAGGCCGCTGCGCTGCGCCGCACCGCGCCCGGGCGCAGCCCGATCCGCCACCGCCGCAAAAACACACCGAAATGTAACCCTGCCGACGAACGTCCTCACCTCATTAAGCGCCAGGAGAAGCTTGTTATAGTTTATTTCTGGGAGGGACAAATCTTTAGGAAATTAAACTTGTAAACTGTGCCGACCGCATTTTAACAAACAATTAATTATCATATGTTTGGCTTACTGTAAATGTTCGTCTGGACAGCAGCGGCGGAAGCCTAAAAATCTGTTTTATGTAAATGAGATTTCCATATTGGTGACATTTCACACAAAAATCTTTCATAGCGTTGTTACTGGGAACAGAGTTAACTAAGTGTGTTGTGTACAGGTATTCAATAATAAAGAAGTTGGGAAAGAGTTAAATCACTAGAATCCGAAACTTCAATTGATGGGCGTAAAAGATACCTAGACAAACCAGCCCAATATGCACTGTTGTTAGAAAAATGACCTGATTCCATTTTTTAAATGAAAGAAGCACGTGAACGAAAGTATACAAAAATGTTTGCTTTTACAAAGTACGGTTTTTTGCTAAATCGGAAATTTCGAATTTTAATTCCGTAATGTGGTTCGAAATGTTGATAATGCAAGATTACATTCTGTTAACATAACTGAAGGTAGAGGAATAATAAGCGAATTTTACAAGGAAGAACATTGGAAAACATCTACCGAAGATAATTTCGCAACAACATTCGTTAATAAAATTTCGTGTGTATAAATGAAAATTTGTTATATTTTAGACATGTCAAATATTTGTTTCCCAGAAGTAGATTCTTCCCCAAAACCAACCACGCCCATTAAAGCGCTAGCGAGATATCCGAGAAGGGAGGCACTGCGCACGTGCAGTACAGAAATTTACGCGTACTATCGCTATTCTGAAAACATCGGGCAGCTAGAGTAGGTAGTGTAACTGCCCAGAAATTTTGTGTTGGCTACATTAGTAATATGTACCATTATCTTTCTTATGCATTTTCTTACACGAAATGTGAATGTAATTTTTTGTGCCGAAGCTGCCTGACAGAAAGCTAAGAAAATGTTTTTGAGATTGCATCCAGTGTAGCCGTGTTCTGTGAATCCTCCGTGACGTCAGCCGCGTGCACAGATTCGTCGCGCGAAGTCTTCATTGAGACGCGCGCAAAACGATACGGTGCGCGGGCGCACGGTGGGGCGAAGGAGGCCAAGCGGCCGCGGCGGGAACGGAAGCTGCGGGCGCGAGGAGGCGTGCCTTGACCCCCACACGTGCGCCTGCGAGCTGGCGCGTCGCGCTCGGCGTCAGCCCGGGCGGGGAGCGGGGTGGGGAGGGGGCGGTGGGCGTGCGGGGGGCGCGCTCCGCAGGCGGGGCACGTCCGCGCGCCCCAACTGACAAAAATCTTCCATTAGCCGTCCGGCCGCGTCCCGCCGGGATCGGCGCGGTGGATCTGGACGCGCGCTTTGTGTGTCGGGCGGCGCGGCGCGGCAGGCGCGGCGGCGGGTGACGGCCGGGGAGGTCATGCAGGGCGGAGATGGTGATGGTTAGGGACGAAGTGCCTTTTTCGGAAGTTGAGATGGAGGGGGGTTGCATGAGCAAATACTGCAGGTGATACAATATTTTTGGTAAGATAAGGGGGAAAAGCAATGATTCTCGATATGCACCTGCAGTTTGGGCAGTCGGTTGCAGGAGGTAGAGATCCCTCTAACAGCTACATGTTGCCAATAGCACCGTCATTGGTGCGGATTAAACTGTACTAGTTTCAGTTATAAGAGAAATTCTCAAAGTGACACAGGTGACGGCTGCGACGCAATGATACAAGTGATGGAAGCCGATGATTAGGAACGCAGAACACGTTTTAGTAGTCAGAGGAATGGTCAAGACGGTGATGTTTGTGGCCAATACAATGCAGAATTAGAAGGGCGGTGTTCGATATGGTTATGTACACACTTTCGCAGTTTTCGGAGATGAAACAGAAGAGGCAATGATTGCGATTCGCCTAATGTTGCCAATGATAGTGGTGACATTGAATTCGGGCGAGCTATTAGAGATGTAAGTGAGGTTGAGTTTTCATTTTTTGAAATTATAACTTATTATTTATGCACGAAATTTAAATGTTTCCACAACAAATTAAATATATTAAAATACAATTTTTTTTCATTCATATTTCATTCATAGAGTCAAGATTTGATAATTTCCAAACTTGAGTTATGATTCGGAGTTCGTATTTGATAAAGGGTAGATAGTTGAATAAATAGTTCTTCGGAAAAATAAATCAATTTGAAGAAAGAAGTGCAGTAATGACACGCAAAAATTACAATTGACACTAACATACTTCTAAGAATAGTGAAACCTAAAACTAAGTGAAACTCTTGAGAATGCTGCAGTTAACTTACATGGAGGAACGATAAGCAGTTTCACGTTTGGAAAGCTGGACACATTGTCGGATATTTGGAGTGACGTTTCAATCACTCGAATTGGACCAGATTGCACATTTTACAAAATTATTTCTGTACCTGCATTTTTCTCTTAAGACTAACGCGAGCACCCGCTGTGTCTAAGATCATCAAATGATTTCAATTTATTGTTTTTGACAGGGAGGTTCTCGGTTTTGAATGCCAGGATTTTCAACATTAGCTGGGCGGAGTTTAGCCGATGTGTGGAGCCGGTTGCTCTGATCGTCCATTTTTTGTAGTTTCTCCGAACAACATCAGGCGAATGCCGGAGTGATACCCTAACAAACGGGCCCTGATCCGCGCGCGAACTTTCCCTCCTTTTCCTTGGCTTATCGACAGTCCTTACTTATACACATTTACACTTAAGCCACACGTCGTGAGATCAGTCGGTAGCTTGGAATTTGGCCCGGTTGGGGAGGTATCTAGTAGGGGAAAATCCCGCAGGCCGGCGTGTATATCGCCGGCGGATCTTGCTATCCTGCGGAGAACAACACCGCTGGATGACAATCGCACCCCGCGTGATAAAACAGTGCACTGTCGGAACCAATGGCCAATGACCATAGTAGTTGACGTGCCCGGAAACACGAAATCAAGGAAACAAACGCGAGTTGGCTTGGCCTGGTGCATCGTTTCGGTATTGGTATATAGTGTTTACCCTACTTTGTAGACATTTACGAGTTCTACCGCAGAGAAGACATTATTGCAATAAAAACTGTTTTTATGGAAGTGTACTTTTCTCGCGGACCGCATCGCCCCCTTGAGCACCTGGCTAGCGGGAGAGCCGCACGCGCGTCGCCGTCGCTGAGGCGTCGCCCGCGGCATCGGCGGCCGTCGCCGATCGATCTCGGGGGCGGTGCGGGGGCGGGGGCGAGGGGAGGGAGAGAGGGGAGGGGCTGGGAGGAATCGGCGTCGAGAGGCTCTCCAGTCGACGAGCCGTGTCGCGGCGCGGTGTCGGGGCGGGGGGACGGGGCGCGTCTCTCGGCAAACAGCGCCGCCAGGGGGCGCCGCGGAGGGGCGGTGACCGCGGGAGAGACTGCGCGGAAAGGCGGCAGGCAGTGAGAGGAAGGAGGTCCAGGCGGTTAGGCGCGTATTTTCTAGAGGATGATGGCGATGCAGTGTGTGTGATGGAATGATTGGTTGGCATGAGGTTTTGCGACTCGTTCTCTTAATTTGGCACATCGGTTTTTATTGCTACTGTATTGCACTCGAAACTTCTCGGAAGATTTCAGGTGTTTCAATACATAGCCGTAAGGTGAGTATCATAGCAGAGAATATGTGAGTAATGACGTTTTATTATCCAGTCTTTTGTCTTAGCCGCTGAGAGGATGCTGTTCGACGGCCTACCTTTTCTTTTTCATCAGATACTATTGGCTTATTTTATTCACTCCCATAAACACAATTTAATTGATTCGTGAAAAACTCAAAATGATGAATAATGTGTAAGGTATACAGCATTAATGAAATACATAACTTTAATAACAGCTAATAACAACAGGAATATGTGGCTACTTGGCTGTCTGGGATGAGCCGCGTCTCAGAGGATCGAGATGACGTTTCGGTCATCGTGTTGTGGCCTTCTTCAGAGCTACTCTGTTGCTACTATATCAGCAGTGAATCTCTGTTGCTACTATATCAGCAGTGAAGAAGACCACAACACGATGACCGAAACGTCATCTCGATCCTCTGAGACGCAGCTTATCAAGGTCAGCCAAGTATCCAATGACTCCAGCGGCGGAAGCCTACGAATGCAACAGGAGTATGTGATCTGGTGATCTGTCCATCTACTTGCGCAAAAAGCTTTTACGCCTACATTGCGACTGACACTCGAACAAATGAACTGCGCCACATACTTCTATCGATGAGAACGCCCCGCACCTACGACTACTAATACCAGTTTACAAGAGAAGTTTGTGAGCCGCGCACAACACCAACCGCAAGGCGGAAGTCCGCCATCGGATGAGCGGGTAGGCAGAGCAGGGTAGGCCTTCCCACAATAGCCGGCGCCGCTCCGCGCCGCGCCGCGCCACGCTGGGCTGCGTTCCTTGAGCGGCTCGGGGCGCGGGCGTCAGCGGAGCGCCGCAACCGATCCGGGCGGCCCGCCGCGCCGCGCCTCGCCGCGCCGCGCGCCTAATCCCGGGGCGGCGGCCCGCGGCACGCCGAGACATGCAAATGCGCTCCGCTGGGCCCGCCCCCGCTCAGCTGCGCCGCCCGCCCCGGCCCCGCCCCTGCACGGCCCCGCCCCGCGGCCGCGCCCCGCCGCAGGTGATCGCGGCGAAAGGCCACGGCCAGCCTTGTCGAGCGCGCGCCACGGGGAGTGACGCGGGAATCAAACTTTCACGCTTGGCGTTTCCCGCTGGGGATGTTTACTTATGGCGTTGACCTGGTTTGGGTTGGGTGCTGTACACACATACGGCTCGTATGTGGCTCGCTTGTTTAAAGGGCCAACGGATCAGAGATCAAGTTACGTAAGGATATATTCTGAGGGTACGCGTAGTAAATAATTTTCCTCAGATGAAGTATAATTGAAAATTGATAAAGTTTGAGATTTGCAAAGAAACCCTAACCAAAGAAACCCTAAATATAAATTAAAATATTGTACTTATGCTAAGCATCTAGTATTAAATAACAAAGAAAAGTATACTACAATCTAATCATGAAATAAAGTCTGTAAGAGCTATTCTTGAAAAAAACAACAACTAAAAAACTTATTTTTCAACGAATTGTACATTACGAGAGTAAAATTTTAAACACGTTAATTACCACAACTATCAAAATAATTTAAAAGAGTCAGAACCGAAGACGCGGTCACATAAAAATTGTATTATCAATCATATATTTAACTGTCATATTTATATTACATATTGGAAGCTTTACATCTACATAACCATGCTTTCCGCAACAATGTACTGATAAAGCCTATATGTGAAGTTTGGAAACAAATGAATTCCAAACAGCAGAAATATACACGATGTCAATAAATTATGTCATTTAGCCAGGAAGTTGAAACTGAAAAATGTAAACCAGTGATATCACACACAGAAAGTTTGTAAAAAAATGTAAACTATTTAATACGTCGCTAATGACCTTGTAGTTGATGTACCAAATAAATACATTAAAAAATTAAATCTAAATGCAGTATTAGGAAACCTAAAGCAGCAATTAAAAGAAACGTAATATTAAAAGTAAATCAGTGGGTAAAAATGGAGAAATATCTAAAGTAAGATTGTTCGTAACAATTTACGGTTACAGAATTTTTACAACAGTAGAATAAAAAAATCGAAGAACAGAAAACAAGTTCAATATATTTACATATGACGCAAATGGTTAATTGTCGCTACATCAAAGAGTTAGATTCGTTTGATAAGATTTTACTCACAGGATAAAAATTGTAATTAAACATTTTGCAAGATACTGTTGGCTCGTGGCAAATTTTATGATTCTATTATTTACATGATTTGAATTATAATATATTTATTCTTATTTACTTACTTAAGGACCTTCTCTGTCATTTACAAACTGTTCGTCGACTTTAGTTTCTTTCGTAAAGCTTCTCGAGAGAGAGAAAGCTATTGAGCTTATTATTGCACCAAACCACTGGAGCACACGCTCTCCGCCCATCGTCCGCACAACGCAATATCTCGTGTGCCGACTGTCCCCGATCACTTCGCCACCGCGGAGCAGCTGGAGAGTCAGAAACAGCCGACGCCTTCTCCGCCCGAAATGCTGTCCGTCTTTGCCTTCCCTCAGCAATTGAATCCGATTGATCTTCGCGCTGAGGGGAGAGTTCGGGTGAGGGGGAAAGGAGGCACGGGGCATTGGTCGGCTGAAGGGGACTGGAGAGTGGGAAAGCAGGTGGTGGCTCATATCCAGAGTGTTGTACTGGGCAAGACGGAGGCGATAATGATGGAAATATTGGCTGGGCGTCCGCTCCCCTTGGGGATCATTGAAACGTTGATGGGATGTAGGAACAGCAAGTTTTAAAAGTAATTCTTACATGTTCGAACATGGCTACATGCTTCGGTGTCGCGGGGACTTCGATGATGCTCAACGAAGTAAGCGGAGATAGAGACATTTACACTAATTTGTGACATTTTTGGCACGTCACATCAGGCTCCTTTTCTTAATCACACCATTATTATAATTACTCGTACTTTTGTCAAATACTGGAAGACAAGTGCACACCACCACTATGCTCACCAATTTGGACGCCACATTGACGCAATGTATCTCCATCGCCTTTGTTAAGAAATTAGAACACTCACTTCATGTACGTGTGTTGGATTGTGTCTACAGAAATGAAGGTAGAACAACTCTACCCATTTGAGATGAAACGTCGGAAGTAAAGAGAGTCAGAGTCTGAATAGTGGGCTTTATTCAGATGTACGGCGTCTGGGCTGAAGGAGCCGGGCCGCCCGCGGGGGTAGGGGCCGCCACGCAGGGTTCCGGCGCTGGAAGACGCGGCGGATGTGGCGCCGATGGTGGCCGGGGAGATAAATGCCAGAACGCGCCACCACAAAGTGCTCCCCTCCCTTCGATCGCCTCGCGCCGAGAGGAAGCACTTATTAGATATGGCGGCGCTACGACTTCGCCCGCGCGCTCCCTCGGGAAAAGTAAGAGAGCACGAGGCGATATCTCGCAGCGACGATTTCTCCTCGCAACGTACGGAACTCTCATAGCTACATATAAGGGTTCCATATAGGAGAAATACCCAAGCAGCCACTTCGAAAACGGGCATTGAATCTCTACGATAGAATGGAAATGACGCTCTCAACCGTTTTTCGTGCTACTCTCAACCGTTTTTCGGGTGTTCAGCTCAAACAGTAGCTCAGGATTAGCTTAACAGGATTCCTCCTGAAATGATGCATGCACTTCTACATCGTCCGCGGTTTCCGTGTAACGTTCTCCGAACTAAGCCTCGTAGCTCAAACTTACTCTCTTACCGAACAGGCCGATCGCGTGCAGACCGCCGCTCCCTACGAACTGCATAAACTCACGTTATCAAGCGAAAACCGCCCAAGCCGCGCAGCGAAAAATATCTTGGGAAATTGAATATGACACTCCCCGCCCGTGTATCGCCCCGCGTACGGAACGAGCGCCATGAATATTAACAGCGGGATATTTCTGCACATCCACGACGACTATCGCCGCAATTGAGGGAAGTAGCCCTGCGTACACGCTTCACCCACACACACACAGAGCCCCACCCGCCGCCGCTCGCGCGCCAGTGCGCCGCCACTCCTCCCGTAAGACTGATAAGCCTCGGGATTGGGCGGCTTCCGCGCCATTAGCTAGTTCGCCGAGTGGAAAAAGTCACCCCGCCACCGCGGCCCTCGCCCGCGCCCGCGCCCGGCCCGGCCCCGCGTCGCCCCGGGCGGGCGCGCAGACTTAATTACGCGTGAAGGCTCGGCCAATCGCCCGGAGCGTCCCGGCTCCGGCCCCGGCCCCGCTCGACCCCCTTCGTATATTACGTCGTATCGACGGGCAGACGAGATGTAATATCGCGAGGAGGGCGCTGGCTCGTGATCGCGAGGGACAACCCAGGGCAGCGGGGTCGGGCGGGGGGGGGGGGGGGGGGTCGGGGAGGGGTGACTCGCGAGAAGGAATAAGACGGAGGAGAGTTTGTCGATTGATTATGAACACTGTTTTCAACTGAGCGTTTCGTTTATGTCTTCAATAAGAATAAAAAGGTGAGAGGGATAAATCCCTTTCTCATAAAAATGATGTATAGAATAAATCATAGATCAGGGATTCTTGAAATTGTGTATCAAGAATGAGTCATACGTTTTACACAATTCCTGTACACTTCTAGAGCGCACATTTGTGTAGTATTAATTTCTCTTGAGTGTTGAGGTCGGATTACTGAAAAAAGTTTCTCAGAGTGCTTTGGAAAATGTCGATAAATCTGAGAATCTTCATTTTATGTGAGATTTTCCAAAGCACGAGTGGTATTTAATATGATTATTTCATGAGTGAAATTATGTCCAAGTCTTCCAAAATGGCCAAATGTTGAAAAACTGTTTAAATCGAAGAGGTTATGTTATAATACATAGGCGGTTTATTGGGCAAGAACATAGCGATCGATGTATATTGTCTCCTAAGTTAGATGAGTCACAGTTTATGATTGGCCAGAAGGGAGAAGCGTTAAGAAAAATCAGATAGAAAAAGCGATAAACTTTTTGAGATACACCACCTTCATTGGGGCATTTTCGAATGTATATTTAAACACAATTAGATTTAATCTCACGAGTGGAATAGTCTACGTAATTTCAAATCTTCTTGAAACTTTAATTTTTCAATGTTCAACTACGTTAAGGGAATACTTTCTTTTTTCAACTTTGATCCTCTTTTCTCTCACTATTTACTTAAAGCATGTAATGTGATAGAGAGACTGCCGGTCATTCTGATATTTGTTAGCCATTTTACACATTTCTCAAAACAACTTAAACTAGATAACAGTTTGTTCAGAATGTCGAATAATAATACAATTATAAATACAGATAATTTATAAGATTTGTAATGAACGAGAAACAATGAAACAGAGTGGATGCAATGTTGATTTCTTAATCAAATTCAAGCATAAATAACACAGGAAAATGACTAGGTCACTCGAGAAATGTGACGCCTGAAAGACAATGGTTATGCAACCCACAACACAAGAGTGCTTTGCAGTACTCGATTCTACCTTCAAGGAGAAATTATTTTAGCAATCTGAAACTAACAAAATGAATTATATTCTGCACTAAATAAATATGATTTATAAAATTAAATTTTCACATTAATATCAGCTTGTCATGAAATAGAAGTCGTAATACATTGCGTATTGATACTTTGATATATTTTGTCTCGAATGATAATTATTAGGAAGCTGATTTTGATGACCGAAAACATTGCCAAGAATGATCAAAATAAAATGCTCGTAAGATGCTTTAAAAACGACCTAAAATCAAATAATAATGACGTAAAAAATTCGATCAGAACCACTTCAGATGAACAAGCTGTTGGATATGTTACTCATGTAATCGAGGCTTCTTCCTTTTGTTCAAGTGAACTTAGCTTGCAAACTTTAGGTTTGGACTATTCTTTAAATGCAATTCGTGCCTTTATTTATCACAAAATTGGCCAAACTGACAATGACACCGACAAATGTCACAGAAATCTTAGATTACATAGTACTCACACCTGCTGACATTACAATACAGGAGCGAAGAAATCGAATAAGCTACACGGAAATTCTGTGATGAAATTTGCTGCACCTCGTAAATATTGTGTGAAGTAAATACCATTAAAATTATATTTAAATCGATGAAATAAGCGAAAAAAGCAGAAAATGACTTATTAGTCGAAATCGACGAAAGATGCAAAAAATTAACACAAAAATGAGTCATTTCGTTTCGTCATAATATAAAATGAATTTCTATACTAAATGGCATTGTGTTGAAGTAAAAAACATTTTATTAAAATCCGCTCCCTAATAATTACATACTCTTCATGTTTGAGAGAAAATTATCGAGATATCTGTATGCTAATATATAATTTAAATAATAAGTCACATTAAAACAACTAGCACTCGTATCAATGCACGAGAAACCTACAGAATTACACCCAATTAAGGTTATGTCACCACTGTTTTACTTCACTTATTTCTTCAAGGGAACTGCATGATATTAGTGGAAAACAGTTGTTGACTTCAAAAAATCTCCTTCTAAAGACACCGTATTGACTCTCCTATAACATCACTGTAACATTAGAACTACGCTACCAGCACTATTGCCAACATTATTCTAGTAGAATAATGTCCTGAATTTATGATTCGAGTACATTTCAATACTTGATTAGGTTAGAAAATGATTAGTGTTGTATTACGAATCGAATCGACTATCGAATGTTAAATGAAAACGACCCACAGACGTCAAAGTTAATGTAGCCACATTTGTTGTTTTTTGTTGCAATACAATGTTTTCATTAGAAATTAACATAAGAATGTAGAGCACGACGCATGCTTCAGAACGGATTTGCAAGCGCTGTCGATTTCGACCAACCTACAGTGCCATTGCAATTAAATGGTGTTCACAATGTTAGCGCCGGGTCGCAACGTCGTCCGGTGGCATGGCGAGCGCGTATATTGGCTCTGTAACAGCACGCCGAATTGAATCCGCTCGCAGCTAACGGGGCGAAAGCATTGGGCGGCGGGGGAGGGGGCGGTGACGTGGGGAAATGGAGGATGATGGCGAGTGGCAAGTCAAAAAGAGAGTCGGAAAAATGCGGTCTGCATGAAGGAGCAATGTCACCCGAAAAAATCGTGTGTACTCATAATTTTGAACTTTCTCCTAGTGTTTCATGTCGATAACAAGAGATTATATGGATGTCAGACGTTCGTGACCTCATCATGCGAGTTTTTGACACCATTCGACAGAAAAATATTTTCTATTTTACACCAGGAAAACAATATTTTGCACTCGCACTAGAAATATAAACTAGTATAACTTCAAGTTCTTCCGGTAGAAGTTCAAGATATTGATGTAATTATGGGCGGTTGAGAGGCGATAGGAATGTACACGGCAGGAGATAGACAAAATAACGTAGTCACTCTCTCAAACACAATATTCCACGAGCGAAGGTGAAAAGCCATGAGCTGGCTGGTCAAATTAGGCCCAGAAACTCGTATCTTCCCCAACCAACGACCAAATACACAAACGAGCGCAATGGAAGCGATGAATTTAAGTTCATGAGGACACTCCTGAACCGGTCATGAATTTAAGTTCATGAGGATCCTGTCCGGTGGCGCCGGGTGCGCGTATATTGGCAATGTAAAAACGCGCGGAATTGAATCCGCGCTGCGTCAGCCGGGGGTCATCGCATTTCCGCGGTCGCAGGCGGGCGAACGCCAGAGGTGGGCGGTGGAAGGGATGGAGGTGGTGGGTGTCGGATGGAACGAGAGGCCGCCGCAGAGGTGCGGGAACAGCAACGGAGTGGAGGGATGAGGCGATTGCTTGACGGAAGGTGTGGTGAGCCTGTTGGAAAACGAAAATGCCTTCGTGGAAAGCGGTGAGAGTGCTGGAGTGGAATGGCAGATGAGAGAGGCGGCAGGACAGTTGCTAAACAGCTGATACACCGAGTACAGCTGAACGATCGGGGGTAAGGGAGATACAATGAAGGTAGAAGCAGCAGCGGGGTAAGGCAGCACATGGGGGAGAGAGTGACGGAACATATAGGTAAGGAAGCAGAACGGCTAAACAAAAAGACGCACTAGAATGGTAAAGCTGTGGGTCAATAGAAGGTGGGGTAGCGAGGTGTAGATCATTTAGCGGTTCAGCGTGTTGCGGGGTGGGAAGTATTCGGTGACAGGGCGGTAGGGGAAGGGGGGTGCGGAAGGGGACGTTGGCTGGAGGGTTACATGGCTGTGGTAGGTGGTGAGGGAAAGGCGGGACGTGAACGCAAGCGATAGGGAGCACGCAGAAAGGCTAGGACAGCGACGACCCTGGGTGGTGGAAATGGCGGGCCAGGAAAGCAGAGCAGTGTGATGAAAGTGGAGCGTGGTAGGTACGTGACAGATCGGTGGGATTGTGGGGAGGCAGGGCAGTGGATAGGCGAAATAGTGAGGTAGAGGCGGAAATAATACTGTAGATCGGTGGGACGGTGGAATTGTGAGGAAGAAGAGCAGTGGATTTACGAAGATGTGGGATAGAAGGGGAGATTAACGAGTAAAGCGGTGAGGCGGTGGTATTGGGCAGAGGCAGGGCGGTGGGCACACGAGACGGAGGCTAGACGTGGAAGCAGAACTGTATCGCGGCGGAGATGCGGAGCCAAGTGGCGAGCGTGCGGCGACGGCGCAACAGGCAGTGGGCGGCGCGCGCGGCGCGAGCGAGCGAGGCAATGGCGGCGGCGACGGTCGCGACCCTGGTGGTCGCGTGGGGGCGGCGGGCCGCGCGCCCCCATAAACAAGCGAATACCTAATAACACGTCGGCGCGCACGCCGCGTCGCGAAATTGCCGCGCGCTGGCGGCATAATGAGGGCGGCGGGCGCCGGTCGCGCCCTCCGAGTGCACGCGCCCGCCAGTGGGCCGGCTGCCTCGCGCGCGCCGCAATGTTTCTGACGTCGCTCAACTGTTGTAATATACGCATTGGCCAGTGAAAGAATAAAGTACACTGCAGTACACTAAAGTACATTGCCCGTAAATCTCGATACTTACGTAGATTTTTCGCAGAAATATTGCACGAAAACACCTGGATAACCCTCCTTCCCATTTTATTTAGATTCACTCATGTCATTTAGTTTTTAAACCCTTGGACTGTGAGTTTAATAGGTACTACATAGGATGTCTCAATTACTCACTTTTAATTTCAAGTGCCCTTTTTTATTGGTATTTGTTACTTCGTATGATATTTTGAATTGAAAAACTATTATTACCAAATTTAAGAATGTATGATGGTTTGAACTACATGTATAAATATTAATATTGGCCATACGTCAGCCTGATGTCAGTCATCATTACAATTTTAAAGAGACACTTTTCGTTGAAGTACTATGTAGAAGTAAGGAAAGGGACGAAAGCATTAAATATCGTCATTCCCTTTTTATTTAATAGTTCAACAACATAATGTTCAAATAAAACCAGAAAAAAGTCATAGCCGAGGTTTACAATCATCCAAGACTGTAATACTGGCTATTTGTTCTTTAACACTTTTTCGCAGATCCCGCAGTTTATAAGAAAAATATATGAACAAGAAATACTATTTCTTGAAATAGTAGGTGTATACATACACGACATACACAGTTCATTGTTTTGATTGATCTTATGGGACAGCGGACTGCAAATATCTTTAAGGAACGTTGTCCCAAACAAGTTGTTTTTCTTTTCTCTGCAGTACTACGAAAAGTTAATTACTATTTTTCTGCGCAGAACGGCTCAAGTCGTACGCGGAGGCAGGCATTCGGCCGCACTGCTCCAGGGCGTGTGGCCGCCGCGCCGCGGGCGGCAGGCCGCGCCAGAGCCGCGTGGCCGCGGTATCTCACAGCATCTCGTATTGTCTCCGGCTATCGCCGCCATCGTACAAGGCGGGTCGCGATCTTCGGCTGTCGTGACACGACGCCGGGGCACGCGAGCGCGAGCGCGGGGGCGGGGGCGGTCGCGGGCGGGGCCGAAAGGGGCGGGAGGCGTGGGAGGAGCCGGGACACGCCCGGGGTCGCGAGTTCGTGTCCGGATGAATAAAACATAAGCGGCGCGGGGACACCACCGCCGCCGCCGCCGCCGCCGCCGCCGCCGCCGCCGTCGCCGTCGCCGCCGCCGCCGCCGCCGTCGCCGTCGCCGCGTGACGGCGGCGACAGCGGTGATTGCGCTGTCGCAGGCGCCCAGTCGCCGCCCCCGCTGCCGCCTCCACCGCCGCCGCTCCAGTTCGAAAGCCCTCGGAGAGAGGCGGGTTTGAAGAGATGCGACGCGCCAGGAGCCGTGCGCGTGGCAGGACGCTGACAGACTTGGGCTGCATATGCATTGCGGAAAATATCCCGCTCACGATAGAACGAAACGGAAGAACGAAAAAAGCATTGACGTTTAAGATTGGATAGACCGATTCAGAGGCTGAGTTGACGCAACCTACGAAATCAATGGATTTCGAATAGCATATTTTGAAATGCAGGAGGTTGATCGCATGGTATAAGATTCCCACACAAGTATTGCTAGGTATACGTATACGATCGTTAATTAATTACAGCTAATTAATTTTATTTCTGTAGACATTTTTATTCGTTCCAATTGTTAAAATTTCATTGTTAAAATCAAAAATTCATTGTCATAGTTTCATTGTTAAAATTTGACAATATTTTAATACTTTTGTTTAGAAAGTGAATTTGTGAACAATATTGCATTGGTCATAACGGGTCTGAATATCTTATATGTAAAAATAAAAACAACAATACATTTTTATCCTTCGTGAAGTTTTTGAAGGAGTGAAATAAAATCTATGCATTTATCAGGTTTCTCCATGCAAAGAACTCCGAGCGTCTCCTTAAAAAGGATTGTGAAAACAATTTACATTTAAATAGACTTCTGCAGACAATCTTTTGGGCGTTTTTGGAAGACGTTCTAAAGGTGCATAAACGTGTGGTTTATCCGAAATACTTTTTTCTTTGCTTATGGACTTAAACGTCATTGGTGTAGAAGAGAAGTCTAAATTAATATAGTTATTATTAGCATAGTACAAACTTTTACATCTGAACCTCATCTGATATATTCACTTTCTGATATTCTAGAAATGTATGGAAATTCATTTCATTCAACTAAATAAAAGTTAACTCGATGTATTCATATATTGTTTAATATAAGGTATATGAAAACATTAATTAAACATATTAATGTATTATATAAATCCGAGAATATCTCGGCCTTGCAGTTAAAAATACAAAAGATATTAGAGCGTACAAAACAAATTTAAAAAATAACGAAGTTTGAATAATGTTACTATTGCGTTAATTGAGCCAAATATTCTCACTAGCCTACATAAAAACAGGAATGTACGGGATTTTCCAATATATTAAACAATTAAGAATTTTTCAGCTTAAAATGTGTGAATCGGAAATGAGACTCACCATGAACAAGTCACAAAGAATGGAGTACGTTTCTTCTGTTCTGAGTGTCTTACCTGAAACACAAAATAAAATCATATAAGCATACAGAATATTTCAGAATCTGAAGTGATCATTAAAAAAGTTCTGTGCAAAAATAGTATAAACGACGTTGTCAACCGCAGCAACATTTAATACAAAATTATATATACAGTTATACATTTAACACATCAGCACATCTCTCAACAAAATACTGACAAAAATGTTAATGTTTTGACACATGAAAGTATTTCACGAGAAAAGGTATATTTCCTTCGTTCTAATGTCTGCGAGTGCCGACGGGAGAGAATCAGAAGCCAGCGGCCAATCAATAACAGCCGGCCCCTCTTCACAGTCGGACGTAACCATGGAGTCGTTTATCGCCCCCCAATCCAAACCATCAGTCTGGAATTCTCGCCTTCAAACGGTGCTGCAAATCCTCTAGTTTTCATACCACCCACTGATTACAACAATGCCATCTTTCTACAAACGAATATCCTCTTAGATCACCTTCCATTTTAGGGATTGTTATGAGACCACCTTTCGTTTTATCAATGGATTATTAAAAGAATGATGCAGTTCTTCAATATGACTCTTACTAAAGTTTTTGTAATCAACAAGACCATTATCAATGTGACTAAAATATTTTGTCCAACCTTATTCGTCACTAAGATACCCAAATGTACAATCTTATAGAAGGGCACACTCTATAAGACAGATATCATTAAAGCTACACATTATTCAGAGTATTACACAGAAAAAGTTTCTAAATTATAGAATCGCAATGTGTTGGCTAACACATTGTAACGCCAATAATTAATTATATAAAGTGGTGATATTAGTTTCACACAATCTACACTTCTCAGCAGTACTGATTTTAAGCAGTGATAAGAGATACACTCTAACTCACCTGTTTACAACATAAAGCACATATTAATGTATTATATCGAATCTTGAATTAATATTAAAGAAGTATCTAGAAATAAACTACCCCAAAAGTAAACCAAATTATTAACTTTCGCTAATAATGTCATAGATATATGAATTTTCTGTCTTTTGAAATTACTTTTTATTCCGAATAATGAAATTGTTTAAGGGTACATGTTCCTCCAGAAACACAGCACGGCTTCTCATCGTCATTTAAATATCGATCTCCACTCGAA
Organism: Gryllus longicercus; assembly: GCA_038098605.1. Classification (NCBI taxonomy): domain Eukaryota; kingdom Metazoa; phylum Arthropoda; class Insecta; order Orthoptera; family Gryllidae; genus Gryllus; species Gryllus longicercus. The sequence continues at coordinate 5,418,769 of JAZDUA010000031.1, forward strand.
TGCCGCTCGAACCCACGCGAACGCGCTCTAACCATCCGCATCGTCACCTCGCGGCTCCTCTCCTTCGCGTGCTGGCTCCCATAACCGCCACCTTCGCCCTTCTGTCTGGTGGCCGCCTGACAGACAGCTGACAGATCCCTCTTCGCTCCGGCATGCGGCTGTCCGCACAGGGGAGACGCGATTGAGGGGAAAAGCTCCCCAACTGACAACCGAAGGGCGCGCACCCGCAGACAGAAACCGCCCTTCCAAGGACGAAGCGGCGCGCGTTGGTTTTAATTTGCGAAACGCGTCTCCTTTTTTTTCTCGACGTAAATCTTTTCCCTTTCGTCCCCTTTCAACTGCACGACACCTAGTTGGAAAGTCGACCGAAAAGAAAAGACAAGAAACCCAAAGAATATTTGTGGGTTGTTAGCGAACTATTAAGAGAGTAGAGGAACATTTGGCATCCGGCCTCTGAACACCGATGCCGGCCCGCAAATTGATGTCTGACGATTCGCTGGAACATTTGCAGGTGTGGAGAACGAGGGGCGCTTGCCCACGCTCTCCAAGAACACGGGCGAGAGGTGAGGCGTGTTACGCGGGCGGGCGAAATACGCCCAATGTCGAGGTGCCCGGTTTGTCGCCGCGAAATGTCCGACAACGCCTCGCGTCCCGAGGAGGTGACAGGGATTGACCGCTTTCCTTCCCGCTTAGCGCCTCTCCCTGCTGCCTTCGTTTGGTAAATGAACGTGAAATACGATTTACTACGAATAGGAACAGAAAACGACTTCTGCTGAACTCGTCGTTTTAAGTCTACTTGAATGTTGCGCGCTCCCTTTCCGCAATAAATTGCTCGCACTCGGTCGCAAGTTTCACGGACGTTACGAACGGGGTGTCGTACTAAGCCGTTATACGGCTTCTTGTATGTTCACGGAGGTATTGCGACGTTGTCGTTTTTCGAAATGTAAAATAGGCGGTTAGAAAACTTTCATGAAGACGCTGATGTGGTTTACAGGGAAATGTCATTAGGGAGCAGCAATATAAATGCGTGTAAAAGTGTGGAAATTACTGCGTTGTACTCTTTGCCTTTAACATTAATAACTCAGGCAGACTCCTTTTAAAAATGCAACGGGTGAACGAGTGTACCTTAGTTCTTGTCAAGAGCACTTCATTGTTAGGTGTTTAAGTCTAGTTTAGAACTATGAGCAAGATTTGTTGATTGATTGTTATTGATTCCGGGCGCGTAAACTACTAGCGTCGTTAGTCCCGTCAGCGCAGTGCATGCTTTTGCTCGGCAGGGGGCGGTGGTCTTCCCCCGCTGTATGGCGAGATTCGGCGCCTACCTATCGTTGGCAACCGAGGTTTTCCCCAACCAGGAATATCCCACTACCCCAGTTGGGACAAACTCTGAGTTCCCGACTTGTCTCCCGGCATATGTGTAAGTGTAGTGCATGTAAGTGTAAGTGGGTATAAGGGGTGAGGATAGGACAGGGAAGAGGAAAGGAAGATAGCAGGCGATCCGTGCCCCGTTTGTTACGGTACTGCTCCGGCATTCGCCTGATGTTGATCGGAGAAGCCACGGAAAACTACCGATGAGAGCTCCCGACCGCTATAATTTTCATCCAGACAGCGATTGAATTCAACGTAGCTGAGAAGCAAGTGTCGATAATTCTGCTACTGTCCGGACTCGAACCTAGGACGTCGGTCAGAGGGACTGCAGTGACATTAGTTGATGCCCTGAGCCATCTCTCGCGTTATTCGTTCAGTCCCAAACGGCGTAATTTTTACTTTGATAGGCTAACTCTCACCCTCTTGACTCTTTTTAATTATACTTAAACGCATTTAATTGAAAAAAATGTTAATACGATTATGAACTTATATTTATGAACAACGATTATTTAAAGAACATCAATATGGTTATTATCTTACATGATTGAATAACATAAATAACATATATAATATATTTTCAGCAAATCTAATTTATAATTTATATTTCATAAAATCATAAACATGGGAATTCATAAAATTATGTAAATTTAACGTCGATTTTTTTGTTGCCGTAGCCCTTAGTTGACTCAAACCCAAAGCATAAAATGAAACATTTTATAAAACCGGGGACACCTGCAAATAAAGAGTTCACCAAAAAGTAGATCAAGTCCCCTACACCATCCCAGACCCCCAAGACGCATTCGGAGCCGGTCGGAGCGCCGCCGCCTCCTCCTTCGCCTCCCCCTGCGTTCCGACGCCCACGCGCCCGCCCATGCAAATGCGCCCGCCAAATCTCGCGAGCGTGGAAGGGGCGGCCGCTGAGACAGCCTCCTTTAAATTCGGCCAAGTTAAATCTTCGGTAATCCAGCGAAACCGCTGCCGCCGCCGCCGCCGCCGCCGCCGCCGCCGCCGCCCGGCACGGCCCGGTCCGGGCTCATTTGCAATGTAAAAATCATGGTAAACAAGCCGGCTCCGAAATTATTTCTTAAGGTACCCGAAGCGAACAGATGAGTGTCGCACAACCTCTTGCGACACGCTGTGCGACCTACCCCGAGGCCGCGGAGGGTGGGAGGAAGAGTTGAGGAAACAGGAGTGACATTTTGGGGTGTTCGTTAAAACGAACTCGTTTAGAAGAATGTCATTAAATTCGAAACTTATACATACAATTTGAAAGCCAGCAAGTATTTTAAGTTCGTTTACATTTTGAAATTGTTCTATTTAGCGTGAATTTCGTTGAGAATTACGTCTTCCAAGATATGTTTCGCAAAACTTCATTGTTATCCAGAACCACCCATTGTTTGAAAGTAAATTGTCTTTATTATTCTTGAATTTGGAATACTAACAAACAAAACTTTAAAAATCCGAAATTAGTATCTTGATTATATTGACAATGTCTAGATTCTAAATTACACTTTGTTCTATTACTTCTCTATGAGGCCGTTAGGAACAAGAAAACTAACTGAAGACTACGTGTAAAATTGAAGACTCTTGAAAAACCAAGTAACTAAACATGCTGGATGGTTTCATTCTTTACTCTACAATGTGCCAAGGAATTTGGCCAACAAGAAGAATTAATGGATCAAGATCTAAGTTTGAATTGTTCCAAGTTCAGTAATAATTCTAATTCAAGTTTTGACGACCTCTTACATTTTTTGAAGATAACATAATAGCTGTGATACTTCAACCACCCTTTCTTACATCATCTGCAGCGAATACAAAAGACTGGGAAACATTTAACTCACAAACTTTCCTATGAGGTACTTATTTATAGCACTTATCTTCAGTGAAACTCTTACCTGTCTGTACTGCCACAATATCGACCCTACCCCGAAAGGATGTTCAGACACGCAACGCCGGCCTGCGTTTACGTCTCCCCGATCTTATTAAGCGCAGCGACAGCTTCTCGCTCGCTTTCCTTCTACTAAACTTCGCGAAGGCTGGAACTGGAAGATTCTTGTTCGACGCAATATATTGGAAGAATGAACGTGATGATCGTGGCGAGATGAGAGTAGATCGTGAAGAATATGAGTATAGAAATCAACAAATATTTGGAATGTTTATTTAATATCGCGATTAGAGCAAATGGGCAGATATACAAAATGAAAGGAGATGGTCTGCTTGTTGACTTTAGAAAAACTAAGTACCCTTGAGTTAAAAGCTGTTTGGGCTAGATTAGGCGGACCAGGCGTGGCCGAAAGGAAGAATTTTTTTTCAGGAACGAGCGGAACAAAGCGAAAAGAAAGAACAATGGGAAGCATGAGTAGAACACATTATAACAAAAATATTGATTTTTGATTTTGTCAATAAATTTCCTTTGTCGACACCGTAAATGCAGTGGGTCAACAAAAAAGGTAGAGAAGAAAGTTAAAACAAATTGACAACATGAAATAAAGAATATTGCACATTTGTTCTTCTCTCTCAGAGTTGACAGTTTTGTCTTACAAGGGCAAATGAGGCAGAAACTGATGCCTTGGTGATTGTTCAAATAAGTTTGTTTGGTTCTCATTACACATTTCTTAATTCTGGAAGTAATTAAATCCGTCAGGAATACCATGTTCAAATCTACGACAAGTGTAGTAGTAATACGTGAATATAACAGGGAGAATACAAGCAAGGAAGTGGGTGAGAAAGTGCAGCCGACGAAGCGCGGCCAGCGGGGTGAGGGCCGGAGGGTTGAGAGGCAGGCGGCGCAGGCGGAGGGAGCGGCGCGGAAGAAGCCTGCCACGCGTGTTGGCGGCCGAGGCGCGCAAATAATGGCGCGTCTATTTCGAAGCGCCCCATTAATTTGCACGGGAGCGCGACAGGCACGGCTGTCGCGGCTCCGCGCACACGGCGGAGGCGCAGGCGGCGGAAGCGAGGGCGAGGGCGAGGGCGAGGGCGGTAGCGGAGGTGGTAAAGTCAGCAGGTGTGGCAGCGGGGACTGAATTGGAGGGGGTGGACACGGCGGCAGCGGAACTGGCGGGAATAGGGGGGCGAAGGCGGTGGCGGTTGAGGGGTTCCTTGTGTCGGTACGAGACGTGAAATGGTGACTGGGGCGGTGGTGGCGATACCGAATAAGACTTGGCGCAGACATTGGGGATGGCGTTATTAATATTTCTGGGCCCGTTAACTGCTTTGGCCGTAAGTCCCGATAGTGTAGTGACTGTTTTATTGCGGGAATAACGGTGTTGCACGCCCGGTGGATGGTGAGGTTCGGCGCCAATTTACACGTCGGTTTGCGAGGGGTTTCCTCTCCAGGTATCTCCCACATTGGGGCACGGTCCCCGACGGGTCAAGTTCTAAGCTGCCGACTGGTCCCCGGCATGTACGGCAGTAAAGTGCATGTAAGTGTAAGTGAGCCTGTAAGTGAGGGAAGAGGAAGGGGAGGGCGAGAGGAGAGGAAAGATCGCGCTCGGTCCGTGGCTCGTTTGTAGGGGCTTTGCCCCGGTATTCATTTAGTATTGAAACAACAAAAAATTACCGATCAGGGAAGCTGGCCACGAAAATTCTACTCCAGACAGCGATTCAATTCCCCCTAATTCTGTAGCTTGTATCGATAATCCACCGCCATCGGGTTTCGAACCCTAGATCCTTCCGGTCAGAGTCGCTTCAGAGACCGACCTGGCTGTGAGCTAAATTCAGCGGCAGGCAGCGATGGCCGTGGTGTGTGTGTGGAGGTTGGGGGCGGAGGCTGGCGGAAGCGGCCTGCCGGAAAAGATCGGCCCGCAGACGCCCGAAGCAGAAGACGCGGCGGTGCTCGCGCGAGGCGGTGAGAGACGGCCGCCTAAATCCGCTCTCGTAAATGTTTCCGGAAAGTGGGGAGTGACGCGAGGCACGATTGGGTTTGATCACTCCGGGAGCAGGTGAAGAAACTGGGCCAGCTCTTCCTTTCTTACCAAAATAACGAATCCTCTTTTGGAACACGTTTGCTAAGACGTCACAGTAAGTCTCATAAATACATTCCAAGTTTTGATAAAACCCTTTCAGAAATAAAATCTGCAAAATTCACGAAGATTAGACTGGCAGAGATGGCTTAGTGCATCAATCGATGTCATTGCAATGCCTCTGACTGGGAGGTCCTAGGGCTCAAGTCATAACAGTGGCTGGATTTTCGACACTAACTAGAGAGCTAGGTCGAATTCAGCCGTTGTAGGGAGGTGAATTCTATAGGTCGGCGGCTATGATCGGTTTTCCTTCGTTTTTTCTATCAGTGCCAGGTGAATGCCGGTGTAGTACCCTCAAAATCGGGCAAGAACCGCGAGCGATTTTCTTTTCCTCTTCCTTGTCCTATGCCTACCCCTTCATACACACACACACACACACACAAACAAAATACTGCCACTTGTCGGGAGATCTGCTTAGAGCTTGTCCTGGCCGGGGCGGTGCCATGCTGATGGGAGATTATTGGTCAGTAAATTTCGCGCCAGCCGACGTAGGTCGGCACCAGATCTTGCCATCCAGTGGGGGAATATCACTGCCACCTTCAGCGATAAAAACGTGCACCACATTTACGGGACTAGAGGCTTCATCTGTTGACGCAACCGGAATCACTAATCAGTCAACGAAGAAATAATGGGTTTTATTGATAAAAAAATTATCTAAAAATTCAGATGCTGATGCAAAACGAGAATGTTAAAACCCAGGATTATTGTGACTTTTATAGCATTGAAATTCAATCCCCAAAGCGACTGCATATGATGTAACAGTGTACCAATATCTGAAAAATAATTCACTAAATAGTAGTTAATGTAACGGGCGCGAAACAGGTGATTAACACGAAAAACAATAACGAGAAAACCGCGTTTCGCATCATTATTACACTTGCATTGGCATGTGCGGTCTCGTAGGAATGCGCATCCTAAAAGAAGAGGGAAAAACTACATTTCCCTCTTGTTCTTTTTACAAGAAAGTAAATAAACAACAATTTCCCAAATTGTCAGGTCATAAATGGAGGAATTCTAAAACAGACCATATTTTCATAAATAAAATGTTATATTACGGAGTGTGTGGAGCCCCCTTTCAAACTTTTTCTCCCTGACCACCAGGCTCTTCCCGGTCTGCCTTTGCGCACCTCTGTATCTTTGGTTCCGTGTCTCAATCAATTTCTTGTCCAAAGAGTGTAAGCTCATGCTAGAAGAAATAGGAAATAAGACATAGAATAAGTCAAAATGATGCAGTGAAAATTACACAGAGAGCCATTGTAAGATACACGCCGTGCCCAGCATGGAAGTTGTAAACCTAAAGAAAACATTACACTATTAACACTTGGTCGTCGACGCAATCAGTCAGCAATTCATACCCCATATCGATACAAGCCATACAAGGATCAGCAATATTTTATAATGAACAAATCAAAGTCATAATTCATCACCAAACAAATCCCTCTCTCTCTCTTGTGCAAACCGTTTCGGACAATGGGCACAGGACCTCTGCACCTTCCCCCACCTGACAAGTAAACGTGGCTGCGTCAAGGGGCGACTCCCGCGTTACCACCCACTCGAACACGCAACGGTCGCGCACAACAACGTCCAAACACGCGGCCCGTCCTTTTGTGGGCGCGCGATTCGTCACGGCGTCAACCCGGCCGCAGATCGCGCGCGGCGCTGACGCGGCGCATTCCGGCGCCCCCGGGGTGGCGGCCGCCAACAGTGGGGAGGTGTGGTGGTGGCGGCGGCGATCGTAACGATGGAGATAGTGGCGGTGGCGGTGCAAGTGGTGCTGGTGGTAGAGGTGGTGAGTGGGGCAGGCGATGACTGTGACAGTGACCGTGGCAGTGGCAGAGACGACGACGGAGGCAAAGGCGACGGCAATGGCTGTGTTTATGGCTGGCTGTGCAAGTGGTGCTGATGGTAGAGGTGGTGAGTGGTGCGGGCGGTGACTGTGACGGTGACCGTGGCAGTGGCAGAGACGACGACGGAGCCAAAGGCGTCGGCAGAGGCTGTGTTTATGGCTGGCTGTGCAAGTGGTGCTGATGGTAGAGGTGGTGAGTGGTGCGGGCGGTGACTGTGACAGGGACCGTGGCGGTGGCGGAGGCTACGGCGGAGGCAGAGACGAGGGCGGTGGCAGAGGCGACGGCAGTGGCTGTGTTTATGGCTGGCTGTGCGCGATGTGGCAAAGGCGGCAGCGGTGACGGTGGAGACGCGTCGTCATGGCGCGTGGCCCAACGTGTAACCGCACAGTGGGAACTGTTATAGATAGAAAATCCAGAAGGGCGAAAATGAATGACCTTGTTAACTTAAGGATGCAGTTGGATATTTTGGCAACCACTGGGATCAAGTGTGCGAGTGCAAATCCCTTGGAAGAGGTGGGTGTTTTGACTATTTAGAGTGGAAGACAAACAAATTACCATATTTTCATTGAAATCAGCTTTCCTAGCTTTATGATAGCCATAGGAAGGCTAGTACCATCTTCTAATACTTTTAGCCAACATAACTTACGAAAATGGCACTGTGAGATGAAGTGCCATCTTTCTTATGCTTTTGTAGGCCGTCTATAAAAATAAAGCAGCCTACACGACTTCACACATTCAGATATAATGAATTTCAACACTGAAAATACAGAGCTACTACTAAGAATATAACACTGCTTGCACTATCCTCGTGAATATTTCTACAAGTTACACATCAAAACTATGGAGTATTTACACTTATTATTCATTTCTCTTATTAAGGGAGGTAATTTATAGTGTAAGATGCTTTGCATCTCCACAACAAAAACCCATATTACCACCCTTTTTACCGTTTTCCCAACTTGATTACATTAAGTGGGGAAATAAATGTATGTATCTCGGCTCCTGATCTCATATTCAGTTACCGAACAATATAAATCGCTTTGTGACTTCTTCGAAATCTTTGGGGCAATCGTGAAGTTAACAGGTGAAATCAAAAAAGCAAAACCAAACATTCGCCCTTTAGTGATAGACAAAATTCCACTGTGGACATCGTCACCGACCTGCGGTCTCTTACGGACGAAGCTCCACGCCGCGCCGGAAGCGATGCCTTTAAAAGGAGAGCGGCGGCCGGCGCCGGGCCACGGCAGGGTCAGAGCAAAGGGCACGGCCGGGCATTCCTTTCGGACGGCGATGGCTTATTCCGTTTGACGTCTCAAGTGGCACAACAGTTGATGGAAATAAATTGAATTGTTTCCAGGTGATTTATGATAGTTTTGACATGGATCAACATTTATAAATGTAAGGGAAATAACTTGTCTATTATTACTCTGAGACCAAATTCAAAATTATGAACGTATGAACATTTAGGCAAAGTCATACTTTAAATTATTTACTTATGGAACATTTAAACACTTACAATTAAAAAAACTTATATCTACTCGCAGAATAAATCATTAAAAACAATCATTTGAACAATTGTTATAAAAAAAGGAGTATTGCAATTCGAAAATGAGCTAGTTGAGTTTTCAAATTCTCTGATAAGAATATCTGTTGTTTGGAACCTGTCAAAGCGAATATATCTCAAACGAGCAATAGATACGAACCAGAGCACATCGGAATCAATACCCCGTGTTATTACGCTTGGAAACTGCACAAAACCTGCAGCACAGCGCTCCATCATACATCAAGGGAATCACTCGCGGTGCAAGCGAAGCGCCACAGTTGGTTTACGACCACGGCGCGCCCGCAGTTACGCCGCTGACAGGCGTTAATACAGTCGCGCCGCCGCGCTCTCGCACCTCTGCGGGAATTACGCGCACGCAGGCGGTCGCCGAAGGGGAGGCCATTACGGCGCCGCGATCGCCCCAACGCCTCGCTCCACGCAGCGCCTCGCGCCGCTAATGCTCGTCGCGACGCGGCTGCCGTCGGCGCGCCCGCGCCCGCGCCGCCGCCGCCGCCCCGAGGCGTCCATTTGGGCGGCCCGACGCGCCTCACGCAATTACGCGCGCGCCCGGGCGCGAACCCAAGCCCCTTCCGCCGCCACCGCGCCGCCGCCGCTGCTGAACAGTGCAGCCCTCAGGCGGGGCGCAGCTGACGGTGCTGCACTCGCGCGGTGGTTGTGGCGCCCCTGGCGGTGGTTGGCGTAATGTAATAAGTGAGGTTATGTTCGCGTTGCGTAGGATAATGGGATAGTTTGCTGGCGCAGGCCCTGTTTGTACCGTGTGTCGTGTCGGAGTGTGAAAATCAAGCGCTTCGAGAGTAAGGTGAACAAAGCGCATGACGTTCGGTAAGTGTTTGCATTACAAACCGAGACCAAGAACAAATGTTGTGTGTTTATGTTATGGACCTCCAATATGAGTAGAGAATTCTTACAAATTTTGTTCTGGTAATAGGGTGGTAATCCTTTCGGGACTCTCAAAAATAAAATAAAACAAAATAATAAAATGTATTATTATTGTTATTATTAATTATTATATCTATTTTTATAAAATAATATGAATAATTTTATTGTTTAATTTTTAGAGTTGACAATTTTTTAAAGTATGTATGGATTGAGTATTAGTAAAAAATATAATTATTTGCAAATTAATATTTCTTAAAACAATTAGGTAATTCTAAAATTACCCATATTCATCTTAATTCAGTCAAAATTACCTAATCAGAGCCCAGTGCGTTGGGTCAAATGTACACGTCACCGCTGTACGCTACATTCACGTTAAATGAATTTTCTCAGTTTTGTAAACGAATTACTCCGCCAATAAACAGTATGATGACATAAACCAAAATGCACGGGTTCAATGAAATTTTGCCCAATGAAGGTTCCTTCTGATTCACCGTTATGCACGAAATGCAGGTTGCGAATAAGAGCATTATTACATTATCCATCGTGCAATAATAACATTAAACCGTAGTAACCACTAACAAAATATTATTGGATGCCGATGAGTTTATTCCCATAATGGTTCTATAATCTGTTTCCGAATACGTGAGGTCGTAAACTAAACAGCTTTTTGAACGACATTAATATGAAAAGTGAATCGTGAAAATATCATTCGCTAATTAGAGGACAAAAATATTTTTCGAGGAAAAAATTAATGAGCTCGTCATAACATGCCTACCCAATATGATAAATGAATTTCTTTAAATTAGAGCAGTAAATGTTGGTTGTAATGGGAAATCAATTTTTTTTAGATAGAACCAGACTATCAGAGACAAGGGATTGACAGAAAAACATACTTTTACGTGAAGCGTCGCTCGTGTTACCGCCTCCGCAACCCTACCGCCCTCATTACCGCTTCCTTTCCTCGTCGCCTACACGAACATTTTCTCTTGGCATCATCACCACCTTCATTACCATGAACAACGAAAGCCTGTCCCAGACCAAAAAGAAGTATCCGCCGACACTAACACCAGACCACAACTTACTCACTTGCCCAGTGCGTTATTTCAGAACCCTCATTACATTACATTGTTTTATTTCCGGTCGACGATACGGAATTCATCAGTCAATAATGCCACCTGTGGTCCGGAGAAAGAGCAGACCTTATGGCCTGAGCCTCGCCATTATTAAATACATTTTTAGATTACTATACTGAGTTTGTTAGATTAGGTGAAGGGAATATGACATGCTAGCCACATGTGTCTCTTAATCCCAGACGTGGAAATTAAAACTAGGCACAAACTTGAAAACACCGTAAGCTAGCCGGCAAAGTGGGACTGAAGCGATTCAAGTGACAAATAATAATAATAATAATAATAATAATAATAATAATAATAATAATAATAATAATAATTGTTATTATTATTATTATTATTATTATTATTATTATTATTATTATTATTATTAATACTTCTGGATGTCAAGTTACAATCAGCACCGTTGTTTCTTTAAATCCACTCTACAACAGCCAGTCCTCTGGCACATTATTCACTAAACAGGGTCATCATGGTAACTAAACCCAATATAGACATTGCCTATTGTTACTAGTTTATCAACGTCACCCATCCATCAAAATCACTGTCGCTTACAGACGCTTGCATCGACACAGCAGCCCCCCCCCCTTCTCCATTCTCACATATCTCGTTCAGAAGGATCGCTACCCTTAAGAGTTATGGGGCAAATCAAGTAAAGCTTCCGAACAATAGAATTTTCCATTATGTCCTAATACATGAATCTCACTCGATTCATCCAGCCTGTTCAATTTGATCCCAATCCCTCCATCTCATGCACACCCTGCTAATACAAACATTTGGTAGTGAGTGGACTGCGTTGAGAACGACTAATGTTTGTACTCACTGAGTCAAACACGTCCCTGTTATTCCTGCTCTCTCAGGATCATGAGTAAACCAAGCATCACTTCTGCGCTCTACTTCAACCTGGGTCTCCACCGCAACATCAACGTCATCCTTTTTCTAGATTTTTTTTTCTGTTTCCCAAATATCGCCCTTTCCTGGACACACCTCTGATTAAGACTGAATACACCGATTGGCATTATGACGTTCATTATTTTATGGTCACACGTCCAGGTGATTCCAGCAACCTCCTGTCTTCCAGCTTAAATGAAGTTCTAACCTCAGCCGATACATATGAAACTTATGATAGATACCCCGAGTTCCTGGCAGGTGTTCTTGGAGTTTCCCTGTTTCCCCTGTCTCTCATTCTGTCTTCTCTTCATCGTTATTTTAACAATTCCTAATCACCCAGCAACCAAAATCATTCGATACGTCATTTGCAGGTATAGCTAGGTGGCTGAGGAACTGGGATTATAATAAAGTTAACCCCAGCCACCCAATTCACTCATGGTCCTCTCAACATAACCAGCAATCCGTCACGTCCGTGCTCTTATCCTCTTATGCCTCCTTCACCACGACACACAATCCCCCCTTTTCTTCAGTTCTTTCTTGCTTTCCCAATCTCGCTCTTCCCTGGACATATCTCTGAATGCCACACTTATATGACCGACTTGCACTATGACCGACTTGCACTATGGCCGACTTGCACTATGGCCGACTTGCACTATGGCCGACTTGCACTATGGCCGACTTGCACTATGACCGACTTGCACTATGACCGACTTGCACTATGACCGACTTGCACTATGACCGACTTGCACTATGACCGACTTGCACTATGACCGACTTGCACTATGACCGACTTGCACTATGACCGACTTGCACTATGACCGACTTGCACTATGACCGACTTGCACTATGACCGACTTGCACTATGACCGACTTGCACTATGACCGACTTGCACTATGACCGACTTGCACTATGACCGACTTGCACTATGACCGACTTGCACTATGACCGACTTGCACTATGACCGACTTGCACTATGACTTCCATTCTGTTTGGGCCAAACGCGCAACCCATGCCTTGCCCTCTCAGGGCGAGCAGCCGCCCATCACTTCCGCGCCCTTTTTCCACCCACCCACCCATTCCTCTCCACCTCGGCATCTCCGACACCCTCGGAAGGCGGCTTGAGTAGGAACCCTTGTCGCGGAGCGCGGGCGCGAGCGGCGGGGCGTGGGCGGCGCGGGCCCGCCCCGTGGCCGCCGCCGCCGCCGCCGCCGCACCTCCTCGGGCGTCGTCGCGTGGGCGGGTAGGCTTTTTCGTCTCTTTCGGTCCCGCGGCGATCACTTTACGAAACCGGAATTCCTCCGCCGGGGGCCGGCGCGAGGCGGCCCCGCCCACCCGCCTCCGCATGCGAGGCACACGGCCCGCGCGCCCTCGGGCCCTCAGGGCTAGGGCGCCGCCCGCCCGCGCTGCTGTCAGCCGCCGCGAGCAGAAAATAGACGAGAAGGTTCTTTATTGGGAGAAGGGGCTTTCAAATCCTATCACGCTCCACGGGGGCTCGCTGTTTCCCAGACGAGTTCCAATGACCCATTTCTTTCTCGGGCGGTCTTCATCCATCTGCGGAAGTGGCTTGCGGTCGAGTTCGGAGCACAAACTCACAATGTATTCTATTTAAGTATGATATTGAAAAGAAGAAGGGCAGGCTGAAATAATAAATTTTGGAATTTTAGAATGATTTTCTGACTTAAACGTTAGAATTTCACCAAAAAATGAATAAATAAACCATATGATTTATACATTGCCCACAATTTAAACTTCAACATTCCCCACTTGAATTCTAATACGTAGTAAATAAAAGGTCACTGAAGAGATTTCATGAGTTCTGTAATATGGTGGGTATAAGAAATTTGTGGTTCAGTTTAAATAAGACGGTATGTGAATTCGGTATTTTTAGAGCTAAACTTCGTTTTAAACAGTTTACTTTCATATTAAATCTTCTAACACTGAAGAGCATTCTCAAACATTTCTCACACATCCACAAATGCCTTTGTACATGCTATATTAAACTAATATCACATAGCTTCATGTACATTAATTCTCTGTTGTTGTCTCTTTTCACATAAATTATTCCGGATTTTTTCATTCATAAGACCTCCTTCCAAATTCCACGGTAACTTTAAATTTCTCGACTTTTTAATGCAGCACACTTTTCTAATCACTCTCCATTTCATGAAGTCACCTTCAATTTCCGAGTTAACTGTTCCCGATGTACGGGCACGTCACACATTACGCCCTCTTACAGAGCGACTGCGAAGTATCTAATCAGCACTTCATCTCGTGTGTGGCAGGAGACTCCAATCGCCCGCCAATTGCGTTCCAGCACCGCAGCGTGAATCAACCGGCGCCGGCGGGCGACCACACCCCGTCCGAAGTGCTCGGAAAAACTCAGCCGCCTCCGCGACCGCACGGCGGAGCTCCGCCGCGTCTGCGAAGAATAGCCCTCGCCCACGCCCCCGGCGCCCCCGCGGCGCCATCCGTCACACGCCGCCCCTGCAACGCCCACTCCCTTGATTGGGCGATTCGCCGCCGCGGGCGTCGCCGCACAGTGGGACGAAGAGAAATCGCGCTCGCTCACTTTTCTTTTTCTTAATGCACCGAGGCGTTGCACATTGAAGCTGGCCACCAATGGCCTACCATCAATTCTTAAATCTAGGTTAGAATACTATTTAAATATTTACCAGTCCTAGACATTTCAACAATGTTGTAATTTTATTTACTTAGTCGAACCATATGTAGAATCGTCAGCATCATATTTGCAGTGTCTCATAGCATGGACATGCACAGCCGCCGAAAGTAATACATGTAGTGGAAGTTTGCAGATACCGGAAGCATGAATCATATTTGTTCCCTTCACTGTTAGGCAACCCCTCATGCACTGATGTTTGGCAGGTACAGGAAATAACCTTGACTCATCACAACATGATCTGCCAAAGATCTTTGCATAAGGAGTTGCCTAAAATTATATGAAAATTCACTTCTAATTTCCATTACGAGGAATTTCTAACTACAAGTTCATTTGTAAAATGTGATCATTTTTACCCTCTACATAGCGGTTTGTAGCACTTATTCCACAAGCTTCATGGTCCTAAAGGTAACATTTACCCTACACGTTTTCAATACGTCACACGACACAAGGGTAATTTTGATTAAACATGTCGCCAGAGAGGGTAACACATTCAGATAACTCACATAGTGAAGTGAAAGTTTGGGATTTCACTGGGAATAATAGATTTTACCCGTGGAGGGCTTTGTTTGCTGTTTGTAATTTGCGCCGGCTGCTCTATTTCGCCGTAGAGCGCGTCGCACTCCCTGCGGGAGACGCGTCCTGCTGGGCTGACCTCTGACCGCCGCCGGTCACCATTGGCAACCGCGACGCTGCGTCGCCGCAGGCGGTGCCCTCACCGCCGCCGCGGGGCGTCCGGTGCCAGGAACGAAGCCATTTTTCGATTCCCGGTTCCCGGCGTTTGATTCGTTTTTATACCGTAGCGAGGGTTAATAGGTTTTGTGTGAACCGTATTTCAATACGCTTTGGGGAAGCAGGTTTGTATCTGTTGCGTGCACTGGGTCATATCTAGATTTGTAATGGTTGGTTTACCACTTGTAACAAAAGGGACGCGAACTGCGGCTGAGGGAAAGGTTATGGTATGGGGAATTCGGATTACTGTTGTACGTGGTGAGCTACTCGAAATATTGTGCACCGCAATGCTGTGCGCCCAAAACGATTTTTTAAACCCCGCAAAAAACCGATTACGAAGCCCAGATATGCAATAATTAATCACTGCTGTAACAAACTGTTATGCTCTTTTCACAAAAAAATGACCAAATACCTTGTCGGTGAGTACAACCGATTAAAGTGAGTCTAAACATCGAATGCAAATGAATAATTGAATCGAAAAATCTATTAAAAGAGGAGAGATGGAAAGATAATATAAGTCATTTATAATGGCGGTCTCTCTCTTAGAACTTGCTCTACTCTACAGAATCCCGATACCAGCTTCGCAAGTCAAGGAGGTCTAACGTTGAGATACCGACAATTCTCAAAAGGATGGATGCTCCAATTGGAACAAAGGACTCACAGACCGCAGTCAGTGACGAGTCTTATTAAAGTTGGAGAGGATTGTATAATTATGTAACGAATTTGCTGACAATCAGGCGAAGGTGACAAGGCATCAACAGTAATGGTAACTTCCAATAGCAACTTTTTTTTAAATATCGCAAGAAACATTAAAATTGTATGTGACGTTTGAGTGTATATATGTGGACATAAACACTTTGTAAGATACACAGTTTACGAAAGTAGTAAATTAAAGAGTAGTGAGATATTTGAACTATTATAGCGGTGGCAATTAAACAATGGCGGAGAAAATATCAACGACCATGATGCATGGCTTTGGCGTTGGAAACGGAGATAGCCTCGAAGGCGCCGTGGGTGGCACACGAGATACCACACAACACCGGGGCCGGACACTTGAGCTGAGAGGGGGAGTGGACGTCCAGTGGTGTATATCAGAATCGTCAGATTGCAATGAGACGGCGGTCATCCGGGTCGTACAGGTCACGTCACTGAGTACGGGAGATGAGACCTCCAGGGGGCAAATGCGAAGACAACGGCCACGACGAAGCTAGTGCACAGAAAGCGAGGGGACAGAAGAAACTGCAGACAGAAGAGGCATTCCGTAGACTAATTGACTGCTTCAGGGCACGTCAACTGCAATGGGCATTCGTCCAGTTAGTGCAGTTAATTTTTTTCATATGGCTGTGTTCTTCCTCTGCTGGATGGTGAGTTCCGGTGCCACCCATTACTTCGGCTTGCGGGAGATTTCCCCTTTCATGTATCTCCTACCAGCAGGGCATCGCCCTTGACGGTACAAGCTCTATTCTCCCGACTGCTGTGTCGTTGTGAAATGCATGTATGTGTAAGTTTGTGTAAGATAGGATAGAACATGGTAAGATCGTGAGCGGTCCTTGGCCCGTTTGTTAGGGTACCGCTGCAGCATTCACCTAGTATTTGATCGGAGAAACCTACCGATCAGAGCAGTTAGCTGCTACAATTATCCTCCAGACACTACCTATCTCGTAGCTTGTAGCGAAAACTGCCAGTTTCGGAACTCGAACCCTGCCTCCTCCGGTCATAGTCGCTGCAGAGCCAGTTGCAAGGCTGGCTCTGCGCCGGTCCAGCGATCCTGACGAAGGAGCCAGAAGCCCTCAGCAACGCCGGTCCCAGGCTTCCATGTCCTCCACATCCAGAGGGTTCTAACGGGGCTGGTGCGGGGGCGGCGCTGGGGGGGGAGGCGCGAGGCGAATGTGTTCTGTCTTTAGATAATGGATGCGGCCAGGGGTGGAAGGGAGCGTGGCGGCACGGGGCAGGGAATATCACGCGTGGGCACCGTGCGCTGAGTTGGCGTCGCCTCAGCCGACACACCCCCTCCCGCGAGGGAGAACACACTGGGCCAAATGCACCAAAATGTGTGGATGAAGGAAACGTATCTAAAGTTACGTGCACCTTACATTGATCGATCTGTATTGTAGAATTCTAGCAGTCAGCGTGCTTGCTTTCTACCCAGGGGGCGCTAGCGTCCACAATCTGAGCACTGCATATGGAATTTCTGGAGGGCAAAATGTGTTTGCAGACGTTTTCCTGCGAGTCTCTTGCCTGGCCCTCAATGCAGTATTTTCCGTTTTCCATAATTTCGTGAACACTAGCATCCACTTATCTCTACACTAGTAGCTTATATTTTAGCTTTCTTGGCAGAGAAATATTATATTACACTAAACAGAAAATGGTAGTCCCTTTCCAGGAAGATGCAAATTTTCGTGAAACAACAGTGTAAAGAAATGACCCCACAAGACGAGATTTAATGTTTTATAGCTAATGAATCATTCTAATTTTGATATACACGTGGGTTTCAGGTATGGATATATTGGTACCAGACTATTGTCAATCTACATCTACAAAGGATTGAAAATAAAAATCTTAAAAAATCTTTGTCGTATGAAAGAAGATCTCTATTAATGTGTGTTAAGAACCACATATGGCTATACGCGTGTCTCTATTAGCACAGGCAGCAAGGTGAAATCAGTTGTCTGACAAACCGCCATAGGAGATGAAAATAACCTGTTTCGAGCAGCGTTTATACACCAATATTTTGGTGTGTTGTTAAATGCCCACGCACTTAGTTCATACCTTGTCTTTCTATGTGTATATTTCACATTTTCCACTCGTGCTCGTATTCTCACAAAAAATAGTTGCCATGAATTAGATCTAAACCCCCGTATTTTGGTTTAATTATTTCTGGATCAGGTAGCTGTAAGTCAATAGAATTGTAATTATTGTCAATTGAAAAGGAAGAAAAACTTGAATATTTGAGATATTCATAATTGTTAGGTAATGCTTTAAGAGTGTTTAATTATTTCTTGAAAAAAAAATCAATTGGTTGTAGACTATGGTTCAATAATAACTTAACATTTTAAAAAAGCGTCCATGGTACTATACTGTCTCAAATAACGGGTGTATTCTTAAACGTTAGATACTAGTTTGTTATGTGATATCAATGTAGGACTCTCTTCTTGAATTCTAAGGTCCGGAGAAGCTAGTGAGCTCCCATGGAACACAAATATACAATGAGTTTAATGGTTATATTAATTGTAATCGTCAGATGCAAAACAGCAGAAAGAATACGTTTAGTCACGAGAGTCATTAAGGAACAAATTACTTTTTACTTCAATTTTTCAGAAAAAAAGCAAAGCTATGCAACATCAAAACCGTTGCATTGTCTCTGCGTGCATAACCAACATAAATAATTCCTCCTACCTCAAACTCTCAAACATCTCCATATCCTCTGCTAACTCCCAGAACGAACAATCGACAAAATTATCTGCCGAGCCTTTCCCACGCAAACGCCATGACTTGGCCTGTCGCGTTTGTCCCGCTCGAGCGACATGGAGGCACGGAACCCGGAACAGGTGACAGTCGTAATAACCACACGCGCACCCCCCCCCCCCCACCCAACGATATCTGCGTACCTCTCCGGAACGAGGACCTGGGGACGGGGTGGCAGGAGAGGGCGGGGAGGGGGTTGAAGACTGGCCTATTACGTCGATCTCGCGGAGGCGTCCCCGCCTGGCACGGCCGTCGCCCTGCGCTATTAACCGACATCCCCCTCGGGGTCTAGGGAGTATTAGGAAAAACCCATCAGCCCTCTGCGCGGGGCGCGGAGAGACCACGCGTATTCGTGTGTGTGTGTGTGTGTGTGTGTGCGCGCGCGAGGGCATACGGGCGCGTCGCCCTCGCATCGCCCGCGGGCGCGCGAGGGGCGAGGGGGCGCCGCGCGGCGAGCGATAGAAATCGCCGGCGGAACGGCAAACATTAGCCGAACGCCGCCCGCCGCGAATCTCCGGTTCCTTAGGCGCCGGAGGTGCCGTTGCGGCGAGACGAGGGGAGATGTGCGAGCGGTTAGGGGGCGGGCGCCGAGAATATGTGCTCCGCGCGGGACGACAATGTGTGTGTAACAGGGGGAAGACCGTGTGTGTAGCCGAGTATATTGATTAGTGAATTGACGTAAATATTGCTTGTATCAACCCCTGTCGTGTAATTTTCCTCATGTGCTTTTTTTGATAATTGTATTATTAAGAACAGGGATGAAGTAAATAAAACCATAACCTGAAAGGTACTCCAGGGAGGTGAAGGTTATGAAGTAGATAATGCAATCACAAAATAGATTTGTTGGTGCACCGTGCTGGTGGCCGCGGAAGCCAACGACATCATGACCCAATTAATGTTTTTTTTAAAATATATTTAGCATTAATTTAAAAATTGTTTATCGTTTGTGGTATTTATTTATTATTATATGCATTGCAAGCATTTTTCACAATCCAGAAACCATCACTTCTTTTTAAGCATTTCATTTTAAATCTCGGAGAGTATAAGACTTCATTTATTACACACATTTCGCCAGATAACTGTCTCCAAGGCACAATTACATACATGAACCTAGCAAGTAAATATTCCAGATACTTTTGTACACTTAGTGAATATAATGTGTTTACGTGTATATTGATAAATTGAATAAATTCATTTTCATGTCCAATATTTTGATATTTTATACGTACGATTCCCGATTCCGCAGAAACAAAGAGGAGGACGAGTGAAGCCACCGTCCCACACGACACGCAGGCGTTGTCTCCGCATCAAGGGGGGTCGCACGGAGTCCCCGGCCACATCCCTCCCAAGAGGCTCCGCTCAGCTCCCTCCGCACGCGTGCGGCCGCGTGCCCCGGGCTCACGCAATTTGTACAGGGGGCGCCAGCGGCGATAGCGTCCCGGGCCCCGCGGCCGCGGCCGGGCTATCGCGCGCCGGGGACGAATCGGTATGCAAATGGCGGCAGATTACGGGATTGGGCGTGGGGTGGATGCGCTCCCGCGTGCAGCGCCGCCGACCGCTACAATGACGTCTCGCCTCGGATACTTCGCGTTCCCCCCGCGGCCGCCGGATTCGCACGCAGCCTGGGGGTCCGACGCTGCAGCCTTGGGGGACGCCCGGAACCGCTCTTACGCTTGGCTGCGCCTAACAGGATTTCACTCAAAGTCCGTTGGATTCGCTCCTATGCAAATCAATGTTGCCCACATCGGTGTCCAAGCCAGTTTTATGAATCTCTTGGGCCTTTGGACAAATAATGAGCCTCATTAGTGCAAAGAACCAAATAACCTTTTCTCTATGTCGTGTTTTGGTGAATTTAAAGGATCACAAAAGAGAGGTAATCTGCGTACAAAGAATCCTTGACGCATTTGCTATGTTTTAAGCCCCATACAATGAGTACATAAGCCCAGATTAGATGAGAAATTTCAAAATAGTGAACATATTACAAGTGTTTGTGTTAAGCGAGATTTGTGCGACTCAACATTTTGTCAAGACACCATATATTCAACATCACTGTTTATGACGCTAAATAATTTGAATGTTCAATGTCTGATGCGATGTAGTGAAAAGTTTAAAAACTCTTGCTCCTTAGCACGCGCACGCGCGTTTGTGTGTGTGTGTGTGTGTGTGTGTGTGTGTGGCGAGGGGGTAGAGGACGTAGTTGGATGCGCAGACACACCGCATCGCCATCAACGTTATCCACGTTCCTTGGAGGATTGCATCGCCCCCCGCTGACGCAGCACCGCCTATCTCCCCGCTTACCCGGAACCAAGCGCTCCTGGTACTGCGTCGCTCCCCCTCGTACCTGCCCTTCGCATCGTCGCGTCTGATCTAGGGAGCTCCTTCCGGCCTTACCTCGGGAGACCGTCCTCCCCTAGCCCTTCGTATCTAACAGCCACTCCGCTTGCATTCATCCCTCCGCTTTCGCGTTTTATTCCTCGTGACAACGCAAGCAATGCCCCTTCTTTTTCGTAGGAACACCATTCTTGTTTTTTCCTTAAATCATGTAGGAATTGTTCGAATAGCATAGGTTTGTAACACCTAAAATAACAATTGGCACCCATGAAAAATATTAAATTTTATCTAAAAATCGGCAATATAATTCTTTTCCAATTTTTTTTTTATTGTCCCTTCTGAATCTTGTCATTATGTGTTCATTTCTACTTCCCCACGAGAGTGCTTTTGGCATCGTTTCGCAGACTTGTCCATGTTTCGCTTCTCTTTCACATTCTCTCAGGGACATCTACCAGAGCTCGGCGACTACCCACAACCGCAGTCGAAACTTTCGCTTCAAGTGTAGCTTCGACGGAAACGCAGTTTTTCGATAACTTTGTCGGGTTGTTCGTCCCCCAAAAAAGATTCTCCGCACCGATGGGTTGGGTCTTATAGACAGCTCCGCCCGCACAAACTCGTCACGTCTTCGGATATCTCCGCGCGGCTGCAACCGACCGCGGAGGCACAGACGTCTGTGCGGGAGATGGCGATGGATTCTAGACGTGACGCAGCGGCGGAAACTAAGCAGCAGCGGGGGCCCGGAGTGGTGGCAACGGTGATGCGGGCGACGACGTGTGAGCCGCAAGCGGTGTGAACGGAGGCGGAGAACAAGAACGCGGGCGTGTGCGTTTGGGACGGCGAACGCGAGAAGACGGCTTAAGGGCTATCTCTGCTGCGAACGTCTCGTGAGCGCGAAGAGTGCTCAAAGCAATGAGCCGATTGCTCTTGTAAGCTTCTTAACTAACACGTATTTGCTGAGGGTGGTTTCAGGATGGGAGCAACCTGCAACCGACAGTGAACACATAATTCAATCTATGTGTTAGATTATTTTTCCGAGTTAATTTTTTTTTACACTTACGACGATGCGATGACGATGTGCAAAGAGAAGAAAACGAAATAAAAATGAAAAGAAAGTAAAATATGATGAATATTAGGGAAAATATCAAAATAGCTGTTCTAATTATCCCTGTGAATTATCCGAATCATATTCCACTAAAAAAACGTGTTGCAAAGAAAATGGTTGTTTTAGCAAGCAGAAATAGCAACAACAGAAAGCATTAGTACTTTATACTCTTAAAATAATCGAAATCCCCTCCTCTTCTGACCAACTTTCAGCGTGGATATACATTCCTATACAAACGAACAATTCTCTGAAATTCCACGTGGACAAAAATTTCAAGGCGGAGTTCCAACGGTCTTGATATTTTACCCTCATTCTTCCTGACATTTTCATTGTAGCAAACTTTTTATCCACCATCATCATTGATCCTTTACATATGTACACTTATATTCACAATGAAGGCCACTTACATGCGGAGAGATATGCAAAATGCTCATTCCAAAAGTTTTGGATTTTGAGTTTGGAGTATGAGATTTTAGGTTCTCGTTTCGAGGACAACTGTACCTCACACTCTCCTCGCCGCAAACGTTTCCAAGCTCAATGCCTCTTCCTTCCTCCCAACCTGCCTGTTCCGCCTTCGCAGCCGGTGAACCAATACCTCTGCCGGCGCGGCGAGCGCTGCTCTCGAGGCAAGCGCGCCGAACAATACAATTCGTCACAACGCCCTGAGATGTGGCTTAAGCGGGCCTTAAACAAACCTCCTTAGAGCCGCAGTTATGCGCGCCGCCGCAAGGCGTGGCAGTGTCGCGTCGAGCAGCGGTGACGAAGTTACTGGCACGACGGAAAATAAAAGAGAGCGCGCCCGCGCGCCGAGTTGTGGGGTCGTTTGGTGCTTGTAAGAACGCCCCCGGAAGGGGAAAATAAAAGGAATAAAAACGTGAAAAAATAAAAAGGTACTGCCTCTTATACCCCGTTACACTGAACGCTGCACTTGTCAGGTCGCAAAACAAGTGAAGGCGTTGGGGCGCACGGCACGTCCGCCGGCCCGTCGCGAATTTTGAAATACGCCTCCCCGGCACACTTGCGCTGTGTCTCCCCGCATAAGCAAAGAGCTCGTTATGACGCGAAGAATTTTCGAATGTATTCTGGGATTTGACGCAGGAGGTAGGAGTCGGAAAACAGCAAATCGTAGCTTTCAAAACACGCTAGTAAGAAGAAAAACGCTGTAAATTAGTCTGGCGAACACAATACTTGAATTAAGAAGATGACGTAAAGTAATGAAGGTGTAGTAGCTGCGAACTTGGAAAGAAAATTATTTGACTACGTGTCACCCGTTAAGTAGACTTAGTCGAACATATTTTTTTCTTCATCGCTTTATATCTTGAACAACACTAAAAACAAACGGAACTAAAGAAAGATCTTAGAATTCTCAGTTAATAAACCTAACTTATTTTCAGATGCTGACAGATCCATTTGCATCCGAGGTGTCACGCGACCAAGAGAGTTATCGTGACGTCACTACAGCGAGACCTGCAATTTAAATCAAGGCAAATTCTTTCATTATAGTGTAGCAAGGCCTCGCCCAGAGGCGCAGATCAGGTTTGGAGCAATCATCACACCTTATGCCTCGCCTACACGTACCATTACTCTGAAAGTAATGTCACACCAAAAGAGTAACACGAGTGTAGTAATTTTGAAGGGGCGAGGTTGATATTTGAAACTGAAACAATAGTAATATGAATGTTCTTCTTAACATAAATCATTCCTTCAGCCACGCAATCAATATTTTATCTGGTTTGCATTGCGTATTTATGCTTCATATTTTAGAATACATCGTTTTTCACAACAACGAGCGATAATACACGAAAGGTTTACTTCACGAATGATCGACGAATGTATCTTCTAAACGTTTCAGGCATATTTAACATTTTCAATAACATACTAAAACATTAAAGTGCACTCCATGTAATTATTTATGTATCAAATAGCGAAAAATGCCCGGAGAATCATAAACATCGTAATTTCATATCCAGAATAGTAGCGCTCCTATTCTCATGTCTCTTGAAACAGCATTACCGTTGAAGTACGATGATAATTCTGTCGGAAGGTGTAATGAGAACTGAGAATAAATATGGAGCTAGTTATGCAATAAGAGATAAGTGGAATGGTAGAACCGTATTAAGGAATGTGCCATAAATACTCATTATCCTGCATATATTCCACATGGATCGGTGGGGATTCAAACCCCGAAACTCAGAGAGGAAGCACTAAAGGTAGCAAGCACATTACTACGTGGGGATGGGGGTCACCCACGCTCCGCGTCCTGCCTCAGAACCAGAATTCCTCCCCCGTGCGACATTCAAGTGCGCGCGTTGGCTCCGGGGCGAGGCGGAGTCTTGGGGAACGCCCTCTCGGGTCAGGCGCTGGAGCGCGCCCGCCGCCGCCGCCGCCGCGGCTGCAACTGCGCGCCGCCCACGTGTGGAGCGCTGCCGTCGCCGCGGCGAGAACCTGTCGCGCGCTCTGCCGGAAGCGCCCGGCGCACGCAGCGACGCGATGCGATGCGGGGGCGGAGACTGAGCAGTCCACAGCGGGAGCTGTGAGGGTGAGCGGGGCAGTAGAGAAACACACGGACATGGGACAAATAACGAAATGAGGGGAGGGGAGAGAGGAAAACACGGGGGAAATACACTGGCTGATTTTAGCCTCATTGCCGCTTACTCTGCAGTGGCTCTGACCAGGACGTTTTAGGGTTCGAGTCCCGGCTGTGGCGGATTTTCGATACCAGCAGTATAGCTAGGTCGAATTCAGCCGCTGTGTGGCCGAGAATTATAGCGGCCTGCTGCTCTGATCGGTAAGTTTCCCGTGGTTCCTCTGATAAATACCAGGTGAATGTGGAGCAGTACCCCAACAAAAAGGCCAAGAAAGACGCGATCTTTCCTTCTTATTCCTTGTCCTTTCCTCTCCCCTTATATATATATATATATATATATATATATATATATATATATATATATATAAGGTGGCGGCTTTCCTCCTGTACTGGGCTGTGAGATTCGGCGCCGATAGACGGGTGGGCTTGCGGGGAATTATCCACTTCCCAGAGGGGCACCGCCCCAGCCGGGCAAGCTCTACGTTCCCGAGTGGCCTCCCAGTGTGGTAGTGTAATATGTGTGTGTGTGTGTGTACCCCGCAAGCCCACCCGTCTATCGGCGCCGAATCTCACAGCCCAGTACAGGAGGAAAGCCGCCACCTCCCGGGATAAACATTCACTATACTAACGGGATTAATGACCTTGGCTGATGACCTGTCCGGAAAAATGAATTTATTAATCAATCAACCAATCATGAGGCATGCAAGAGGCATCCGGACCATTATAGCTCCAGAAGTTTAGTGTGCATTCTTTGCTCGGCCAGGACCACAAATTTCGATGACGCGTCCCGCTCTATCGCGAACACCTGCTTTTACATGCCGCACCGAAGCCTTAATTCCCACGCTGATGGTCAGGTTTGGTAGTGCGAAGTAATAAGCGGAAGGGATGAAGAGAGATTGGAGAAAGAAGGAGAGGAAAATGTAAAGAGCAGAAGATTATTTGTTTGTGATGAGGGGTTTGAAGAAAAAAGGGATGGGTGAAATTGATTTAAAATGAAGAGATGAGAAAAAGAATGGCAGCATTTAGAAATTTCATGGGGGAAAGGAAGAATGAATAAAAAGAAAAGTGATATACGTGGAAATGGGTAAGAAAATTCGTTGAGCCTACAATGTGCTGAGGAATAATGAAATGTGGATGGACGAAGTGAAGTAGCAAGTGTTCGCGACGGAGGGTCGTGCGGTAGATTAGTGAAACGTCATGTTTGGATTATTACACAGAGCATCGTAAAAAGTCTTGAATGATACAGACATCGAGAAAGCACGACGAAGATAAGAAAGTAGTCAGCGACATGCAGGTATTGCATGAGACAAGACTGAATGACTGAGAAAGATGCAAGAGAAGCTTGGCTGCCCAGCGGAACGACAGCGGAGTGACTGTCACGAACAAACGACTACGTCGCGAGAGCTACGAGAGGAATCATGATATCCAAGATGGAGGGGAAGAGCACTTGTCATTGAAGTTCTGCAATAAACCACATGTAGATTGTCCCACACGAACCGTTGAAGAGGAAGTAAGTTAGACAACAGGATATCGCGGAATAACAAGGCAATGATCGGAAGGTGTGTGTGTCGGTATGTGTGTGAGTGTGTGGTTGGGTAAGTCCGTGGGAACGCTGCACTCGGACACGCTGCAGTATCGGCAACTTGAACAAGTTGCCAAACGGGCATGCAGCACACCGGTAGCATTAAGAGACATTAAAAGAGGCTCGCAGGACACAAACAGGGGATGGGTGAGAAGAGAGAGGGGAAAAGCAATGTTCTGAAATTGCCTCGGGTGAACCTTGCTGTGCTGTCAAATGCATCAGTTCAAAATAAATTTCAGCCTTCTGATTGGCGGCGTTTAGACAATGATTTGAAAGCCGTGCATAGTTAAGAAAAAAATACCTATGAAGAAAATCTATTATCTCAAAATTCGTAACTTTTAAAAAAATTGTATGAAATAATGAATTTACGAATACAAAGAGATGTAATTTTTTACCTGATAAAAAGGTTATTAGTTGTGAAAATCGTAGGAAATTGCAGATCGAAGATTTCTACATAAAGATCGAGATAAAGCAAATGGGTACAGCAAATATGGTCGAATAATTTTGTTAAATTCGTTATTTTGTATGTAAATAAGAAAATTTTCAAATACATTCGAACATATCTCGTGAAAAAATCAACAATGAACAAACCCATTACAGTGCTGGTGAAAAAGGAGTCATTTTCATAACTTATTAATACTACATTTTTTTACTAAAAATCAGTTAGCGTTTCTTTCTGCATTTGGGGACTATTTTCGTCGATCGAAATACTGAGAGGAACAATCACATAAATTAGTTCAGACGGACGTCTGTGCGGCGTCAGTGTCCCTGCCCGGCAGGCGCATGTTGTTGCAGCTCGGCGACACGACGTTTACGGGCATCGCCGGCACCGGCGCTGCGGGCGCAGGGTGGGGGCGGCGGGCGCTGGACGTGCGTTGGCGCGCGCACGGAACGCGCGTTCGACGGCCGAGAAGGGGCCTTGGACGCACTTCACGTCAGCGTGATTTACGACCGGCGCGGCGGCCGGCAACACACGCGCCGGATGAGGCCCACTTGCAAAGGAAGGCCTCGCGGATGTTCTTATGCAGATCGCGCCGCTCTGTGGACCGACGGGGACTGCAGGACACTGGAGTAAGCTACTCCGGAGTTGAGACCTTCAAGACAGCAATGCTTCGTTGCACTTTGTCGTAGTCCTTTTTAATGTATTTGTTTTTACTGCAATATATGCAAATATTGGATGCAGATGTTGATTTATTATAGGGGTTTAAAGTGCATATGGTCTCTGTTTTCACATTTACTCGAAACTATTTCTGCTGACTACCATGTACTACTACCGTGTACTACCACCTCGATCACAGCGCCACAACTAAGTATATTTAGAGAGCATTGTTCTGATAAATTTAGGGACTAGTCTCAAACTACAGAGAAAATCGATCATTCAAGAAAGAAACTGACAAATCACCTCTGTCACATTTCACATATCACATTTGTGATGTGTTTCACTAAGTTGAAAATCTATGAGATATTGAGTTCTACTGCGATATGTTCTAGTACAGAACTTCGATGTCTCAGGGATTCGATGTCCTTCCACAAAGAAATGTTCTTAAAACAAATGTGAGGGAGCTGGTTTCTCATGAAGTGAACTTGATCTATTAAAACCGTTACGATTCGAAACGAGAAAAAAGAATTATTCTTGCTTTGTGCTGTTCGCGCAATGAAGGCAATGCCAGTCCATCAAGATACCTTGTACGTCAGTTTTTAGTACTGCAACCCAGTGGTCGAGGCCTAAAGCAACGCGAAGACGTTGTACTCCAGATTATACAAGCTACTGCTTGTGTGAGTTCTACAGAGGACAAAGTAGTACGATAATGGAATGACAAAAGAAGACAAGAGACATGGTATACGAAAGCTTAAGTGTAGTTCCGATGAAACCAGCCCCACGCGGGTGGATAATTCCAAAGCAGAAGTGTGAAAACAAGCAAGGTAAGAAAAGGAAGAAGAAGGAGACGAAGAAGTGATGACTTTACAACCACACAAACATAAACGAATTTAATGTAAGAATGTTATTGAGAAATATTAAGAACAGAAGAGGAAGAAGAGAATGCACTTGAGAATGCAAGTTAAAACTAATGCGAAGTAAGGGGACCGATAGATATTTTTTCATGGCTAGAACATTTCCACTGAAGGACTACTAGAATGCCCTGACGATTAATATTTTGTGAATGATTTCAATAATTCTGAAAAATAGCTATATAAGGGGAAGAAATGAAGTACATATATCATCAGGGAAGTGGATGTGACAATTAAATTATCACAAAAGAAAACCATGGACATTTTTAAGAATTAGAAGCACTAATCGTAATGAACGTAACTTCACATTAAGAAGCGAATACACCAAATAACATAACTTTTTACGTAACTTCTTGACTACTGTAACTAACATTTTGCGGATTCAGAATAGACAAATAATACGGTATACAAAAGTTTCAGAAGTACCAAAAACTTGATTTCCTTACTTGACTTTTCGAAAATGTTCTTCTCATCTAATGTTCGTTAATCCTCACAACGCAGATGTCGGCCTACAAGGCATTAAAAAAGTTCTATTTCAATAGAGGGCAAGGGCGTTTCATCAATATAACTATGGCGTAAACAAGCATAACCTCACTACAATAATCATTTACTTTGAGTTCATGTTGCCAAGAAAGTCAGAAATCACATGACAAAGCTTGGTTAATAATTGCTGCCCGTTCACTATTTGTACTCCGCCTCCAAGCGGTTACGAGCAGCAGCGCCATAAAAAACAACCAAAACTTCCTGTTCCCCGACCTATCTCGTGCAGGTAAGACAGGATCCTAGTCGCAGCCATTTCACCGAAGCAGGAGCTTGATAGGGTTAACTTGCCCATTGTAGTCATTAAGTCGAAACTATTTCAGCACTTGTAAAGCCATAAGGCTGACCAGTGTCAAATGAAACAAACGCCCGTTCTAGGCGCAACGCCGCACCCGAGGGCGGGCGATGGCGCAGGGAATGGGGCGGGCGGTAGGGCAGTCAATGGGGCGGGCGATGGGGCGGGCGATGGGGCGTGCGATGGGGCGGGCGACGGGGCGGGCGACGGGGCGGGCGACGGGGCGGGCGACGGGGCGGGCGACGGGGCGGGCGACGGGGCGGGCGATGGGGCGGGCGACGGAGCGGGCGATGGGGCGGGCGATGGGGCGGGCGATGGGGCGGGCGATGGGGCGGGCGATGGGGCGAGCGATGGGGCGGGCGATGGGGCGGGCGATGGGGCGGGCGATGGGGCGAGCGATGGGGCGGGCGATGGGGCGGGCGATGGGGCGGGCGATGGGGCTTGCGAAGGGGCGGGCGATGGGGCGGGCGATGGGGCGGGCGATGGGGCGGGCGATGGGGCTTGCGAAGGGGCGGGCGATGGGCGGGCGATGGGGCGGGCGATGGGGCGGGCGATTGGGCGGGCGATGGGGCGGGCGATGGGGCGGGCGATGGGGCGAGCGATGGGGCGGGCGATGGGGCGGGCGATGGGGCGGGCGATGGGGCGAGCGATGGGGCTTGCGAAGGGGCGGGCGATGGGGCGGGCGATGGGGCGGGCGATGGGGCGAGCGATGGGGCGGGCGATGGGGCGGGCGATGGGGCGGGCGATGGGGCTTGCGAAGGGGCGGGCGATGGGGCGGGCGATGGGGCTTGCGAAGGGGCGGGCGATGGGGCGGGCGATGGGGCGGGCGATGGGGCGGGCGATGGGGCGGGCGATGGGGCGGGCGATGGGGCGGGCGATGGGGTGCGCGTGCGGGGCAACGTCCGCGGCGCAGCCAACAGGTGGAGCGGAGGCGCGGAGCCCAGCGGGCGCTCTGCACCGCGCCGTTTCGGTAACGACGCAGCGGTGCGATGGCCGTATCGGGGACGCCGATCGCGCCCCGGGCAGCCCGGGCGCCTCGCTCGCTCCTTGGAGAAGGCCTGCCCCGCCACGGCACCACGGCACGAGGTCGGTGACAATGTTCGCCCGACTTGCATTGATTTAATAGTTCGGAATGTTGTCACCGCCTCTATTCGCTAAATGCGATATTCCTTGAAACGAACGTCCCCTCTGACACGGGACGACGTCAGGAGTTGGTTACGATTGTTTGCCTTGGAATCAAATGCAATGAAGCCAACTAAACGGCTACCTCGATCAAGCGGTCTCCTCAATTAACGGCCATATTTTTCGGGGAATCGAATAACGGTGTTTTTTTCGTGGAACCGATGGACATTTTAGTAAGAAAGTGTAAATATTCCCTCTTTTCAATGGCCACTTGGCCAGCGGCAGGGCATTTTTTATAGATTGACCTTCATTAAGCGGTCACCTCAAACGATTTTGAACTGCATTATAAAAGGATATATTTGCCGTATGTTGAGGCGCTAATTTAAACTTTGTTACAATTGTTATGCCGAAATGAAATGATGCGAATGATTTTTGAAGAAAGAATGCATCAGACTGATATTCAAAATGACTTAAGTTATTTCGAGGTGTATATGAAATAAGATATTGGAAAATATACATTTTTGAAAATTTTGTCGAGACTTTTGAATTGTATATTGATAACAACATTGCAGTTCACCGCAGGAACTCTTCATGATATCGAACTATTAGGGAAAAATAAAAGACTCAAGTTAAATACTAGAGACTGTAGAAAATCATATTAGTGAATGTAAAATAAAAAGATCAATTTTCAAAAGAACTGACGTAATTAAAAAGATTATTTTATAAACAGAGAATATGTGTAATATACCGAGAAAACAAATAAGAAATATACCAAGTATAGGGTAAACACTTCTTGAAAGATTTGCAAAGGTAGAAAGAGAAACATGTCCTCTTCTTTACTACAATTGCTCTGTGTATTGCAGGGAATATAAGCGAAGAAATGGAAACACTCCTGAGTCAATTGGAGCAGCTCCAGAAGAAAATAAACAAAATAATTTACTCATCCCCTAAAACATCCTACATTCTTTGTTGCAAAAGGCCACTTTCATGACGTCAGTGGAAGTTTGAGACAAGCCTTATTATGACGGAGGTCCAAGTTCTATAGAGCAAACGCAGCTGCCGTTGGAATGGGGGCGTGGCTATCAGAGACTTTGGCTAAGTTGTGTACCCTCTCAAAGTTAGCAGCCGAAAATATTGGATCGGATCACAAGTCATTATACTTTGATCAATGGGTTGCTGTGAGTTTTGATGGCGCAATGAGATACGCAGAGAGCAAATTAATGTGCAGAACATTGAGCCGTATTTTAAATCGCAGAACGCTCGTTAGTCACTCGGGTTGTTTCAAGTTCTGGCAGAACACAAAAGCGCAAAGGAGCACCAAGTGCGAGATAACAATTGATGCATGCGGTGTTGGTATAAAAGAAGATAGCAACTCTGCTTGGCTGCTGCGCTCACGTAACGATTGATACTTTATACTAAAACCAATACTGTCTTAATAAAAACCTTCTCTTTTTATTGGCAAGACTCGCTTTTGTTATAATGATTAGGAATCATTTTTTTGTTTTTTATAAACTTTTATAAAATAATTTATTTGCCCAACACAATTTTAAAGAATTTAGAGAAGAAATTTGTAATCATCAGTAAAAAATAAGTTTATAACAATAATTATTAGAAACATACAATATCAAACCGATAGCTTATTGTTAATTAAAACATCACAAATACATACAAAAAGTATTGTTAATTCTAAGCAGTATAATAACAGTATTAAAATTTTCACGTTATTTCAGAGTTGAAAGAAAGGACTCCGTTAAGATAAGTTTCAAATTTTTTGTCGTGAAGTTCTGTAAAAATTTGAAATAAGATTTAATATTGTAATATTTAATAACATAATTTACTTGTAAATTTTCATTAGTTCTTCAAAATATATACAATAAATATTTCTATCAGCAGACCAATATCACTCCAGGCAATATTCTCGATGTTGAACAATTATTATGCGAACTCACTGTCATTAACACAACTGTTCTCTCTGACACGCACTTTTTTAAGCATCAGCATCCTCCAGACTATTCAAAGCCTCCCGTCATGGAGGTCGGGCCACCCACTAGCATTCGGCAGGTTGCTTAAAGACCCTTCCAGCGATGCTTTCGGAGCAGTTAATGCATTGCGAAGGTATTGCTTAGAATGAGAAGTGTCCTTTCGCCCAATTTCTGAACTGATTCATTGATTAGTGTTTCCGGGCGCGTCAACACCTAAGATCCTTAGTCCATAAGTGTAGAGCATGTTTATCGCTGGAGATGGCGTTTAACCGGTGATCCGTGGTTCATTTCTCTCCTACATCTCCGGCATTCACCTGGTGTTGATCGAAACAAAGACGGGAAACTACCAATCAGAACAGTCAGCCGCTAGAATTCCCCTCCAGACAGTGGCTGAACTTTGCTTAGCCATCTAGCTAATATCGAAAATCCTGCCACCGTCAGGATTCGAACCCTAGAATCTCCCGGCACTGCAGTCTCATGAACTGATGCCCTGAGCCACCTATGACGGTCAATTTCTGGGCAATACACAAATTCTTCGACATGAATCTACCTGTAATATGGTTGAAATTCCTATCATTGCATTTTAAGTTCTCCTATATATTTTCAAAACTTAACATTATTTCAAATGGAAGAATCAAAAATACTTACCAATACTCTTAGGTTTAAAAATAATAATAAACCTCAAGTATAAAACTTTATTAATATGATATTTTTAGTAAACAAAAAACTACACATATCTTCTAGGACAATTTTTATCGGAGTGAGAGCCCAGATTAGATCAGGGATAACTCACGAATAAACGAAAGCGTTTTCGATTCCCAGATATTAAATTATTTGTTTCAAAACTCTTGTCATAAATATATAACACATTTTAATAGCAATTAGCAATATTTCTCTTTGGGTACAAACTAGTTTACATTAGTTTAATTTTTTTCTGAAAATATCGATGATGCTTATTAAAATCTGTATACGGATACACGCCAAGAATAAAACTAATAAAATTGCGGCTTGTGCTAATTTGCAATATTCCTCTGGTCGAGCGCATTGTGCATGTAGCAAACAGTGTCATCGGTTGCGGGCAGGCCAGCCCAAGCAGCAGGGGCAGACGGTCACTGGGAAGTTGTCCCCGTGCCGCCCGCCCCGCTCCGTCCCTCCGTCTGCCACGCGCCAAGTCCACGAGGTGAGGACGGGGGTCCCCGGAGGACCTTCGCCCACCCACCGCCCCGAGTTGGGCCCTTCTGGCTGCGTCCTCCTCCCGCCCTGCCCGGGAAGTTGCGGTGGTGCGACGCCGCCATGCCGGGGGCAAGTTGCACGACGGCATGTCGACACGTTGCGCGGAGGAGGGGCGGGGCGGGGCGAAGAGGATCGGTACGGCTCGGTGACGGGCGGGGCGGGAAGAGCTGAAGAGAGGCGTGGCGGGGCGTGATGAAACAAGAAAGGCAAAGGCGAGGCTAAAGGTAGAAGTGGGGCAGGGATGGCAGGGGCGGGGCGGGGAGCGGGCAGCGGAGCGCAGCAACACGAGTTGTAGGTACGAGCGTCCTGCGGACTCGCTCCCTGCCCCTGTCCCGGTGCCGGCGTAGCTCAAGGGAGCGAGGGTTAAGGAGGCAAATAGATTTTCGTCGCGCGGGGGTGAAAATGAAAATGATGCGGTGAGAGGTGTTCTTACGATGTAGGAAGACTGAAAAATGAAAGTAAAAATTATTGTGAAAAGTCTACGCTGGATTTCAATGAAATATTGATTTCTGATGATATATGTTTGTTTTTGTAGAAAAAATCTAATGATGTCGCAATAATGTTTTTACTTCATCCATGACTTATCATCAGATTTGCTGGGCAGAAGTCGTGAATAAAACTACGTGGGGAGAAGTTAGGCTGTTTTTTAGTATTTTCGAAAAATATTGGATGGTAAATTTTCCTACAATATTACACGTTACTTATTTTCATTGTGTCTTTTCATTCTGTAACACGTTTCAGTGGCATTTGAAATCAATCAATAGTCGATTCAAATGAAATTGCTTTTTAATCCCAGGGATTATTCAAGCTATTTTCAAATATGTCATATTCGATGTATTTTGTCTCACGTAAGCAAAAAATGTGTACTGCTAACGGTACAATTCTCAAATTCATACATTTTCTAAAAAAGGGCATTTCATAACAACATTATTATTTCTAACTGCAGAATACTAGTCTTATGAATTTTCATCATAAAGAAAATTTGTTTTAGATGACATGTGCAATGTAATTTTAAATGTGTGATCATTTAACGAGGTCTGGTAAACTCAGAGTCCCTCACTCCATGCAACATACTGCGGTTCATTAGTTTGTGAACTGTCTACACGTGAAGCTTTTTTCAATAAGCAGGACTAATGTTTACATTCCTGCGGTGCTCTTTTGCAAATGCAATGGCACATAATTAACCAGTCCAATCAAATATAATTCCATCTGATTTGGCAGCGTATAAATGATATTTGAAATTACGCTTATTGTATGATGTTGGTCAGTACGATTAATATCGGTTCGGTCCAATTTGGTAATGTCATTCCTGGAACATAATTAGAATTGATATTTTTTTAAAACAATTATATATAAACAAAGAATGCATTCATATTTTCAAAATGAACTTCATATGCATAAGCCATATATTGAACACTCAAGTATCTACTTCAATAAGAATGTTAAATGCGAAGTACTAATCCAACAAAAAATTAAACAAAAGCACGATTTCATCCCGGGAAACCAAACAAGTTCGTGATGGTCTTTTACCTACTGTGGCGAATGCCTCTCTGTAGAGAAACTGATTCGTTTGAAGAAGCTACTCAGCCCACAAAAAATAAAAAGAGAATTTGAAAAGAGCACGACCCATTCAATGGTCCAAATGAGAATGATGATAAATGAATGAATGATTCGAAATACGTAGGATATATTCCGAATATAATTACCCTGTGTTTTCAGAGTTGTTGACCCGAATGCGATGAAGTTGCCATAGAATGTGCATCGTCATGGCAGGCAGGGGGCGGAGGGTTTCCTGTTAGTTCAGCCTCGTGGCCTGGTAATTTAGATACTCAGAGCAGCAAGGTTTCTAAGAAATCACCTCACCTTCTTAAATACTGGTTCCTTTATGTTCGACAAAGACAAGAAATAATTATTTTTAATTAGGAGCAAAAACAAAACTTTAACATTCTATTTATATTCAGATTTATACTTTTGTGAAAACAACAATTCATCATTTCCGCCATCACGTTTCCTCAGATCTAACCAGTAATCCGTTAACGTTCTCAAAACAATAAGCTCTCCTTTTTTCATACTTTTCCCAACGGTCCCTTTTATTTTATTACGAAATATTTTTAAAGAGTACGATTAAGAAAAACAATGTTTTCCTTTCACTTCTAACAGAGGAATGGATTTCATGGATTCGGAACTGCATAGATTCAGTCATTATCATTGAGACACTTTTCGCCCAAGGAACAATTAATTACTTTAATATATGGAAAAAATACCAGTAAGTTGACAATAAGAAGCTGTACCTTAAAATTCTCTTACTTTCACTTTCTTTAAAAGTCTCAAGCTCATAAAGTTTTGCTACTAACATTTTTAAATACTTAACCCAAAAATTCCATTCATAAACCAAAGACTACTTTCCGTACTTTCCCAAAAAAGACCACTCTATGTTAGGCCCTCTAGCCGAGTCAGAGAGGCACATGTCACCGCAAATAATGCAAACAACAATACCACTCAGTGGCGGCATCTGGGATTTCTGGCACGATCTCCAAATGCAAGGCGCGCGTCACCTCCGCGGCCCAGTCGTAACTCCGGACCGCGCCGGCGGCCGCGCACCTGAAAGTTTAACAACCCGCGAACATTTTACGACAAAGGCCAGCAACTGTAGGCGGATTCAGAGGTAACGGCCGACGCGTAATTACGGATCCAGCGCAACGTCGAGGTTTAACGACGGCGGAAAAGCCGGAAAAGCTTTAGTAGACGACCCGCGTCCCGAATTCAAATCACGGCCATTCTCTGCATGCGGCGGTCTCCCACGCGCCTCCAGAGGCCACGTTCGGTTATATAGACCTCTCTCGTGTTTAGCTGGGGGAGACTCGGGGTCATATTGTGCGACTATAAACTCGGCCTGCACATGAAACACATACATTATCGCGCCATGAAGGTGAAGATCGCCTTTGTTCGGGTGGCGCGGTGCGGGCGCGCGCGGCCGGGTCTGGAAGCGCGCGGGAGGGTCCGGCCTTTGGAGGGAGGCGGAGGGGTCGGAGGAGGAGGAGGAGGAAGGGGACACAGCAGGGGCGATTTAGGGGACTGGTGGGTGGGGCAGAGGGCGCGGGTGCGGTCAGTCGCCGGCCGGTCCGCCGTGCGCGGCGCCTATCGCGCGCCGCCATCTCGTTACAGCAGAGATGACGCATCTCATCTCTCGTTTGTTTTGCCAGCGACGGGCGCGCGCGCGCTATCTCGGGCCCGCTGCTCGCAATACACACTTCTCGCCCGGCGGGCGGAAGAAATCTTACCGGCGAAGCGGAGCGGTGGAGGGCGGGGCGTGGGGTGGTGGTAGAGGGTGGGAGAGGGGCGGCGGCGAGCATGAAGGGCGCGAAGAACGAGAAGAAAGAAATATATAAGGCGCGATCCATAAATATTTATGGATTTTATATGATAGTTCAATTTCAAATATTTCGCCTCGGGGAAAGATACCGGTCGCTACCAAATAAAGTTTTCACGAAGCGGGCCGTGCGCTGGTGCCGATTCCACTTAACGCGCCGCTGGAAGAAGGGCCGTGTGGGGTGGAGGGTGGGGGTGGGGGTGAGAATAAGCCCCAGATGAGAGATAGGGAAAGCGACACACCTTGGGGTCTCAGGTGCTTGCCCGTGCCGCCCCGTGCGGAAGTTATAGAACAATTTATGAATACGATGTTAAGGATTAGAGTCTTGCCTTCGCTGTGAACACACGATTTTATTTCTGTTATATTTTATTATACTTTTTCATATTAGACAGGTTTTACAGTTTCAGATAAATTATACAGACATTCCTTATAAAAAATCAATCAGTCCAATCCTTCACCTTTACAATGCAATTTGAAATATGATACTTAAAAAATTAGAGAAGGTAATATACAGTAATAATAATGATACGAATGACATTTTCATTCTGTATTTCATGAAAACAGCATTGTCTTTTCATTTTCTGGCATGTAAATGCAAATTTTTTGTACCAACTAACGCGAAGTCAACGAGTAACGTCGTTGAAGTCAGCCCTATAGAAAATCTTTGAAGCTTCGTAAAGAAGACTACTATTTAGGTCTATAATGTCTATAATACGCTTTAAAACATTTGTCACTAAGCTGAAACATAATTTGTCTTCATAACGTAAACACTAACAGCTCTCCATCAAGTAAGTCAGCTTACCACGCAGAAAATGATGTCAAATTCTGCCACGTCTATAGAGAGCTCGCTACAACCACGAACTTAATTTTCGCACGCTCCAGCAACTGCCCTGGCGGCTTCCGCCCCTTTCGCCGGCGGATCCAACCCAGCGCCCGCCCAGCAACCCTTCGCCGCCGCCCCGAACGAAAACAACGCGCATGGCAAGTGTTGCGCAAGAACAACAGGCGCGGGCGGCTGAAGGGCGCAGGGCCGAGGGAGCTCGTCGCAGGGCTAAGGGGCGCCCTGGGAGCCACGGGGCAGGGCGCGGGAAGGGGGGCTGCGGCGGCGGGCCTCGGCGCTCGCCGCAAACGCAGCCGGCGGGATTATGAAGGCACAGGAATAACACCCAGTTAAAATGCAAATGAGCGGAGAGAGCTAATAGGTTTTTCAGAGCCGCGCGGCCGCTATCTGCCTCTGCGGAGCCGCCGACTAAGCTGTCTTCCCGGGGCGACGCGGCGGAGGCCGGCGCTGCACAAGAGACGGCGAAAGCGGTGGTGGTGGCGGTGGCAGGGAAGGCCAAGCGCTAATTTTGGATGTGACGGTGATGGAGGTTGTTGTTGGAAGGGGCGGTTCGAGGAGGACGGATTGAGGGGTCTGTTGGACGGGGCGGTTGAAAGGGGCAGGTGGAGGTGGCGGTTGGAGGTTGCGGTTGGAGAGGGGCGGTTGGAGGGGGCCGTTGGAGGGGGCGATGGGATGGGGGTGGTATAAGAGGGCGGTTGAAGGAGGGCGGTTGGAGGGGGCGGTTGGTGAGGGCGTTGGAGTAGGGTGGCGATTGGAGGGTGGCGGTTGGAGGGTGGCGGTTGAAGGGAGGCGGTTGGAGGGAGGCGGTTGGAGGGAGGCGGTTGGAGGGAGGCGGTTGGAGGGAGGCGGTTGGAGGGAGGCGGTTGGAGGGAGGCGGTTGGAGGGAGGCGGTTGGAGGGTGACATGGGAAGGGGGTGTCACGGGAGGTCGGCGTAGTGTGTCACAAAGGTGGAACCGCCTTTTACAATGGTACGAGTACTTGCAGCGATCCGA
The DNA here is from genome assembly GCA_038098605.1 of Gryllus longicercus. NCBI lineage: Eukaryota > Metazoa > Arthropoda > Insecta > Orthoptera > Gryllidae > Gryllus > Gryllus longicercus. Next base: position 5,457,333 of record JAZDUA010000031.1, read on the forward strand.
GTGGCGGGGGATGCGATAGTGTGCGGTATCGGTGGAAGTGGATGTAACTGTAGTAGCGTTCGCCACACCGAACTTCTTCGCCCTGCGGCGTCGCCTGATGCGTATTCGGCATTGGCGGTGGAGCGGGGTGAGCGCAGAGTTAAAGTGGATGCTGTTGGGGAGAGAGGCTAATGTTTGGAGGACCGCTGGCGCTGTTGTTCTTACAGCTCAGTGAACGCAACTTCGGGCGCAACGGGGAGTGGGGAGCGAGGGCGGACAGTGACGCGAAAGGGTTGAACGCAAGCATGGGAGAACGCTGCGGATGAAAAAGTTGAACCATTGGTGATTCTGCTAAAATCAAAATGCTTCTATAATAGCAGAATCTAAACTAGTGACATAAAATTAAAACACATCCATACTTTTTACGCACGAAGGAATAAGAGGAGTCTACATGTATCTACCAAAAGATAATTTGCGAAGTCCCAGTTCGTGCACTTCTAAGGTTTCTTCACACGCTAAGAAACTGAATACACACCCGACGAAAAATATGGAATGGAAATCTAATTACTTCCGCGTTGTTTCACTGAGTACGAGAAGTTCCTTTTCCAAATTTCTAAGCTGTACTTACACTTTATTTCTGTATCATTTGTAATTAGCATTTATCTGATAAATGAAAATTAGTTCTTTTACAGAACTGGAATATTATACAAAGATGAAGTGAATGCAAAGTTCCTCAGTTCGGAATTCATATTTATAATAGGATAAAAAAAGTATCGATATATATTTTCCTTCAACTAAGAAAACTTCCCATGTCGTCGACATTACTTTCTCTCAACCCGAGATCTCCTCCAAAGCAGATTTCCTCGTTCCGCCTCCAAATTGGAGCCCTGCGGCGTGCGGTCGTAAGGGCCTAAAAGATCGCGAGGCCCTTGGGCGCGCCCCAAGGGAGGCGCTCTGGGGTCGGAGGACGAAGGCAGCATCTGCACGCGCCCATCCACGACCTGTCTCCGCACGGACGATAGGACGGCCAGGCCACGCGAATGGCCGGCGACGGGCAGTGTGTGGCGCGTGGTGAGGGGGAGAAGCGGGTAGTGGACAGGGGATAGTCTGCAACGTCGACAGGTAACGAATCGGAGGGTGAGCGGGAACTTGGAGAGCGGGAAGGCGTAATGGCGAGAGGGCTAAAGAGTTTGTGTACGGGCGAGAGTGAGGGCGAGCAGGTAGGCGTGTGGGAGAGAGTGAGGGCGAGAGTGCGGGCGAGAGTGTGGGCGAGTGGACGGGCGGGCGGGCAGGAAGGCGGGCAGGCAGGAGGGCGGGCAGGAAGGCGGGCAGGCAGGAGGGCGGGCGGGAAGGTGGATGGGCGGGTGGGCAGGAGGGCGGGCGAACGGGGAGGGGGAGGGGTGAGCAGGGCGAAGGGGGGTAGGAGAGTGGGCAGGTGGATTCCATAACGGCAGCCGCGTGGCGGCGGGATAAATGGGTGCGATTTGGAGGTCGCGCCCGGCCGTCCTCCCACTATCGCCTCCACCGTCGCAGGTCTGTTTGTTTGTCTGTTGCCACCATTGCCTCCGCTGCTGCCGAGCTACCTACACCGTTGCGCCATAATCCGACTGAGGAAGCTACCACCAAACTGTCCTAGGTTATCTCAGACGTTGCCTTTACTAACTTAGCTCTCGAGTGGGTCTTTACGTTCTTTGCAACTTTCAGAGATTGTTTGTGGTGCACGACCCGATTCATTACCTACCTTTCTATTGAGAAGTCCTGTTGATGTTCAATTCGCAAACATTCTACTTCGTGAAACAGTCGAAACTAAGGGACTCAATAATTTAGATCTGTTAGCTGGCAAACGAAGGCCGGGTTTAAAAAATACATTTATAACAATTCTGCAACAAATGATTGCACAACTCTTGTTTACGTGGAGAATTCTTGGTACGACTTATAAACTCTCGTACATTATTATCGTCAATGGCAAATCCTTTTAACAAAATATATTTGTATCGTTTCCTGTTTGTGTCTTTTTCGCATCATCTTCAGTTTTATTCTTTATCTTCTAGTAACACTGCTCTATTCTCACTTGTTCTTTATCCTATCGCGCTCGCAACACCCCTGAACAACCTCCATTATCGCCATCCGTCCGCATTACTTTGCTTCCTGTCACTTTACTCATCTATTACTCCTGCACACTTTGTTCCGTAGTTCCTCTACAACGCTTCTGCTCCTGAAGTTTTCCCATCGTCACCATCGCCACCAGCACTTGCGCCCACTACTTCGCCACCACCTCCGCGACTGCCTGTCTCCATCACCGGCCGTTGCAGCCATCCTAGTCGTAACCTCTTCCGCCGCCTCTATCGCTGCCACTACGCCCCCTCTGCCAGAGGCGCAAATGTTACAAATCGCCGCTCGTTTAGCTGGCGAAGTATGAGCCGGGCGGCGGCGGCGGCGGTGCCACCTGCTACCCGCCAGCGGTCCCGCCCTCGCCTTCCCCCTCCCCGCCCCCCAACCGCTTTGGGGCTCGCGTATCCGGGCACCGCGCAGCGAATGTGAGAAATACGCGAGGAGGGGCGGGAAGCAGATGAGGACGCGGGGGTGGGGGAGGGACAGGGTGGAGAGAGGACGGGAGGGTAGCGCGGAAGGGTTCTCGCCGTCGCCGTCCCCATCGACGCCGAGCGGCTGCTCCCAATCGAGGAAGGAAGGCCGAGGACGGAGGGCCGACGGGGGGGATACGGGTCGCGCGTGTCCCGAAGGTGAATTATCCGCGCCCGCCGACCCGCCCTCGTTTTCGACGTGCTCAGACGGAGAAAGAGCGGGAGACACGGAGAACGCACCGAGACGGGCGAGGACGAGGAGGAGGCAGAGGACGGGCGCGAAAGCTAAAGGAGAACGCGGACGGACGGGGCGGGGCGAGAAATGGGCAACGCCACCGAAAAAGAACCGAAGCTGCGAAGGAAGCGAAAGTGGTATAATCCATCTTTCCCGGAATATCAAGCACCTGAAGAACGACTGCCACTCCAGTTCACGCGATGTTCCTTGAGGATCATAAAGGAAGTAGTGGCGGACGAGTAACGTCTGTAGGGAAAAGAAGAAATGTCGTCCGCCCCCTAAATTTTGTCTGTAGATAAACAGCGGGGGAGGGGAGCGGCGCGAGGGACAAGGGGACACGAACGCCGCCGCGACCGGCGAAAGAGGGCGCGTCCTCGCCGCGATGCTCTGGCGCCTGGCGATGGAGGCCTCCGCGCGCGGAGGGGCTGCTTTGCATGCGGACGATTTTTCTTCGAAACGCACAGCGGTAATACAGTGGACCGACAGCGAGACATATGCGAAGAGAAATCGTTGTTAGAAGAGATTCTCGTTTACAAGTTTCAGAAACAGCTATTTTATTCGTTTTGCGGAATTCCTGTCTCGAGGAAAAAGTACGAATACTATGATCTTAGAAATAGAACTGTAAGCCTGAAGCAAATTTATTGGTATAAAGAACAACATTGAAAATGATGGCACAGATAAAATGCATGGAAACAAATTACAAATTTATGGTTATACAATGAGTTTGCAATGATATAAAGGTATATAAAGTATGTTTTACAGTTCTGTGAAACAGGGGGACTTATGGAATGACATATATGTTAAATAATGTTCATCATTTCAACAATGAATATTAAAATAGTTGAACACATACTTGATCAAATAATAAGCATTGTCAACTTATTTTAAAGACTGTTTGAAAGTCATATTTGTTTTGTCATATACGTGAAATTACATACTTCACAGATTTTCACATTATTATTCTGCGAAGGAAAGAGAATAAAAATATCCTGGGAACAATGTAAGTATAAAGAAACATTAAACACATTTATTTGAATATTGTTGTTCAATGTTATGAAAACAACTGAATTTTTTTAAATTATTGGTGTAAATTTATGAATGTGTAAAATAAACAGTTGTATTGATCACGTCTGTGAAAATGTTTCTATTCTACAGCGCAGAAAACTAACACGATTACAAGATACGAAACTGAGAGGCAAGGGAATGGGCTAAACCGCGAGAAAGCTCGCCACAACCCAGCACAACCACAAATTCCACATGGGGATTGAATGGGGAATTGAACCCCGGTCCGAGTAGTGGAAGGAAAGCGCTTCACCCCGGTCGCCACTTTTCTCTTATGGCAGTCGCTTCTGAATTAACATCTTTCCAACGGCAACCCTTCACGGCCATTGCTCTTAATACGTGACCCCTCTGGCGACCGACTGAACCTCGCTGCTAGATCTCGTCAGTCGATTTGCCTTCGTGTCCTGGCCTTCGCTTTTAATTTCCCCTCCTCCGCCTCGGAATACATTGTCGGCTGTGGCGACTCCTCCTCCGTTTTGGGAAGAGATATCCTTATAAAGCCCACTTGGTGGATCTGAGTGTCGGGGATTTCGGATGTAAAATGATATTTCAACTCCGAAACTCTGACATAAATGCGCTCTCAAAAGAGAGGGTTCGTACCCTCGGTTAAGTAGGAATTGGGGAGTTTATCTTTGGAGACTAAACCATTTTATTATCTTTAACAAAGTTTAGGAAATGAAGTGCAAAAATCATTTAAGCAAATGATTGATATTATGTTAGTTTGAAATTAAATAGTTCTAAGATTACACCACTTCATTTTCCACCACGGAGAAGGAGAAAAAGATAATTAACAACGTTCAATAAAAAGATTGGTAACTATCTCTTTCCATTTAAAAACATTTTTTTCTCGGTGAATTACATTAATTTTTCTGCTTTCCAAAATATTTTTAAAACCCAGAATATTCATGCAGAACGTAACTCCCATTTTCCCCCGTTGGCGAAGATAACATAATACTCCGACGAAACGAAAACAAAGGGTCGCGAAAAGAAAAATAGTCATAATAACACAAAAAAAGGAAACAAGAACACATGTTGCCGAATGGAGCGCCTGGGGCTACAATCGCTCGCTGTAAGGGTTGCAACGTGAAACCGACGAATTTACCGCACCGCGTTCAGACTCTGGCCCCCTCGCGGAAGGTAATGGGCGACGTATAAAAATAAAATTACCTCCGAGAGACACGAAAGAAAGAACGGAGTACGGTGGTTGTTCCTTTCTCTTTGCAGTAGCTCTGCTCGGGCTACTACATTTTGTTCGTTACTGGACTACAACAGCTCCTCCATTCCCAAGCAACATTACGGTCGGTTCTTCTTGGGTGTTTATTTTTTATTTTCGTTTATTACTTGACGACTAGGAGGTCATGTGGAAATATTCGTATGCATTTTTAACAAAATTACTTATAGTAAGTACATTTCTTTCCCAAATGTTTTAGTTCTAGCCAAGAACAATGAATAAATTCTCAAATTAGAAAGCTTTCTCTACAGATTCATACATGTCGTAGATTTACTTACATACAAAAGAACATTTAAGATGCCCCCATCAAATCTAAATTTTCAGACATTTTGAGTGAAACTGGTTGTCTGGAAATAACCAACTATGAAAATGACAATTTCAGTTTCAGCTAACACCATGCCTTCACATTCTCTTCGAATCAGAAAAATGCAGTAGTCTGCCTTCAACCGCCGAGCAGTGCGGACGTGGACAAGCTCTGAGTTGCCGCGCAGATAACAGTGTATGAGTCAAAAGTCTTATCAGAACCTGTGCGATCGATAACGCTCGTGAATAGACGTAGTCAACGATCGTTTTGCCGCATTGCGGCAAAACCACGATATAAACATTTAGTTTATTAATAGTGCTCCACCACAAAGACAAAAATACCAACTGTGTTCATTTAGTGTGTCATCACAACTATAAAATAGTGAATATTATAGTGAAAAGTGCCACAAGCAAAACGACAAAGTTCTCACAATGATATCCGAAGAGGATTCACTAGGAAGACACATTACCAGTTCCATGGAACTTTTAAATAATGATGGAAATTGTGAAATATACACAAATCAAAACAACTCACAACCCTTGCAGCAAAACCAAACTGCAGATATACATCAACAATATCAACAACTACTGCATCAAAACCACATCCTTCAAGAACATCTCAGCAAATTGGAATATCAAAACCAGATGCTTCAACAACAGCTTCAGCTTTCTCGGTCCGACCCAACTGCACTTACCTCTCAAATACACGAGGATCATACACAATCAACGGAGAAACCCCAATCTGCAGATCAGAGATCCACAGATGTCGACAGTGAACTCTATCAACCAACAAGTGCTCAATACCAACCCAACAAAAAAAGAGGACTATCAAAAGTAAGTAATCATAGTAACGCAAAACGTAGAATGTTAAACAACAGTTCTAGTAAAGACGCTTTTTCAATAAATAGGTACTCAATCTTAGAATCAATAGACGAATCTGAAGAAACTGTTAATAATAATGAACCACAATCAGAAAACATAAAAATACCCCCAATTTGTATCAGAAATGCAGAAAACATAACCCTACTAACAAAAGATCTAAAAGAACTAATTGGAAAGGGATTTACCTTCAGAACCATAGGGAATTCGGTAAAAATACTATTGAAAAACGTTACAGATTATCGAAAAACAAGAAAATACTGTGAAGAGAAAAACGTTCCTTACTATACTTACTGTTTACAAACAGAAAAAAACCTATCAGTAGTGATAAAAAATGTACCTCTAATTTTCACTGAAGATGAAATATATAGTGAACTTGAAAGTCTAAACTACCCTATTAAAAAAGTAACCAGACTAACCAATAAAGAACAAATACCGTTCAAAGTAGTAGCATTAGAACTAACTAACTCCGCCGAAGGAAAAGAAATATTCAAATTAGATAAACTACTTCACTGCATTGTTAAAGTTGAAATAAGAAGGAAACCACAAGGCCCCCCTCAATGTAAAAAATGCTTCACATATGGACACACAAAAAATTACTGCACAATGCCACCAAGCTGTGGATACTGTACTGAGCATCATTGGACAAAAGATTGCAAATTATTACAATCCACAAATCCACCACCCCCAATTTGTACTCTCTGCAAAGAAAATCATATGGCTACCTCTAACCAATGCAAGTATTCCCCAAAAAGAAAGAGAATCCTTCAATCAAATTACTTCAATACACAATTACAAGCTCCACATTCACAACACAAATATGATAACAAAACTCACGCACAAATATTCCCACAACAAACATACATAAATCGTAATCCTTCTCAGCCACAATTAGCTCTTAATAACAATCAAAACACAACTGCACCCACATATGCACAAACAGTTACACAAAACACCATACAGTCAAATATTACACAAATTATAATGCAGATGTTACCAACAATAGTCAACCAAATAACAGCAACATTACTCCCACAAATACAAAATATTGTTTCAAATCAAATCTCAAATATAATAAGAAATGGATAAACAGCACAACTTAAAATCAATAACACTACTTAACTGGAATGCAAATGGCCTAACAAACAAAAGAAATACACTTATTCAATTCCTGAAAAACCATTCAATAACAATCGCATGCATAACAGAAACGCATCTTGCTCCAGGACAACCGTTCAAAATCCCTGGATTTAACTGTTACAGAGAAGACAGAATATGCCAACACGCCGCAGGAGGAGTAGCAATATTAACTAAAAAGAATTTAGACCACTCATTAATTTCTATCCCTAAATCAAACAACCTAGAGTTAATTGCAGTAAAAATAAATCTAAAAAATGAACGCATAAATATCATATCAGCATATAAACCACCCAAAAAACAAATCGATATAAACGAATTAAACCTAATACTACACAATACAGAACCTACAATCTTAATAGGAGACCTAAACAGTAAACATACCAATTGGGGCTGTAAAGTAAACACACCTAATGGAAGAAAATTACTAAAAGCATCATCAAAATTAAATTTTCAAATCATAGCTCCATCAAATCCTACTCACTACCCCAAAAACTGTAATGCTGAACCAGATATCCTTGACATTACCATAGCTAAAAATTTAAAACATACCCTTTATGCTCATGCACTACCCGAATTAGACTCAGACCACTGTCCTGTTATTCTCACTACTGATATAAACTATATTAAATCTGAGTTACCATTTGGCATAGATACAAAAAACATAGATTGGACAAAATTTCAAACAAACGTTGTTAATTCCCTTCCCACAAACCGTTTCATGAAAAATAAAGAAGAAATTGATATTGCCATAGATACCTTCACCAAAATCATACTAAATGCAGCAAAAGAAGCAAATACAAAGCCAAATTACAAACCAAAGTATTCACAACATACAATACCTATTGACATTGAAAAATTAATTCAAAAAAAACACAGAATTCGCAGGCAATGGCAGCAATATAGGAGCCCTGATCTAAAGAAAATATTAAATAAACTAACACACCAAGTTAAACTAGCCCTAGATGAATACAGAATTCAACAATATAAAAATCACATCAAAACAATAAATTCTAAAGACAGCAATTTATGGCAGGTTACAAAACAAATATTGAAAGAACCAACAATTATTCCAGAACTAAAGAAATCAGATAAAACAGCTACAACAACAAAAGAAAAATGCGAATTACTAGCAGAACATTTTCAAGAAACATTTTCACCAAATACAACCTCAAACAATAACAACTTAATCCACATCAATAACTATGAAGTAACAACAGTTCCTCACCCAGTAAAATACATATCACCAAAAGAAACATACCAAACAATCAAGCACCTAACTAAGAAAAAATCAGCTGGAATTGATCAAATACCAACCATACTCCTACAAAAACTAAATAAGAAAACAATTAGTTACCTAACTGCAATATTTAACTCAATGTTAAGAACAGGATACTACCCCAAAAAATGGAAACACTCCATAGTAATACCAATTCCTAAACCAAACAAAAACCCAGCATCTACAGAAAACTATAGACCTATAAGCCTAATACCTATTGTAGCCAAAGTAATGGAAAAATTAATCCTAAAAAGACTGCTGCAATATATTAATGAAATTCAATATATACCATCTTTCCAATTTGGGTTCAAAGAAAAGCACTCAACAACACATCAACTTTTAAGAATCACAGAACTTATATATAAAAACTTCGAACAAAAAAATCATACACTGGCTGTTTTCCTAGACGTTTCACAAGCATTTGACAGAGTTTGGCACGAAGGTCTAATATTCAAACTTCAAGAATCCGGACTACCCCTCTATTTGTTAAAAATAATAAAAAACTTCCTAAAAGAAAGAGTTTTTACAGTAAGAATAAATTCAACTTACTCCACACAAAAAGAAATCACAGCTGGAGTACCACAAGGCAGCCCATTATCTGCAACCCTATTCAATATATTCACAGCAGATTTCCCAACTACCCAAAACACAACAACAGCATTATTTGCTGATGACTGTGCAATTCTAACCTCTAACAAGTGCCTAAAATCAGCCACTAAAAATCTACAAGATGAACTGAACAAAATAATACAATGGGCAGACAAATGGAAAATAAAACTAAACCCGAGCAAATGCCAAGCAAAAATATTCACCCTATGCCAAATAAACACTACTCCCAAACCACTAAAACTACTTAACACAACACTAGATTGGTTACCAAAAAAGAAACCCATTAAATATCTGGGATTATTAATGGACACCAGATTAACATGGACTAACCATATAAACGACAAAATCACACAAGCAAATAAAAGACTACATAAACTGTACCCACTAATTAATAAAAAAACCGTTCTCAAAACAGAATGTACATTAGTACTCTACAGAGCAATAATTCTCCCCATCATAATGTATGCATGCCCAATATGGTACAACACATCAGCGACTAATATAAAGAAAATACAAACATTCCAAAATAAGATCCTACGTATAGCTGTAAACGCACCCTGGTTTATCAGGAACAATCAATTACACTCAGAATTAAAAACAGAAACTATACATCATATACTGCTCAAACGCGCACATTCCTTTTTCACATCTTTATATAACTTTCCATCAACTGAACATTACAACCTTGGTTCATCAGCAACAACAACCAGAATCAAAAACAGATTTCCATACGACAAGTACCTAATTCAATTTGCTGACCCTCCTTAAACCTGACAAAATTAAAATAAAGATTGCAAACAACAACCAACTATGCACTTATCAAACATCATACAATAATGAGGAACCTGTTGGGCTTCCCTTATTTCTTCTTATATTTAATGATTGACTGTATTATTTTTTTTTCTTTTTCTCTTTCCTTGTGTGAATGTAATCCTTTTAAATGTAGTTTGAAAGGTATTTCTACTGTTTATTTGTATAATTGTATTTTAAGTTGTTATTAGATATAATCAATCCCTGTAAAGCAGTAATGCTGGTCTGTGGAAATTAAAAATAAAAAAAAATAAAAAAAAAAGAAAAATGCAAAAACACCCCCATGGGAGAACACTAGAATTTTGTATTATCCGCTCACATTATGGACATTGCAAAAACATCTACCGGAAGTTTGAACAAATCTGTACTTGGAACACGAAACAAACACGAGCGCCGTCAGAGAGAAGACAGTGCGAGGTGACGCCACGTGCGCGGCACTCCTACCCCGCCCAGCGGCACCGCCCCTTGCGCCGGCGGCTGCGCACATTAAACATAAAGGAATAAACATTTGGGCCGCCAGTTTTCACGCACCGCTATAAATTTCCCGCGCGCCCCCAGTTTTATGCCTGACGCCCTCGAACGAATGCGCCGGGTTTCGTGGAGCGGGGTGGTGGGGGTGGCAGGCGATGGAACTTCTCGGGAACACCCCATCCACCTTCGCCTCTGCGACAATCTGTCCCTGGGACGACAGCGGGCGGCAAAATTCATCGCGGCACGTGAAGCTCCGAAGAAATTCAGTATTTTTCCTATGTGGTCAAATGTGTGGTGGGCAAGAGGGTTACCCCATGTTGACTACGTTACACTTTATGAAATTATTATAGATGTATCTGAAGAATACCTTTAATAAATATTATTATACAGAATAGTTTATTTATAGATTTGAATTGTGTAAAGAATTCGTTGACAAAAGTAACAATTTAATACAATCTTTTCGGGCCACAAAAGAGCAATGTAGTGGCTTTCTTCTATTGACAATACGGAATGTTAGGATGTATTTGTTCGTAGTGAATTACACATTAAAAATGTGATTTTTGAGTTGTCTATAGAAATAGTTATAATCGTTTTACAATACGTATAGGACTAAACTCAAACAATCAAACTATTTTGCTTTTCACAATAAATATAAATGCTTTTTGATAACAATACTATTTTCAAAATCACAATGACCATATTGTCAATGCTGTTTTTCATTTTCCAACTAGCTGAGCAGTCTATACTCTAAACAATTTACATCCTTATTGAACTACATAATCCAAGTTGCAGTCTCCGAGAGCGTACAACCCTCAATGGAGGGGCGCGTTCCGCAAACGAGATGCCTCCGGAGGTCTGCTGCTCACCGCCGGAAGACTTTCGTGGTGGAAGTTGCGCCCCGAAGTTGTATAGGAACAAGACAGCGGGGGGCCTCGGCTCCGACCGCGCAGCGTTAAATGACGACGGTGCAATGTCCCGGCGCAGTCTGCGAGAACAAAGGCACTTCCTCCGGGGAATCCCCGGCGGGGGCGGCCTTGAAGGGCCTCATCTTCGCACGTGGCCTCCCGCGTACAAGCAAAGCAACCGGGGGCGAGGGGCTCTCTGCTCGTCTGGTATCAGGCCTCTCCGTTCACCCGACTCCGCGTTCCTTCACTCCCTTCTACCCCCTTCTTTTGCTTCTTTATGACGCAGGCCATGCATTTAAGGCTCTTCCTTTGATCAGACACGTCCCTAATATCTGCAATACGTATAGCTTCGTATCACTTCTACTACTTCCACTTCATGAATTTGCCTTTACTTATTTTTCTAATTGATAGGTAGGCTTCAAAGTGATAGACAGATATGTAGTTAATTGATAGTTTTGTTGTTTTTTTTTGCCTCAGAAATTGAGTTTTATGTTCTTACATTTTCTGAACAATTCAACTTTTTCCATTCTACATACCTGATCAGGTTATACGTTTCGTTACGAGTTAAGTTTTGCTATCGAACCTCCCGATTGGATGACACTGTATCTCTCTCCTCCCAGATCGTGAGCTTGAAGGGACACTACATTTAAATCGGATTACATTGTATGTAAGATGTTAAACGTTCACATATTTCAATTCGGACATATTTTATACGAGCCATTTTATATTTACCAAGAAACAAAACAGCATGACCCATACAGATGTCCTCGTTGAGGACAATGTAACTGCAATTCCTGAAAAAGCGCTTTCCATTTCCACAGCAACAACGCAACCACTTTCACTCGCCAACCCTTCTCCATCCTCTCATCAGCCACATTCTTGGAAGCGCCGTGTCGCCCGTCCTGTCGCCTTCCCTCCCACTTATAAGACTCTTCCATTCGCCTCCTCGCCCGCCTCCCGCCCGCGCGTTAGCCTGAGCCCGAGGCCGCCCGTAACTCGCCCCGCGCTGCTCGGCGCGTCGCCGTCACGCGGCCCGCGCAATTAACGCGCCCCTCGCTATTTATTTAGGCGGATAAATTTGGCGAAACGCGCACGCGGCACGGGGGTGTGCGAGCACACCAGCCTGTCCCTCCCCAGCCTCGCCTGGTCCCGCTCCGCCCCGCCCCGCCCCGCCATTGCCGGGCGAGCGCGTCGCCCGCCGACGAGGCAATTTCGGCGAAAGATACAGTTCAATTTGAAGTCGGCAGGCGCGCGTTGCGTCGTAATTACGACCAATGGACGCGCGCACGCGTGCTGTGCAGGATTTACGTCACGATGCCGCCGTGCGGCGCCGGCGCGCTGGATGACGGCGCGGAGGTAATGAAGGTTGGCGATGAGTAGTGACGATGGGATGGAGCTGGCTTTAATGGAAATGACGGTGGTTGGGTAGTGGCGAAGATGATGATGAAATTGCAAGGGGGTGAAAGGTGATTGTGAGCCTTACTATGGTCTGTATTAATTACTGAAGAAGACAATCACGATTCCAATTATAAGGTCAAACTAAAAATGCTTGTGCCTATCTTTTGTTATACATGTTCAAAAATAAAACGTATACTTGTTAATGTGTTACACCCCATGGTGATGGTGAAACACGGTGAAACCATGGTGAAACAGATGTAATGAACAAGGGAATCATTTTTAACCATACTCCATTCCATTCTGATAGAAATGCACTTCAATTATTGCAGTGACACGAGTTGATGAGAAAATAGTAGTGACCGTGTATGTAAGAATGATAGCAATCTTAGCAATACAGAGTAGCAGTACAACGGACTAATGTTGTTTAGAACGTACAAGCGACGAAATACAGTCGGACACAATTCCTGTTGAACTTACTTTTATTTTAGATCGGTATATGAAAATAGGACCGCAATTCGCAAACACATTATAAATATTTATGTATTTTTAATAAACTTGAACGACGGTGAATTAATAATGTTCAAATACATTCTAATTTTCTATTGTATAAATATATTTAATAATTAAACGTATTGAGAACGTTGAAGAAATACCGATAGAGAATTTGATTCCTATGTCATTTCATGAAAACCTATATTTTCAGAACATATAGAAATTATTTCCAATACCGCAGGTAACCCGTATAATATCCAGGAAGTCAGTCACCCTGTTTGCCTATGCATAAATTAGGCTCAGGTGCACAGCGTGGGCGGGGGCAGAATCCATAGCGGAGAGGACACCCGGAGCGTTAGCGACGCATCGTGGTCGCGCGTGTTTGTTTAGTGGTCCGCCGGGCCGGGCTCAGGCAAGCAGACCTTACGAGCCGGCCGTCCCCCCCCCCCCACCCGCCGAGGCGGCCCGGAGGAGCATCGATCTCATTACCGATAGGGGGCGCTGGACCCGCGCGGATAATGACGGACGCCGGCGCCCCGATGGAATGACTAACGACGCGCCCGCCCCCGGCGCCCGTGTATCTCCATTAAAGGTGCTAACTTTTTCGTCCTTGCCGCCGAGCATTAGGGCGCAGGCGCGTCACGTGCTTGTCCGAAGCCTACTTCGCCGGCGCCCGGCGCGGGGGCGTCGACCCGTGGGCTGCGAGCATGTGAGAGTGGTGCTTTTCTTAAGTTGGCAACCCGATGGTTGATTAGCTGCATCTTTACAAATCACCTAGTATCTACCGGCTTCTAAACTCTCATTAAGACCAACAGCTTAGGTTCTTTATGATTTGATGGGGAAGTCGACCTTGAGGCGAGGAGAGTACAAATAGTTTTCCTTCAGTTGGTAACGAAGTGGTTGGTGTGAACCATTTTCCTAATCCAGCGGCTTCTACCATTTTATGATCAGTTTTAAGAAGAACCTGCAACTTAGGATCTCGAAGTCTACGATCTTGTTGATGGAACAAGGATGTCGCGTTCTGATGGCTTGAAACACGTGGAATCAGGGTCTTATTTATGTCAAAATTCTCGGGATTGATGTACAGCAACTATCCAGAAAAAAAGTTTCTAACAATGCCTCTCCAATTTCACGAAAGACTGACAGATGGGGTGTTTACGATCTAGTCCACACGGCGTTAGTGCACACCATTTCCTCGCACACAACTCCGAAATCTTTCTTGAACACTATAAAATATCTTCCTACTCTTTCTGGAGAACGTTGTACGAAATATAATTTCTACCGTTCAATGATCTTTGTATTTTGAGAAATCGTTGCTGACATCCTATGAAGGAAAAATCTCACTAAAATAATTATAAACAAACACAATTACCTTAAGAGAACTATGCTTACAGCGTGAGTTGATAGCTAAATGAAAGCATAAGAATAATACTTGAACATTAAAATAGAGATAGTTTTGCACTGAAGGAACATATGTGAGAGACTGCTGACGCTCATTTATAATTACAGTTTATGCATCGACATTCGTCTGCTAATTTTAGTAAAAGAAAAAAGATTGAAACTACTAAAAGGATAATAAACTCCAGGCAAGAGCCTTAAATGATCACACAACAGTATTAATTTACGCAAATCAAAACAGCTCTCTTTGAAACTCTAATTAATGCGGCAAAATTCCAATCATTAAGAACCATGAAAAATATATCTGAAAAAATGATGCTCTGAAAAATTAATGACACAATGTAAACTTTTCACTAATATCTGAGAAAACCGCGATAAAACAAATAACAAAGAGATGAAATAACGGCACTTCAAAATCTTGAAATACGTAATGAAGTACATTAAGATAGACGAAGGGGGAACTTAATTACTCTCAGAATTATGAAACTGCACAGATGCACCACCACCTCTAGTTTTCTATTAGAACCGTCCCCGCTTCTTGAATCTCTGAGTACGCTGCTCCTTAGACGAGCGCCGAAATTAACTCATTTGTTTATCTGGTGAGAAAAAAATGTACACTGAAATGAAGAACACCGCAAACAGGATGTTTGACAGTCCCCTCCAGCTGAGAGTGTTTAATCACAAACTTAAAGAAAGCATCGTTTCGACAAATTATCTAAATTAACTAAATGCTGTTTCCGCGCTTTTTTTCTAAAAAAAAGCAAAAAAGGAATTAGTCTGGCGAATGTTGAGGTTACGGCGGTGGATAACAGGGGAAACAAATGACTCATTAAAAATACAAAATTGAATTAAGGGTGAAATATGAAAATCAAAGAGAGCGGCAGGCGGCCCGCGGGGGCGGACGAGTTTTATGAGCGCAATCAGGAAGACGGATGAGGGGGGACGGTGAGGGGACAGCGCGACAGACGGACGGACGGGGGTAATTAAGGAGCAAAGGTAATTAAGGGGTCGAGCGGGGGCGACAGCCTCCGTCGCTGCCGTTGCCGCCACCGCCCCCCACACCCACTAAGGCCACCGTCGGGAGCGGGGCGAGCGACAACCGCGCGCGAGGAGGGGAGGTCGAGGACGGGCGGCTGCTTCGCCGGCCGAGGAGGACGGACGGCGCTGGATTTTTAACGTCTGCCCGGAAGCGAAGGGTTCTCTCCTGCGAGTGACTGCGACCCATTAGGGGATTAATGCGCCGAGGAAAAACGGCCCCTCGCAGTCGCCGCGCCGCGCCGCGCCCACCCCGCTTGAGATGTCGCGGTGATGAACCTTGTGGCACGTCAAGAGGTTGCCGACGAAGCGAGGGATAGCGGGGATCGCGATGGCTAGAAGTGCTTTATGGAGGTTCTTGGGAAATCACGGCACTTTAGCGCAGGATGCCTCCGAGGGTTCCCTTGAAGTTCTTAACTCACAGTACTTACACCGTAATCCCATGCGCAAACTTACTCGAACGCACTACACACTTACCACAATTACTTGGAATATTACAAAGATAATACTTCAGGGAAGTCCCATCTCTTGAGCATATTTGTACTAATTATTTTGAAACCACTGCACAAAGAACAATGTAATAAAACAGTAAAATGTCCGACAAACACGGTCACTGCGAAATAGCTGATATTATGGGGGGGATAAGATTGAAATAAAAATGAACGGCATATAATTTGTCATTAAATATTTAAAGTATTCGTGGTAATGTTTTAAATTGTTAAATCTCGTTTCAAAATAATCAAACTCGAATAATACAAGGTGTGAGCCTTTATGTAGATGCTCAATAATTTTCTACTATATTTACAGACGAAATTTTTGGTAAGAACAAATGCGAACGGAAAGACGGAAATGAAAGTTAATCCTATCAGAGCTAAACGCGGTGAAACAGTCCAGGGAACACTTAACGCCGGAGGCTAACCCGCGCCGAGAGACCGGCCTGTCCACGCGTCGCCCCCGGGAGGTCTGCACGTGGCCGGCGCGGCCGACGCAGAGCAGAGCATCTGCGCCAGCGGGGTTCCCCGCCCGCCCGACCGCCCGCCCGCCCGCGGCTTCCGCGTCCTAATGAAGGGCGCGTCCGTGGCCCCCAAGGCCATCAGTATGCCGCCCGGCGCCCGCCACGCCGCCCAGGCCCAACAAGGCACGCGCGCCCGAATCGCCGCCGCCCGCCGCGCCGTGCCGCTTAGCGGGTTGCAGCGCACCCCTGCCACCCCGCTGGCGCTTTTCTGTCTCCGTTGGCTGTGTCGGCGGCGGCGACGGCGGCGGCTCCGCTTGACTCCACGTGGCTCTCGAAACGGCTGCTTGCTGTACTCGGGTACTCATAACACTTTATTTTGGGCTTCAATCAGTGTAAAATGCTTAGTTTAAAGTATCTTGTATATTTTTGGATAGGGTTAATATATTTTTATAACAGAGGCAATTCAGTGAAATTAATGTACATCAAACAAAAAAAAATATAATTTTGCGATATGACGTGCTTTAAAACAACATTTGGAAGTAGTTTAGTAGAATCCGTGCACACACTATCCAATGTGTGTATGTGTGTTTAGTGTAATTAAGTAATGTGGATTTCAGTTAAAGAATCTACTTTTACTAAAAGAGTAATGATTCATGACAGACAACTAAACATGATGTCTAAATTCTCAATTTAAATTCGTTAAAAAATTAAGAACGGTTTAATGCAATGATTTTGTTTAAATAAAAATACTGAACTTCTATTTCTAACAATGTAATTATTGTGGCAAAAACACATATAGAAAAGAACGAACATGCGAATGCGAGCACCAATTTAATTAACAGGACTAGCCAAATACCCACGCAACTGTACGGGAAACAAAGCTAGGAATATCAAAGCCATAGCGACAGACGCAAATTCCCCAGTCATAGGTTCAGCACAACTGAATCCTCTGCCACATTGTTCGACTGACTGTTCCGACAGAACCTTTACTTTGTGCCAGGCGGCACCACCAGCACGACCCAGAGGCCGAAACAGAGCGCACACCTCCACCCCCAACGCCCTCCCAGCCCTGCGCAGAGCCAGCCGCGCCGGCCCACGACCGCCCTCTGCCCGGCCCACCCGCGCGCCCGGTGCAATTTTAATGCCGGTTAATTGAATAGGCGGCGTCACGAGCGCTGTAGCCATTTATTTGGTTAATCCGCACCTCTGATTGGCCGGCAACCACCCCTCGTTAACAATACATACATCAAACGCCCGTCCACGCTCACTCGCCGCCGCCCGCGCCCCCACTCATCCCACGCGGGCGGGCTCGTCGACACCGCCCCGCCCCCTTTCGCCGGCACCATCGCGACGGCGCCTCTTTGTCGCTTGAAAAATTCATGGCGGTCGCCCCCGTGCAAAACGTGAAATACCGAGTGCGCGAATAGCGTGAAGACAGAGGAAAAAAAACACATACCGCCGAAAAATTTTGTTCCGACCGGCCATAATCCTAATTATCCGGGACAAAGGAACGTATTAGTCGTCCTATTTGCGGGCGCGGCTTCCGAATCGCGCGTAATGGACCGGCGGGCGGGCGGGCGGGGGCGCGTGTGGCTTTGTGCGTGCGTGCGGGACCGGCGATGGCGGCGGCGCAGACGGAGTGCGTGCGCGAATCCCCGGCGCTGTCGACCGCAGAGGCGCGTGAGGGCTTGGGCAGCGGCCTCCGCGCCGATGGGAACTGACACCCCCGGAAAGCGCTGCGTGCGCACTCGGCGGCGAGAGGGCCGCTCCAATCTTCTTTCCACCAGTCGCGCTGTTTTTGGTTCGCACTTGCAGAACGGATGTCCACTTCCATAGGACGTTGGGTAATTGATGTACACGTAACTTAATCGGTTGCTCATGCGAGCTATTACGTTTACGTTGTACGTTTTAGTACACAAACAACGATAATGTTGACTTTTGAGACATGAACAGTTTGATTTCATTTATTTTTGTCAAAGAAGAGTTAAAAACGTTTGTGATTTATGAGGGAGAAGTATAATTTGCGCTTGTTTTCTTGATCACTTAAGGTCAGTGTTGAATACTGATTTTCCATCATGTTATAAATGTTTAGCAGTTACCACTCAATTTCCCTTCATTTTTGAAATATTTTGAAAACTCCTAGATTTTTGAAATAAAGAATGGCTTTTTTTTAATTCTGCATTTTGATTTGCACTGGGCAATGCATTTGGTGCAAGAAATATTCGTGGGGTTATTTTTCATGTTACGTGTCTAAAATCTGATAAGTGCTTTCTTGGACGGGGTCAAAACCCTTACTATCATGAAGTATTTAAGAAATATGTTGTTCTCGCTTTGTTAGTAATCTATGCTAATTTTTGCAGAAAATACTTCTGAAAATAGCAAATGGAAGAGCAACTATTTTTGGTGCAAGAGAACACTCAGAGTACTTTATCTAAAAAGGCTTATTTTTATTTTATAAAACCTTTATATAACAAACGTTTAAACAATTCAATAAATATATTAATAACAATAAATGTAATATATTATTGACCACAGAGAAAAGGGAAATGTATTTACAATAAAATAAAAAGAATATAAGATAACTGATCTTTAAAACATTATTTGCAGATCAAATAGGATTATTTTTATTTTCCTTTTGTCCTTTAAGTGTTCAAAATTGCCCGAATGCAGATAAAGTAAGCCGGCAACCAACTGTATGTATCTAAGTCAAACTCCCCTTGTCAATGACCAATCTCCTCATCTCAACAGCTGGCGCAAAAGCGCTCCCGAACGCTCGGAACAAACGGAAGCTGTCTTTGTTCCTATTCCCTGGGCCGCAATCGTCGTCCGTCGACAGCTCTCGCACTGTTCCCGCGGGCGGCGCGGCGCGGGACGGCGCGGAGACAACAGCGCCAGAGCAAACGGGCCCTGGCGGGCTTCAGCGGCGCAGAGCAGCGCAGAGCAGCGCGGAGCGGCCGCCACCCGGCGAGCGCTCTGCCAATCGACACTGCCCGCGGCGCGGCTGCACAGTGTGGGGCAAGGGGGGGTATGGTGGTGGTGGTGGTGGTGGTGGTGGTGGTGGTGGAGGAGGAGGTGGAGGAGCAGGAGGAGGAGGAGGAGGAGGAGGAAGGAGGAGGATGGAGAGGAGAAAAGAAGAGAACGAGGAGCAAAATGAGGAAGAGCAGGAGGAGGCGAAGGGAGAGGAGGAGTAAGAGAAGGAGGAGGACGAGGACGAGGAGGAGCGTGCATTGAGAGAGAGAGCTGGCGGGCTTCAGCGGCGCAGAGCAGCGCAGAGCAGCGCGGAGCGGCCGCCACCCGGCGAGCGCTCTGCCAATCGACACTGCCCGCGGCGCGGCTGCACAGTGTGGGGCAAGGGGGGGTATGGTGGTGGTGGTGGTGGTGGTGGTGGTGGTGGTGGTGGTGGTGGTGGTGGTGGTGGTGGTGGTGGTGGAGGAGGAGGAGGTGGAGGAGCAGGAGGAGGAGGAGGAGGAGGAAGGAGGAGGATGGAGAGGAGAAAAGAAGAGAACGAGGAGCAAAATGAGGAAGAGCAGGAGGAGGCGAAGGGAGAGGAGGAGTAAGAGAAGGAGGAGGACGAGGACGAGGAGGAGCGTGCATTGAGAGAGAGAGCGAACGTGGTGGAAATGCCGCACGCGAATTCGGCGCGGTACTGAGGTGGGGGAGATTCGTGCAGGATTGATGGAAGTTGTGACATTCTGAAAGGCAGGTGGCTACACGTAGGTAATGGGAATATCAATGCCTGTAGCGAGATTGGGAAAGAGAGTAAATAGGAAATAATGTAGAAGCAAGTCTGATAATGGACGCTCAAAACAACACAGTCGACAATGCAAGAGAAGAATAGAAAGACAGTAATCAATAGTGTATTCTGTAGGAAGAGAAGAAAAGTGTGTGTATGAAAAAGGAAGCTTCAATGTGAAGATACGATGGGGAAGTGCACGTTAAAAAATTACGAGAAAGAACAGGGACGAAACTACGCGGAGAAGTATTATAAAATCATTATATACCTAAAATGTAAAAAAATTCTCAGAGGAGCGGCTGCAAATGTTATAAATTTGAACATGTAGTAATGTAAAAGAGCAAGTGGGAGAGATTGATGAAGTATCACAGAAAGGACGTGGGGTGACGGAGAGAGGGAGGCGAGGAGAAAGTGGCACAAAGAGTACGAAGGAAACAGGGAGAGGGAGGGAGGGAGAGAGAGAGAGAGAGAGAGAGAGAGAGAGAGAGAGAGAGAGAGAGAGAGAGAGAGAGAGAGAGAGAGAGAGAGAAGAGAAAAAGGGAGCGGCGAACGAAATCAGAATGTACTTCGATAGGTGAGGGTCAAAGAATGGTCTGGGAATGAGCTCCGTGTAGAAAGCACACGCAGCGACACGAAGCAGGCGGCGCGGCAGAGAAGGAGAGCGGCCTGCGCGCTGGAGACGGCAGCGGCGGCGACGGCCGCCCACCGGCAGAACAGAGCCCGGGCGCCCCCCCCCCCCTCCCGCGCAACACGTGTTCGGCGCGCGACTGCGGTGAGCGGGCGAGGCTGCTTTGAAGTGGCCGCGCCGCCCGCCCACAGAGAGCGCTCGCGGCGCTCGCCGCCGCCGCCGCCGCCCCCGCCCGCGCCCTCCACTGTGCAAACGCGCGCGCCCCCGCCGCGAGGGGCGCTTCAGGTGCGTTGGGGAAAGTGAGTTGCGGCGAGCGCTGCACCGAATTGACGGAGTTCATGTTGATCTCGGGAGCGCCGCCCGCGGAACGCAGAGTTCGAATTGAAGCGCCCTGTAGGAAGCTCTTGGAGAGAGGGGATTGTTGAATATATAGATCTTGGGTGTATAATTCATTTCGAAAAAAGCGTTGTAATAAAATAAGATAAATAATATTTGTTTGTTTGTAACCAACATCATATCAAAAATATATAAATATAATGTGAATAAATGATATATATATATATATATATATATATATATATATATATATATATATATATATACAGTATATACTATAGTTTCTGTTCACCGAAAAACTATACGAAATCATGATTCTGTAACACTGTTTTTATTTCCTCTAGAGAAATGCCACAAAATACATTACGGTTTAAATATTCAGGTTTAAAATACGTACGCAAAATACAAAATGTAAAAATTCCAGCAAACTTCTGCAGCATATTTCTGTAGTAAATATTACGATTTACTACACTATTTTGAAACCACTGTAAATGGATCGTTCATTTCACAGTAAGGTATATTTTTCGCATGCAATTCCTCACTTGCTAGGGAGCCTGGAATGAAGCCACATTCGACACGGCGTTTCAATAGCTCGGTCATCAATATTCCGCGAGCGTCGCCCGTTCATCTCTCCTCCCGGGCGGAGGGCAAATGGCGAGTTGCGTCTTCCGCGGACGCCGCTGCATCAAGACACCGTCGCTCGTACATCCTCATCATATCGCGGAGAAAACGCGCATCCGCGACGCCGGTACGCGCTGATTTACAAGCTCCGGCGTCGAGGCGGTCGACCGGTCGGGTGGGAGGGGGTGGTGCGGCCGACGGAAGTCGCGACTGCAGCCGGTGCGGCGGTTTCCCAGGCGCCAGCGGTCGTTTCATGCAATTCAACGGGCTCGTTGTGAACAGGTTGGCGAGGCGCGCTCTGGAGAGAGCGAGGGAGGGGAGGCGGCGGCGCGACGCACAATGGCCCGCAAAGAGAGCACAAATTACCGGAAATACGAATGGACAATAAAATAGGAACGGAAAAATTAGAATAATGTTAGAAACTGTCAAAGGAAAATTATGAAGGAGAAGAACATGTTACTTAAAGTGCATCTTTTGGCAATTACGACTGAAATACGCAATACGTAGCGAAAGGAGGCATAGTTTGTAATAAAAAAGGAGATTTTCGGCAGCAGTAATTCGCAGCTACTAAAAAAGTTAATAAAAGACAGTCATGCATTTATAAAAGAGAAGTTGTAATTAATCATTACACAACATAAGAAGTGAAGGTAAATAGTTAGCAATTAATACCTTTCGTGTATACAGACTGTAGCGGTTCGACATTTTGATACTTCCCAACAAGTTAAATGTTGAATGTAAAGAGAAACATCGAGAATGTCATTTTATATTCTTTAATTTTGCGGACTGCCGGTTTTGTGACCTGCATTCTTAGCAAGAGATGGTTTCCTTCAATTTTGTCAGAGAACACTAAACTTTCCTACAAAGTAACACTCTCTAAACATCCGCTGGCATTTAGTTCTCGAAATCTTAAGAAAGAAACAGTCAGCGCGCACTTGAGGCGTCATTGGGCCACTGTGCAGAATGAGGTGGAGAGGGAGAAGTCCGCTGCCGGCGGGGAGCGAGTAGGTAGTGCATGTGTACGCTCCCTGCATGGCAATTGCTCGCGGTGGAAACATGTCGTTTGAACCGCGCGGAGAAAAAGGAACCACGCGAATTCCACGCATGTTGCCCGGAGCGATAAATATCTCTTAATTACGCTGCTTAGTTGCAGGTGAAGGTCGTAGAGGAAAGCACCTGCTTGCAAACTGTTGACTGCAAATGCGACATTAAATGCGTGAGATGTGTGTGTGTGTGAACCACTTCTGTGTTTGCGTTTCTGAATGATTTAGCACTGTATGGTGCTTTTTATTTACGTACATTTTTGCGGTTGAACACGAAATATATCTTAACGTAAGATAACTTTATCTTGAAATATTCTGTTTTTATGTCACCATACAATAGTTGTTTTCACTTTGTAAAACCTAATAAGCCATTCCACAGAGTTTTGTAGATTTTTTACAAATACAAGAGTGATGTACCAGAACAGTTCTGATCTTCCTTCCCAACTTCCCTGTGGGCAAGAAAACGAGAAAATACGAATCGTCCTGCCCCCTCCTCATCTCCCGCGCACGTCACATGATTTCCCGTGACACCACAGATTCCCTCGCCGAATGCGTATAGAACCATCTCTTCAGTTTTTGCCACAGCCATCAGGGGAGAAAGGTTTTTCTAATCTACTGTCGTAGCACGTGATATATGAGTCACTGCTCCGTCATTATATATCGTCTGAAAATATTAGATTGTCAATTAAACGACAAGTAATTGCCTTTTTGCGTTGAAAGCATAATTTGCTTTGTTGTAAGGAATCAATAACGGATAATAGAGCAAGTGAGACGATGCAATACCTATATAAAAAAACAACACATTCGTTGAATGGTTCAGGGGTAGCGGTTTTGCTATTATTAATAAATCGTTCTTAACCTTATCTCATTATTTGAATACGGAAGAATTTATATTTAACCATTCGTAAGACACTAGAACCCTAATTCTGTAACCCAATGAAAAACAAAATATTCAGCCTACACTTCATAGAACAAGCTTCATTAAACTTCACGACTGACGCCAACCGTTAGTACTGTTGCTAACAAGCTATGTACTACCACTAACATATATTTAAATGATTAACCTTCTTTGTGATTGTTGCATTCACTTAATTTTTTCTGTTCACTCATTTTTATGCTATTATACGCTGTTATTTTCTACTTGCTATTCGTTTTAAACAATTACAGTTTCTTCACTTATTCATACATTTAATTATGGTCTTACATTTGAAAATATTCTGTATATAAGCTACACATTTTTTATCAACTGAAGTGCTGAAGAGATGTTTCACCAAAAATATGAGTATAATTATCTTATTGAGGTGAATTTACAGAGTTTATACGTTTACTTCTTATAGACATTCATGCATATTTTCTTGGGCAAAATATCATCTAAGGGTAACCTGTTAATAACCTCTTCACCTGTTAATCTTTCCTCCTTAACCGTATTTCATGTTTCTCTTCCTCTATCTCTCACCACGTTTATTCCTTGCCTCATTTCTCGCTCTCACGGTTCCACCACACTAACTCCTTCAGTAGCAGCTACTTTACGTTCGTCCCTGCTCGTGCCACATCTCACATGCATCCCCTACGTCACCTACATCTCCGCCTCCGCCGCCCGCTCCCACGTGTCGCCTCCGCCCGCGCCTCTTCCTGCTCCACCCTTTACCGCTATTCTCGCGTCCGACGGGGCCCGTAATTGAGAGTTAGGGCGCGGCGCTGATTAACATAGACGCGGCGCGGCGCGCCTCATTAGACGCGGGTAGGGGAGGGGAGGGGAGGGGGGAAGAGGGGAGGGGGGCGGGGGTTGGGGAAGCGCCGGCGACGCGCGCGTGAAATACGGCGCATCGCGGCGCGTAAATTATTTTTATGGGCGCACGCTGCTTGCGCGTCCGCGAGGACGCAAGCGCGCGACTCCGGTGACGATTCCATTAATGCGGCCGCGGGCGCCCCGCAGACGCTAGGCACAGGGCGCCGCGCACGGCCAAGATATATCACCCCACGCCTGCCGAAGCAACGCATTTCTCAAAGGTTTTTGTGAAAAAGGCAATTGAAACATTGAAGTCCTGAACAATTACAAATTTAAAGTGTAGGTGAATATTTGGGTTTCAATGTTATACGACCAATAACTAATAGGACACGAACTTCAAAAATTTAATTGCCTTTTTATCGGCAATGCACATTCGTGGTTTTGACATTTGGGGTCGATACAAACCTCTCTTGTGGTCAAGCAAATGAAAAGAATTCAGACGATATTATGAAAATAAGTCGTCACATTTTTCGCACATTTATTTACAATTGTAAACAGTAAGGTACCAAAGGTATTAGCCATAATTGATATTTTAAACTGAGAAAATATCTATAATTCACAACACCGTTATAATAGTTTATTCTATGTATTATTTTTTTAAAGAAGTTAAGCACGAAAATAATATGACTATCATTTTTAAACAACGCATTACGCCCATGAAGATTCATCTTCGACTATTGCGAGCCACTGCTTCAGCTGTTCCAGCACCAGCAGCAGCACCGTCGCAGCTGCCGGCGCCGCGACGCATATTTATAATATTTATAGGCGGCCGTTGATTACGACGCTGACAGGCCGTGGATTTGTGGAAATGTTCTCCGGAATTTTAATGTTTGGCGTATTTTTCATATTCGTATTACTAATAAATGCCGCGCCGATCCGTCTTCATACGTGCATTCTTGGTGGATGTTGACACGGTTCAAATTATATTTCTGTGGGCTCTTAGTGGTATTCACGCTCGTATATATTTTGGTTTACCATGTTAAGGTAAATTTATAGCTCTAAAAATTACGAAATTGCGTTTTAAATTAAGGAAAGTTTTCCGGGAAAGGGTAATGGGGCATTACCCGCATTCTTTTAAAACAAAACAGACTGTTTGCGAGGGGTAGTGATGAAATTTATAAAGGTGCATCTTAAAAATTATGATGAAATTTACGTTTCTGCAACATTTCACTTTAAATCTAATATGATGACCAAATGACGGAAATATTGATACATTTGCTCTTTTGTTGGCTGTTGAAATGCAATCTCTGAATGGTGTTTCAAAGAAAACATTTCAATTGTTTTTCAAAAAAGAAAGTATAATGTATTTTCATACGTCGTCTGAAATTACATAAATTCACACAAGTGACATATTTCAATTTTAGCATATTAATCATATCCCTAGGAAAATCTATATGAAAGAGATAAAAAATGGCATACCAATTAAACCAATTTCTCTCAGTAAATGGAATCAACATATTTTTTCATGGGAGTTAATTAAATGTCAAATATTAAGACAGCCAAATTCCGCCAACATGCCTGGGGTTTGGACGTAAATAAATTTCATGGTGTTATTATTTTATGATAAAATGATCATTGATGAGGATTCCTCAAAATTTCTTTTGATAGTTGGGTGTCAGTGGTTACATTAAAGCGCTAGACTTTAAGAATTCAGAATTTGTAAAAAAACTTCCTTCTTCGAGAAGCATTTCTAACGCATTGTTTGTTTTTCGTTGGTAATTTTCTTCTTATAATTTTGTCCTCTTTCAAAGCATTCAGAAGATTAATCTAAAAGAAACTGAATAATTGTGTAAAAGTAAATATAATGCACGTGATTACGTGTATTATACAACTAAAATTGGAAAGTAAAATTGATACATGTCAATTATGATTTCGAACCTGAGTAAGGAATCGGGGTGGTGACAAAATCGAAAATAAGCAAATTCATCCCTAGGCGATCAGCTGTGGAATACTTCTAATATCTCCTGCTTCTCTCAAGTACCTTGAAATTACGTCGTAATATGGAAAACTATATTAATCGATGAAGTGTTCTTTGAAAGATATCCGCAACGGTACCGGACCAAAGCCACATTTTCTTTGGAAAACGGTCTCAAATGATGCCGCCGCGCGACCTGGTGCGCCTCCCGCCCACTTCCCCTCCCCGTCCTCCGCCTGAGACGGATGCCGTCCGCCTTCGCCTCCCTCTCGGCGCGTATTTCATATTCATTAGGCTCGCGATTAACTCCGCGCCCGACACGTGTAAACGAGTGGCGGCGCTCTATCGCGCGCCCATATCTAAGCGCGCGCGTCCTGCGCCCGCCCGCCTCCTGGCGGCGGCGCCGGCAGGCGGGCGCAGCGGGCGCGGCGGGGGCGGTGCCGGGCCCGTCAGGGAGGCCAGAGGCTCAAGGGCGACGACGGAATGAGGGAACAAAGGAAACTGAGAAGAGAGGAGGGAGCGGCAGAGATAAAGAGAGGACGAGAGACAAGGAGAGAGCCAGGGAAAGCGACCAAGAGAGAGAGAGAGAGAGAGAGAGCAGATAGAAAATAGTGAGAGAGATGAAGAGAAGGAGGAAAGGAAGAGAGAAGGACAGAGAGAGAGAGAGAGAGAGAGAGAGAGAGAGAGAGAGAGAGAGAGAGAATGAATTAGGGAGAAGGAAAGACAGGAGCGGAAGTGAAGGTGTAAGAAATAGAGAGAATAGCAGAAGGGAAATTGCAAGAGAAATATAATTGTCCTAAAAATAAGGATGATAGAGTAGAGAAAAATGCGATAAACCACAAAATTTAACGACAATGAAAAAGATGATGTATGACGTGGCAGACGACTGAATACATGATTGAGAGAAACAAGAATGAAAATGAATAAAGAGAAATTGCTAAAAACATAAAAACAAGAGAAGCTTGAGAAAGAAATACAGAGAGAATATGTTACGTAAATGTAAAGGTAAACTGGATGTCAGGAAACAATAGAAACCCCTGATCAGGAACATCAGTAGACATGTGTCTATGATATATAAGATTGTAGGTGAGATATAATAACACAATTACAGAAATTTTTAATGAAATGCGGTACCAGGCGAGATGAAAAATGTAAGATTTTGTGATTGAGAAATCAATAACTAACACCGCACGACTTGAGATTGTAAAATTGAGACAAACACGAAGCAAAGCGAAACGCCCAAACTGAAGAGGGGAGAGCACAATTCGCGTGGCCGTGGGCCGGGAAAGTTCGGCGCTTGGAAGCGAGGACCGGACAACGGGCTCTTACGACGGACGCGCCAAAGCCCCAACTCAGCGGCTAACGAGGACGCAACGCCCTGCGCAGGCATGCCTGGAGGTGCAAGTCTCCATTCCGTATTTTCAAAGCACACAATAAATAAACAAATAGACAAATAAACGTTAAAATAAAATAAAAATTATTACACAATGCCGTAGAAACTAATGTATTTATTCTGTGCACTTTTCGATTCATTTCCACTAATCTAAAACAAAATAAACATGTAACAAATTTTATTTTAAACACGTTCAAAACATTTATTACTAAAAATCCCTTTATAAAGTAGGTATAGATAGACTATTTGTTTATAAAATTAAAAAGGTCATACCTTTTTTATGGTTTTCTATTTCATTTTAGATGAACAGGACTGCGAGATAACGCTCTGATTCAACACAAGCATCTTTTCTAAAATTCTATAAGTGTATGCTGAGCGAAATTGGTTTCTAACTCAATCGATGCAATATATAATGATATTCACATACATGAATATGCATTTTGTTGGTAATGTTTCGGGGAATAGCTCAGAGATGAAGCTACTCTGAACCAGATTACATGAAAAGAGAAAATAAATTAGTATTAATTACTATGAATATTTTATTTACGGTCCCGCATTATTTTATGACTTACGCTTTAACGAATCTGTGCATTTTCAATTTAAATTTCACTGATTCATATAAATTAATAATTTTGATTTTTCAATATCGTATAATTAGCTGCGAAATACAATTTCATAACTCAGATTAAGGGCAACGAATCTATCCATGCAAATACGAATGTTCATCCCACAGTTTATGGTTTTGTTTCACTTATAAGGCAACGAGTAATACGACGCTCCAGAAGCGAAAGAAAAAAATAATTGGGGCGGTTCGCTTACTCGCAGTAGTTGGGAAGTAGGGTCACATACCACGCAGTTCCCACAAGCAGCAACAAAATACAAGCAGAGCTCCATCTGATAAATACGAAGATAACGTCTGCAATCCTAGCCACTTCATTCATTCGTGAAACAGCGAGCGCAAGCGGCATCGCCCACACGCGCGGCGCCAGTGGGAACGAAAATTCATCGCGAGCTAAGAGGACAGATACACGGAACGGGAGGATGGCGTTTAAATTGGCCCAAGAAGCTGCCACCGCCGCCGCCGCTACTGCTACCCTTCGTGCTCCGCCCGCTGCGGCAAGTCACCGCTCCCGCTTCGGCCCCGCAACTGCCATTGCCATTCTTTCGTGCGTCCGCCCGATGCAGACGCACCCCACCAACTGACTACAGCGACACGCCACGTCGTCAGGTGCATCGGAGCTACCACGGTCACCATAAAAGCTGAAACTTCAGTTAGTAGTTAGCGCTACCACCACCAACGCTATTGACTGCCACACCATCGCCCGGCCTTCCACCGCCACCCCCAATGGAGTTTTGGAAGCTGCGAAGCGCTCGGCTCGGCGGGCCGCGTGTTGCGGAATGCATACGCAAAGCGGTGGCTCGTAAATCCAAGCAACTTCCGACTGGGCCGCGGCGGCGGCGGCGGCTTCTGCGTAGGCGTAGGCGGCGGCGCAGGCGTTGGCGCAGGCGGCGGGGAGGCGTCGCCCGCAGCGCCGCCGGCTGGGAGGCGGCCCATAACTCTCGGCCGGAAAACACCGACCGTATGACGACGGGACTAACGCAATTTAGCTCGAATGGGACGACGACGGTCGAGGAGGAGGAGGAGGGGAACGGGGGGTGAGACGGCGGAGGACGAGCGTCGGAGGGCGGCGGCGGCGGCGCAGAGCTCGTAGCGGGCGACTGCCGGGCGACAAATGAACGCGCGAATTGAGTGCGTTCATAAATCCGCCCCGGAGTTCGCGGCGGGAGCTTAGTGCTAAACGCCTCGCGCAGCGCGGCTGCTGGAGCTTCCTTGGGCCGCGTTGCTCCCGCTGCCGGAGCCCCGGAGTCGCTCTGAGATATTCACTGCGGTGCGCTCTCGCTACCCTGTGCTATTCGATCTTGGTGCCCACGTCTCTTCTGGAGGTGGGCGCAGTGGAGAACGCAGCAAATCCACCACGCTCATCTCCTCGTGGTTTGTTCTGCTCTTAAGGTTTTTCGCGTAGAAGCTGATCCTACTTCTAAACATACTTTATTTATTTAATTGTCAACCCTTGGACTAGCTGTACGCTGTACTGCATCTATAAAAAATGTAATGTTCAAATGGAAGCGTAGACTTCTGCGGCCGGAGTCCAATCTCGGCTCTACGTGAGACGCCGCGTCCCAGGCACATTAACTAACGTTTCGGTCGTTATACTGGGACCTTCCTCGCATTTCGGTCATCATACTGTGACCCTTCTGCGCGTTTCGAGGAAGATCGCAATAGGCGGCCAAACGTTGGCAAGAGTACATAGGACGCGGGGTCTCCTGGATCGACACGTATCTAGCATTCAAGTTCTCTCTCTCTCTTCATTATTTCTCGGTTTCTTGGCGTTTTTATTTGCTCACCTTCTAATTACGCATATTTCACATTGATGTTCGCATTTTCACTACATACGTTGTTTTGTCTCTTTTCACTATCAAAATCTAAAGTAATCTTCCCAATGTGACATATGTTATCGTCTACCACGTACCTTTGTCTGCATTCTTTACTAGATTAAGACTGTATGGCATATTCACGTGTCGCCTTCACCCAATGTGCCTCTCTCAAAGCAAACGCCGCTCTCTCGTTCACCATGCGCCGACTTCATCTCCCTTTCGAAGCAACTTTGGTATCTGCTTCTTTCGCAAGGCACAATTCCGTTCTATCCTCGCCAACACACTCCGCGTCCCGTTTGCCGGGTCCAACGTTTTCCGTCGGCCGATGCCCCGCACCCCCTCGCCGTCCACACCCCCGAATACTTCTCCCCGTCACCTCCCCCGTCGCCATCACCCGTCACCGTCGCCCTACCCGGCTCCACCCCCGTGCAGCCGTCATCGCTCCGCGGCTGCTCCGCCTCCATCGCCGTAGCCCCGCCCCCGCCTCCACGCCCGCGCCACCGCAGTCATCGGTCCGGGCCTGCTTCGCCTACTCCCCGCCTCCATCGCCGTAGCCGCGCCACCGTCCCCGCCCCCGCGTGTGGGCGTGGCGCGACCGGCGTGTCCGCCGCGCGATTTCCCAGCGGCCCACTGGGCGCGGGGCGGCGGCGGAGAGGCCCCCGAACGCGTCGGCCTCCGCCCTTCTGGAGGGCCGAGCGATGCAGCGCACGTTGTCACTCGCTGCGTCCTCCGTCATCCGCCCGCCGCGCCGCCGGCGCTGCCATCTGGTCAGGTCAGGGGCAACCGAGCGTTTCCACCGAAGGACGGAAGGAGCGTTCGATTGGGTGTTGGGAGTCGCCGACTCACTCCAGGCAATTTATTCTACGCAACGGTGCGATCGGTTTGGGACGGGTTTGCAGTACAGAACGTTTTAAAGTGGGTGGCAGCGTTTTTTAACAAGTTTGTAGGAACGAAATAATCAAAACAAATAAACAAAATCAATGCAGTGTTTACGTTCTAAGAAATACAATTCTAGTGTGTGTCATGCATTTATTATTATTATTATTAATATTATTATTATTATTATTATTATTATTATTATTATTATTATTATTATTATTATTATTTGCTTTTCGGCCATTTCTGACCACGTTACAGGTTCTCTTCAGAGGCTCAGTTATATTCTATCCTGGAGAGAGATGTACGTGTCATTATGGGGTCACGTTTTTGATGGTGTCCTTTGGTAAAACAAGGTTGTTAAGCCTTGGATTATGAATTATGAGGTGGTAAGATGATGACGATAGGTGAATGTGGCCTTTTTGAACCATCCGAGCATTTGCTCGTATGAGCGAAGGAAACCACTAAAACCCTGGTCAGGATGGATCGAACCCGGGCCATCCGACTGTGAAGTCAGCGCGCTTCGCACTGAGCCATTTCTAGTTTACTATATTAATATTAATAATAATTGTTATTATTATTATTGTTGTTACTATTATTTTATTCTGGTATCTGCGTTATCGCATTTATATCGATGGATCACGCTCATGTTTGGGAATTAATTCATTCTTAGGAGGCGACGCAACAAACAGCAGTGACTATTCCCTTGCGAAAGCCTCTCTTGAGCATGAAATATCACCTTACGGAGGGTAACACATGCATCATCTGGCATTATTTATGCTTAAAAAATACACGAAAGGAACACGAGAAACCAGGGCAAGAAAACGGCTTCATTCAGGAACACACGTACATTTCCGCTTCATTAAATTTTGATGATGTAATCCTATTTACACCGGGGTCTTGAGTGAATATTTGCTAGCTTATATCATTACTTGAGCATACTAGAAAGAGTGACACGTGTCGACACTATGATTTCACGAACCAATCACATTGTAGAACGAAACTAAGAAAGAAACGAGGAGAGCATTCAGGAAACTAGGAAGGAAAACTAGGATTGAGAAGTTGGGTTTTTGTTTTTCAATTTAATACCGACTTTAGCAAGTGAAAGAAGCACATCAAAAATGGTGTTGGGAAATTGACGTTAAGCGTAGTAAATAATATGAATAAAATCTTATATGAAATATGTGTTTAGAGTACTCACCATATGCGGACGCACTGATTCTTTAAATGTAACTTTATAAGGAAGCCTTACCTGAAACAATAAAATAAAAGCGATCAGTGAATGAAAGATTTTCAATATTGTTACATATGCGAACCAATACTCCAAAGTACAAACATCCTTTGTTTCATCGCATGATCGGGGCTTTCATTAACGCATTTCATTTTCATACCCCCAATGAAGGCAGCTGAGGTATGAAGCCATTGCTTCAGACAGACAAATGAACTGTATTACCCGCAGTCGTGTAAATGGACAGGGACTCGCCGATACAATAGGGGGAACGAGCAGGCGGCCGAGCTATCCCGCTAATTAACTCTCTCTTGTGCGTGGGCAGCGAAGACGGCAATTCCAGCCTCCGGCCGGCGCAGGCGGAGGGCGGTGGGCGCGGCCCACGCCAGGGACGGCGACGGGCTTGGAGGCGGAAACGGTTTCGAGGCGGTGGAGACGTGAAAGAGAGGTAGAGCAGCTAATTAAGGCGTTGGCAGTGCCACATCTGTGAGACTGGGACAGGTGCCTGAAGGGTAGGAGGCCGACTAAAGTAGCTCGTGGTGGACATGGCAAGAACGAGGACAGGAGCTCGGTAGTGGATAGTGGGGCGGGATTAAAGTTCGGCTAGAACGGGGTAATGCGGGGATTATGCGGAAAACATCAGTGCAAGTGTGTGTGGGGGGCAGCGTGGCGACGGAGACAAAATGGCGGCGGGTGGGCAAAGGGGGCGGGTGCTTGGCGAGGGGTGGCTGAGGGGGACAGAGCTATAGTCGTTAATGGCGGGAGAGGGGAATGGGGACGGCAAGGCCGTGGCCGGCACTGGGTTGAGGAGGGCGAATGGAGGAGGGTGGGCAGTGAAGGTTGTAAGACATCCGGAGAGGGTGAGGGTGGGAGGAGGTGAGCGGCGGGCGTGCGGAAAGGGAGGAGGACGTGTCGCGGTTGCGGGTGGCGGTCGGCGGGGCGAGGCAGTGGATGGACGGGCAGTGGTTGGCGGGTGGCAGGCGGCGGGGGCGGCCGGGGCGGCGGGGGCCGGCCGGAACGAAGACCATGTAACGGCGCGCCGTCCCATAGGCGGCCGGCGGAGCGCGTAACGCGTTAACTAAAGACGGACTAATCCCGGCGGGCGGGGCCTCAAATTGTACGAGCGGATCCGCTCGGCCGCCGCCATTGTGCGTCGCCGCGGCCGCCGCCTCCGGCTCCTCCGGCTCCTCCGGCTCCGCCGCCAAATCGGCGAACGGCGGCCGTTAGCTGGCGGCGCCCAACGATCGCTGGACGAGGCCGGACCGGCGGCCACGCGCGCCGCCCGCCCGGCTAAAG
The DNA here is from genome assembly GCA_038098605.1 of Gryllus longicercus. NCBI lineage: Eukaryota > Metazoa > Arthropoda > Insecta > Orthoptera > Gryllidae > Gryllus > Gryllus longicercus. The sequence continues at coordinate 5,491,384 of JAZDUA010000031.1, forward strand.
GGACGCGCGCGAGATACGCGACCACGGGAGCAAAGGAGATAGCCTCACATTCGTTGTGCAATATGCCTCACATCTATTTCTTGGGTAATAGCTTGAAACACCGGACTGTGGTTGTAAATCCTATACTAATGTCCATATTCGTAGCATAATATTGATCAAAATGGAAAAATGTTCCACAATAACCTTCGACTACTATGAGTGTTTAGGTAATTAGCTACGCTCTATTGCAAACATTCCAAGATGGGATTCTAATAATCAGACACATAAACATTTGATTAGATACGCGTAACCTACGAAAAAGCTTCAAACTGCGATGTAAATTTTATGATTTCTCCTCAAACAAGTACCGCTACAACTTCCCTAGCGCATCGTACCTACTGAGTCACAATGGAACTATAAGAGAATAATGGAATTAATAGTATCTCTCACTCCATGTGTGTATCGTTCTGTTTGAGCCGTGTTGGCCCGCATCATTACGTATGAGCCGTCGAGCATGGTGAGATATGCAGCAATACGCCTGTCGAGCTTCAGATAGATAATAGACTTCAGATAGACAACAATAACAATGGCACCGTATTGCTATCTTCTCAGTCTCTTGTTCGAGTCACTGGTTCATTTGCATCTAATTGAATAGTGCCAAGAACTAATCATATGCCAGACTCGTATACTGTATAACGATGATGGAGATATCACCATTATGTGATCTTCTACCTTTGAACGGGAGCCATCAACAAAACAAACAGTAAACTCAAATAATTAATTATCAAAGAACAAGCTGCAAGAACTGTTTGAGGCACCGAACAGATAAAATGTTAATTTACCACAGTTCACTTTCTCAACTTGATTTACAGAGAACAACACGAGTTAAAAATAGTTATGTGTTAACTTGCTAATTATTTTCATGACTCGTCGACTATCCTTGTCTCTACTATTCACGGACCACAGTCTTCTACCTTAATGTGTGCTTCTACTATATATCTAAATTTGTATATTCTGATAGTATGTGTGAAATATGGATATTTTCCCTTCTCTTGGGAATTAACGATCATTTATTTAACTTTAACTGTCTTTTACAGAGCAATCGTTCTTCCCATTATAATGTATGTATGCCCAATATGATACAACACCTCTGCGGCTAATATAAGGAAAATGCAAACCTTCCAAAATAACATCTTACGTATGGCTATAAATGCCCCACTGGTTCATTAGAAACACTCAAATACACTCCGAATTAAAAACAATCCGAAACTATCCTTCAAATAGTGCTCAACATTCATTTGCACATATTTACATAATATACCAGCATCACGTAATGCACATTCCTTTTTCACATATTTACATAATATACCAGCAACTGACCATTACAACCTTGGTTCATCAGCAACAACATCCCGTATCAAAAACAGATTTCCATATGACAAATATTTAATTCAATTTGCTGACTCCCCATTAAATCTTTCAGAATTGGAATAAACAAAGCAAGGAATAATCAACAATTTTTTCTTGAAAAACAACAAACAATAATGAACCTGTTAAGCTTCCCTTAGTTCTATTTATCTAAAGAATGACTTTTTTTTATGAAAGTCACCCTTTGTCCCGTGTTGTTTGAAAGGTATTTCGCTGTTTGTTATTTACTTTTGTATATTTGTGTTTTGAGTTGTTATTTATATGAAAACAATTCCTAAAAAGCAGTTATGCTGGTTCTGAGGAAATAAAATATTTAAAAAAATAAAAAACTTTCAGTGTATTAGTGGCTTTCAAGTAATTGTATAAAATAAGTTTTTATTTCGGGACTTGGATTTCACCTAGACTTGAATTAAACTGTATTCCTGTCATCTCACATGACAGTAGTCAACCCTGCATTATTCTCCCATCCACAACCCTTCTCCGCCACGTGACTGTATATTAATTTTTGCATCCCATCCCGCACTAAATTTATCGGTCGACTCCCTCACTCCCAGCGTGCAGACATGGCTCGTCGACGCCATCATATTCATTTCTTCCGACTTTCAGTCGCACGTGCGCATGTCACCCGCAGCGCATCCTCAACAATTGCGCAGAGATGCGGCGGTGCGCGACGCGGCGCCCCGCGTGCCCTTCCCCGCCGCCCGCCCCCGCGGGCGCATGGCGGGCGGTCGCGCCCCTCGCCCAGCCGCCCATTGTTCGGCGGGTAATCCCATACAAGCGAGCGCTCCCATTGTCCAGCGCGCGAGGCGGCGCGGATCCCTGCGCTTTCCCACGTCCATCGATATATATATATGTCGTCGATCGGGAGACAACGCCAAACGCGAGTTTTATGGGCCGCCCTGTCACCGGTGGCGCCCTCCGCACGTGGCGGCGCGCGACGGAAGTGACGGCTGGGAGGAGATGCAACCGACGGATGCAACCGACGGGAAGAGGGTGAGGCGCAGTGGATAGGATGTTGTAAGATGATGGTTGGGACGTGTTATGGGGATAAGTTTGCGATGTGGTTGTAACGAAACGTTGGTAAGTTGTCAAGTAAGTAAGCTTTGGTTGTGATAGATTAGGAAGTGGGAATGCATGTTTTCGAAAGAAGGAAGAAAGGAAGGGAGATGGGGTTGGCAAGTCAGTGGTATCATGTACAGTTGAAAATAACAGCTCGGACTCTCGAAAGGAAGACACTAAAAAGGTTGCATGGGATGGATAGGGAACCTGAAGAGAAGAGGAACGATAGAAAAGGTGGAAGAATGGTCAAGACCTCACGAGGGACGTAGAGGGATTTCATCTCCACCATTCAAAATGTAATATAAAAGTAAAGCTACAAATTTGACCATACGGTTTTATAAAATGTTTGAATTAATTTAGTAAATTTTTATTATATACGAGTATTTTGTTATTTAATAAGAAAAAATCCGAATAAACATCTTGGCGGATGGACTATTTTATGTTTCCGATCGCGTCAACAGCGGCCATTAGTCCCCTAAGTGTAGTGCATGTTTTTCATCTACAACGGAGGTGATGATCTTCCCCCGCTGGATGGCTAGATCCGGCTCGATGTGCACGTCGGTTTGTAGAATTTTCTCCAACCAGAAACCTCCCCACGCCCACAGTTGGACACGGTCTTTGCTCTAAGATGCCGACTGGTCTCCCGCCATGTGGGATATTGCAGTGCATATAAGTGTGTGCAGTAAGTATAGGACAATGAAGACAAAAGAAAGATCGCGCGCGGTCCGTAGCCCATTTGTTAGGTACTGCTCCAGCATTCGCGGAAAACTATCGAACAGAGCAGCAGGCTGGTAGAATTCTCTCCCAGACAGCAGCTGAATTCGTCGTAGCTAATGTCTACAAATTGATTTATAAAAAGTTATATTACACACGAATGTTCACCTTCCTGCAATCCTGAGAGGAAAAGAGCCGATGAGCTAGCGAGGACGAGCTCGAGGGCGGATTGATGACCGTGTGAGCGATGGCGCGTATAGAACGACGAGGTGGCCGGCCGTTTGGGGGAGAGCAGATGGGTCGACCAATGTGCGAGGCGCGGCGACAACGTGCGGGGAGGCGGCTTTGGCGGCGGTGCATCACACGCGGCGAGGAGCGCGCCGGATATTCCCACGCGGTTTGGCACAATGCAAGGGCGCGGCGGCGCTGACACTGGTCGTGGGGCGCCGTATAACGCGGGTGATGATACGTTAAATCCATCCATACATTCCTCTAACGATGCGTGCTAAGGCCTCCGCAGGCGTTATGGATCTCGTATACGGCGGAGAGCACAAAAGGAACACGAAGTGGACCCGAAAGTAAAAAAAATATATTTGTTTAAAATGCCGTATTAGATGATGAATTTCAAATTTAGCCATTTGGCAGAATATGATTAAATTTTTTCTGCGTTATTATCCAGTATGTACATAATATCTATAAAACCAATTACATACATGGCAGGCTCGCTTATTATTTCCGCTAAGATTTAGATTTATTTAGTCAAAAAACAGTAAAAACTGTATGTGACGTATGAGGTAGAAGATTCTCTGCGCACGTTTTCTTGAGTTCCAGAATCCCTTCCCGTCATTTTAACTATAAATAGTTGGAAGATGAGTAAAAGTTTAAAATAAATTTTAAAAAAAGCGCGAGAATAGCAATATTCAAAAAAATAAAAAAATTAAAAAATAGACATTTTCGTTTCCGAATTATAGAAAACATTTGCATTGGTACACGAATTGCAAGTATGATTTTTCTGCATTGCTAACAAAATAGTAACTCGCTTACTTCTACTCCTACCATTACAAGCAAAACGAGAGATCACGGTTTATTATAAATGAGGAGCGTTCTTCCTCCGTAGGTTTAATTGGCGTTACACATAACTATCAAAAATACGAAATACCATTATTTCTCGAACTCTATACTGAATTCGTAATAAATAGAATATTATTGAGGTATTACAGGGGGTTTCAAACTTTTTTCGTCCACGGTTCTCTTGACCTAAACAAAACTTCCCGCGGCTACCTTGGTAACAAAATGTTTCAAACTTAACGGTTAACATAGGCTTACTAAAGATTCGACGCAAATAAGTACATGATATAAAAATCTATTTTATTTATCCATTCTAATTAGGTGTTAAAATAACACATAATACGTCCCATTCAACTTTTAATTTTGTGACAAATTTCTTGTAAAAATTAATGGGAAGAATGAGCTTGCTTCTTCAACAATTGTTCAAGTCTTCAAAATCTTCAAATCTCATTTCATTATTTTTGTTACTTATTTAAAGACAGTACATTTATTTTTTCCTTTCAATTTCACAGATTTTCTCTTTTAGTACAATTGTAGAATTACTTCAAATATACATTTACAGTAACTTTTTTTAAAATCCTGGCTAAAAGTTACAAGCATTCTTTTGAAAAATAACGCCGTGATATTTTACAAATCAGAAACCGATTCATTTAAACCGTCAGATGTTACATACCAGCAATTGACATTGAAGACACTAAAAACCAACAGCAAGCTGAATTGGACGATTCGCCACGATACCATATTGGTTCATTGGCTCTCACATGCCGCGAAAATAACCCTCCGTCGGCGCTGAGTAGCGCCGCTAGCCCTGCGTCAAGGGCAGGGGGCAGGGCCCGTCAGTGCCATCGCGGGCCCGCCTCGCCGCGCCCCTCCCGTCCGTCGAGGAGGGGGTACGATTCGCGCGAGCTGCTAACGCGTTGCACGCGACGATCACGCGCCCCCACCTCCTGACGGGAGCGAGGCGCAGCGCGGTGTGGGAGAGCGTGAACGTTTCATCGCGTTCCCTCTTTTCCCCGATCGCAATTGGAGGCACGACGTGCAGGCAAAATCGATGCATTCGAAAATCGGTTCTCGTCCGACGGTCGAGTTTCGGACAATTTCGGGGTAATACTGTTTGCGATATTTACGAGGCAGGGACAAAGGATGAGGGGATGTGAAGGCAATGGGAGGGTGGGAGGCTGCGGCTACCTACAAAGGACGCTGTCTGCTGTTAATCGCATTACAGCGGGATGTGTCATGCTGTGCATTAAGAAATGCGGGTTTCGAAATGCGAAGAGGCAATGTATCATAAGGCGAGGGAGTGTTATTCTACAGCATTAAGACTGAAATACGTTGAGAGCCATATGAGTAAGCGGCACAAAATGGCCATCGTTTCCTGGAAAAGTTATTCCATTGCGAGGAGTTCTGAGAGCGATGTCCAGAACCTATTACACCAGTAATGTATCGACAAAATAAATTGCAGAAATTTTCAGAATACCACACACGATTCCCAGAATATTATCTAAGGGAGTCTCTTCTTTTCAAAATAGAGATCAGCAATTAACAGCTTCGTAATAATAAGCGAAGAACTGTAATTATAAACAATTTATAGCCTGATGAATTACACACATTGTTTCGATACTTATTCTAATCGAATTGTGACATTATAGAGCTTTATTTTCAAAGATATAAGGACAGTAAAAATTGCATATAATAATATATTAGGTATTCAGATTAGTGTTTTGATATAAAAACTAAATTGAATGTGATTTGGTGATTTGGGCATAATCCCTCTAGATAGCAATTAAAGACGTTAATTTTTACATTTTATCACTACTACCCGTCTCATTTTGGCAAACAGAAAACGAATAAAACTGGCACGCTATTCACATGTAATGTGTCTGCATATAGCCGCAGAAACTTAGTGACTTCGACTTCACAAAAGCAAACGAGAAACGTGGGAACGGCACAATTCCCTTACGCCGCCTCCAAACCCCCAAACCAATGCCTTCAGCGCACAATGCCAAACATAAATACACCCACGACACATCCAAATAGACATGTCTCGAAGTCTATTCAACGGGACGAGAAGCATGCGGGTGGGCGTCAGTGCGCAGGGAGCAGACAGAGAGAGAGGGCGCTATTCTAAAGCCAGCGCACCCCCCGCGTAAGGCAGCACATAAACCCATTAAGATAATACCGTAAGGAAAAATCGCATCCCTCGGCTTTGTCGTCACCACCCGCTAATGGGCGGCGGGGCGCCCGGCGGCGGGGGAGGAGCTCGCACATTACCCAGCCCCGTCTGCCAGCGACTGCCAGGCCAGCGCGCCCCATGGCCGGGACCACCAGTATTCATATCAATCCGGCGCACGCGTGTGTCACGCTTCGAACTCGATTAGGCCGCGCTAAGAGGGTCGCGGGGCGCCGGGAGGGACGCGGAGAGGGCCCCCGCGGGGGGCAGAATTAATAGCGCCCCGTGATGGGTTACTCCGCAGCCGCCGCGGCCGCCCGGCGTTAAAAGCGATCCCTCGCCTTCGAGAGGAGCCGGGGGAGGGGGAGAGGGGCCGTGACCCCGTGCAGGAGGGAGCGGGGCGGAGCGAGGGGAGCTGAAGGAGTCTGCGACTTTTAAAAGCGAATACCAAACTCGTACTGTACAGCGCTCTATAAATCGTGAAGTGACGGCGCGTCGCATCGCGTCGGATCGGGTAGGCGCATCGCTCCCGGAGGTCCGCGTCTGCACGTCATGCGGTGCCCGAGAAGGCGATGGCAGCGACGTAGGTGGCCAAGGCGGAGTGGAGGTGGGGATGGCAGTAGTGTTTGTGGTGGTTTGATGGTAGTAGCGATGGTGGTGTTGGTGTTGATGGTGGTAGTGGTTGTGGCGGTGATAGTGGTAGTAGAGGCTGCGGTGGATGTGGTGGTGGTGGTATTTGCAAGGATGGTGAAGGAATGGTAGGGATGATGGTTGTTGTAGTGCTGGAGGTGGTGGTAGAGTGGTGGTGATAGTAATGGTGGTTGTATTGTTAGGGATGGTGGTGGTGTTATTGGCAGGGGTGTTGGACTAGTAATGGTGATGGTAATGACAACGGTAGGCGATATGGTGGTAGTAGTGGTAGTATTGGGTGTGGTGGTGGGAGTGACAGCAACGGTAGCATTATGCAGTGGCGCTGGCAAAGGTGAAAGTTGCGTAGTAGTGCCGATGGGGCATTGGTAGTACATGCGGTAGTAATATTGCGGAAAGAGTAGGTGGCAGCGGCAGCAGCGGTGGAGGTAGCAGTGGCAGTGACAGGTAATGGATGTGGAGGTGCGGGGAGCAGCAGCGAATATAACGGCAGCGACAAAGATGATAGCGGTTGGGTGGCAACGGATACACGCGCGACATTGTGAATTTGAAAGCAAATGTTGTGGTGTATAGATATAATTAATTTTCTGTAACTTTATTTTAGCAACATTTAGAACACGTTTCTATGATTTGTTAGTTTAAGGGATTAACTAAAAGCATATTCTGTCAGAAGACGCTTGTATTTGGTTTTTATTTATAATTCCAAAACCATTTCCTGGGATTTGTGAAGGCTTTATTGTTTCAATGCAGTTCATCTCCGCGCATTAGAACGTACGGTTAAAATTCAATTATTTTAGATTCGCTGATAATATGTACAAACATTCAGAAGTTAATTTAGAACATTGTTAACATGAAAATACAAGCAAATAAAAATATACTTCGTTTTCAATCAGACTTTTCAAGTTATTCAAGTTTCAAAGGGAGCATGGCTTGCCTTATTGAAGTGAGAGAATCAATCATTGCCACTAGTTCGATCCATGCTAGGGAGTTCACAAATATCCTCTTCATCCTTTTGCCTCGAGCTTATTAAATCCCAGAAGCTGGTGTAAAGAGTGAAATTATTGGTGTATCACGTATTTTGAGAGAAACAATATTTTTTCTAATATCATTTAGTAAAATTGAAATGTACTTTCGAAAATAATTTGTATTTCCCTGCAAGTTTCTCATGCTATCGGATGAAACAGTATTTCGTAGCGTCACAATTGTGAGTGACCAATCGCTAGTGATGTTTATTAATGAAAGTCGCAAAATACTCTTCTACACAGAAGATTTCAACGTTAAGAGTTAAAAAGAAGGTTATGAAATATAATAATCTATTTATATGACTCATGTACCACAGAATATAGGTTGCTTCTGTGAAATGGACTCGGGCGAAACATTTTTAATGCACGTTTCCTACCCATTTAGTTACAGTTGGTTATCTGTTTCGTAGCACATAAGTTCCTAAAAATTATTTTACTGCTTGGTGATGATAGTATACGTATGTGAATAAAACTGATAAAGATTGATGGTGCCTCAATTGCAGAATGGCAACGTCGCAAAATGTAACAGAGCACGCGCGGCGTTTCCATCTAATTAAAAACAGTATTCGCATTTAATTTTCACATGATATAATCGAGAAATGAAGTTGTGCATCGGAAACGCTGTAATTAATTGTTTGATCACATTGAGTACAATTACGCGAACACGTAAAATAAAACATACATCATACGAGTCTTTGAACCAGAATGTTTTGTTTGCAGCGGATACATGCAACTACATTTCAGGAAACACAGGTCAAGTCCTGATGTTCATTTTCACACTTGCAAAAATGTATATTCTCATTGCTTTATTTAATGTAAAAATGTTATTCTTTAGGACACATTCCTTCCACAGGAAGGGATGCAAGGCCTCCGTTTTCTTGCTTTGAACGCATAACCTCATGAAAGTATCCTTGCATTACATATGAACCACACGCCAAGCTAACCTTAGTCCACAAACATACGTACTACTTCAAAACATTCTCCAGAAACAGGCTCCCCATATACATTTACCATTGAGCTACAAACAGCACTAGCGTGACACAACCGTCTTGCGCCCCACGCCTCGCATCACACGATCGACCACAAATCCTCCATTTGTTTTTCACGAGGCGGGGGAGGGGGGAGGCAAGCATCCTCTGTGCTTGTAAGGTGCTGGACGTCACGCAAGGAACGTTGGAGGAGGAGGAGGAGGAGGGCCGCGGGAGCTCCTTGGCTCTGCCAATCGATGGGAGGGCTGCCGCAACGCGCCGAGCAGAAAGCGTCAACTCCCCACGCGGCAATATCCGGCCAAGCCCCGCGGCTCTGCATCCGAGGACACTGGGACCTGGATGCAAAGGTTTCATGAGACGCCCATTCAAACATTTGGGAGTGAAGAACCCAAGGAATATTTTTCTCTCCTTCCAAAAGCAACACTGTGATTTAGTGTATACATTTCAGTAGAGACAAGCGTTTTCTTCTAATAAGAAGGTAATCTCAAGATTTACAAAAAACAAACATGTTTAGTAGTCACCCAGAGTATAATATATTCACAAATAGTAATATAATGTAATTACTACTTCTTTCGTCTCATTCAGTTTTTCCGAAATTATTCTGTCTGTTCATGATTCTATTTTCTGTGTACAGTGCGTAATCGGTTCTGAACGTGTCAAGGTGCATTAATGCAAAATGTCGTGAACACACGTTTCAAAATCATTCAATTATTACGCTCTACAAAATGTTTTCGCTCCACAAATGTTATTTTTTGCGGCAAAGAACTAGTTACTACTCCCACTATATTGAAACTTCTCGTAAGAAAGTTACAGTCGTGGTTGCAAAGGTGACATTTTTATTTATTTCCAAAACAATTTATTTTACCATCTGTAACACGTTGTTCAAAACCGTTTTTAATTTCTTCCTACGTACGAGTAGAATTGACACTTGTACCAGGAGTGTAGTGTGACGAAGCGGCGAGTGCGTGGAAGATGATGAAGGTTCATAGAAAAAAGCCAGTGCATGGACAAGCCCTTGTGCCTTATGCAGGATAATAAAAATTAATGTGCGTTTGCGATCGCATAGTACAGCATTGCAACTCAGAAATGCACTGTACAAGTAATAATTACAGTAAGACCTGGAGGAATTGAGCAAGTTTCCATAACCGGCGGGGTGAGGATCCGTGCGTTCTTTACTGCAAGCTAAGACTGCGGCGAATAACACAGACCCACACGTTCATACACAGCGCGGCAAACACATATATTTCATTTCTTGTTATGGTCAAGAGCAAGTTCACCGTTCCCACTTTCATGAAGATATACAACATGAGTTCATACGTCATATTGAAGAAAGTAATTCAATTATCTCGCTTCGTTTCTATCGTACACCACAATTCCTAGCGTAGGTACAAACAACAGTCTCAGGATTTTACGGTAAAAATACATGTTATTGGGAGGAGGAAATATATTCTCGAACTTAAATCCACGCTTTTTCTTAACTGTATCTTTCTACTCAACTCGTTCTTACTTCTTTTGAAGCGTTCGACCTGTGTACCCCTTCCATCACCATGGTCCCGGATATCGTTACTCCTTGGGTTATCCGCGAATCTTATCGCGCATCCCAGTGCAGCGAATTCACTTGCACGTTCCGATGAAGGAGACGGATGGGTCAGCAGCCGCCACGGGAGACAGAAGACTCACGCTCGGCGCCCGCGTGACTCAGGTCACGGACACGCCCCGACGCTCCGGAGGCATCGCCCCACCCCTCCCCAGTTCCGCACTCGACAGCTGCAGCGCTTGGAAATCTAGTAGTGCTAAAACTGCACATACTTTCTCGCATAAATTATAGATTTTGCAATTTAAAGAAAATTCAGGGTGTTTAACGAAAATGCACACCGCGCCATGTCTTGAGAGAATCCGATGACAAAATTTAATCAAAATATTTGGAACCATTCTTGAGAAACTTTTTAAAATGTTGAGGATTCTACCTATTATGCTAATTATTGTCTAAATTCAATGACTTGGTTATTCATTAAGAGCAACTTGTAGGTAATTTTAGTAATCTAGATTCCTAATACTTACTATTCTCGTTTTATTATAACATATTTAGCTATAATTTTCATCTTACTTATTAGATTTTTACTTTCCTACTTCATTAGACTTTTATTATGTCGTTATATTTTATGTATTTCTCATCAGTGTTTTGTGAAGGCAACATAGAAGTCTTAATTCGCAGAACATCTCCGTTAGAAATGTCTTATCTGCAGAATAAGATTTTTTTTCAATACTTCTTTAATCTAGTACAATTTCCAGTTGATGTTATGTAATAAATCCCCCACGACTGACAATCAAGAGAAGCTACAATATTGAGAAAAGGAAAGAATGTTCTACGGCAGCAAAAATACCTCCCCGCGCATGTGACACTAAATCACGCGAGCGCCCGAAGGTTGAACAGATTGTTGTAGAAAAAAAAAATAATTTGAAACAACCAGGATATATTCAACTAATATTCGGAAAATTAGAGTACTTTTATGGAATAATTAAGCGTCTTTTAAAGTAATTTCACTCTAGATAAAATGGAGATTTATGCATGTATAATAATAGTAAAAGAGTAAGAACGCAACGAACATATTAAAAATATTAATATTTATCAATGTCAATGTCCAGGTGTACATGATATACAGTCTAGAAAGCAATGATTCAAAATACAAAAGATTAATATGTACATTGAATTGACAAATGTCTACAGCGACTCGTGTTCCAATAATCCAATCACTTTTCCAAGCCTTCAATTTACCGCATGAAGTATTACACTCGCATCATCCACATTAGATTCGGATCTTCAACTCGCTTTGTCAGGTAACAGGTAATACGTTCCAGCGCTCAAATGACTTTGTCAAGCAATACGCAATTGGCTCCGGTCTTCCAATGACTCTGTCAAGTAATCCGATCTCCGAATTAAAACAAGAACAGCCCACTTGGCAGCGGACAGCGAGCCAATCTGTCAGAGGGGGCGGGGCGGGGCGGGGCGGGGCGATGCGAGGTCGCCCGGAGCGGCGGCGGGCGAGCGGCCGGGCTCGGCGCAAGGCGGTCAGGGCGGACCGGCCAGCCGGCATCTGTCACGGCGATCGTCTGCGATCCGCCGCGCGCCGCGACCGCTGATCGATGAATCGATCCATCCAGCTCCGGCGCCGATCGCGGCGGCGGCGACGCACAGCGCCGCGCGCTGGAGGAGCGTCCGCAGCATCGTCGTCGTCGTCGTCACGGACTGCGCAGCGCCTGGCCTCGCTATCGCCCACGACGCTTCAACGAGAGCGCCACTTCCTCTGCTTGGTTTTCAACTACTTATGTTTACAGTTTCCGGGGATACGGCGCTCTGTCACTTCTTTTGTTGTACTCAATGAATCGTAACAATGACGCACGCCTATAACAATTCGAAATATCTCGTAAGACGATGGTAAATACTTTTTATCACGCGTTCAAAATTAGCCCAACTTCTACTTTCAGGGCTGAACATTTTGAAATTAATATTTAATGACAAAATTAATTTTTGGAACTTCTTTTCGCGATTTTCATTTCATTGTTTTAATTTTTCCAGGTATTTACCGAGTACAGCGTGATTATGATTGTTTCTGAAGATTTGTGGATATTTGATAAAAATTGGCATTTTGATAAAAATAAAATACTGATAGTTTAGTAGTTACTTTCATCCCATTTAATAAACTAAATGACAAGTTAAAACTGCAATTCATGTTTTAAAAATTAGATTTTCGAGAAGTTGTACAACATAATTTAGATGGGAAATCAGTTCGGAAAATGTATCATTGAATGCTACATAAATGCTACTTTCGAATTCACATTTTTACAACTCATTGAGAGTATTTGAATAAAAATGGAGATCATGCATTTGAATGCTAGCATATGAATTTGCATTTACCAATGATCCTGAAGTTTTTGTTATTGGCATGAATTTATATTTTCCCTCTGTCTAGAACATATACTTCTACAAATGTGTGGTCATTATTGGAAAACGTTATCACCAAAGTACAGTAGGAGTCACATGTTCTTCTCTCTTCATCACCCGTCAACAGAAAAGAGCCTCAGTCGGTAATCCGCCCAACATTCTGTAGATGTCGTTTTTTCAAAATCTACGAATTTGTAATGTTAACGATCGACATTAATGTAACTCGCCGAGAAACGTATCTTTCCGGAAGGTTCCGAGTTGACGAGATTCCAGCTGTAGATTAGTTAACTCTTAATTAACAGGTTTCCTTGCGTCACGTTGAGCGATATTTAACTAAAGACGCTGGCAACGCCTACCTTTTTTTAAGCATTCAGCGATATAACTTCAGCTTCGGAAAGACGCCGATAAATGCATGAAGACGTAAGGTTTGTCTTTCAATTTCAACCCTCGGAAAATTAGAGCCTAAAAGGAAAATACGAAACAAGTTCTACTTATTATGTTTCATACAATATTTCATTCATTGAAAAAAAAATTTAATGAATTAGTCATTATGCAAATGCAAAGGTAGATTTGACCCGAAATATACAGGATGGATTTGTAAAAAACGTCTCAAAAGAAGTTACTCTCTACAATATCTTTACAGCTTTCAGTTTTAACATCCAAGCAAATTCCTCCTTCATGTTCTGCAGTTACTCAAATGATATTCTCTGGAATTTAGTTACAGATTTGGAAAGTAACATCGGGAGACAGTTTTACAAGCAATTGTTCTTTTTTCTAGTACATATCTTATTTCTTATTATAATTTATTAACATCCTGCATTATCTTCATGCATGTTAGAAATGTTGGATTTGCGTTGTGATGAGGTGAGAGAGGAATGTATAAAGAAGTAGACGGAAATGCAGGAAGAGCAGTGTAGTCCGGGGCATTGTGATATGCAATGAAGTTACATTATACGCACACACCAGAGATTTTTTTGTACCATAGTTTGGTAGAATAGGATCTGCTACGTATATTTTTTGTTAATTTACTGGTGATTCGACAGTTTTAATGCTCTGTGATCGGCATATAAAAACATAGTGGCAGTAATACACGTGAATACGTGCCCGTTGCCCCGCTGGTCCCGGCGATTTGGCCACCGGTGGCGCCGCCGCGGGCCCCGCCGCAGCCTCCGCCGCCTTCGGCCCGGGCGTCTTTTCGCCCTAAGTGCCGTTCCGAGTCGCGCCTTTTGCGGCGGCGGCCGCCTCTGACGTGTCGCCCGCGCCGAATGAAGCAACGCGGCGCGCGGCTCGGCCACCGTCCCTGCTCGCCCGGCGACCAGCAAGCACTCACTGTGCGTCTCTGTTCGGATACTTTAGATTATTATTTGTTTTAACAGATACACGCGTGCTAGCATTAAAAGTTTTTGTTTGTTAGGATGAAATACAAGGCTCATGAAAAATACTGGATGGCTAGTGTAATGATTTCGTTGTTTCCTATCTTTATACACTGCTGTAATAACGGAAAATTTGTCTATTTAGTAGTACAAAAAGTAATGTAATTTCAAATGTACTGAAGTGTGTTAAAAATGATTAATTATCCGTTCTTGCGCGGGTATTTATTCCTCACGAAAATGTATGAAGTGCCCCACCCACCTCTGCACTCTTCCCCCGGCCGCCTTATCCGAATTGATCCCTAACCTTCCCTATAGAGCTTTTGTGGTTTTGTGTGTTTGATCCTTAATTTTAATCGTTAATATCTTAAGAATGCAATTAATTCCATCACCCTTGGCGTAAAGAGTTTATTTCCGCAGTTGATAATACTGGTCATTCAACTTGCTTTCGCAAGTGTAAGCTGCTAGAAGGCGCTCCTTGACACCTGCTGTTCGCCGCATACGCCTCTGCAGCAGCCGCCGCTCGCGCGCAGCCGCCCGTCCGCCTGTTGGAGTTCCCCAAGGTGAAATTCGCAGCACGCGCGAAACGTACGACCAACTTTTCATACCCGTCCAGCGATACGCCGTCTCGTCGCAATGGAAAAAATTCAAACTTATATAACAATATTCGAGAAAGTTTCCTCTCTCTGGGACGGCAGTTCAAAAGGCTCGAGAATACGACGGAGAACTCATCGGTTTGGATGTAAAAAGCTGATTTTTATCGTGAATAGGGTACGGCAGTCAGTGGCGTGTAGTTTAGCTCTAGAAACTTTTTTTCTCTTCTGGTGGCAACAAGCGTAACGTTTTAGATGCTATCTGGAATTTCTAGAAATACGACGCGCTGTTCCGGAAAGAAGTATGCGGCGTAAAGGAAGCGTAACAGAGGGATCTACACGTCCTACCTGTCAGGGCGACGACTATATAAACGTAACGTGATTCCTGAAATTATTTGTTGATGTTACAGACCGCTTTCGTCGAAGGAAAACACAATGAACACCAATTTAAATATCAGAGAGCAAATAGCTTCATTTATTTGCTTCACTCTAACGTTTGAATAACTAACGACACCATTTTTTAACTAATCCCGATTTTTTTTTAACGCAGAGGACTTTATATAGACATAAATCTTCGCTTTTGATCATTCAGTACAGTGTAGCATTTAAAGTGAGATGAAAATGTACACATCTCTAATATTATTCCGTTCAAACGATGCTGAAACAAACTTTAGCAGTAGTTGTTTGGTAAACATCTCCCATAATCGCTGTGTAGGACAGATGATAGGTTGCAAAGTTTGCCATTACATAATCGTTACTGCATTCACATTCGTCTCGAGAGGATGAGTATAATCCGAGCACAAAACATCATCTATTGTGAACAAGCCGGACATCGAGCTGCCGTTCTGCCTCTGTGGGTCATGCCCGTCGACAAAGCAGCAATGGGTCATGCTACCGCAGCCGGTTACAATACGCTTACCGCGAATTAATTATTTGCAGCCTCGCGACCGCGTGAATCGACGCAATATATGGATCGACACATGCATTCAGCGAGTCCCTATCTCGTGCCTGCCAGTTTGCCACAACCAGTGCACGTAAATGCGAACATCCACACCCTTCACGGCCTCTCAGCGGCGAGCGTGTCAGCCGCCCGGATTTGAAATCTGCGTCCTGACAACAGTGGAGCTGAAGAGTACGAAGAGAAAGAGCACACAGTTTGCGTGTGTCATCACTTGAAAAAACACGAAACGCAAAGTTAAAAACAAAAAATTGCTGAGTGCTTCTGTCAGGAGAAACTTTATACCGTTTAAAAAAAAGTCCTGTTTTTGTTTCATTGTATTGTAGAACGTAAGTTTCGAAAGAGGATGTGCGCGATAGAAAAATCCACGAGATCATCATACCTTCGAATAAAACTGAGGGGCATTAAAAGAAATAAAGTGATCATGCAAGCACAAATAATAGACAATAAACATTTAAAAAAAATTGTACATATTTCGCATCAGTTAAAAATAGAATCAAGATTACTTCCTTATTTTCCGAAAAACGTATATTGGATTCAACTACGAAGTTCGAAAGTAGGCATTTTATATCTTGTACATTCTAATTAATAGTAATATGTTGTAATTAATTCTCGATAATTATTCCAACTTGAAGACTGAAATACTGACAACAAAGGTGTAGTTGGAAATTCACATTACTTTTTTTTCATTTGCTGTCATTACGAGATTTTACCAAACTTTCACATTTTTCGCAAGCTGAACCGACAAAGACGGCGATTATACGACTTTCACAACAAGTGCTCTCGTCGATCAAAACTATGCAAAGGGAATGGAGTGACAGCGACATCGAATATGAACCCGATGTGGGTAAGGGTTCGGTACTCTAAAGAAACGTGACTGAGTAGGGATCATTATGAAAGTCGAGGGGTTCACGAGTAGGAGTAGACAGTGGTGTAGAACGAAGCCTGAAAATACATTCGGAACAAATAAACTTATTCCAATGGATCTCAACATTTTGTTTAATAAAAAACTTACATGATCAACGCAATACCAAAATCAATCAATGAAAAATGAAAGTAACAACCGAGACTGATGTTACTTCAAAAACTTCCGAACTTGCTACAAAAGAAAGAGCCGGTTTCAAACAACCACATGTAAACATTTCACGGCGGAATCCTGCGTAGCGGTATTAGGGAGGGAAGAGACGTCCATGAACCTGGGGGCAACGGCGCGATTGCCCAAAGAGCAGAGCCCTGCGCGGGGTGCCGTCGGCAGTGCGGGCGAGACGCGCTTGAGAGGCAGCGCGGCGCAGGCGGCGACGCGGCGCGGCGTGCGGCTGACGCGCAGGCGACGCAAACACGCGCGCGCGCTCCGCAGCGCCGCCTCGCGCCCACAAAGCGGCGGCGGCGACGGTGGTGGCGCCTGCCGACAGAGGCGCCGGCGGAGGAGGCACAGGCGGTGCAGGCGGGTGGCACGGCAGCGAGAATGGCGAGAGAGGGGAAGGAAGCGAAAGGGGCGGGGGCACCAGGGAGCATTGGAAGCAACGACGACAAGGACGAGGGCAGTGAGGACGTCGAGGGCGGTAGGGATGACGGAGGAGACAAGGGCGATGGAAGCGATGGACGCGATGGGGCGAGGCGGGCCACGGGGACGACGGGGGCGACAGAGAGCGATTGGGTGCGACGGGGGCGACGGGGAGCGATTGGGTGCGACGGGGGCGACGGGGGCGACGGGGGCGACGGGGAGCGATTGGGTGCGACGGGGGCGACGGGGGCAACGAGGGCGACGGGGGCGACGGGGGCGACGGGGAGCGGTTGGGTGCGACGGGGGCGACAGGGGCGACGGGGGCGACGGGGGCGACGGGGGCCACGGGGAGCGGTTGAGTGCGACGGGGGCGACAGGGGCGACGGGGGCGACGGGGAGCGGTTGGGTGCGACGGGGACGACAGGGGCGACGGGGGCGACGGGGGCGACGGGGGCTACGGGGAGCGATTGGGTGCGATGGGGGTGATGAGGGAGTCGGCGTCAACGATGTTGGCGGCTAAGGGGTAAGGCGTTGGGGAGTGGTGAAGGCGGTGACGGCGATGGGAGCAATACTAGCAGCTGGAACGACTAGGACGGCTTGGGGGGCGGGAGCGGTGGAAGCTGCGAGGACAGTGGGGGCAGCTAAAGTTGTGGGGATGGGCAACGGGGCCAATGCAGGCGGCGGCGGGGAAAGCGGGGCATTGCCGCCTCTCGAGAGCTGCGGGCGCCAGCTCCGCCGCCGCTGCCTCTGTCGGCAGACGCGCTACCCGCCACCGCCGCCACCGCCAGCGCTTTGTGCTGCCGTCAGAACGGAGGCGTCGCCCAACGCCAAGTTGTGGGGAGCGGCGCCGTGGAGGGCTGCACGACAGAAGGGAGGAATGGAGGGGCAGCCATGCTGAGGAATCAGGGATGATTACGAGAGTTTGTGAGAGGGGCGAAGTAAAGAACATAACGAATAGTATTGAGAATGCATACTGGTAATATCATTCAGCACACAACTGAATGATATTACCTGCATATTACGTATGTTATGTGTTAATTAGGAATGTAGCCGCCAATAAAGCCTTTATTCATATCCAAGAAATGGTTTAAAGTGCAGTGTAAGTAAAAAGAAAATAGTTTTTAATGCACTACTCTAAAAAAAGAACAAATAGAAAAGTAAGTGTAGAAGAGATGTTAGACATTCTAGACGATGCTTTATTAGGGTAATATCAGGATACAGATTGCGTACAGATGGATACAGATTGCGTACTTAAGAGTCGCAGGTAGAGGAGAAGCACATACACACATGAAACCGATCTATCAACTGTGGTGAGTATTCTGTAGCACGCACACGTGCGTAGTAACTATTGTTCAGATGGCAACTGCTCGGCTGAAGGGTGTGGTAGGCGGGCGCAGTCGTGCGACGGCGGCCTTCTGGAGACGGCGCGATGCGAAGCGAGGAAGCGGAGAGGAAGCAACATACACGAACGTACGCGGGCAGCGAGGGGAGGGGTGGAATGGTGGTG
Source organism: Gryllus longicercus (assembly GCA_038098605.1). Classification (NCBI taxonomy): domain Eukaryota; kingdom Metazoa; phylum Arthropoda; class Insecta; order Orthoptera; family Gryllidae; genus Gryllus; species Gryllus longicercus. The sequence goes on from JAZDUA010000031.1 coordinate 5,510,336, forward strand.
GGCAGCAAGGGCGTCGACAGTCCAGCGGGGCAGCGTGCATCGTGAGGGCCACCGCGATGGAGGAGGGCAGAGATGTGTAGAGGAGCTGAGGGCGGAGCGGGGTCGGAGCGGGTTCGGAGCGGGTTCGGAGCGGGGTCGGAGCGGGGACGGAGCGGGGTCGGAGCGGGGGCGGAGGGAGTGCGGAGCGGGGGCGGAGCGGGGGCGGGGCGGGGGCGGCAATGGCACACGCTCGCTTCCACGCGGCCACCGCCGCAGGGCCGAGATGCGCACCGAGATTGATTAGGGGAGGCCGGGCGTGCGCGTTCGTGCGTTCTCGGACGCCGCGCCGCGGGCGCAGTGCGATGCGATTTCCGCGTCTTTGACAAGACAGAGAGCGGCGTCGTTATTGTCATGCATATCGCCATTCTGTTGCTTTGACTGCCGGGTAGCAAGTATACTGTTTCACTGCAAGTCTGCAGATGGCAGTCGGGTTTTCGAACTGTTGCTTTCTGGTAGTGTTACAGTACATTATTAGTCAGTTAAAGAGAAATCCTACTCAAACGTAAACATAATATGATTCTAAAAACTAAATGGACTAGGTGTTCTATTATGAAATGTTTCAGGCTCTAGCACTGTAAAGTAAATTTCTCTATTGCTTCACTGGAACTTTATTTATTAATTCAAAACTTAAATTTAACTTTATCCTTGTGAGGCTTTAGTCTTCCGCCTTTAATAAAAATACATACTCTTCGGTTAAACTATCTTGTGCATTCATTTTCTTGAAACGATAACCAACAACAACAACAAAAAAAAAACATCCAAACTTGAAGAAAATACACACGTACAGTTAAAACTGCACTTTCGTACTGTTTGAAACATCGATCTAGAAATGTCCCGCAAATTCATTAAAAACATAAAATGGCAGAAGAAATTTCTCGAGGATGGCTTCATTTTCAAATAACACAAATTCAATTATACCACACTGTTTCGAACGATATATGCCTCCAGGTCTGGAGGCATGAAACTACCTCCAATATTTCAAAGCCCGAAAATTTCATCCCGTTTTAAATTTACGCGTTGGCGGGCGGGCGCGCGCGAAACACGTGTCTGGTCGAAGCAATCAATTCCGGCGGCGAGCGTAAACGCCAGAGGGCGGGCGCCGCGGGAGGACACAAGGAGGGGCCGCGGGGGGGATGTCCCGGGACGTCCCTTTCGCGCCAAGGGCAGCTAATACCGCGCGGACAGTGAGCGGGCGGGGCTTCACCTCCGAAGGGCGTGCGCGCCAAGGGTCGAAGGGCGCAAAGGGCCCGCGCTTCTCAGATTCCGAGCCGCCCTTCTGCTCAGTCGCCGCCACCGCAGCCGCTAGGGGCGCTTTGCGCACCCCTTGACAAATGGGACGTTTTTATTAGTAGCCCGGCTGCGAAGGCGGCGGCTGGGAAATTTCCGATTTTAGGTGAGCCGCTGCCGCCGGCGGTGGAGGCGGCGGCGCCGGTGGGGATGGGGGAGGAGGGGCGAGGGCGGGGCCGCGGCGGTTATTATATGGGGCGAGGTGCGAGGCGCCGGCGAGCAGTGGCAGAGGAGGCAGGTAAGAAGGGCAGGAAAGGGTTAGAGGCGGTTAAAGACCTGGGTGGAAAGGTGAGATGCTTTTCTCCCTTCAGGGCACGTGGACTAATTTGGACTAAGAATTCCACCATGGATTTGTCCTTTTTTTCTGATTTCAAGCTTTCCTGTTAAGACCAAAGAATGCTTTTATTTAAAATTCCTTATGGTTCATTGGCAATCATAAAGATGTGTTCTTTAGGAAGGCACAGACATTCAATAGGGGTGCTGTACAAATGTGTTTGTCTAAGTATCTCTTTCTCCAGGAAAAATACGGCCTACTCAACTGAAACAAGAATGTAGAATCAGAGTAGTAGTGATTCGAACATGTTGAAGGGAATAATTGAAGGTAGATCTATGGAAAGAGTTGCAATAATCAGAGATAAAATAAATTTTCATATTATATATAAATTCAGATCTATTGTCATGTAACATCTCTATGCAAGACGACGAATGATATAGAACACAATTGAACATTTCAAGGCTTGAATTCATACGTATGAAATCAATAACAGAGCAATGGATGATAATTAAAACAAGCAAGCGATGAATGCAATGGATGATAATTAAAACAACGTCATAAAACCCAAATTACTGTTGTAACGACCATTGCAGACCATTGCAGAAATTCATTTTGTCGGTTCCCTGGAATAGACTGATATATCAATTCAGATAAACTATAAATGAATGTTATAGTCATCGAAGAGTGTTCTCTCTTTCAACACATGTAGGTGAAAGAAAAAGACACGACATTGATGCGAAAAGAAAAGCAAGTCGGGATACCAAGCTCAGCCACCGTCAGAGCTCACAGGGAGCAGTCTGAGCCCGGAGGGAGGCTGATAGCATGAGTGAAAGCATCAAGCCCCTCCGAGAGATGCTCTCTTGTTATAAGCTCTTCATTTGTCATCACGACGCAGCGAGTGGCGGCCTGGCTGCACGGAATTTCCTATGGAACAAGCGCCATACTCGCCAGCTTCTCCTCGCGACCGCGAGAGAGAGACAGATGCCTTTACGATAAAGCCACAGGGAGGAGAAGGGAAAGGATAAGGCGCGGAGCAAAAAATGGGCCGTAAATATCGGGCTGGGAAACAAAATGTAGCCGATCGGGCGAAGGCTGATGTTCTCGGAGAAATAACAGCGCCGCAGCGAAGAAAGGGTGGTGCAGGCGTCGATGGTAGTGTTGGCAACGATGACGGAGAAGAGAAAGCAGCGGCAACAGATCGGGCCCGGGTCGAAAATATATGACTGGACGGCGGTGACAGGACGGCGGTGATACGACGGCGGTGACACGACGGCGGTGACAAGACGGCGGTGACACGACGGCGGTGACGGACGGCGGTGGCGGGATGCAAGTGATGGAAAGGAGAAGACCGGATGGCGGCGACGGAAGGCCGGTGATGGGACGGCGGTGACGAGATGGAGGTGACGGAAAGGCGGTGACGGGATGGCGGTGTCGGGACGGCGGTGACGGGACGGCGGTGGCGGGATGCAGGTGATGGGAAGGAGGTGACGGGACGGCGGTGACGACGGGATGGTGGGGCGATGGCGGAGGGCCGAGGGTTGCTGTTCGGCCAAGGAGGGGGCGGTAGGGTGGGACGCGATGGAAGCGGGAGAGTGAGCGAGCGGTAGGGACGACACAGGCACGAATTCAAAGTGGTTGTGGTGGAGGTAGCAGAAGGGTGCAGAGCGTTGCCTTCGGGACCTGGCAAAGGAGGCGCTGATCTATAAGTCGCGCGTTGTCCTTGCAGCTGCTGCACAAGAGCCAGCTCTCGCAACTTCGGAGCGAGTATTGTTCTGTGCGGTCGGCAATAAATCTGTGTCTTCAATGACTCTGAGTAAGAGACTAAGTAAGCTTAAGGAGGCCGCCTCGGCGGAAATTCCTCGCGCAGCACGATGTTGCTCGACGCGGTGCCGATGTTACTTGATGTATTACGTAGTTGCAAGTTGTGCAAACAACACGTCTACTTCACCGGCTTTCTGACAATGAACAAACGATTCCTGGTGACGTTTCGGTAAAAGCATAGTATTTCTATGTCAATAGCATACTCTTGTTATTGATAATGTGCCATTCATCTAGCTTGAGACCCACCCGTTATATTTAATTTACTCTTAGAAACAGTTTATATATTTTTAAAAAGTAGGAAAATGAAACCGAACATATTTATAATTATACTAAATTATTTACGAAGGCGTTTTGTTTCTCTGGATAAATCGACGTTGTATAGTGTTTTAACTCGGAACCTGGTATTTCATATTTTTTTTTGTAAATTAATATTCTCCAATTTGCGAGTAAAAGAAGGAAATGTTAACAGTCATTCACCGCTCAATTAAAATGTAAATTGCCACGAAGTGATTCTGCAATCATGTATCGTGTATCACGTGAAGTAATTCTGCTAATCATTTACCCCTCACATTTAACGACACACAGTCACGTCTCACGCAGTGAACGCCATTGGATTAATAGCGCCGTTCGCCTAGTATTGGCAATTGGGGGTGAGCACTGACAACAAATTCATTTTTTCATCCCTTGCCATGTACTTCGAAGTCGAGTAGAGGTAATTCCATCTCTTGCGGTGCACTTAGAAGTGTAACAATGGCGATTTCATAAAACATAGGACCACTGTACGAATCTGAATCATGAAATCTGCTCAAGAGCGATGCACTAAGAAAGAATTTATATTTCCACATATTTAAAATATATACTTGCCTGTAGTAAAGAGTCATAAATACGGAAGTACAACACAGAAAGAAAATGAAATTATGATATATTTCATCACCGAATGCAGGAAAAAGCGAAACGACCGAGCACGCAGCGGATTTTGATTGATTATTTATTGTTTCCGGGTACGTCAACTAATAAGGTCATTAGTCCCTTAAGCATAGTACATGTTTTCCTCTGGAGGTGAGGTAAACTTCCCCCGCTGGATGGTAGATCGTACACGACACGTCAGTAGCTTAGTTTTCCCCAACCAGGTAAGTCCCACCAGCGGGGCACCTGGGCCGGGCCAAACTCTAAGCTCTCATCTGGTCTCCGGACATGTGTGGTAGTTCAGTGCATTTAAGTATGTGTGTGTAAGTAAGGGGAGAGGTTAGGGCAAGGATGAGGAAACAACGGTCACGAGTGACCCAAGGCCCGTTTGTTAGGGTACTGCACACTCATTCGCAGACGTTGATCGGCGAAAACATGGACTACTATCGATCAGAGCAGCAAGCCGCTAGACTTCTCCTCCACGCAGCAACTGAATTCGATCTAACTAGCTAGTGTCGAAAATCCTGACACCATCGGGACTAGAATTTCAGAATACCCCGGTCACAGGCACTGCAGTGACATCAGTTGATGCCCTGAGTCACCTAAGGGGGAGGACAACGGACAGATCCCAGGGCGGAGGTGTGGACAACTTCGGTTCTGCCCGTCTGGCACCCCCGCCACCGCCGCCGCCGTCGACGCGCGAGGGTGTCATTAGGCCGGCGCCTAATGGCGGGCCGCGGCCGCGGCCGGCGCCGCTAATTGCGCGACGCGCGTCGTTTATTTTCGCGGTGGCGGAGCCCGCGGGCGCCCGCAGACGGGCGAGGGCCGCGGCGCACAGCCGGGCGAAGGACACCGCGCGCCGCAGCCGCAGCCGCCCCCAGTGGGCCGAAACAGCCCAAGGCACACGCCAGCCATGTCCTTTTGTGGCTTCCTTCAACAGCCCCTGGTAAAAGCTGTTACTTTCATGGGCAAGGGCAAGGGCAAGGCAAAGGGTGGTAAAAGTTCAATTTTTAGCACGAGTGCTAAAAGTGTGGCGATGCTCAAATGTTCAAATAAAACTGAACATCCTTTCATCTAATCGCATTAACTATTGGTCTTAATGTAACATAGTCATTTGTACGGTTGAATTGAAATAAAATTAATGTCAGTAAGGCTATCTAAAATATATGATATGACACACGTAATAAAAGTGATATTATATAGCTCAGATCTGCGCAACATCTTCTTACGGAGGCATTCTGCACACAAGAGCCGGACGTCTGCGCACGACAGCGGCGAAAGATAAAATAGTGGGGTTTAGGCAGAGGGGAAGGGAGGGGAGAAGCCAGTCATTGCACAATGGGAACAACTAGGCTCGTAGACTGAATGAAGTTTATAAAAAGTGAAACAGTTGTGTATAAGTACTACCTTTGTAGAAGTGAAATGCGAAAAAACAAAAAAACAAACAAAAAATGTCTTCCACAATTAGTTGATTGAGGGATTGATGATTTGAAGCACCAAAGTAAAACTCCTTTAGCGGCATGCAGTCAAAGAAAATCTTCGGAGGAAATTTCGGAGAAAGGGCTCCCAACTTGTCGCGGACGTTGCTTGCCTTGAAATCAGAGAGAGTAGTAACATGGTGCTCGTAGCACGCTGAGTCTGAGAGTAGTAACACGGTGCTTGTAGCACACTGCGGCTCAGTGAGCCTGCCCCCGCTGCTGCGCGGCGCGGCGCGTGGTGGCTGGCGCGTTGAGAAAGCGCGGCCTCGCGTGGGCGCTGGAGGCGACGCCGCTCAACACACAGGCGGTTTTCAATTTTTCCAATCGCGACTCATTGCAGCGAGTGTACCTTCATTCGTGTCCTGCTATGCGGCGCAATGAATTAAAAATAAAACTATCCCGTAAATTATTTGGTACACTTCAAAGATATATAAATCACGGCGTATTGATAATAAAACTAAAAATTAATGCGAAAAACACAAGCAGAAAAACAGTTTTTGCTTTAATTAAATTTTGTTAAAAATACTTTTTTTTTTACATTGACAATAATTTTTCCGTGATTGGGTTGCAACTTCTAGAGTCATAATTTCATGGTTTGTTAAATTTGCTAATTTCGATGTAATAACCGACATTATAACTGAAATTAAATTCAATAAAAACTGAAAGTTTATTAATTAGATGTTTTATTGTCGACAGAACAATTTTATGAACCATTGCGCTTTATTTTGAAGATACTTGTTAGTGTTAAATGTTCTGTTGTATTTTCTTGATTCTCTACTTTAATGAAACGTGTAACAGGCATGAGAAAGTCAGTAAATTCATCACGATTGCAACGAACTCAGAGAAAGTTAAAGGGATATTGCAGAGTCAAATTTTAAAGGATAGAAAGATTGCTATAAAATAAAGCAATACATCAATCGGTCTATAATAGTTACTAAATAATTTTATTTAACACATTCTCGTAAAACGGAACCAATCTGGGTGACGTGTTATTCAATTAAAAGTGTATTTGCACTGGATCGAAATTACTTTAAGTGAAAATAAATTCAAATAACGATTTGAAAAAGGACTGCACCTAATGCAATCGGTGTTCTGTGTCCAAAGATAAAATCTAACATATTGTATCTCGTGGATGGCTATATATTTTGTAGTGAAATTTTTAACTGATTTAATTAAATTCGATTCGCACGCGTGTGGTTAGGACACAGGAATGCAACAAGTTAATTAAAACACGAAATGCAAATAAACGCAATGAATGACCCAGGGGAATGCAATGATAATGAGTGGTCACAATAGCGTCCAATTTCGAAAAGATTCCCAATGAGCAGTATGTTTTTACCAGACTCTCAACCAGTCATTGAACACCGCGAATCATCGAGATTGCTCACACGATTAAACACAAAGTGATTTTTGTGTTGACACGGACTCTTATAAAAGCCAAGATAAAACCAACATCGGCATGCAAACATGGCGCAACTCTTAAGAATATTTTCTCTTCATTAGGGTCAAGAATCGATCCTTTACGTGAATGCAGCATCTAAGAACGCATGGAATTTTAGAGGCACACAAAAGTCTTTCGCACGAAAAACGTGTTTACCTTTTTACACAACGTAGTGAGTGACCCCTTGAAGAGTGATTACGTGATAGTATTTGATCTGTATTGCATGAACATAATCATGTTTTGTAAATATTACTACAGTGGAAAAATAAGCTAACGCCTGGATTTCTAGTATACGATAACGCAAAGAGAGGCAGGAAAGTAGAAAACTAACATCTAGATTTATATAACCCAACATCAGAATGGGTCGAAATTAGTTTCCGGCGAGACTTATATTCCTGGTACTCAAAGACGGTGAAGGAAATCACTGCCAATCCAGCCCCGAACACCTCCAAGAATCCTCCCTTTCACAGCGCACGGTTTCACTACATGATGTGTTTGGCCTACTTTTAATACTCGAGGTCAGTCGATTTATATTTATGCGAAAGTTTTTAGACACGAACGAAGTCGTTTCGCTCTTTTAACTGAAAAATTACAAAATTACACTTTCGACCTTGCTTTCGGCATATTAAAAATTCCTTTCACACATTCCGTAGAAACTTGAAATTAACACTTCCCCAAGGATGTGAAGGTATCCGGTGCAGGTAGAGTCATTTCTAGTAATGAAGTTGAGGGACAGTTCATGCTACTTGATATTCCAGCGTTGCGCACTTCCAATAAATTCGAAAAGTTGATCAAGCGGACATTAAACAAGAGTTACTTGAAACGAGGTATATTCACACAGTCGTGGTTGTCGGCTTACAAAGGGTACTTACATATCACAGAAACAGGAATTGAAAAGGAAGTGTTAAAGAAAGTCACCAAAATAACCCAATGTTTCAATTTTTCGGGAAGAAGCATAAAGTGTTTCAAAAGCAACTTGGCTGAGAGGGAATATGCACTCAACTGGCGTGTTGGCCAACTCTTTTTTCACAGAACAACACGAGGGAAACGTATAGACGAAGGCAGGAGGAAGATGTTAAGCAACTGATGTTAATATTTGTTAGTTGTACGTATGGAAAATCCTTTGTTACTGGAATGAAGGAAAAGAAATGGTTCGCAGAAATTGAGTGCGAATATGTGAAGAAGAGGAAATCCATACGTTGCAATGGCACGATACTAAACGACTAGGCCGACGATGAGGGAACCACTAGCAGAAGGATAAAGAGAATGAATAGCTGCTCAAATGAAGCTCGCGTGCGCCAGTTACGGAAACTCCGCCACTTTTAAGTGTCCGAGGCCTTCCTAAGCCATCTCCCAGCGGGGGCGCAGATCAGCGAATCGATCGTCGGGAAGATGTTCGTGCGTGCGGCGAAGGCAAGGCACCCCGCAGGCCCCGGAGCTGCGTGCGGCTCGCACCCATCACCCCCACCCACCCGTCTCCACCCCACTGCCGACCCCTCCCGCCTCCCCTCCACCACCACCACCACCGCCTTCGCCCGCGCCACCACCTCCCTGCAGCCTCTGCCCTCTCTGTCTCCTCCCCATTGCTGCCCGCGCCACATCCTCTCAAGCTCCCTCCGCCTCCTCCTCCTCCTCCTTCACCGCCACCGCCCACCGCTTCACCTCCCCTCCGCTCTACCCCCGATTTCACCCCACTGGCGTCTCCGCCGCCTCCACCTGATATTCCTCCATCCACGCCACTTCCTCCACCACTTTCTTCCACCTCTCCACCCTCTCCGTCTCCCCCCTGTTACCGCCTCCGCCTCCATCACGGCCGGCCCCGTCACTGCCACGTCCGCCCCTGGCGCCGTCCGATCACGGAAGACGGCGTGATTGGGCGCGGTTGCGTCATCGCGCGGCGGGGAAAGCCGCTGTCCGCGGAGGGCGCCCCGGGACGCGCGCGCGGTAATTAATGAAGGCCGCCAGACAAAGGCAGTCGCCGGCGAGGAGCTCGAGGAGCTTCGCAATGGGAGTGAAGATGGCGACATATCACATCGGGAGGCCGACGACGCGCAAATTATCATAGCACGATACGGCATGATTTTCCAATGGTTCTTGTTTGGGGTTCGGAGTACACGTTTCGTATCCGTGCGGAGTCGGATCCAAGGTCTGTAGAAAACTTTTTATTATTAAGTACCTTGGTTGAAGACTCATATTATAAGATTTAATAATCCCTTCCTCTCATTAGAGTATATTTATAATATTCAAAAATTAAGTATGAGGGTTTGTAGAAAAATAAAATAAATTAAATTTCATTCGACATTTTCAATTTTTATTCTGTTACATTTCTAAATAAAATATCATATTCTGAGCGTTGCTTGGTGTATTGGCAGTGTGCACTGAAGTAGGTATCCATCTCTGTAAATGACAGAATACACAATTTTTACAGAAATTGTTTTACCTTAATACATATCCAATAAATAGTAGTAGATAGTAAGCATACTATGCATTGAGAATGCAGACCTGTCAACTAACATTTCTTACTTGTACAATCTTGAACAAGTAAAGAGCTCGTATTAACCAATCTACACTCTCACGTACTGTTCGGAATATCAAACACATGAACACTACAGATGAAAAACGCCAAGTAATTTATTTTGTATATCCATACTGAAACGTGAAATCAAGCGAAAAACATTTTTACTCATCAGCACTTTCCAAATACCTCGAAAGCCCGTCCATGACAAGGCGGGTGGGAGGATGGTTGGGGCCGGGGCAGCGACAGAAGAGGCCGCTCGCCCGCAGGCCAAAACAACCCGCCGGGGGCGCGCGCCCAAGCTCTCAGCGCCGATGCTAATTATCTCGGCTGTTGGTTTTAAGGCGCCCCCTCCCACCCGCCCTCGAGGCCGCCCAACAGCTGCGTAAATGGCAGTTTACTCGAATAAATCAATTCCAAACGTGGAATTAACGACTTCTCTTTCCCCCGGAGTTTCCTTATTTCCTAATGAACGAATTGAAAGAAAAAAAGCTGAAAATTCCTTGTTAAGTTTAACAGCTATTTAGGGGAATGAAATCCTTCGAGAGCGAGCGTGAGAATCAAAACAGTACAAATAATAATTAAAACGGACGTTTAGAAGCGTCGTCGTCATAAAATGAGCGATAAAATATTAATTTGAAATGATAAGAATTTTGATTTGGATGAGTTGAGAAGAAAAAATCAAACCAATATTTTTTTACGAAAAATACGAAATTTGTTAATGCACCAAAAAGATTAATAGCTTCAAAAAGGGGGTCTCACGGGAACCACGATTCCATTGGTAATAAATGAGATTAACTATGTTTAGACATTTTAAATCACAATTCAAAATTTTACAATTGATTTTAAAATGACAAAAATATCTTTAAAATCTTTAAAAAATATTAAATTTTAACGTACTTATATTAATATAATATTTTAAACGTTCCTTCTGAATTTTAATTCTAATTATTTCTAACGGAAAAATTGTAATATTGTTTAGATGTTTTAACACATTACTTTTAATTAAAACATATAACTTGAAAGTATTATAAAAAAATTCCAGAAAAAAAAATTCAATTAAAACAGTTTTCTATAATATTTGTAAATGCTTGCCCCCTTGAAAATATTGGACAATTAAAACGATAAATTGAAGATTCACATTAAATCAAACTATCCTACTTCAAATCCAATAATTTAATATGTTGGCGAAGGAATTACTACTGTAATTTACAGACTTTGACAACAAATCATTCTGTAATTCTAAAAACGAAAATGCGTCACACAATGTTTACACCACACGCAAATTAGACCTTCACTGCGGTTGAACTACAAATTTTACAGATGTACAGCAACAAATGCGGCATTTTAATACAAACTTTTAGGGAAAACTGCAGCATGCTACAACTGATGATAACAGGTAACAAAAGGGCATGATGCGCACATATGGTGATGTTTTGTTTACTTGGTAGAGTAAAAAATACTGACATTCCCTTGTGCCTGAAATAAGCGGATGTTAAAAGTTTGGATGTGCAATTGCACTAAACCATGAACAAGACACATTTTGTTTGAGAAAGAAATTGCAAAGTCATGAAACGTGGTGCAAACAGTTACGGCAATCAGTAAATCCTGAAGCTGGATAGAAGGAAATGGAAATTTGTGAGAACGGAATGATACAGTTACTGGAATAAACTTTTACTATTACTTTTATCCAGGGAATTACTATGCTAATGAAAATACGTGTCGTAAAAGGAGTACGATGTACTGTAAAATTTTACGTTTTAGAAAGTTTAGATTACTGAACATATATTAGTGTTTGTCTACTTTTCAACATTTATAATGCAGTACAAAATAATAGTAAAATGAAACAAAGTTGCTGTACGACAACTCAAACGGATAGAAATAATTAGAAAATCAATATAGTAAAAAATAAACCAATTTAAGGCGCTCCTTTTATTTGTGATGTCACGGTCAAGTACGGTAAAAACGTTCATGAGTTAGGAAAACGACCACAAAATGTGTCACTGGGAGTAAACTACTTGAAGCCACCACAAAATGTGAACATCTCTGGAAGTAAACTATTCTCACTCAATTACTCCTCCCTCATTTCCCGGCCCATTCTTTACTAGTCTGCGTCTCCAGACCCCAAACGCAGCATCAGTGACCACAAAATAACGACGTAGCTCCGTGGGAACGTTCGTTAGCACTCACGGCGCGCCCGGTGCCCCGTGCCCCGTGCCCAGCGTCATAAACGCGCCGCGCGAAAGGCGGCGATAAACCGGCCTTCATTACGCGCCGCGAGAACGCCTGGGCGCAGACGATGTCGAATCCGCTCGTGGACGGTAACTATTCTGTATCCGGTCAGGGAGCGGTGGCTGTAAACGGAACTGCGAAAGTATCGCTCCACAGAAGTCAGTAGCCATCCTCGTAATTTACGATTCAGAGCCTGTGAGTGGAGTATTGTAAGTGCAATTAAGCTCATAGACGCACTATTTTTAAAGTCACGGTCCATAAAATTTAATGTTCAACTACACGCTGCGTGCAAATATTTCAAAGACTGTCATTGCATCAAAACAACATCAAAGTTTGACTTTCTTTACTCGACAAAGTTCATTCGAAAATGCGAACTAACATTTTTATCGAAGCAAGAATATAATGTAAAGTGAACAAAAATTAATATATACTTGGTTGTCATTTTTTAATGACAATCACTTATAGTTACTTTAATTGCACGGAACATTTTTTTCACATTTTTCTAAAAAAAAAGAAAAAAAGCACGAGTATAAAGTGTACCTTTATTTTAGTATATCAGTCATTCTTTACAAGCCCAGATCTGTTAATACCTACTCTACATTCTGGCTGATGCAGTAGTAATAAGCAATAAGAAAAATACCATAAACACTGACATTTCAGGTTACTTAAGAATGTTATAAATCAAGGTAGGGTTTACACAGGGGGTAATTTGGAGTATTTTCTCTTTATAAAGAAAGATGATACAATCCTCCAAAGACTCGAACAAAAATACATATTTAATTTAAAAAAGTTAAATACACATTTGATTTTAAATTAGTATATATGAGACCTTAAAATTGAGGAATATAACTGAATTTCATACGTTATATACTTCAAATTTGCCATCTTCGAAAATGTTTTCCGTCAATAAATTCTTTTCTGGAGCAGTCCCCATTTTTAAAGGCATATCAAATTTCAACTGATGGAATGAATACTATTTTAAGTAAAATGAATAAAATAATATTTAATCAGAATTTCAAACAGAATGAACACTTACAAAATAAAAGTAACAACACATAATGAATTAAATCTTTAGTAAACATACATTCCAAACAGTAATGGAGGTAATATATAAAGACACATCCTTGTAATCGTGCCTGACCATACCAGAAAGATTGCAACAATAGCACTCAAACGTACTAAATACATTAAATGCACAAAAACAAGAATAGCCGCTCTAAAGAGTCCTGTAAGCCAACGGCTGCGCGTGATCGGAATAGAAACGGAGGCCCTTTATTCAATGAGGCATTACGCAGCGCGCTCATTAGCCGCATCCCGGTGTGCCTGTAGCTCCATGTCCCGCATCGGAAACGGAAGTGTGCACGACCAAGTGGTTGTTATTTAGAGAGCCAGTTGGTGTTCATTCTCATCATGAGCAGCACTACTGCGCATTAGGCCGCTAGGAGATTAATGGTACAATAGCCAAGCTCTGTTTACATACGCACTCACATTCGGCCCATGCATTCATTATGATCTGCGACCACTAGGATTTCATTAATCGCATTAAACCACACGACGATGATCAGTGAGTAGCATATTGTTATTAGGCGAAGATACACACAGCATAAATATCAGCCAATTTGTGCCAATTTGAGAGTGAGGGTGTGCTTTATAGGAGTTCGCGAGTGCCAAATTTATTATTGCAGTAAAGATAATTAACTCTGGGATGTTTAGTGGACCAACTTCAATTTGCAGTGAATTCAGTTTGTAAGAAATGAAAAATAAATCTAACTGAATGTGATACTACATCCGTACATTATCTTGTTTTCTTATTGAAGTAATATAAGCAAGTGAAGTCAAAGTTGTGCATTAAAGCTCGGTTGAACAATTCGGAGTAAAATTCTTTAAAAAAACATTTTTTTAAAATATTTCGCGGTCTTAGAACGACTATATTATTTCAATTTAACTACATCTCCGCGTATATGGTTTCAGACTGTTAAACCCTTAACAACATAACAAAAAAGTCTGCCAACAATGTCTCTATTGAAAAATACTGCGCAAGTTATCGCACGCCAAGAGCCCCCCCCCCGTCTTAATTCGATCCCGGAACCACGCGCGCCGGCGAGACTACCTCGCTCCAGCGGACAGATACGGGCAGATACGGGCAGCCACCGGAGCTTCTGCCAACTTCGTGCCGCCTGACTTCTCCGCCCCGCCCCGCCCCGCGCCGCGCCGCCCCGCCCCGCCCCGACACCGCCGCCATCACCGAGGGTATCGGCGAAAGGCGCAGCTGATTAACGAGAATTCGATACGTTCGGCGCTGGGGGTGGAGGGGCGGCGGAAGCGACTGCCGATGGAACGCGGCCATGATGGACTCGGCGCCGGAAACCGATGATCTGCGCCGCGCAGGCGGAAGGAAGCCGCCTCGAGGCGCTCGGGCGGCGGCGACGGAGTCTCCCACGACGCGGCTGAGGCTGCGGGGAGCCACACGGCGGTAATGCTATTAAGCGGGGAAAACGAGAAAAGCAATACATGTGAAGTGGATATAGAAATAAGTTGGGTAAAACACAAGATGTGGCGTTAGTGGATATTCCTGCTATTTCCTATGTTAAGTAGTACTCTTACAGAATAGTTGATGCAAAAGGACGTTGAGGAGAGTCTGAAGGCATATCATGACGGAAAAAATGTGGTCCTTCCTGAAATACATGTGAACAAACGATGTAAAAGCAACAGAAAATCATGCTCTCTAAGTATAGAATGCAGGAGCGGGAAAGCATTAAGAATACGAAAATGTGATGATCGTGGAAGTAGTACGAAGAGATGCATGCAAGAAGAGGGGAAATACATGAGAAGGAAAATGCAGAAAAGACACAAGAAATAAAAGTGTGCATTTCCATGCGTGTAAGTTTATGTGGTATTGTCTACTTGTGCGTATCTACGTGCTAAAAGAAGTGCAGAAGGGAAATAAATTGTGGTGACAAAGGAGAGAGAAGGGGGACCAAGGCTTACACTGTAGGATTGCTAAATAGCAGAAAATAAGAGAAGGAAGTTGAAAGGATGTGAGCCACCCAACTGTAGAGAGAACCAGGAAAAGTGGAAAAGATATAAAGGAGTTGACGATAATTTGTTAAACATTCCCAGAGCAAAACCTAGAACAAAATTCTAGGTGAAGGCCGATAGCGATGGTGTGTCTGGTCGCACTTCCAGAGAGGCAAACGAGATGGCGTCTACCTTGCAGGCAGAGAGCGACGGCTTCGATCGAGCTGCGATCGAACGTAGTGACAGACGCAGCGGCAGACGTGGAGGGAGGAAGGGAGGGGGAGGGAGAGGGGGAGGTCGTGGCGTCGGGAATTTCCGGTCATCCATCAGCCAGGGTCGCCACTCGCAGCGCGAACGCCCGCACCAAGGTCGTCGAAGTTGCAGTGCAGCTCTGCGACGCGTTAAACAGATGGTATGCTTGCAAACGAACATAGCTTAGAACGAACTATGTATTAAAACAGTGGTAACCAATGTACTGCACTGAAATACGACTGAACCATACGCCAATGTAATAAGAATAGGTTTTATTGAAATCATTTCTTCAAATATTACGTTGAAAATTATTGCTAATGAAGTCTACCGTTTCACATATTTTTTTGTTCGAATTCAACTAATAATATCACTCATCTGATAATGATGTAAAAATTTCCTCACATATGTCAGTGGTATTTGTGATTTTATACCAGGACTGTACTTAATGTTTAGTAAACAAACGTGATCTCCGCACAATTTTGTTTGCTTACTTTGAAATCTATTTTTATCGCATCTTTCCAGGTCAATATTTCTTAATGATTTCGTGACTGTACTACACATTTCCTCCAAGTGTAGGAGCATTTTATCTGACATCACTTGGATTTCGTAACTCAGTGAAGCAAATGAATTCCAACAACTATATTATAACAATTTAATAATTTCATGTCTATAGTACCCGACAGCATTTTATCTGTCATCATCACGTGGGATGTGTAAAAGTGTGAAGCAAAATAATTCAAACTACGAACTACACAGTCAGAGAAGGATGTGATTGATGCTGAAAGAGAGAGGGGAATAATGAAACGTGGGAAAAAAATGTACATCATCCACATATAAACTTGTGCACACAATTTGTAAATGCGTTGTGCATACACTAGCAAAATTCACCATTATAAATACGGAATAAAATGAAAAATGTATCATAAACAACAAAGGAAAGAACCAATAAGATATATGTACGACTAGAAGGGAGCCCGATCGTGTCAGAGCCATCAGAGTACACGTATGGGAAGCTACCCGACAAGTGCGACATGTGGATCGACAACTGTGATTGACGGAGAACGTAGGGGCTGACGGCTCGCCTTCAACCACATTCGCGGAGTCGCAGTAGAAGTCGGCGATTGAGAACCCAGCTGCCGATCGCCAGCTGTCCACGTCGAAGGCCGAAGTCGATCCCCTATCGCGTGCAGCGGTTGCATACCCAAGAAGCTCTCTCTGCCTCGGGCGCACGGAGTGAGCTAGAAGTCGCCAATACGAAACCAAATAGCGATGCAGACAGAATATTATGAACGAATTTGCATCAGAAATTGGGAACCAAACCTCGATTTCCAGGTTTTAGTTAATCTCTTGGACAGATCAGACATTTCTTCGGAGATCCGTAATAGAAGATGCAACGAGGAACGGCAAACTAATTTCTTAACACATTATCTGCACGCACAATAAAGAAGGTCGGCAGGAATTGATGTATTAATCAAATAAGAGCATTAAGAATATAGAGATGATAAGGTAATATTAAATTTAAGCTTATATTTTGCGAGAAAACCAACAATTTCTCGTGATTTAATACACAGAAACAAATATCAACAAGAATTAAAAGGTTCGTTGAAGTTATTTACATTTATATATCTTCTCAAATTAGATTAACTTTACCCAATCTCCATAACCTGGGGAATCGTTTGTGACGTAATTCCGCAGGAAAACATACCACGCAGAGGAGACGACGAAGCGGCACCGTGACAGAGCAGAGGCAGGCAGACGATTCTCTAGGACGGCAGCACTCAAACTCAAGCTCACCTTCGGGGGCCCGGTAGCGGATCCATTTCGCAGCAAGTTTCACTTTCCCAGCGCAAGTAGGCCCCTTCGTTAAGGCTGCGCGGAGCGGAGCCATCACTTCCAGGCAAGGGATCTGTCGCCGAGCGAACCACCAGCACGCACGACACAGCGGGGGCGGCGGTGAAGGCGGGAACGGGGGAGGGGGCAGTGGCGGCGGCGGCAATGGCGGCGAGGGCAACGTGGGGGCGGGTCGCGTGGACTGGCCCCGGGGGCGGGCACGGGGCGGGCGCGGGGCGGGCGCGTGGGCGGGCGCGGGGCGGGCGCGGGGGCGGGCAGGGGGCGGGCGCGGAGCGAGCGCGGGGCGGGCGAGGGGGTGACGGCAGGGAGACGGAGGGGATGGAGCGTAATGGGAGGAGGAGGCGGCTGTGCCACAGGGGGGCGCCTTGGGCGGTGAGTGACGTGCAGCTGATTAGGCACCCCGACGCCCCCGCGCAACCCCCGACTTCGTCATTCGCCCTTTCCCTGCACCCATTACTCCGGCAAACACTGCTTCAGCCCTCGCCTCGAGCCTTCTTCCGTTTCCGCCGCTGCCTGCTGTCTGCCGCCGCGCGGTTGGCCGCCCACTGTCGCCCTTCGTCGCCCCCGCTCCTGCCCCTGGCGGCAAACGTCGAACGTGACGTCTGCGCAACGTACAGCCTGCTTACCGTTGTTTGCTGACACCTGCCAACCAGCCTCATTGAACACCGCGGAATGTCAATTCCTATGTTGCTCGTACACAGGTATTTTTCTATTGTTCTTTTCCATAACATCACTACCAACGCGTCGTATCTTTGCTCTGCCCTCCGTTTCCACAAGCCCAGTTCGCCATCTGACTACAGTCATATCTTTGGATTTCTCTTACACATTTCCGGTATTGTTCTCCTATAGAATTAATTTAAGCCCTTCACGAACTTCATCTGGTTAACTCATTCCATTCCCGATCTTATACCACATACCACCAAGTTTACTGCAGTCATGCGTGACTCTATCATATACCTCTTCCACACTACCACCACAGCTCCTTTCACCATATAGTGTCGGTTCCACCTCGTTCGCCTGCGCCTCTCCCACGACTTCTACCGCTAGCGCTTGCTGCGTAGTGACATACGCAGCGCCAATTATTTCCCTCCTCTCCCCCTCCCCCTCCCGGGGAAGATTAACCCTTCCCCCGCGGCGGCGTCGCCCCAGAGAAGCCGTTTCGGCAACGCACCGCGCCTGCCGTCGACAAAGTGCTTAAGACGCACGCGGTCACCCTCCTGATCAGGGCAAGACAGCAGGGAAGAAATGGATTGACGAAGGGTTCTCGGCCGCCTCCTTAATCGCGCTTGCTCATTTGGTGGAGGGCCGAGGGCGGAGGGCGGGCGCTCCGCAGTGGCAACGAGGGATCCAAGCAGAGGCGAAACGAAACGCCAGTAATTACCACACGGCATTTTATATTAGTTTTAAAATACTATTTGCAGAGAAACCTGCAATATAATAATTGATTTCGATCTTTCTATTTCAGAATATGGTGGAGACGTTTAATCGTGGTTTTCTAATAAAACAAATTTTTGTTTGCTCATCTCAAGAAAAAATAAGTCACAGCCAGTATAGTTTGTAGAAATTTGTGTTAAAATTTTCACAAAAAATATAAATAGTGCAGGGGAATTAAAATTGTGTGCCGATGTTAATGTAATCAAGTGTTATCAAATCACAGTATTTTAGTTTTTAATATGATTGAAAGTGGTTTGAAGTGTGTCTAGGGATCCGTGAACGGAAAAATAGAATTTACATTAACACTACAATTAAGGAAATATTCGTACCGGTATTATATAATAATAATAGTAATAATAATAATAATAATAATAATAATAATAATAATAATAATAATAATATCATGTGAATTGCTTTCAAAATTTGGAATTATTCCCTAGAATCCTGGATAGAGCAACAGAGGTTGGACCCACTGGGCGCCTGGCAGATCCCCTAACGTGCGCTTGTCACTTCAGCGAACCCTTTCCCTCGCGCCGCGTGCCGCTCTTCGGCTGTCGCGTCCTGCAGGAGCAGCAGCATCCACTGTATCGCACTTTCTTCATTTCCTCCCCTTTTAATCTTTTGAGCTCATTACGTCGCGTCGCGCCGAATCTAGCAGCCGAAGCAAGGACTTATCTGCGGAGGACGCCCCCTCCCACGTGCTCCCTCGATAACGCTCCGACGGGTGCTCTCAGGGGGTGTATTTGGCGTGCCCCTGTGCCTGCTAAGGCGGTCATTAGTCATCCATCGCTGAGTGCTACAAACATTTCTCATTGTCAGTTTCCACACCTACCGAACAGAACCATTGCGCTAGACAACGTATACCTTGGACTTGGACCATCGATACACTCCTACAATTGATTATGGCCACCAGCAACACCGCTTGGTTCTCTGTAATTCATTAACTTGAACCGACAACTAAAGGGTTACTATTGGATTTCGTTCTTTGAATTGATTTTTTTTTTGTTTTGAAAATACCTAAATAAATTTATGGATTTTTACAAACTTTAACTCCAAGGTACTGAACACGCGTAATTATTCATTTTCCTAGAATTCCAGTTGTTGGTTAGATACTAGGTTAGACTTTTCCTCGTAGTTCTACTAAGCAGTTACAAAATAACCACTAAATACATTTAATAGCATCTTCATAAACCACTTGAATGTGAACAAATATTAAGCTTTTTGGTTAATTAATTTGACTACTATGCATTATTTATTTTTTCAATATACAACGTTTTTCATACATTGAATGAAGAAAATTGCATTATTTAAGAAAACTGGATATATACGTATTTGAATGTGAACACACCCTCATTCTCTTGTCACGTCACTCACTAAAAATGAAGTAATTCGCGTCGTCGAAATGCAATTTTACAGCCGCAGCCACAGTTCGTTGCAGCGGAGCCGAGGCGCTCCTGAAGGGCGTTGGCTCGAAAGCGTTTCACAGTCGATGTGAAGGCAACAGATCGATGGCATCGCTTCAGCAGCGCGCCCGCGCATCTCACCGCCGCGCAAGCCGCTCCATAAATATTTCATCGCTTTGCTCCGAAAGCAATATTGAGCGAAACCTGAGTTTTAATCCAGCAAACACACCACTTTGCCAAACACGCCTCATACGGTATGCCTTCGTAGACGGAGGCACCGATACTCATGTTCCAGCGAATGTTTTCGATATCGTTTCAGTTGCAGGATGAAAACCTTAAGCACACAGAAGCGTAATTACGGACGAGTATACACACGGTATATGTCTCATTATTTACTTCATCTGGTGCCTTTTGGGATGAATATGCGTACAATTAGTGCTAACGAAACACGTTACAGCCAGAGCGGAATCAATATTCTTCTTCCTTTCGTTTCGTAAGTTTGAGAAGTAGAAACAAGAGATCTATATCATGAGCCCAAAAATGCCTTTTCGATACTTTGACATTGTTACTAGAACAATACATAACTGAAATAAAACTCCTGAAAACTGGAATTATATCATACAAAATAATAGTTTAAACGTGACATAATAATATTATAAACAAATGTATCAAGAATACTATAAATATTTTTAATCAAATCGACCCACGTTTCCTAGGGGGAAACTTCTGCTGGAGCACAATTTGGTTGACTCTCTCCTTTAATAATTTTCATCTTCTGAGCCCATCATATACATATTTGCTACGCATTTTCCAAACCCTGAACAGTAGCTGCTACTCCCAAAAGCCTCCGGTATCTCGACATATTTCTCTCACGCCCTAATCCACCGACTGAGAAGTCGACACCCGACTCGATACAGCCAGTGCACGGGCGACCGCGGCGCCCACGCGCTATCGGCGCCTCCGCGCGACGCCGTGTAGCAGCCGCGCGCGCCGCGTCCTCTAATCGGAACACAGCCACCGCCGGAAGGCGCCATTCATCATAACGGCCCCCGGCCCCCGCCCCCGGCCCCCGGCCCCCGGCCCCCGGCCCCCGGCCCCCAGCCCCCCGCCCCCGGCCCCCGGCCCCCGGCTCCCGGCCCCGCCCCGGCTCGCGTCGTGCCCCCACCCCCGGTGCCACCCCCGCCAGGGCTTCCGCGCCGCGTGCTCCCACATCTCTTCGTCCCCCTGCCTCTCCTCGCTTCCCGGCTGCCACGTCCAACCTCGCTATGTGACCCGTTCTTTTCCACCCTTCGGGCTTCGTTCCGTTCACACTGCCAGGCACCTTCCTGGCTTTCCCTCTTTCCTGGCCTCGCCCTGCTACCGCAATTTTTCCGTTCCCGCCCGCCTCACCCAAGCCTACATTTATAACGTTCTTTTACGTATGGACGATGTGCCATTGACTGATGTTAAGGTGAACATTTTTGTGGGTCTTTCAATTCAGACAAATCTCAAATGGAGTATCCATGTAAATTAATTTAACACACAATTGAAGTTCATTTTGCTAAGCGTTCAGAATTCTTTCAAATATTTACTGCCCATTATGTATATACCGTAAATATTCGTTCACGTATCATAGTGGTATAATATTGGGGGATAACATATCATATACCTCTCAGACTCTTAGATTACAGAAAATAATTTTACAAATAAGGGAAAAAGACCTCCCTCTTGATCTTGATCGCTGCGACATCGGACTCTACCCATTCTCCTCCGCTTTTTGCAATTTTCAGACTCTGAAGCGTCTTCCTTGCTTACTCGACTATTACCTTCATCCTTATTCTACACGTTGATGTCACATACGTCTTCCTCTACGCTTTCACTGTTTCATTCCGCTTCCTACCTCCAGCCAGCCTCGTTTCTCACCTTCTCATTCGCCTCGGCGCTTCCCAGTCCTTCCTTCCCTCTTCGAGTCGTTTCCACATCCGTCACTACTAGGCACTACTAGGCAATTCAGCAGGCAGTCCCATACAATTCATAAGATAACTACATACATTCGGTTAAGTATTAATGTATGTTATATTATTAAATTGCATTATTTTTCATGATAAGTAAGCCAAAATTAATACAAACATACTTGCAGAACACATTTTACTTTTTTTTTGTTATTTAAGGTGGCATCAACTTGAGAGCGCAGGCTTCCGCGGCCGGAGTCAGTATTTACTAGGCTGTCCGGGTGACGCCGCGTCCATGGCGAAGGTGCCGACGTTTCGGTCGCCATTCTGCGACCTTCCTCAGGGCGTATTGCAACGCCCTGAGGAAGGTCGCAGAATGGCGACCGAAACGTCGGCACCTTCGCCATGGACGCGGCGTCACCCGGACAGCCTAGTAAATACTGGCATCAACTTCTAGGTCATTAGCGACCACTATTGCTTGTAACGGTATGGTAACTGTGAGGATGACACGATATGATGATGATAGGGGATGAAAGGACGAACTCAATACAACCATGCCCGAAGCGGGACTCGAACTGCATTGTTTTTTGCCAAATGAAGTTTATATTATCAGAAAATAAATATTTTCCAAATAGAAACAGATATACTTGGGCATACGCCCGCTTTACATTATTATCAATCTACAACCTACATGTAGGGAATAAACCGATTCCTCACCTTTTTTTAGGTTAGTTCGTTGTACAAATGAACTGAGCTAGTAGCTGTTTCGGGGAACACGGTAGCAGCACGGTGGGCACCCTGAAATGCCCACATTTATCTCTGCAGCGAAGATAAACTCGTATAGTTATATCGTGTTTTTCAAACGATATAAACAACTTACTTTTTCCTCGCTTGCACTACATCTAACAAATGTTCAGACAAGACGGCTATTATTCCGATAAAAGCGAGCGAAGCGTTAGAACGAGGTCGATCGATTTCGTGGCGTCTACATCGTAAGTGGCCCTTTGGGGGCAGACAGGTAACGGTACACTTTCTCTCTTAATTTACGACGTACGAATTAATTTACATCTGAACCGAAATAACTTATGGTTGCTCCCGGCAACAAATTGACAGGGCGTCCAGGAACGTGAGTTTCAAGAGTGACATCGCCACTTACGCTCGCACACGCGCGCACACACACACTGGCGAGTACTTCAAAACGTGGCGTCGAGGCGACACGCCCCCCTCCTGCTTCCTCTTCCTTCCTCACCACCCCCGCCTCCTCTGACCTCCGACCAACACAGAAACTTCTCCGGCGACAGGAAGCCACCCCAGGCCGTGTCGCCGCCCCTGCCGCCGCCGCCACCGCCGCCGCCGCCTCCATTAGCGGTAACAAACCCATTAACCGGCGCGTACCACGAGCGCCACCGCCGCCACCGCCCTCGCCGCTGCTACCGCGCCCCCGAGGTAAAAAAAAAATTGGAACCGGGAAGTGATCAATCATTTGACGGGGCCGCGGCGAAGACAAACACTGTCAAGAAGGGCTCTCTCGTTTCCTACGGGCGTCCTAACAGGGCTGGCACAGCGCTGGCGCTGGCGCCGGGCGGCGGCGGTGGGCGAGAGGTGAGCACGAGGGGGCAGAGGGGGTGGAGAGTGCGGTTTCGGTGTGCTGAGGTGAGGATGATAACTAACGAACTTCGAAAGGGGCGGAAAGATATGATAGATAACATGCTACCAGTGTTTTGTGGCAAGGAAATGAGGAAAGCAAATGAGTGGATTGAAATTGTGGGTGGACGGGGGGTGGGAGGAAATATGAGGGAAGAAAGTCTTGACAGGTGATGAGTATCGATAATACAACGACGCAACGGTTAGATAGTGTTAAATTTTGCCTAAAGGATTCTTCACTATGACCCTATAGGGAACAAGTTTCAAATTGAATTTGAGGACACCTTAGGGAAATGACTATTCATAACAGAAATTGAATTATAGCGATAGATTTAGTCTGTTGTGAACAACAGGTCTAAACGGTATCACGCGTATTGCAAGCGGATCATCTGAGGGGAGAAAAACTAGTGGCGCTGAGATGGACAACAGTAATGAAATATTAGTCAGAAACGTGTAAAGGGAGAGAACTAACTATTGTGTTATTTTGGACAAAAATCCAACATAGAAACATCGGCCGAAGGAGTGGAAAGCACAGGTAGTCTGAAGAAACTGAGGAGTCAAGAGGAGGGGAAAGGGGAGAGAAGAGGGACGTCGGAGGTGGCGTGACCGTACCGACCCTGACGAAGGAGACCTCTGCGATGAGGATAAGGACCTCATTACTCTCCCCAACACACGGTATCATGTCGGAAGCGCATGTCCTGTGGCTCCTGCAATTCAACTTGACAACTTTCTGAGAGGTCATAAAGTGTGCTTAGAGATTGGAGCGCTGACGTTAATGAGGCGACTTTTCCTTTCGCAAGAGCTGCCGGGACCACCGATAGGTGCTGCAAAAAGTCTCTCCAAATTTCTTATTAGCAAGTCTAAACTTGTGAAAGAGTATTATGTAGTTCCCTTTTCACATCAAAAACCCGATGACAGAGCCAAAAGCAATAAGCTTATGAGTAATTTGTAAGCTTCTTCGCAAAAAAGCTGTCAAATCGCTTTCGGGAAAGTGTGATTTTACAAATGAACATTTCAGAAGGTGTTCATGTTAATTTAAAAAGTAAAATATAGAGAAACAGGTTTTTTGTAGTGTTTCTTCTGCCTATAAAGTAGGAACTAGAAAGAGAGCGTCCCGATATTTTTACCACTTGGATTTCAAAGATTGTTTTAAAAAATGTGGGTACCTGAATGCTGAGTTCAGAAATTAAACGATCTTATCGCTGAGACACACAATCCACTCCAAATCTGACAGAAATGTATAATTTGTTTAGCAAGTAATTGAATAGTAAAATGTATTCTAATGTTTCCGTTAACATCGTCGATCTGATAGTATACTAATTTTCATTAACAACTACATATGCGAAACATTGCAACGGAATTTAAACTTCCCAGAAGCAAAATTTATCGTCTTACGTTTAATTAACATAATACTTGAAGGATCTGGAGTGTTTCAGGAGAATGTGTCAGTACATGTGTCTACCATTTTTCGCCTAGTCCACTTCAGATTTAATTTTTCCAATAGTTTTAAATGAAATTGTGTTTAATAGTTAAATTAAAAAAATTTGAAAACAACTGTTGTGCAGTAATTTATGTTGTTCGATACGTATCTATTAGAGCCTACACATGATGTACCTACTGCCCACGTACCCTGATCTGATATTCGTAAGTTATTTTTCGACATAAAAAAAAACTATCCTGTTACAGTACTTCCAATTAGTCAATTCAAGTGATGCCGAAATTGACTCCAGCCCAATAATTATTGAAATTTGAATTAGAAAACGTTTGACACATGAATATATGTATGTAATGTAAATTTTATGTATGAATGTCGATACAACAATATCGATTCACGTTTGACTTTATAACATTTTGAACTGCAGTCGAACCACATTGTTTTTAAAGCCGTTTTCAAATGGCATGTCACCAAAATATTGCATGTCAGTAAATATTATTGTACGTGAATTTAGTATAGACACGAAACAAAATCGATCAATTTAAAATCGCCGGTCGATATTTTTTACTAAAAATTACAACATCGATATTTTTAATTAAAACATTACACCGAAACGACCGGGTCGACTTTGAGTTCGCCTCGCCCAGCAAGTCAGCCGGACAACAATTTGAAGGAGCTCACCTGCGACCTGGAGGGTGGCGTTGCGGCTGACGGCCTGGCCGGCCGTGTTGCGCGCCACGCACCAGTACACGCCGCCGTCCTGCTCCTTCTTGCCGTGCACCACCCGCAGGAAGAAGAGCGAGCCGGCGGGCAGCAGCACGCGGTGCGACTTGTTGTCCGAGGGAGACGTGCGCACGGGCTCGCCGTCCTTGAACCACTCGATGGACGGCTCGGGCTTGCCCTCCGCCTTGCAGTTGAGCGTCACCGGCTCGTTCTTCGCCACGATGATGTCCGACGGGTGCTCGGTGATGCGCGGCGTGCGGTACTGGGCTGCGGACACACGGAACAGAACGGCACTGGTTAATGGGCAAGTTCCACTCGGGGGTGTGCGTGAGAGGGAGGGAACCTAGGTACCACGCCGCCTCCCAAAGTCATTTTTTTTGGGGGGGGAGGATTACTCAACAACTGCGCATCAATCACATCACACCCAAAGAAGTAATAGCTTTACAAAATAAACAATTTAAAATTTCAAGCTAGAAATGATTGTGTTTTTCAAAAATAGTGCGGGGATTTGAACTAGAATTGCCTCCTCCCCTGCCTTACATTCTCAGACGGATGAGTGGTATGAGTGCCAGACCTATTTATGAGTGAGCGCGTAAAGGAGGCTTACGCACTTCTAGGGCAGATAATCACGGTGATCGTTGCTTTTGATTTTCAAGGATGATGATGATGACGGGTGAATGAGGAGGTACACTGTTTTTTTGTAATTTATAATAATGCACTAATGCTTGATTAGTGCTAATATATGGACATTTCATTTAATCCACCTAAAATCTACATGTGATTATATACTCATGACACCACTTTTAGAAACAAAATAACAATACAGGATATCTGACGGTTCTAATATCAGCGTTACAGGGCTTCTAATACTCGATTAATGTGATTAAAAGGTAGTCAATTTGCCCTAATGATGAACGCCGTTTGATGCACTAGTGCTGACATGCATTAATGTTCGCAAGGATTATGTCCAGATTCCTAACTATAATGCAGATTTACAAAACACGGTTCCGCTTTTTTGAGATCTACACGAAGGTGAGAAATTTTGCAGATAATTAATATTGTTCTAAGTAGGAGGCGGATTTTAATGAAATGCATTTTTTCTCTTCACTTTAGAACAATGATTTTTAGTATGTACTTTAATTTTATGTTTTGACAAAAGGAAATGTGCCATTTTCATATGACACATTTTTGAATTTTTTGTCGATTTCGACCAATAAGTCATTTTATACCATCTTCCGTTATTTTTAAAGCATTATTTTTGCTGCTTACTTTGATTTTGAAATAACATTTTAATGATACTAAGTTGTGATACTGAGTTGCAACACATGTTCTCCACAAAATTCCACCACAGAGTAACCTTTTTGATTTCTTCGCTCGGAACTAAGTGAGCCGTTGTATGTAATTTAACGCTGCTGTGACGACTATCAGCGCATTTGACGGATACCTAAAGACAGAGATTTTCTGGGAAAGAACAGCCCAAACCAAACGTCTGGAAACTGAGTTCACTTGTACGATTACATTAGTAATATACTCCAACAACTTCAGTTGTTCATCTGAACTGGTTTTCATCAAATGTGTTACGTCTTTTTAGGTCATTTTTAAAAGATTTTAAGAGTATTTTATTGATCCTTTCTGGCGATGATTTATATCAAAAGTTTCCCCTTAGTTATAAGCATATTTTAATTTAATTTAATTTATTTTATAGGACACCTGTATTTCAAATACTTTATACTTGTGTTGAATTATGTACTATGATGAGAGGACAATTTAATTTCGTTTATTTTCGCCAATTATTTGGGAAAGTTCTCGTGCCACAGGCCATGTGTTTGCAGATGAAGCCTGTGCGCGTGCACCTGGAGCTATCGACCCGCAGGTTAGCCGAACGCGTTCAGGGGCGGAGTAAAAGCGCAACGAACGTGACAGGGGGCAGAGTGTTTATTTGGGAGGCCAGCCACCGGCATGGTGCCGATGCACCACCCGCGGCCCATTCGGTGTGGTAAAGGAGATGAGATGGAATGTTTTTGTCAATACTTCTATTGCGTATGAGAGAAATGTTCGATTTTTATTTTCATTTTGACAGACATTTTTTCAACTACAATAAAAGGTTGTGAGGGAAAACAAAAGTAGGTTGTGGTATGAGAGTTGACTTTTTTCTTTCTTTTTTCAATTATTGATTATATATTATTAAAATAGGGGTATGAGGGCGTTAGCCCCCCAATAATAAAAGTTTAAGTAGAATGTGTTAGTGAAATAAAATTTATTTTAAATAATTATATTTATTGCGTTAACATCATGAATTTCACTACACGCGACTAGTACATATAAACAAGGATTTAGTTCATGGAGTCGATTCCCCTCCAATGATCCGAATCAGTGAATCAAAGGAACCGTGCAACCCTAAACACGGGAAAACCCCAAAAGTCTTTTAATTTTTGAAACATGTTATTTATTTTCGGTGAATGTTTATACATCTAAGTTGAACAAAAATTGAAATAAGTTCGTTTAAGTAAATATTTGTTTAGTTAATTAAGAACTTGCAAATGTATAGCTAGTAACACAAAAACTCATTTATTTGCAAACAAACAGGTGAAAATGTAATTAGATATTATAAAAAACGAACTGTAATATATAAAAACGAAAATCCTAAGAGGATTAGTAAATAGTGAATAGCACTTGCAATTAGTATTATACGTACAGAGAGAATTACTAAATGAATTGCATAGCAATGCACAGTGGAACATTGGGCCACCGACTGGTGACTGAAACAAAGCCTACAGTAGTAAGCGCAGTTCGATTCATTACGCGAATCCACTGCGGAAAATCACTGGTTCCATGGAAGTAAATCAGCCGGTCTGATTTACGACAGCGGGCTCGAAGCTTTGAATGTGTCGGAGTGCGCTCTGCCTATTGTCGGTTCAATCATGGAAATGCTGATCCATGAATATACGAAATGCAGCGGAAAAGCGCTCCCAAAATGACGCATTCACTGTTCCGGTCAGCACAAAGAGACGGTGCTAGAGCACGGACGGGAAAGCCTACGGTTGCTTGACATTGCGAGATAGGTGACCTCACCATCGGACGTGATTTCATAATGTGGTCTGACCCGGCAGTTGGAAAAATTGTGCCGGGCCAAAAAGTTATTGCATGGTGTGTTTTTTATCAGTAAACGTGTCATTTTTCTAATCATGACACTTTTGGGATTTATATTTTCATCATATTAAAGCGTTTATGTTTAATTTGTGTTCAGCGGCTAATGTACTGTCACCTTCAATAATTGATCTCTTTTCAAATGGTGTTGGAATTTTAATAGAAATTTGTTTAGTCGTAATTTTTTTAAAATTAATGTGAACTTGATTACACCATGCGTAAAACGTCAAACAGTGATAAACCAAGAGCTGATAGTCTAAGCAAAATTCGAAAGCGACGAAATTATGAAAAATTATCTGTAGCTGGTTTGTAAAATGCCGCCTGCTCTCAACACTTCAAGACGGATACTCTTTTTCAGATGACACAATAAACGAGCCATTAACGACGCAGGCCACTAGCAGGCCAGATTTAAACGGTATGCGATTCATCAACCATGAGCTGCTCTATGAGCGGCGGCTTCTCTGAAGCCTCCACCTTCATCGGCAACGATTCGTGAAACTCGCCGCGCGCTTCGCCGCACATAAAAGACTTCGGCGGCGGCGACGCAAAGAATATCCGATCTGGCCTCCGCGTGGCCCTGCGTAAAATAGGGGTCTCACAAGGGCCTCATCCCGCGGGCAATGCTCAAGGATAACTGAAAAGAAGTCTGAGAACCACGACCTTTCGTTCAAAGTACAGATTTGTTTAAAAAATATACATAACATGTTTTAAAACTATATATTTGTAGATATTTGCGAACCAAGTCCAAGTTTGCCACTTGAAATTTACTGTATAATATTTCAAATAAATTTGAATTCTCGTGGTACAAACCGCTTTAAACACATTTTCTATTTATAGCTCTACCATAATTACATTTATGAAAATTGCTGACATTTCTCAATTCCGTAAATTTATGTTACAAAAGCAGTTTGGAAGAGGTCGGAAAAGCGGATCTCGACGGATATTCTTTTATTATTGTTCATACCGTGTATTAACTTCCCGAATGTGTTTTGGTGTTTTGATGTGAAAGATAAATTAGTTTAAAAAGTTGCAATGTTAACCGACAATGTTGATATTTTTTGCGTTTTCTCTAATTAATTAAAACATGAAATAAAACAACCCTTTAAAGAGTTCAAACACATTTTACAAGGCACACAATATTCCATGTACTTTATAGATGTTGCAGAATGAAAAAAAGAAAATTACAACGAAACGTTGAACTGAAAGTGAATTTTCACTGCTTGTGCACGTTTATTCCACCGATGCGCATGAACTTGACAGACGTCTTTCATGAATTTGAGTACGACACTTATTAATGAATAATTGTTTTTGCAAACTTTTTTTGATTGTTATTAAAGGTCGCATCAACTACTAAGGTCATTAGCGACCACTATTGCTTGTAACGGTACGATAACTATGAGGATGACACAATATGATGATGATAGGGGTGTGAAAGGCCGAACACAATACAACCATGCCCGAGGAGGGATTCGAACACGCGATCCTTCGGTCCGAGATCGCTACGGCACTACTGCCTTAGCGATGTCGGCCATCCGGACCGGCAAACGCAAACTTTGTTTTGCCCGAGCGAGTGCGGGCAAGCGTCGCCGTGGGGAGGCATGCGCCGAGTGGGCGTGGGAAAGGGGAAGCGGCGCGCGCCCGCCGCTCATCACACGCACGGAGCGGGCGAGCGGCGAGCGACGCGGCGCGCGAGACGTGGCTCCCGATGCGCCGCGCGCTTCGATACGCGCTCGCTCGGGCGCGCCTCGCCTCGCCTCGCCTCAAGGCACGCGTGGGCACGACGCACGCTTCACTGGCAAGGCCACAGGCTGCTCTTGAACGAAGTAGGTAAAGTGCTTCGATGCATCTTGTCTGCGGAATTAAGAAAAAAAACCTCTGGTTGCTATTTTAACCAAATTACAAAGGAACGGTATAAGAGAATGACCATTTTAGAATATAGTTTTGCACAAGTTGAAAGTGTGTAGGAACACTTGAGTGTTGTGTTGAGCAATTGGTCTGGGCTGTGTTTATTAATTATTAATAATTAGTAGAGTTGAATAACTAGTATGTTTTTGAATGGCCAGAAATCGCTAGTTAAAACAAATGGCCGCATCTCTGCACTAAACTCATCTATGGATTTGTTGTTTCTACTGAGCTATTTTTCTTTCAACTGTTCTATTAAAAGATTCTTAATCGGTAGAGCCGTTTCCGGGAAAATCATTCACCTTAAGAGTTCTGTCGTTAGTGAACACTGGATTGTGGTTTTTCTACAAAGTCGTTCACTTCTAAGCGTTTTAATCAGGGCGTAGTGCCTGAGGTGAAGCATGTGATCGAAACCGATCACCGCTCCTGCCACATCCCGCACCGCCACCGGCGCTTCTGCTTTGTTTTTTTCCCGCAGGATCGACGCCCAGACGCGGAGATTTAAGAGGCCGACCCGGATCTTTCATCTGCTCGTCCCAGGGCCCACTCCGCCCATCCTGCCCACTCCACCCGCGCCGTCCGCCCATTCCGTCCGCTTGCCCACCCATTCCCCCGCCCAGTCCATCTGTCTACTCCTTTCGCCCGTCGACTCCGCCTGCCCGCTCAGTCCTCCCGCACACATACGTTTGCAGGCCATCCCTCCCGCCTGCCTACCCCTTCACCGGCCCTCCCGTTCGCGCGCGCTTCCGCCCACCTTTCTATACCGTCGCCCGCCTGCTCGACCGCCCGCTCGCCCGTTACAAAAAAGAGGGCGCTCCGGCCAGCGCCTCGCCGCACCATGCCGCGCCCCGGGACAGGCTGAGTGATAGCGCGCGGAGCGACCGGGCGAAACGCCGGCGACAGATGAGAGCGATACGCCCACGGCCGGGCGGTCACTGGCGCGCCGGCCTCATCGGCGATTAATTTCGGGAGATTCCGCTCGTTTATAGGATCTCTTCTGAGACGCCGCGAGGAGAGCAGACCTGTCCTCTGCCCACGCAATCGAAGGGGACGCGACCGCGGATTTCTATCTTCGAATGGCAACGCAACGATGTGTCTTCGATGTAATGTTTCAGTCACGATTATACGAATGCCAATTAGAAGTACTGGTCTGATCATGGCTGTGGGAGGATCCGATTTAAATTATATAGGAGACGGTTGTGAAAGAAACATTTTTTTACGGCCGGTAAAGGAAAATACACTTTAAACACAGCTTCCGTAAATGAGAAACAAAAAAGAAAAAAATATATTGTGCTTAGGTTTTGTTATGCTAAGATAAAAAATAATGAAACGAAGTAGTGGATTGAACCTACTGCATAACTTTCTCTCTCGGGAATAATTCAGTCACATTTCGTGCATATTTGTCTCTTAGAATCGCAATTGGTGGGTGTCGGAAAGTCATACAAGCTCGCTGATTCGGGGCATTAATAAACGACTTACTGGCTTCGCTATTTCGGGAAGGGACTATTTGCATGCAAATTGGTTTAGTGAGGTAATAGCTTATCCATTGGTCAAACGATGACGTTGGCGATGTTTGATGGTCTGTGACGTTATGTAATGTTCAATGGTAGATCGATATCATAGTCATAAACTATCCATTTTCGCGTTTACAGAAGTGTTATCACATTGATAAGTAGATTCTTGAAAGAATATTATTTTTATCTCTTTCATGAAACAATATTTTGCATTATATTTACATTATCTTCACAAAGTGTGATTTCATGCTATGAAGTTCTCCTATTACAAGTTATTTAAAAAAATACCATTTCTTATTACAGAAATAGCTTTTTCTCGCCAAAGATCAAGTATTAGCGATGTAGGCAACATTGGTTTGGAGATACCAGAAAAAAGGAGGAAATAGTACGTGGTTAGGAGGAAGAGGAGAATTTATGCGATTGAATTAACAGCATAATCACAAGCTCACAGACAGTCAATTACGTAAACTCATTGTCGTCACTGCAACCAAATTATTGGGCGTCGGAAAAGGGGGGAAAGATGACGTTTCAATAAAAAAAATGTTACAATGGTGGTTCACCAATACATCTCACACACCAAACAATATTAAGGAGACCCCCCTCCCAAGCGGAGACGCCAACGCGTAAAATGCATTCACTTCATAAGAGATAGAACTGTGTCAACAGCGTGGCAGAGTCTGAAGCCGTAATCATCAAACATCATTTATTAAGCCATCGCCAACGATATAAAAAATGCAAGCGCAGAGGTGAGCGCTGCCAGTGAGGTGAAAACACAACAGAACAAGCGTCGACGTCCGTGGGCACCGGGCGGGCGGCATGGGCCACGTCGCTGGGGCTGCTGCGCCGCCGCCGGCGGGGGTCGCACTGGCGCGACCGCAGCCCCGTCGCGCTTCTTTACGCACGCGACTGCCCCCCCTCCCCCCCCCCCCCCCCAGCGCCGCTGCATTATGCATCCGCCGCGGCGGGAAAGCGACGCCGGCGCCTGCACCGCGACAGGACGCCGAGCGACGTGATGGGGCGGCGCAAACAAAGCGCACAGCGGCGCGGAATTTTATTTCAGTCGGTAGGGCATGCTAGGCAGAGTTCGTTTAAGTTTTGAAATGGATCAAATATCAGCTATATTCAATAGTAGCACGGTCTTCTAAATAACATCGTTCTAAATCAGAATGAAGGATTGAAATAGAAAATGATGCTTGGCTCATCGTAGCTGCATTGTGGGATAAAAGGTTACGAAAGAGGAAGGAGAACGAGTTAAAACAGCGAACGATATGAAAGAAGTGAATGAAATCCCCCCCTCTCTCTCTTTCTTTCCTTCTTTCTTTCTCTCTCTCTCCATCTCTCTCTCCCATGTATGTATATATATAGAGAGAGGGAGAGGGAGGGAGAGAGAGAGAGAGGGAGGGAGGGAGAGAGGGAGGGAGGGAGAGGGAGGGAGAGAGAGGGAGGGAGAGAGAGGGAGGGAGAGAGAGGGAGGGAGAGAGAGGGAGGGAGAGAGAGGGAGGGAGAGAGAGGGAGAGAGAGGGAGGGAGACAGGGAGAGAGAGGGAGGGAGAGGGACGGAGAGAGAGGGAGGGAGAGGGACGGAGAGAGAGGGAGGGAGAGAGAGGGAGGGAGAGAGAGGGAGGGAGAGAGAGGGAGGGAGAGAGAGGGAGAGAGAGGGAGGGAGACAGAGAGAGAGAGGGAGGGAGAGGGACGGAGAGAGAGGGAGGGAGAGAGAGGGAGGGAGAGAGAGGGAGGGAGAGAGAGGGAGGGAGAGAGAGGGAGGGAGAGAGAGGGAGGGAGAGAGAGGGAGGGAGAGAGAGGGAGGGAGAGAGAGGGAGGGAGAGAGAGGGAGGGAGAGAGGGAGGGAGAGAGAGGGAGAGAGAGGGAGAGAGAGGGAGAGAGAGGGAGAGAGAGGGAGAGAGAGGGAGAGAGAGGGAGAGAGAGGGAGAGAGAGGGAGAGAGAGGGAGAGAGAGGGAGAGAGAGGGAGAGAGAGGGAGAGAGAGGGAGAGAGAGGGAGAGAGAGGGAGAGAGAGGGAGAGAGATGGAGAGAGAGAAAGAAGGAGAGAGAGGGGGGAGAGAGAAGAACGGGAGTGACAATGTGGGCGTCCAGGGAGACGGCAAAAGAAGGGGTGAAATGATGCGAGGGCGTTAGAAGGGGAACCCATCAATGAAGAAGAGAGAACGGGAATTAAAAATGATATAGAAAGGAAGAAGGAAGTAGGATAACAAAAAGTAATGTTTTGTGGAAAGCGTGTATGATCCACCTGAGCGCAAAATCAGACAGAATCCGACTTTTTGATAGAAATACGAAGCGAGCGCCGCGGATAACGGCGCAGTTAAAATTGTGCAGGCGGTTCAGGATGACGGGCGACAACACAGCGGAATACATAAATGCTTACTGTGGAATGAGGGAAGCGGGCTGTCCGACGAGAGCTGGTTTATTGTGAGCTGTCATCAATCGCTGTTCTGCCCGACTGTTCCCAGTGGATTTTTGTCAGCCGATTAAACATCTAAATCTGACACCCGCGGGTATTTTTCAGGACTGTCACTAATAGCTCATTGATGTAGCGCGTACTGCCAGCTTCGTTTCAGAATTTAAGATATTCATGAGTGACATTTCTAGGTACATACAATTTTACTGCATTTTATTTTTAACCAATCACAGCAAATAAAGAAACAATTATTAAATTTTCTTCTTCTTTACGAAAACATACATTTTTTAAGGTTAAAACTCCTATCATTTGCGAATTGTCAACATTTATAGCAACATTAATACATCAGTATATATGATAAAGAAACTATTCCGAAGTTTCAAATCATATGCACTAAAACAACGCACGCAGACAGCTTTTCAACAAAACAATATGATTCAAACTTTAGCTTCAAAAATCGCCCTAATGCAAGCCATTACGTAGTTTCGAACTCCAGAGACGCATTCGCCGAGGCCCTTGTGCGGGCAGCAGAACGAAGCGACGGCAGCGCGGCGCGTGCGCGGGTGGAACTACAGCTCCTTTCGGCCCCGCGATTGAGCTCTCCTTTCGAGAGTCCATTCCGCGGAGAGATTAAAAGAGGAGTTTCCATTTCGCTTGTTTGGAGTCGCAATCCCAGAAATATGAGCTCTCTCCCGATACTAACGCGAGCGAATTACGCGGGTGGGGTCAGAGGGGCGGAGCGAAGCGGGAGGATGAGGAGGAAAAGGGTGGAAGAGGCGGTGGAATAGAGGGGATAGGGCTGAAGTAGAGGAATGGGACGGGCCTGGGACAAAAAAAAACGAGATCTGGTGTTGTTAGTGGACACAGGAGCAGAGAGCGGCAGTATCACTTGACCGGCTGAGTGTAGCGCAGAGCCAGTATTGCCGTTGACTGCAGGTTCTCCGACCGTAAGGTCCTAGGGTTTGAGTCTCCGTGGTGGCGGATTTTCAATATCAGCTAGAGAGCTAGGTCGAAGTCAGTTGCTGTCTGGAGAAGGCCGGCTGCTCTGATCGATATTTTCCGTGGTTTCTCCAATCAATACTAGGCGAGTGCCTGAGTAGTACTCAGGCCATGGACCTTGCGCGATCTTTCCTTTCTCTTCCTTGCCCAATCCTTTCCCCTTACACGCAAACTTACATCTACAAGCGCTACACTACCACATGTGTTGGGAGGCCAGACAGGAGCTTGAGAAGATAATCCCCTGCAGGCCGACGTGTAGGACTGCGATGGATCATGGAGAGGAATCATCATGGATCATCTCAACATCATGGAGAGGAATTATGTCAGTTTCCGCATAAAATATTGTCACTACACTGACGGGTCTAATGACCACAACAGTTGATGTGCCCAGAAACATTGATCAATCAATTATTATAGCCGGGCACTGGATTTGGCAGGAAGGAGGGGAGCGGGTCGAGGAACTTGATGGCGGGGATTGGTAGGGATGGGGAGTGAGGTGTGTGGTGAGAAAGAAAGGGCTGGAGTTGGGGTTGGGAAGTTTCGAGGCGGGAGCAGTGTGGGTTTTCAGACAGCGGCGCGGAGAGACAATGGGACATTGCGGGGGCGGGGGGGGGGAGGGAGGGGCTGTGGAAACAGAGATGGGAGAAGAGTAACGTGGGAGGGCGAGAGAAGGCAGAGTTCGCAACGGGATGAAGGACGGGGCGGTGGCGGAGGCGCGAGAGCTGAATCGCGTCCATCGCAGCTCTAATGGAGCGGGTTGGTGACTCCGATACCCGCGCTCTTCTCTTGGAGGCGGATGCAGAAGTGAGAAGAGGAGAGCTGTGGCTGGAGGTCGTCGCAGAGAAGAGAGGCTCAGATAAAGGAAGAGTCAACGTCAAGAAATATGGATCTGATAAGAGAATTGTAGCAAGAGGTAAAGAAACTATAAAGAAAAGAAGGGAGTAGATGGGAGTAAAAGTTCGGTGCGGGATAGGGAATAAGTAACATATAAATTGAAAGTAAATACAGGCTGTGAAATTAAAAAAAAAATGTACTCGGTTGAATAGTAGTAACTTGTCAATATTTTTAGGGAAGTTAGTTAGGTACTCGTACAAGTTGTTTAGAAAAGGCCAAACGATAGTGTACCAACGTCATAATAGCACGTCTAAAAGTGGAAGCAGCAAAACTACTACCACAAAGGAAACCTGCGATACTGCAAACCTCCCACCGCAAAGCCTGCAGGGAAATGGGGTAGACTTCACGAAACGTGGAAACGGCCCGGAAGCCAGCAAACTCTCACCTCCGTCACGTCCCCAACTCCACGTAAAAGAAAATTCGTCAGCATAACGGGCGCAATTACGTCGCGGTTCATTTGGCGTGCGGGCGGGCGAGGGCGGGCGAGGGCGGGCGAGGGCGGGCGAGGGCGGGCGAGGGCGGGCGAGGGCGGGCGAGGGCGGGCGAGGGCGGCCGTGCGCAGCGGGGGGAGGTAATTCGCACCGACGCACATCGCGGCCTATTAGCGAACGAGTGGCGACCGACCGGCGGGCGGGGGGCGGGCAGTGACGAGTGCGACCACCGCCCCCTGGGAAAGGCGGTTGAACTGGGTCAAGTGCGTTAGCCGCGACAATTTCGCCGGCGACCAAGCGAAATTCGGCTGCCCGCCGCGGCAGAAGAGGATGACAAAGCCGTCACGAGGACATAGCAGCGGACGGAGAAGTTTGATTGCTGATAAATGGACGTTTGAAAAATTTTCAGGACTGCATTTTAAATTATATTAAATGAAGCTAAAAGGAGCGC
This sequence comes from Gryllus longicercus, assembly GCA_038098605.1. Classification (NCBI taxonomy): domain Eukaryota; kingdom Metazoa; phylum Arthropoda; class Insecta; order Orthoptera; family Gryllidae; genus Gryllus; species Gryllus longicercus. Next base: position 5,547,772 of record JAZDUA010000031.1, read on the forward strand.
GAAATTTAATTTAACTAATTGGCTTGGTTTCCTTCACAGAGATAAAAAGAACTTTAGAAATAGAGCTAAAGTTGTGAACTCAAAAAAATCCGATGTATTGACTCCCTTTGATATTGGAATTCTTTGCACATTGAGTGATAAATTCATGCTGGCTGTAAAAAATATCCAATACGCAATGTGATATTGAATACTGAGCCTTAACGTGAAAGACAATGCAATTGTGGTGGTAAATGCGAATCCAGAAACATGAGAAATGTCATCACTTAGCCGATGCAGGAACGATGGAGTGCAAAAGCGGATCCGAACTGGATGCATGATTAGAGGAAATTCTCCTCGGCACCAGAGGGTGGGTGGCGGTGGAGGATCAAATGATGAACGAAACGGCGATCGTGCTACATGTGACTGCATTGCTTCAGACAATGATTAATCATTGGATGTGGTAATTGGAGAGGAAAGTCAGTTACGGCAGACAGTGACCGGTGGAGGGCGGAAAAGCCGGAGAAGAATACAAGAGGACTTTATGAGTAGTGGAGGTTGGCTACCACATGGAAAATAGGACGGAACTGGTGCGAGGAGGAGACGCCAATTAATGGTGAGGACGATGAGAAAAAGACGGTAGACGAAGCGGCGGAGATGAGAGAAGCAAATGTGAACTTGGTAGTGAAGATGGAATAGGTGAGAAGAATCGCGAGAGAACAGAGAGGGATTGTCGAAAACGTGGGGTCGACTTGGAGGGGACAGGACATCCGCGAGTCCATCCGCTGGAATAATGTGAAGGGAGAAACGTGAGAGGTTCGTTGTGGGTTGCAAAAAGCAGTGGAATATAGAAGCGTGATATGGCGAGGGGCTATTGCAATGGGGGAGAGACGGCAGCGAGGCTGCGTCGGGAACGAGGAGGGACGGCGGCTAGTACACGGCGGGGCAGCGGTGGGTTGTGGACGGGTTGCAGCCGGGCGGCGGCGACGAAATGGCAGCGGCTAGAGGACGGCAAAGTGGGACGGTGGCGTAGGGGTGGGTGCGGGGTGAGGGCAGGGCATTGCGGGAGTTGGACGGGGTTGCGTTTGGGAGCGGCGGAGCTTCAGCAGGCGCGGCGACTTTTAGATGTCTGCGTGGTGGCAAGAGCGTGGCTGGCGGGTCGGCGCTTTGGCAGCGGCAGCCTACCGTGGTGGTGGGGGAAGCTACTGAAGCGGAGGTAACTGCCAAGGCGGCGGTCAAATGTGGAGGTAGGGGGCGGCTACGGAAGCAGCGGTAGCGGCGTAGACGGCGGTGGAGAAGGCTGCAGTGGAGATGGCGGTGGCGGCGGAGGTACGGGGGCGGCTATTGAAGCGGCGTGGCTGCGAGAGCCTCACGGCGAGGCTGGCGGCACTGGGGTGTGCGAGGGGTGTGCGCGGGTGTGCGGGTGGCCAGCGGGAGTGCAGAGCTCGTTTGTCGGGGGCGCCTCTGTCCGCGTTCGTAATGAGCTCCCCTTCGTCAATTCGGCGCCGCAACGCCGCCGGCGGCGGCAGCGGCGGCGGTGGCCTCGCCCATTTGCCAATCGGCGCGCGCCGATTCGCCTGCGCTGGCCGTTCACTAGCGCCGAGTGGTCTGCTTTCGATGGCCCAGCGCACTCCGCCTAGTAATTCGTTACTCAAATTATTGTTGCTCCGCACCGGACTGCAAAGTTTCCAACTCCCACTGAACAATGTTGCGAATTCATTTGCTTGAGTGTTCAAACATATCTATCACTTTTTAAAAATCATTGAGTAGTTCCAACGAAACGTCTGTGAGAATAATAAAGCAATCAATACAAAATTATGAACATACTGTAAGACAATTTGCGAGTATTCGTGGCCTTGCAGGCTCCTGAACATTTATTTTGGAACCCAAGTTTTCCACTACACACAGAATTGAATCAGTCTTTCATTTAGGTTTTAAATTGCTTCTGAAATGTCCTAGTAGCAATAAACACCTAAATTGATCACACACTTTGAAAAATGATATTATAAAAAAGTTTCAATTCATTTACTCATTAGCTACATTGCACTTGAAGTGACCAGACCACCCTTCCTAACGAGCAAGGCTTCTACAAAATCCATCTTCTTGTCAAACAAGTCAGCAAATGACGTATAGGAAACAGTAGGAGTGTTCTCTATTGGGAACATTTCTCCCAGAAGTACAACACTTTGTATCTAGAGGCCTTTCGAAAATGACCCCCGTTGAAGGATGAGAATAGACGAACGGATAAACACAAGTCGAAAAGCGGACGGCAATTCGTCTCGAACGTCTGGCTAAGTAGGGCTTCGTTATGGAAATTAGGAGATCTCCGGCGAGCGGCTCCCGAAGACGGAGAATAAGTGTCTGATGGCGTCACTGCGATAAGTTCGACAGCAGACCTTCGTCCCACGCACAAAGGCACGCTGCCTCCGGCCTCGCACTCGGCTGCCGACACGTGCGCAGGCCCAGAGCGCGCTCGGCCCCCTCTCTCACACACGCACACGCATCATGTAAACGCATCTCTTGAGACTCATGAACTATATGTTTCTTGTCTCACAAGTGCACTCTCACACATATACACTTTCCTATTTTATTTTCGACTCTTTCTCATGCGGTCTCTCCCCCTCTCTCTTTCTCTTTCTCTCAGACACACCCAGTCACTTACGCATATTCTCTCCACCTCATGTTGTTTCTCCTTTTCTCTTACTTTCTTCTCTTCATATTTCTAGAATAAGGAATAAAAGGTGATTCCACATTAGCTGTTTGAAAAAAGTAAAACATTCTGCGAGAAGAATTTGAAGATAATTGTTTTTACTAAATAACATTACTTATTTTTTTGAGATGAGACAGATGATGAAGTCCCATACAACAAAACTCAATATTTTCAATGCCTTCTTTCGAGAATGTTGAAAATTGGCACCAGATAGATAATGTAAGAAAAATGACTGTTCACAATGCATGTGTTTGAAAACCGATGTTCCTGATCCGAGTGCAATCGATTTTGACTCCAAATAGACACCAATAAACATACCATGATTATTAAATATAGTATTAGAGCTTTCGTAAAAGATAGAATGAATCGTCAATCTTGAAGCATTGAACTTGATAAATGAGCTGGACGCACGAAAAAGACTGAGAATTAGGGACCCAAATTTTACGAAATTTTTATTTCTGCTGAACGAACAAAGAAATGAAGGTTTATGGAAAGTCATCACTCACATGATTTCCTAATTTTAAGAGGTCATTCACTGCAGTGCTATTGGCTGTCTAGCTGGCTGGAAATATCCCAATTTTTCTAAAGAATAATACTTAAAGACTCATGTTTTTCGAAGTCGATTCAATAAACAAATAATAAAATAACTGTTACAAAAAACTAGCAACTGTGTTACTTTTTATAGATATTTCTTGATGAGGACACGCAAATACGCCTAGATATAGCAAAGATTTATCGCCTTCGAGCTTGAATTTTGGAGCTACCACTGCGAAAAAAATAATGCTTGATTTACAAATGCATCAACATTGGCAGCAAATAAGAACGAAGACCGCTCGTTAACACCAACCTAAAAACCCATTTGACCTCCTGCGTGAACTAGACACTGATAGGTTTACCATTCTCCCTTCACTTTGAATGTGCAATTAAATTGCCCACAAAATGACATCACAGCCCCATACAAATAGCATTATCCGTCTAATTGGGGGCAAGATGAGTCAAGACAACCGAGTTATGATAAACAACGGCTTCCAACGTGTCAGGCAGGACCACACACATGCCATGGAGAAGGCAGCACACGTCATCATAGCGCCTAGGGCGATCGAGGGGGAAAGGTTGCGGCGGCGGGGGCGGTGGCGGTGGCGGCGGCGGGGGCGGCAGGGACAGCCCAAGCGGTGGCCGCTGCGAGTGTGCGCCGGCAGTGATCTCGTAAACACCACATGCTTCCATAACCCGCGCCCTCGGCGCCTCGGGCGCTACAGGGCCACCCCCACTGGGCCTGCTGACACCCTTTTCCGCCCCTCTGGCCCCTCCTACACGGTGACGCAGCAGGGCAGCGGGAAACTACTACATGTAACACCCGGCACAGGCGATGCCGTGTCTTTGGAAATAGCGTAGCACGGCGGGAGATCGTTTCGGTTCAGTTTCAAGACTGTTCTCTTTGGGTTTCCTCTATTCTGAAACGGAGCGAGAGAATGCTTGCGAAGAAACGTGAAAGGGTGACGAAACAAGAATAAATTGTCAAACGAAGCTATACTGCCTCAATTGTTAATTACTTAACAAAAGAAAACCCAAAAATAATATTAAACCATCAAATATGAAAGACATCGTTAAATAACATATTGAAATGAAAATCTAGTCACCTTTCTTAATAAAAAAAGTTAAAGAATATAATCAGCTAATTACTTCTACGGAGACATTTTTTATTGAAGGAAAAATAAAGTGATATTCAGGTGTTACATTTTAAAGGTCCAGTGTTCATTTGGAGGCAGGGCACACGCTCTCATGAAAAAATGCTACAACAACACATAAAAAGGAAATAAGAAAGACGCGACGAGAATCAGACGAGTTTATCGCACCAAAAAAGTATCGTACGGGAGGTACAGCGAATTACACGAAAGCTCGAATCCCAGCGGGCAGCAGGGAATCGATCTCGCCCAGACCACACACGCCTCGCATTCCGGCCGCAGACGGCGATCGCGGAGCGACGCCCGCGCCTCCAGAACGCATCCAATTAACGGCCGCTTCGACCACGGCCTCCGATAACGCTAACAAACGTGCCCCTCTGTTCCGGCGTTGGAGGGAACTCCGGTAGCCGCCGCACGTACTTGGAGCAAGATAGCAGAGCGTCGCAAGTGGAGACGTAAGAAGGACGAGCCGGAGCTTCAGTCAGGGTGCGCGTGGGGCAACTTTCCATTCATTAGCTTTGTCCGAGGTTTTGTGAAATGGAAGAACGATTGAGTATTTATGAGCGTTGTGTGTTTGTATGTACTGCAAAATTCTTTATTGTGTTTTAAAACTAAAACACTCGCAGAACCTATAGGCACTTTCTTTTTAGATGATAGAAGCAGTAGCATAAAATATCAGCTCGAAAACAGTGCAAGCAAATATCTACAAAAAGCAATTAAAATACAGAAAATTCTAATTGAAACAGTGATTCTGTTCCTGAGATTGTGTAAAAACATTAAACACTTAAATTTGTAACAATAAAACTCTAATGGTGATGTTTGCAAGTAAATTAATATTTTAGAAAAAAAAAAGAAAGATACTCATCCTCTCACTTGGATAATTTTTGTTCGTATCTAACGTTTCATTTGTATACAGTTATTGAAATGCTTCGTGTAATTAACAATAGTTACTTGACTCGTACTATCTCCGTGCAAATACATCTGACATATTTACAGAGCGTGTCAATCGAACGGCCCTTTGCGCCACCGCAACCGTCTGTAACTTCTCACGAGAAGAATGGCCAGCCCACCGGCGAAGCGTTGAGGAAGCTGCGGCCGACAGCCAGAGACACATCGCCCTCCGCCGTCCGTCGGCGCAGGCAGGGGCCGCTGTTTCGTCGCTGCCTCGGTGTCTCCGCGCTCCCCTCCGTCTCCGTGTCCGCAACCCTCTCCGAGCGACGCACTTTGTTTTGTTTGTTAAAAGCCGCCCGCGCCCGACGCGTATAAATACGCCCCCTCGCGGTCGGCGCCGCCGCGCCGCGGCGCGGCGCGGCACGCACGGGCGGGAACGACGGGAGGGGCGGGGACTGAGTAATGAACGAGGAAAAGGAAACAAGGACAACAATGAAAACATTAAGAATGGTGGGTACAAGTGTATGAGTAAGGAAATGTGAAAGGAGAGGGGTGAGAAGAGGGTCAATGAGAGGAGGAAGAGACAATACGAACATGAGAAAAGGAGCGGGTACTGAGTAATGAGCGTGTACAAAAGCAAGGTGGCGGTAGCAAGGAGAGGGATGAAAACATCGCGGAATGGCGGGAACACGGGAGCGTATAGGAATAAAAGAAACGAGCTGAGCAAGGGAGTGGGGAAGTCAAGGGAAAGAGACACGGCGAGGCCGGGGGCAAGGGGGAAGGGTCGGGTCATAGCGTGGGGTCATGTGCCGGACACCCTTTTTGTGCACGTGTTGAAGAGTGCGAGGGGCAGCGCACTGGGGAAGGGTAGCGCACTCCCTAGGTGGTCGTCTAATGAATGAAGAATGTAAGCGGGGGTTCTGTTTCTACTTTCACATCAACTTAACGCGAGAAAGATACGCACTCTCTTTTGTTGGTCTCCCCTGGAAACATCGTCAGGTAGTACGAACCGGACAATACAAATGAAATTGCTCCCACTATTGCTACAAGAGTCTAATGAAATTGCATCTCTGTAATTGCCTCCAAAAATTCAATTTTGTCACGTTTTCTTACCTCTTTAACATGTCTACGAAATTGTGCCTACGAAAGGTCAATGGTATTAATCATGCTTACTTAGTTTTCTCCAACAAATAAGTAGGATTCGTTTTAGATTTTTATGCTGAATATTAATCACTGCAATGGTAGAAACTTGCCTAATAGAGTGAACATTTTAAAAGTATTGTAAATTCATAATTATCTCTCACATCTTTCCATTAATTTTTGCTGATCTTCAATGTTATTAACGAATGTAAAAAATAAAATTCAAATATTTTCTGTAGACTTAAATAACAACAAAAAACTCATTGCCCAGACATCGACTCGCAATAGAGACATGTTATGAATCCAGAATTACAGCCTTTCCAATGATATCTTTTCAAAGTCGTCGTATATTTTACATGACAAAAATGCCGTGCGCTGAAGCATGAAACTACTCGTAGAACGAACGCGTCTCACGGGATTAAAAGAAGTCGTCTATCGATAGAAGGCGGATGAGGCGGACAAATAAAGTGTTGCTATCGCAGGACTAATTTGGCACATTGCATTCCACATCACTAGTGATCACTGTACCTTATAGAGATGTCAAACAGTGAAGCCAGAATAAGCAGAAACAGCTGGTCTTCTAACAGCACACGCGCTGTTTATCGGTATATCGAAGTGTCGACATTGGGCGCCCCGCTTCGCATGTTCCTGTCGGTTTCTGCAGGTTCCGCGCTGTTGATTCACATCAGGTTTCGAAGCTGGAAATACTGGACGAGTCCTTGAAATATAGTTTTGATTCTGGTAAGGAAATAGAAACGTTCAAAAGTACAATGAAATGTTATTAACCATTTGTTTATCTTTTTTTAAAAAAATTATTTTCTGCCTGTTCGGCATAATATGCCTTTCAGGGTTTTGTTTATCTTACGTAGAAGTTAAAACCCTTATGGTGTATTATACTCATAAATAAGTGAAAATCGCAGGAAATCCGTTTTTTGACTTTTAACAGAATTAGACCCTTTGATATATTCTCTTTAACATGGTGAAAATCATTTAACTCCACGATCTTTCGTTTTGTTTTTATTTGAATATTTATGTAGCCTTGCGTTAGAGCAACTTTTTCAAAAGAAAAAACGAAACAAAGCCAAGTTCAGACCACTAGAAAATAAGAATAGAAGATATTTAAGATGAAGAATGAAAATAAGAGAAGTTAAAAACACGGAAAAAGGAGGCATAGCCTATAACCCTGGAGCTTTCTAGAGTATTATAAACTTTAAAGCAATTTCCCCGAAAGTTGTCTTTTTGGTTGTCATTGGTAACCAGAAACATCATATCTCTGGTTTTATGTAAGATAATCACCTGATTATTTTTTTTTTGGTTATAATTCAAGAATATACAGCTAGTGCATGAACCAAAACTAAACATTTGAACCAATTATTTCCTGACAAAAAATTGATTTTTTGACGAAAAAATGTTTAAAAGATGTTAATACTAATGGTACAAATATTGTTTTGGTTCCGTCAAGAGCGGAGTGGATGGAAGAATACGAAACGAAGATAATGGAGTAGTTTCTTTACTTGATGACGCCGTTTATCGAACGCGGTACTAATATATCTCACAAGTCTTTTAGAACAAGTTTCACTTCAGCAACGTGTTTACTGATTCAACTCACACTTGTAATGGATATGTGAGGACGTGATCGATAATCACACCGCAAAGGCATGATTAAGTTGTTCTAACGAAGATATGGGATCACAAATACGGGCGACGAGGAAACCAATCACGAAGGTATTAATAGGATCGCATACCAAACCGTAATGCAAAGTCATTCAACTAGATGACATATTTTACTACCGACTGTAAAAGTTCGCGGAAGGCAGTAAGCTGAGAAACTGGAGTCAGAAAAGAAAGTTGAAGAACATTTGTAAAAAAATAAATAAAATTGGATAAAGAAAAAATTGGGATGAATCAAAGTTTTATAAGTGAAGGTCAACACAGGTTTTGTCATTTGTCTTGCCAGAGGAGCAAGGAATTAGTACACGGCAAGGAATCTTCGACGCAATTTTAAATAATAGAAACGAAAATTATAATAATAATAATAATAATAATAATAATAATAATAATAGCAATAATATTAATAAGATCTGAAATAAAGTGTGTAGCGGAGCGTAAAATACGATAATGAATTATTAAAAATATATTTTATCTAACTTATTATACAACTCAATGATCAATGATTGAATGATGAATTTGAGGAAGAGAACGAAGATGATTTTAGAGTGCCTACCGCAAGGATTACGTCAAGTCCTACGACGTATTCCATAGCAACATTCTTACAAATATCTATCACGCAATGGGCCATTTTCTTCATTTCTCCAATGCTTTAGACTGACTGCCACAGGGTCAAACGATGGCTTCGGCAGTGGGCAGATCGCGCGAACGGCAACTAACGGCCTACGTGGAATCAGAGAATCGTGGGATGGATGACATTCGAGCATGAAACGCAAAGGAAGTGGCAGTGGATGCAGTGAACGCAACTGAACTGGAGAAAGCTTTGCATTGTGTATAACTTTGCTCATGGTAATAGCAACTCGTGACGGTACTACTGCCAATGCCGAACGTTGAATAAGAAGCAGGGCATGTTACGCAGTCGATTTCAGTAATATTCTGAAATACTAGTAGCAATTACTATATTATGACGTTACTTACGTATCTCATTGCCATAATGTAATGATTTTTGCACATTTATGCAAGGAGTCCATGAAACTAGGTAGAGAAAATGTAAATGATTTTAAAATGCATCAAGTGGAAAAAAGTCACTGCGACAGTGAAGATGGAGGTGATTCAAGAAGTGAAAGATGCATGGATGGATAGGGTGGTATACAAGCAGGGCAGGGAGAATAGCGAGAATGGAGAGGGCGGGAAAAGGGAGAGAGCAACGATTATTTCGAGAACGACGAAGGCAGTGCTGAGAGCGCGGTGATAGCGGCGAGAAGCGGGGGGGGGAGGGGGTGACGAGAGTGTGGATGAGGGACAGGGAGAACGGAGGTCGAAAGGGGCAGAGAGTGTTGGGCCAAGGGCGACGAGGACGATGGGGGTGAGAGCAGCAAGTTTTGGGGACGACGACGGGAAAAGCGGCGGACGAAGGCGAGAACAACGGGTAGGGCGGGAACGAGAGAGGCCGAGAGGGGGAGTCAGGGCGACGTGAGGGACGAGGAGAGGGCAGAGACAAAGGCAGGGATGGGGCGAGGGCGGCGGTGTGGGCGGCGGGACGGAGGCTGGCGACCCGGCTGTGCCGCGCGTTTTTTCGGCGACCGCCGCCGCCGCCGCCGCCGCCGCCACCGCCACTGCGTATCCCCTCGCGGCCCGCGGCGTCTCGCGGGTGGTCCCCACCCCCGCCCCGTGCGCCGCGCCGCGCCACGCATCGCCGGTTTCCGGTGGCACTGGCGCGGCCCCTCGGCTGCCTGTCGCTCCGGGAGACGCGTGAGGAAAACATGCGAAGCATTAGCGCCCGGGGTCACGGGTCGCGCTTTCCGACAGGCCCTGCCTGCCGTTACGCAGCATGCCTTTCTAAACGCCTGCCCCACGCTCGCAATTGCTAACGGGCTGAAGATTCGCCATGTGAGCTACTCACACAAATACCGTAATAATACTATACTGTGTAACAGATGCTATTACATATCGCAATCAGGAAATGATACAGATCTGAAATCAGTAATCTGGGACAATCAGGAAATGATAAAGATCTGAAATCAGTAATCTGGGGCATGGTAATAACAAAGGTTTGTAACATTGCATTAGCTTTGGGCAAGAAGTTTGTTTTTGCAAATTTACTTTGTGCTGTAATATAATAAACTTAATAAAACTCACAAAAAATATATTCCCATCCAAAACGTCATTATCTTCGTTGTACATCGTTGGTATCGTAGGTTATCACCTTAACCGACGTCATCATCGACCGTTGTCTTCGACATGAGAATGTGAAGTTGTGAGGGTTGTTGCGACGATGTCATAAAAATCAAGGAAATGGCAATATAACATTTTAATATGTTTCGCAAAAAATTCTGTCAAACTCAACGCTATCCACACCTACAAGTCGAATTATAATGTGATTCCATTTCATATTTATAGAGTTAAATTAGTATTTAAGGATACGCAACATATTAACTATTTTCAAACGTATGTATATAAGTTTCAACTTTTAGTTTCCTTACTTTGTCAACATTTTGGTTTTACTTCCTTCCCTTGCAAAATACATTCCTTTGCATTCTCTCGTTGCAGTTATTGTTGGCGACAAATTGCGCTAATGGCGCCGGCGGGACGCTTCCGTTCGAATCATTAATTTCATACACGAGATATGGAGCATTTTGATAATTTACTGAGCGCTCTCCACGCTCTTGATCCATAATACACAAATGTCACGACGTGGGCAACGCGCGTACTGACTTTTGCACTAGCGCTTTCATCAGCGAATGGTCCTCCAGGCTAAACATCTACTCCATCATAATGAGCGTTCGATGTTTTCATTAGCGAGGAATGCAACGCATGGATGGATCATATGTCAAAGAGGGAATTTCATTCATGTATCACTGTACATTTTGTTGTATCATATACCCTCACCCTACTGATAGCTGATATGTGTTACACGGGCAATGTAAAGCAATTATGTTGATTATTGAATAAATTCAATGAAAAGGCCGCTCGTCCGTGAGGGCGAACATAGTCGGACAGAGGCCAAGAGGAATGAGGGGAGTGGAGAAGAGTGATGGTCATGGAATTCAGTCAGGTCGATGCAATGATGACTTTAGTAAAGTGGCTACGAATGAGAAAGTATTAGAAGAAATAGGTGAAAGGAATCGTGAGAGACAGGAAAAAGTGAGAGTTTATATCTCAATTATAAATAAATAATATAGATATTGCATTAGGGACAAATGAACTAAGTGTAAGAAGACAACGGACAATAACAAAGGAAATAAAGACAAGGAATTTTACGAAGAAAAATAAGAAGACGAAATTGCTGCATGCAAAGATGAGAACGGCAGGAAGAAATAAAAAGATGTTATAGTACTGTGTGTGTTTTAATATAGGGGGTAGCAAAATCGAAGACACTTAACGTGTTTCACAGAGATGTTTACGATGTGCAGAAAGAAACCTAACTTTTAACCGGAATTGCATAGATAGAATTCGAAAATGAGAGGGCAATGTATTGTAAGTAAAAGCCAAAAGAAAACAAGTCGGGTAATTATTTTTTTATTTTTCCGGTCGCTACTGCTTTGGTAGTTCGTCCCATTAGTTCATGGTTTCTCCCGGGATGTCGCAATGCAACTTGATATCCGATGCCAACCTAGGCGTAGGCTTGCGGGGTTTTCCTCTTTAGGTACCTCCCCGACCACGGCAAGCTCGAAGTTTTCGACTGATCTCCCCTACACGTATGAACTGAAAGTATGTGTGTGTGTGTGTGCGTGTGTGTGTTAGAGAATAGGAGAGGATAAGAACGTGGAAGACATGATTGAGCGTGTTCCATAGCCTGTTTGTTAGGCCACTGCTCCAACATTCGCCTGGCATATATCGGAGAAACCACGGAAAACTCCTGATGGCAGCCGCCGGCCGCTAAAATTCTCCTCCGGGCAGCGGCTGAATCCGACAACGCCGCAAGACGTCGCGGCCTCCGAGGCAGACCGACGGCACGGTGTCGGCACGGTGTCGGCACGGTGTCGGCACGGTGTCGGCACGGTGTCGGCACGGTGTCGGCACGGTGTCGGCACAGTGTCCGCACGGCGAACAGAGGCGATCCGCGGCACGGCACCGATGGGCGTGGCGATCGGGCGTGTCCGGGCGCCGTTTACCTGCTTTCAATTCCAACCCACCCCGTCCCCCGGCGGGGGCGCCCGCCCCCTTCGGAGCCGCCCCCCATGTCACGGGCGTAATACCTCGTGTTTAGCGCATCCATGAATAATTCGCCTCCTCCCCAGACGCCCCATCGCTTCCGCCCCCCCCCCCCTGGAGGCGCTGTCCTCGCTGCGCTGAGGAGCCTTGTCCCTCGCCGGCTCCGTCGCGTCGCAACCCCTCGCCGCCTACGTCACCTCCTGGCATTCGTCTACTTGCCATCAATCTCCTTGGATCGACGCCTGCGCCTTTTGCATTATTACTGTCAGTCTAGCCGTCATTCGCCTAGACCTTTCTCTTTTAACGATTTTTTTCTGATATATTTCACTTCTAGAATCGAAGTGTGTGTGGTGTGCAAGTTTCTTCTGATGAGGTTTCGCCTATATTCAAGAGTCCGCCAGAATCATCGAAGCATCAAGTCTGAGTTCGATCACCCGTCGTCTACGTCATCTGGGCCTTCCTGATATTCCTCTACTTTCCAAGAATCTTGATTAATGTCAGAGTATGCGTCGACACTTTTGCATTATTGCACTCTGGTCGTCACTCTCTCTTCTTTTCTGATCTTGCGTATTCTTTGACAGATATATAATCTCATTTCTGGAATTGAAAATGGCATGTAAAAGGTATTGTGAAACAAAGTGAAAGGTTGTAGTTGTGAAATTTCGCCAATCTTTAAGTAGTACTAGATGTATTATCGAGGAATGAATCTGAGATATTCACTGAAGGCACCTAAAAAAAATTATATCATCGATATCGACTCTGGAGAGCCGATGTACTAGATTTGTTAATTACTTAATATGATTTCCTACTGAGGGGAGTGTACTATAATTATTATGATATTTGTCACCAAAATACTGTGAATGCAGTAATTATGATTGCATCTCATTTAAAAAATGTAATATTAGTGAATTATTATATTCATAAGGTAATAAGGCTATTAATTTCTTAATCTCTTTTTTTACTGCACACGGTGACATTCACAACGTAAATGAGTTTATTGAATACGGCAATGTTCGCTATCCACGAACTAATCATAATTATTTTACTTTTGTATTTCTCGATTTATTGAAAATAAAACGCAATCAACATATAATGTGCCATTAATGCTCTTGGATTCACGCCCTTTTCTTGTGAAATCATATCGTTTATAATACCGGTTTATAACAGAGCGACGAAATAATACTTATGTTTTATATTGAGCAATAACAATTTATATTTTTATGTATATGTCACACGATTCAATTAACACCATATTTCATGTTGCAATGAACCAAAAGAACTTGAGCTCAAGATAAAGTACCATCTACACAACCTAAATTACGAGATCGTTTCCAAGCAACAACAATACTCAATTCGATGACGTTAGGACTTCACTCTGTAGCAAAGATACAGCTTATGGATAGAACATCCTCGCGTATTTATTTCCACGTTTCCGCACATCCAGCGCCCAACCGCCCGAGACACACCTCAGCCACCGCCCCTCCTGCTGTCCTCCCCGCCCTCAGCCCTCCCGAGCCCTCCTGCGCGCCGCGATATCTCGTGAGGGAGAGCCCTAGGCGGGGCCCGCGGGCCTTAATGAATTATCCATGGGGCGACGCGGAGGGGCGCAGAGGGGCGCGGGTGGGCGCGCCCGGGGTGCATATTGGGCGCGTGTCGGGGTTGGTCCGTCAATACTAGAAACAAACCGCCCGGGGCGCCGCCCTCCCGCCGCCGCCGCCCTCGCCGCCGCGCACGACCGCTCTCCCGCCTTGGCCTTCCTTCACCGACATCTTCGCCTCCGCCTCCCTCTCTACCACTGCCATCGCCATCACCTCAGTCTCCATCTCCGCTTCCCCCCCTACCACTGCCTCCGCTTCCGCGAAGGACGGCCAGGCCAAAGGGCGGGAATCCACTAGCCCTGCGCCCAACGCGAAGGGTCCTTGCAGACCCTCGGACCCTCTTCCTCCCGCGAACGTTTAAGTCGATACGGTATGTTCATCTCGGCCGAAATATATTGCTCCCGGGTGCCCCGTAACCTGCTATGGAATAGTGCTGTAATTGCCAACAACACGATCTGTGTTTATCTTCGATGGGGTAGCTCCCTAATACAGAAGCCGCTATTGCACAAACGACTGGACTATTATGGAAAGCGGCATTCGCGTTGGGTCATTTTTGACAATGAAATAGGATAAGAACAATGTTTGGAAGCGAAGGGCTTCTTAAATAGATACATCCCATTCCACATTCACACATTTTATTATCCTGAGGGATACACTGAATGACTTATTTATGTACTCGTATATTTAAAAATAGAAGCCTTCTTTGAAATATTTTATCAAAACTGATTACGTTTTCAGCTTTTGCAATTGTTTATACTAACTAATGACGTAATAATAATAATATGTAGCATGTTTCATTTGCCCAGATGTGAAAACTGCAAATATAGATCCAGTCAAAGAAAAACATTGATTAGCTTCAAATTACGAATAAGAAAAGTAGAATATTTGACTATACAGAATGTAAAAGGAGGAAACGTCGAAACTTCGCAAATAAACTCTTAAAACAATTTAAAGCATGTGTTGTCAAATAAACTACTTGGATATTCCGAATGGTTGAGTTGCAATAAGCACTCAAAACTTGATTTGAGAAAACGCTTTCTAGGCAAAAATTTGAATTGCAGAAGCATAGAAACACTCTAGACACATGTAAATTGTTTATTATTTACAAAATAAATAAATATATTTTCGCAGAAAGAAAAATTAACACATAAATAAAAAAAAGGACCCAATTTACACTATTTGACTGCTTTTATATTTCTCACTTAATTTTTCTTTCTGAACTCGAGGGGTCAGGGAAAATATATATATTTTTTTTTAATTTAAAATACCAAGTGAATGTACTCTCCACAATTTTCCATACACTACACTACAAGCGAATTTTTTAAATCAGAATCTAACCGAACTTCGACCAGAAGGCAGAAACCGAACCGCACATATCCGCACCCCTGGAACAGTCTCTAATGCAACACGTCGCGCACAGGGGACAAGGCTAATAAATACACAAAAGCCGTCATTCGTTAATGCGACATGCAGTGTTTTTTGCAGCGGGCGGTGCAGCGGGACGCACTTGAACACGGCGCGGCGCGGCGCTCTCTGTCGCAACGGGGAAGCCCGCGGTCAGCTGCAGGAGGCGCGGCGCGGCGGGGGCGGGGCCGGGGCCGGGGGCGGGGGAGCGCAGCCAGCCCGGCTGTCGTAATCGGAGGGGCGGATTCGCGCAGTGGGCGTGTGTAGTGTGGACGTAGGCCGTTATATGATGGTATCCAAAGGCGAGCGCAGCCTCGAACGGCAGGGGGAGAGGGAGGGGGCTCCTTACCCAAAAATCTTTTTTATTTACATAATGCATCTTTTTACTAGGAATATCGTCATAAGCTGGTAGCTCATGGGCCAAAAATGGTTATTTGTGTGGGTACGTGCGATGCGCGATCTTAGAATACGATGATAACTTCCACTATGAGAATGCGTATTCACGTTTGCTACGCATGCGTATGCTAGTAACTCATATCAAGGTATTAATGTGGCCAAGTCAAATATCAGTATTATTGATGTTTATGTGGATACGTTTGCCATGTATGTAGAATAAGTACGTAGCCATTAAATGTTATCTCAAGAGTACAAACACGGGTTTTCAAGTGAGTACGCTCTCGTGGGTTGATGACTCATAACTGAAATGTGGATATCGTACAAATAAACTACTTCTCCCTTTACCTTTTCCCCTTGTATCGACACGGACTTATTCGGATATGCATTATAATATAATTCAGATATCAGTATTGCGCTACACTAATAGCTAAAATATCTATCGCATGGTTTTAGTTTCCAAAAATCTTTCTATAATAGGAGTCCGTCTTGTCTTCCCGCGAGTCACGTAGAGGCGTATTTTAGCTTCGTTTGAGAACAAATATTGTTGAAAGTAGTCTTCTTACACTTCAGTAAAGTCTTGTAGAGGCAATAATTAAGTTATTTTTTCTCTCTTGCAAAATTATATTCGAAAATCGAGTGCGTTTTGTGCGCCAGCAACTAGGAAGTGCCGACCGACTGTCACCGGGACCTCTGTACCGACTTGACCGGAGCGTCCTATGGTTTGAGTCCCTACAGAGGCGGATTTCCGAAACTAGCTGTGAAGTTAGGTCAAATTCATGCGCTGTCTGGAGGCGCAATATAGCGGACGGCTGCTCTGATTGGTAGTTGTCCATGGTTTCTACGATCAACACCAACCGAATGCCGGACAGGTACCCTAACAAACAGGCTACGGACCGCGAACGATCTTTATATGTCTCCCTTACCCTATACTGTCCCCTTATACACATAATTATTCTTACGACCTACACTACCACACACGTCTGGAGATCAGTCGAGAGCTTACAGCTTATCCAGGCTGGGGCGGTGCTCTCTGCAGAGAGACACACGGAGAAGAACATCTCCCGTATGGCGACGGGTAGACCGTCGCCTGCCCTCATCACCACCTCCCGGTATGAAAACACAGACAACACGTACGGGTGGGTCTAACGACCACAGCGGTCGACGTGCGTGTTGATCAACCCCCGCAGTGCGCGCGATTTGGCCAGGGCGTCGCGGGCGGGGCCCACTGCGCGAGGGAAGTGGCCGAGGGCCCCGCGGCGCGCGCTCTCCGGGGGCGGCGCCGCCCGCCTCCCGACGGCCTCTGCAATTATGGTATTACTGTCGAACGGCGCGTTACCTGCCGGATCACGCGTGACACGCGAGGGAGCGCGAGTGGACACGGCCGGCGCACGACCGTGCCATCTGAATAATCAAGACGGTGATGTCCAATTCGCCTGAGTACAATGAGGATAGACATGCAGGTATGTAAACTACCAGACACACAAACACATGTATTTGTACGAGCAAGTAGTTAAACTCAAAATGGTGGGCAAACACAAAATGATTGAGTTTTATGAAGATTATTTTAAATATTGAAAGAATATACGGGAAAAAATCTCGCTTCATTTGCGTAAACGATTGTTAGGAAAAAAGAATAAGACCTGTGAATTTCTTTTTTCTTTTCTAATTTTTCTTGCAACCTTACATATATCACTACTGTGTCAAAATACGCCTTCATACACAAATGGCAGAAATGAAATTTTAGATTCGACCGGGTATAATCCATTATCAACTGAGTCGCCCACTTCATCTTAATCAAATAGCGTATTCATTTACAAACTTGATTTCAAATATTGTGGCCATGAGTTATCAATTTATGGTAGAGTCGTATCCGTTTGTTTCACAATGAATACAGACGTGACTAGTCTAGGCGTTCACTAACATCGAAACTCTGAACACATGATGAAATCTACGTTCCATCTTTGTTAAAGTTGTCGGGTTGGGTAGTCGGGAAGAACGTATATAACGGACCAGAAACAATGAGTGCTGATGATGTCGAAAAAACGTATTACGCTACTCACACAGCTTTTCATTCGTCGTTTCGCCCTCTATTTAGGATGTAGATAAACATAGAAGGAGAGACATGAAGTGTGATTTCAGAGCCATAAATTAAAAAGAGAAGGCACCTCTCATAGAATGTTATAAATGATGTATGAGTCAATAATTCTACAAAGTCTACGTTCTTTATACAGCAACCTTCAAAACATGGCTACTCATGACGTGTTACATGTTCGAGATTTGATCTCGTGATGAGTTGATTGAAAGAACTACGAACGAATATTTAAACAAGTGTTCTGCAAACGAGCTTTCTGTTGTATTACATTTCGTTCCTTGAACAAGTACATTTTGACTATGTTTTCAGAAACTAGTATTTTTAAACACGTAATTAAAACGTATTGACGTAAGTTGAAATTGAACATAAAATGCATGTATTTCCTCAATTAAATAGCTTTTCATATTCGTCGACTAATATTTTAAACCTCATGAAATCCTTACTTCGGCTTCCTTTTTAAGTTATCGCCATAAGTCAAACGTGAATTGCACATTTGAATCTGACGAATTAGTTCATATTTTTATCACATGCACACGATAGAAAAACAAGGGGTAGGCACCCTCACACAACATTGCAATCATTCCAATATCTGCTCATTATTGCGCAATCACGCATAAAATCAGGAAAATCTCATTTTTGAATGGAATCTCCCCTCAAAGCGAACTCTCCTGTTCGTACCCGCTCATCAAACGGAACGTTCACTCCACTTCCAGCACACTGACCACACAGCGAACCAACCAACCCACACCTGACACGTCCCTATTCCGTCACAGATTTCGAAAACCTCGGGAACCCAACGAACAGAAACAAGCGAAGCATGTTTCACGATCGCGACAACGCCGTCTGGCGTCGCCGGCGGGACCGACGTCTCCGCTGCCTCGCCGCGACGGCGACCTCCAATTTCGGGGTGCGTTCATGAATATTCACGGCCTCCCGCCGCTCCACGGCGCGGCGCTGGCGACAGACGGAAGCGGCGCGGACTCGGCGCTCTCTCCACTCGCGTCACGCAATCGTCTCGAACAATTACACGCGCTAAATGCCCCGCGCGCGCGGCAGCCGAAGGAGGAAGTTCGGGGCGACAAGCGGCGGGGGAGGAGGGAGTGAAGGATTCTAGGGAAGCAGGATGAGGGTGCTTATCTCCTCCGTTGGTGGCATTTTTTGAAGAGTAACCCTATAAATGCGAAATAATAATACTCACAATTTTGCAGTATAAATCTAGTAAATGACATATATATCTAGTGCTTCGTCTAAAATTCTGTCCAATGTGATTCGAAAAATACATACATTTTAATTATATCTTTATCAATGTTAATTGTGTTAAAACCTGTCATACATTAATTTATTATTATTATTATTATTATTATTATTATTATTATTATTATTATTATTATTATTATTATTATTATTATTATATTATTAGTGATTCGTGATTCCGGGCACGGCAACCACCAACTACCTATATATATATATATATATATATATATATATATATATATATATTACTAATTTAAAATTTGTGCGTAAGTTGACGGAAAACTTAATCAGCCCCTGGCATTCTGAGAGGTATCAATGGTTTTGTTAGATACATGAAACAGTTTCGATTTTCACTGAAAAATGCAAATATTTGTGTATATTAATCCGCGATTTCTCATTTTTGATGCTACGAATTGCATGAATCCTTTATCCTATCAATCCTTACAATCGGTCAGGTGCTAGGCTACCGAATACAGAGCTACAGCCCAACGACCCCTATTATCACTTCAGATTACCTAGTAGGATGTTCATACTCAACCCAGACGTACAATTTTAATGAAAAAATACATTATAGGCTAAGGTTTACTTATTGTAGTCAGAGTATATTTAATATAAATTTAAGAGATCATCGGAAAAGAACTGCTAATTAGCAGGCAAACACGGATACAGATTGCCCTCTTTTCCACAACAAAAACAAGGTTCTTGTTCAAGGTGAAATTATATTCTTAAAAAACAATGTAACCCGAACTCCACACGAAGAGGCAACGAAACATAGAAATTGTGGTTCTTGTCACGAGACTCCACACGGCACGCCAAGTGAATGCATTGCATCGTAAACGAATATAGTCAAATCGAAAGGCGCACGCAGCACAACAAAACCCGGCATCACCATATCCGAAGCAGCAGGTCCAGAAGAGGTAATCTTATGGATAACGTCCGGAATGCATAAGAGGAAGCGAATCAGTTTGGAAGAAATCTATCGACACCACGAGAATCCCATTCGGACGCGAGTCCGCCACGTCAGGGAGGAGAAGCTGTTTCGAGACCAGCGAATTCCATTTCGGGCCGTCTCTCTGCCCAAGGGAATTCAATATCGGTGAGTGGGGAATCGATAGAATTCACGCGATGACCAACGACCGCCTGACTTGCCACCGATCTCGTTCACGTGACGTTCGTCGGCGGAGGCCTCGCCCTCGCAAACCAATTTGGGGAAGACAGAATCCGACGTTTTATGACGGAATGAATTGAATTTGCGACGGATGATGTCCCGTGGCCCCCGCGGTCTGCCGGAATAGAATGTGGCCAAAACGCGCTCCAAAGTCTTCCTCAATCTTCGGGCTTTAGAGCCGCGAAAAGACCGCGAGCTCTCGCTGAGTGTTTTCGGTGGCGCACCCTGGCTGTGGATTGCGCGAAGAAAAATGACAGAAGGGAATTTCGAATTCCCTCGATCGATTCTCAGGAGTTACGTTTAAAGGGAATTTTTTGAGAGAGTCGTTGAAAGGAATCGGAAGCTTTTAAAGATGGGAAAGAGTTTCATGAATAATATAGAGGAGGTCGAATAAGAATTGCGAACTAGCGTCTGAAACGAAATGTTTTAACAGAAAAAAAATCCTTTTAAAAAACCTGAAGTTTTCAGAAAGTGAAATACTGCAAGATGAAAACATTGCAGGTCAATATTTTTCCTTGAACTTTTGAGTCCCAAAATAGATCTGCAAAATGAAATTCGCGAATTAGAAGTTCTTAAACACGCTAAGTTTCTTTCTGATATAGAGGTACCATTATTACTAGGTTTTGGTCGGGGAACATCATAAGGCATATTCCAAATATCTATCTAATATATTAAACTCTAAGTTAGTTTGTTCGTATTTTAAATGCTGCTGAAGGGTTCATTTTATTGCGATAAATTGTCAACAAATTGCTTGCACTTACGCGAAGGCATAGTACAGTGGAAAAGTGAGAATATCTGTCGGGCATACTAGACTCAAAATGATGGCGTAGTTGATTACGATTTACGAGTTTATGTCTCAAACACCCCTGAACATAAGCTCTACGCAACCCGCCACACACTCAAGTGAACTTTTTATCGGACAAGTAAATGAAATTTCTCGAAGACATCCATTTTGAATGCATGCTCAAACTTACGATGAACGTTTTAACAATACGATACTTGACTACAATGCCCAAATCAGAATAGAACAAACCCATACTCGGAAGAAAGTGTTTCATCTATTAAAATGTTTGCAGAGTGTAGAATAAAACGTGATTAACAATCACGTGACCAGTAGCGTGTGAAGTGTAATACATTGCAATAGGGAAACATTACAGGATACACTTGTAAAAGTATAAATTTATTATATGTTTATTTGTTTTGTTTTCTGTTTACTTACAATTTAGAAGAAAAACATTATATTAAGATTTTATTTCCACAAATATCGACTCCACAGTGATAAAAATACTGCATGTAAGAATTCAAAGAACTCTCAAGAACGATACGAAAATATAGAGAGATATCAAAGACGTTAAATATTTTTATACTATCCAATAAAATGGGAACATTAATTCGACAAAATTGGAAATCCTCCTCTACGATTTCTCTAATGATCCTCTTTACTGAAAAAGAGTCATTTCAACCACCCATTAAACGAGACAAATGGAAGCGTATCGTGTCCGTCCAAAAAAGAAAGCCAATCAACCCATCTCGATTTCATTTCGCATCTCTAATCGATCGAGTTCGAGCCGTTTACACTTTTTACGACTACCTCCAAGAGACTCTAAATCAAAGACGAGAAACAGAGCTCACGCACACAACGAGCTCGCAATTACTGGGGCATCTCAACCCAAGAGTTTAAAAGGAAAGATAAAAAAGCATGGACCGACTTATTAAGCTACTTACGCCTCAATTACGGGAAGCGTTGTCGACGCCGCTACCTCCTCCTCCGTCGCCGCCGCCGCCGCCGCCGCCGTCGCCGCCTGCGGGGTTTCCACGTTTAATCAAAAGGCAATTTGCGCGTCGTCGGATGCGGAGTGACAAAGCGGCGCGGGCGGCGGCGCGGGCGGCGGCGGCGAGCGCCCAGGCGGCGGCGGCGGCGGCGGCGGCGGCGGCGGCGTCTTTTGTCTGCGGGACGACTCCGGTTTCTCGGGAAGCGAATCCTTTCGCCGAGTAACTAAAGATTGAAAGCGCCGAGCGGTTCGAAGTGGGATGACAATTCACGGTCTTCGAGGCTGAAGGGCGCTGGATTTTAAGATTAGGCCGCTCGGGGTTTTGCTCCTACTGATACAATTGACTTATTCTTTGTGTTTTTCAGTACAATCTTTTAAGATTATACTATGTAAAGTAATATTCTGTGAAAAGTCGTGTATTCTGATGATAAAATAAAAAATATTTTCGATAAGTTTTCTTTATTTATATTTCCCAAATAAAGCTCATCTATACGCCAGTAAGTCACACTCTCACATTTTTAGCATTGGAAGGCCAGTGTACGGATTTCCAAAGCTTCAGATTTATTGGATGTTTTATCCCTATTTGCAATCTCGAAGTTTTCTCGAGGGACACTGCAAAATAAATAAAACGAAATGCTAAAAATATGAAAAAGAATCGGTATGTTCAGGACGTCAATACAGAGATAATAAGTAAACATGTTTTGAAAACGAACGAAGAATTGTCCACTTTTCAAACAAAATAATAAGAAAATAATGTAGTCAT
The DNA here is from genome assembly GCA_038098605.1 of Gryllus longicercus. NCBI lineage: Eukaryota > Metazoa > Arthropoda > Insecta > Orthoptera > Gryllidae > Gryllus > Gryllus longicercus. Next base: position 5,570,444 of record JAZDUA010000031.1, read on the forward strand.
GTCCCAATCCTGATATCGTGACATACTAACCACAAATCGTATCGTACTTATAAACATCTATGAAAACATGTGAACAGGTAGTGTAATAAGCATAAATAAAATAAGCATTTAACAGCAGTTCCATAAATTTCATTGCAATTTTACACAACTAACATCCCGAATGTTGTCTTTTACAATCTAAGCAAACCTAAAAAACAAAAAACAAAGAAAGACGTATGTTTTCCTCGCAAACCAAAGCATGTGGGATAAACAATACTCGCTATTAGAAAGTTCGATCTTTCACGGGCGGGCGCCATCCCAACAATAGCCCGTGGGGCGCCCACGGCAGGCAGGCGTGGGGTCGCGTGTGGAATTCGCCTTCCACGAGCGACCACGCCCCTCGACCAACGATTGCGCCATCGCTCACGCTGCACTCGGTCGCACGCCCCCCCCCCCCTCCCACGCCCTCTCAATTTGCAAGCGACGCCAAACGCGTTTCGGACGGGTAAACTTTTCAATTTTTCTGTTGCTTTGAATGTTCAATAAATAAAGCGCCAAATTAAAGAGAAAAAAAGTATAGTTTGCCTTTTCAAATCGAATTATAAGTACTTGCTCGTATTATAATTCGAGTGTATTTTTCAATTATTCTTTTGACAAATTGGGTATATTTTTCTCTAGTGAGTATATGTTCTGATTTCTGTGAATTGTGAACGTACTTCCATCTTTACAATGACGTTTTCATTCGTATATGCAAGTCTCTGGGAGATGGAAAAATGTCATTGGCCATTTGCAATCCGAAAGAGACTAGTACGTCATCATGATTACGACATTCGCAGCCTTCCATTTCGAACCGCTCTCTGCCGAGAGAAAGAATCGGTCAACGACCTGCGCATGGAAATGAGATATTCTGAGAGAACTATAAAAAATCGTATCGTTGTTTTCTAGACGTGACAATAGTATGTAATAAATCAAAAATACAAAGTTTGGGATTCTATAATTGGAAATTCTTTGACGAAAGTCACAAGCACATACATTGTGTTTAATGTCGGGACAACAATCTAAAATTGTTATCATCGCTGGACTTTTTTCGGACTCGTAATTTTCTTGCAAATTCCTCTAGAACCTGTTCAACTCCATGTACATGGAAATACTACAAACGACGAAGTCTAGTTCTTTTATTCACATTTGTTCAATGTTCAAACTAACGTAGTATAAGTGGATTTATATTCGCTTAGACTGGCATTAATGAGTAGCAATCATGTAAGAGAGATTGTTTATTTAAATGCTTTGATTAGTGTGCACAATGCTGTAGTAACCGTAATGGTATATCGTTTGTATTTTTCCACCACGTTCTTTGTCACTGCCTCGCGACCAATTCAATACACATTTGTGCACGTTTGCCTTGATTGCAGGTAGTCTAAAAACATTCTTCCGCCCTCGAAAACACGCGATCCTCGAAACGGGACCTTCAGAAAATCGTACTTATTACTGCTATCAGTCTCCGTGGAATTATGGCCGTATCAAATTATAGGTGTAGATTTGCACTCAGCGTATTTACGTATTAATTTGCATACTAAATGTAGAAAGCGCTTTTGCTCACCGCAATTGACCGAGTGGATGCAAATCCGCCAAAGAGCGCTCATTCTCCCGACGAGAGCGCCGGAAAGTCGGGCGGGGCAGCGAACGGAGCGCAAAGGCGCTGCCCGGAAGAGGCGACCGCCCGGAAGCCCAGAACCGGAAGACCGGATGGCGAAAGTATCGGAGCGAGATGAGACAAGCGGAGATGGAAACGACGGCGGGGCTGCTTGAAGTCTCTTAGGCTGTAGAGATAAGCACAAAAGTTTTCGGAAAAGGGCGGTCAAGAGATCGATAGACACATTGCGAGAGAGTCCAGGGAAACGGAAAAGGGATTATTGGGCGGAGGATGAGGGGTGGAGAGGGCAATGAGAAAGTGAAATGGTGTTTCTGAACAAAATGTCAACTTGGACCTATAAGATAAACCGCTTCACCTCTGAGTGTAAGCTTAAAGGGCTCGTAGTTTTCTTTCAAGATATAAGCGATATATAACTTCTTAAGGACTTGCACTTCTTTTCGGAACAAACTGATAAATGATCACTTTAGCCCTTCTACCCATCCACAAAAGGTGAAATTTAACGGAAATCGCATATAAAGAGATGAAAAAGAAATGAAAATGAAGCGAGAAGAAAGTGGCATTTCGCCCTGAGGAAGGTCGTAGAATGGAAGCCGAAATGTCTATGCCTAGGACGCGGCGTCTACCGGAAAGCCAAATAGCAAATGGAGGAGAAAGTGAATAAGATTCTAAAGATGAAGTGTAATAATGCAGCGAAAAGATAGAAATGAGCATAGGACAAGAATCGATGGAACAGAAAGAAGGCAAAGAATAAAACCAGAAAACGAAATGTTGAGTCATAAGAGAACTACGGAGGAAGAAACATACTAGGCTCTTTTGGAAGAAGCATAAGAACGATCGCAGAATCATTCAAGGGTCAACGCCAGCGGGCAGCAGCCTGGAGGTCACTCGCCCGAACCCTTTCCTCCTTCAGAAAAGACCCCCCCCCGGCAGCGCTGTAAAACTCGCATCGGGGGCGGAAGTGTTTAGCGTTTCAGAGCGAAATATCGATAGCCTTTCTGCCCCGCGATCCCACGCACACAACAACGCAGCGGGCGGGCAGCGGCGGCGCGGGGCGGGGCGGGGCGGGGCGGGGACGCGTGCGCGGTCACGCGAACTCATGCAAAGTAGCCCGCGCTCCTTGTGCCCGCCGCCGTCCCCTCGGCCGCACCGCACGCGCCGTCGCCCCCACGCACTGTGGGCCGACAGCACGCAGCGGACGAGCAAACTTTTTATTCCAACTCTGCCCCTGGAAGCTATCAGCTGTTGACAGTTTCATTCATCGGGAGCTTGAGCGTCGCCAGTGACGCTCCCCTTGGTGACTTTAAAGCACCCGGTTTGATAAAACCCTCAACAGCTGATACCTGCCAGGGGCAGAAAAATCGTAGTATACACATCGGCTTGTACATCGGGACTTCCTCTTCAAGGTATCTACCCCAGGAGGGCACCCCCTAACCGAGACAAACTCTTAAGTTCCCGAATGATATTCAGACATGTGTAGTAGTGTAGTGCATGAAGTGTGTGTGTGTGTGTGTGTGTGTGTGTGTGGAAAGTGTACGCGCGCGCGCACAAGGGAAACGGATAGGTCAAGGAAGAGGAAGGCGAGTGTTCCGTTTGTTAAGGTTCTGTTCCCGCATTTGCCTGGTACTGATCGGAGTAACGAAGAAACTATCGATTACAACAGCTGACAGTTACAATCCTCCTCTATTACCCAGCAACCAGCTTTGACGAAGTTGAACTACTGGTTTCGAAAATCCGCAAAAATCGGGAATTGAACCTTGGTCAGAGTCGCTGCAGAGTAAGCGACAATGCAGTTTTTTTTCCTAAGAAATACTAACATTTTCCCAATCATTTCCAAGAAAGCTTCTGAATTTTATGAAGCATTGTACACTAATAATAAAATTGTATCTTTAACAATACCACATATATAAGTGAAAACGAAACAACATAAAATGACTTTTGTTACCTTTTGTCAAATTCTTCGGTTTTATTTTCAAGTAGTGAAACAAGAGGCAGTACAATTACCTCTTTATACATTCATTTAAGTAAATTACTAGTTTTGTACTTTTGACAGTTAATTTTTTTGCATTAAAAGAAAAGCACTTTTTCATTTCTAATTTAATTGTTATACTTGTATTACCATTAAAGAAGCTGAAAAACAGGGACAAACAATTATATCTCCATAGGTTTTATCGATAGTTTTTTTTTGACTACGCGCACATTTTCGTGCCTCGGCCCAGTGTGCGCCGCGGCCGCTGCCATTCGCAATGTAGCCATCAGAGCGAGACGCAGTGGGGAAAACCGGCGCCGGGCAGCAATAAGGAATCGGGGAACCGCCGCTGCCGCCGCCGCCGCCGCGCCGACGGCACGGCAGATGTGTAAAGTAACGGTTGCGATTCCGTTCCGACGTGTGCGGAGGTCGGGAAGTGAAACGGAAATTTCATTGCGAGAGTGCTAATGGAATAATCAGTTAGAACGTTTTATAAATGGTTGTTATCATGACGAACGTCTCTAGTAAGACGAGTCTGGGGAGGAAGATAAATTTTAGTTTCGTTATAAGAGTTCGATTGTAATTGGAGATTATTTCTGCTTTCTCCAATTTGACAAGTGAAATGACTTATGCAAAACAAGTGTTTTCATTAAAAAAGACTTATGTTTCAATAAAATAACTTTTGGTTTCCGATAAAGGTAATGACAATAAATAACATTTTGAACTGAATTACGAAATTAAACCAAATCATTAACAGGAAACTCCACATCCTACACTTATCATTTTCAATTTTGAAGAAAAACGTATTAAAAATCTCTATTTTTACCATTTACAAAGTGTGGCAAATTTCTACAACTATTTTTGTATCCCTAAGCTACCTCAAAATCCCCTTTAACACCGCTGGTGGTGTTGGCGGCGAGAACAATACTGGTCCAAAGCGGCCGAGGCGTCCTCTGCCAACTGAAATCGTGGGTCGTGGGTCGCATCCCAGGAGACCTGCGCTGGAAGGGGCGGCCGCGCGGGACAGAGGGACACGCCGAGGTCCCAGCACGCGCCGCGGCGGACTGCAAGGGGACACCGCAGCCTCCCACGATCCCCTTGGGACATCGGAGCCCCCCTCGCCCCCTCACTCCCCTCTCGTAGCATCGGGCAAGTGGTCAACCTCCGACACTAACAAGGAATCAATGTGAAGAGGTTCGCTGGTATGGAAACATTCGAATAAAAGTACAACGCCAGAAATGTTGCCTGATGTTTTTTCTGATTAATTCTCCGTTCGATATTACTTTTTGATGCGATTCTTTATAGAACCCGAGATCAATATTTGGGTTCGTTCAGATTCGTCTTCAAATTATTACATCTAGACAGTACCTCAAAAACAAATGTGTAAATAAATAATGTGAAACAAATGTATAATGTTGTAAACTTGGTTAATAAAAAAATATTTATTTTGATTTTTTTTCCACTCCCATACAGCATACAGAAAAAATTCTAAAGTCAAGACAAACCTCACAAACTGCCCGCTTAGCAAATTTTAGAAGTACTTTTATTGTAATATTCTGGAAATCCAGAGGCTACGACTGGCAGAAACTAAATAAGAGTTTTAGACGAACTGCGCGTGAATAAAAAATAGGGATGTACCGGATGGAAACGAAATCCAGCAGAAGGGGCTTACGATCCATTAACTAATCCACAACACAGCACATCAGCTTAATCAGCGGCGCGAACCGCTCCCTCCCATGGCTCAGCAAGATCGCCGGTTCGATTCGCGGGCGGACCCCTGATCCTCTCCGCCCCGTCCCTCCCTTTCCCTCCCTCCCCCTCGTGCCCCGAACGCGACCTGATCCCTCGTCCGCCTCCCCTCCCAACCCCAACGCGTTCCGTATCCGCTCTCTCGCTCCAGTGGCCGGCAACAGGGAGGGAGCGGCGGGGAGCGATCTGAGGAGGATGGGAGGAAGGCACACGCGCTGAAGGACAGGGAACGATGGGCAAGGCAAGGGAGAAGAGGACGAATGGAAGTCAAGATAATGAACAGATTAAAACCACTACCAGAGCACGGAGAATAGTTGGTACTCACCGGAAAAAACTGTGGGAATGGCAGAAGGGGCTCTGTTAACGATAGAATGGTGGGATAAAGCTGAAGAAGGGAAGAAAACAGTGTTCCAGTGAACAGGAATGCAAGCGATAGGAAGAAAAGTGTTAGAATAAGATATAGAGTGTAAATCAAATTTTAGGTATCGTACGACGAGCAGTGGGGAGAAAGGCAGCGCAGATCCAGAGGCACTGAAGGGAGAGATTAGGCGGCAGGGAGTTTGTTGTATGCGAGATAAGCGGTGGAAAGTCAGGCAGTGGGGAACAAGAAGTGGGAAACCACGCAATATGAAAACAGTAGAAATGTGTTGCACAGGGAGGCTGTTCGCAGATTGGCAGCAGGGACGCTGGAAGTGGAGAAACACACATCTCGCAAACCGGCGGAGAGGCACGTTATAGGTAGACAGTAAGTGTGGAGGAAGGAAACGGGAAGGAGGTAACGGGGAGACGGGCAACGGTGAAGCAAGTAGCGAGAAAGCAGGCAACGGGAAAGGAGGTAGTGGACAGACAGACGACTTGCAAGCAGACAACGAGGAACTAAGTAGCAGGAAAGAAGAGAAATTATGAACAGGAAACACGAATCAAGCAGAGGGTAAGGAAGGCAACCATACGAGGAGGCAAACATAGAGCCAGCATGGACCGAAGAAGCCGGCACCGAGGAAGCGAGCAGCGAGAAGGCCGAGATCAGCGTGGCAGACGACGCAACAGTTCAACAGCGTGGCATCCGAGGCGGTCTGAAGCCGCATTACCCTGAGTAGCACGGCCGGCGGGGCGCGGCGGGGCGCGGCGGGGCGCGGCGGGGCGGTGTGTCCCCGGTGTTCATATATGCTCCACTCGGCCGTAATGCGATCCCGGTCGCCGCGTGAAGAATTGATGCCGGCCTCGCTCCCGCGCCGCTTCCGCCCGGCAGCGACGGACCCTGCCCGCCTGGCAGCCCGATGGGCACGCCCGCGCCCCCTGCCCGCCGCCAGCGCCGCGCTTCAGGCCGAGTTCCGGCTGCGGCCTCCAAGCGGACGTTCCAACAAATGGAATTCGTCATCTGAACGCGATCGGGGATTTGCTGGATCGCTAATTTTTTTTGTATCGTTCACGACCTACTTTTTGCCTCTTTTTTTTTCAAAAGATGCGAATTACTTTGCAGTTTTCTACATTTTCTGATTGAATACTCGTATATTAACCGGATTGGAGTATCTCGTACACGTAGACTGTAAATTTAGTTAGTTATTTGGTTTTATGCAATGAGCTACTGAGTTTTGATGGGTACTCTAAAGGTGTTAGAGAACAATAAATTCAAGAACGCATATTCGCGAGAACATGGTAATGAAGTTGTTCTGTGGTGCATCTTAGAAGATGAATAAGCAATTCTCATAAATCTTCCCTTCTCAACTAAATTTTTAATTAAGACAGATTCATCTCCTGAAACATCAAACAATATTTATTACTAAAAACATTAGTAGTAAGCACCATTCGTTAATGTACGCTCTCTACATCCGTTGCTTACACCTGCTGGCAGGAGCCGGAACCTCGCCAGCCTACCCCCCTCATGCAATGCGCTAGCGTGAGGTGATCGTCCTCGCTCTGTAACCTGCGCCCGATCGCGCTCCGTCGCGTACGCCGCAAGGCGCGCCTTGGGCGAGTGCGGTATTCGGCGACGTCAGGCCGTGCCGGTCACGTACGCTCGATTAAGGCGCGCTTAATTAGAACGCAGGCGCTCCGGGGCGCTGGCGCCGCGGCGCGTGGCCTTGGGGCGCGTCGGAAAACTAATGACGCTCTGTTGCCAAGTGAATTTGCATCATCGATGGGTTCTAACGCGCCTGCACTTTTTTTGTTCTACATAAAGATAATTCCGATGCTAACTCCTCGTTAAATATTCAGAAATTACCATTGCAAAAGAGTAATTGAAGTGAGTCTTTCTTACGACATGGTCAAACTGTTGCTTTTTGACAGTAAAATTCACACTTAACTAGAATAGATTATATCCATCGTAAGTGTAAATATATGGACATGTCCGCGAATTCTCAATTAAGATGCCACGGTAGCATTATGAACATCAGTAAATATCTGTGCAGTTCAATGGACTTGCGAGAAAGCAGATGTTGCATACCTACTGCAGCATACTCTTTAATATTCCGAGAACTGCACGTTCTGTATTAACGCGTCACGACCATATGGCCTGGAGAAAATAACACTCCGGCTGCATTCGCCATAAAGAACCACACTGCTTCTCCTTAACATCTGGCGCCGCACGGCAAGAGGCGCGCGTCGCGTAGCCACTAGCGACGCGCGACTCCTCCGGCCACAGCCATCTCCCGCCCACATAACACGCGCCCGTCGCCGGGGGACGGCGCATACTCCACGCACTTAGCGGCGAACGCCGACTGCTGGGCGCGGCCGCCGCGCCGCCCGCCCCTCTTATTCATGCGAATCGTAACGACGACACGCCGGAGAGAGAGAGAGTTTCGAGTTTCAAACCACCGCAATTACGCAAAACGGCGCGGTCTTCCCGTGCGCGTGTTCGCAGCCCGTTTGCCCATTAGCAACTGCGCCGGGGCGGGGGTGGTTACGGCTGGCATCGGCTGGCGCGGGGGCGGGGGGTGGCGGCAGGGTCGGAGGCGGGGCAGGGTCTGCAGCGGGAGCAGAGGCGGCGGCTGGGGCAGGTTGGTAGCGCAGCCTACGTATGACTGGCACGGGGGGTGGGTGGAGGCAGCGGTAGCACAGGCAACGACTGGCGCGGGGGCGGGGGTGGGGCGGCGGTGGGAGCCGGGCGAGGTTGTGAGTGCGTTAGCGGGATGGCACATGCGGTGCGTCCGGGCATGAAGGAGATGAGGAGATAAGGAGGGTAGTTTACGGTGAAGACGGGAAGTCGTACGCTGGAGTATAAACTAAAGAGGAGATTAATGAATGAAACTAAAAGAGGTACAAGTACTTGTGGAAAGGTTGGTTGAAGTAGTAGCACACATATATAGACATGCGTGTAAGCAAGTGTTTTGAAAAAGGAAAAAGTAACGAAACGTAGATACTCTGGTAGGCTCATTAACAACGGAAAGAAGGCAAAAAATACAGTGTCGATTAGACGTAACTACAAGAAACAATTAAAATTTAGAATAGACATTAGGCAATATATGATGAAGACATTAAAAAGAAATGATCGAAAGTAATACAATAAATAGAAAAATAAAGAATGAGTTTTAAAATAAGAAGGCAACAGATTGGGGAAATAAGAAGAGAGGAGAAAAAGGAGATTCAAATAGGAGATTCAAAATAAACCGAAAGACAAGAGGGATGAAGGCGAAGAGATGTCGTGAGGATGAATAACCGATAGCTGAGAATACAGGCTCCAAACTCAGCACCATGCGGAAAGGGGGACGAGGAAGCGGAGAGAGGGGAAATCCAGACGGGGTAAGGAAGGGGCAGAGGCAGTGACGGACGCAGCTCTTGCGGCTAGATTTGCATATGACGGAGCGGCGGCGGCGGCGGCCGCGGAGGCTTCCGGGAAGCAATTAAAGGGCCGGGGCCAAAGAGGGCGGCCGCCGCCGCGGAAGCAGGGGAGCGAGGGGTGGACGGGGTGGGCGGGGGCTAGCGTGCACCGCCGACGCCACACGCCCCTGCCACGAAGGTCGTCCGGGAATCGGTCTGGAGTCGACGTCAGGACGCCCACAGTAATTGTACCGGGAATCGTTATTTCGGGCACGTTACGTTTCAATGAAACCATTCTATCGATATTTCGTGACTCCTCACACCTGGATTTGTTTATTTGAGAAGTATTTTAATTGTGTGTGACGCAGAAGAAATGATTTTAAGTAGTTTGTTGCATAATTTACTGACAAATAGTACCTCAAAAAGATCCAAAAACTAATGAAATAGAAACCAAAGCACTTGAAACACAGTATGTATAAAAATTAAACATTTTTGGAGGTAAAACTTGTAACTCCATTTAATATGTAAATTCATTTCCAGCCTCTTAAAGATTTTAAATATTCATTTCTTTACAGAATATGTTTAATAACCAATATTGTATACATGCATCTCTTTTTAAATCAAATTGAATAAGAATGATTGATAGATACATATCCCTATACAGTATTTGTCTAAAACTCGCATGTGCGCAGTTCTGTCACTTGCGGCTAGACCACTTCTACACCAACCGAGACCTATGAAATGCCATTCGAAGCGTCTCGGTCACCTGATGAGGAACTGATAATTTGTTTTCGGATCCGACTACAAGACTCAAAAAAAATTCCAAAGACGTGTCTTTTCGTGTTTTGGTGCTGCGATCTTAGTGATAATGACTGGAATTAAATCAACGTCTGCTAAAGTGATCAACGTAATTGATCATTGATTTAATTCCAGTATCCTAACATATTTTTAGCAAAATAATTTTAGCTTCATAATTTTCTTTCACGATGTTGGTAACACTGATGTTGACATCTTTAAGTGAATAATTGAATTACTAAACAAATCGCGGTGCAGATTGATTTTAATTTAGATTCGAATTAACGTATTTTTAAAAATTAATTTGTGATAATTTAAGAACAGTATTGCATATAATTACATATAAATATAATTTAAGAACAGTATTGAGAAAGAAATGAAGTATGCGAGAAATTCTCAACCCAGGACACAATTTTTAAAACTGTTTACGTCGGCGAAACCACATTTTACTAGTTTATAATATAATATAATGTTGACATAACTACTTTTCACTCGAGAATCAGCCCTGCATAAAACAATTCATCACAAAACCTCAGCTACTGAAAATAGTGAATGGTGTAAGCACAATGCAGTCTACATATTGAATTTTCAGGATAAGCAATTAGATCCAGTTATACCTATCCTGCTATCATACATGAAGCAGCTTATCTTCAAGAATTTGGCATGCAAATGAGCGCTTTGCCTTAACGAAGGTCCCTTTGTGCGAATTTCCATTACCCACGGTTATGGCTATTATATCGAGAGAAAATCCGTATCAGCGTCGTTTAACGCTCTCTTATCGGCATATCTATAATGATTACCTTGGTAAAATGGTAAAAAAGTGCAAAGTGCAATGTGTTCGATTAAATTTGGATAGATATGAACGCAAACCACTGCTTTAATACGAAGAGCTAAAGATAAGAAAAAAATCATTTTTGTTACAAAGTAACAGTTTGAAAAATTTTGAAGGTTATATTATTTGTCGATAAAATGCTAATCACACAACCAGTTCTTAACTAGAGCACAGGAGGAACTTGATTTTTGAAATGTCTTCAAATCAGAACTAGGTAACAGTACCAAGGAATTGGAAAGTCATCGAATGAGTAACCAAAGAAAGAAAGAAAGAAAGAAAGAAAGGAAGGAAGGAAGGAAGGAAGGGAGAAAAAAATAATTAATTAAACGTTTTGTTATTTAGTCTGTTATTTCTCATTTTCCAGAAGTGGTGTAAAAGTCAATTTCTACTAATGAACACTTACTAACTAAAGACATTTATTTTCAGGTTCATTCTCAGGTTTTTTGAAAGTGCCAAGCTTTTCTTCTGACGAAGTGTTACAGTTCAGTGAGCTGCTTTGTTCATAATTTCCGTAGAATAACAAACAACCGTAATGGAAAGCTTCCCTCCGATGCGAGTAAACTTCTACGAAACCTATTACGCCCCCCATCATTCGATCACGTCCATATCTCCGACAGAATCGCCATTCCGGCCAACTTATTCCGTAAAGTAGGGTACGACCTGGAACTGTCCCTCCTGCGGGGGCGTCTTTCCGTTAGAGCGCGTCCCCTTCTGGGCACGAAAGCACGCACGGCATCGACAACGTCACGAAATCGGCGACCACACACGGCGGCGGCGGCGCGGCATACGCAGGTGGCAGTGACAATCACGGCCGCCGCTCTCCCCGCCCGAGGTCCGCGACCCCACTTCCGCGATATCTGCCATCTGCTCGGGAGGTCGCGGGCGGTGATCGTCTTTTTTCGCCGGATCCACGCGTCGATCGCCGCCATTGCGTTGTCGCAGGCGGCGCGGCGCACGGAGAATGCATAACGTATGACGAACTCGATAAACGCGCCGTCGCCGCCGGTCAATGATGTGACACAGAAGCGCGGTAACGAGATGTGACGAACACGGGAGTCACGTACGGGGATGGGTTTTGCACGATCTGAAGTCATAGTCTGCTTAAACATCCTGAGAAGGGTGGAGATAAAATTTTCTCCAGTTGGATGGTATGTTAGGTTGTCCTAACTTAGGACTGTGCGAAAGCCTTATAGACGGCAGTAACATATTACATAAGATGTTATCGAGAAACATGTGACATAGAGAATTTGTGATTTATAACAGAAAACGGTGAATAGAAAGGCGTTTCAGAAAAATTCTGTCGAAATTCAAGGCAGTTATTAATCGCAATAGGACTACAAATATTGCATAGAATAAAGAAAGTGTAAATTTGTATATTCAATTTCAGATGTCAATGACACAGCACAGCACGTCTATTGGAAGGAATAATAAATTCTTCCAAACTTGCATAATATCGTCTGATATTACACGAGAAGCACCTGAAGGTGTGAAAGTCGTTTGCCCAATCGTAAATAGACCGCCATCATGTTCTTAACTGATCTGACGTTTCATTTCAGGCAGTACGCATGATTTCCAATTGATCAAAATTACGGATTGGCTTGAGTCCAACTGCTATTTTCATCGAATATTCCCCGTGACGACACGAGAGACGTTGAAATGCGCGATGCAATTCATCTTAATGGCATGTCAGAGTTCGGATGTGCTATTCTGAGGTGGCATTTCGGTGCCTCTCTACGATGACTAAAACCGATGAACTTTACGGGTTCCGACCTGAGGAGGTTACAGTGACCTACCCGAATCTGAACCTCAAACCCTTGAGAGAGAAAAAAATAAATTACAGAAACTTATTGAGATTTACAAGCATTCCGAAAGGAGCGTTTAATATACTTGAGCACAGAAATCGATGCGAAGATGACCAAATACAATTTGTAAATAGAATCACATGAACATATTTTTTCGTTCAAAACTTACTCAACCTCACATGAATGCACTTACGTCAAAAACAACTTTTCTTTCAATATTTTTCCTATTTTATTTTCTATAAAAAATGCTCCGGGAGCAACGAGTTCCGCAGAAAGTGTGCGGTTAGCGCCCTGTTCACGTCCTCCTTTCGCTTGAATTGGAAACTTCGACCGAGGCATTGTGTGCCTGAGAGGGCCACATATCGTGCTGGGCCGTCGGGCCGTCGCGAGCGTTTCGAGTCAGAAAGCGTAACAATCCCTTTGGAACTAGACGCCGCGACGTGAGTGTACTTGAAATCCTAAGAAGCTGCAGCCAAGAAGCTGGCGCTTTTTCGAACAGAATCTGAGACTTTAATTTTAAATAATTCATGAAATGACACTAATTTACATCACTTTTTTAAAGTATATTATTAAATTGATATATAATTATTCCTTTAGAGTATTAAGTACTTTCACAATCCAGATAATGTCATGTGACAAAATTTTAGTGTAAAAAGTAGAGGCATTATATTGTATCATTGTATTAATATAATTGTATTATTACGTGTGATTCCCCATTTTGAGTGCGTATGCGCGATTTTTTCCTGATACATTCATTAATCGTTGAATATATGCAAACATGTCAAAATGAAACCAACAACTCATAAAGATCAAAATGCTTAAGGTTTAAAGTCTATGTATATCATTCCTTTTTTGTTGGGTTTGACCATAGACATGCAAGGAATCAAATGTGCTACAGAAAATCCAAAAGTCTTGCGAAATTCTATTAATATATGAGTTTACGCCGACAGTACATCTGCATTTGAATAGCTCGTGGCCCGCGTCCTTTCTTCACGCAAATTCCATTATGAAAATCTACATATGCAGGAGCAGGAAACAGCAAGGCGCGGCCCGACAGGCGAGTCCGTTCTTAGCCTGAACGGCGCCCAGGAGCTGCGCAGTGGTTCCCGAAGGCGCCTCCGCCATGGAACGTGCGCATTAGCGCCAGGAAGCTCTCGGAGGCGCGGCACGCAGATGGCCCCCACCAACGACGCCGCTCGCAGCGACCTCTGCGGCGCCCGCGGCCGTCACGACAACGACGCTCCGACAGCACCGGCGCGGCGCCGGGACGCGTTCGCTCTTGCCGCCCCCAACGGAGACCCCAGGAGGCACAGGGCGCGCCAAGAGTGGGTGTTTACACACACACAAACAAGACTATGGAAATTAAGGAGAAATGGGGAACTCTACCACAACGTATAAAAATATACCAGAAACTATACAGAAAAAGAAAATAGATTTTATTTGCGGGACATCATCTATTATATCTATAAAATCATCTAAAAGTAATGATAAAACACTGAATTGACAAAAATATCTTCTTGTCTTGAAGATGTATGGGAAAATAAATTATTAATATATACACAAAAAAGGTTTTAAACCACTCATCCTGTGAGAAGAGAAAAGAAAGATCCGGGGAAAGAAAGTAAGAAGCAGTGAAGGAGGATTGGAAACAAGAACAGAAAACTGTCGTGAAAATTTCTGACAGATCTTGACTTTTGCTCTCCCGTTAGGTATTTTAAAAATTGACTTAAATACATAGACTGCAGGAACAGTTCACCGGAAAACATATTTAGGATCAATTTCCAAGAAGTATTGCAATAATATCTACATTTAGAACTCAGTACATGAAAATGAACTCAGTACAAGGCCTTCGCCCTACCCATTCCATTGTATAGGCAAATTTCGTGTACGTTGTTAACTAATCAATGAATGATTTTAAAATATTCAATGTCGTTTTAGCATTTTACATTAACTCTGACATACGTTCTTCTGAAAGACGAGTGTTTTCAATTGGGTATATTTTTAACATCCCAGACTTAAATCACATTTAAGCAAAGTTCATTTTATTTAAATTTTTTTCCCATTTTTATAAACTACCGAATAACGTGAGCAACGAAAACTATCAAACACAAAATCTAATTATGTTCAAAATCACAGAAATTATACATTAGTCGAACATGTTAGATTATAGTTCTAGAACAATAAATCAAAGAATATATCATGTGTTATTCTAACCACATGTACATTTACAATATAAAAATTAAAGCAACAATTTACTTGCAAGCGTTCGAGTAAAGTTCATATTTGTGTATTTTCCTCTTCTTTTATCTACGTTCTTTCCCTAGAAGCATTGCATTTCCGTGCGGGAAAAACACACTTCTTCGAAATGATTCAACGAAGGTTTGTAGAAGTCATGCATACAATTTCATTAGAATTGACCTCTAATTCTATGGCTACATCGTTCAGCGAATAAATAAACTGAGAGTTCAACGCACAGCCTTTGCGATACCAAACAAATTTGATTCTTTATTTATATTTTGAAGGGCAAAAACAGTTGTATAAACGAAAAAAATAAAGAAAGATAACAAGAAAAGCAAAGGTAGAAGTTAGAAGAAAGAATAAATAAAAATCTGCCATCCGACATTCAAGTGTTTACTTTATCATCAAACATACATAACAATCAATACTGGAGTCTATTTATCTTATGAACGTAGTACACATCCATTTCAGAGATATGTATATGCTCGACCCGTAGAAACATTTCACAAGAACGGGCATGGGGCGGTAGGCGGCCGGTGGGTGGGAATTCAGCTGAGATGTGGAAAGCGGAAGCGCTGAGAACAGAGCCAGAGGCAAAGTGAACAGCAAAGTGCCGAATACGAAGAGCAGAATATTTTGAAGTTGGAGAATAAATGAGGGCGGATGGCGGCGAGGAGGCGGGGAAGGTGGTAGATCGTGCACGGGAAACGGTGAAATGAAAGGCTGAAGAGATGGCGAATTTATCATATCAGGGAGAGCGGGTGGCGCGAGGGTGGAGGCGGGTGGGCGAGAAGTGCGAAATGGTTGGTCAAGTAGGGCAGGAGCTTTGAAGATGTGGAGGTTGGCTAGGAACAGGGGAGGCTAATACTTAAAGCTAGTAGTGGCAGCGAGGGCAAAACGTATGACGAGTGCGGCGAAGACGAAAGAGTTTGGCGAAAGCGGAGAGTATGGCGAAGGCAGCGAGGGCGACAGCGGAGAGTATAGCGAGGGCGGTGAGGGCGTGGCGGCGGAGAGGGAGGAGAGTATGGCGAGGGCGGCGCGGCAGGTGAAGTAGGGCCAGCAGGAGCGAACAGGGATGGCAGGGGCGACGTTTCTGCATGCTGGGCGTGGGCGCTGCGGGCCGAGACACTGTGGGGAGCGGTGAGGGGCGGGCGGGGTCGATGCCCCCCCCCCCCCGGGCGGGTCGATTGAAACTGCCGCTTCGAGTTTCGTCTTCCGACGTCATTTTGCCGCTCACTTCATTATCGACATCCTCCACGCGCCGGATCGAAGCGCTGATGCCGCCGGGGGCGGGCGGGTACAAGATCCAATCGAGGGCCGCACAAAGGGCAGAATCGAAAGCGAACAACAATCGGAAAACGAAAAGGGGTTTCTTCTTACTAATAAATTCATTTATTTTTTTCGCGAAAGGGGATTCTGCGAAATCTAAGAAGTTGGTTACCTAAGAAAGATCCCCTCATCCCTTGGAGTGAAGTGACAGAAAAAGCTGGCGGAGTATTTTCGCAAGTATTGAAAAGAAAATTGAAGAGAGGCAAAAAAGAGAAGAAATTCAGTATTGTTCTTGAGAGATTTGAAGGAACGGTTATAATGACAGTAGATCAATATATTGTATTTTCAGAATTAGACCATATACCCCATTATGCATTGTTCTGTAGAATTACTCTAACTGCGAATGTGGGATCATTGGTCAATTATACGAATTTAGGACAGAATGTATCATGTAAGAATACAAATGTTATGAATGATGACCTTCGAGTTCGCTTCTCAGAACATGCCCTTGTGATATTTAACGAAGGGGAAACAATGGCATATTTTCTTGCATGAAGATTATAGGACAGTATTGCACGTGGATCGAAGAGGTGAATTAACGCCAATTACTAAAGAGTTCAAGGAGTCCTCATTATCATATTTCTGCAACATCTACACACACACAATAGCGACTAACAGGGCATACCATTAATAGCAATTTGCTAAAATATGATGATAATACCTGATATGAATTCAAACATTCTGCTTCTACGAAACATGTTCATACCCTCTTCTAAGAAAGAACACAAACAAGAAAACAAGAAAAAAGCGACAATTATCAACGTGTTACGTTCTTAAACTAGTGACAAAACTAACGATTTTAAGTTGTATCATTTATAAATTTAATAAATTAAATAAACAAATCAATCTGGGTTGGTTTATGATATTCGTGCAACCAAGAAAGTTTCCATCACAAATCATATATTTTCGATTGTATAGAATTCTGATCAATAAAACTGAAGTATTTAGTAAGTATTTATTGTTAATCATTATTGCTTATTTTCTTAACAGACCAACAAAATATATACTAGTATTTAGAATAGAAATAATAACTAATCGACAACTGAAAGGTAATAATAATTATTCATTAACATGGTCAAGAAATATATTTTAACGGTTTTTGAACATTTATATAAAGAGTACACAAGTTTTCAAAGAAGTTACAGTATTTCCTCGTTTATGAAACAACTACGAGAAAGAAAACACTATTTTATCATCATCTAAATTGTAATGAGGGGCAATTAATTAACTTTTCACACGGATTAATAGAAATAAAAATATCATTTATCTTTTAGCAGTATAAAACCATTAGGACATCTCTACAGACGAACGTAAATATTCAATAGTCAACATCACAATCTAACTGTGTGAAGTCCAACGATAAAATTAAAGCGCCTATGCCTCGTAATAAAGATAAGGCCAACCCCCAGCCGGCCACAAGCCCGGTGCACCAGCGCGCGCCTACGAGCGCAGCGCCGAGCCCTGCGGAGCCCCTGGCGAGCGGCGCCGGTGCGTCTGGCGGGCGCGCTACGCGGAATCGGGCTGCGAGGCGGCGGCGGGCGATTCCGGCGAAGCGGGGCGCTGGCGTGCGCCCTCCGACGCCTCCGCCCCGCTCCCGCCCCCGCCCGCGCCCCCTGCGCTCGCCCTGCCGCCGCCCGGCGCCGCGCACGATGGGCCCCAATGGGGCACCGAGCGCGCTTAACGAAAATAACGAAGTAATAATAAAATATAAAAATTCATTGATGTGAATATACATAAAAACTGATAACGGAGGCAACAGGTGCGAAAATTAACAAGAATTTTGATTTATAAAAAAATAAAATAAAATGTAAATTATAACTATATATATATATATATATATATATATATATATATATGCAATTTAAATAATTAGATAATACGAATTTTCATTTACCATTATTGGTAGAAGAGATTATTAAATTATGTCAGCATGAAGTTATAAAGAGGGATGAATACTTCAGCACTATTTGCGCCTTGCATATGTGCACGGTGCAAATAGTGACAAGTGTGATATTTGGGAATCATTTACCAAGTAAATATTGAATTTATGTAAAAAAAAAAGTAAACCTGTTTTACCCATAAACCTTTTCGGCTCTAGAAAGGCCTACAGCCTAGGTACTCATTTCCAAGAGCAACAGCGTATGTGGTCATTTACAATGGTCTCCTCATGGGTCCATAGGTTCCTTCCCACCTTGTTACCTACCATGATTCTCCATTTCATTAACTGATGTAGCCAACGAACTCTTGGAGGTACTCAATTTGTTCCTGCTATACCTTAAACGCATGGCTAGCGGGTCCGTACCGAATTGGCTAGTCATTGAAGGAATAGTGTGACCGACGACCCCGTCTAGTAAGCGCCATTTCAGGGACCGCATAGCGTAAAATCTTCCGGTACCAGCCCCAAACTTACCGGCGGAGACACTGGCAATTCGGAAATGATGCAGTCCAGATGCGACGTACATATCACAAACACCATGCTTGTACGCCTCAGGACAGGTCAAGAAAGATGGAATGGGGTTAGAAACGCGAAGCATTTTGGATAGCTCGTCATGCAACAAGGGATGGTCCTATCCATGTTCAAGCGGGATTCGAATCCGCGATGTGTCTGTCAGAGATAGCCACCACGCCATCGTTTTAGCAATCTGGACGATCTGTTGAAAGTGAATGAATGAGTAAATGAATAAATAAATTACCTTTATCTCATTCACTAAAGGCATAGAGAAGGAGAGCCTAGATGCTCGCGTGGTAAACAGTTCGGCGCGAGCGTGATGCAAAATAATACAAAAATAGACTCTTTGACAAAATCGATATTTTTGCGTTATTTTTTATGAGTTATTTACCTTTTTCTATGCTGATAGATTTCGACGAAATGCCAGCAAACTAAACGCCGTCCGCTGGCACTGTGTGTCATTTGGGCCCAGCGCGCGAAGGTCGCTGGGTCACTCTGCCAAGGCAGCCGGTTCAGCGGCCCCTGCGGCGAGAGGGCCGCGCGACCGCCTCCGCCTCCGCGCCCGCCCCGCGCGCTGGCGCCCCGCCAGCCTCGGGACCAGCGACACTCTGCTCTTGCGCACGCGGCGCTTTGGAGGACAAGACGTGTAATGGACGCCTCACAGACACATCATCTCGTCAAAAAAAGTTCCATTGTCTTACACACACGTAATTTGCTCTTTGTCAGTGAGGAATTAAATGAAGACACAATTTTTGGTAAAAAATCAGTAAGAGCTCTTAAAACGTATCGCTCCTTTCAGACAGAAATCATTTTGCAATTTCGTATTTTCTCTTCAAGTAGTTCATAAAGACTTTTAACAATTTTACGGCCATCTCTACATTTTGGCGGTAAGTCCTCTGTTTTACCTAACAAATCTCGTATTCTCGTTTCCAATTCTGTGGTCAATACTCTACCTTTCTGGATATTTTCTTTAATAAAGCACAATAGTAATATCGTAAAGTAATTCCATATATTAATATTAATGTACGGCTTAATTTTAACAAGTATTGTATACTCGAATTGAAAAACGAGAAAACAAGTTTGTCTGAAAATCAGAATACAAATATATTCAAATATATTCTTAATCTATTTAGGTATTTTTACTACCTAATATATAATTTCGCTCCACGCCATGAATATATTAATACAAATAAATAAAGTAACATTCTCGAGCATCAAGGACGCCCGTCCACCCACATTCGCAGCCCCACCACCCCTAACCAGGCTCAACCTCCCCTTTCCTCCACTGCTGCGCTTTGGCGGACGGGGCTTGGCGGGGCGGGGCGTGTCGGGCGGGGCGTGTCGGGGCGGGGCGTGTCGGGCGGGACGTGTCGGGCGGGGCGTGTCGGGCGGGGCGTGTCGGGCGGGGCGTGTCGGGCAGGGCGTGTCGGGCGGGGCGTGTCGGGCGGGGCGTGTCGGGCGGGGCGTGTCGGGCGGGGCGTGTCGGGCGGGGCGTGTCGGGCGGGGCGTGTCGGGCGGGGCGTGTCGGGCGGGGCGTGTCGGGCGGGGCGTGTCGGGCGGGGCGTGTCGGGGCGTGGGCGATGGACGAAGGGCGGTCGATGACGTGGGGGATGTGGGGCGCCCTCCAGGAAGGCCGTGCGGCCCTGACACCCTTTCGGAAATGCGCTCGGAAATAGGAGGACGGAAATCGCGCGCACGCCCCAGACACGCGGACAAGTGCAGGCGACGACGCGCACAGTGGGCCGCGGCGAAGCAAAAGGGCCATCGACTGTCAGAGGACTTTGCCATTAAGCAAGCTGCCAATGCCAAGCACGCATTTCGGTAAAGATATAAAAAATGCGAAATATAGAAAAAAAGCAGAAAAAAATATTTTCTGGTTTTTAGCTGAATTTTATAAAATTCCTTGTTAATTTCAGTATATATTTACGTTTCAATATTTCTTTACATTACTAAAATTTAAATGTCATTTTTACCTTTGATGTCAGGTAAATGATGATCTTTGATGATATTTTATGATAGATAAATGCATTTACCGTTGGATTAATATAAGTACAGATCTGACAGAGAACTCCAGTTGATGATTTCACCTTTTTTTCATATGTATCGCATAACACAGAGGGGGATATCAATTCAACACACAGGGGCATGATATTAGATTGTATTAATGAAATAATGACATTACTAATATAATTAGGTATTAGTCCATTTGTTTTTTACGCAGCAATCCTATGGTACACAAGACATACGTTGGGTTACAACAGTCAAAAATCTTGTTTTTTCCTAAATACAGAATGGTTTCCGTTTCAATTTTACTAATACTTCACCCCTACAATCGAGCGTTTTCAGACAACCGTCTTTCCCTCCGTCTCGTGCCAGGTCCAGTGTGCAACGCCGAGGTGTGGGTGGCGTGGGCGGGGGGTGGGGCGGGAGGCGTCACAAGGGGGGAAGGAAGGGGAGGGGAGGGGGTTGGGCGATCGCGTGCCCGGGGGGCGCGGCCACCCGGACCCGGGGCAAGCGCTGTCAACCGACAACACGAGCGCGGCGCCCGCGAGCTGCGGCGGGTCAATGGAACAGCGTGCGGCCGTCTTGCGCGGATGTGGGTCGAGTGCATTTTGCTCTCGCTCTGGGACACCTCACAGCAATTGCGGATACTCAACCTCTTTTCCCGCCTCATCCCTTTTTAGAGGACGTAATATTACACATAATATAATTCTCCAAGGCTTCATTCACGTTAGTAGATGGATTACGTAGTACTCTCGTGATTGTCTTACAGATCGGAATTAATTACATTAATAAATTGACAGAAAGGGAATAATGGTATTAAACCTACGGAAAGTTGTGTCTTACATTATAAGTACTTTTTCCAGCTTCGATTAAAAATAATTCTTATAAATAATACTTAAAATAAATCTTATAATTAGTTGGCCTTGTTCACGATCATAGCATTTTCATTCCTTCAGGAATTATTTATACATGATTCAAACTTAAACACAACCTTTTTCGAAAATATTTTAAAGGGCAGGCTTCTCAGCCGCTAGTGAAACAAAATCGATTTTGCATAATTAATTGGAGGCCTCCAATGAGGATTTCAATTCATTTATTAGCGCGGCAGGGCTGCTCCCAATTTGTCTGTCTCCCATAAATCAGCGCGAGCGAGGCCCTCCGCGCCGCAGCCGCCCGCAGCGCGAGGAACGCGGCGCGCATTTCGCCGGCCGTCTCTCAGCCAATTTCGGGCGGAAATGCACTGTGTACGTGCGGAGCTCGCCGCCCCGCGCCGGCCGGCCGGCCGGCCGGCCGCACGGTCCGTCCGCTTTAAGGCGCCCGATTCGCCGGGCAGCGGCCGGGAGCGGGGCGGGGCAGGAGGAGAGATCGCAGCGGGGCGGGAGGCGGGCGGCAGCAGGGAGGGGCGGAGTAGGCGGGGATTCACGGGCGGGTCAGGAAAGGGTACGTATCATGGCAGGACGGGGGTGAAGTAGTTTGGACTAACGTCACAGGACGGGACGGGATAGGGCGGGAAGGGAATGTACCGATGCGGGACGGGGCGAGGCGGGCGTGATGGACGGGTAGTGCGAGGAGGACTAGGAGGGTAGACAGGGTGGGGCGCGACGGGGCGGAACGGAGAGGAGCGAGTGGGACGGTGCGGGGTGGGAAACACGGGAGGGCGAGAGATCCCGAGGTGCGAGACGGGGAGAAGGGGCGGGACAGAGCGGGAAGGGGGCGGACAGCGGTCGGATCCCCGGCGGTTTGGCAGCCGCCTCGAGACGTGGTTGGCGTTCGTGATGCCAACCGCCCACGCTGCAGCCTTCCACGTTCCCCTTCTAGGCTGCCCTTGCCACCAGGCTACCCTTCTGTCAGAGCTGGCAACTTTGCCATATCGATAAACCGAGCAGTAGACATGTGGTATTCATACGGCGGCATAGGCACTGATCTTATATTTCGCACCCACACCGCATCGTAGGTTTCTCACGTACTCCTATAAATCCCAATGCTTCAATATAACGTCATCAAGACAAAACAAAATTAAAGATGGTTTTATAGTAAGAAAAGTGCTCAGAATTTTGAATCCAAATGTTAACTTTAGGCAACTTCTGAGATCAAATTCTATAACCAACAGATAAAGCTCCTGCATTTGGCAAAGTGCAAAATTAATTACTCAAACAAAACGAAGAATCATTCTCTACGGTCAAGTATCCACTCTTTTATCTGATCTAAGCATATCTTCTCTAATGAAACCACAAACCACTCTCTATTTTGTGACCGCTCCGTGTATAAGACATTTTGGCAGTTCTAAGAACTGAACCCCAGATTTATTTTACGCAGTGCAGTGATCTCGTGAATTATGATTTTTATGAAGCATGTAATCAACACTTAGAATGCAATACCTGACTAAATTACCTGGTACTGAACTCGGAAATTAGACGGTAGATGGAAAAGAGCAATGACTGATGTCAAAGGCTCCTAAGTGCATGTAAAAATTCTGAAGTTGATCAAGAAGAACGAGTATTTATAATTGAAGTAACAATTGAACCATAAACATATACATGTTAACATACCTGAAATATGTTTTGGTTTGTCACTAATACAAAACGTATCCACAATCACTTCTAAAACTATATTTCTATACTTTTCGTTAGTACGTTCCGTTTTGTAGCAACGTTCGTTCTATATTTTGTGGTTAATTTACTTGAGCCTTCTCCATGTAAAATAAGTGAAATTACTAATGAAACCAATCTAAAACTTTTGGTTTCTCGAGCAACAATAATCAATTAGAATTCCTCGATCGGAATGAAAGGATTGAACAGTAAATTTTCTCCAGCTTCTCCGAAGCTCTGAAATCATTTTCTAAACATACTAAGAGAATTTTCAGAGATAAGAGATCTGTCTCCCTTATACCAGCTCAAAAGCTTTGTTATGTAACGCAAGAAGCGTCGGTTTCATCCAACAGGAGGTTCGTCGCTTAGGAAGAACACTGCTCTAATAACACCAACATCTCTCAGGCAAACGGTCTAAATCGACAATCCTTGTCTTGTCACTGACTCATAACACCTGCCATGAGAACATGAATTTCCAAAGGCTGAGCGTCGGGCGGAGGCCTGCAGACTGTCGATGGCGTGGGCGCGACGGTGCGCAGGCGGAGAGGGGCGTGGGGGGATGATGAGCGTCGTGGAGGGGAAAGACGGGAGGGGACGGTGCGGACTGGCGGAAAGGCAGAGCGAAAGGGGCGGAAGGGGCGGAAGGGGACGTGCTGGCGAGTGAATTCGGGGTTGAATTGAGGGGTGTGGGTTAGGTGGGTGTTTAGGTGGGTTGGTTTGTTGGTTGTTTGGCTGGTTGGCTGGCTGGGTGAGTGGGTGGGTGGGTGGGTGGGTGGGTGGGCGGGCGGGCGGGTGGGTGGGTGGATGGGTGGGCGGGCGGTCAGGCGCGACGGGCGAATAGGCAAGTGGGTGGGTGGAGCGGGCAGGGCGAGGTGAGATGGGTGGTCGGCTGGGGTGAGGTGAGCTGGGTGAGGTGGGGCGAGGTGGGCGTGCCGGCGGGCGAGTGGGCAGGTGGGTGGGGAGAGATGGGCGGCGCGGGGCGCAGCGGGGTGAGGCATCGAAGCAGCCGCCCTCGCGCGGAACGCGGCCCAAGACGGCGCGGCGTCCAGGCGCTCGCCTCGCGCGCGCGATTACTCAGGGAGATGAATGGAGCGGCAGGCAGCGCGAGGCAGCGCCCGGCGCATCATCAGCCTCGTTAGGCGACTGCGAGGGAACGCCTCGCCCAGGCGCGCCCCGCCTACCCACACCCCGCGCCCGTCCTGTCCCGCTCCGGCTCGTCTCATCCTATCATATCTTATCCTATACAGGTCCGTCCCGTTGCGCACTCCCGTCCGGGCAGTTACCCGCTGTCGCGGACAATCGCCCTTCCCGCCCCGTCCCGCCGCAGTACTCAGCGCCCCCACCCATCTAGTTTTGTCTCAATACCACACTACCGTGCCGTGTGCCTCTCGGCACTACCCTGGTTCGAAACGTCACACTCTGTGCCATGCATGTCATGCATTCCCGTCTGACTTTGTCCTTCCCCCTTCCTGCTATTCTCCGCATGCTCGGCACCATTTATCCCAGCACTGTTCAGTACTGCCCTGCACTGCCCTGCCCTGCGCTGCCACTCTGCACTAGTCTAACCCTACACTGCACAACCCTACATTACGACACGGTGTGCCATACTGTCACCCGTCTCGCTTGAATATCCCTGCGAGAGTTTGCTTCTGCTGCCTACGTCATCATTAATTCATTCATTCAGCTGTATTTGACATTTAAATTTGATAGACATTCCCGTGTTGACTTGCTTAGGAGTTACCCAAAAAGAAGTCTACCCTCTCTATCAGTATCTGTGAAGTTCAAATACCTTGGGGCTGTCACTCGTTACATGTATATAATCTCAACACTACATAATACTAAATAGAATATTATCTCCAGTTTTACCCTCATCAACCCTCATAATGACGACTAAACCTATTCAATCCTTCTATTAAAAATATAAATATCCTGTTAACACGATTTGTAACTGTAATGTTATTATTGTATTATCTCATTATGTTCGGTTGCTGTAACGTCGATTCCGAACGTCGTCTCTACCATCACTATTTCTCTCGGCTATTTTCAAATTATCCAACTCTTGTTTGGAACTCTTGTTTTGGTTTCTCAAATATCAATTATCCTACTCTTATTAGGTAACCACACGTCAGTTTCGAAATTAGGAGAACGATTTCTGAAGAAGTAAGTCCTATTTACACTATCATTCAATTTTCAAATTATCTGACGTACGATATCTTATTTTCTCGACTCATGACATTTCTGCTTTCATACTCCTCCTTTTCATCCGTCCTTCACCTATCGACCCTTCGTCCTACATCTCCGTGCATTCCATTCAGTATTCACACTGCTTTCTTTTCAGCCCCTCCTCGCCCCCACACGCCCCACATCGCCACCACCTGCCACTCCCTGGAACCTTTCGCAAAAGCCAGGAGACGCCCAGCTTTACAAATTGCTCCTCCGACGTTTGCAGAATATAGTGCTTAATGCATTTCTCATGTACGGTAACGCACTGTAATTAGGTGACTGGCATGCCACGAGGATACAAAGCAGACGTGGCTGGGATCTGCATGCGCTTTGGATAATGGGACTCACAAAGCATAATGCCGGATTGCCAATAACAACAAATCATTGTCGCCGTAGTTTCTCTGAAAGTATTTAGATGTTGGTGAGTAGAAGGGTTAACAATAGAAAGGAGTAACAGTACCCGACAACGTATGTGATCTTATGCGTATCAAATGTAAATTATTGAATAAAATGCCAAAGCTTTTCTGACACACTGTACTACAACGCAGGAAAACTTCAATGCGATGTCAGTTCTTGTTATGAGATATGAAAATTACCATCCATTGGACAGATACAATATGTTCAACAAATCTACATCAATCCCTCAATACGAATGAAAATGATACATGACTACAGAAAAGAATGGGATGCGATCGGATACATAGAACGTAATTTCACCCCGTGTTTCACTGAAACACACATGATATATTCGGTTAATGAAAAGGTGCAGTGTTCGAAATTATTTCAACGAATGTCACTCTCCATGCACGCAATATTTTGCGTACATACATATCGAAAAATGACCTGTTTGTCAGTATCCGAATACATCCGCATAAAGCGATCCGGTACAGTAACGCTATTCGTGTCAGATTAATTAACGAGGAGATTTCACGCACGCGACTATGGCATTTAAACCATAAAACCGCAAACTGAAGCAAAAAATCCACACGTTTCCAATATTCACGGTAATTCTATCAGTCACAACACAAAGGGACTACATCTCCTCCTAATGCTGACAGACGGAAAAGCAGGTCTGGAACAGATTTTTAATGTTTAGGGAACAAAGTTGGTGTGTCGTTTGCCTCTGATAAAAACACACTGTTTTGTCCTTTATAAACCATTAATCTTTAGGTACCTATAGAACAATGCTCTGAAAGCTGTTATACAATATCTCGACCAGGGTTGCCAAAATGTGTGACAAAAATTAATAGTAGTGTTTGTCGTTGAATGTTCCTGAATAATGTTTTAATCCTCCTAAATATTAATTTACTTCATAAAATTTAATGATAATCGAAAATAAGTTTTGGTGAATAATCCAAATCCAGTAGTTCGAAGATTTTAATTCTTCAGAACTAGAGGGAGAAAACTGAAATTTGGCATTTCAATTTTATACTAATATTATGCCTGACAAGGAGTCTAATGACATATTAGTAGGCAAGTAATAATAAATAATTTCGTGTATATACAGTAAATACCAGTATTATGATATTCTATAGTGCTTAGAAAGCAAATTGAGATACTTTCTTAAATAATATGTTTCGTCATTCTATATTTCTTTAAAGAGGGCAATCAAAGTAAAAGGGAAAATTCAAATTACTCACTGAATATTATTTGGATAATACACAAACCTACGGCATCATTGATCTTCTTCTACGAATTTGGGAGGATACTGATGATAGCCCTTTTTGCAAACTATCAATGAAACATCGGTTAATCCAAAGGAAAGTATACAACGCAACAAATAAATAACCTAAGCCTAAGTATCAATGTTTGGATACCCTTTTTTCTTTCTAAAAAAAATAATTCTTTAAACAGAAGATATTTCTTAATAAATTTTGTGGAGGTACAACAACCCATATTTTATCGCATTATTTGTAACTTTTGCAATTTTCAAAAACTCACCGAGTTCAACGAAAATGAAACTTGGGCCATTTTAAACGTACTTTACTGTACCCGAATAAAAATTCAAATGAAAATTTTGGAACAGTTTTTCAGAAAATTCTTGATTTTTAAAATTGCCTTTATTTCGTGCAAATAATGCGAAAAAGTACTCATTTTTTGAACAAATTCTACATGACCCCATCTTAAGAATTAATTTTGAAGGAAATATTTTATTTAGAAAAATATGTGTGTTTTCAATATTGTAGGAAGACACCGAAAACAAATTAAACTTTTGCAATTTTCGAAAATTGTCTTTTTGCCAGACGTTTTGCCGTAAACCAATAGTCAATACGTTATATGAAATTGACATACAGTTGACACTTAACATGGTAACTAAGTAATTTCTGGGCATAATTGGATCCCCTGGGTTCCCTAGACTTCTCTAGTCACCTTCGTTTTCTGCACTTACTAGCAGCAATGCCAAATTGTTCCAACGTAATTTACAATTAGGTGTAGAGCTTAATAGAGCTTCTGAGAGCAATGAACGAGATAGTAGATCACCTCGAGACGACATCCCGAACGTTCAAGAATTATCCACTTTTAGGATATCAGAAACCAATAAGACATGTTTTTCTGTGAAAAAAATCGCAGTTTTTTGCTGTAGAATTACAATACTTTCTCTACATGATGTAAGTAGTATGGTATGAAGTATAAATACATCTTATCTAATCTTATTTGAATTCACCAACAAAATGTTTATCCGACCAAGAAACCTCTAATAGGCGAAAAAAACAACAACAAAAACGCAAACAAGTCGACCACAAAGAAAAAAGAAAAAAAAGAAAGAAAAAAATCGCGTCGTCGCCGCCACAAGGCGACGGAGTGACGTCGCGACGGCGGCGGAGACAGCGGGGGTGGCGCGGCGCCGCAGGAGCGAACGCAGCGCGGCGCGCGGGCGCGGGCGGCGGCTCCCCTCGCAAGGCAAACACGGGCGCGCCCGCGGAATCCCTTGTCATCCGCGCGCGCCGCAGCTACAGCCCGCATCCCGTATGCGGCTCGCCCGCGCGCCCACCACCCACCCGCGAGGCGCTTATCCAGCCCCGCCTCCGCCCCCGCCCCCGCCCCGACGCGACGTGCGTGAGTGACGGGCGTACGGGCGCGCAGACAATCGCCCCCGCCAAGAATTCTTAATTACTGCACAGACTCAATTACGCCGTGGTATTTATCCGGATTCGCTGATGACACCGGGGACAATGGAAAGACCGCATGCAGGGGTTTCTGCGGGACCCCCGGGCGACGCCCTCGTGACGGGGGGTGCTGAAGTTGCCGGCGTCCGCGTCGTTATGCAGAAGGGGGAGCTGGTGATGGGGCTGTGGAGGGGGATTCCGAGGTGAGAACGGCGGTGGTGATGAACGAGTTGCCAGCTTTTGTGCTATTCTTGGCGACTGCCGTTTCTCCTACTCTTTCATTCTTTTCACTTCCATCGACCACACTTTCCTGCAATACCCCAAAAAATACGTCCTGATACAACCATCACAACCACTGAGGATGACGTTGCGTCCACGATAAGCATGCGACTACAGTTTAGAGCATTGTAGTCAATGTACAACATAGTGGCACGTATCAGTTGGGTTTGCTCACCTACAACTGATACCATTTCACCTATATACCTGTATCTATTACCCTGACATTACATCTGTCAGTGTCACCCCTTGGACCTAACTTTAGACACCATCGGCGTCACTATACATCGGCAGCCTTCATCACGATGGTGAGTTTGTATCTATAACGATATGCTACCATCAAAATGGATAAGCGAGAAGTACATATTTCAGTAAATATAACTATACATACGTATTAAAAGACTTGCTATACTTAAATGTAAACTTACATACTATTACAAGGGGGAGGAATTCTCGTTAAGGGGTCCTCAGTCAGGATCTAAATCTGCAAATTTAGGAAAACTAGCTAATCCCAGCCATCTTGCTCTCATTGCATCGGCTACTGTCTGCTATATGGTGCTACACACGAGATTCTTTCTTTCTGATACAACCCCAGGGATTGTGCATAGGTGACGGCGCTGAAATGCTACATCTTTAAAACCACAAGTGGACGTCGCAGTCAACCCCATGAATGAACTCAGACCTCACCAACATCATCACATTCGGCGAGCCTGCCCTCACCACCACCGCGTCACCTGGTCACCACGCCGTGTCACCCCTGCAGACCGGCAGCGTCGCGCGTCACCCTCGCGCCGCACCCCCCTCCCCGCCACCGCGGCTTTTTGTGCCGCTTAATCTCATTTCACTTTTTAATTCCCCCTTTGTATCGCTGCCTCGTTTCGCTTTGTCTTCGCGCGGGCGGGAGCCGGCGCCGCCGCCGCCGCACTGGCTGCCTGGGTTGGCTGGCGCCCGCCCGCGGGACGAGTCGATACGGCCGGATAACGACTCCGAAACGGCGCGGCGGTGACGTAGAACTTCGTTACGCGGAATTATACTCCATTTCGCGAGCCGGATTGATTGGCGGGCGCGCGCGCTGCATGCGGAATGCACTGCCGCCGGGTGGCTGGCTGGCTGGCTGGCCTGGGTGCTGGCACACGCCCCGTCGCTGGACAGCTGCTGGGTGCTCTCCCTGCCCCGCCCGCATCCTTTTGCCTCTTGCCGCCGTTTTGTTAACTTTAAACCGAGAATAACGTTCCAAACCACGCTTGGATGATGGGTTAAGAAATATTACGTAGAAGAACGTATTAAGAAACGAATTAAGAAATATAACTCGTAGATATGTTTCAAGGAGGCGTGATTCCAGAATGCAGATTTGGAACGCTATTCCAAATCTAGCTTGTTCAATGGCATAAACCCAGTTTGTAGGAAACGCCCTTAGAGAAGCTAATTTATTTCGTGGCTCAAACCGTTATGAGCTACTAAAATACATACTGTAAACAAGCACACTCAATAGTTTAGTATATTCAGCATTAGTGCATTTAATAGATAACTTATATGTCTTCTATCACTAGACTCAATAACTCCGCAGCGTCATGAATGTCGCGATTCTGGTAGCCTAACATTCACGCAATACTCCGGTTATGACCTCCGAACCTCCAACTCTTATTGGTGCGCACATCGAGTGAACATCGTTGCCACACTTCGATGCCTCTCACATGTATTCTTTATTCTATATCGGATCTTGCTCGTGGTCTTACTCGTGCATTGCCTTAGATTAGAAGGTTTTTTACTGAAGGAATTGTATCAGACACAATCGAATTTTGAGATTTCCAAAATTTTAAAATATAACCATCAAATAACAGGATAATACATTACTTGTATGTTGTAAATTTAAATAACACCTTTTAATAAACATTCTTGGGGTAGGTGTCATTGGTCCAGGAATTCGATGGTCAATGGTCCAGGAATTCGATGGTCAATGGTCCAGGAATTCGAAAATAGAATTAGCTGAAGAAGCCTTAACTCCTACTGAATTAATGTTTTATAGACAACAGTTGTATGTAGTGTAAATATTAACAGAATATTTAATTTGTTAATAGTGTCTAAACGTTTTGGAGCAGCACCCGCTCATTAATACTGTCCTGCACGCCTTTCTACGGAAGTCCTACTGTTTTATCCAAGCATTCGCACCCGACCTTGTCATCCGGGTGTCAGAATTGCAGTGCACTCGTGTGCGGTAAATAACGCGCACGAGTCTTGGAAATATGCTCGAAGTCCCGGTCACAAACAGACTGGAACGAAATCAAAAAATTAGAAAAACATCAAAAAACAAAAACATTTTCTACGAAATCCATTCCTTTCAGATCGGAACAGCAAAGGAATTACTTATTGTCAGTATTATGAGGAACACGGCATGTTTTTACCTTAAAATACGCATTCTGCAATTATCACACAGAGACGTCTTCACATCTTTTCCTCAAATTCTGTATCCGCTATTACGTCTCCCATTTCCTCCCACCCATACGCTCATTTCATATAGCTTCATTTTCTTGCATCTTATTTCTCTCCTGACATACCCACAGACAAGCACACACACGCACACGTACGCCTCAACGAAAATGGCATGAAGCGGCGAAAAAAGCATACAACAAAAACTCCTCTCGGGCGCTTCTCTGAAAACTCGAATAATGAAACGACGCCATGTTGGAACAATCGATTGCCACGTCACATACGTCATCGCTTTTGCTTCTCGCTTGGGGGGATGTCGGGGATGGGTGATCGTTTTTTTCGGAGAGGAAGAGACGTTTTCTTGTTTACGAGAGGTTATTCGGAATGGAGGTCCTCGTTTTGGGGAAAAAGAGTCTATTATACAGAAGGTCTTTCAGATGGAATGTGGAAGTGGTGATCGTAACGACAAAACTCGTAAAACGATGACGGCATTTTCAGTTCTCGCTGATGTCCATTGCTTACCCGAAGTGTCATAGTAAGAACCATTTACGAGACACAAACTGTTCCAATAAACAAAATAACATAGTTTATTGAACATAATTTATATAAATGTGTTTGATATTTGACCGAAGATAATCTTGAATTACCTAAATAAAGTAGGAAAGATGTCACCTTGTAAAGATATTAAAATAGATTTCACCATTTCAGGAACAGTATTAAAAATTACCACGTGAAATAAATGACTGTACTTCGAATGATCAAACGACTTGGTTTGAAAGAAACAAATAAATCACATTACATTATGACTCCGCATTTGACAGACGAATTTCACAATATAATATTCGCGGAGACTCATGTACACTGTCAGAATTCATGAAATACCACCCAGCTCATTCCGCCTCCTTGGTGACATTTGGAAAACTCGAACACGGCAAACAAGTCATACGCAAATGCCGACCACGTCGCCACGCCGCTCAGTGCTACACACGCCCGGGGGCTCGTGAATCAGTGGCTCGTGGCAGGACACAATTGGACGCGTGGAACTCGGGGCCACGGCTCGTTCTCGGCGAAAAGTAACTTTTGTCGGGGAATTATGACGGGGATGAAGGGCCGGAAATGTTATTTTCGCGAACCGGAGTTCGCTGTCGACGATTCCGGCGGAGCGCGAGGCTCGCTGCAAATTGGACATTTCTCGTCGGGCGTTTTAGCTAAATGAACGCGAGGCGGGCGCACGCGCTCCGGCAACGGCGATTTCTGTGATGCCAAAACAACGCTGCGTTCGATACTTTCACGGAAGGAAAAGCCGGCGTATTCCGGCCGAGGCGTTCTCGGAAAATCCGATTTCATTATACGTCGTCGGGACAGTAATGGAACGCTCACTGTCTCCGAATTTAACTTTGTTCCTCCGTCAACCGAAAGAAAGGAATGAAGAGACGAAGTCGGGAAATAGCTCATTCTGGAACTTCAGATAGTATGCGTTTTCTTCTCGGTTTAGTCAACAGATGAACAACTTTACTTAACGATAATATGTTACACTTACACATAAAGAAAACACGTTTATAATTAACGATGTTTGGTATAGTATCGTTAAATACATACACAATGGGCTATGATGTGTGATAACTGCCACATGTTCGAAAAGGAAGAGGAAAAAGTGTTGGAACTAGTAAGTTTACAATTTAAACGCCGACTTTATGACGCGTAAGTAAACAGAAAAAATAAGGTAATAGCTTTTTTTCAAAAATAGTGAAAAATCATTAAAAAAAGTTTAATCTTAATAAAATGAAATTTAAAAATACGCTTTCAATGATTTGAGAATTAAATGGACACTGTTTATAAATACAACTTTTAAAAGGCTGAATTTCGCACTAGAATAGTTTCGTTATCCGCTACCTCAAGTATTAGGCATCACATCTAGATTTCTGTGAATATCTCAAGGCACACGAAAACTTAATAACGTGCCGAAATTAGAAAAAAATAGGCTTGAAACGACGTCTTGACGGCGCTGTTCCGCGGCACGCCGTTCCAGCAACGGGCGTCGATCATGCGCGGCAGAACCTCCGGAGATGTTTGTCGGGCGATGCGGGCGGTAGAGGTGGAATGAGGGGGAGTGTGGTGGGGGAGGGGGGGGGCGACGCGTTCGGCCGTAGATTGGGCGCAGGGCGGAGAACGAGCGGCGGTTGCGTGATTCCCTTGAATCAGACTTCGTGCCAGGGAGCTCAATGGCGGGGCGCCGTCGGGACGGCGGAGGGCTGGGGGCGGCCATGCCGTGGGCGCTAAGAAGCACACAAGGGCTAAAGGGGGACGCAAGAGGAGAGTAGATGAACGACGTACGACCACAGCCTGACGAAGTCGTCAACTTAGGAGGATGGCCGTCGACTGATGTAAAGGAAGGAGAAAGTGAAAAGGAGGATCATTGGTGTCAGAGTAAGTAGTACATATCAGACACGAGAGTGGGGTAGTGTGGAGACAAAATGGAGTGTAGGAGAACCGAAAAATTACTATTGAATAAATATGTCACAAGGCAGAGCAAGTGGGCCATTAGAAGCTAAAAAATGTTTCTGCATGGATTAAAGAATATGTAAATAATCTTCTAGAAAATTTATAAAATATACGAATTTTTTTATACGTATGTATTATTTTCATACGCATATGTAACAAAACTAGGAATGGTTTCTATTCTATTGAAATGTTGTACAGTCGAAGATAACAACGTTAAAGAGAATTTCTACAATGGCGAGAAATAAGAGCACGAATACATTTTTAACTTATTAAAAGAATAATTTAAAATACTTGCCCACATGTATGTTCTTTTTTATAACACAAATATTATATGAAGACGTACTGTTACATGAGGCTTACGCATCACAGATTGGATCTGCGACGCAGCAAAAAGGAACCACCAGTGTCACGGAAAGAGCCGTCAGAGCACCAAGGGCTTGTGGGAGAAAGACGAAACACTGGAAAAGAGTGAATGGTCGGGTGGGTGGGGGGAAGCGGGCGGGGGAGGGGCGGAGCGCAGCAGAGAAGCTCGAGGCCACCGCAGGCAATCCGAACGCTTCCACAAAAGAAGTTCCCGGAAGAGAATATCGAGTCGTCGAGGCGGCGGGGGGGAGTGGGGGCGGCGCGTGCCACCGCCGAGTGTCGCCGTGAATCCCCTCCCTCGCCGCATCCCGCAACCCCTGAGCCTCCGCGAAGACTCCCAGAAACAAATCACGTGCCACCCTCCAGGT
The DNA here is from genome assembly GCA_038098605.1 of Gryllus longicercus. Taxonomy (NCBI): domain Eukaryota; kingdom Metazoa; phylum Arthropoda; class Insecta; order Orthoptera; family Gryllidae; genus Gryllus; species Gryllus longicercus. The sequence continues at coordinate 5,604,851 of JAZDUA010000031.1, forward strand.
AGAGCCGCATTAAACATACATGGGAGCAAGCCGGAGTTTGTTATCTTTCACACGAAGCTCTCAGTAGAAATGTATGCGGTTCTGTTCTCTCCCTGGGACACATTAATGCGCTGTCTAAAAGTTTTCGTTCGTAAACTAGCAGTTTCAGGAAAGCGTGTTGTCTAGGAAAAATGTTTGCATGCCAAGGAGGAAATTAATGTCATGTCACAGATTTTTGCTGAAAGACGTTTCGTTATTTTTTGTAATTGGACGAAACGCCTGATATTCAGAACTGTAAACAACCTACAAAAAAAATTCTCAAAACTCCTACCCATTTCGATATCATTGCATTACTATTTACTATTTATAATTTGTAAATAAACCTCTTGTAAACACAATATCCTTGAAGAAAATTCCCGGTCGAATTCGCCATGGCATTATGACTTAAGTGTTTATTATTATCTTGGTAAATATGTGCAAAGAAGACGGTAATCAGTTTACCTATTCCTCTACATCACATTAGGAGCATCGCATCACGAATATAGCAAATAAAAAGGAGAAAGAATTCATCTTTAGGTGTGCCATCGTACTTAGGTGACGTCCCTTCTACCAGAGGGAGAAACATTTTCAAAGCAAGTCTAAATAATTCGTAAACATTCTAAATACTCAACTGCTTCACATTTCAAAAAGTATCTAACAGGTCATGTACTTTCTTTTGAAAAAATTGAATAGTTTTTGCGTAATTTATGCTTGAAATTAAATCAAATTATAAAAAGTCACAAAACCGTTCCAATTTTTTTGTATTTTTTCCACCAATAATACAAGAGACACTTCAAAGAATGGCACAGGTGTAATTTTCGTTGAACTCTCTCAATTTTCTAAAATTGCTTGTTGGAAATAATGGGAGAGACAAGTAGATATTTAAGCGTCGGCCCAAGTGAGTACGTCAGAGGGACTGTTTGATGAAAGCCCCCGAAGAGTTAACTAGATAGGCCTGAGTTCACGGCTCAGCGCGGAAAAAAATTCTGGGTGAAACAACCTTTGCACATTCATATAGTAGTATAATATTGCGTAACCGATATAAACACAGCGAGAAAGTATGAGCTGTTGTAGCACCAGTAGTTTCAAATATTTTATTAATTCTTATCCGGGCCATGGATCCCCCATGGATGTAGGCCATACGCAACAGTTTATTTTGCTTGTAAGTAAATCCGGCATTGCTACAAAAGTATCATTCGTCGGCGAATCCATTGTAGGCAACGCATCGCCAGTTCGGCGGCGGCGGCGGCGGCGGCGGCGGCGCCAAGGAGGCGGTCGACAGTAGCGCCCCGGGCGACGCGAGGCGGCAAGTGCGGCGTCGGCGGAAACCTTGATTGAGGATGAGCGGCGCTGCCCCTAGGCGTGCACCTGCCGCCTTCACTGGGCGCCTTCCTCCCGCCACAAAAAGCACCCGCGACGCTTCGCCATAAACTGCGTCATGCCCGACAGTCACGCGCTTGCGACTCCGCACACGTGCCGGGAGAAAACACGGCGCTCGAAAAGAATTTCTCATCTTGGGATGCCAAGGGTTTTGGATAATAATGTTTTAGGCGTTAATGTGCTGGATCTGTATGTGTGATTGAAGTAGTGAACTAATTTTCAGTGGCAGGTCTTCTAGTATTCTAAAAGGAACCGAAAGAAATTCAAAATCGTTTCTGAACGTACGAAATACTCATCATCTGGGTTACGTAGTACCAACCCCATCAACCAGGAGCGTCATTTTAGGGAGCGTCCTCAAAACTACCATTATAGTATATGTTTACTGGATGTTTTGGAGACATCTACGAGTAAGAATCTTCAAATAAATAAAAATATACGTATATATATATATATATATATATATATATATATATATATATATAAAATTCATAATTATATATAATCCCCCAATTTTTCTCTGGATCCGCCCCTGGTTTAATTATAAGTTACGTAGAGCTGAATGTAAATTGCTGGAAGGTTTCCGAGATAATTGGAAGGTTTCAAATTTATTCCGTTATGTATACTAGAAATTGAAGATGGGAAAGAAACGAAATTATAATTACATATCTTTGTGTATTTGTCAAATGACTGGTCTAAAGTTCTCTTCATAATCCATCATCTTGCAAAATTTAATTCCATTCTTGACACTTCCATACATTCGCGCTGCCTTCCCCTCCTTAGCACACACACCCCCACTCCCACACGGTGGACGGGGCTGGAGGGCGCTTGCGTACGTGACTTTTTCAACAGAAGATAGGTTTGAGAATTTTTGTTCTCTTTTACTCCGTCGTGTTCGTACAAGGCAGCTTTCGCCGCCATAAGGTTGTTTACGACGGCCGTTTTTCTTGTTTAACGCCGCATGTGGCGATTCCTCCTCGCCTAATGACATTGCCACCTTATGCGGAGCGGGGGAGGCGCCGGCAGACAACAGCCATCGCCTGCGGAGTCATAGGGCGCGGACGTGATCGCTGCAGCTGGAAGAGCGCAGGGCAAAAAATAACGCATATGTTGGCATTTTTTTCTAATGTAATACGAAACGTTATAATCATTGTTTTCGAAAATTTTGTAAAATGTTGTATTGCACATTTTTACTTTTCCTACCTTTGCTATTGTATGTTCATAAACAGTTATTCTTCCATTCCATTCAAGCACTTAGACCCGATTTTTAACCTTGCTTCTCAAGAAGGGGATCATCAACGGTATTGAAGAGCCTGGAAATTCCACAACCCCAACTCATACCTACCACAATTCAACTGTTTCTTTCGGAAATCTCAAAAACGGGTAAAGATTTAGCTACTGCGAGACAAGCACAAAATGGTGTTGCTAAATTTATAAATGCTATTTTTTTGTTATAAGAGCCTTTGATTAACAACTGTTATACAGAAATAAAAAATATTTTATGATTTTTTTCAAATATTTTACGAATTGTGTTTGGAGGAAGCGTTTACCTGCGCACGCCGGCGCGATGCGTAGCGGCGTGCACGCGCAGCGCGGGGCGGGGCTTTGCGTGGCACGCGGTGCGTGGGCTGCCGGGCGGTGTCACTGCGGCGGCCAGCGCTTTCTCCAGAACCCGTTCGGTTTTCTTCCGCGGGACGCGACGTGTCGGGACGCGGGCGCTCGCGCCGAATCGCGGCCCCGCGCCGCACAGCAGGTGGTGCAACAGAGCGACAAGTGCGAGGGCCGATCTACTGGACACTCCGAGCGTGGCGTCGGGTCGCGTCAGCGACAATCTTTGCCGAAGCGCACGACGGGGTGGGGAAAAGTCATGTTATACTACAAGTATGGAATATTAATCGTTCAGTGAAGTCTCTTCTTCACTGGACGTTAGTTCACGCAATATTTAAACGAACGTTTTCAGTCACGGAATCGCTAGATGAAGACAATTAAAACGCTTGAAGTGTTAATTGGCTATCTTGTGAAGAGTGTTGTTCAGCTGTTCTAACATCTAAAGTCTTAGAAACGAGGGTGTGTCCATTCGAAAAAAGAGTACTTTTGAATGATAGCGCTCTGTTCTCCGACTTTTTACGTTAGTAAAATGTACAACTGTACATTTTTCGTACAACTCAGAACGTTATCGTAAAGCATACAAAAATAATTACAAATGAGCTCGAAGTAGCTTCATTTAATATACTGGACTAGTGCAGTTACAGTTCGACTAGAATTAATACACGTGTAATTTCATCGATTTAAAACGCTTTATTGGTATGACGTTTTACCTTCACATAACATCTTTCAAGGCGCTTCTGTGCCTGCTTTATTTTCAAGAAAATATTCACAAAAAACAATTCAAATCATTATATTTCACGAAATAAATTCAAATCAGAAAAAAAAGTTTATCGCCGACCCATTTAAAATACTAGAAAATATTATTCATAAAAGTAGTAAATACTAATGAAGACGTACTTATATACGTCTGCAATATACATGTAGAGCAATTCATTATTTTGGAAAAATATTACACAGGAAATTCATAGAGATATATGTTAATTTCAATTTCTGTGAAAACATGCCATTATCAATTTGTAATGAAACAGCAAAATCATTACTGAAATAATTCTTCTTTCTTGATGTTCTTCAATTGCAAGAGATCAAAGTAGCAAATAATTACATTGGCGCCGATGAAAGAACCGGCCAATTCAATCAGCAGGAGAAAGCTCGTCGGGTGGGGGGGGGGGCAGGGGCAGCTGCGGGCGGGCGCCTACCTGTCTGGCGCGCGCTCTGACGGACGCAGCCGCCTAACGCAGCGCGACGCGGTCTTCGAGAGTTTACAATTAAATCCATCAAACGGGGCCGATACGTCAAGATTAGTCGGACGGAGCGCCGCGCCGGCCGCCGCCGCCAGTCGGTTCGGGCCCCATTTGCCGCCCCTGCCGCGCCCCCGCCGCCGCCCATCCGTCCTTGTCCGCCGGCGCGAGCTCTCCGTAATCCCCGGGCCAAATACGCCCGGATAAATCGCACCGGTGAACACACACGCACGCGTCGCGTTGCGTCGCCTCGCCGTTCGCGCACGCACACGCGCACGCGCTCGCTCGCGCACGCACGCACGGCGCGGCGCGGCCGAGGGAGCTGAGTGGATCGCCCCCGTCGCGGTTCTCTCCGGCCTCGTCCCCTCCCTGCCACCCTCGCCGAGCCAGCGCCGCTGCAGCTTCCGTCTCCGCTGGCTGCCGTGTTCGTTTGGCCAGGATTTAGCGTAAATTACGGGTGCGCCCCTGGCCATTTGCAATGCCCCCTCCCCTCCCCTCCCCTGGCCGCGGGCCCGCCTCCTCGTTCCGCTCCTCGCCGCGGGGCGCGCCGCCCCTCTAAAAACGCGCGACGCCTCTCGCGCCCATACATTTTGCGCCGGCTCGCCGCGACAGCGCGGGGACGCTGACCGCTTGGCACCGAGAGGGAGCGGGAGGGGTGAGGGGGAAGGGGGAAATGGAGGGCGGCAGTTGGCGCTGCAGGGGGAATGGGCGTGCACCAACGGGAACCAGAGGGCGGGGCCGGTGGAGGTGAAAACAAATGCACACATGTAGAAGTGTTATTCACGACGAACGAGAGTGAAACACGGGGAGGGGGGGGAGATCCGAGAATGAGAATAACTGAGTAAGGAGAGAAAAAGCATACTTTACCAATATGGGAACATCATGTGTTGTGCGAAACTTTTTAGGAAACTCTTGAAATTCAGAAAATTAATTGAAACGAAGGTGAAATCAGAAACGTGATGAGAATGTGAAGAAAAGTCGATGAAGAAATGTAAGTGAGATTTAACGTCATGACAAGAAACACTCAAATACTGAATCGCTTTGATGTCCGAACTCACTTTTTCATTAGTTTAAGTGAGAAATATAATAATTATACAATAGGATTATAATAAGTATTTAAAGGAAAGAGGTATAGTAACGTGGACAGATGTGATCGATGAAAGAAGGGGACTTTAGGCAGCATGAAACGCGATTTGCACGATAATCAGAAAAATGAAAGTCAAAGGACAAGACCACACAATCAGCAGGAAATAGAGGAGAGTCTGGTACGGAACACAGAGTCAGAGGGAGCACGGTGTGAGCCGGGATTGATTAAATACGGGCGAAAGCAGACCGTGGTAAAGAGAGAAAAACAAATAATGGAGGTAGGCTCGGTGACTGGGCCACCGGCACGGACGCAGGCAGCAATACGAGCACGCGGCCTAACAAGGTGAATCCCCAGGGGCGCGCAGTCACAGACAGCGGATTGACTTGGGGAACGGACTTCGACAAGCCAAAGGCAGGCAAGGGAGGGGCGGTTAAAAAAAAAGCCCCACAGCCAGCACCGCCGGCTATTAATTTCGGCGAGATTAAACCTGACCATTACATAAAAAACCGTTTGCGGGGGTTCCTTTCCCGGGTGCGCCCGATCTGCTGGGTAATTGATACACGGGATGAAGCGATCACCGAAGACGAGTGACCGCTGCGCCTCTGCGCGCGCAGCACGAGTAGAGCGTCGCTCGGGCCGCTTTGCTGCGCGATAAAAGGCCCTTCTGCGCGCCGCTTCCGCTCGGCAGGCGAAGGATGAAGGCCGTAATGCATGCGTTATCCTCCCAATGTCGTAGTAGGCACGCTGACATTTACTGCAACTGTATACGCGAATGTAGCGGAGGCGTAAAATCCGATACTATGAAGAGTTTAATACTCGCAGAGCCGTGCGGAATCCAATATCAATAATTTAGAGCGGCTGTCATAAGTGAAATCCTCTACGTGAAAAAATGTCGAAAAAAAAGTTAACAGGCTGGAGCAATGATTTGTTATTTTATCACGTAATGATCAGCAATAATTTACGCGATGAATTATTACTACGTGACTTCAGCATGGCTCCTTCCTCAGCATTTAATTTATGCGCTGATCTAGAGTTCTATCTTTTTTAAGTGATGGAATGCTATTTATCTTTAATATTCAAAGCATCCAGTAATTGCTTCTTAATAAATTACGTGAAACTTGTTACATGCCAACAAAGAACTAATGTAAGTATCTATCTATATGTGTATCTTGCTGCTCCATTAACCTGTTACGGAATCTGATAATGCAATTCAAAAATAATTCTGATAATATATGCATCTGTAAAATACCATATGAACGCATTATTATACGACTTTGATTATGTATTATCACTGAAGGCTTTAACGAAGACATTGTCAGACATGACTATTCACACGCTTCTGTCAATCCCTTAGTAAATATTACATTTTTTAATTAAGTATTGTTTGTAAATATCAGTTTTTTCAATTACCTTCTACTTCAATACTTCATAATAATTAACAATTGTAAGAATTGCTCAAAGCGCTAGAATTATTTGTAGCTTCATGTTCATGTCGCATAAATCATAAACTTGGTTCACATCTTACCCGTATTTCGTTCCGTTTTGGCTGAGTGTAACTTTAAACTGGAACCCTTTTCAATTCAGTCATATAACAATCCAAGAGAACTTTACAAGAATGTATCCCAGAGCCACATCCTTACGTCCTCCGTCAAAATTTTGCCCGTTCGCGGCCGACTGCGCGGCCGGCGGAGAGCAGCGCCACGCAGCGGCAGTATTTCTGTCGCCAGATATTGCTCCGGAAACAGATGGCAGCGAGCACGCGCGCCGCGGGCCACGGCGACCGCCGCCACGATGGGCCGCCCTCGACTCTGCCCGGAGGAAGGAGACGTGGCGAACGGTGGCTAGGACTGGTCCTAGACGATGGCGAGATTTTTGATGGGGTTGACGGGGCAAGAGATACACAAAATATGCATTAAACTGTACTTTAAAAGAGGCTATATAAAGTAGTTTTTACCAGCTTCTGTTTTATAAAGACGTATTTATGTTTATTGAATATTTTATTCTTCTTACTTTATTTATCGAGTTGGAGAAGCTTGCTCTTACATAAAACCATATTTTCACGCTCGTGATATAATACCTATTTTTATACGTACGTACAACTAATCAGAAAAAAGGTTAGGCTTTCATGCTTTTAAAACATTTTTACAGTTGCGTCGTATTTTTACGATAAAATTATTGCACATCGGAACATTTTGTTTTCGTCTTCAACATTTCTGATACAAACTAAAGAAAAGCGTTAACTTTGAAGGAAATAATGAGGACGTCGATGATTAGTTGTTTTCTTTTAATTAGTCATTTATCTTTTTTGTTTCACAATTCTTCATATTCACTGTTGCGAAGTGCCGATGTTTTATTTATCTATAGATTTGCAATTAGTAAATTAAGTTTTGAGAAGTTATTGTTGAATCTTAAATAAATTTTCACATTTTTCAGAACTGTAAATCTCTTCTATATCATAAAGGAGGATGATTTTTTACAGAAGAGTCATAAATTAAAATTAATGTTATCCTTAAACTTCGTAATCAGTTTTATAAAGCATTGGAGGTGCACATAGATAATCAGCTATGCTAGATAATTATGACGTTTCACCATCGCATTATCACAACTATTAATTATAGAAACTTTTTCTATTAAGATAGGTTTAAATTACTTTAATATAACGTCTTTTACATTATTATTATTATTATTATTATTATTATTATTATTATTATTTTGACCGTCAGGATTCAAGATTTGACTTTCGAGGGTACTGTGGCGGCAGCAGCAGAGGCGGCGGAGACCGGCAGAACGGCGTCTGAAGCCGGCGGCAGCGACGAGGGAGGCGGTGGGGGGGGAAAACGCGCGTTTTGACTTACGCCCGCCGCCCCACACATTTCACCGGCGCCTAAATGGGAATCATTACGAGCGACGGGGACCCCTTCCCTCCCCCGGCACGCCGCCGCCGACAAACGGCCCCCTTCACGCCCCACGCACCGCCCAAGAGGCGGCAGCGGCAGAAGGCAGTGGAGACGGCGTAGGGGGAGAGGTGCGTGGAGAGGAAGGGGGCACGGCGGGAGGGGTGACGAAGATAGGGGGAAAGAAGTGGGCGATGGCGTGGACCGAAAGACAGGATGGGCAGAGGCATGGTCAGTTGGTGAGGTGACTGGGTTGGGATGGAAGGCACGTCCAGAAAGAGTGTGGTGACGATGGGTCGGGAGGGGCAGGCCGGGAAGGGAGGGGCAGGTGGTGAAGGCTTGAAGGAAAGGGCGGGCCGGGGCGGGGAGGGTGATGTGAGCCAGGAGAGGCGGAGCGGAAAGGGCGAGACGGGAAACGCGTGCGGTGAAGGCGGGCGGGCCTAACGGGCGGGGAAGCCCGACGGGGATGACAGTCGAGCAATGGTAACCGTGAAATCACGAGGGGAAGGCTGTTGGGATCGGCGCGCGGAAAAGGCTAGCAGCGATGACGGACCGTGAAAGCGGGCGGGGAAGGTAGGTGACAGGCGGGGAAGCGGGGCGAGCAGCATTCTGGACGGGGTGGGCGGCGTGCAGGGGTGGGGTAGAATAGTGTGGCGAGGAGCGAGGGGGGCGGGGCAAATGTCAGAGAAAGGCGACGCGGGCCGCCGGCGGCCTAAGACGCTCGTGGGCGGACGGCGCCGGGTATTTTGCCAGTTGGTCCATCGCTCTTCCGGAAAGTGTTAGGGGACCGTGTGGGCGAGGAGAAATCGCGGGAGAGGTGATAAGGAACTCTCACTTTTTGTAAGACGGACGGGGAAAACGCAGTTCAAGAGATTGTTTATTTAATAAAAAAGAGATAAAGTGTTTTTATACCACTAAAACATTTTCATTGGCAAGAGATGATTGACATGTATTTTCATAACAGCCCATTAGAGAACTCTAAAAATATAAGCTATTGAACATCTTCCTCGTGTTCTATTTTTACTGTGACTACAGAATGCAGAGGAGTATTTTACAATCTCTGTTAAGCGAATATTTTTTACATCACAATGTACTCCCACGTGTTTCTTGGCTTTCATTATTTAATCATTTTTACTTTTCTAATTTTTATATTAAATTGATGTGCACTTTACTGAAACGTGTTTCTATTTGCCCAATTCTACATGTTTGAAAATAAAATTTGTAATATTGTTTCAGAAACACACATTGAACATGAGAAATATTTTTAAAAAACTCTCTTCACGTCCTCAAACAGCAGCAAAAATTAAATAATCAGTCCTTGTAGTAATTACATAAAACAATGAAGGGTGTAACATGTGTATTCATAACCACTCAGAGTTCATACGTGTTTAGCGGCACTCACCACATATGACCAGGGTAAGATCGTGTGGGAACCTCCGCCCCGCTACGACGATGTGTTTCCTGCAACTCCATAAAAGGAGCTTCCCACATGAAGCCGCTACTCCTGGGTACACGGGAGCGTTATGAAACACAAACACGAAAACGCTTCAACGTATATATTTTGCACGGATTACAAACTTTCACCCGACTGAAGATTTTTCTTTTTTCCGCGTGAAAAAACATTCTCCGCACGTAAACTTAACACTTACACGGGGAGCTCCCCTACGAAGGGTAAAGGATTTTCTGGTTCTTTCGGTCGCCAAATACGGATTGTGAAGTCTCCTTCCACCTAGTTGTTAGAAAGCATTTCATGCACGCGCCTGTTCATCCGAGACAAGTCGTACGTTTTGGGGGAGTGCTTTTGTGTATTTTATAGGTACGTAGAGAAAAGACACGACATAATGGATTTTTTACTGTTTAATACCATTCATATTGAACGAAGCAAACATGCATTGATGGATTCCGAGAGTATTTCAAGCAACTTAGTGCATCAATGATAATAAGACATTTATTTATGTTCTTAATGAGAAATTAAAGTCGAATCAAGGAAGGACATTTAACAAAAATCAACGGAGTGTCAAAAGCTTAACCAGTTGTAGTCATTAAAATTGAGTTGGAAGTTCATTTAAAAAAAAAAAACACGTTTACTACTTACAGCAGATTTACACTACTTACAAGCCTCAACTTGCCAACACGGATAAGCGGGCACGTAAGTAGCGTAGAGTCAGGTAATACTGAATACTGGACATACCTGTAAAAAAGAAAAAAATAATATTAAGAACTGTACAATTTCACAATACATCAAAAACTTTCCTTCAAACAAATTCATAATCTAGAGACACCTCAATCCGTCATCAGAAGCTACTATGAAATAACCACCGTTTACCAACTTATTACCTGCTATTATAATTAATGTTACGTGTTTAATAATCCACTGTTTATTATTTAGAGATAATCTAGGCAACGCATTTCACTGCCTGCTGCCTTACAAACCAAGTGTTTCGCCATGAACGCGTCATCGTTTTACAACCAGGCTGCATCCGTCTTGAAGACGCGAGGCTTGCCAAATGTGAGTTCTTTTCTCCGCGCAAAGCGAAGGAAGGCAAAGCAAAGCAAAGCAAACACGCCATCTCGATTTGGAGCGGCAAGGCGCGGCCTCGGGTGCCCGCGCTTCATTACTCGTGCGCGAGGGACGGGATCGCCGACCTCTCCGCCGTCTCCTCGCGCTTCACCCTGGCTCGCCCCGCCTCACCTGGCACTGCCCGCCGCTCCCCGCTCCTCATCTTACCGCTTCATCTTCCCCGCCCCTTCCACTCCGCCCACCCCGCCCCATCCCGCCGCATACTACTCCCGCCCCGCACTACCTACCCCGCCTGCCCCGCACTCTTTCTGGCCTGGTTTGTTGCGTCTCGGCCCCGCCCCGTCCCTTGCTCCACCAGCCGCGCTCCACCCCGCAACGTACTGCCCATGCCACAGCGCTTTGCCCCGCCTAAACCCACTCGCCTCACCCTGCCCCGCCCCGCCCAGCCCCGCCTCACCCCGCCCGCCTAGTCCCGCTTCATCTGCCCTGCCCCTTCCACTCTGCCCCGTCCCGCCCCCTACTACACTGCACTGCTTATCCCACCTGCCCCGCACTCTTTCTGGCCTGGCCTGCACTGTCGTGCTGCGACCCAGTCCCGCCCCGTCCTCTGCTCCGACAGCCGCGCTCCACCCCGCAACGTACTGCCCATCCCACAGCGCTTCACCCTGCCTAAACCCTCTCGCCTCACCCAGCGCCGCCCCGCCCCGCACGCGGACGGTGCGCTGTTTTGGCTGCGCGCGCGTCCGCCGACATCAAAGTGCTATTCCGAGCACAGCTGCCGTCGCCGCGACTGCATCTGCTCGCTTCGTCCAGTCAGTCGTCGCCTCTTTATCCTCCACTTCGCCTTTTCACTGCTGCTCTTCTCCTTTCTCAGAGTTCCTCGTTTGGTTCACGCGATTTTAATGTGATAATCCACTTAATTTTTTTTTTCAGTGTTTGGATTTATCTTCTACTTTATCTTTTACTACAGGTCATTCTTATGATTTACTTTTTCGTAGTTTCTTCCTTGTTTTTGCAATTGCTCCGTGTTATATCGATTTCGTTTTTTACTGCAATTGTCTATCTCACTGTGTCTATTTGTATCTTCGTCTCACCGGCAGCATCTTTTGATTTCGACCATATTTATTGTCACCTCTTTATAATCTTTTCGCCTTTGACTTGCTACTCCTTCTCGCTTCTGCTGTTCTCTTTCTCGAGCTAACTGTAACATTAGACTTATCGCTAAACGTCGACGTCTTTTACGCCTAGGGAATTTGTAAATGCATCTATTAAGTTGACCCGCATATGTCGCCGCTTTTTTTCTTTGTATATTTTATTACATTATCTTCAAAAACAGTACAATCTTATATATAGAAGCCAATCTTTATATATATATATATATATATATATATATATATATATATATAAGTGTATTTCTCTTTACACTTTATCGCCATCGTAATTATCATTACGTCTGAGTCTGACGGCTATAGCGGGCATCGTTTCTGACACCGAAGGAACGAATCTGCTACTCCCTGGTTCCTCACTCACTAACGGTGCTCCAAAAAGGGCACCATTCCGCCGGGCGACGACGGCTGCCTGGATTGCGAGAAGGTTCTCGCTGTAGGCTGTGCTCTTTATTCATTTCTCTATTTAATCGAGCGTGGAGAATCGCTAATGCGGGAGGAAGCCTGTAATCATTCGGAGGAATACGAGGGAGGTACGAGGCTGATTTGCATATGACCCGCAGCTACGCAATGGGGTAATGTGCGGGATTCAGTATGTAAAATAGTCAGTGGCATCTGTTTCGAAATGGCGTTCTTTTCTGTGTGATTTCGCAGGTTACAACGGCGCCAAACAGTATGAATTGTTCTCATCCATGCTTTAGAAAATAATGATTAGTTCAAAGAATATTTTAAATAAAGTACGTAAAAATGTAAATGCTCACTTGTGCCGGACGGGCATATTTTCTCTGGTTCCTTCTGAACCTTATAGTGTAGACCTTAATTTTAAACATTTATTTCGTTTCATTCCTTAGTGAAATGACCAAAATTTTCCTAATGCCTCTTCAATATAAACAAATCTCACGTTAACTATATCCATCTTATTGCACGTTTTAACTTTTAGTTATTGTTGATATACTGGTTATATCAATTAAGTTACTCAAATATACGCAACAATCGTGTATAAATATAAATAAATATAATGAAATTGACAGTTGATAATTGAGTAATATGGGTTATATTTAATTATAAGAATGAATTATTGAAATTCAAACCCAATAAATTCATATAAATTATATTTGCATGTTCCATATAATTCATCTACTTCTCAAAAGAATGTAGGCTTTTCGCTGATTCACCAGAACGACTCTCGAAAGTTTCATTGCTATTGGGCGGATGTTCCCAAATTCTTCGAACCTTTTCTGGATTACGGCATCCATTGCTCCACTACATATCCTCTCCTCTCCTCGAACAAGCTCTCTTCGAGGAAAGTTTAACGCGAAGCACGCATGTTCAAGCCCAACATCGAGTTTAACGTGCTCCGCCATTGCTCACGGGCAACCCAGACATGCAGCCGCAATCGTCCGTGTCCCTATTCAGCTCCTCGAGGACTTCCCACGCTCGCCAGCGCCGCCTGCCGTATTTTCAGGCAGCGTTGCCCCCTTCCCTTCCCCGTCGGCCACCTAGCAGATGCTCGCCTCGCTACGGAAATCGCCAACTGCACCGCAATAAAATCGCGCGCTCCCAATGGTCTTTTCTCCGCCCAGAAGAGTAATTCCAGAAGCAAAGCGAGTGGTCCAGCCTCGCAGTTAATGGGGTGAAACGCGCTCGGAGAAGTGTTCGCGGAGAAGACTCCCAGAGTGTGACTTCGATAGCGCGACTAATTCAATACGTTACGCTCTGCCTTCTAGGAGATCGCCCTTTGACTAACATACGTCGAAGGTTGATTGCTTTTGCAAATGTAAAGATCTGTTCACGACAAACGAAGGTCAGAGTTATTTCGGTTTATTGAGAATAATTAACTTCGCGTCTATCCGTAACGTCACAACGTCACCTAATCAAAGTTTAATTTCCCTGGGGTAAGATATGCACGAGGGAATTCCTTACCTAACCTTTCATTGCCATGCAAAACAAACAATGAAGCGATGAAGAAAAAGGAAGATATCAGGTGATATAATACTCATTCCCTCGTTGTAAACACATTGAACGTTTCATACTTCATTTATGGTGTGTCTATAATTATTGCGGTACACTGAATTCCGTTGTCATTAATCATTTCTTATTCCTCGATTTATTAACTATAAATGGCTACAGTACAACTGTAACAAACTCTGCAACCTAGTTTTACGGATAATTAAATATCCACTATATTCGAATTGAAGAATATTTTTTCAATGGAGAAGGTCCAAATGTTAACAAGTTCTTGAAATTTTTAATTCAGTTTCTCACCAATAATTGAATGAAAGTCAATGAAAAACAACTGAAGTATAATTACTGAGAAATGAAATAACAAGTACCTATGCGAACGAAATACTTGGAAATATAGGGCAATTTTGAAGAGGCACGTGACAGTTAAAAATATATATTCATCTGCACTCTAAAATAGTTAATTGCTGTAATAGCAGAGTTAAAGTCTCTAAATCACAACAGCAGTAATCGTTCTGGAGCACAGATGTTACTAGCAAACTTCGAAAAAGCAAAAGAAAATTAAAAATTCTAATTTTTAGAAGCCGACGAAGACATTACCGTGTACTTTCATGTTAACTGCGCTCCACTGAAGCTACAGCGTAGCACATCCTGCCAGATAATAAGCATCGACAGGCACCAGATGGCTAAGCCATCCGATTAAATATCTCCTAGAGCGACGTTCTACAAATAGCAGAGCCCCACGGCCGTGACCTTTCTCGCGCACCTTCGTGCAGAGTAAAGCTCACATTAAAAATGAACGCTCCACTAATCGCCTGACATCGTCATCTGAACGCCATCTAAAAATGAAAGCAATTTCACGGCCTGCAACCAAAGTAGCTCTGCCATCAACTTCAAGAACATGCGGGCGCCGATTACCCGAGGGGCTAGGAAGAGGAGGATCACTTATTTCGGTTACCTGACAACGAAATAAGTAGTGTCCCGGGGGTCTCGCAGTTTGTCAGCTGTATTGCGGTCTCCATTTGTCGGATATTTTCTCAATCAATCGGTTCAGAATATAAATATTATGGATCTGTCCGTTGCTCGGCTGAAGAAATTTGAACGGGGATAGAATGGGGAAGAAAGAATCGAGCAGGAATCATAGTCCGTTGTTTAAGGAAATGCTTGGGCTCCGATCTCCTTGTGAACTTCAAAAACGGCAAAACCAATCTATCATAGGAGCCGATCTCTTCAGAACCTTTCAAGGAGGTTTAAACTCAGGTGTTTAGCCAGGAACGAAAATCCGCGTGCCGTTGGGACTTGAACCTAGAACCCCGCGGTCTCTGAAGCTTCAATTACGGCCTGTGCTACATACGCCAGCCGGTAAGGAGGTGCGTCCGCCCAGACAAACAGCGCTCTAAAATCGCCCTAGAAAGAAGGCGGCGGCGCGCGCTCCTACGCCATAACTCGTCGCGAGATTACCCTCGAGCCGGCAGTTAAGCAATTTTATGTGGCGCCCGCGTTTCGTTTTGTTTTTGCGCATAAACATTCGCGCAAATAGAGAACGGAGAACGCCTCCCTCCCCCCCGCGCGATGCCCTTACCGGGTTCACGCCTCCGCCGCCACCCACAGTGGACTAAATGGCATAAAAGGCGAAAGGAGAGCTATGCGAACGCTTTACATAATTTTGTTTTATTTTAACCCCACTACGGTTACATTAATTTTTTTTTAGACTGGAGATTCAATAACTGCAAAGGTAGCTGTTGGAGAATTTTAGATCAATATACACGAGATATAATTCCATTGAGTCATTGACTCATCTAGACTTGTGTTTCTTGAAAAATGATATAGAATGTTGGAGGAGAAGTTTCGCAGAGTAACACTTTTACATATGAAGATGATGAGGAATGCTGCAATGGCAAGTGAAATAACTGTGTTGTTATAGATATGATAAATCTGATACAAAATCCATCACTTGTTATAAAAATCGCATCCAACAAAATAAAATTTTATGATGCTGTCCTACGTTTTGCGTTTGAGTGAAAAATGCAGAATTGTATTTTATGGTAATAAAGGCCATTTTCGAACATTTTTAAATACTAAACGTTCACATTACTTTCCAAATCGAACACCTTTTATTTTTCGGTAGGCTGCAATGGTTGCTTTCGAAACAGAGAAGTCGTTCTGAGCGCCTTCTGACCA
Organism: Gryllus longicercus; assembly: GCA_038098605.1. Lineage (NCBI taxonomy): Eukaryota > Metazoa > Arthropoda > Insecta > Orthoptera > Gryllidae > Gryllus > Gryllus longicercus. The sequence goes on from JAZDUA010000031.1 coordinate 5,620,903, forward strand.
ATTTCGGCCCACCGTGCGCTGCTGCCGCCGCACCGCGAGAAAGTTATTAGCCTCCGCTGCCGCCGGCGCCTGCGGCCGCCGAGTGGGCGAAGTTGGCGCGCGAGCGGGCGCACGCCGCTGCGGTCATTCCGAAGCTACAAATATTTTTTACGCTCCTCAGACGAATTCTAGCTGTGCTCGTTTATTAAACGAATGGGAGGCATATATTCGTTTCCACTACCGGCGATGCGTTTATTCGTAATGGCTGCATTCTTAATCGCGTTTAGTGACGAAATTTTTATTTCTTGAAATTTTCCTCAAACATTTTTATACATTTTGGTGTAATTCTTTCAGTAGACGAATTATCACGAATATTTAAAGAAGCATAAGTCCATCATTTTATCTTTCGTAGATTAAAGCATACCATACCTGTGACTCACAATTACGTTCTTCGGGGTAGGTAACCACCATGTATGACCGTACGACGATGTATCATCAGATCACTTTCTAAACCTTTTCTTGTATCAAGGACGATGTAACTTCTTTCGTTTGAAAATGGATCATCCGTGAAGAAATAAATAAAGTATTAAGAAATGAAATGAAAAGGCGTATTAAGCATTATTTTGGAAGATTATCCATTAATAAGAATAATATTTAAAGACTCCGAAGGTCAACCGCGACGACTTCACTGTAAGCAGTTGTAGGCAACGGAATAATGCGATGGTAGATTCTTGAGCAAGAAGATGTCACCGCATCAACTTTCCCCGGTGCAGCGACGCAAGGCCCCTTTTTGGTGGCCGGCACCTGTCGGGCGTGGGCCGCGCAGCGACGTCACCTCGCCAGCCGCCGTCACGCCCCCTGCCCAGTGCCCGCTGGAGACAGTTTCGTGCCGCGCCCCGCGCGCTCGCCGTCGCCCCAGGCCAGCAGCGCTACTCGTACCCGCTGCTGGCTCTCCGAGTCACAGTGCACAAGAGTCCGACTGACATCTTTGCCGTAACCACTCGCCTTTGTAGCCCACTACCGTTTCGTGTCCCTGTCTCGATGCGTATGATAATGCTTTGCCTCTTTCTCCTCGTTTTTCGTCTCTGCTTCAGACCACCACGATTTCTCGCCCTCCCTCTCCTTCGACGAGTACCGACTAACATGGAACAGACCAATAGCTGTGGATGTTGCAGCGCCTCTGACCGGGAGGTTCTGAGATTTGACGGTGGCGAATTAACGGCATTAGCGAGATATCCACGTCACATTCTGCCGCAGATGGGAGGAAATCTCAATTTAATAATAAACTAACATTTTCGAAGGTACGAATATAAATTATATTGTTCCTTTAACATCAAACGTTTTCCAATTTGCAAGCAAAAAATAATGGGAATCTATCAGCTGTGAAGAAAATTCTAAATACAATTTGGATTGCAATAGAAAGCTTTCGATTCCGGTGACTTCGTTTTTATAAATATTTCATTTACAACTTCTACTGCGGATGTTGCTTCTCACGATGCTCGCATATGATGTTGCGTTTTCTCAGAGGCCGAAACATGGCATTATCTATTTTCTGTGAAAAGTAAGGTCACATGACAAGGATTTGAAAATGATGAAATAGCACATATGCCACTACGGACATTAAGCATTAGAAATCTCCGGCATGTGGAACTAATTATTTCAACTGACAGAAAAGAATATGTTCACAATTATTTTAGAGATGACTACTGACACATTACACAAAGAAATGCAGGGTGAAATATGCTTTCATATTATCATACGAATGACAAAAGAATGAAAAACAGACACCTCCTGGGATGCAATGCATAATTTAACTTATGATACGTTGTATTAACGATCAAAGTTTGTTGTGGCGAGACTTTTAACTCCTTCACATGTTACCTTGATGAGAGACGTTGAGATAAAAAGGAAATTTCTCTTTGTATGCGCAGAAATATCACACTGCAGAGACGCGAGTACAAAGGTCCCGAGACACATTCATCCGTTAGTTAGATGTGTCTGCCACTCAAAATAGCATAAAGGGAATACTGAAAAGCAAACTTCTGACAGAGGAATTTTTTATATAAAATATTCCAAAAAGAGAATACACTGAAATGCATTTCAAAATGAAAAACAATAATCCAGGTCTTTTAGTGCTTCAAAGCAAATAGAATGCACCTCATAAGTGAATAGAGCTTAATGAAAAGGAATACGAAGAATTCGAAGATGCTCCCTACTTTGATTCAACCTCACATCATTGTCATCCATTTCACATCAATGTCATTCCCAGTAGGAGAATGCGAACTCGTAATTTTTATTTTGTAATGGTAATGGAATTCACCTGTAAGTAACGAAAAACGATTACAATTATTATATAAAGTAGTTTATTCACTCAATTCCTGTAACATAAAGTGGTCCGCACCGCAGATATAAACAATTATGTAAATGAAATAAGAAGGAGTACATTTACCCAACTCTGTCACCAACCCAGTAAAGGCTAAGTACAGCGTAACTCGGGTACACCATTATCACAGAGCAATTGCCTCCCTGATGTTTATCACTACGTCGCGAACCGGGAAGGCGGGGCCCCGTTAATTGTCCTGAATCGCCTTCAGAGCCGCTGTAGTCTCCGCCACCTCCGCCGCCATGATTTACGAAAAGAAGAATTAACGGCGCCTGGCCGAAGCCTGAGCTCCGACGCAAGAAATATCGACTGAATGTGAAAACTGTTTCGTGGACGATGCATCACGGCGCGATGGCACACCACGAACGCGTTGGGAGATTGTCATTATCCTCTTAGCTCCCTCGGGTTAAGTTCTTCAATTTGAATATCGAATTAACCTCTGCAGTTTACTCGCCTCCTGGCTGCGTAACGACGCTCATTCATCAGCGAGGAAGCAGAGAGAGTAATGCCGGGCATTTGGATAAACTAAGAATTTAGATGCAGAAGCCAGAGACGGTCTAATTCGTAGATTAGAGGAGTTTTATCAAAGTCGTCGGTGAGTCGCGAGTGTTTTGCCGGATACGAGGAGTCGTTAGGAAGCGACAAATCGTTTTCATCGTTTAATCGCAGCTGCCGCGGTTTCCACGATTTGAAAGATTATCATAGATCAAGGATGACATTGACCTAAAGAGTGATTTCAGGAAACAGAAAAGTCACATAAATTGTTCGTATTTTACTTTAAGCATGCAAATAAATATAGAAAATTTGTCACTTCAGGTAATGAATATGAGATCAACATTTGGTTGGGAGTTTGATGATAATTAAATTTTGTGAAGTGACACGTGAAGTTTTGCGAAACGTGCGAACATGTTCATGTGGAGCTGGCTATATTGACAAAGTAAGCCCTAGGAAAAATCATTCACTTAAAAAAATTATCTCAATGACTTTCAACTCAATCACTACCTAACCCCTTTCTAGTCAACAAGTTCCACACTAACCAATTTGGAACTAATTACTTTCAACTCACCTTCAAGTCCGCAACTGTAATTCAACCTGTCAGGTCCCCGTTATCGAACGCAAAATGTCCTATTTTTAGACCGCATCCCCTCATATTGTTCCGAACAGGCTTTGAGGTCCAGTAGCGGCAAGCGACAAATCATTTTCATCATTAATCGTAGCTGCCGCGTATTCCTCGTTTTCAATGGCCTACCACACAAACGATAGGTTTGCCCCCACGCGCCCGCGCGTGTTTGCGGACGGGTTACCAAACAAGCCGCAACCCTCCGCACTCACGGGGCGGCCGCACGCGTGCACACACGCGCGGATACCCGCGTAAACACGGGCGGCCGCGGCGCAGAAAGTCTTTCTTTCTGGACGGTTTGACGTCAACACGAAGGACAAAGGCTCTGACATGTGGCAAATACAATGACGCGTGTGGCATGCGCGGCCGGGATTCACTGTAAATACGAAGGAAGATGAATGTCAACGACGGCGACAGGTGGAGACAGGTGGCAGCTGCTTGTAGCAGTAATGAGGCTAAAATATGAGTATTTGGTTAGCCGAGGCTTTGTCGATTGAAAAGAGGTTTTTTTCTCGTAGTACGGGCTCGGGTAGGGGGCCGAAGGACACGTGACCGAACATTGTCGTCTTCTGACATGCATATTGTCATTTCCAGGCTTATAGAGAAACTGTTCACAAATGTGCGTTAACAAGATATGTATGTTATATGATAAGTAAGAATCGATGAGAGCTGGTTGTAAAAAATTCCCTTAGGTAGTCGTAGAAAGGCCGGTAAATACGAATTAGAGAAAGACAACCAAAAATGTATCTAATGTTTGGCGTTGTAAAAGAAAATAAAAGCTACATGGAAATAGAAACGTTGGGAAATGGAGACGTAATAAGAGTCGTCGCAGGTTAAGATGGAATATTAATTAATGAATTGAATAACCTAATCGGGAGTAAATCACTAAATGTAATTGATTAGCGCGATCATTCTCAACATAAATATAAGTCACGGATACAAACACGGTAGTAGAATTTTAACCTTATAATAACATAGGAAATACAAGAAAACATAGTGTAATGCTTTGGTGTAGCCGAAATATCTATTTAAAAAATATGCAATATTTTCTTGTATTATAAATGTATGTATCAATACTTTCGTAACTTTTCAGTAGCTTTAACTAATACGAATGTAATAATAACATTATTGTTTGCTTTATGTATATTTAGACGTTACCAAAGCAATAAATGGGCACCTTGAAACCTCGCAAATCCTCTGAACAAACAACCAACTTTTTACGTCGATGGAAATGCGATTTACTCTGGGTAATCATTCTCTAAAAAGTGATTATCTTCTCATCTACATAGAAAAAAATCGCAGATCACGTGCTTCCTCGCCAGAGATCACCCGAATGAAGCACACTCCTTCCAGGGAATCATTACCCTTCCGCTGTCTGGGAACAGCCACGTCCAGATCGCGGTTGTCAGACTCTTCCACGACGTCTGACGTCACCGCCGCGCGGCCGGCCGGCAGGCAGGCAGGCGAGGGCTGGGAACGCGGGCGAGCGACCCGGCCGGTGACAGACCGCCATTAGGCTCAATTAAAACGTACGCGGCGGCGCGGCGGCCCGGGGATTAGGTCCGGAGGGGGCGTGGCGCTAGGAAAAAGCAGCATCGGGGGCCGTGCAAAACATTCGGAGCCTATTACACACTTTAGAGGGCCATGGAGCGGCCGCGCGCGGGCGATGAAGAGCGATGGGGCACGTTAAGCGCCCGCAGCAAGAAGCAGCCGCTGCTGATGCACTAGGGGGCGTGTGAGGCGGACTTCACGGAAAGGGTCTCAATGGGCACGGCTGGGCTAGGGAATGCGGGTGTGGGCGGGTCCTCAAGAATCAGGGGGGATCAGATAAAAATTGTAGTATTGAGAATAAGTAGAATTATTGTCTGACTGATAACTATTCAACTTGTATGTGAAAGATGTAGTAGAACGAACAGCAGGACTTTTATATTACGCCACGAGAACTTTGATCCTCAGAATCCAAAAAAATTAAAATTGTCCAAAATTTGGAAGATAAGATTGATCAAAACAATATTAATTTTAATAATAATGATTACAATAATAATAAAAATACATAACTATATTAGTGAAAATAACTAAAATAAAAAATGGGCAATAAACTTCCCAATTAATGCATTAATCTCATTCTGGAAAAATAACAAGTATAAATTCTTTCTTATTACCCATAGCTCTGAATACATTTAATGTACCTTTTTTCCCTTGTTAAAAGAAAAAGATACCTTCACAATCAATATTATATCCTACATGAAAATCTACAACTATAGAAACGACCTGTGACTACAATAACCTTTCCTCTGACGTTTTGCACAACTCTCAGTACGTGAGAAAAATCGAACTTTCCGCAACGTACGATCTTACAAAAATATACGACGTTTTCAACATGCTGAACGCCGACACGCCGGCGAAATGTGGAACCAGTAAAGAACTCTTCGGAAAAGTATGAGTTCCGTGATATCGGGCCCGATTTTTCAGGTTTGTTTACGAGGCGCACGCGCTACCCAGGGAACGTAGCTTGCTTTTCACCCCCCTCCTCCTCCCACCAACTGTTACTCCAGCTGCGAACGAAGTGTAACAAAAAGGGCCGTGGCGCGCCGCATAAAGCACGCGGAATTAAGAAAGCGAGACACGAACTCGCGCGGGCACGCCGTATGCAGAGTACGCGGCGGCGGATATACGACGAAAAAACGTCGTGTGACGACCAACATGCCACGCGCTGTTGAAAGAGCGTCGGTGGCGGCGTGTCGCGAGTGCTCGCACAGCTGTGGAAGTGGCAGAGGGAATGATGGAAATGATAATATTCATGGTTGAATGTTGCCATAGAAATGTAAAGAAATAAAAGAAATATAAGAACACAATCAATTTAATTGAGCCGATTCAAAACGTAGAGCAAGATTGATGAATAAGGAGAATATGAATTAGAAACGTTTATTATTTCGTAAATTAATATTTTAAATTTGACATTTTCGGGTGAATATTTTTTTTGTTTTCGACTCCTACGCCAAATTGGTTGTGCAAAACGTCTTATTAAGCAGTATTTAATGTAACCGATGGTGCATAAGTGACGAAGAAACGCACGACCACCAACAAGCTACGTGAAGTGTAATTAATGTTGGGGGGGGGGGAATTGCGAGTACACGAATAACTGTTAAAACGGAACCGGCAAGAAAACAATCATGACTGTTTGGTTTGGAATACGAATGACAAAAAGGAGAGCAGCGGAAGTAAAGGCGTAGACTTTGCAAGATGTTAGCTAAGATATTTCAAAAGATAGGAAGTAGTAAGTCACAGAGAGGAAGAGAAAGGTATCATTGTGGTTGACACCGCTAGACTACGACGGAAGGTTTTATTTTGATACGTGAAGATGTATGCAAGTGTGTGTGTGAGTAAAGGTTGCTCTTATGTTTTCATTATTTAAAAGCCAGGTCTGTGTATGATGCACGTCTTATGATCTTAAAGTGTTCAATCTGCTAGACCAAGGTTAAGTCAAATGTGTCTCGTCAAATCGCTGCATTCATAATATAACATTTATATAAAATATTTTTAAACACTGTGCATATTACGTATGTTATACTTAAATGTAAAGAATTATTTGAAATGACATTCGAAATTATCTGAATACCAACAGCGAAATATTGCATCATGATATGTGTGGATAACAGACTAATAACGTTCAAATACAACGAAGAGTCTTTTTATTACTTTGGTGATTGATATACAACATAATAACGAGCCATAACCATTAAAAATAACGACAAGTAATAAATCCTGAAAACATTGATGTGATGTGTTGACGAATAAAATATTACAAATGACGTTGAGTTATCATAATATTTCCAATTACAAAAGGAGACGTGAATTTAACAATGGGCTCAAAAACAATATCCAGCGTCAATGAAAGAGATCTAGTGACACGATAATCGATAGGCGTAACCATTCACGAATTAGATTCTCAGAGAAGAAATAATTCTCGATACCGGGAGGGGCATCATGTAAGCAGTTACACGGATTTCTGAAGGAGTGACTTGACCATACAGAAGAGTTAATAAATACATCTCAAAAATAAAGAACATACATCAGAACATTCGACAGTGACATTAAAAGCTGTAACAATTGTTGCGGTGGTACCTTCTCAGATAACGTTGTTAATTAATTTTAAAGTAAGATAAATATTGCGGTTGTAATTTGCATGAAGGGAGAGTAATGTCCTATAAGCAAGAAAGAAAGGTTAATTACATTAATGTTTGTGTTACGACACCACGCAGGCTTTGAGCAATGATTTATGCGTTGGATACAATACCTCTTCAAAACATCCGGCCAGTATATATTCATCACAGCAGATAATCTTTACCAATGAAAAATATAAAGGTAAAGTTGTTAATCTCTACGAGACACAAAGACATTTTATATCAACAGAACCCAGCAAAATCGTTATATTTGGCAAGAGTAAAGACAAGAGTTAGAGGAGTTAGAGGAGAATGAGCGAAGAATATTCCTTCAGTCCCACCACCAACCTACCGCTTCCGCGGCGTTCACCATCTCTGCCACTTCCACTCCCGCCTCAGACGCCACCAAGCCACCGCCTCCCCCAGCCGCCTCCGCGATATATAATTCAGGAATTTGCGCTATAAATCAAGGGCTAACGGCGGCGGCGCCAGAGGAGCCGAGGGAGGCGGTCGGAGGAGGCGGTGGCCGCGAAGGGGGGGGGGGGGGGGGCATGCACTGGAGGCTGACAACGCCCCGCTCTCCGCGGGAGGTGCGGCAGCGACAAAGACGGCGACCCGCGGAGGCGGCAGCGATGAATGTTTAGATGATGAAAAGTATCCGAAAATGAGAGGGAGGGAGAAACTGCGTAAGATAATGCAAGGTCTGTGACCAAGGGAAACAAACTAATTAGAAAACAATCAGCAATACAAGGCAATAACAATAAATCGGAAAAAAGAATTGGTGCATATTTTAGGACCGCAGAAGAATTTACGTGATTCAAACGAAAGCTGTGAAAAAAACTGAAAGGATGAGTACTGAAATGAAGATGAACGATTCATGAACGCAGTAAGATAACGGTAAAGACTACGAAACTACAAACAAACAAAACATTTTGGGAGCGAAATTTTAGCCTTTTCTGCCGTAAGATCCGAAGAACTCGTAAGGCGAGAAAGTAAAAAGATATAAGCAGAAAAACTAAGTCAGGATAAACGACCAGAGAAGCAAAAAAGAACACCAAATTAGGAGCAACGAGATGATAAATAGTATTCGGCCAAATTAAGATTAAACATTAACACTTACCAAACGCGCGGTTCTTTTGCTGACAATATAAGTGACAACGTTAAAGATGGCTCACACATGGATGTCGCATACAAAATATCCTCTACATTCGCCCAACTTTGGGCCATCCCGGATTCAAAGAGTAGGGAGCTAATCAAGGCAAAAACTAGAACGAGCAAGACGAAGAATCCAGACGATGGTAACGGCGACGTCAACGGCAGCAGGAAGTACGGAGGCGGGCAACATCGTCTCGCGGGCGAGCGTCTAGGAGGGGCGGCGCCGCGCAGGCATGGCCCCGCCCTTGCCCACGGACCCCGCCCGCGGGCGGCACCCGGGGACACGTGTCCTCGGCGCCGCACTGGAGAACAGCCCGCCCACTAGCTCGCCCTCCTGCTTCCTCGCCCACCTGTCCGCCCGCTCACCCGCCGCGCTCTTCCACAGTCGTCCGGTCGCTTTTCCGTCCGCCCCCCCCCCCCCCCGCTCGCCAGCCCGCTCGCCCTCTCGCCCGCCAGCTCGCCCGCCCGCTCGCCCGCCTCCCGCTCGCCCGCCCCCCGCTCACCTGCCTCCCGCTCACCCGCCCGCTCGCCCACCTCCCGCTCACCCGCCCGCTCGCCCGCCTGCCCGCTCGCCCGCCCGCTCGCCCGCCCGCTCGCCCACCCACCCACTGCCGGCTTCCCCGCCCTCCCCCCCCACCACCCCATTCGCCTGCTCGCCCCCCACTCGCTCGCTCGCACACCCGCTCACCCGCGCGGCCGCCGCCCGCAGTGCTTAAGATGCGAGGCGCGCGCCCGCGGGGAGCCCCGGCCTCGGCGGAGTACCTGGATACCTGTCATGCGCGACTGGGCGGGGCGGGGACCCGCCAGCGCTTGACGCTCCATCATCGCGCCCGGTTTCACTTTACGCCTTGCTAATATTATACATCCTCCGAGGCGCGCCGATCGGAGATAAGATGAGGCGAGTGTTATGGCTGGGACGTATTGGCACGGAAATCCAAAGATCCAGGAACCAGTGCTATAAAAATGAACATTTAAATTCATGAGTTTGCCAATAAAAAGCTATTTTGTCTTTACAGTAAACCTCTTGGAAATAGCTGTTTTTTCACGAATGCAAATAAAGATACTTTACTTTCAAAGTTAATCGCTAGAAACTACCAGAAACCCACTTCGAAGAACCTTCTGATTTACGTTATAAAATAATTTTTGATAAAAGATATTAATAATACGATTTGTTTCTATTATGCTAACATTGACTGTAATTGTAAAAATACTTCTTTCTAATGATAAAAATTAATAAAACATTATTACAATGATATGAAAATAAAAATGAAAACTTGGTTAGTGCGTTCAGACATTCCTATCTGCATGTCTATGAGATGAACGCCATAGTTTGTATATAGAGAATACAAATCGTGTTTATTCATGCATTTGTATAACCTCGGGTATGAGAACATCCAGGTGGATATTAGTAGAGTGGAAATGACAGCAATATTTGCGCTTAACGATTGCAAATTATTAGACAAATAGAGCTGACAATACAGTTCCGAAAGAGATATATTATGGAAATCATTTAAGAGCTGGAAATAATATAGAAAGTAGATAGTAGGACGCACATTTCGTTATCTAAATTTGTAACTTTGCTTTCGATTAACCATCAAATAGGTACTTTTCCTCTTTCTCGCAGAAATAAGAACTGGATTATTTATGACAATTAATTATTTATTTCGCTGTCACCATAACAATGAAAACAAAATGATTTTTTGAAGAGGTTGAAGAAACAAAGCACAGCATACACTGGGTAGAAAAAGTTTACGCATATCTGCACCTTTCATTTGAAGACAATAAGAGAAAACGAAATAAATTCACCGAGTTACAAAAATAGCTTAAAGTTTTTGTTTATTAAATGTAATTGGAAGCGAAACAATAATCCAGAATGACGTGTTAGATGTTCAGGATGGTCATTAGATAGGGGGAGGACGAGGGCTGTTATGAGACTTGTTCCCATCGATTAATGGAGAGCAAATGACGCTGACTGCGACGGCCCATCTGTCGCGGCGTGGCATTTCCCGCGCGAGCGCGCCGCTGGCCGGGCGTGCGAGGCCGGCCGGAGCAGTGACCGGCGAGCGCCGGGACGCCCGGGCGGCGGCGCCGCCGCCGCCGCCGCCGTCGCTGTTTGCACGGCCAACAGGAGGCTGCGTTGCGTTTGCCTACCTGCCCTCGCGCCGCCGCCGCCGCCGCCTGCGTGCGTCGGTCCGCTCGTCCGCTCGCCCGTCCGTCCACGGGCCGCTTCCTGCCACCCCGGACGCACAAACAGCGCAACGCCCCGCACCACCCCCGCAGCAGCCGCCTTCCCCGGCCCGGACGAGCCCTCGACCCCCGCCCTGCGCTCCCGGACCGCCGCCGACGGCGACTTCCGCTTCCGGTCAGCCGCGGCAGCGGACGCTCCCGCAGCTCTCTACCTACTCCCGCCCTCTGCGCCCCACGCCCCCACCGCGACCCTGCAGCCAAGGGAGTGCCCTCCTGCTCATTTCTGTTCCCTCCGCTCTCTACGCACGTCCTTTTATACGAGGCAAACATTTTTTCGGTATTATCGTATCGTCGTCTTCAATCCCACGTGCTTTGTCACATTTCACTTTCGAGAAACAACACGGAAAATTAGATTAATCAGGATGGCAGATTAAACTAAACCGGATTTCCAAAATTGCCAATGGTATCTACAGTTTATTCCCATTTTCTATAGTCTCAATAAGATTGAGTATGAATGCAGATGGAGACGATATTAGGTCGATATGTTTACATTCTGGTGAACTTATTGTTGTATTTGTATAAGCATTTCGAACGAATGTTTGCAGAGGGAATAAAGTTAGATAATAATAATTAATTTTGTACACTAGTTTATAATATTAGTAGGGGGGATATGGGGTTTCTGGGCCAGGAAGTGCTTATCTTATCAGCTTATCTTATCTACTTCCGGTCCACCGCCCCCACATCCGGTGTCAACAACCGGCGCCACCAATTATAATGGCAGGAAGTGCTTATCTTATCAGCTCTTATCAGCTTATCTTATCTACTTCCGCCCACCCCTCCTCCTCCCCCCGCCCCTCCCCCTCCCCCCCCGCCCCACCCCACTTCCGATGTCAACAGCCGGCGCCACCCATTATAATGCCCCGCCGAATGTCAACAACCCCCTCCCCCTCCCCCTCCCCCCGCCCACCCGATGTAAACAACCGGCGCCACCAATTATAATGCCCCCGAATGTCAACAATCCTTCACCCTTCCCTCCCCCCGCCCACCCGATGTAAACAACCGGCGCCACCATTTATAATGCCCCACCGACCGGGGTCAATGACCCCTCTCCACCCCCCCCCTTGCGACCTCTGGCGGCGAATGGTGGAAGTGTGTGCGCACTCTGGCGGCGAATTGTGGAAGCGTATGTGTCTGCGCTCTGGCGGTGAATTGTGGAAGCGTGTGTGTGTGTGTGTGTGTCTTTCAAAAATGCTGCTCCCTGAAGCGGATTCGAACCAGCCTCAATCGCATTTCCTGTGTGGGAGGCGACCAGCACTTTGGCTCTGAGCTACGGTGACATCTCGAGTCAAGCTGTCTGCTTTGGGGTACAGATATTACACGCGGTTGGGAGGGCGCGCTGCGGATGCTGATAAGGGCGGGGGCCGCTGAGGGTGCGCGCTGCGGAAGTAGATAAGATAGCGGGGGGCAGGGGGCGCTGAGGGCGCGCGCTGGCGGCGCTGGCGGCCGGGTGGCTGATAAGATAGCGGCGGGCAGTGGCTGCTTTGTTCGCCCACTCATTAGCGCTATAGAGATACTACACGCGCGCGCTCTCTGGGAGCGATTCGGGGAACGAGAGGAGATGGCGGCGGCGGCGCGCATTTTGAATGCACTCTATATAAGATAGTCAGCCGCGCGTCTCTCTCTCTCTCTCTCTCTCTCTCGAGTCGAGAGCGCTGACGCTCGCTCCCCCGCTGAAAAGACTTTTATAATAGAAAAAAAAGGAAGTCCTAAATGGCGGTGACAGGGAAAAAATAAATTGAAAAATCAGTACAATTGAAAGAATGTTTTTTGATGTATTGAAAACAAAAGAATTATGAAATTATTTTCTCACATACATTTCACAAGCAGTTTTATTGTTTGACAATCGTTTCTATTAAATTTCTCCAAATGATGTGTTTACTTTAAAAAACATAGAAAATATCATTATTTCTTTTATAGTACATATCCTTTGCAAAGAGAGGTTGTGTTTGTAATTGCATGTTTTCATTGAAGTTTCATAGACCTTTCAAATTTTCTTTCATGACATTTCAAATCATATTTGCATGCTTAGATATTTTTATGGAGAAATTCACACATGTTTGAACATTTTTCATTACATACTGTATATATTTAGTGTTCTATCTAATCTATGAAGAACTTAAAATGAGTTTTTACATAATTTGTATAAATAGCACATCATTCTTAGATCCTGACTGCATACAATTGTATTTTCATATTGTTATACTACACTTTATAACCCTCTGTACATAGGCTAGATTGTCAAAACGAGTACAACATCGAGACTGTGCTGACGTAGATGAGCGTCAAACTTCGTCACTGTGGGCTGGAGGCCGGAGCCGTATTTTCGAATGGACAACACAGCGTCTGGATGGATTGACGAACGCGAGTGCTGTCGCAGTGCTTACCCGACCGGTGAAGGAAGTGGTCGAGTCGAGGACAGCTAACGCTTCACCGCCGTGAGAATAAACTCTTCCGGTTGAGGAGATCTCATTTTACCGACTCCTTCCGCCCCGTATGATTTGTGTGCACTGTCCAGGGGGATGGGGGCACGCTGAGGGAGCGTTCAAAGCTTTCTGGATGACGCAATAGCGCACGGTCATCAGCTTCACAGCACAGGAGGTCACCCCATCCCATAGAACTTTCTCGTGACAGCCAATCACGTGTGAAGAGTTTTTTCCTTATCTTCTTCGACATCTGATGATTCTTTTTCTTCCTCGTGGCAGCGTCGGTCAGCACACATCAACGGTCGATCGATAGGGTGCAGTGTAGTAGGGGCGCTGAAGGCTGCTGTTGTAGGCGATGATGACGCGGCGTCGCGGAGGCTGTCCCAGTTCACCACCACTTCTTCCACGCATCATACGCTTCTTCATCTGAGTTTGTTCCATGACGACAGGCGAGAGACGAGTGTTGAGACCAACGTGATTGCAAACGCTCCCCCCTACTACTATTTGAAAGTGACTCATCATAAAACTCCCTACTACTAAAAGTGTCTAACCATAAAGTATATAAAAAATACTACTAAAAGTGTCTAGTCATAAAATAAAAATGAATGCTAGTCTATCTGAACCCCGCCTCCGGGCGAGAGGAGTCGGTCTCTAGAAATCTCATCCAGGCAGCATAATTTTAAATTGAATTTTTAAAATGTTATTTTTTAATGAAATAAAAATTTTTTTGAATATTTTCATGTAAAATTTACGAAATGATATTTTTAATAATTATCTTTGTTTATAATTCAATACTAGTATTATCTAAAGATATAAGTACGAAAATGGATTATTATTATTATTAGTGTATTTTCCCAATAATGGAAAACGTTAAGGAAAAATTGACTCGTTTTGTGGAGTTCTAATTAGTTTTTGTGGAGTTCTTCTTAATTTTCCAATATTCTTTCATTCTCTTGGAGAATGTCAGTTTTCTTTCTTCAGACCATTTCGGTCCGTAGGGTTTTGATTTTGGTTGTTCTGTCTTGACTTCCCATTTGTTCACTGTGTTGCGGAAGGTGTTTTTGTCTGAGGTGACAGTTATGTCGGCGTGTCTTTTTTGGTTTCTTTCATCCATGATGTTGTACTTTTAAGTGAGGATAGTTTAGCATTCTTTTAGTTAGTCAAGTATTTGGTAGTCTGTCTATGTGTCCGAAGAATTTCACTCGTCTTTTCCTGATGTCGACTTCTATGTTCGAGTACTTTTCAGTTGTCTCAATAGACTGTAATCTGTATCCATCGGGAGTGAGTCTCGCACCGAGTATCTTTCTAATGATTTTTCTTTCTTCTTTTTTGAGGGAAGATCAAGTGTAGCGTTAATAATGTCATCAAAATTATAAAAAATATTTACTTTTACGATAAAATGCCATTGAACATGCAGGAAGAAGGAACATTTATTTTACTGAGTGAAGATTTTATTTTATCAAAGAAAAGTTAAAACAGCTCATCAAAGGTACAGTCTGTGCATCTTGAATCCATGAATCTCTTCCCTACTCCTTTAATGTAAATAGGAGCTACTGTCTCTATTTTTATTCTTCTTTCAACTGTTTTGCTGTTTCAAGCCTTTCTCAAACCTATTAGCTTTGATCTCTAATTTAACAATGTGTGGGAAAATGACCACTTATATACAATAATTTTTAGCTAAAAAATCTAAATAAATGCCCGAAGCACGTGAAGATCCATCACAGAAGATACCTTGAACTCTTGAGAAAGTTAGAACGCAAATGATTGAATCTCCAGAGATTGGCGTTGCACCATTAAATCTAGTGGCCGGTTTCATAACTAATACCCACTCTCTACACGCATTTCTTCAATTTTTATAGAGTGTTATTAAGGTATTTCCTAGCCAAAAATATCAATTCAATGTAAAATCTGTCAAAGATTTGATCACACTCAAGCTAACTGTGAACGCGCCCCGAGATGCGTTAGGTGTTTAGGTAACCATCATTATTCAAAATGCACGGAACCTAAAACACAAACAAATCGGAAATGCGTTAACTGTAAAAGAGATCACACGGTCAATTGGAAAGGTTGTGAAGTTTATCAGAAACCGATAAAAAATCAAACAGAGCGGTATAAACAGAGACGAGAGGCTTTTAATAACAGAGAATCCCACGAGATTAAAAACCTTGACCGAAAACCAATCCCTCAAAATCACCCACAACAAACAAACCCAACACAATGACCTCCAATAAATCCCTGGTTTTCAAATCCTCAAAGACTTAATAGCCAAGTCCCCCCGTTTTCGAACGCCAATCTCCCTCTACACCAAGGACAGGTAATAACTACAATCATCAACCAAGTAATAAACGCACTCATTCCACAAATACAAATATTAATACAATCAGCCCTCGATAATGGACGTAAATAAAAATCCAGAAACAAACATTCTCAACTGGAACGCGAACGGAATAAAAAGGCAAGAAAATCAATGACGACACTTTAACAACCCACAACATAAAAATAGCTTGTGTTTCAGAAACTCACCTGTTACCTCAAATCAAGTTCTCAATACCAAGTTTTAATATCTATCGCAACGATCGTCTCAGCGACGGCCGCAGGAGGAGTGACCATACTAGCGCACAAAGATATAAAACATACGTTAATTAATAGTCCTATGAGCAACGATCTAGAAACTATAGCAATAAAAACCAAACAACAAAGACACACCATAATATGCCGATATGAACCTCCTAATAAGCTATTCCATAGAAAAATATAGTCTGAAATTTTTAGAAATAATGATAATATCATGCTAATAGGTGACCTTAATAGCAAACACTGCGATTGAAAATGCAACACAACAACTCCTCATTGGCAAAATTTACTAAATCTAACACTCTCAATTTAAGTATTCTGATCCCAATAGAACTCACCCCCTTACAACAATTATATAATTCCTGACATATTAGCCTCATCAAAAAATATTGATTTTCCCCTAAAAAGTAATTTCTGAACTCGATTCGGTCTCAATAATCATCCTCTCTATCATCTTATTATAAACAACAAGAAGGTAAAATAAACTGGTCTAAATTCAGGGAAATTTTAAAAATGAATTACAAACATCAGCAAAACATTACAAGACTTAGATAATGAAGTAAAACTAATAGTACACTTACAAGGATCCCTCACCAATTCTACAACATTTCTCAAAATAACAAACCCAATAATCAAATCCCAGTAAAAACCAAATGAAATATAAACATAATTGAAGGTGCTATTTGCAAATGACGACCAGACTTAAAAAGAAAATTAAACAAACTGACGAGTTAAAACTAATCTAGACCAGCATAGGCAAGCCTTCAGACTTTTCTAAAAGAAATTCACCCGTCATCTAGGCATACATACAATAAAAAGTCAAAAACAAGAATTTTCGTCAATAAAACTAGATTCACAAGTGGCAAATTCTGATTTTGAGAAAACATCTCTTATAGCTGCCTTCAAAAGCCATTCAACCCAGTTGAAAACGATCACTTTCATCCACAAATAGAGGAATTCAATCAGAAACCACTATATACAGCTCCAATCAATATAAAGTACCCCATCAGAAATTAAACAAGAAATCAAAAACTAAGACATCAGCAGGGACATTATTTCTAACAAAGTTCTAAAAGAGCTAAATAACAATTCGATAGCAACAATATTTAAGCCAGCATGTAGAATAGGTTACTCTCACAACGATTGGAAAATTCCTTCCGAAAACCAGGAAAGAATCCAAAAGATCCAGCGAACTATGAATTTATAAGCCTACTCCCGTCATTAACGAAACTATTAGAGAATCTGATATGAAAACGATTCATGAAATTCATGACAAACATACATCTCAGACACGCAATTTGGATTTCGACCTAACCACTCCACAGCACATCACATATTACGGTTTACCGAATATACGACGTAAGGATGCCAAACAACACCGCAATATTCCTAGAGATCACCAAAGCGATTGACAAAATATGCCATCAAGACCTCTCTACAAATGAAATAGGCACTCCAGACTACTTATTCCAACTGATGAAAAGTTTTCTACATCAAAGAAAGCTCCAAATCAAAATGAATCCTGACGCGAGAACAGGGCTGGCTCAAGACCATTATCACCGGTATTTTTCAATTTCCGATTAACCACACTTAATAGATTCGCAAATAGCGTGAATAGCAAATAGCGCAAATATCTTTTTAACGAGAAATAATACATAGATTAAACGTGGTTGAAGACTATCGGCCTGTCAATGCTAGCGGAGCGCGGAATTATTGCATATCCTTTAAGCGAAAAATATTGTCACCAACCAGAATGCCGTGTTATATGAAGTAAATGTTCCATTCAATAGTAAATATCCAAGCAATAAGTGTATGATAGCAAGGAATTATAATTATGAATGTGTTCTATGCTGAATGATAGAAGGGAAGTGTATTCTCGAGGCACGGGTATTACGTATGAACCTAACGTATCAACTTTACCTTTCTAAGGACTTATCGCCAGTAGCTGCTTTTTAAATAAGGAACTAAACAAATACAAAAAACATTGCCATCGAAAGTATCATAAAACGCATTTTTCAGATTGCAAAACTGTAAGAAACACCATGTCCGACACTTCTGCTGCTGGGTTGTATGCATAAAAATTAAAATGTCTAAACAATCGTGTCTTATAAAAAATACAAATATTTACAATGAGCAATCAGTATGAATACACACTACATTTCCGAAAAGTTGGGGTTTCATAAGAAAGTGTCTGCCACCAGAGAAATTTCAAATTCACTAGCATATAATATACTACCAAGAATGGTGTAATTTTGTACTGAACTATACACAATTGAATGACTTTATGGATTCATTTCTGATTTTTTCTCATTTTCAATCAAAATTTAGGACTATGGACACTTTGGAGTGGTGATTTAGGTATAATAATTTTATTTTTATAATAATAAAACGCAAAAATTGCAATTTTTATTTATGAGTGAAATCTCAAATATGCTACTTACCTCTGTTATTGAACCTAAAGGTTCTGCAATGTTTATGGCTAGAAAAAAAAATGAAGCTTGCAACTTTAGTTGTGCTTAAGCAATTACTCTAATATATTAGAAAATTTTCCATTCAATTCCAATACATTTTTTGCTGCAAATATTTTATGTTTAAAAACTTTCAAGCAATTATTCCTTTGATGCATAGGACAGCTCAATCCAGTGCTGTTGTGTTTAAGATTCTACTGCAATTTTGAATCAAAGCAGAGTATTCATAGCGGGCTCCTGACAATCCAGTCACTCGATCAATTTTATGGAAATGACTCTTCTATTGAAATTGTAACTGAGCCAGTCACTCAGACCGTTTGAAATGTATGCAGGAATGTTAAAATCACATAAGTCGCAATGTTTAAAACCTGTTTTTAACGACATTTCTTGATTGAGAAAACGGAGTATTCCCCACCCCATGCCCGTCACTTGATCCAGAAACTTTTCATTATGCTAAGACATATTTACGAGACTCTTCGGTAAGGACATGTATTCAAATTTGTTTCAAAACGTTTTTCAGAAAAAGTGAGACAAGATCATAACTAACAGATGTCGCCATCTTACCTGCACAAGACATCGGTTCAAGGAAGAGATGTCTCTACGGTTACCCACCTCGAACATGGTTTCGTAGTTTCCCTTGTTTCTTGTAATTTTGGTATTTGATTCTCTCAACACAGAAAATTCTATATCCCTTTTCCCTGATTTGCCCCTTGCTTAGACTCGGTTGTAAAAAAAAAAATTTTCCTCTGCGACCCTCTTGCCATCGTAGAGAGAATCTTGATTTTCTTTCCTATTTTCTGTACTTCTCCCGCGCTTTCCGTAAGCTTTTCTGACTTTTGGTTTCAGTTTCCCTATCTTTTCATTTTAGTACTCGAGATCTGGGGTCCCCTCGCCCGCCCAGGGAGGAATATTTAAGTCTCCCCCGATTATCAACGTTTATTCTTATCGCTCTCCATACGAGTCACCTCACTTTGATTTCGACGCATCACATCTCGAATTCCCCATCTTTCCAGACCTCTTCTGCATGCAAACTAGCTTTAACACAATGAAACGTCCCACCCCCGCGTCCATCTCTGTCCCTCCTAAATATGCCATAATCATCGCGAAATATTTCTGCATTAGAAATGTCAGGTTTAAACCGTACCTATTACATCAGGGCAATACTGACCTATCAATTTCCAAAATTGTTTGTATTTATTTATTAAGATTCTACAATTTACCTGCAACACGAACTGTATTTGTATTCCAGGACCATATATTATGCGCTCACGATCAATTACAAAAGAACGTATTAACGTTTTTGATTGCAGACAGAAAAAATGGAGAATAAAAACTAGCGAATCAAAGTCACAAGCAAAGATTTTCATCTTCGAAACTCAAAATTTTTCTTTACTCATTCAAAACACATCCATACGATGACTACGATACACCACTTCCGTACCTAAAAATTACATTGGACGCAAAATTAACCTGGAAAGAACACTTCATCAGCACAGTAAAGAGACATTCACAAAAATCTAAAAGCCCTATCGCATACTAAAAATGAAACTTCACTTAGCATCGAATGTGTTAAAATCATTTAGAAATCATTCATTAGATCTTTACCATGCTCCGTGAGCTCCGTTTTAATACAGGTCGTCTACATCTACATAAATGAACAACAAATTCATCCAAAAATTCAACAATGTGTCATGGTTTAAAAGCAATCGACAACTACTCAGAGAAGTAATAATAAACCCTTCTAGACTACATTTCTAAAAAAATTTTAAAAACTTTCAGGCCCAGAAATACCTTCTGCTGAAACTTAAAATCCTAGTAAAACTTACCGACAACAACAAAGAATTTATCCTATGTCAATTTCAAGATCCCACTAAGTAAAAAGATGCACTTACTCACGTAGTCAAAACGCTATAGACGTAGAGAAGACTATTTTTAATATTTCCAGCACACCTGATTTTTAGAATTGGGGAACGCTTTTTAGGTTTTCTTTATGTAGCGTTTCTTTAGAATATAATTAGTTCATATGACTTTGTGTCATAATTTTGAATGACTGTCTCATGAATTTGTAGCATAATTATGATTTATAGGTCAATACTCATGTGAATATTAAAGAAATCCAATTCAATCTGATACAACAAATGTATCATGGAGTCTCTTGAGCAGTTTGCTCATTCTATCTCCAAACTAACAATACTACGAGAGATTCCTCTTTTGAATGGAAAGAGATAAAGAATGATGAAGTGTATGCAAATCCTCAAGATGTCATTGCAGGTTAGTAATTGTTAAATTTTCACCGGCAAAAGGCTATTATGGAATCACATGTGGCAAGAGAAGAAATAAAGCTGAATGATGGACTTCTGCGTTCAGTTCCAGAAACACGTATAGCCTTATGATCCGTTTCAGTTTACAACAAAACCCTTACCTCCATACCAGAATAGATGAAACTGATCTTGCCGAAACCACTAGAAGACAAGCGTCCAAGATTTAATGACATACTTAAGCAAAGATCTCTGATGGTAAAGTTTGCGCAATACTTTTTCATTCAATTCATTTGCGAATTTCCTTATAAACATGCGTTCAGAATATTCTTACTGATATTTATCCCCTCTCACCAAGCATTCGTACTATGACACTCAGCATGCTGATCATATCGCGTGGACAGGTGAAGTGACCCTGCTTTTCAGTTTATCTTCTGACAATATTTCTTACAATTGATTCATAGTTATTGGAATACATAGTGATATAAAAATACATAGTGCCTGTTATGAAAAAGAAACACTGAACTTTCAACTGTGTACTATTGTATTGTAGAAGAAAAACAAATGAACTTTAAAGTATCTGTAATGTCATGATCGCACGTCTTAAAATGTTGTATAACTGGAAAAAATCGATCAATGGAACTAATATAATACATTAGCTTCATGTGAAAATATTAAATACTGTCACCAGGAAATGACAACACAAAATTGCAAATTCATTCAAGTATCCCCCCCCCTCTCTTTCTCGCTCTTTTTCGCTCTGTCTCTTTCTTTCTCTCTCTTTCTTTCTCATTAACAATTTCTCTACGTGCCTTTGTCGCTGTCTCTTGCGCTCTCTCTTTCGACAGGAGGTACCAACTGTAGGTGTTTTGCCTTTCTTCTTGCATTTTCGTGCGACTTATGTTTCTTATAAAAAAAAACAATAACTTTTCACATTTATTATTATTTTTCTTTAGAATGCGAATTCCCAAGAGGCTATTATATTCTTCCAAGCTCCTGAAGTAATCAGTCTATCACACGAGTAACATAGTTCATTACACTAGGTGCTGCCTCTCCATTCTCAGACAATACATTCATGACATTCTTTACAAAAATTTATTTTGTTTTTGTTCCTTCTTTCTTTTTAATTTCTCAAAGTACAGTTCAACTTGTTCAATACTGATTCTCAATGAACTTGTATTTTTTTTTTCAGCATTCAACACAGTAATACTGAAGAAATTGATTCGATTTCAACATTACACATGTTGATTTTTTCAGTACTTTTTTATTTTAATAGAATAAAATTTATTGTAAATAAACAGCAGCTCTTAGTATAAAATAGCTCAAAATGTAAGTCATAAGGGTATTTTATGGAGAAATTCATGCATGTTTGAATATTTGTTAAGGCGTACTGTATATTTACTCTTCTATCAAGTCTATGAAGAACTTGTTTAAATTTATAAATTGTTTAATTTGTCGCGAATCTTCGGACATTACGTTTTATTCAAACATTTTTTCTATGTCTTTCTCGATGCTTCTCAAGAAGCAGTCTGAAAAGCCCTTTTCTTTCGATTATCAGAAGCATGGGGGGTCTTATCACCGCGGGCGGCGCGCTATCTACAGTCACCCTCGCTGGAGTGAGCGCCCACCCCCGCTGCGCCCGCGTGTTGGAGATGATAGAGGGCGGCGGCGGCGGCGGTCGCCCCTAATGAATAAGAGATTATGGTTGATGAATGCTTGGTGAGAGGGGATAAATATCAGTAAGAATATTCTGAACGCATGTTTATAAGGAAATTCGCAAATGAATTGAATGAAAAAGTATTGCGCAAACTTTACCATCAGAGATCTTTGCTTAAGTATGTCATTAAATCTTGGACGCTTGTCTTCTAGTGGTTTCGGCAAGATCAGTTTCATCTATTCTGGTATGGAGGTAAGGGTTTTGTTGTAAACTGAAACGGATCATAAGGCTATACGTGTTTCTGGAACTGAACGCAGAAGTCCATCATTCAGCTTTATTTCTTCTCTTGCCACATGTGATTCCATAATAGCCTTTTGCCGGTGAAAATTTAACAATTACTAACCTGCAATGACATCTTGAGGATTTGCATACACTTCATCATTCTTTATCTCTTTCCATTCAAAAGAGGAATCTCTCGTAGTATTGTTAGTTTGGAGATAGAATGAGCAAACTGCTCAAGAGACTCCATGATACATTTGTTGTATCAGATTGAATTGGATTTCTTTAATATTCACATGAGTATTGACCTATAAATCATAATTATGCTACAAATTCATGAGACAGTCATTCAAAATTATGACACAAAGTCATATGAACTAATTATATTCTAAAGAAACGCTACATAAAGAAAACCTAAAAAGCGTTCCCCAATTCTAAAAATCAGGTGTGCTGGAAATATTAAAAATAGTCTTCTCTACGTCTATAGCGTTTTGACTACGTGAGTAAGTGCATCTTTTTACTTAGTGGGATCTTGAAATTGACATAGGATAAATTCTTTGTTGTTGTCGGTAAGTTTTACTAGGATTTTAAGTTTCAGCAGAAGGTATTTCTGGGCCTGAAAGTTTTTAAAATTTTTTTAGAAATGTAGTCTAGAAGGGTTTATTATTACTTCTCTGAGTAGTTGTCGATTGCTTTTAAACCATGACACATTGTTGAATTTTTGGATGAATTTGTTGTTCATTTATGTAGATGTAGACGACCTGTATTAAAACGGAGCTCACGGAGCATGGTAAAGATCTAATGAATGATTTCTAAATGATTTTAACACATTCGATGCTAAGTGAAGTTTCATTTTTAGTATGCGATAGGGCTTTTAGATTTTTGTGAATGTCTCTTTACTGTGCTGATGAAGTGTTCTTTCCAGGTTAATTTTGCGTCCAATGTAATTTTTAGGTACGGAAGTGGTGTATCGTAGTCATCGTATGGATGTGTTTTGAATGAGTAAAGAAAAATTTTGAGTTTCGAAGATGAAAATCTTTGCTTGTGACTTTGATTCGCTAGTTTTTATTCTCCATTTTTTCTGTCTGCAATCAAAAACGTTAATACGTTCTTTTGTAATTGATCGTGAGCGCATAATATATGGTCCTGGAATACAAATACAGTTCGTGTTGCAGGTAAATTGTAGAATCTTAATAAATAAATACAAACAATTTTGGAAATTGATAGGTCAGTATTGCCCTGATGTAATAGGTACGGTTTAAACCTGACATTTCTAATGCAGAAATATTTCGCGATGATTATGGCATATTTAGGAGGGACAGAGATGGACGCGGGGGTGGGACGTTTCATTGTGTTAAAGCTAGTTTGCATGCAGAAGAGGTCTGGAAAGATGGGGAATTCGAGATGTGATGCGTCGAAATCAAAGTGAGGTGACTCGTATGGAGAGCGATAAGAATAAACGTTGATAATCGGGGGAGACTTAAATATTCCTCCCTGGGCGGGCGAGGGGACCCCAGATCTCGAGTACTAAAATGAAAAGATAGGGAAACTGAAACCAAAAGTCAGAAAAGCTTACGGAAAGCGCGGGAGAAGTACAGAAAATAGGAAAGAAAATCAAGATTCTCTCTACGATGGCAAGAGGGTCGCAGAGGAAAATTTTTTTTTTTACAACCGAGTCTAAGCAAGGGGCAAATCAGGGAAAAGGGATATAGAATTTTCTGTGTTGAGAGAATCAAATACCAAAATTACAAGAAACAAGGGAAACTACGAAACCATGTTCGAGGTGGGTAACCGTAGAGACATCTCTTCCTTGAACCGATGTCTTGTGCAGGTAAGATGGCGACATCTGTTAGTTATGATCTTGTCTCACTTTTTCTGAAAAACGTTTTGAAACAAATTTGAATACATGTCCTTACCGAAGAGTCTCGTAAATATGTCTTAGCATAATGAAAAGTTTCTGGATCAAGTGACGGGCATGGGGTGGGGAATACTCCGTTTTCTCAATCAAGAAATGTCGTTAAAAACAGGTTTTAAACATTGCGACTTATGTGATTTTAACATTCCTGCATACATTTCAAACGGTCTGAGTGACTGGCTCAGTTACAATTTCAATAGAAGAGTCATTTCCATAAAATTGATCGAGTGACTGGATTGTCAGGAGCCCGCTATGAATACTCTGCTTTGATTCAAAATTGCAGTAGAATCTTAAACACAACAGCACTGGATTGAGCTGTCCTATGCATCAAAGGAATAATTGCTTGAAAGTTTTTAAACATAAAATATTTGCAGCAAAAAATGTATTGGAATTGAATGGAAAATTTTCTAATATATTAGAGTAATTGCTTAAGCACAACTAAAGTTGCAAGCTTCATTTTTTTTTCTAGCCATAAACATTGCAGAACCTTTAGGTTCAATAACAGAGGTAAGTAGCATATTTGAGATTTCACTCATAAATAAAAATTGCAATTTTTGCGTTTTATTATTATAAAAATAAAATTATTATACCTAAATCACCACTCCAAAGTGTCCATAGTCCTAAATTTTGATTGAAAATGAGAAAAAATCAGAAATGAATCCATAAAGTCATTCAATTGTGTATAGTTCAGTACAAAATTACACCATTCTTGGTAGTATATTATATGCTAGTGAATTTGAAATTTCTCTGGTGGCAGACACTTTCTTATGAAACCCCAACTTTTCGGAAATGTAGTGTGTATTCATACTGATTGCTCATTGTAAATATTTGTATTTTTTATAAGACACGATTGTTTAGACATTTTAATTTTTATGCATACAACCCAGCAGCAGAAGTGTCGGACATGGTGTTTCTTACAGTTTTGCAATCTGAAAAATGCGTTTTATGATACTTTCGATGGCAATGTTTTTTGTATTTGTTTAGTTCCTTATTTAAAAAGCAGCTACTGGCGATAAGTCCTTAGAAAGGTAAAGTTGATACGTTAGGTTCATACGTAATACCCGTGCCTCGAGAATACACTTCCCTTCTATCATTCAGCATAGAACACATTCATAATTATAATTCCTTGCTATCATACACTTATTGCTTGGATATTTACTATTGAATGGAACATTTACTTCATATAACACGGCATTCTGGTTGGTGACAATATTTTTCGCTTAAAGGATATGCAATAATTCCGCGCTCCGCTAGCATTGACAGGCCGATAGTCTTCAACCACGTTTAATCTATGTATTATTTCTCGTTAAAAAGATATTTGCGCTATTTGCTATTCACGCTATTTGCGAATCTATTAAGTGTGGTTAATCGGAAATTGAAAAATACCGGTGATAATGGTCTTGAGCCAGCCCTGTTCTCGCGTCAGGATTCATTTTGATTTGGAGCTTTCTTTGATGTAGAAAACTTTTCATCAGTTGGAATAAGTAGTCTGGAGTGCCTATTTCATTTGTAGAGAGGTCTTGATGGCATATTTTGTCAATCGCTTTGGTGATCTCTAGGAATATTGCGGTGTTGTTTGGCATCCTTACGTCGTATATTCGGTAAACCGTAATATGTGATGTGCTGTGGAGTGGTTAGGTCGAAATCCAAATTGCGTGTCTGAGATGTATGTTTGTCATGAATTTCATGAATCGTTTTCATATCAGATTCTCTAATAGTTTCGTTAATGACGGGAGTAGGCTTATAAATTCATAGTTCGCTGGATCTTTTGGATTCTTTCCTGGTTTTCGGAAGGAATTTTCCAATCGTTGTGAGAGTAACCTATTCTACATGCTGGCTTAAATATTGTTGCTATCGAATTGTTATTTAGCTCTTTTAGAACTTTGTTAGAAATAATGTCCCTGCTGATGTCTTAGTTTTTGATTTCTTGTTTAATTTCTGATGGGGTACTTTATATTGATTGGAGCTGTATATAGTGGTTTCTGATTGAATTCCTCTATTTGTGGATGAAAGTGATCGTTTTCAACTGGGTTGAATGGCTTTTGAAGGCAGCTATAAGAGATGTTTTCTCAAAATCAGAATTTGCCACTTGTGAATCTAGTTTTATTGACGAAAATTCTTGTTTTTGACTTTTTATTGTATGTATGCCTAGATGACGGGTGAATTTCTTTTAGAAAAGTCTGAAGGCTTGCCTATGCTGGTCTAGATTAGTTTTAACTCGTCAGTTTGTTTAATTTTCTTTTTAAGTCTGGTCGTCATTTGCAAATAGCACCTTCAATTATGTTTATATTTCATTTGGTTTTTACTGGGATTTGATTATTGGGTTTGTTATTTTGAGAAATGTTGTAGAATTGGTGAGGGATCCTTGTAAGTGTACTATTAGTTTTACTTCATTATCTAAGTCTTGTAATGTTTTGCTGATGTTTGCTAAGTCTTGTAATGTTTTGCTGATGTTTGTAATTCATTTTTAAAATTTCCCTGAATTTAGACCAGTTTATTTTACCTTCTTGTTGTTTATAATAAGATGATAGAGAGGATGATTATTGAGACCGAATCGAGTTCAGAAATTACTTTTTAGGGGAAAATCAATATTTTTTGATGAGGCTAATATGTCAGGAATTATATAATTGTTGTAAGGGGGTGAGTTCTATTGGGATCAGAATACTTAAATTGAGAGTGTTAGATTTAGTAAATTTTGCCAATGAGGAGTTGTTGTGTTGCATTTTCAATCGCAGTGTTTGCTATTAAGGTCACCTATTAGCATGATATTATCATTATTTCTAAAAATTTCAGACTATATTTTTCTATGGAATAGCTTATTAGGAGGTTCATATCGGCATATTATGGTGTGTCTTTGTTGTTTGGTTTTTATTGCTATAGTTTCTAGATCGTTGCTCATAGGACTATTAATTAACGTATGTTTTATATCTTTGTGCGCTAGTATGGTCACTCCTCCTGCGGCCGTCGCTGAGAGACGATCGTTGCGATAGATATTAAAACTTGGTATTGAGAACTTGATTTGAGGTAACAGGTGAGTTTCTGAAACACAAGCTATTTTTATGTTGTGGGTTGTTAAAGTGTCGTCATTGATTTTCTTGCCTTTTTATTCCGTTCGCGTTCCAGTTGAGAATGTTTGTTTCTGGATTTTTATTTACGTCCATTATCGAGGGCTGATTGTATTAATATTTGTATTTGTGGAATGAGTGCGTTTATTACTTGGTTGATGATTGTAGTTATTACCTGTCCTTGGTGTAGAGGGAGATTGGCGTTCGAAAACGGGGGGACTTGGCTATTAAGTCTTTGAGGATTTGAAAACCAGGGATTTATTGGAGGTCATTGTGTTGGGTTTGTTTGTTGTGGGTGATTTTGAGGGATTGGTTTTCGGTCAAGGTTTTTAATCTCGTGGGATTCTCTGTTATTAAAAGCCTCTCGTCTCTGTTTATACCGCTCTGTTTGATTTTTTATCGGTTTCTGATAAACTTCACAACCTTTCCAATTGACCGTGTGATCTCTTTTACAGTTAACGCATTTCCGATTTGTTTGTGTTTTAGGTTCCGTGCATTTTGAATAATGATGGTTACCTAAACACCTAACGCATCTCGGGGCGCGTTCACAGTTAGCTTGAGTGTGATCAAATCTTTGACAGATTTTACATTGAATTGATATTTTTGGCTAGGAAATACCTTAATAACACTCTATAAAAATTGAAGAAATGCGTGTAGAGAGTGGGTATTAGTTATGAAACCGGCCACTAGATTTAATGGTGCAACGCCAATCTCTGGAGATTCAATCATTTGCGTTCTAACTTTCTCAAGAGTTCAAGGTATCTTCTGTGATGGATCTTCACGTGCTTCGGGCATTTATTTAGATTTTTTAGCTAAAAATTATTGTATATAAGTGGTCATTTTCCCACACATTGTTAAATTAGAGATCAAAGCTAATAGGTTTGAGAAAGGCTTGAAACAGCAAAACAGTTGAAAGAAGAATAAAAATAGAGACAGTAGCTCCTATTTACATTAAAGGAGTAGGGAAGAGATTCATGGATTCAAGATGCACAGACTGTACCTTTGATGAGCTGTTTTAACTTTTCTTTGATAAAATAAAATCTTCACTCAGTAAAATAAATGTTCCTTCTTCCTGCATGTTCAATGGCATTTTATCGTAAAAGTAAATATTTTTTATAATTTTGATGACATTATTAACGCTACACTTGATCTTCCCTCAAAAAAGAAGAAAGAAAAATCATTAGAAAGATACTCGGTGCGAGACTCACTCCCGATGGATACAGATTACAGTCTATTGAGACAACTGAAAAGTACTCGAACATAGAAGTCGACATCAGGAAAAGACGAGTGAAATTCTTCGGACACATAGACAGACTACCAAATACTTGACTAACTAAAAGAATGCTAAACTATCCTCACTTAAAAGTACAACATCATGGATGAAAGAAACCAAAAAAGACACGCCGACATAACTGTCACCTCAGACAAAAACACCTTCCGCAACACAGTGAACAAATGGGAAGTCAAGACAGAACAACCAAAATCAAAACCCTACGGACCGAAATGGTCTGAAGAAAGAAAACTGACATTCTCCAAGAGAATGAAAGAATATTGGAAAATTAAGAAGGAACTCCACAAAAACTAATTAGAACTCCACAAAACGAGTCAATTTTTCCTTAACGTTTTCCATTATTGGGAAAATACACTAATAATAACAATAATCCATTTTCGTACTTATATCTTTAGATAATACTAGTATTGAATTATAAACAAAGATAATTATTAAAAATATCATTTCGTAAATTTTACATGAAAATATTCAAAAAAATTTTTATTTCATTAAAAAATAACATTTTAAAAATTCAATTTAAAATTATGCTGCCTGGATGAGATTTCTAGAGACCGACTCCTCTCGCCCGGAGGCGGGGTTCAGATAGACTAGCATTCATTTTTATTTTATGACTAGACACTTTTAGTAGTATTTTTTATATACTTTATGGTTAGACACTTTTAGTAGTAGGGAGTTTTATGATGAGTCACTTTCAAATAGTAGTAGGGGGGAGCGTTTGCAATCACGTTGGTCTCAACACTCGTCTCTCGCCTGTCGTCATGGAACAAACTCAGATGAAGAAGCGTATGATGCGTGGAAGAAGTGGTGGTGAACTGGGACAGCCTCCGCGACGCCGCGTCATCATCGCCTACAACAGCAGCCTTCAGCGCCCCTACTACACTGCACCCTATCGATCGACCGTTGATGTGTGCTGACCGACGCTGCCACGAGGAAGAAAAAGAATCATCAGATGTCGAAGAAGATAAGGAAAAAACTCTTCACACGTGATTGGCTGTCACGAGAAAGTTCTATGGGATGGGGTGACCTCCTGTGCTGTGAAGCTGATGACCGTGCGCTATTGCGTCATCCAGAAAGCTTTTGAACGCTCCCTCAGCGTGCCCCCATCCCCCTGGACAGTGCACACAAATCATACGGGGCGGAAGGAGTCGGTAAAATGAGATCTCCTCAACCGGAAGAGTTTATTCTCACGGCGGTGAAGCGTTAGCTGTCCTCGACTCGACCACTTCCTTCACCGGTCGGGTAAGCACTGCGACAGCACTCGCGTTCGTCAATCCATCCAGACGCTGTGTTGTCCATTCGAAAATACGGCTCCGGCCTCCAGCCCACAGTGACGAAGTTTGACGCTCATCTACGTCAGCACAGTCTCGATGTTGTACTCGTTTTGACAATCTAGCCTATGTACAGAGGGTTATAAAGTGTAGTATAACAATATGAAAATACAATTGTATGCAGTCAGGATCTAAGAATGATGTGCTATTTATACAAATTATGTAAAAACTCATTTTAAGTTCTTCATAGATTAGATAGAACACTAAATATATACAGTATGTAATGAAAAATGTTCAAACATGTGTGAATTTCTCCATAAAAATATCTAAGCATGCAAATATGATTTGAAATGTCATGAAAGAAAATTTGAAAGGTCTATGAAACTTCAATGAAAACATGCAATTACAAACACAACCTCTCTTTGCAAAGGATATGTACTATAAAAGAAATAATGATATTTTCTATGTTTTTTAAAGTAAACACATCATTTGGAGAAATTTAATAGAAACGATTGTCAAACAATAAAACTGCTTGTGAAATGTATGTGAGAAAATAATTTCATAATTCTTTTGTTTTCAATACATCAAAAAACATTCTTTCAATTGTACTGATTTTTCAATTTATTTTTTCCCTGTCACCGCCATTTAGGACTTCCTTTTTTTTCTATTATAAAAGTCTTTTCAGCGGGGGAGCGAGCGTCAGCGCTCTCGACTCGAGAGAGAGAGAGAGAGAGAGACGCGCGGCTGACTATCTTATATAGAGTGCATTCAAAATGCGCGCCGCCGCCGCCATCTCCTCTCGTTCCCCGAATCGCTCCCAGAGAGCGCGCGCGTGTAGTATCTCTATAGCGCTAATGAGTGGGCGAACAAAGCAGCCACTGCCCGCCGCTATCTTATCAGCCACCCGGCCGCCAGCGCCGCCAGCGCGCGCCCTCAGCGCCCCCTGCCCCCCGCTATCTTATCTACTTCCGCAGCGCGCACCCTCAGCGGCCCCCGCCCTTATCAGCATCCGCAGCGCGCCCTCCCAACCGCGTGTAATATCTGTACCCCAAAGCAGACAGCTTGACTCGAGATGTCACCGTAGCTCAGAGCCAAAGTGCTGGTCGCCTCCCACACAGGAAATGCGATTGAGGCTGGTTCGAATCCGCTTCAGGGAGCAGCATTTTTGAAAGACACACACACACACACACACGCTTCCACAATTCACCGCCAGAGCGCAGACACATACGCTTCCACAATTCGCCGCCAGAGTGCGCACACACTTCCACCATTCGCCGCCAGAGGTCGCAAGGGGGGGGGGTGGAGATGGGGTCATTGACCCCGGTCGGTGGGGCATTATAAATGGTGGCGCCGGTTGTTTACATCGGGTGGGCGGGGGGAGGGAAGGGTGAAGGATTGTTGACATTCGGGGGCATTATAATTGGTGGCGCCGGTTGTTTACATCGGGTGGGCGGGGGGAGGGGGAGGGGGAGGGGGTTGTTGACATTCGGCGGGGCATTATAATGGGTGGCGCCGGCTGTTGACATCGGAAGTGGGGTGGGGCGGGGGAGGGGGAGGGGCGGGGGGAGGAGGAGGGGTGGGCGGAAGTAGATAATGATAGCTGATAAGAGCTGATAAGATAAGCACTTCCTGCCATTATAATTGGTGGCGCCGGTTGTTGACACCGGATGTGGGGCGGGTGGACCGGAAGTAGATAAGATAAGCTGATAAGATAAGCACTTCCTGGCCCAGAAACCCCATATCCCCCCTACTAATATTTAAATTAATTCGTAAATTCTCTAATTTCGCAAGCAACTTACTATACCTGACGCGTTTCCCCTTATCACTCCTTCATAATATTTGTTTTAATTTATCGGCTTCCTTTCTTCATACAGCAACAACCATCAGATTTACTTTTTCAGAAGAAAAATGAGCAATGTGAAGTATGACGTAACCTCGCAGATACACTTTCAGATTCAGCAATGACCTTTAGGTCATGAACGTTTCCATTGTCTCATTCCAGCCATTTCACATCCAACATACCGGTGCCTCCTGTCACTTTTAATTTTTTCTGTTCTGCTGTGTTCTTCTATTTGCGTGATAAATTTAGCCTTCTCTAAGACACTTATGTGAAGCTCGAGAACGTTTATTACTACCGAAATGGATTTGAAATTGAAATAGCATAGTATAATAATTTTATCTTCTACCACAATATCGGACATGTAAGACTACTACAATTCTATCATCATTCGCACAGTCTGTAATGTTTCGCATCTCTGCGTTGTGTCAATAAACGAATTTTATTAGGTACGACACGTAACATTTTATTAGGTACGAATATTGACTCGAACTATTCGACGCCTATAACGCGTGGTCACATCAACATACATCATTCTTTTTTCACACCCAGTAGTTTCAGTACTTTTGACGAGATTGGTCATTTCTCTCAGTTTTCCATTATACATTTACGCCTTGATACCTGTGTTTCCTCGTTTCCCCAGAAACTGGTCCCTCCGCAGAAACGGTACAGTTCCCAGCCCTCCGCGTCGACTAGCCAGACGCCCTGTGTGCAGCCCGGTCGTAGCACTGACCGCTTCCGGCCGGGCAGCGCCCAGAGCGACCGGAAGACGCCACGACGTTTGCACAGAGAATTAGCTCCCAGGTACACAAAAGGGGCACTGGACGGCTCAAGAAACACCTCCATACAGCTTGATTGTGTTTTGCGATTGGCCACATCCTGCCCTTCTATTGCGAACTCCAGCAACGAGCTTTTGATTTCTGTCGCGAAGTGCTGGAAACACTGCTGGGGAGAGGAATATGATCCATTTTGTTATGTGCACAGACCCAGGAAGAGGTTTGGTTTAATTTTCGTGAAATGGTGAAAAAACTTACGTAAAGAGCGGAAGAAATGCAAAATTAAAGAAAAATGCTTAGCTGCGAATCTTGGCAAGCTACGAATCAAATATGTGTTCTCAAATTCAACTTTATACTCATGCTTTATAAAAATGCGGAGATTAAGTATATCAAACATGTATGAAAATTTCACATCATACTCAAAGATATCACTCTTTACTTTGTATAGAATCAACGGTAATATCACGACACATTAAAATGCATGAAATATAACTTTACAACATTTTAAAAATGACAAAAATTGGAAACGAATAAAATAAAGAACAGCTCTTCCTATATCATTTGAAAATTAGTTAGTTTTAATAATAACTCCATTTATCCTCGTGAGAATTGCGCATTGCTTTCGACAATATATTCCGCGGGACACTACCCCCGTGAACAGTACTTCTCATTCAGCAGAAGATTGCAATCTCGCAAAAAAAAAAAAAGTCGTAAAGACCCTATAACTCACCACGAAAACGCACTCCAGAAATAATACACCCCTTTCTCCCTTTTTTTCCTTCCCGCCCTTCACTTAATTTCCTCTTCTGTCACACTATTTCATATGTGCCTTTATTAACGACATCACACACTCATGTATATTTGAACGGCGTTTTATAAAACACAATATTTGCCTTTCTTCAAACGGATTGCCGCGCCCATATACGCAAATAAACGGCCTCCCGCCCGCCTTCTCCCGGAGCCCGAGAATAAGCTCCCAGCCACAACTCGGCCGCAATACCCGGCGCGGGAAGATGATTTAGGTTAAGAGCAAGAGGCCCAGCGCC
The DNA here is from genome assembly GCA_038098605.1 of Gryllus longicercus. Taxonomy (NCBI): domain Eukaryota; kingdom Metazoa; phylum Arthropoda; class Insecta; order Orthoptera; family Gryllidae; genus Gryllus; species Gryllus longicercus. The sequence continues at coordinate 5,654,807 of JAZDUA010000031.1, forward strand.
TGCGGCGGCGATGGTGGAAGTGGTGGCGACGGCGGTGGCGCCAGCGGCGGCTGCGCTGGTAGCATTGGCGGTGGGAGGGGTGGCGCTGGTGGAAGTGGAAAAGGAGACGTTGATGGCGGGTGGCGGAGACAAAGACAAAGCCGGTGCTAGTGGTGGGTGACGGCTGCGATGGCGCCAGCGGTGGCAGTGCAGGTGGGTGATAGCACTGCGGGTGGCGATAGCGGCGGCGGAGTTGGAAATGACGGTGCCAGACACCGTGGTGGTGGTGGTGGTGGTGGTGGTATGTGATGGTGATGGTAGTGGTAGTGGTAGTGATAGTGGTCGTGGTAGTGCTGGTGGTGGTGGTGGTGGTGGTTGTGGTGGTTGTGGTGGTTGTGGTGGTGATGCTGGTGCTGGTGGTGGTTGTGGTGATGGAGATGCTGAAAGATGAACGATGGCAGTTGGAACAGGCAAGAGGGATGGAGCATGATGAAATTTGAAGTGTTTACAGTGGTGGAAGAAAAAAATTGAAGTGAAAACCTAGCGTGAGTACGAAGTCAATTCGACGCGAAAATTTGTCTTTGTTTTTAAACCTGCTGATTAAAGTACACCATTGGATATTTAGAAAAATTAGAGCTTACATTAAAAAAAACACAAGGTTAATTCTCCCTCTTTTCACAAGAGTAAGACGGAGCAGAAATGATGAGTATATAATGATAATGAAAGTGATCGGTGCAATATTGACTTACTTGAAACGCAGGTGCCGGTCAATAGTTGTGACAAAGATAATGACATCAATAGAAATAACCAAGGAACCAGTTAAATAACATACCATAGAGAACTTATTATTCTAATGCAATTGACGAAATTAAAAGACCTTAGAAAGAAGAGAACAATTGAAAGAGCGAGAGATAGAGAATAGCATCAGGTAATAAGCAGAACATGGAGATAAAGCAAAAGGAAACCAGGAGAAGCGAAAACTACGATGAGCAACAGGAAGTGTTCAAATGAATATAGAAAAGTACGCAATGGAAGCCCGTTCAGCTGCTCTCAAGTGCAACGGGCGCAAGCCCGTATGTGGAAGCGGGGGCTCTGCAGCGCAGGAAGCGGCGAAGGCAGCTGCTCGGGCTTCTCTGGGAAACACAAGCACCGCCCGGCGGCGCTCACCTCTTCTTCATCGGCCCATGAATAAAGCGGCAAACAGCCCGGAGAGCCGGCGGAGCGGGCGCGGCGCGCCTACCGCCCCCGCCGCCCGCGCCGCCGCGCGCGTATATATATGCGCGCCCAGCCCATACACTCGGAAGCCCCATATCTCGGCACCCGCGGCGGTCGCTCGGCGGAGGCGGTGGTGCACAGCGCGCCCCTTTGATTCACGGCTGCTTATAAAAACTCCCGGCGGGATATTGCGCACGTCCCGGAGCCCCAAGCACGTCCCGGCACACCCGCCTCCTCCCCGCCGCTGCAACGCCGCGCCCCGCCACGCCGTCCTCCGAGAGCCTGCCTCGAACCCACAACCTACGAGCTTGGCACCCAGCGCCCGTGAGGCGTTCGTGAATAGCGGTGGCCCTACCATCCCCGCCCGCGACTGCCTAGACGCCTTTACTTCACCGCGCGCCTCCTGCTCTTTCGTTCACCCCGGTGCTCAACGTCTCCTTCTCTTTCCGCCCGATCGCTCCCACGCATTTCCAATGTTCTCTTAATTTCACCCGCATGCCACCGGGAGGTCGGAGCCCGATCTCACCTTCATGCGTGGGAGGATTATAGCCACCGAGAGAGAGAGAGAGGAGAGAGAGAGGAGAGAGAGAGGAGAGAGAGAGGAGAGAGAGAGGAGAGAGAGAGGAGAGAGAGAGGAGAGAGAGAGGAGAGAGAGAGAGAGAGAGGAGAGAGAGAGGAGAGAGAGAGGAGAGAGAGGAGAGAGAGAGGAGAGAGAGAGAGAGGAGAGAGAGAGAGAGAGAGAGAGAGAGGAGAGAGAGAGGAGAGAGAGGAGAGAGAGGAGAGAGAGAGGAGAGAGAGAGGAGAGAGAGAGGAGAGAGAGGAGAGAGAGGGGAGAGAGAGGAGAGAGAGGGGAGAGAGAGGAGAGAGAGGAGAGAGGGGAGAGAGAGGAGAGAGAGGAGAGAGGAGAGAGAGAGGAGAGAGGAGAGAGAGAGGAGAGAGAGGAGAGAGAGAGGAGAGAGAGGAGAGAGAGAGGAGAGAGACAGACAGAGAGACAGACACAGAGAGAGTGTGTGAGAGAGAGAGAGAGAGCATGCACTACATAATTATTACTTCGCATTCTTAGCAGTTGACGCCCCCCGAAATCACTAATCAATCAATGTTAACGCGTTGCCTACCCAAACTCGCGGAATACTGCTTTCTGTTGTACAACCTCTTCTCTTTGTATGGTGGATGTACCCATCATTTTCAGGGCCATGATCTTTCCTCAGCTTATGGATTCTTCCCAAATCGTAGATCATTATGCACTCTCACAATGGTATTCAATACGTTTTCCTTAACTTCCGAGAAAATGATATTCTCCCTCACATTCTCCGACTCTTATCAGGTTTCCCTCCCAAATACCATCTCTTTCATCAGATCGGTCTCCAACGCTCTTTTGTTATCTTTTTATATTACGGAGCGCTCCCACCTACGCGATTTTTCTGACCATGTCACTTCTACCCAGCCCTCACCGTCCCCACCTCCCTCACTCCGCTTCCAGTGCTTTCTAGGCCACGACCCTCCCTCCCAACCCCTGCTCCCTCCCCGTCCGGTCCTTTACCCTTTTACCTCTCTCCCTCGCCCTCAACGGACAAAGGCAGGAGACGCTCTCGCATGCCCCGCTTCTGCCTGTGCCGTCGCGCCGTCTTTGAACAGGGAATTTTTGATTTCATGGCGTAATATTTTCCCTTCCGCGCCCCGACCCACCCTTGGCCTCGGGCCATGTTTGCAGAGCGGAGCGAAGGGCCCGGGCGACGAGGCGCGCTCAACGTCGCCCGCGTACAACGGACGAGACCAAGGGGAAGCCCCTCCCGGACAAGGCGCGGGCCAAAGGGGTTGGCCGCCCTGCCTGCCAGCCGGCTGACCAGAAGGACTTTGCTTATGACGGCGCCACGTCCGGACGCAAAATAAAAAATAAAAAAAAACGAACGAGCGCTCATTTCTAGATTTATCGGGCGTTGCTCCGTCCACCCTTCCCGCCGCCGGTCCTTTTTTATCGACACGTTCACACCCCTGCAAACATCGCGGTCCCTGATTCTTTTGTTTTTGCGCCGTAAAACGCGATATATTTCCCGGTGCCCCCTCGTGAGGACGGTCAACTGGACGGCGGCGGCGGCGGCACAGGGGAGAAAAACCGGAGTGGGGGGAGAGTAGGGGGAGGGGACTTCCGGGAGGTTATTAATGCGCGAGCTAATCTGCGGCGCATCTCGCGCGAACGGCGGGCGCGCGAAGCCGCGCCGTCGCCGAGATAAACGCGTGGCATTGCGGAGAGGCGCGCGTAGGAGCAGCGGAGGAGCGGCTCAACGCGGCTCGACGCGCGCGCAGATGGGGAAGCATTCGTTTTTCTGTTCGAGTTCTTGGGATAATGGCGTTCCCGTTGGTGAAGAACTGCCACGTTTGGAGATTTCAAAAGGGTATGGGATGAATAGATGGTACGCTCGATACCGGTTTTGTTACATCGATGAAAATAAAAACCCGGCGATTTTTCTTGGGCTGCGACATGTCACGATTCTCGCAATCAACATGAACAGGTTTTTTTAAGTAGCTTAGAGGACATGAATGTATGTGTTTGTTTTCTTGTGTTATCTGCACAATGTCATTTGTAGTAAGTCGTGAAAAAATGATTAATAAAGGTATTGATTAACGGTAAAAATAGCATTGTTGAAGTATGAAAAGAGGCATTACGAATAGAATGGAGCCAACGTCTACGAGATATACGTACTTCAAATTGTTCAGTTAAGTTTCAATATATTGAATATGATTTTTAATCTTCAACTTTAACTTGCTACTTCATGCGTGCCAGGAAGGAATTCACTGACGGCATCAAATTTCACTAGTTAGTAGCGTTACAACAGCACACAAAACGCACAGCATTCTCACTGGGATGTCTCTAGAAGTTTCCTCTGCAGCTGTTAAGTGTCTCTCTTATCCTATCGATACACATACCAGATACATGTAAAAGTCAGAGATGCTTTGACAGCGGTCACAGCTTGGAGGGACTGATTCAGCGATCTTTATGTGCTACCGACGCCTTGCTTCTTCGGAGAATGAGAAACAAGAGAAAAACTAATACAACGGCTCCACTTTTACATTAAGTACATAAATCCATATATGCTGTGTGGATTCCAAACCAAGCATTTATGTTTCCGAAAGAGTACAATAAATTCCATTTTGAGCTGCTTCTACCTAGGCTCCTTTTTACATAATAAGTTTTCACAGAGGAGAGAGCTAATCGTATCATGAAATATCAAAGTACCATTTGTTTTTACCATCGTGCTTTGTGTCTACTGTCATTAATATTCTTCACAAATAACGAAATAATTTATAATATTACTTCTGAATTGTCCGTATTTCTTCCCACTTTTCCAAATTCACAACCACACCATCTTCCCAACAACACCTGTTCCCACTCCTTTTACATTAAATACTTATTATTTTAGATTATATTATTATAAAAAGCATGAAATTCATTGTTTCAACTATTTTAATAGTTTTAACAAAAATACCAATGAACCTGTGTCCGGTTCAAACAGTGACGCGGCGTAGTGAGGGCGGCAGGGGTGGCCTGCCCCTGGCGGCACTTCTAAGGGAGGGGGGTGCAAAATTTCACATACAAAAATCTTGTAAAAATTTGAACTCATTAATTTGACGCACCTACGATTTGGACCGATTGAAATGAGCACGGTATCTTTCATTACTTTTTCTGTGAAGACTTCTTTAAATAAATGTATAGTGATAATTACATTGTAAAACATGTATTTATTATATTGCAAAACATGTACATGACTTTTTTATTGAATCCTGTACAATAATGATGATTGTTATTGCCGAAAGGTTCTTTAGAATTGCTGTACATTGTAGTCATTTAATTTGAAATACCTAAATAAGGGGGCGGCGAAATTTTCCTCCGCTCGGGCGGTTGACACCCACGCTTCACCACTGGGTTCCAACCCTCCCCGTCCCGGAACCACTTCCCTGACGTCGGCTTTCCCCGGCGTGCGCCGGCCGACCTCGTCTTCGGCGCCGCGCCTTCCGGATCGCCCCGCCGCCCGCCGCCCTCCGCCCGCGCGACCGGTCGGGCGAGCAGCGCGCAATCGCCCCCGCCCACCGCCCGTCATAAAGATGGAGGCGCGCAGATGGGCGACGCGACGCGCCTCGTGCATACAGCCTCGGCATGAAGTTGCTCATTTGACACGCGGAAACGCGCAGATAGCGCGGGCTGTGTAATGAGTCGGACGGAGGGGCTCTCGCCGGCGCAGTGAAGCCCGCAGGAAGTTCAAAAAGTTGGGAGAAGAAACAACAAGAACTAGATAATGGGAGTGTGGAGTGGGTGAAAAGTGGAAGAAAATGATTAGATAAGTAAACAATGGCGAAGGAATTTTAGGTGAGCATCAATTTGAAGGTATGTGGAGAAATTGCGTGAACTATTTAAATCAAACTAAAACAGCCATCAATGAAGAACTGAAACGGTTATTGAGAAGCACAAATAAACTGTTAAGTGATAACACCTGTTGGTTTATTATATAAGTAAAATTAACGGTTTAATTATGATTTTCAATTATCTTAACGTGTAGGCTTCAACAAATCACATAATGCATTCCTAGCCATATGTTTAAGACTCTTTAAGACCATATTTTGTCATGTGCACGTCTGTTACTTGCAAAACTATGAAAGAATGCACAATTGCACAATTCACGCTTTTCACTGGGAAGAAAAAAATATTATTCTTACATTTTTAGTGTATTTTCGTTTACAATACTCGTCAACCTAGCGTCCTCTTTACATTCCACACCCAATCATCATAATGAGCCATTCATCTTCGTGCCGTTTTTGGTTCGGTCTCACCCAAGGGAACCGCTGCGGGGGCGAAGGCGAAGCCTAGGGCGAGGGCGAGGGCGAGGGCGAGGGGGCGAGTGCGAGTGCGAGGGCGAGGGCGAGGGCGAGGGCGAGGGCGAGTGCGAGGGTGAGGGTGAGGGCGAGGGCGAGGGCGAGGGCGAAGGCGAGGGCGAGGGCGAGGGCGAGGGCGAGGGCGAGGGCAAGGGCGAGAGCGATGGCGAGGGCGAGGGCGAGAGCGAGGGCGAGGGCGAGGGCGAGGGCGAAAGCGAGGGCGAAAGCGAGGGCGAAAGCGAGGGCGAGAGCGGGGGCGAGAGCGGGGGCGAGGGCGAGGGCGAGGGCGAGGGCGAGGGCGAGGGCGAGGGCGAGGGCGAGGGCGAGAGCGAGGGCGAGGGCGAGGGCGAAGACATTGTTCGGGCGAAGACAAAGCTCCGGGGCTGAATGGCGGGGCGGCGAGGGCGGGCGCCGACAGCGCGTGCGGCGGACGAGACGCGGACAAATCGCTGGCGGCGGAGCCTAAATTATTCGCGCAGCGCGGCGGCGGAAGCGGCCGGCACGGCGGGGCAGCGGGGTCGGGGCGGACACTCCGTGGGCGAACGGTGGCGGAGGCGCCGTAGGTAGAGCGCGGTGTGTGAGAAAACCCTCTGAGGGCGGGTAACTAGAAGTACTCTACGTGAAGTGATGAAGCGGGTGTGCACTGCCGAGGGAATCTGACAGAAAAAGCTGTTTCTGTGTGTGAGTAAAAGTGTATGTGAAGCTTTGATGGCTTCGGCTAAGATGGGACAGATTGAAAATGACATCTCTTCATTGTGTCGTGGCGTCATGTGACTAACGAACTGTATTGGCCCTATTCGGAGAGGCGCAACCGTCACAGCTGCAATGAAACCGTATATTGTACGAGAAAAGCTCACAGTTTCGAACCTATGCTGTAAATAACTCTCACTGCGAAGACTGTGCGAGTAAAATAAAATACAAATTATATCAAAAGAAATGTGGTGATGGAGATGAGGACAAAACGACAGTCATTAAGATTAGAAAAAGAAAAAGACTGCCTGATGATAAGTCCCTATCTGTGAATATCGAAAAAAAGTTAATGAAAGAGTGGTACATGATACCAAATGTTTATCATTTTTAAATCCAAAACACATTAGGTAAAATTTAGGGTGAGTACGAATCACGAAAATGTGTGAATACCAAGAAATGTAAATAGCTAGCAGCGGCACTAAATCGCAACAACAGAATCAATAGCCGGAACATTTAGAGAAAGCGGGCAGGAGATGCATCAAGTGCCATCGACTGCTCTCCTCGCTCCGAGCGACGGGACGCAAGAGCCCCAATTCCGCGGGGCGGGGGGGGGCGGAAGCGGGGGGCGGGGGCAGGAGGAGGCGAGCGAAGCGAGACATCGCGGGCCCGGCGCACCCTGCAAATAAATACCCGCGTCGGCGCGGCGGGCGGGCGGGCGGGCGGGCGGGCGGGCGGGCGGGCGGGCGGGCGGGCGGGCGGGCGAGCGGGCGGGCGGGGAGAGCGGCGCGGCGCGGCGGGCGAGTGGGCGAGTCATCCATCTTCACTTGCGTCGCTCGGGGTGCGCCGCGGGGATCGGGGCGGCGCGGGGCGGCGCGGGGCGGCGCGGGGCGGCGCGGGCGGAGACGGATCGAGGGCGTCGCCGGCGTCCGCCCGCGCGCCCCGGACGCCCGCCGCAAAAACCGGGCGCCTCCGCCTCCACCGCCACCGCCGCACGGTGGGCCGGAACTGCTCGGGAAGTGCGAGTACAATTCAGCTGTTTCTTCGGGAAGAGCAGTTTACTGCACGCGGTTTCTCTTCATCACAAAGTTGGTGTGAATGTGTTGAAATAGATACATGTGTGATGAAGTCACAGAACGATGACCCTTTGACACAGTAACTAAGATTTGCAACCGAAATCTAATGGCTTAATGCGAAGAGACTAATATGTATAAGACACCAGTTAGGGACTTCTAGTTTGCTGATGTGTGCTTCTAATTTTTATTGCTTCTGCTGTTCATGAAATTTTTAATTCTTGATGATGAACGTCGCATACAGTTTTCACTGCTTTTTACTGATAAAAATGAAATCGAACTATGATGAAGATGGTATTATCCTAAAGGTCTGTATATAAAAAAATTGCAAATAAACAGAAAAAACTTACGATGCAGTTAGCAACTCTAAACAATTGTAATATGACATTCATCAAAATATTAAGTTTTGTATTTGATAACAAACATTTTATTTGATGATGGATTCCTGAAATCGTTTACAGATAGTATTCGACTTTGCAAAAACATACATAAAAAATAAATACATAAAACATTAATTCGAAGGCAATAAATATAAAAGTTAGTAATTTACGAATATTAGTCACAATTTTGATCTTGAAATAAATTACATTATAACCTAAAATTTGGTTACTTTGTCATTAGTGGGTAAGTTCTACGCACATATTAGTTTGGGAAAGATTCTATTCGGGTCGTGGCTAGCTCGCGTGCTCGCTTTTCACTACAAGGCTCCGCGTTCGATTTCCGGTCGGGTCAAAACTATAGTGTGAGTTTTTCTTGCAATGTACCAGTTTATGTTGCCTTGTGGAGAAAATTCACTTCTCAGGTTGATACGATCGGAATTCGGCGTTGGGATGTCTACGTGCTAACCACACGTACCCCCTTAACCCAGCTTAACGGCGCCGCGAGGCCGCCGGTAGGCCTGAGCCCGTTCACGGGCTGTCGCGCCAAGTACATACATACATACATACATACAAGCTTCTGTTTGCTTCTTCCAGGCCATGGAAGTAAGTGAATGATTTAATTGGTGATTAATTAATTACCTACCTATTACCGTTATCAATAGGTGATTATGAAGAAGGAAAAGGATACGCGAGAACCCCGAGAGAACTGCCGCAAACCCACTTTGGCGACCGAAAAGTGAACTATCGATTTAGCAGTGTTTGGCGAGAGGTGATCTCTACTGAAGCTACTGGTCATCCTTAACATCTTTTATTTGAACAAACTGCAAATAAACGCAACGAAATGAAAAAAAAAAAAAAAAAACTGCCTTGGGGTATGCCTTTCGGCCCAATGTACGCCGCCGCCTCAGCTGGGTGCGCCCCTAGCGATCCGTTAACCGCCCTCCCCGCCACCGTCCCCGCCTCGCTGCGGCACGAGACGCGTACAGATGCTCGCGGCGCCCTCGCAGCTCCGTGCGTAGCCGCCGCCGCCGCCGCCGTCGTCGCATGGGCCGTGGCCGCGCGTGTCCGTTCCGCTGTGCACTCGCCGTTGGATGTGTGCGCTGGGCACCTGCGAGGAACAGGACGAGCAACGGAACGTCCAGCACGAATTTTGGCTTGAAACCTCGAAACGTAATAACTAGCATTTCTCGAATCAGTAACTGTTTTTCTTACCCTTTCGCCTGCATTATAAACATTACGTTCTTGGAGCTTAAAATATTATCTTTTTACACATTACATTTTTCAGATTATCTCCGTATCCAGAATACACTTGTTATACCGTTTCCGTACACCCGTCCACTTGTGGTAACTAGGGTCGAACCCGTTGTATTAAAGCCAATTTGAGTATTGATTATTTAATAATAATTGCTAAGTGACGAGAAAAATTGCTGTCATACACTACCGATCTAAAATAATAACTAACACAGTTACAGCTTAAAACAGTTTCGCAAACGTACATTACTGCTACGATAGACGCGAGCCTCAAGCAAACTTAACTCGTATGGCAAGTCCGCTAAGCATCCACTGTTTTTTCCCACGCCTAAGACTTCTCGGAAGCCAGAGTGGGGTTCCGTTAGAATCCACTTGGTCAGATCATCAGCTAAAAGAAATGTGGCTGTTCACCCCGAGGTAACTAACATTTTTCAAACGAAGAAACAGGCGGTGATTAAGCGCAATGCATAATGTTAAATATAACTTTAATGAATGATGCCTCGGCTTATTTGTCATGGAATAACTATTTCTTTCAATTTTTATGACCCTGTATTATCCTCAGTTTGTTTACTTCGTTAGACACAAAATAAAAATTGGAAATGAAAACGAGAAAAGACACTTTATTTAAAATTTATATTAACATATTTGTATTACCAGGTATGAATGTACACAAAAATAACTATCCGTAGAATTATGAAATTTAAAAATACAATAATATAATAATGCTTAAGCTACAATTCAGCAATATTTCAATGCAGATCACTAGTCGCTCCCCTTTCTACTCATACTCAGATTCAGGTTACAGAAACAAAAGATCAAATTTTATGATATTCAGGATTCTCCTCGCATTTCAGCACATATGCATAAAATAATGTCAGACACTGATAACTCCAAACCTCCGAGAACAATTCAACATATCATGCAACACGCGTCACATTCATCACCACCGTGACAGTAGTCCTTTGACCGTCCCCCACCTGCTAGTCGCCCTCCCCTCCGACAGCCACCGAGCTCCCGTCCTCACCTGCCGAGGGGCCTGCAGCGGGAGCGCGCCTACCAATTAGGGGTCGAATGGCTCAGCCGAGCCGCGAGCCCCCGGCTCGTCCCCCGCCGACACCCGACACTCGCAGTCGCGGGGCCCCGCCGCGCCGCCTCCACATTCCACGAGCGGAAGGCCGCCCCCGCCTCCGCAGCGCCCCCGCCCCCGCCCCCGGGCGCTGACGATGCACAGGCCTCGACGAACACCGCGAGGAGCGGGGTGCACCATCTTGGGAAGTGGGGGGGGGGCGCTGCCCGGGTCTTTTGAGGAACGAACACAATGGAAAATTGGACGATAAATGCGGAAATGATCACGAGAAATGTTAAATAATAGTTTTTATGCATACAATTGAACTATCTGTCTCTGGTTTCCAAATGGCTGCCGTTTAATTATCACAAATGGTAAATTTGGAGAACGGCTGAACAGATTTTAATGCAATTTTCACTGAAAAGTTAAGTATTTTGTCCGGATGAATTGAAGCAACCTAAAAAATTCTACGTGTTTTTTGGGGGGATTGCTACATAGTAAAAATTGAAACTCGTTACAAACACACATCTGAAGCAAAATGAATTGCTGAACAATTGTAGACTAGGTTGAATTATACAGAAGGGAAAAACGAATACACAAAATACTCGCGATTTCAAACATATGTGCAGAGTGAAACGTCAAAGGAAAGCAATTTGGAAATTTCTTGTGGTAAAAACTACAAAACTCGCTATCAGATTAAGATTTTGAGTACCTTTATGGGTTTATAACATCCCTTTTGTACTTTTAAAAACAGAATACAAAAATGAATTATGAAGTGTTAAACAACGATACTCCCATGACATTGTAAAAAACACAGATTTAAAGCCCAGGTATTAACCAAGAATTTTCAATTGAAAACCATGCTTACTTGGAAATAACCTTTTGCCCTTTCATAGCCCTCAAAACCGCAGCGATCCTTTGATCTCGAAATATATCATCATTTTAGGCAAATGCCATCACCGTCCCATAAACCATGAAGCCAGGCCAAAGCCGTGTAGCTTTAGAGCCGGAGAGAGCTACGGCTGCACGGCGTGGGTGTAGAACCCTCGTGACCTACGAGACGTGGTAACACGGCCTCCACGCATAGATTCAATGGGGCGGAGGGGAGAGCAGACAAGCGCAACGTGGGGGATCAAGTGCAAGGGGGGGGGGGGCAATCAGTATGGATAAGCAGAGGACTCGGTCATATCTTGAGTACTATGGCGGCCCCTAGCGCAGGGCCAACAATTGCGCCCTTATCTCGGGAACAGGGTGTCTCCCCTAATGACAGGCCGCTCCTGCAGGGGGAGATCCCTACGAACATGACACTCCGACATGCAGGGAAATAGGATGTCTTATGATGTGTACGACCGTGCACTCTCGTGTTAAACGTAAGTGAAATAATGCTCTTTAAACTCACACACGCATCTATTAATCAATTTTGCTATTTACCATTAGTTCTGCATTCAGCAGAAATCTTGCATTATGTCAATTCTGAAGAGTTTGGAAACGTATACAGTACTTCTTACGTATAAACACATTAAAACAAATGAAGTTTCTTCGCTGAATCAGTAATGTAATGGGTAATGCCTTCTTTAATCGTATATAGCTGTTTCATCTAACTCGCAAACGTCTCCCCAATGATAATACATCATTGGATGAATGTCACAAAGATCTAAGACAACGGTGCGTCTAGAATTATAAATAAGACTTTTTCCTACATTACAAACACGTTTGCAACACGCCTATGTCGATTGCTGGTTGCCAACAAGTATCTGCTTCAATCAACACAATGCATTTCGCTACCCGGCACTCGGCAGGAAACAAGTTTAATAACACACGCGGGACGTGATTTCTTAGTCTGGAATTAACATTGCCGACATTGATTGATCAAGGATACGGGTTCTACCTGAAGTCTTCAATCATCTACAGCAATCTCGCAATGCAGTTACAAAGTTTGATGAATCATGTGCAGAATTAATTACGAAGCAAGATTGTAAATGAGCTTCTCGATTAACACTTTCGGCAGTCTAAAATGCTAGAACGTGCGCAATTTATGACTTTGGTTTTTGTAAAAGTGCCCTTACACCAATCAGGTTCGCGACAGGGGCATTTATGTACATTACTTTAATCGGTAACTCATGGAAGAATATATAAAATAATAATATTGAAAATTATAAACTTCCTTTTTCACTGAGCATTTACATTATTTTTGATATATTATTTGTTTCTGTAGGCTGAAACGAATTCACACAGTCGTTACTTCCATGCGGCTTTGCACCTGGAACACTGCCCCAATCGATTACGCAGGTTGAGTAGTATCAACAAAAAGTGAATGGTTCAAAACTCAAAGGCAGCTGAGAACAAGAAAGAGGAAATATACGAAAAAGAGCGAAAGGGGAGTGATGGGGAAGGAAGGAATGTAGAATGCTAATAAGTGGAAAAGGAATGGTGGCGGTTGACTTTAAAAGCGACAAAGTAAGCAAGTAGCAATGATGATGATGATGATGATGATGTAGTGAGAATTATTCTATAATTAAATAAATACGGGTTTGGTTTTATAACCCAGCAAATGGTACGACCAATGTTTGACTTCTTGCCATACTGAATTCTACGACTATTTTAAATGGAAATGAGTAGACAATGTCCCATACGTATTTTAATCGAATAGTGGAGTACCAAGACAGAGATTTTCGATATCTGAATAAAGTCGGCAGGAATTACAGAAAAGCAAGGAGAAAGAAGTCGAGACCAGGCGGAGTCTGCAGTGCGGGGACATCGAATGTGAGAATGGGATAAGCGATTGGAGGATGGATGCAAAAGTGGGATGCGTTGTAGAACGCGGTATAGTTTGGGGTGCGGGAAGCGGATGTGGGTAAGTTGAATGCAAAATGGGGAGGGGATGTTGGATGAGTTGGTTGGGGTACTTGGGCAGTGGTTTTGGGAAGGGATGAAGGGGGGAGGTTTGGAAAGATGACTTGGGCGTCGGTACATAATGGGGAAGTGAGATAGGAATCTGAGGTGGGGAATGAGATGGGAGGCTGGAAAGGGGGAATGAGATGCGGGACTGGAATGGGGGAATGAGGTGAGAAACGAAAGGGGGCAAGTGTGGTGGGCAAGCTGGGCGAGGGAGTGGAATTGGAGAGTTGGGTGGGGCAGTGTGGTGCGGGGAGGGGAATTCTTAATGTCGAGTCGAGACGTGGCACTGGGTGGCAGGGGCGGACAGCGTGGCGTCGGGAGTAAGTTGTGGGCGTCGCGTCGCGTCGCGGCGCTGGAGTCGGCTGGGTGAGAGCGAAGCGTGGGCGCCGGGCCGTCCCGTGCCGCGCTCCGCCGGGCGGGAGTAACTTACGTATGAACGCGCAGTGCGGTCACGTGGAGCGCCGTTGTCGGGCGGCTAATTGGCGCGTCGGCCGCCGCCCGTGTCGCTGTCGCTGTCACCGACGCTGGCTACGACGCCACACGCCGGCGCGCGCCGCTGTCCGCCCCCTCCCCCACTTATGTACCTCACGCTGCCCACGGCGCTTGCAGTCGAGGTCGTTTGTCGCGTTGTGACGTTACCATTAACAGACGTTACCATTAACAAAACTATCACCGATATCATTGAATTAGCAAACTCCGTGAATATCAAGCTATAGTTTAGAAAACATCATATGTGAAGAATCTTAAAAAATGCCAATTTTGGTTTGTTTTGTATTATTTTATGTTATTTTTTCAAATTTATAATTATTTACATGAAATCCCTTTTTATTAAATAATTTATAATATTTAATAAGAGGTAAACTCACGTGACAATATAAGAAAAGACTAGTTACCAGGTAGAGATCATGATTCAATACTACCCCCGCACTCTCTCGAATAGACTTCAAGATTATCATTGCGATCACTGTTCCCTTCGTAATCAAACACCGGCTTTCCTCAGGATTGCTTCCAATTCTGCGAGCTAAGGTCAGATTCAACCACCATCGCCTACATTCAAACGACTGACTTTTGCAGTCTTATTCTTGGGTGATTTCCTATGCAAATCATTGCGTCATGTCACATTCATGTGTTCCCTGTGTGACGAGCAGTCATTACTCCACTGTCAGTCGCCCTGTGTCTGCTTCCTTCCATCTCCCTACACCAACTTTCATCTACTGCGCTCTTAGTGTTAGCAACGTCCGCCGCCCCAAGTTTCGAACAACTTGCTGCAGTTAAGACACAATTAGAAAGTATTTCCACTTGCACTATTTCAAAAGTAAAGCAAGTTAATGTTTTTGTTCCGTTTTTATAAATATCCTCAATATATTATATACTAAATATTTTTGAAATTTCGCAAAAGATGGATATTATTTAAATTTTTGAGAGCTGTATAGTGATATTTAGAGACTGAAACATTTTTCTTCTAACAACACTTGAGGAAATACTTTTTTGTGAGGTAGACATGTATATATTTTCTACCAATAAACGAAAAAGTAATCCTTGTTATTCAGAACGTCCATTTACTGTATATGAGAAAGATACTCATCCTACTAGGATAAATATTGTCTGCTAGAATTTTCACGAAAAAACAACAATCTTGTGTGCTACATGTTACATCGAGCAGATTTCATTTTGGTCACGTCTCTCGCTCACCATATTTGCGTTTCTATAACAGTTGTAAGTCGAGAGAAGGTATATGTAATGACTCGCTCGCTTGCGCACCGGTAAGAAAACGGAAAAGTACGTGAGCAAACGGGGGGAAAAAAGAGCAAACACGAAACAGAGCCTTAGAAACGTAAAACGAAGAAAACGGCTACCCGATCCCTCCTACAGAACGCTACATTTACGTAAGACACGTGAATTATCACGGAAGCCCCGCGGCAGGCAGGAACTGCAGCCTACTGCGATTTGTATCATCTTGCAACGCCTCGGTACGTCTCGTTCCATCGATACGACCGGCGCAATGTTTCATCGGCCAGCTCCGCTCGATCGCCCGCCATCGCCAGCCGTCGCCCGGCCAGCCCCGCCCCGCCCCGCCCCGCCCCGCCCCCGCCCCGCCCCGCCCCGCCCCGCCCCGCCCCGCCCCGCCCCGCCCCGCCCCGCCGTCTGGCTGCTCCAGCGCCCGCAGCCGCCCAATACGGAGAGCAGTGAACCGTTTCGGGCGGCGACTCCACTAAATCACAAACGCCGCTCGGCGCGTGCGAGAGGCGGGGCGGTGCGGTGCTTCGTACGCCGATTACGCGTCTCGTAACGTCGCGTCGCGTGCGCCAGCCGAGAGCGCACCGGCGCGCGGGCCGCGAAGGAAAGCACAAGAGTCGTTTGCCGCGTGTTTACACGTCTCCGGCGACACGGCACTTTGAACTCCGGTGGCGGTGTCGCATCCCCAAAGGCCGCCAGCGGGCGCAGCGCGTGTGTGCACGCGGACGGGTGGGTGGGTGTGTTGTGTATCCCGAGCGCACCCGAGTCGCCACCTGGTTAGCACGTGCTGGTGATTAGGGCGGTTTAGTGCGGCACGTAAAACGCGACGCGCGCGTGGGCACATGCGCCCGCGATGGCGGCGGTGGCCGCGCGCTGTAGCAGACCACGCCGCCCCCACCCCAGCCCCGCCCCCGTCCGCACTGCTCTCCATCCTGCCCTTCGTTTTATGATAGTTGTTTCGAAACTGCCTGCATCCGTGTCGCCTGGTGGGAGAGCGTGTGCTGAAGCCGCTGGTACCCCGGTGTCCCTAGGCGACGCCGCAGCCGGATTCTACAGCGGTCGTCATCGCCACGTTCTATGGACACTTCTCAACTACTTGAATAAGGTGTGCCTTGTTCTCTATTCTACCCTGCTTTTCTCTGATTCAGTGCTGTTATGGACTCTCCTGTGTCGAATCGATTTTGTGTTCTAAACCATGCGTCTTTCCCATCCGATTTGTATCTCTTTCGATTCACGTCCATATCTATGTTCGCATCTTTATTCTTCATCGATTTCTACCACTATACTATTTCCGAGATCATTTCCATTTTTACTGAAGGCGCCGTTGATCATAGTCAATGCACGGGCGTGTCATATTTCATATTTATATTCGTTTACGTGAGCTCATTCATATTTTACTGCCACAATACCTTACGAGGAATTTTTGAAAAGTATAACATACAGTAATGGAATAACTGCTTAAGTAACAAACCTATCTCATCCGCTAATATTTGTAAAGGAACAAAATACACTCTGTATGTAATATTCTCATGCGTTTTACAGTTATGAAAAACAAGACGCACGCTCCTCCTTCACAGTTCTCCACCTTCTTTTCCTGAAACCATTAACCCTAGTGGACCTTCCGGCTTCATTTGAACCGCTAATGACCAGCATTTCTTCCGGCATCTGCCATCCTGCGGAAAATCTCCCCCCCCCCCCCCCCCTCCGCCTGGCGCCCGCACCGCTGGAAGCCCCGAGCGCCTCCGGCAGACGTCTCAATTGGCGGAGGACGCACGTCCCCTCCGGGCGCCGGAAGCACGGTCGGCGCCTCGCGACCACCCCCCACACGCTCCCTCCGCCACCAGCACCGTACCTGCCGCACCCTCTCCCACCTCCACTAGATCCCACTTCGCTCCTGTTCTTAGCCCCATCTCCACGTACGTTTCTATTCATAAACGAGACTCTACAACTAGCGCTGCACTGCTGACATGTCTGCTCCTGATCCTTGTCCAATCTCTACCTTTAGATCTACTCTTAACTGACACCGCAGTTAGCGGTGCACGATTTCCACTTCTACCAACATCAGGCCCGTTCTTCTTCTTCCTGGCCTCATATGTATGTATGCCTTCTCAAGGAGAAACATAGCGCTAGTTTACGAATGCCAAATGTTTCGGCCTGATATAATTCAGAATCGAATTTTCAGGCACGGAAATACAATATGCGTCCCTGGTTTCAACCTTCGCGAGTGTAGGTGATTGCAATGCTAAATCTACCTGTGCTTCTCCCTCCTGTACCCTCCTTCGAAATCTCGAATTCCTCCTCCCCCAATGACTTTACTGTTCGGATTGCTTTAAACGCTATCGCCTTGTTGCTGCTTATACTTAACTACCGTTGCATCCACCACTCAAAGAATAGTCTGTAGTGCATTCTCCGCTGTCACATTCTTAAGAGATTACGCTTTAGGCGTCAGTCTCTTAGAATCCTTCTTCCTCCTCCCCCTCGGCACATTTTCCCTCCACCTCTGCTGCAGCGATCGTGCTCTCATTGCGGGCATCTACCTCTCCCTCCCTCCCTCCCTCCCTCCCTCCCTGAGGTCTCCACGTCCCACAGTAACATCCACGGCTCTTCTGCTGCCGACTCGTCCGTGGACTTCCGAGGCGGTTGACGCCTGTTTCGGACCCCCGGAATGGTTACGGGTCCCGGAGCGCTCTACGAGTATTAAGGAAGCGCCAGCTCACCAACTCTGATCCACGGCGACCTCTCGACGTGTGGAATGCTCCTGGGAGATTCGCGAAGCAAATGTAGCATTAAGGGGTCAGGAGTGTAGGAAATGCGGGGATGTCTTTCCAGGTGGATTATGAACTTGAAGTTGGATGCTCCGGAATAGGTGTAGTTTTAATACAGTATAGGGCCTAACGAAACAAAAGGAAACTTTTCAGAACGGGATTTGAAACATACCCTACATCAATAATGATTGTCAATACGTATTATTTTAAAATCAAAATTGTGAATCTTGTAATTTGAAAGATAATAAAAGTATTCCTCCTGTAATAAAATGTACCTTCAAACCGTTGAAGAGCAAAAGATTATCTTATATGCACATAAAATAACTAAAAAATGTGGTTTCATTTTCAATTTTGTTAAAAAAAACATGGATACATCAAGCACGTCTTGATCTCAACTTCAAGGAAACAGAGAAACGTAAACAAGAAGTTCAACATTTGAATAAAACTACATT
Organism: Gryllus longicercus; assembly: GCA_038098605.1. Lineage (NCBI taxonomy): Eukaryota > Metazoa > Arthropoda > Insecta > Orthoptera > Gryllidae > Gryllus > Gryllus longicercus. The sequence continues at coordinate 5,673,176 of JAZDUA010000031.1, forward strand.
CGCATATATTCCAAATATCAGACATTAAATTTATTCCATAGTCCACAGTTCAAAACCATTCCACTGCTAGACAAGTTTTGTTCAACTCTAGCAAGTCGTGTGTTGCGAATTTTGATATTTTCTTAACTGTGACTCACATATCGCTCCGAGTACAAAATTGTGTCTCTCTTGAAAGTTCATTTTTCGGACTCAATTTTCCACAGCTCTCGCTTCTCATCTTCTTCTTCACCCAAATCCTCGACCAGTCGACATTTACCGAGAGTGGGCCAATAGCAAATCCGCCTCGAAGTACGTCAACACATGCTCGGCACGTCGTCGCCCACAGAGGCTGCTCGAACGCCGCAGGCCGCGCTCGCGGGCAGCGCCGCACGGAGAGGAGCGGAGAGGGCCGCAACCTTTTAACGGGGAGCACTCATAAGGCGCTCCGTTCCGCGCCGTTCCTCCCCTCGGGTAAACAGCTCCCGGCTGATGCAGCGCAGGCCACGCCGCGACCCGCGCCGACCCCGCGACCCCCGCCGCGCCACCGCCGCCCACACGCCCGCCCCGCCCCGCCCCAAGGCCGACTCCGCCAGAGCTCGCAGCCGCCGGAGGGGGGCTTGGGAACATCGAGATTTTTATTTACGGATATTCAAAACTCTGAGGAAATAACCAATTCTGAGGAAATAATTAGTAATAATACGTAATTTTAGGGTTTAGAAATAGTAAGTTAATAATAATAATACGTATTATATTTAGTGTACGAGTATATTTAATTTATTTATTATTAGTAAATTTAATATATTTAGAGTTAAGAACGTAGTTTTAATGTTTAGAAATTAATGATAAAATGATTAATGATGAACTGAATTAATGATGAACTTGAAAGTTCATCAGTAATAATGACTTTTATTCATTAAGATTATTGAAAAAAAGTAATCCAAAAGACAGTATGAATCATTCAGTAATGTTGCAGATTGCAGATTGCGGCGCCAGATTAACAGGAAAATTTTATTCCAGTATCAATATGATACAATTTCAATATAAGGAGGTTTCTAATCCCCATAATGACGATAAAATTAAACCCGTAGGGCTAGCGAGTAAACTAAAACGAATCGTTCGTTCACAGTTGGTGGATACAGGAGACATTCTTAAACCATTTCGGTTCAATTCACGTGTGGAATTTCAACGTTTTGAATTTCCTTTGTTTTGGGGTCTAGCTGAGTTTTGGCTTCTTAAGAACCACAATGGTTACTATTCTACTCGTCTCCCCGACCTTTACGTCGATGTTACTCATCAGTCCGAGTCGCTCTTGTAGAATTATTCGGTTCTCAATGTGGTTCACTATCCCATTGCGTTGCTCAGGCCGAATTAGATTGATTGATTAGTGATTTCTGGCGAGTTAACTGCTAACGTCATAACTACCGCAAGTACAGTGCATGTTTTAACTCAGGAGGGGGCGGTGATCTTCCTTCGCTGGATGGCGAAATCTCACGCCGATTTGCACGTCGGTTAGTGGGGTTTTTCTTCAATCAGGTATCTCCTACCAGCGAGGCACCACCCTAGACCGACCACGCTCTAAGATCCCGGAATGTGTGGCAGTGTTGTGCATGAAAGTGCTTGTGTGTGTGTAAGTAAGGAATGAGAATAGGGCAAGGAAATGGAAGGTAAGAATGCGCGCAGTCCATGACAGGTTTTTAACTTGTCCTAGCTATTTAGCTAGTGTCGAAAATCCTGCTACAGTCGGGCCTCGAAATCTAAGATGTCCCGGTCAGAGGCACTGCAGTGACATTAATGGATGCGTTAAGCCTCCTCAGTCAGAGCCAGTGTAAAGATGTAAGGTACAAGGTTCCTATTAGATGACACTGAGTGCAAATAGCCAGAAGGGTGCATTACATCACAGAGAATTTGACTAATTTCGATTTATTTTACAGGATGAGGATCAGAATTCGAGGAAGGATTCAGATGAAGATGTGATACATGGAGTATTGGGAATGTACACTGTGCCATAACACTACTGAAGACATTCATTCCTTAAACAGGATTAGAAACTACACACTTTGTGTAATATTTTTCCTAAAGAGGAAAAAAATGAATTTCACTAAATTTCAAGCAAAGATATAAAAGGATGAAGGCACTAGGCGACCTATCTTTTGATGAGAGTGAAAAAATGACAAAGGTCAATTGGATGAAATGTCAAAATAATAAAGAATAATGAATGATAAGGAATGACTGGTGGAAGATTGTTTGATCATTATTAAAATTCGTAAAGATTTATAGAAGACATCACAAGACTTTAAAATAAAGGATTAAGCAAATATAGTAGGTGAAGTTATCAACTTATCTTATTTAATAGTCACAAAATGTTATTAATTTGATGTATGACAGTATACTCATGAGTTCTCATGGATGACACACACAAGCGCTGTCTGAGATTGAACTTTCTTACCAAATCAGGCACGAAACAGCGATAGAAGAATATACAATGTGAACTCATTATCAGTCGATGACACTCCATCAATATACTTTACGAAATTCCAAGAAATGTAATTCTGTACGTAACACACAAGCGTTTCTTTTCATTCTTCTGTCATAATACTCCACTCCAAAGTAGCGTTGTGGTTCATTGCTTTATTCCGTACATCCTTATTGTACTGTCTTACAGCCTTAGTAACTAGGGAATGATTTTTTTAATTTACTAACTACAAATAACTTAATGCTAGCTTAAAATTAAGAGTATACATTCATCGGTAAAGGTTCAGTGGCCTTTCTAAATTGATATAAATGTTTTTGCGCAGGAATATTAACGTTCGTTGAGTTGCCTCGATGTAATGATTTGTTGTACAATGATGCGTTACGATGTAACGCGTTTTTACACATTCACACATCAGTTGGACTACACTTTTGTTCTTCTGTTTGCCAAGGCAGAGACTTGAAACAAACATTTTCAATACGAAATAAATATTACGACACACTGCACCTCATGATCATCACTATGTACTTTACTCCGCGAGGATGAAAGAAAAACACAGCAGACGTCGCCCACCAACCTCAGCGGAGATGCGGCGTCCGAGCCACTTTTCCTGGTGGGATTGTCGGTGCGGTCCACGGACGGGCTGTTCGTCGGCCGGGCGCCCGGGCGGGCCCGCGCAGTGGCCGGCGGCAATCTGGCAATCTGGCGTTACGGCCGCCTCCGCGAGGCATAAAGCGGCGCTGGCCGCCGCGCCGCGCCGCCACCGGATCATCATAACCCGCGCGTGAATTATGCAGCATCCGCCGGCGCACGTGCGTGACCCACGTGGCAGCGCTGGACCCCGCTCCGCCCCGCCCCGCCCCGCCGCGCCCTCGTCTGAGCCAAGGTGGAGAGGACAGACCGCTCGCCGGCCGCCGCTGGGCCCAGGGGAAAATCTTGATCGATCCACTTGGAATTTGGGTGGACAGAGGAGGGCTGTGGCAAGTTCTTTCGTAGAGTTTTAATGTTTTCCCTTGCTCTCAATACACCTTACCTCCTTAATTCAAATTACTTTCAGTACAAATTCAAACCACTATCATTCATCTTGGCCGTAAACGCTAGGAACTGAGAATCGTGATAAAGAATAAAGACCGCTACTACCAAAGAGACTGCCAATCCTTCACCCCTGCACGTTCTTTCAACGCCAACCAGGCTACCGTAGGCCCCATCGTCAACACCATTACGAACGCCGCTTTCAGAAAATCGTTGCCGCCGCCTCCGACGACATCGGCAGTATCTTGGAAGCCTTTATCACCGACGTAAGCATTCACGTTCTCTGTCATTGCTGCGAAACGGCCGCTCCCGCCGCCCCGGCAACCACCGCTGCATGTCGCCCATGCTACTTATACCGTCGCCATCCCAGCTTGATCTGCCACTGTCATTTGCACTGCGACAGACCTACTTCTAATATCTCCACCTACACCATCCATTCGCAGCCGCCATCGTTTCTACTATTGCCAGCACTTCACTACGCTACTCCGGTGCAACTGCTTTCGGCGCTGTCTCCGTTTTCATTGGCCTCCGCCGGCCCCTTAGTTAATCCTACCATGAACCACACTACAGACGCCACCATGCCTCGTATTCTGGTGCCTAGTCCGTTTAGTGGCCTGATCTTGATCCTGATATACAATGGTAATGTACCAAATTCTTTAGAAACCAAAGGTTGGAAGATCGTGAAGGGCAGTGGCTCAAGAGCATTGCATTAAGGGAGACGTGCGAGCCCATTCTGTGAATGACGTAGGCAATGAGCAACAACGTAACTTCGCACTTCATTAGAGGCACTGAACCATAAACACGTATCACCGCTGAGGAAGCCACGATTATAGTTTCTTGAAGCATCAAGTTCTTCATGCTCTCCAACTACTTCGAGATTAGCGAGAGGAACGTCTCTTCCAGAACTACCCACTAACGCGTTCCCAAATTTCTACCTACGGCTCCACCTTTCGTGCCACCCCCTTATCTCGTACACTGCCGTATTTCTCGGCGTTCGTTATCCCAGCTACGAAAATCTCTCTCTTTAGTACCTCTTTCATTGAGCTTCTGCTCTGCATGCCAACACGTCTGGAAGGGGGGCGAGAAATTTATGAAGAGGTCGAGAAGGGCGTTCCCACACGTCAGAGTAGTCGGTTCACATTCAGAATACAAAGTGCCAAACATGTAAGGTGATACGAACTTGAAACAAAAGACACTGTACATAGTTCCGCGCCTACAAGTGGATTATATTCATTACGCTATAATTATCTCTCGTCATCTATACTGCATGAAACAACAAAAACTCAAACCTCGTGAGGGGATTGAATAATAATATTCCAACTACTTCGATTTTTTAAAATTAACACAGAAAGGAAAGGTCGACTCCTTCATATGTTTTCACCATCAGCTTGAAACAACGTTTCGTAAAACATACACAAATAGAACAGATCTAATACAAAGAAAAAACAAAACAAGTTACTGGATTATGATTTGAGAAAAAGAAGCATGTGAATTTTTAAAACGGAAAAAAAATGACGAGAACTCAGCTTTATTGGTTTAAACTATTCACTGTATTGCGGTTAATTGAAAAAGAAAATACAACTCACCTAATATTACAATTACAAATTAGCTTCGTAATAAAACAAGAGATTAAAGATAAAAAGCAGTATTTGAAATGAACGATGATTGAACATTTTTACAAAACAAGTAAAAGATTTCTAAAATAAATTCAGTCCTTCATTATTACTGTCACTGCTTACTTGTTCATCAACTCAGTTGCGGTACAAAAATATATGTTAACCGTTGAAATGCCTCCGTATAACTGTTGTTTTATTTTTATCGCAGTGGCTCCTTCTGTTCAGATTACGTACGAGTATTTCCTTGCGTCGCAATAACCTCGTACTGGGCATATTCCATGATAAGAGTCTTCTCATACTGATAATCTGGCCTACCCAAATAAAAAATACGGCAAGAAATACGAGCATTTGCCCCGCCCACACACAGCGGTCCGTTATGGAAAGGAATGCCAAGCTGTTTTCCACTGGTTGGCATGAAAGGCGGGGTGCATGTCCGAGGTCAGGGTCAAAGTTGCGATGTCCAGACAAGATCTGCCAGGTCGCGTCGTAAACAGACGTCTTCAGGGCGTGTCGTTTGCGCGGTAACGTAGCCAACGGATTGAGGGAAGGAAGAACGACAGGCAGCATTTTTCGTGGACGCTGGCTACCTGATATTCCCCCGGAGACGCGATGCGGAGGCGTACCCTCGAGAGGTGCAGGTGGAGGTCGGTGAAGGTCGCAAGGTACTTCCAGCACCTGGACAATACGTGGTCCCCTTAACGGCACCTCTTCATGTCCTCCAGATGACACTCCTCGCAACTGTAGCTGCTCGAAGAAAAGTACCTTCTCACTACAGAAGGAGTTCTGGAGACAATTGAAAGCTTGAAGGCGACGAAGTGAAGAGGCGATAGTAGAGATCGAATGTCGTTGACCAACTGGCAGTTGCGGTCTGGCTTTGCTTTTTGTCGACTCGGCCACTTAAAAGTTATCCTTCGCAGCTTCTTTTGCTGGCTCATCGGCCCATCTTTGAGCTACTTGGGAAGTGAATCATCAGATGATTAGTGGCTAATGAAAGGAAATGGATCTCGTACGACGACTCCCAATTTGGCCAGTGCCTACCAGAGGACAATGAAGACATGTAGATAGATTTTGAACGTTCATCTTCCAAAACACATAGAAATTAAACGCATTTTGCCTTTTACCGCCCGTATTCGTATTAACCCGCAGTTGTATTATTAGAAACACACATTCCGTATTAATATTTACATCCACATAAGGAACATTTCCTCCAATTCTATTTACACTGATACGTACACTAGATGTCGGGAAAAATTATTAGTTCCCTTTCCTAAAGGGAAAAAATCTGATCAATTATCAGTGATAAATAAAATACACCCAAATTCAATTATGTGATTTACACGCAATGAAACATCAAATTTTTAAAAGACATACTGCCTTTCATCACGCAAATTAATCTAAACTAACAATTTCAAGTTCCGCATTTACATGTGAGTTTAGCAGGTTGTAGCTCAATTCTTTTTGTTAAAAAGTTTTGATTTCTTAGATGACAATTAATGTAAAAATGTTTAGACTTCCCGGACGGCATTTGCACTGGTAAGGCACACCAGCCGATCAACGTACTGTGCGATATGGAAGCTGAAGTCGCTGTGACGTGACGACCGAACCGGTTACATTGCCCAGAGGCATGGCTGCATAAGTGGCTGTTGAGAAGGCACGCAAGCAGGCTATATTGGGGAGCACGAACACAGGAAGACCCGACCGAAGAAAGGTAGATCAATCAGGAAAAGGCGCAAGGGACATTAATGCAACAAGCATATGATATTGTACAATAAATCTTAACGCGAATTAAAGAATAAACCAGAACATTACTGAACAAACACGAGTTCGAGAACACATTCGTTTCAATATTACACTTTAAAGATTATGGCTATAAGATCCCTGTAGAATTTACATTTTGATTATATTAAAGGCACAGTTAATTATGCGTTAGCGAACTAAGGCACGTAATTACGTCGCATGCCACGTCTAAGAAAAAAATATTTCGATGAAATATGAGTGTGTCGCTTCACGGTTTTCCAATCATATGGTTGTTGTCAAGAAAACTAAATTAAAAAAATCACTAAAGCAATTTTTCTCTGAAACATGATCGGTAATTTACATATTACGAGAAGTACGGAAAGTTGCCCTTTTTGGGAAAAGACATCTCCATTTCCTGGATCGCCACCAGTTCAACTAGCAATTTAGTTTCCTTTGGGGAAATCAGCACACTAAAAGTTAATCCTTTCTTTCACGAAGTTCGACCGCAGAAATCGAGCATTAAAAGGTTTCATTCAATATGTCGAGTGCAGATGAACGACACTGAACTACCGAGTTATCAATACCCAATGCTTGGTAAAGAAATTGTCTATTGTCGTAACCAACGTCGATATCGGAGAACGTTACAAAATTATGTCAACACGTTCGCATGCATGATAACGTATCGCGGAAGCCAAACATCAAAATATCAAAAAGAACCGGAACATTCGAAATTGGGTTCAACGAGTTATCGATACTTCGAAAACTCTCCCGGGCCGAACAGGCGCGGTATACACGCGTCGGTATACACGCGCCGCGCCGCGTGCGCCGCGCTGGCTTGGCCTGTGTCACTCGCCGTCGCGCCATTTGCGCGAGCAATGCAGGCGGGCGGACACGGGCGGCTTTAAGAGAGTCCAGCCGCGTCACGGGACGCGCCGCTCGCGCCGTTATTTTGGGAAGTAGGTCGCCAGAGATTAATGCTCATGGCATTAAGATTATGGCCGTAAAAACTGAAAAGTTGACAGTGCGTTAATGCAGAAGTACTTTTTATGGCTATATGCATTCCTAAGCCACGCAACGTATTAATTATGACTGAAAGAGAAAAGTTTGCCACAGTGGTTGTAAATGAAGTAATGGTATCATCGTGAAATTTAATTAAAGGGTTGCTTATTAACATCATATTGCTAAACTAAAGAACAACCATTTAATATAAAAAATTATAAATTATGTATGACGTACATATCCTGTTGCAATTGCATATTTCAAGACGTATTTTAAGTTTGTAATTGCTTGTACAGTAAGTAATACTTTGGTGCTCGAAGGCACTATAGGGCTTGAGAACATATTTGAGGATTACTTGCAAGAAATGAAATTAATTGTGTACATTAACTGAAAATAACTTCGCAATATCAAAGCAAATGAAATATTATCACTTTTCAAACCAACTTTCGAGTCCTTTCTTCACGAACGTTGCATACGACGTACGAAAATCTTACCCGAGCGCTCACAAAGGAATCTCACGGACAAACGTCCGACGACGCAAATAAAGCTCCCATTCCAAAAAGACTCCTTCAACGCGCATTTATTTCAAACGCATCTGATACCATCTCCTCGTAAAAATCATCGTTCGCCGTTTTCTCCGAACGTTCCACCGTGCTCAACGATCCGTAATCTCGAGAACGTCAGACAAGATGCTCGGACAAGGAAAGGGGGTCCTCGCTTTATAGCCCCCCCCCCCCCCCTCCTCTGTGGAGGCCTCGCGAAAATCCAGATAAAGCGGCCGGGGCCGGGGCCGGCCTCTCTCGACGTCTAAGCTCCGGTCGCGAATCCCCGCGCCGGACGACGGTCGCGTGGCAGACAGCAAAATCCCCGAGGCTGCGGCGCTCGTCGTCCGCGCCTCCGGCCTCGGACGCCGTCATCCGGGCCGTCGCAGCGCGCCGTCCACCGGACCGCTTCGGCCGGCCCGGCGGCAGCGGAGGAGGTTGAGGCGCCTGCGGTAGAAGAGGGGGAGTACAAGAGACAGAGAGTGTAACGCGGGTGAAGATACGAGCATGAGCTGTGTAGAGCTATACTAATGGGAGAACGCGGAACTCCGAGTGAGCAACATAGGTGGGACGTGAATGCGCCGAACTAAACAGACAAAAGTGCGACGACTTATTTGAGGCACAGAGGGTGGTGAAGTTTAAGTTGACCAAGCTGCGATGTCAATGGAATAGCGTGTGGTTTGGTGGTGATGGAGCGGTAATGGTGGGGCGGTGATAATGGTGGGACGATGATTGATGGGCGATGATGGGCAGAGGGGGTGGTGGTAGTGGGGTGGTGATGGTGGGGTGGTGATGATGGAGTGGTGATGGTGGGGTGGTAATGGTGGGATGGTGATGGTGGGGGTGGTGATGGTGGGGTGGTGATGGTGGGGCGGTGATGGTGGGGCGGTGATGGTGGGGCGATGGTTGGGCGGAGACGATAGGGCGAAGACGGTGGAGCGGTGATGGTGTGGTAATTAGGGGAAAACAATGTTGGGGCGGTGATGGTGGAGCGGTGATGTTGCGGTGGCCGCAGTGGACCGGTAACGATACAGTGCAGCAACTGAGAGAGGAGACCTCGAAACGTCTGCGAACAGGCAGGCAAGTTGGGCAACACACGGATGGATTGGAGGAGCGAGGGAGGAAACGAGAGCACAGCCGCTGGAGTGGAGGAGGAGAGGCAGGCGGCCAGCGGCGTGGGCGGAGAGCTCTGGACAGCCTCGCCGCCGCGCCGCGCCGCTCCGCCTGGAGAGCTACTCGAGATACCAGAAGTGGCAGCCGCCGGAAGTGCCGTTGGAGAGGGAGAGGGCGCTTCGGCGGCCCGTTCGGGGATCCGCACTCGCCGCCGCTTCCTGTCCGCTCACGAAAAAGCGCCGCAGGGGGGCCGACGCGCCGCGACGCCAAGGGCGCCGGGAAAGGAACTGGCCGTCGCCTGAGAGGCGGTTGACATTTCAAAGGCGGGCATACGCTCCAGTCTTCACATCAAGGTCTAGTCCACTAAACCGGCGGATAAAACGGTGTTTTTTTAAATTTTCTAAATAGCTATTACATCGCGACGAAATCTTATTTAATGGAGAACAAAACTTTTATTCTCACACCAAAGTTATTGAAATTTGTTCTATAATTGTCGTTCTTAAAATATTATTTTCAAGAGAATTAGTTTCGAAATAATACATTTTATTCATGGCTATCAAACTAATTCACAAAACATTATTAACGTTTTTCATCAATTTTGATAATCAATTCGAATAATTGATTAATAATCAATTCGATAATCAATTCGAAAGATGAAAGTATGACTCAGCAAAAACACAGAAAAAATAGCCGTATGGAAAAAATAAGTATACTGAAATTTCAAACGGTTAATGGCAATTAAATCTTATTAAAATTATATTGGTATATTATCGCAATGCCAATTTGGACAGCTTCAGATGAAATATTAATATTCGTCAAAATAAGAGATACATCTAACGACATTCCTTGTGGTCACAATAATTTCGTCTAACGGTTACAAATTCTCCAAGTTGTCTGCAACCGAATCGCATCTATCAGTACTTCGTTAACTACTCCTAAAGAAAAAAGACGTCCCTAACTTATTGCACAAGAGTATACATCATCCACGACTTGCCAGCTCCGCGCATAGTCCAAGTATAAATCCTTAACGCTCCGCTGAACTTTCTATATCCCCGAGCGCAGCGTATTTCAGGCAACCTAATTAGTTTTGCACTTGAGCCCAAAGCAAAGAGAGTTGTTCTCTGGACAGGCTTGCGATATTTCGTAACGAACACTCCAAGCTTCTAGAACTCTCCAAATACTCGGAATCCGGAGCAGTCTCTCCCACAGAACGACGAAATCTCGTAATTACTTCAGTATTTCGGTGTGCGATCGCGTGAGGGAAATCGTACCACACACGTCGCGTACTCACCGCTAGTCAAACGCTTCTGCGAACACCCCGTGCGCGTGACTCACCTGGAACAAAAGAAACAGGCATAAGAACACGACTCACACTTAATAAAATAAATTGCTGCAGGTTACGTGCCTGTAATGAGAGGTATAGAGTGTGAATAATGAAAGACATTAGGCGAAGTCACCGGTAAATACAGCATGACGAAAATACTTTAAATGTAATCGGTCGAGTGGAAATTCAGCTACTGGAATTTGAACTGGAGGTAAAATGATGAGAAAATATTTATGTTTTGCTTTTAGCACAATAAGGTAGTCGTTCAAATGGAATGAAATTCGCAACAACATGCTTCATTAAATTAAGTCGAAATAAATTTCCTCTCCAAGAAAGTCTGAGCGTTGACCCAAATGTAAATCGGAAGAGAGAACTCACCATACTGTTGTTAGAAACGCCTGGAAATCCGTTCTACACCACGTAGAGCATAACATCGTTTAAATCTACAAACAGAGAGATTACCGTGAAGACGCCGGGAGACTGCTTATACAGAGTATTTGCGTACTGTTAGCAACCGGCGCCTGGAGATTATCCCGACAGGCGTCCCCTCAGCCAGCGCGAGCCGCCCCGCCCGCCCGCGCTCCGCGCGCCCCTGGCGGCCGTCTGAGACGTCTCATCGCGGCGTCCGAGGCGGCGGAGGGGCACCCGGGGGCCGTGCGTCAGGTGGGCGGCTGGACGGCGAGGCGAAGGAGGAGACACGAGGGGGAGCGGCAGACAAAGCCGCGCGTCTCCACCGCCCTCTAAATCAACCCCCGGCGCGGGCGAGGCGGCAACGCGTGGCGCGCCCTGGCACCCTCCCTGCGCCCACGAGGCTTCTCTGCCTCCGACGGGCCCCGCTCCTCGTTTAACCGCCTCGGCGTTCTTTATGCTACGGCGCTCATGTCGTCCTTGCACCCTCGCTCACGTCCTACGTGTCCTCTTCATCACGTCCACTATCTTCTCCCTGTCGCCCCCGTACTCTTCCCCCTCAGTCAATACTCCTTCAGGGTTTTTCATATTTTGTACTATCTTAACCCTTATCTCTGTCTTACGTGACCTACACCTTGACAGCCGTCCGGTATTCCAACATTTTCCACCATTACCATTACACAACTTTCTTTTCTCAGTCTTCCACTTTACACAATGTGGCTTCTCACGGTACCACCTCCCCTACTGGAACCTTCAGCGCGCTTGTCGCCGTCCTCACCGTGCCCATGTCCTCCAGCCCCATCTGCCGCCCCTCGCGACCCCGGACGAACGCTCCTTTTGTAGCCTTAATTGCGCCCTTTCGCGTTCTTCCCTGCCGCCCCCTCCCCTCCCTTCCCTTCCCCCTCTCCACCGCCGGCGCGCGAAGCGACGGCGCCTCGCCGCCTCCTCCGCCTCCTCGGTGCCCTGTCCGGTAATTTATGTGCCACTTCCGCCGGGTCTCCCTAAATCTCCGCACGCTCGCGCGGGCGGGAGGAGCCGGGCTCCCTTTTTTAATTTTAAACTTTTTCCCTGACGAGCGCCCCCGCAATTTTCGGGCGGCGCGCTTCCCACGTGGCCGCCAGCCGCTCGCCCGCCCTAGTCCGCCCCGCCTCGCCCCGCGCCGCTGGCGCCGGAAGGGCACCGCGCGTGCGTAGAGGAGAGGGTCGCGGATGCGCGGGGCTTTGCAGGTTTCGGGTTTAGAGTGTCTGAATTTGCTCCGACAAGGTCTAGCATATGTTCACACAAAGTAGAAAATGTCTGAAATGATGGATTTTTAACTTCAGGGTACCCAGGAGACCCGATGTTTTCCGGATTCATTTCGGGGGAGGGCGGCAGAAGGAGCGATACACAACATTAAGTATTATTTTCTCCTTATATTTAGTGTACAATTTAGAAATGATGTAATGAAGTTCCCTTCTCTGCAAAAGGATCCATAATCTTCCTCCAAAATCACTATAATCTGCAGTTTCTTTCAAAAGATCCTTGGGAATACAACATATATTATTCATTCAGAAGTGCAAACATTAACTCTAATGAACAGCTTGCGAGAAAAAAAACATAGTGAAGGAGGAACTATTTAACTTCAGAAAAGAAATAATGTTTAGTAATAATCAACACTATTGCCGGTATTTCTCACAAACATACTCCTATAATTTTGTGAATTTCAATAATAACGTTATGAGAAACAAGCATTGCAAACACTGTTTTCTAAACTAACCAATAAAAGTAATTCTTTTTGAACAATACAACTCCCAACATAGGCAGTATAATCTTGGAAGTAACATTGTTTTCTAAGTATAAGCATAATAATTTCATAATTGTTAATTTGTTTTCAAGGACGAATAAAATGTTTATCTATGAAGGCAATATCTCTGTCCAACACAGACATTAAAAAATAAATTTTAAATTGGTAAAAAATGTATTTTCGCGTATAATCCGTGCGGAAAAGTAAAGACTAAATGAGACGCTAGCTAAACACATTACACACACACACACACACATATTATATATATATATATATATATATATATATATATATATATATATCGCTGCAAAACTCAAAAAAGCCAAGGCGTTGTTCGTCCCATATCATTTAACAGTTCTTACAACCAAATTACAGTATTTACTTTCCACATCCCAGAGTATCTACCCGACCTACTTAGAAGCAACATACGAAGAAACCAACAACGTTCACCAAGGTTAACGATCAATTGTTCCGCTCCTCGACGTTAATAATTCAACAGCGCGCCTATATAACAGATTCGATTATAGAAATCGGTGAGTGAAATGAGCAGCGCTTAAACAATGCGAGGCCTTTCGATCGCTTCCATCACACGCGCGGCACGCCACACAGCCAGCTCACGAGAGCGGAGCAGGCAGGCGCACACTGCGCCCAACTGGGCCAAAAGATGCGCGCAGCAGAAAACAAATACATAGACGAATAAAGAAGTAAAGGATGAATGAAGAGAAAAATTAGTTAATGGAATTAATGTATTGTACATGTGAATTATAAATACACACGCACACATGTATATATATATATATATATATATATATATATATATATATATATATATATATATATATATATTGAAACCCAGAATATGTGTTTCATTACACTAATTAAATCATTAGTGTAAGAATTCAATAGCTATTCTGGACTGCGCGGTGCGAGCGCCGGGCGCTGCGAGCAGCGGGCAGCCGGCAACGGTCGCCGCCGCCACCGGTGCCCGCCGGGAGGCGAGCGTGAGAACGGCGGGTACAAGCGTGGCAGCGCGCACGTGCAAAAAGTTCGTTAGTTGGATTGAGGCGGCCGCCGCCGAAGGATGTGCCGACGTGCGGCCGGCGAGGCAGAGGTTAGCAGAGCGGCGACCAGTGCGGACGTGTAGCGAGGGCTCTCCGCTAGTGAATGGACGCATGTAATACGCGACATAGTTATGTGATTAGGAATCGCAAAGTAATGGACATGTAAACAGAACATTAGAAGTATCAGTATAGTAAAAGATTAGTGTTGGTAAAATAATTGACGTCGCTCTTATTAGTTGGTGCGGAGGGAACATTCTTGAAAGCGTGCGGTACAGAACTGTGACCAGTATACGGAGTAGGCGGGGGTCGTGTAATTAAACCCACTAATGGACAGTGATTCGAGGAAGGTGCGCAGCCGAGGTATCAAGATACTGTTCGGGGAAGAATTGTTGGAGCATCAGCCGTGGATGATCACCACGCCATCTGCTGCCGACGGCCCGCAGCAGTAGCAGAGGTCGACAACCCTGTCGGCACGAGCGGCTCGACGAACCTCATAGGTATTCAAACGGGGCCCCGAAGGTATGAAAGTTGTATTTTACTCTTAATCTTGGTACCAAGGCGGAGTATAAAAACGGTGTCTGATTATGTAAATAGTAACTTTGATTTAAAATAAATCTTGTCATAATTGTATTTCTATGTATGAATAACTTCCCCAACGTTGCACCGACTTATCCTAGGACCCATTCACGTAAAAGACACCCTCTCTTAGTGTTATATTGCAGTGAAGATACCCGGCACCACCAGGTACGTCACAGCTGGCGCCCGAACATGTGGATAACGTATAATTAAGAAATGTGGTCCTAGGGAAATTGGTGAAATGTTGGAAAACAATGTGCATGTAATTGTTGTATAGTAATGCAGGGTATAGATGAGAAGCAGGCAGTACAAAGTGTATTATTATAGAGTACAAAAAAAAATAACAATACATGTGTTAGCAAAATATGCATAAGTCAAGTAAACATAATGAAATGTTGATAATTACAAAAATGTTGTTGCATAATTAATTACGGGCTGACATAGGCAATTATTTGTGAGCATCCAATATATAGTTAATATTGTAGTTACTGAGGTTATGAAGGCTATACATGTACATGTTACAAATAATATAATGTAATAGAATTCCAAATTTTGTAAGACATATTAATAATATTTGAATGGCTTGGCAATTTTTTTATAACATGGAAATCAAAGAAATGGGGAAGTAGTAATAATTCTTATGAGAATATAAAGGTGGTTAATAGTGTTGTACAAATTATGCACAAAATTGTTTTTTTTGCTGGGAACATTCACGCAGTAGTGCATTATTTATTGGTGATGGTAAAGTGTGGGGAATTTATTAGAAAAGATACCAGGTTGGGAAATATATACCAGCAGTGTGAATGTTTGTTGTGAATATCTATATGATATTATTGAGGAAAATTCAGGGAGGAGATATGACATGCAAATGTGAATGATGATTATGTACATAATATAGCAATAAGTGCGTTGAAAAGTAATTTCAATTAACAAGGGATTTATTATAATCTGAAAGCATTTTTGTGTAATAGTATTAACGAGTCTATTAGCAGTGTATATATGTTTCAATGGTAATAATATTATGTATTGTAAGGATTATGTTTATGCATTGGTAGGTGAGTGGAAATTTATATGGCTATTGAATTAGTGTTATTGTGTTTTTGGTGGTGAATGAGGGTTGTTCGTCATTAATTAGCAATTGAAACAGGAGTGAATTAAACCATTCGCGAAGAATATACAGTATTGTGGCGGGTATAGTTAATTCATAGGATAACTGTGGTATTGTTGGTAGGTGAGGCAAGAGGAAAATTTGTGCGGTATTTTAGTGTAGTGAGAATCGATCGAACAGCTCAAAGCAACAGAATGGAGGCGCAAAATGTAGTGCTGGACCGGGAAGAAAAGGCGGATGAAGTAGGGGAAATAGATGTAGGAATCGATAACAGCAGGTCATCGGAAAGTAGGGATAGTGGTATTGGAAGTCGGTTGGATGATACGTCAGGGGACAGCTTCAATAAAGATGTACAAGTTACATCAACCCCAATGAACCAGGCAGTAGGAAATCCAAATCGGGGGGGTGGAGAAGATACTAATTCAGGTATGATGCAGGTGATGATGAAGATGCTCGAACAACTGAATGGGAAAATGGAGGAAACGGACAGGAAAGCAGAAGAACGGAATAGGAGGTTAGCTAATGAATTAAATGAGAAGGTTGAAGAACTGAATGGGAAATTAGATGAACAGAATGGGAAGATATTGGAAGGACAGAATGAACAGATTAGGAAGTCAGCTGAGGAGCAGAAAATATTCACAGAGGAGCAGAACAGGAGGTTAGCTGAAGAACTGAATAGGAAAGTAGAGGAACAGATTGGGAAGCTGGCAGAAGAACAGAATAGGAAATTAGATGCAATAGGGGGGCGAATAGGACGCGCCGAAGAACAAATTGTGTTAACGAAGAATGAGATGGCCAAAATCGCGGAGCGGGTAGAAAGTCATGAGCAATGGACTGCCGAAGAATTAGGGAAACAGAAAAAGGAGTTAGAATCCCAAGTAATTAGTTTGGGGGGAGAATTAGAGAATAAGTTATGCCAGCAATTAGATGCTAAAACCGCTAAGCAGGACGAGAAAATTGAAAGGATGCAGTTAGTAGTCAAGGAAGAAATGCAGGAGAATAAGCGGGAATGCGAAGAGAAGGTTGTGTTATTACGAACAGAGATTGAACAAATAAAAGAATGCAAGGCATCCCCAATTGCAGCAAGCGGGACGGTACCATTTACCCCTCCAAGATCACTAAAATTTTCTGGTGACGGGAAAGAGAATCCATGCATATTTATGAAGGCAGCAGAACGACATTTAGATGTTATCAATACTTCGGAAAGGTGTAAAATACAATTATTATATTTAATGTTAGAAGGCAACGCAAGGATATGGGCCGATACATTTGATAAGTTTCCCGAATCAGTAAAGGCATTTAAAGATCGATTCCTTGAGCGGTACTGGAATGAGGAAATTCAAATTAATTTTAAAATTAGCCTGATGAATAATCATTACAACCAGTCCATGGGAAGTTTGCGGGAATACGCAACAAGGCGTATTATGGAATACAAGACGCTATCCCCACCGATGAGCGATCAGGAAATAATATGTGTATTGACGAGACAGTTCCCAGTTACGGTGCAGAATCTTTTACGTAGTGTGCAGCACACCGACCTGGAAAGATTCCAGAATGTGTTAGGAGGGTACGACTTGACGTTCGCAGGCGTACCAAAGAACAGAAATGAAGGGAATGTTAATATGGTTAGATCGGAACGTAACCAGGGGCAAGGGAATGATGGGAGCAACGATTACCAGAGAAACCAACGCGGAAGAGGGGGAGACGGATGGAGACCAGAGCCGGGGAACCAGAGACCGGACTGGAATAGATCTGATTCAAACCGTACGGAGACGCGAGGTGGGGGCGGGAATGCACCCGACCGATTAGCACAGCCTAGCACAAGTAGTGATCAAGGACACTATTTAAACTAATAGAGTCCGTGGTGATAGGTGGCCCCATTGCGGACGCGGAAATCGATGAAGTAAATGCGGTCTCCATAAACGCTATGCAGACGGTAACTCACGATACCCAACCGTGGCGGAGATGTAAGAACTCAGCGGTCAGAATCAGGAAATGTCCCACGATAATGATAGAATGTGAAGGTATAATTAAAGAAGCTTTAGTAGACACAGGGTGCACGACTACAGTAGTATCAGAGGAAATGTATGAGGAGTTAAAAGCAACAGGAAAAGAGATAATGTGTTTGCCTATGAATAGGGCGTATGTGATTGGAGCCACTCAGAAGAAGTCAAGCCCCATCACAAAACAAATCATGTTTCGAGCCAAGATTGGCAACCAAGTATATGAGATGGTGGCCCTGGTAGTCAAAAAATTATTGTATTCGGTAATCATAGGGACGGATTTTCTGGTCGATCACAGAGCATTTATAGATCTAGAACGGCAAGTGGTGGAGCTGGGGAGCCAGGCGATAGGATTCGACTTGGGGATGGACGAAGAACACGAAGCATGTACGGGTGTAGTGGCTGACAATTCATTAGAAAAACGAAGCAAGATAATTGACGAATGGCATAGGAAGTCGATGGAAAGACTGGATAAGCATGGGGAAGAAATGAGAAGAATTACAGAAGAACGGAATAGGAAGCTCATCGGAATATGCGAAAAACCGTATGGGAAAGCGGAGGAACTGGATAGGAAAGATGAGGTGCTAAAATTTCAATTATACCATCAAGTAGATGCTAGGGTAGTGGCAGCAGACAGAAACGAGGGGATGACGAACCAAATCCATAAAGAAGTCAAGACAGCGGAGGGCAAAACGGTGGAGGTCCAAATCGAGGCCGAGGAGGATGTTTATAAAGTGAAAGTGAAAACGGAAGAGTTGAAGTTAATAATGGATGAAGAAGTGGACATGAAAATAGAAGAAATGGAGCGTATAATAGAAGAAGAAATCGTGGAAAATACACGAGGGTGCGAAGAGAAAATAGTATACGAAGAGGTTAAACAGGAAGAAGACGAGAAAATGCCGCCAAGTGTCAAGTATGGGGTGACACCAATTATGCCTCCAAAGTCGATGAAATCTCTGGGAGATGGGACGGAAAACCCTAAGGTAGTTATGCGAGCAGAAGAACGGCACCTAGCATCAAACAACATATTGGAAGGATATAAGGTCCAGTTATTACACTCAATTTTAGAAGAGAACGCCAGGACGTGGGCAGAGAATTTTGGTATATTTCCGGAATTTTTAAAGGTATTTGAAGACAAGATTTCCGTACGAAAACGGAGCGAAGAAACTCAAATAAACATCAAGAGCGACCAGAGGAATAGCCATTACAACTACATCACGGGAAATAGTAGTGGATACAGAATGAAGAGCATTATGGAACCAACAACATTAGTTGCTCCTATAAAATATCAAGGAATTAGTTGCATGTTAACGCAACAGTATCCTGTCACCGTGCAGAGCTTACTGGGCAGAGCAGATCATACCGATTTAGGAAGGGGTTTGAAGATATTGGAGAGGTACGAAGTCACCTTTGCAGACGCCCCAAAGCATGGGAATGAAGGAGATGTAGGCAGGTCCAAAATGGAGCGAAGTCAGGGGCGAGGGAAGAATGATGGTATAGTCAACCATTGGTACAAACGTAGAAGAGGTCGTAGCTGGAAATGGGACGACACTTACCAAGATGTGCCCAACACGCTGGAAGCTATGTCCTACAACTGTGATTTAGGAAATCAATGTCAGCAAAATGGGGATGAACCGTCATACAAGAAACAAAACATAGTAGGACACCACAAGCTTCAAATCGGAAACCTGGTCAACATGTATGGAAAATAGTGAAGTGTAAATAGTGTAATATTAGTGTTAATACAAGTAATCACATGTTAATTCGATTCTAAGTTATAAGTGTATATAGGGCGTCGAGGAATATGCAAAAGAGTGCAACCATCGGCAGTGACGATGTTACTAGTGTGAATTTTGTCCAGAAGCGGGAAAAATTCAAAAAAAGAAAGGGGGGGGTGATGAAACCCAGAATATGTGTTTCATTACACTAATTAAATCATTAGTGTAAGAATTCAATAGCTATTCTGGACTGCGCGGTGCGAGCGCCGGGCGCTGCGAGCAGCGGGCAGCCGGCAACGGTCGCCGCCGCCACCGGTGCCCGCCGGGAGGCGAGCGTGAGAACGGCGGGTACAAGCGTGGCAGCGCGCACGTGCAAAAAGTTCGTTAGTTGGATTGAGGCGGCCGCCGCCGAAGGATGTGCCGACGTGCGGCCGGCGAGGCAGAGGTTAGCAGAGCGGCGACCAGTGCGGACGTGTAGCGAGGGCTCTCCGCTAGTGAATGGACGCATGTAATACGCGACATAGTTATGTGATTAGGAATCGCAAAGTAATGGACATGTAAACAGAACATTAGAAGTATCAGTATAGTAAAAGATTAGTGTTGGTAAAATAATTGACGTCGCTCTTATTAGTTGGTGCGGAGGGAACATTCTTGAAAGCGTGCGGTACAGAACTGTGACCAGTATACGGAGTAGGCGGGGGTCGTGTAATTAAACCCACTAATGGACAGTGATTCGAGGAAGGTGCGCAGCCGAGGTATCAAGATACTGTTCGGGGAAGAATTGTTGGAGCATCAGCCGTGGATGATCACCACGCCATCTGCTGCCGACGGCCCGCAGCAGTAGCAGAGGTCGACAACCCTGTCGGCACGAGCGGCTCGACGAACCTCATAGGTATTCAAACGGGGCCCCGAAGGTATGAAAGTTGTATTTTACTCTTAATCTTGGTACCAAGGCGGAGTATAAAAACGGTGTCTGATTATGTAAATAGTAACTTTGATTTAAAATAAATCTTGTCATAATTGTATTTCTATGTATGAATAACTTCCCCAACGTTGCACCGACTTATCCTAGGACCCATTCACGTAAAAGACACCCTCTCTTAGTGTTATATTGCAGTGAAGATACCCGGCACCACCAGGTACGTCACAATATATATATATATATATATATATATATATATATATATATATATATATGTTGGAAATATACATTTATATTGTAAGGTTGAAGTTTGTGAACATGTCGACAGTGTCGCCATCTGCGTCTAGTATATTATTGGAAATGTACTATATATTGAGAGATTGAGGTTTGTGAACGCGCCGACACTGTCGTCATCTGTTTTTGGTATGTAAACGAATGATCATATTCATTCGTCCTTTTGTCTTACTGTGCAGCAATGTAGTGTTTGTAAAAGACCGTCAAAGACGTTCAATAAGAGTTTATGTATATGTATTTTGTTATAAATAAAAGTGAAATGCAGTGTAGTTCTCAAGAGTTAATTTAACATGGTAGCAGAGGTCCGTGGTTTCCGGATGCAGATGAATTGCTGAAGAGGTTATATTGGAGTTCAGCCCAGTGTCCGTCGATTCGAGGAAGTTTGCGACATGGACGACCTGAACATTCCAGCTTTTGATGGAGAGGACTACGCAAACTGGAAAACGAGGTTAACTATCTATTTGAAATTAAAAAAATGCCATGAGGTGACCACGAGGTCGAAGCGAGAAGAAGACAAGGACGTAGAATGGGAAGAACAGAACCTGAAGGCGATGCATTGCATTTTTAGTGCAATTACTAACAAGCAGCTAGAGTTCGTGAATGATAAAGTAAGTGCTTTCGAGGTTATGAAGAAGTTTGACGAGCTATACTCCAAAGAGTCAACAGCGTTGCAGATTGTCTGCAGGAACAAACTAGATGGACTCAGATTAAAGAATTACAGCGACATAAATGAATTCTTCACTGTGTTTGAGAAATACATAAACGAACTGAAGTCAGCCGGGGCCAAGGTAAGCGAAGAAGAGAAACTAAATTACATGCTCAAAACGCTGCCCGAGTCACTAAGTTATATCGGAGATCGGAAGACCGGACTGCGGAGTACGTGAAGGCAAAAATAAGGATGAAGAGCATCAAGGAGAACCAGGACAGTGAGGGCGTAAAATCAAATGCATTCATCTCGGAGAAGAGACCTAGTGCGAGCGGCCAAAAAGTGTGCTACGGATGTGGTAAACCAGGACACTTCAAGAGGGAATGTCGACAAACTGAGAATCATCGAGGTTCCCGGGGACGTGGCGGAAGAGCACGAGGTAACTATGGAGGTTATGTCAACCAAAGTTATGAAAATGGACATCGCGGAGGCAGAGGAGGACCACGTGGGTCCAGAGGCGGTCGCTATGGTCACGACCGATCTTACCGACAGAACGAGCAAGGAGACCGACATTACCGACAGGACGACCATGGTGGTAGGAACCGTGGAGAACAACAGTTTTATCAGAATGTAAGTGGCGCAAGCAGTTTCGTGACAGAGGTCTTCGCCAAGGAAGTAAACAGTGCAACACAGGATTCAGGTCAGATTGAAATTAATTGGTTGTTAGATAGCGGTTGTACAGATCATATAATTAATAACGAGGAATATTTTTCTAAATGCGTAACGTTAAAAGAACCGATTAATGTAAAAATCGCGAACGGAAAGATTTTAACGGCAACTAAAGTTGGTAATGTAATTAGCGATTTTTTAGTGTTTGACAGATTAGAACGAGTTGAAATGAAAAATGTATTTTACATTAAAGATCTAGATAGGAATTTAATTAGTTTTTCAAGAGTCACAGAGAAACATGATATTATTGCAAAAGGCATCAGCGCAAAAGTTTTTAGTAAAGATAGGGGTTTAATTGCAGTTGCATGGAAACAAGATAGGTTATATAAAGTGACAAGTGTGATCAACAAAGGGGAATTTAACGTAAACTTCTGCAATAAAGAAAATATGACAATAAAGGAAAAGTGGCATAGGATACTGGGGCACGTAAATTTCAATTATTTAGATAAAATTTGCAAACATCAATTAGTAGATGGAATCCCTCAAAACGTCGAGTCTGAACCTATGAAATGTAAAGTGTGCATAGAAAATAAAATGCATAATGTTCCTTTTAAAAACAACAGAAATAAGGCTAAAGAAATCCTAGAAATTGTTCACACAGATCTAAATGGGCCACATTCAACAGTAGGTATGCATGGTGAAAGATACTTTGTTTCTTTTATTGATGATTATAGTAAACTTGCACGCGTTTACACAATTAAAACTAAAGACCAATTATATGATTGTTTAGTTGGGTATGTAAATGAGGTTGAAAATCTTACTGGGAAAAGGATTAAGAAATTGCGGTGTGATAATGGAAAAGAATACATGAATAATAATATATATCAATACATCAAGGAAAAGGGGATTGTTTTAAATGCGTGCCCGCCATATGTGCATGAGTTGAATGGAACTGCTGAGAGGTTCAATAGGTCAATCATGGACATGTCAAGATGTTTATTAGCCGAAGCAAAAGTTAACAATAGGTTTTGGCCAGAAGTAGTTTGTGCTGCCGCGTATCTGAAAAATAGATGTCTTGCAAATACCGCAGAATTGAAAACTCCTTATGAAATATTTTTTGGAGAAAAGCCTAATGTCACACATTTAAAATTGTATGGAAGTAGAGTCTTTGTAAGGGTGCCAGAACAATTGAGAAAGTCAAAATGGGATAGAAAAGCAGATTTGGGAGTTCTGTTAGGTTACAGTGACGTTGGATATAGGGTACTCATAAATAATAAAATTGTTGTGGCCAGGCATGTAGAGGTTGTTGAAGAAAATATTAGATGTGTAGGTTTAAAGGATAATGGTTCCGTGAGTAAAAGATTAGATGAATCTGGGTGTGAAAATTGGGAAACTGGGTCTGAAGATAACAGCGAGGACGAAGAAAGGTTAGTCGAAATCGAATCTCCAAAAGCAGCGCTAAAGGAAAAAACAACAAGGTCGGGTAGAGTGGTTAAAACTCCACAACGCTATAGGGATGATAATACAAGTAACTTTATTTATATTAACGTATGTAGTGCAGATAGCCCGGTTAGTTTTGAGGAGGCGATTAATAGCAATGAATCGAAAAGCTGGAGTCAAGCTATGGATAGGGAAATTGAATGTTTGAAGAAAAATGACACATGGGAGTTAGTTAGTAAGCCAGAGGGCAAAGATCTTATAGATGTTAAATGGGTTTTTACTAAAAAGTTTGATAATAGGTACAAAGCAAGATTAGTTGTTAGGGGATTTCAACAAAAGGAATGTGTTGATGATATATATGCACCAGTAGCTAAAATGCAAACTTTGAAGATTTTACTGTCATACTGTTGTCATTTTGGTTTAATTATTGAACAAATGGATGTAGAAACAGCCTTTTTAAATGGCGAAATCATATCAGAAGTTTATGTTAAACAACCTGAAGGCTACGAAGACGGCACAAATCGAGTGTGCAAATTGATGAAAGCACTGTACGGTTTACGAGAAAGTCCGAGAGCTTGGTATGAGTGTTTAGATACTTTCTTGAAAAGTTTAGGATTCCAAAGAAGTGAATATGATTATTGCCTTTATGTTTTGCGAAAAAGTAATGTCCTGATTTACTTGATAATTTTTGTTGACGACTTGCTCATTTGTTGTGTAAAGAAAAGTCGAATTAAAGAAATCAAAAATTTGTTGTCAAATAGATTTAGTATGAAAGATTTAGGTGAGGTTAAAAGTTATTTAGGAATTGATATAAATTACGAATACAAGAAAAACAAAATGAGCTTGAGTCAGGAAAATTATATTAATTCATTAGCCGAAAAATACAAGATTAAAGACTCAAAATTATATGCTACACCGATGGAAGTTAACTTGAAATTAGAACCAACTCAGGAATTGCGTAACGATATAAAGTATAGAAATTTGATTGGTGCGTTGTTATATATTAGTTCAGGAACAAGGCCAGATATCAGTTATTCTGTTAATTATTTGAGCAGGTTTCAGAATTGTTATGACGGCACACACTATAAGTATTGTCTGAGAATCTTAAAATATCTGTATTTGACAAGAAACCTGAAATTGAATTATTGTAAAAACGAAAATGCAAAAGTTCTTGATTGTTATGTAGATTCAGATTGGGCACGTGACAATATAGATCGTAAATCTACGACAGGTTATGTGATCCGTATGTTTGACAATGTTGTATTTTGGAAGTCTCGCAAACAATCAAGTGTAACAAAAGCTTCGACGTATGCAGAGTATGTTGCGCTATCAGATGCTGTGAGTGAAGTGAAATTCCTAAAAGATGTAATGAAAATTTTTGATTTGAATTTTGATGAACCGATTGTAATGTACGAAGACAACTCAGGAGCATTGAGTATCGCTAAATATGGTAACTTTACAAAAAACTCAAAACATATTGAAGTCCATTATCATTTTGTCAAAGAGTTGTATATGAATGGTTTAATTGATATAGTCAAAGTAAATACTGATGATAACATGGCAGATATTTTCACGAAAGCTTTGTGTAAAGACAAGTTTGTGTATTTTAGGAATATGATGAATATTAACTGAATTTAAGATAGTATGTATATAAATGTAAGGAGGCGTGTTGGAAATATACATTTATATTGTAAGGTTGAAGTTTGTGAACATGTCGACAGTGTCGCCATCTGCGTCTAGTATATTATTGGAAATGTACTATATATTGAGAGATTGAGGTTTGTGAACGCGCCGACACTGTCGTCATCTGTTTTTGGTATGTAAACGAATGATCATATTCATTCGTCCTTTTGTCTTACTGTGCAGCAATGTAGTGTTTGTAAAAGACCGTCAAAGACGTTCAATAAGAGTTTATGTATATGTATTTTGTTATAAATAAAAGTGAAATGCAGTGTAGTTCTCAAGAGTTAATTTAACAATATATATATATATATATATATATATATATATATATATATATATATATAGAGAGAGAGAGAGAGAGAGAGAGAGAGAAATAGATAGATAGTTAGATAGATAGATCGTTCACGAATGAGAAAGTATCGTGACTAATAAGGAGTCGGGAGGCTAATTTTCGGAAATTAAGAAAGTATTTTTGCTCTGGGGAACTTTCAAAATGTAACGGAACAGGGCAGGAATATTTTGTTAATTAATGGCAAGAAATGGTTTTGTCATTGGTTTTTTTCATTACTTAATGTCGAGTTTTCGATGGCAATATTTAATATTGCATTGAACGAGACGTAAGTTCACATTTGCTCCTCAGAGTAAATTCTAAGAATTTCTTTTTAATTCACAAGAAAATAAAAACTATGTTATGTCAACAAGTACGAAATAAATGATGTTGTATAGTAGTAATAGATGAAAAAAGCAAATTTAAAAATACATTTAAATTGCTATCATCGGCCATTGATTTAAGTCTAACTATAAATATATTTACATGTATTTAGAATAAATAAAAGTAAAGCAAATCAAATTATGTAATGCATGCATTACCGTTCATTCATTTATACTACATCTAAACTTGAAAATATTTTAATCCTAAAAGTTTCTTTCCGAGGGCGCCTTTCGGCCCACACGAGGCCAGTGTGTGGCGCGCCTCCGGGTGCCAGGCGGTTCGTGACCGGCGCCCATCGCGCGCGCGTGAGGATATTCCGGGACAATTCCGCACTGTGCCGTGGTGCGACGTGAGGTGAGTTGAGGCGCGGCGCGGCGCGGTGCAACAGCATGCAGCAGTCGCATGCCACGAGCGCGCCTTGCCAGGCGGCGCTGACTGCCCGCCGCGTGAGGTTAACTGCTGGGGAGGCTTCGAAGCACGAAGGTTTATCGTGCGGCTGTTTAGGAATGCGCTTTCTGCTCAGAACGTACTGTAAAGATAGGTCTTTTGGATTTGTTTGTGAATCGTGTGCGGAGTTATGGAGGGTAAATTTTGCTTATGATGTGTTCAATAAAGACCAGTGGCACTCAACTAACACTTTATACACGCATGTGAGTGAAGTGGGGTATAAAAAGTGTTAGGGCTCTTCTACATGGATCGGAAATCCACTAAAAACATTAACCGTTTATGAAAATACAGAAATATTACATGTTTTGAAATTCAAAACTTTGGAGTATTTAAAAAGGGATATTTGAACAGGAAATTTGAGATTTGAAAGTAAGGAGCGTGACACCTAAAAACTGAGATTGGAAAACAGATCAAGACCGAAATACGCGGGGTACAGCGATTACCAATAGAAAGTTTAATAATTTATTTTATGCATACACTTTTTGAAAAGTGAACATTTAAGACGCTTTTTAGATTTAAATTGCTAAATTAAACATAATAGGCAAAAAGTTAAAATGCTTGATTCATATATATTATAAAATGCGTATTCTAATTTTTCACATATTCTTCCATATTCGCCAATGATGTCTATCAAACTTCTCGTGTATTCACATAAGGTTTTATAGAATTTAATAAAAAAAAAACAGTTCAGCTAGCTCTCAGGAAAATATTTCGTAATTATAATTATGAACGAAACTCTTGAACAATGAACTGATAATTCGTCCATTGTCAAAAGGTTTCGCAAATAATTGAGCACAAATGAAATTATAAATCATTACGTATTACACCCTGAAAGAACTCCAACGTCTGCGGTATGATATCACACGGCATATTTGAAAATTGTTTTACATATTAATTAATGGGTGGCAACTGAAAACGTCTCTTGGATTTCCAGCATCCAGACGCCCATGCTTGTCACATCTCCTGTCAAGACACTGCAAACCTCTCACCTGTCAACTGACGCGACATGGATCTTCAACGAGGAGCCTCGACAGAAAAACATTAGAATCAAAATGAAGAAAGGCACAACGGGCCCTTTCCAAAAGGCAAGGCCAGGTGGGCCTAAAAGAAATGAAATGACGTTATACGTTAGACGAATTTTCGCATACAGCAACTCGCTGAAAAGAGGTTCAGGGCATTTTCATAAGGCTTAATTAAACCCGAAAATCAATAAACATTACCCACGACGAGAATGAGAGTGGCAAGGTACCTCATGGATAGAGATCGAAAGGTGATAATATCCGAAATAGGGAAGAAAATCGCTATTTCGGATTTAAACGTCGAAGTATGCCTGATGAAGAACAGGGACCACCACGGAATTTATTTTGATGAAGAGCAGACAAACACTAATAAGAGACAAACGATAATAAGAACCATAATCAAATAGATTAATAATATAAACATTTACAGAAAATATTTTATAGCGATTAAAAAACCCTGACGTATTCTATGAAAATTGAGAGAATCCGAGGGGCGAGGAAGCGGGCAGAACAGTGATGGGGAAAACGGTGGGTGAAGTCGGCGGAGATTGCTGGGACGGTAAGTGAGACTCGAGTGGTGATGACGGCGCAGGTGAATGAACGAATCGGTTTGCGAGTACGATGGGAGCGATGCACGTAGAAAGGAAGACGTGGAACACATTGATGAGGAGGGAGTGGGGTGGAGGACGGGCTAGGTGGCGTGAGAGGTGAGGACAGCAAAGGCGGAGAGGTCAGTCAAAGGAGGAGAGAACAAGAAGGGCGGAGTCCGGAGGAGGACGAGGTAGGTTGCCTGGGTGGCGTGAGTGAAAGGAACCGTGGGCCGAGTACTACATAGGCAGTGAGGGCGACCAGAGCAAAGGGCGGGAGGGCGAAGGGAATGGCGAGGAAGGAACGAAGGAGCGGAACGTTCGGAGTGTGTGGCTGGGGGTGCGTGGACAGGTGGCACGATCGGTAGCGACTGCATGGTCCGTGTGCGATGAAGGCATGGTTAAGGTTAGAGTGTGTTAAACATAAACATTACCTAGTATTAAGGAGGGGGATATTAATTGGACAATTACATTAAGGTAAAATTACGTTAGTTTTTAAGAAATGCCACCACTCTAGCTACTTATGCTACAAGGCGATGACTATGTACCCAACTCACAAAAAAGAGAAAAAAGAAAACGCTTCTACAGACGGTGGAGGCTAAAGAATCGGAAGCCAGGCGCGCGTCGCGGAGGGCGGCAGGGCTGAGGCGTGCGTGTGAGAGCCCCAGAAGATGTCGTGCCGCGCGCGCGCTCTTCCGCGCGCTCCGTGCGGCGCGGGCGGAGAATGCGGGTGGCACGTTAATAGCCGCGCTGACGTGCGGCCGCTCTCCGCCGGCGCACTTATAGCGCGCGCCTCTGGGAAAAAGGCGGCCGCCGGCCGTCACCTGAGCCTTCGAATCTCGGTACCGCTTACCAGACGGGCGGAAGCAACTCGGCGACGACGCGTGAGAGGGCGGATATAGCACGAGAGGCTATGACGTGTGGTGACGTTTATATCGCTGGTTATTGTGTATGTGGCGAAGGCTGTAATGACGGAGAAGAACTTAGCAGGGGAGGAGTAAGAGTTATGGCGACGGATACGGTAATGTTGGTGATTACGGCAATGATGGTTAGTGCAGGTGGAGGTCGTTGAACTCACGGAAATACTGACGATGACAGATACAGGCTGTTGGGGGAGGCAGAAGCTTCTTTGGGCGACATTTACGGGACAGAGAGTCACAACTATAATGCGGAGGCAGAGACAGTCTTCGTGACGGAGGCGACAGTGGTTGCGGTGACAAGAGGTGGTAAAAGGCATGGAAGTGACGATGGCGGAGATAATGGCAGAAGCTGCGGGGGAACCATTGGCAGAAGGGGTAAAGGAGGGGTTGAAAGTAGAGATGGTAGCAATGACAATGGTGAAGAAGATGAAGTGGTGGAGGAGGCGATGTCAGGGTGGCGGAGGCGGCGGCGGCAGCGGGAGAGGTCGAAGCGATCGTGCTCAGTGGCGGGATGGCGCAGGACACGCGACGCAGCCCGTCACGCCCCCTATCTGGAGGACCGCACGCGTCGCCGACGCCTGCAGCCGGGCCGTGTCCGTTAGGCGACTTGACAGATCGGAGGTCACGAGGCGACGGGGCGGGGCGCCGTCAGGCCCGTCCACTTCGCGTGTTTTATGTATTCTGATTGTGTGGGGAAATCCCGTTCATTCTTAACAGTTCGCTTCCACGTATTGTTGTCGCTTCCCATATCAATTATTTTTGCCCTCGTCTGAGACGAAACTGCAATGGTATGTATGGCTCATCTGCGAAACACAAATCGTATCACGACAGATGTTATTGTTTTTGCGCTAAAGTATGGATCAATAGCAAACCCATCACGCCGGATGTATGTTGAAGTGAACGAGTACAGATAGAACTCAATAAGTATTCACACTATGGATGAGTTCTTCTCCATTCATGCACAACTCATTTTAATTCTCGGACAATGAAAACAGTAGCAAACATTCTACAAAGAGCTTACTGATGCTGTAAAAGATGACACGCTGTATCCTTGAAGCGTGCTTTCACGTAATCCCCACACAGTTCAATGATGCTAGGGGGTTCCGCAACTCTGGGGGCAGTCCTGGCCCTCAGACCCTCTTAATATTCAAGCTGTGACCGGATACCGGTATTAATATTAGGGCTTTACGGTCATAAAATTTTATGTTCATGTGGTAAGTAGCAAATTAAGGCCGAGAGTCGTTAATGAGATAATAAAATTCGTAAATTGGAGTTTGATGAAGATTTTCACTGCTATGACCTCGACTGAAGGGTGGAAATTGCTCGGAAGTCTGTTGGTTATTCAAAAACTCCGTGCTTCTTCCCCCAGCGTCGGAATACGGCAGTTTTCGTCCAGTTACGGAGAGTTTTCGAGTCAAATTAAGTGAAATGTTCCGGCTTCATATACGCTGCGGATAACGGGCTTCAAGGCAAAGTGAGAGAAGAGAAGGCATTGAAAAATAATTTATGAATATATGCTTGAAATCACTTTTAAATGACGGAAAAATATTAAAATTTATTCCTGAAATTGTAAATATTTTCTGTGTTAAGACATAATATATTTCTATAGCAGTCAAATGGTCAACCATTCTTTGCTGTATAATAAGGTATAGTAACACGATCACCATGTGAACGTTACACAAATCAGGAATACTAAAGAAGCCATTATAGCAGTAACATGCATTCCTGCCCAACAATTTAAATTATGATGTATTCGTTATACGAAATTCTTTTTTGTATGATTTCACTATCAATCTGCTTAATATTAATATTTGCACTTGATGATACATATGAACAATATTATTGAAAATGTATTAGGATGCTAAAAATCTGTTCAACTCATCAATTAATCATTAATTTGGAACTATTTCCAATGACGTCAACCGCTGTAACATCTCGTACTCAGAATAATACACTAGCTTTATCCATCTTAATCACATCTCCACTTCCAGAGTCGATGTTACGGAAGTGATGTCGCAGGGCGACGCGCTCTATCGACTACGCAGCCAAGGGCACGTTCGTGCGCGGTCAGTGCGTGCGTGCGTGCGTGCGCAAGTGCGTGGGGCGAGGCCGTTACGGTGTTCCGCGACGGGGTCGGGCAGAACAACAGGCAACAAGGGGTCATTAGCGATTCCGTTTCGGACGCGCAACTCTTCTGTTGGTTGAGCGCCGGGAGCGAGGTGACGCTGGAGCTGGCAGAGAGAGAGGTGGTGATGTTACTGAAGCTGGTGGTGCTCAATGCAAAATGGAAGTGGGGGGTTGAGGGGAGATGCTTGGAGGGTAAATAGCTGGCGGGTATTGACATACTGTGGTGGTAGGTATGAGACAGAGGCTTGCGAAAATTTTGGAAAGTGAATACCATAGCCTCATTCACAATGTGAGAGAAGAGTATGTATCCCACGACAACACGTCAGCCTCAAAGAGCAATCCCCTAGCGGTTGGTATTTTATTCAAAGAACATCTTAGCTACAAAATATCCCAGAATGTTCCTTACGGCAGTGGGTTTTGATAATTCTTGTTCTTTTGTTTCTTTTCCCAGTAAAAGCAATCCCTCAATTGTTTCTTGATATTATTTTGCATAAAACAAAACGTCCCACACTGATTACATTTTGACTGACACTGATTACATTTTTTTTACACTCGATTATTAATCAAGATAGGAATGAAACAATATATTTTTGTTGCTTTTTCTAGTAAAGACAATATTAGTTTCCTTCAAAAGAGTATGAAAATGTGTAATCTTTTGTCAACATTAACTTGATTTGAATCGGCGGAATAAAAAAAGTTCCGAAAATGAAGTTTTTATCATTGTTTACTTCTAAAAATTACCATTTACAAAAAAAAGTCTGAATCTTTTCGGGAACACTTTCAGAATTTATAAATTGTCGTTATACCTCCAACCATTTCGTCGCAACCAGAGCTTTCTTTGTATGGTTGAAAACGTTTTCCATCAGTCCAAGATTCCTTCTACTCCACTGGATTCTACGGACCGCAGCAGACACGTGCAAGGTCACGAGAAGAATGTAGTTTAAAAAGAGATGACTTTGTTCGAACGAGGATTGTGCCTTCATGGACTGCAAAATAAGTCTGTTGAAGGATCCAGTTATAAAAGTAACTCGAAACAAACAGAAGTACAGCTCCATAAAGGCCGTTTCCAGGGGGAGCTTGCATTAATATCATCCGGCTTGAAAAACAACCCCTCCGGGCAGAATCTTGCCTCTAAACGAATCGAGATAATTTCATTACGAAACGACGCTCGCCACCCTCCGGCGGCGGTGGGAATGCGCTGGGCCGCTCCAATTTAACTTTGGAAATTATCTCCGAGTCGGCGACTTTTACGTCGCCGGCGGGAGGACCTCTGTCCCGGCCGTCGTCTCCGTTGCCGCCGCCGCCGCCGCCGCCCCCGCTGCACTCGCCACTTGTCTCCGTTCCCCTCGTTTCCGTGGGACGGCGACGACACAGACGATGCACGACGCATTAAAAAATAAATAAATACTTGAAAAAGAAAAGAAAATTTTAAGAAATATTCTGGTAGTAATATTGGTTGCCAACGTTCCTTCGAATCATGAAAATGGAGATGGTGGTGGCGGTAAAAGGCATCAGGGCTTTTTATTTAATATTTATTTTTAAATGTCTGGATAGTGGTTGGTGTTGCCGCCGTCGCCAACCTCGTGCCATGCTATCCTGGCAAGCCAGCGCCCTAGTCGACCCCGTAGCTTATTGTGCTTACTGGCATGTGTGTGTGTGTGTGTGTGTGTGTGTGTGTGTGTGGCTTGTATATCTTTCCTCTTCTTTACGCGGGGTGGTGACAATAAAGACGCAAGATAAGACATACATAAACTAAAATTTTGAAAATAAAATAAATTTTATGAACTAGTTTTTGAAATTAACAGAGCACGCTAACGCCTTCCCTAACACGGCGCCCTACTACACAGTTTAAAAGTTGTTATTTATTATTTTATGGAAATGATCCAAACTGTCCTCAGAACAGCGCCCCTAAGCAATGACGCCCGGCTCTTCACCAACCTAGTGAGTGCCAACCTAGGCAAATCAACACCGGCAAACCAGTCTTTCCTTGCCTTTTCTGTTACTTTCTTCTTTCACCAATAACCAAAACCATCTCTTTTCTCTTAACTTGAGCTTTCTGTAAAAATATTGCTTTGTTCCCTCGTCAAAGAACGAATTTGTATTCCCCAGACCGCACGTGCAGACATGCCAAGTTCACCAAAGCATTTTATATGAATAAAACTGAATCTCTTGAGGGTGAACAAATTAGTATTAGTTTTTTATTAATATATTTATTTTCACATCAGTATATTTAGATTTATTTAGTAAAAAAACAGTAAAATACTGTATGTAACGTATGGGAGAAAATATCATGACAATATTTTGCAAAATCATCAATCATTTTATCTACTCAAAACCAATACTTTATATTACACTTTTAATTCCGTCGTATTCTGGCCACATTTACTAAACAAGGAAACAATTACTAAACGGCGGCGACAATTACTAAAAAAGGAAGTCGGACTGCGCTACCGATTAAGATGTCATGAACTACTTCTTTCACTTCCATGTCTACTACCTCCACCCCAGCAATTTTCAGGGCCGTCATGTCGGTCGCCTGTGCAACAGCAGCCGCTCCGCAGCGCGAGAACAGTTTCCATGCGCTCTTTGCACGGAATGGACGGGGGCCGCAGACGGAGGTTGCCACCCACTCGCATGAACTCGCGAGGGCGCACTGAACCAATTTCACTTCCCCATTGTTCCCAGTTATTGCCGCCGCAGCCAGACTGGTTATCGTGGCGGGAACGACTTTCAAATTAAACTCTTTCAGATGAGATTGTCTCCGTAGTTTGGTCTTCATGAGCCAATTTCTGAACGAATGTTCTGGAGTCGCGTTGCATGTTTAAAACCTCATCGACGATACTATTTTCGCGAAATTAATAAAAAGAGTCTTGAATCGCTCCATTACGATACAAAACGGACAGTTAGTGAATGCAGTAATCGAAAATACCATGAACACGGGTATGAATAAATTATTCTGTTGGTCGCACTCTTGGTTTAAATAAAGTTACACAAATTCCTCCTATTGGAAAATTGAACACCCTAATTCTTTCAGCACCAATTAGTTCCCTCTTCATTACTTCTCTATGTTATCATCATCAGCTACATCGCTTTTTGAAGATGATTAAATTCCTATGGATCCGATACCAAGTTATGGATACAATGGAATGTTAAAAATGGACATTAAAACAAATTATAATTTCAGCGCAGTATTACATTCTATACGACTTAAATTTATTTGTTGCATTACATAGGAACTAACAAGCCTCACAAAGAACTCCGGACAGGAGGTATCGAACGATCTAAAATCTTAATACATCCACGAGGAAATGAAAAAAGCTTTCTGTATCCACCTGGCTTTCTCTAGATTGCGCCATCTCATTTTAAAAGGCTTCACCTGCGTTTACCACGTGTCGCCCGGCTGGCTTTATTCCGGGGCATAATTAAATTGCCAACGGGTGTGGAAATGCACGTGCCGCCGCATCCAGGCACCTCAGCGGCTCCTTCCGCCGCCCACGCCGCCCCGGGCGACAACCTCACCGCGCTCTGCCCACGCTGCACCGCCACGGCGCGTCGGCGCTGCCCGTCTCTTCGGATGGAAGGATATAGGTCCCCCCGTGCGTGGCGCTTGCTTTCGTTTCTGGGCTGGCTTGCAGTTCAACGGGTTGGACGTTTCTCCTCAGGAATCTCTGCACCGCTTTGCCCGAACTCCTAATTTACTGATGTGTAATTAACAGGGGCAGAGAAGAGAGATACAGCAGTTCGCATTCTTGACTGGAGAAAATTGGAGCACTTGATGAAATGTGGTACATTTGATCTACAGTTCTAACAGACGGTCGTGGAGTTAAGTTATAAAGAGAAATCTGTTACAATACAGTTACCCATCACAGGTTTTTCTTAACAATCATGGTCACAAGTAAAAGTAAAATATTTTAATAGCGCATGTAGTAAACACGTCCTCCGTTGAAGATTTGTTAGTTAGAAACAACTCTTCTGGTTATTAGAGAACCGGGAGATTTATTTCCCTGTAAAAGAGATGTTTACTCAATTTTTTATATCAGTTGGTTATATCACCGGTCTTAAATGATTTCAGAATATGTCTATATGTTTCAGTAATGATTCCTTCACGCCTAAACATATCTATTTATAATACGCATTATTTCGGTTTGTATTACATCAACTTCAGTGCACCAACTCTCTCACCTCTTGCCACAACCTTCAGTGGTCACTCAATTACCTTTGTATTCAACGTTTCAAAACAGTATTCTACTCGGAGGAGAGTTTTTTTTCGCCTGAACCGCCCACCTCGTCGCTGCCTCGCTGTTCACGGAGACTCCCGGCCGCGCCACGAGTTGGCCCGCGGCCCGAAGAACGCTTGATGAGATTGTGTGTCCGCCCCCGCGCCGCTTTCCACTCGCTTCGCCCTTATTACGGCCGGGAATTAAAGCGAATGCGACACTAATTGCTCAGGCCGCAACCTCCCCTCCCACTCCCGCCACCGCTCCAACGCCCACCCTCCCCCTCCGCGTCAGCATTGCTCCATTCCCCTCCCCGTCCTCGCTCTCCTCATACCACCACCAGGTTCCTCCCCTCCCCCCCGACCCAGCTTCCACCCCCTTCACATCGCCCCCGTGCCGATTCAGCCCCGTCCCTGCCCCCCACACACATTCACCTCCATGTGCCTCTCCCCCCGACCTGGCTCCCACCCGCCCCCCGGCCTGCCCTCTTCATACCTCCTTCGAGTTACCCCCCCCTCCGACCCTGCTCCCGCCTCCTTCACATCGCCCCCGTGCCGATCCAGCCACATCCCTGCTCCCCCCACACACATCCACCACCATGAGCCTCCCGCCCCGGACCTCGTTCCTGCCGTATCTCCCACCCCTGTCCCCGTCCTCGCCCTCCCCTTCCTCCATGGCCCGTCCCTCCCCCGTCAGCCGCATGTGGCTCCCGCTTCGATATCGCCCGGGCCTTGCTACTTCCACCTCCGGCTCTCTCCCACCCTCTCCTTTTCACGCCCGCCACCGAGTGGCAACCGCTCCGTCCCTCACCCAGCCCGTCCCATTCTAGTCTCCGCGCGCATCCAGCTCTCCATACTACGTCTGTGTAGCTCCCCTCCATGTTTGCGCCCCCCATCGCCACAATCCCCCGAAACCGCCTCCATGTTGCTCTCCTGCTGCCCTCGCCGCTTCTCTTACTGCCACAGCACGCGACGCGCTCACAATTTTAGGAGCTGCCCTTTCATCCTCCCCATTCCCAGTCTCCCTGCTCTGCAGCGTCGTGACATCGCCGCCATTTTCCACGTTAATGCCTCTTTAGCTTCCGCCGCCCAAAGTAGCAGCTATCATCTTGGTTCTCCACTGCAGACTCTTTGCGGGCAGCGCACAGCGTGACATCGCTTGCCAATGACACCTCGCCGTAGCTTGTGGCTTTTCGTGCGCGTACTCATGAGAACGGACTTTTAATTTGAATTTTTTGCATGCAGCGTTCCTAATTTGTCTCCGTCCGTTTATCAGTCGTTTTTATCGTTATTTAATGTTACGTATTTTTCATTTTGCTCGTCGTCACTCGAACAACTCCATCTCAGTTTTGTAGCCTACTGTTTTCATGCTGTTCTTTTTTACAATCTGAGAATTTTTCCACATATCCTTCAATCTATATCATCCACATTCCACCTCATAGATGCGGATCTTTAATTTGATATCCGTAATCATGAACTTAAGTTCTTCAAACTTTCTCCTCCTCACAATCCATTCATCTCTTTCGCATTCTATCTTTGTTTATTTCTCTCTATCTCTCTCTCAAACACACGTATCTTCTATGCTATTTATCAACTTATCATATCTTCATGACTTTTCTCTATCCCAATTTCCACCTTTAATCCCCTTTTCTCTCTCACACCATCTCCCATATGCTATGATTTTTTTCTACGTAGGTATTATTTCGCTCACTCATGTGCAGCGTTATCAACATGTGAACCCTTCTTTTCATCGAATGCGAATGCGAATTTCAATCGTTCCTGCGAGTCCTTCTTTTCGTCGAATCCTTTCAAGAGTCCGTGTCTTCCCCCGTCACGCCGCTCCATCCGTCCACCGAACTACTCGGAAGGCGCGGCGATTTTAGGCGAAATCCCTATTTCAAATCTAATTTCGCTGATAGCTCCCGCGCAGGCGCGCTCGCCCGCCGGACGCCGCGGCGCCGGAGCTGTCCTGGAAGCGGATACGAGTTAAGTTTTAATACGCGCAGCTATCTGCGGGGCTATTTTATGCCAGTAATGAAACGGGTGGACGTGCGGGCGACGCGAAGCGCGGTTCGGAACGGGATGGGGCGGGGCGGGGCGGGGAGGAACGGGAGGGGTGGAGGGGACGGGGTGAGACGGAGCGGGACGGAGGGGTGGAGGGCACGGGACGGGGCGGGCCGGGACGGGGTGAGGCAGGGTGGGGCGGGGAGGGAGGGTTGGAGAGGATAGGACGGGGTGGAGTGGGACAGAAGGTTGGAGAGGATGGGACGGGACGGAGCTGGACGGAGGGGTGGAGGGCACGAGACGGGGCGGGGCGGGGCGGGGCAGGGTAGGGCGGGCGGGGCGGGACGGGGTGGGGCCCGAGCGGGAGGGTTGGAGAGGATGGGACGGGACGGAGCTGGACGGAGGGGTGGAGGGCACGAGACGGGGCGGGGCGGGGCAGGATAGGGTGGGGTGGGGCAGGGTAGGGCGGGCGGGGCGGGACGGGGTGGGGCCCGGGCGGGAGGGTTGGAGAGGATGGGACGGGACGGAGCGGGACGGTGGGGTGGAGGGAATGGGACGCGGCGAAGCGGGACGGAGGGGTGGAGCGGGTCGCGAGGAAAGGGAAGCCGTGGAGCAGGGGTGGGGGGCGTCGGGCGCGGGTGGAATTTCATTTTCAGCTTATACGCCGCAAAAATTGGTGATGGCGCTGTAGTGGCCGTAACAAGGTTTTCGGTCGACGCTCCATGCCGTCTCCCTCGCCATCGCTGCTGCATGTGTTTATGGGACTTTGTGGTGAAATTGCGTGGTGTCTATTATTGTTTCTGAGATGTATTACCCAGCAGGGAACGAAAGTGATGTTTATGAAGTGTTGTTGTTGGCTGTTGACAATGCAGCAGGCAATTAAGATTCGTGAATACAAATTAAATTAATGTCGAGAGAGAAACTGGTTGTAAGTAAACAAAGTAACTTGTGTAGTTTTAAGACTAAATGCAAGTGATGTTAAATGCCTTAATTAGTACAGCTTTTAATTACCTCCTATATTTTCTAAAGTTATATCAGAAGTGGATTTTGTTCTAAAGAACATATCTACAAACCGGAGTCATACGTTGCCATAGCCGTCCACTGATTATACCATCATACATTAATGACTCAATATTAGTTACTTTGATTTATCAAACAGTCAGTATCAATAGAAATAAAATAACACAATTTTAACGCGGTAATGTCCACGAAATCAATGCATAAGATATTACTTAGCGCAGTCCTACCCTTTGTTGAAGTCCAAAGAGTAAACTCGATAATCCTCCTTCGCTCCGAAAACTACTCCTTCATTGAAGAGCATTTCGAGATAATTCCAACATTTCAATTAGCGAGAATCTCTTTGACTCACAAACGAACTCAATTCCCCGAGTGTATTCCTTTTGTTAGAACAGCGCCCAAAACAAACACACACCACACCGCACACGCTCTTTTCCCTAAACCTAATCTCAACACGAGCGCCTCGAGAACCAACTTCAAATACATACTTCAGCGCCTCACGTCATACAAGAAAAAAAAGTCCGAAGCATCGCAACGCATCTCTGTGCCCACGCGTGTCATCGACTCGCAGACTCGATACGCAAACCGACAAAACACTGAAACGAAGAATGGCAGATGGTTGCGCTCCGCACGCGGCACGAGCGGGGTCCATTTAACGAGATCAACGCGCGCTTTGCATGCACAGCCCGCGCGCGTCTCGGTTGCTGAGCCAACGCGCAGAGCGCGCTGCGGCGTCGCGGACGGAGACACGAGATCGAACACAACGCAAGGAAATACCGCAGATGAGGCGATCTCCCTTTGTTTGAGGAGGGAGAAAGAATTATACGCGGGACGAAATGCGAAGGACAATGTGTTTCAAAGAACGGTAATGCGAGGGGAGACAATTGTAAAAAGAAAATACAAAAATTATGCGTATCTGTATTGCAACGTTCAATAGAACTGATCACATAGTGTAGGTCACAGGTTCAAATAGGTGAATAAATAAATTGGTGGTGGTGAAGTATTATCAGATGTATATCGATCTTACGAACAGTGAGGTGGACTGATCAAAACATCTTTTCTTCAAAACTCCTTCTGATGGAAGCACAACTTCAAATTTGTTTGACAAAGAGAAAGATTCAAATATAAATGGGAGAAAACCAGAACGGTATAAGTGACATTTTATAAATTCTGAGAAAAAAAACGTGTTTATGTCAGACTACATTTCATTGGCAATGAATTTTCGTGGTTTTAATGAACAATTGAAATGTCGTGGTTTTAATGATGAAACAAAGCACCACGACCTTACAGTGATATTGACTTAAGTAAACAGATTTCTCAGAATTTATAAAATGTCACTCACTCCGTTCTGTTTTTTATCATTCGTATGAAACATGAAATAATATAGTCCAATGAAAATATCCGATCGATTTTTTCCAAATTTAACAAAGTTGTGAGACATGGCGTGGCGTGGCGTGGCGTGGCGTGGCGTGGATGGCGGGCTGGCGGGAGTGAAGGAGAGAGAGGGAAGAAATGGAGTGGGGTCGGGGAGGGATTGGGAGGGAGAGAGAGGAGGAGGGGCGTGTTAGTGGCAGCGCGGCGCCAGGGGCGGCGTCCTCGCTAATGATTGCGAACAGCGAAGGCCGCTTCCAAGGAATGCGGCCTCTGGACTCGATCCCGACGCCCCGGATGCCTCCGCGCGCGCACCGCCGCCGCCGCCGCCGCCACTGCCACTGCCCCCGTCTCCGGGCGTCACGGCCGCCACCACCTCTGCCAGCGCCAGCAGCGTCACCGCCGGCGCTCAGGTGGATGCGGACGGCGTCGCGACGTCGCGAAGGCTGGCGCCGCGTTCGAGGGCTTTCTTGCGCTGTCGGAGCGTGAGAACGCGACGGCGACACTAGACGCGACGGGGAATAGACGGAGCTGCAGGCAGACCGTACGATAAAAGGGGAGCGCGACACAGCATGTGCCTGCTAGAAACGGATCAAACACCTCCATCTTCATTGTTTCATGCGGTTACAAATCCACTGTGTTGTGGAACGCAGTGCTTCACAATGTCCTAACACAGAATCGAACCTGTTGTGAAAACGCAATATATTGTGGTAAAATATTATTCGAACGAAACACCGCCTAATTTTCACATTTATTTCCATGAAAAGATGTCGAGGAGAAATTAGGCAAGTTTCCAAATACGCTTTAATGTAAAAAAAAATACATTTTTGTTCTTGTAGTTGAGGGTGTCATTGAAAAGTGTCCAAATATGAGAACTTACTTTAACGTAAACATTTTTGATGATACTCATCAAGTCAATACTTCCTTCTCTGGCAGATTCCCATTCGTGATTTCAATTATTTCAAAGAGATTCGAAATGTTGTGTCACTAATCTGAAATTAGTGAGTATCGTTTGTATTATAAATATCACTACAAGAACGATTAAAAACAAAAACAAAAAAACGTGTTTTCAAAGTATTTACCAGCTCGTCTTATCTGCAATATCAGTTTTAAAAGTATTTCTTTAATATGTAATTTTCCCAACTAACGAAACATAAGTTTAGTGAAGCAGCTTGTATAGTGAATAACTGTCTTTGGTTGTGGGCAAGAAGAACCATACGAATTACGTGTTGACACGAATTACTACCAAATTGAACTTTAAATTTCTAATTTTCCTCTTTTATAATTGACGATTTTTCATCTCCATTCCCAATGGACACAAATACGCTACGCTAATAACCTGTTATAATTAAAAAAGTGGATTGAAAATTACTGACTTTATGTTTGTCACGGAAAGAACGGACATTCTGTTTGCCATGCTTTTCTTGGTAAACTGATATCAACTCACTCACAAGACGTGCTCGGGCATTTGTAACAGGGAGCACGTGCCCAACTCTTCAATTCCCGACGCGTCACGTGAAGCGAACTGACGGTCACGTCCCCTCAGTTACACGGTGTACAAGATAGCATTATCAGCGGTCCATAGCTCTTGCGCGTTGCCTCAGACCAACTCTTTTCTGGGTTCTACGTCTGACAAGGCGTGAGTGGGAAGGAAAACCGATCCTTTTCAAAATTATCAGGTCAGTCGACATATGACTTAGCAGATTTGGGGAGCAAATTTTGATGTCCCTGAACCGCGCGCGGTCCTTCGATCTCACCTGATTTTGGGCCATAAGAACCTTAGATATGAGCCAGCCAACAGAATTACAGTGCACTCGCTGTTCTCAATTGATGACATTGGCTGCTCAAGTCTACAACAACGCTTTGAGTATTGGATAGACATGATATACTTGTACACGCACCGACGATATCGAAAAAACACACGCGCACGCACACACAGACACAACTTTCTAAGAGGATCTTTGCTTTTGAGAGTAAAATGATGCTTCTGAGGCCTTCTGAAAATACACAACAAAAGATGCAACAAAAATGAAACGTGACATTCCCTTTAATTGCGAACACGAACCGGAACACCGATCGTTTCTCAGAAGCGCTCACCATTGGGGCAGAAAATAGCCCGGAAGTAGGTCGTGTCGGAACCGCGCAAATGAAGCCATTCCGTCCGGAGGGAGGTCCCACCGACGAGGCGCATGTCAGCATGCTACGCAACGGAAGAACGCACGCTCTGCTAAATAAAGACGGCAAGGGAGTGCCGCAGGGGCCACCTACGCGCCACAGCTAAAAGGATGAAATATCGAGTGCAGAGCAGAAAAAAATCTTGTAGTAAAGAAACTATAGCAAAGATATAAAAAGCATATCACATATTTCGTAAAAAATGTGTAGATACTCTCCAAACAGTAATTCACATAGCTAAAAATTAAGAACTCAGAATTTGAGGCGCTTAAATAAAAAATGGGAGTTCATTGGCTGAAATATTTATTGACTTTACTTTTTGTTTCGAAGAAAAATGAATTGACAAGTATCTGTGCTCTACATAACCTTCACATTTTCACTCTCTTTTCTCGAAGGTAGACAGAGCAATTTTCATAATAAAAAAATCGTGTATGGGACACATTAGCAATGGTATATATCGGCTACGGGAGTTAAGAATAATTCCATATGGTGAAAATATAATAGCAAATAAAACTTTCGGGCTCACAATAAGCAAGTATAATGTCTTCATTTTAAATATGGCATGTAAATATTGAGGGCTTGATTTCTGGCGGGACGTACCGTAACGGCCTCCCGGTACCTCCGGAATTATTCAATTATACCATAAATATATAATTATTTCTATTAAAAATAAAAAGTAATTTGAGGCCCGTGCTGGGACCTAAAATTCTATAAATCATGCACTGTATAAAGTATTATTAGTATATTAAGTCTAGAACATTTTCAGTCCAGCACACAATGGGA
The DNA here is from genome assembly GCA_038098605.1 of Gryllus longicercus. Lineage (NCBI taxonomy): Eukaryota > Metazoa > Arthropoda > Insecta > Orthoptera > Gryllidae > Gryllus > Gryllus longicercus. Next base: position 5,715,674 of record JAZDUA010000031.1, read on the forward strand.
TCTCGCCGGGCCAGGCGGTCGCAGTCCGGCTCGTGCCGCGACGCACCTTTCCGCCATTACCCGGATTCTCGGCATATTTCGAGCGCGACGGCCGTGCAAGAAGGACCGTAAATTGAGACGTAGCAGCAGGAGGCTTTTTTCTCTACGAAAATGTCTCGAATGTTCCAGATGCCGCGACCGCCGTACGAAATATTCCGAGTGTTCCTCGCGCCGGGTAATTAATGCAGATCGCCGACCGGCCGGCCCTTTTCCGCCGGACGCCGCCACCGCCGGCGGTAAAACAGAAGAGAAACAGAAGGGGAGGCGCCAAGCGAAAGGCATGCGGACAGCGGCGGAAGTGGGCCGAGGGCGGGGGAGGACAGACGGCAAAGAGAGGGGAAGCGAAGATGGTGAATAGGAGGGTAGAAGTCGGATGACATGGTGGCAAGAATGCAGAGGGAGGTGAAGGACGGCGGCAAAGATAAAAAGGAGTAGAACGGTACACAGGAAGACCAAAGCCAATGGAAAGTTCAATGCAAGGATCATGCGTAAAGGACAGATAGAGCACAAAAACATTTGCATTATACATGAATAAAGAGAAGTAGAAGTTACGGTTTCTTAGCAATGTGTGAATTTAAAATTCTCTATCGCCTAAAGATCCAAATCGTACGGTTTTAATTATTTTCAATAGTAAAATATTAGAAAGCATACTCCACTTAGGAAGCATTGGAAAAAATAACTGCAGGTCGTAATGGCATGTTACCACATTTCGATACATACCTGGTTTTGAATGAATCACAGAACAAGCGTTCAGTCAGCTCTGAAGCGGAATGATAACCACTACTCTTAGACAATCAAGTTTTATCAGATGCGACAGTACTCTATTATTTGCATATTTCTCCTTACAAGGAAGACGAAAGGGCTGTTTATCATTCATGTCTCATAAACGGAAAAAATATGCAAACCGTCAGTAACGATAAGGACACAGATTATCTAATCTAAGCTCGTGTCTCCTCAAAATTGATAGGTAATTAACTCAAGGCGTCCGTAAATTTTCAAATTTCCTACAAGCACTAGATCGGGGAAACTACTGCAAGTGAGCCCATTTCCTTCAATCTTCTCTTCAGGTAACATAATTTTCATATAAAACGCGCGAGAAAAGGAAGTTGTGCTGCCGACAATAATGATCCACTCGGCGTAAAATTCATCACCTATTAAGTGCTTAGATGCCGCTAGACGGCGCCTGAGACGGCAATTAAATGTCAGCCACCGTTTACGATTAGAGGCGCGCCGGACGTAACTGCTGTCTGGCACCTGAGTCTCCTTCTTCGCATGGTATAGTCTGTGCTGCCCTTCTAAGCTACGTTCAGGTGGTTTCACTTATATGCGAATGTGGCAAACGGATATTTCAAAAATCGCTTAATGATATGTGTTTGCGCATATTAATTTGAGACTTTCGTGTTACTGTACAATACTGTTGATAAATAATGAAATATCGATTGATTATCACCTTACTGCCTTTCGAATATTTTGTGATGAAATGCATTAAGATACATCTCTGAATTAACCGTGCGGGAAAAAACGATTTCAATCATTACCAGTCAATAAACACTATATCGGAAGCTACTGTTTGGAAAGCATTGCAAAGTAAGTTCTTAATAATAACAACAATGACATTTATAAATAAAAATATATATATTTCTGCTACAAATATACTTCAAGTTTGTCGAATTTGATCTTTAATTATTGAAAAATTCGCGCATATTCACGTATCATAATATACAAAGTTGTCAAAAAAGACGTCATATTGAATGTAGCACATATGAGTAACTGATTTACTCACACACTCGAGCTCGTTGAAGTTGTCGCGCGGATTTGAAGTATGGAACTTCACTTTAAAAGTTTGGATACCCATGGTTTCACCCACGATCTTCAATCGAACGCTCAGTCTCTGCACAACCTGGCATTTCCCTGGGAGTAGCTCGTAAGCGCTGTACGTGCCGAAGCGTCGACGTCGGAGACCCGCGAGTACGTAAATCTTGCAGACAATCGAGAACGCTGCTTCTATAGGATTTGCTGCTGCCCTATATTCACGTTTTCTATGAAATATGGTTCCACGTTTCTCCACAAGAGAGGTTGCAAGGAATACAGGTTTTTGTGCCTTAAAAGGGAGAAAATACGTTTATTCTAACACGGATTTTTGGATTTATGAATGAGTTTGTGTCGTAATTTTGAATTTGGGAAAACGTTTCCTATATATCAGCTTTTCTTTGCTTCATCATTAAGATATAAATGAAGAATTTTGTCATAACACTTGTTACGATTAAGTTTATCATTTAGAAATTTAAAAATAAAGAAATAGTATTCTGTCTTGTAGTGTGTGAACTGGAATTAATATTTCCATTCCCTCTCAAAGAGTAAATGCAACAAAGGAAATGTATTAAACGACATTAATTGTGATAGACCTGCACCAAAGCTACGGAAATGTCAAATATATTTTTGATGTCTCTCGTAAGTCATCGTTTGTCCCATCACGGTTTCGTCACCATATCTGCACGAAGGAAAGACGTCCAATCTGTAATGGAATACGGTTACTGTAGAACGGTCTGAAACGTTCAAATAGTTTATTTTTATTTCGCAGTATGAGTAGCCAACTTTCGAGGGGTGGGCGTTCGAAAATATAAGGGACGAAGTATTTGCCCAAACATTTAGTGAATTTAACATTTAGATGCAAGTGCAATGCGAACTGTCATTATCACATATCTCACTCTTCTCTCACTTTCCCTCTCTTTGTGCTTATACTATGGAGCATTGACAACGGAAGGGAGGAGTTCAAGGGACTTCAGCCCCCCGGATTAAAAACAAATTAGAAAAAAAGCTTTCACTAATTGTCTAAACTAACGAAAGCCATTCATGGTATTTTAAGTCTACGTTATAAATATTAATTGTAAGTCAACAAATAAAAACATTTGATGTTTAGCATAAATGATAAACGATTTATACGAGGACATCAAGTCTGTTGGACACTATACCTGTCGCTGCTAGATTGAAATCCTGGGTGCGCCTTTGAGCATTGGTAAAGTGAAAGGCAAGGGAAACGGGAGAACCCGCAGAAAGCCTACCCCGAAGCCGTTTTGTCAGCTTTAATTCCAAATGTATCAACCGGGAATGGAACCCAAGTTCCGACAGTGGAAGGCGAGCGGTCTCACCGCGAATCGCCCCACTCTAATGCAGAGAAAGCATGAGCTTGTTTTTCGTTTTCGATTTTGTCCACTCGCCAGCATTTCAAATCGTGGCGCGCGGACGCACGTGGAGCAGGGCGGGGCGCGGGAAGCGGGGGCGGAATCCGATCTGACGGGCGTCTCCAAAGGGCGCCGCGCAGCGCCCCCCTCCACCCCCGCCCCCGCCGCTCCCTGCGGAGCGCAGGCACTCAGCGCGGATGACACGGGCCAGACCTCGCGCCCCGACCCACCCCTACTCGCAGCCCTTCGTCAGGACCACGCTCGCAATCCACATGCGACGGACTCCAATGAATCAGAGGATATATTGTGTGCTACATATCTGGCATTTTCGAAGTTTTATAGATTAAAATTTAAAATATTTACAGATGTACATCCTATTTTCATCACATAATTATTCGGAATTCCTGAATGCATACTCTCAATTGCAAGGCCTTCCTAAGATGTATTTCTGAAATTGTGATGTAAATTAAATTTTGTTTGTAACATATTGCAAATCTATTATATCAGTTTCCAAAACTTAATCTTGTTCATTCCAATTGGTCATCTTGGTCATTGGTCTCCCATTCTTCAGGGAATAATGTGTGATGATGCACACATCTCTATAAAGGTTATGAATATGGAGATTATAGCATTATTTTTCTACCATTGACTTTAGAGAGGTGGTGTCCTGCACCGTGCTCAGAGTAATCGTAACATCCAAAACGTTAAGAGGAAAGCGAAAGATTTGCCTTAAGCAATGAATGAAAATGAGAGATAAGAAAACAAGTAAATTAACACTTGTAATCATTCATTTTGTAATCAACGATAGTCTACACTAATGTTGATTGCAGTCATAATTTTCTCCAAGACACTGTTTCCGCTTCTCCAATGTCTCACAGCCATCCCGGCTTTATGTTGGTCATCGCCACCAGCGGTATCACCACCTTTAACATCACCTCCAGGAACATGGCCGCCGCCAATTTTAGCCCGAAGCCGCCGCTCCCTCCGACGCTTCCGCCCCGGCGACTCGTTCGCCGACGCCGGTTCGGGTCTCGCCGGCGCTGGCTCGTGTAGCGGACCGCGGGTCGAGGTCGGCCGTTTGGCGCTGTGCCGGCGCGCCCTCAACCCCACCTCCCCCACCGCACGACGGAGAGAGCGGCGCGCGCGTGTTACATCTTCGCAATTACGTCTCCCGTTTCCGACGCGGCAGTCGAGAAGAGCGACTCTTCAGTTTTAATCGCTCGTTTTAGCGCCTCCTCCGCCGTGCAAGCGCTGGAAGAAAGCCGTTCTCGGAGAAAAACGGATGCTTGGCAACGCCACCCGAGAAGTCCCCGAGACCCGAGTTCGGGGGCGCTCAAAGTGAGGTTGCCGCGCAGTCGTTCAGGGCAGACTTGGCAGCGCAGGGCACAGTAATTACGGAGAGCAGCACTTTACAGCCAACTCCTCGCTTCTTTGCGCCTGTCACTTGAAGAAATTAATGATTTCGACGGGCGACGGGGCTTCATCGTTTTATGACGCTCAGGAGATGGTCTTGTGAAAATTAGTACCACCTTTAGAAAGGAGGGTTGATAAATAGCTTAAAAACTTTACACAAGAATTGAAGGACCATTTGTTTCCACATAATTGTACTTTACATGCTGGAATTCATTTAACTGTACTATCTGTAATAACTCATTTTACCTACTCACTTTTAGTATCTTAAATTTTATTTTAATTTCCAAGACTTTAAATGTTTCTGTTCTCCTGTAATGTAACATCAATTTTTTGTAAGTGAAGTATTTCTCAATTGCAAAAAATTTCATATTTTTCAGTGTAATTACAAAATTTTGCATAAGATATTTCTCAAAATGTATAATAAATGTTCCGAGGGAGAAACGCTCTGAGGACGAAGGCGCATGAAGCACACCTTCGTGAAAAGCATATAAGTGTGAAGAGCATGCCAGTTTCATAGATGCAAATGGAGTTAAAAATATTCAAGAGGCACAGCAGCCATGGCGTTCCACAGGGACCACCACTCCGCACCGACACTAAATGCAGAAACAATGAACCGAAAACGTCGGATTAAACCGGCGTCATGGAGCATCCCGGCAACACACCGGAGCCGCTGTCGTTACGCACCAACGCACCATCAGCACCACCCATCTCCAGGACCCTCCCTACAGCCAACGAGTTAGAATAACAAGCGGGGCTCGCTGCATTTCGTTTCAGAGACGCAGGCAAAAAACTGAGCTAATTTCATTTTCAAATGAAATGTTTTACAGTCGCGAAGTGGGTTAACAAACCACTGGCAAAAACCCTTCGCCGCTATGTAAATGTTTATTCTAGCTACGCGCCCCCCCCCCCCCACGGCGCCGGGGTCTTCCGCGCCCAGGTACGCGCGCAGAAAATTGGGGAGGAAGTGTCGCTTGGCAGCGGGTCGTACCCCGAGGAGCATGGACCGAGCGACGGCTCGGGCAGGGGCTGGGGCAAAAGAAATGAAGAAAGTGAAGGCGGCTTGGATCCCAAGGGACCAAAGGGTTGAGATATGTACAGAGCGAGACGGCGAGGGGGCGGCTTAAGTAGAGACTGCGGAATAAACGATGAAAGATCTCTGAAGCACAGACAAAAGGAGGCTCGTTGGAGAAGACAAAGAGAAGGAGCTGGGGCTTTATGGATCTTTAAACATACGGTGTAACGGGAGTGAATGAGAAGAGAAAGGAAGTGTGATGATAGTTTGATGAAAGACGCGTATGCTAAGTTATAAAAAGGAAGAATTAGCGAAACCGTAAAGAGAAATAATATAGATCGAGATGGAGATAAAAACTTGAAGGACTGCGCAAACAGGAAAAAAATAAATATCACGAACAACATACGAAAGAAGCGCACTAATAACTTCAAATAGTTTCAAAATAGTATGATGCTGAAAGGGGAAGCACATGCAACCCGAGATCAGTTCCACTCACGACGATGAACCACTGTTACAAAGGCTGAAAGTTTATTGATTGGGTTCTCCTTTTCACAGGTTTTTGTTGAACACAGTTTTGAAAATGACGGTATCTGCTAACAAAAGAAACAAGAGAATCGTATTGCGATGCCTAAAGCATTTTTCCTTTTTTACCGTATTGATACGATTCCCTGAACCTGAACGTAATTTTGCCGCCATCGCTGCAGGAGTGAGGCTGCCATCGCAGCGTGGCGTCTACGCAACAATTTCGCGAGTTATTGCTGTCATTAGGCCGTTAACTTCCGGGTGGTCGATAATTTGCGCGAGTTGCGGGGGCGGAGGCCGAGGCCGCCGCTGCGCAGCGCTCCACGAGGTGCGAGGGGGAGACACGGCTTCGCTCCTCCGCAGAGAGCGCTGCCGACGCAACTTTTTGCCTCTTCGCGCGCTCCGCGCCACCCTCGCCGGCCGCCCGCAGTGGGCGCACGGAACGGAAAGCTGGCCGCAACTTGAAGTGCGTTTACGTTTCGCGAAATTGAAGATTTTGTAGTACGTACTAAAAAAGTATGATTTTGAAATATCCCTAACAAATTAGTAGAGTTTTCACGCGACAACTCTTCTTCAGAAATAATGTGCGCACAGCGATTAGGATAAGTGAGCATTGGGGAAGGTTATACATCAAGTGTCAGCACATTTACTCGCTTAATTGCATTTTAAAGCATTATTAACGTGACGATTTTAATTATATTGTTTCACGCTAGGAACTTATTGAATAGATGCAATATAACTGCACACTCTTTAAAGTTAACGTTTTATAAAAAGTGTTCCAGATATAAGAAGGGTTTCTGGCGAGATCGTTAACATATGAAGTGTCCTATCTTTGATAATCTTTGTAAGGTATTTCATGGGTACTAATGAACTAATATAGATGGAGACATTCGGAGAAACGGCCTACATTTTTAAGTCAATGGTGAATATTTAAATCCATGTCTGCAACAGTACAGCAAACTAGCAATGGTTATTTTTCACCCCGTCCTCTACCCTTTACGCGCCACACTGTACAGTCGCCGACTCCGCAGATGCCCACTGTTTAGCATCTGCGCTCGAGAATCTCAAGCGCGGGCGGGGGCGGGGGCGAGGGTAGGGTGGGCGCTCCGACAAAGAGCAGATGGAGCGCGGGGCGGACGAAAGACGTGAAGTGCTCCGAACGACCTCGCGGAGAGGAAACTTAGCGAAGATGAAGTAACCGCCCGTTCCGAACGGATGGAAGCGAGATAAAACGCCGGCTCCCAAATGCGCTCACGAGGCATGGCCTGCGATGAGCAGCGACTCTTCAGGACGGGTCGAATGCGAGAAGGCAGCGAAATTGAAAGAGTCGCTTTTTGCCCAAAAGAATTAACAGAAATGGCTAAATGGAAAGCAGTGAAAAAAGGGAGAGTTTACATTAAAAGTATTCACTGAAAGAAAACAATTACACGGGCTGAGAAAAGGAGAGATAATTAGTTGCAGGAGTAAACTAACTTCTTTGGAAGCGGAACTAACGTAAGGAAATTGTAATAATTTGATCAAATCTTAATGTTGAAGTTCAGTTGATCGTAATAATTTGAATATATTCGACAATATTGTAAAGAAATTATGAGAAAGTAGCAGCAAATCTAATTAAAATTAATAGCAAAATAACTCATCAAATTTCCCCAAACAATAAGTACATTTATTCCCCAAAACTTAATTTTGTATGTGCGTATTGAAACTACACAGACAAATGTATTACTTTAAAATTAAGAACATTAATAGTTACATATTATCTAATGAAATCATCTTTTACAAGATTACAAGTGCTCAGGAAGCCCTTGTTTTCGTTTTAGAAAATTATTTTTCGGATTCGTTATGTCTTATAACGACTCGAAACTGCCCTTGTCTTTAACTTGAAGTGTTGCATTGTTTTGTTTAATACTATCTAATTTTACCCTGATATTTACGTTCCATTCCGCTCCCCACACAGTAGTCCGTACGAATACTTTAGCCAAGCGAATCTCAGGCTGATGAGAGAGAGTGGACGGTGCTTGCATGCGAGCGCTCGAGCCCAGCCGAGAAGCTGGAGTCGCGATTTAAGAGCGCGCCGCTGCCCTCGCTGTCTCCGGCGTCTCGCGCCGCGCCACCGGCGTCGCCGCCGCCGCCGCTGTTTGTCTTGCTAACAGAGCTGCTGGGAGCCCCGAGGCGCCGCGCTCCACGCCGCCAACGGCCGCAGCGCGGCTGCCCGTCTCCGCGGCGCCGCTGCGCTCCCACCTATCCTCTTACATGCCCCCTCCCTCCCACCCTCTCCCCCTCTCTCTGTACCTCTCTCTCTGTACCTCTCTCTCTGTACCTCTCTCTCTAACTCTCTCTCTCTCTAACTCTCTCTCTCTCTAACTCTCTCTCTCTAACTCTCTCTCTCTAACTCTCTCTCTAACTCTCTCTCTCTAACTCTCTCTCTCTCTCTCGACCATTTTGCTTGATATTCCATCCTTTCGGTCACTCTCAGCTAATTATCGAAACATCTTACTTTCTGCACATGGTAATCCCCACATTTCTCCTGCATTTTATTTTTTTTCTAGGTCTCTTGTAAGCTAATTTCATTTACCAGAGATCAATCATCATGAAATCATTTTAAGTGATTTCAACATATTTTCTAATTATTTTTTTTTTTGGATTCACAATTAGTCCTACGTAATGAAAGTTCTGAAGTTTCACATATCTCATGCCGTAGAGGCAGTGAACTTGGGAATATTTCGAAAGGGATTATCTGCGAAAAGTTAAACAAAATAAATTATTGAAAAATAGTGTGGATGTTTCTTTTTTTAGAAAAAAGGTTGGACTACTTTGAACATGAATAAGGGGATAATAGACGACAACATATTCCTTAATATATTTTTCGAGCTTCAAATTTTTAGAGTTCAATAATTAACTAACTTATGAATGTCGTCGCAAAATCCATACTGAGTCATCTATTTAATATTCTTGTAACGAAATATCTTCCGCCTTTCATTCAATGAATATAAACTTTCGAGTTATACATTAATTATATTTGAAGAAAACTTTTATAAATTCAGTTTTTTAGAAAGTGATTACGAAAATATGTGCTAATCCGCCAGACAAATTCACTCTTGATACCCGATCGGTTTTGCGTCATTTCTTTCTTTGACGCAATACCACAAATCTCCACGGCGACAACACCGGCTGCCCCGCGTCCATGGGCGTTCAATCCGCTCGCCCACGGGCTTCCCGCCGAGTCCTTGCGCCCTTCGCGCGTCGCCCACGGGCGTGTCGCGGCGCCGCCCGCCCGCCCGCCGCTTCGCACACACGCCGTGTCGCCCACGCGCGGATCCGCGGCGCCGCTCGACGGCCTTGGGGTGCAGAGTCGTGCGCGCCGGCGCCCGCGAGAGGGTCGCGCTTCTGCCAAGAGCATCTGCATAACCGCGGGACGCCGGCGCAGTAAGTACACGTGCAGCAGCACCTTTCAGTACACTTACATTAGGTATGTATATACGTATGTACTTGGCGCGACAGCCCGTGAACGAGCTCAGGCCTACCGGCGACGTCTCTGCCATGGGTTAAAGGGATACGTGTGGTTAGCACGAGTCCACTTACATTAGCACGGGTCAAAAGTCGACTACGAGTTTATGTTGGAGAGACCCTGATCATACTGTACCATTAACAATGTGATAAGACCAGAAACGGTACAGCAAGTGTAAGAAAATGTATCTTCGTTGATGTTAGTGAAGAGGTGGTGCCAAAAGTAAAGTAAAGGTCAAATAAATTATGAATTATTCTCAATTAGGACACATTGTACTCCATGAATACACCTTACAAACGAGGATGAAAATCGGAAAATCACAAACTAGGTAAATCTTTAAAAAACCGAAGAAACCAGCCGCGAAGGAAAAAAAATTGCAGGCTGTCAAGAAGTTACAAGAGATCCGTTGCCCAAGGGACCCAAGATTAACACTACAAAGTGAGAATCAAATATTATATTATGGAAAATAAACTGTCACTAAAATGCGACGAAAAATTTTCCGCATAAAGCGAATAAAAGGAAAACATAAATCTGGAAGAACTGCAAATACTTGTGAACTAATTCGGGGAGTACTCTTGAGCACAAATTGAACACAATCAATAAAACGAAACGTAGGATTGACAGCACGCGAACGTAATCAAGAGATACCCGCGGATACCCGGGATATCAGCGGAATCGTAAGTTCGTAACGCCTCTTCAAAAACACGAGAAATGAACATTGAAGTTTCCAAGAGAAGGGAGGCGGAACAAGCATCGAAGAGGTCCGGGAGCGCTGCCAGGGCGTGGCTCGGAGTGCGCGCGGAGGCGAGAGTTCCAGGAAAGCACTAAACGGCAGCCTCTGCGCGGCGCGGCGCCACGCGACCCACTCGCCCCGACCGCGCGGCGCCGCGGCGCTGCGGCCGCGCGAGTGGGCGCCCGGTGACAAACGCCCCCGCGCCGCGCCGCCCCGCACCGCGCCGCGCCGCTCGCTCGCTCGCAGCGCTTCTCAGCGTTCATTGATACACTGATTAATTCATGTTTCTAGGGGCGTCAACTGTTAGGGTCATCCGACATGTCAGTGAAGTGCACGTTTTCATCTCGGGAGGTGGTGGTGATCTTCCCCCGCTGGATGCAGCCAAATCCGATCCCAAACGACAAGTCGACTTGTCAAGTTTCTCCTTAACTAGGTTTCTCCAACCAGTAGAGCAGCACCCCAGTTGGGATAAGATCTAAGCTCCCGACTTGTATGGTAGTGTAATGCATGTAAGTCAGGGGATCAGGATACGACATGGAAGAGGAAAGAAAGATAGCGGGCGGTCCGTAGTCCTTTTGCTAGAGTACTGCTCCGGTATTCGCGTGGTGTTGATCGGAGAAACCACGGAAAACTGCCGGTCCTTCTCGAGGTTTTTTTGTCCTTTCCTTAAGAGCTACGCTCGCCCCATCAGTTCACATGCAGCAGACTTCACTCATTCTCTAGTCTTTTCTTAATTTTGTCAATTTTGGTTCCATTTCATGATATTTTTCTTAGTGAAACTAAAGCTTCGACAACAATTCTCTATCCACCTCGTATTTTTAACATTATGGTTCAAAACACTTAATTTTGATACATGGCAATGATTTTCTTATTTTCGTATGAAATTTTGTTTTTCTTTTCTATCATGAATCTACTTCGTAAAATCTAAATTCACTGTGTTCGGTTTCCACAAGAACTCATGCCCTTATTCCGCTGGAAAAAACAACATTAATTTCACATTGTTGGGGCTTACTTCTTATTCGAAAATTGAGGAACGATTTGTGAAGCTGAAAATTATAGTTTTATTTTTACAAACAAAACCTTCGAAACCCTAGATTTGCTACAGGTGTGTCATTCGAATTTCATTAGTGCATCTCCACTAAATGAAAACCTTCGTAACTCAAATACTCTACAGTAAAAATACCTTATCATATATTTCTAATTAGCTTTTAATGTAGATTTCCATATTCTCGGCCTTTCTGCGCATTATCTTCCCCTACGGGGCATTGAGCGAACGACAGCCTGTCCCCGTCCCACTCTCAGCCCCCGCGCCGCCAGCCGGGCGCGAGTGGGCGCGTGTGCACGCCGAGCGGCCGGCGCGGCGCCCGCGGGAGCTTAGCGCTCGGCCCACGGCTCGGCGGCTGACAAACGACCGGCGCGGCGCGGCGTCCGCGGGCGCTCAGCGGGGCGCTTTGAGGCGCGCACCAGCCGCCATCGCTGTCTCCACCGCCACCACCGACATCACAACCTCCGTTGCACCTCATCACCGCCATCACAACTGTCATTGACGCCTCGCCACCGCGGCTGCAAGGTGAACCGTCGCCGCCGCCGTTGTTGACGTTGCCTCTGCTGCTCTCAGCAGCGCCCGAATTGGTCACATACTGCGATTTTTCTGGCCAAACGCACTGCCCGCCACGATCACTCTAAGGAAAACACATCTGGCGTACCAACCGCGTCTGCGAACGACGAAGCGTTCATTCACCAAGCAATTCCCCTGCATACCCGATGTTTACTTGACACCTACCGCCTTCACCTCTGTCACACTCCTCGCCAATTTTCCGGCAACGTTAAATACTCCACGGGATTACAGCAACGTCAAAATATCCATAATGTACTTAATTTTTCATTTCTTTCTAATCTATTTAATATCCGCATGTTTTTTTGTTGATCATCGCATTCTTTCAAAAGTTCAATTATATTTACCTCTATTCAGATATTTCTTCTCATCCTGAACCAGAGGAATGGTGTATCGTACATTTTTCATAATGAACGTCTTCTGTTTTATCATATATTTCTGTTTTATCTTAGCATTCCTCTGTGATTCTTTTATTTACATTATTTATTTTCCTTTTAATTTTTGTCATGTTAAAGTTTACTTACTTTGTATTATTTGTCCAGCTGACCATTCCTTCGTTATATTCTTCGGTTGCAGACTGCGCCACTTGCCGTACCCTCTTTCTTCTTCTTCTCCTCCTCCTCCTCCTCCTGCCCCGCAGCCTCCTCATCCTTCTCCGCCTCCGCTGCGCCTAATTGTGCCACGCCGCGTCCATCATCGCGGGCTTAATTAAATGCCTAGGTAGCTATCGCCCGTCAAACTGGCTGGTCTCCGGCGGCGCATCAGCCAGATGGATGAGAATGGAACCGAGCGAATTGGAGCGCGCTGCAGTTTGTGTTCTCCACAGGCAATTAACGCGTCGTTCAAAATTAACTTGCTACGCCGCGTCGCCCGAAACGAAAGAATTATCTATTCAGGTTTCAATTCAATGTAATACTCTGCGGTAATTGTTGCAAGTAGTAAGTGATAAATGAATTGTGCCGATGCGTCAACTTTGGACAGGCGTGTAAATCATTGCGAAGATAATGAATAGATTTGTCAAAATTAATTTACCCGAGAATAGCCCAATTTCCTTCCTCCTGTATTCGTGATTTTGGAGTAAAAGGAATAAAATGATTATCTGAGAAACCAAGAACGTGAAGAATTACGAGATATATGAATTATTGTGTATTTTTAAAAAAACGTGGACAAGAATCTCTTGATAATTGTTAGAACGCTTAATTATATGAAAATAATTTCTACTTATATTAATATAAATATTATACAGGTAATAACATTTTCAAAGTCATAACTTGTGTTCCTACAAAATTTCAAACTAAAAGCAAGAAGAATAAAAGAAGAATTAAAAAGTGCCCAACATTTGGAAAACAGATCTTTTAGGATTAAACAATGAAAACTTTTTTGCACGAGAATGACTGGAACGTTTTTCAGATGGTCAGTAATAATGCCACAAATTACCGTCCACTGACGCTGAATCAAGAGAATCTCGCAAATGTGGGCCTAGTGCCAAACCGAGCAATACAAGTGCGTTAAGGATAATACCGCCAGTCAGGAACGTCGCATCACAGAGACTCTCCCAATACCACTCTTCACACGCGCATGGCTACTTGCGCGCGGCGCTCTCGGCCCCTGGCGCCGGTGACCGAGAAGGCTGACCGGCAAGGAGCAGGCATTCTTGCGGGACGGGGTGGAGCGAGGAGGAAGAGAGACGCGTGATGGCAGGGAAAAGGGGGTCGTTATGGCCAGAGCGGGGAGGTGCGGGGCGGAGCAGGGTGAACGGGGAGGAATGAGGTTGAGTGGCGTGGGGTGGGGCAGCGTGAGCGGGGAGGGGTGAGGTTGAGTGGCGTGGGGTGGGGCGGGGCAGGGCGAGTGGGGGGGGGGGTGAGGTTGAGTGGCGTGGGGTGGGGCGGGGTGGGGCTGGGCGAGGAGGAGTAACGCCTGCTGGGGTGTGGCGGCACAGAGAGGGGCGAGACGGAGCGGAGTGGGGTGGGGCGGGACGGGGCGGGGCGGGGCGGGGCGGGGCGGGGCGGGGCGGGGCCGGGCCGGGCCGGGCCGGGCCGGGCCGGGCCGGGCCGGGCCGGGCAGCAACGGTCGCCGTGACCCGCTCATTCATCAGCGTCAGCGCCTCCCCCGCATTCTTCCTTTATCGCGCGACATCAAAGCCCCGCGAGGGCGCCGGGAAACGAATCTCCTCCGGCCGCGCGGCCTGCACTTCGTTTCCTCCGAGGGGAGAGGGCGGGGCCTGGATGGCACTGACCGGCGCAGACACGCCGGCAGAATGGGGAGGTCGGAGGAAGAGGACTGTTGGGACGCATGAGAAAGAGGGGGACTGGAGTGCGGATATGCAGAGAAGGCGGAGGGGAACATCATGTTGAATTACAATGTACGGTTGGAGATGTACTCGAAAATAAGAGGGCAAGAGAACAAGAGATGCAGATGATTAATCTGAAATTGTTATATGTGCGTAAGACGAGACTTGAAAACAGCCGATTCTTCTCCGTCTATTGAAAGAATAAAATTCGCGAATTAGGGCAGAAGGTGCAAATTTGAGTTGACCAGAAATGTTAAATATCAGTAACAATGTGTAACAATGAATATTAAAGAGCTAAGTGTCATACGACTGTGGCGATGGTGGTTGGATTGCTACGGAATTTCACCTAGGTACGTGTTAAACGGAACTATCGTACGGGTAGTAGTTACTAGTGTAGGAAGATGTCTGTAAAGGAGGATGTCGGGCTATATGACAACGGAAGTGTTAGGGTAATGACGAAACAGTGAGAGGGAGAGACAGAAGGAGAGAGAGAGAGAGAGAGAGAGAGAGAGAGAGCGGGGACGAGGGAGGGTGAGAAAGGGAGATAGTGTCGTGTATTACGTATAACAAGCATGCGATCAGCAGTGTCCTGAGAGGCAGAACGGGGAAGGGTGAGCAACGAGGAATGGAAGACGAAGAATGGCAGATAGAGGGGTAATATAGTGCAGGATCACAAAGCGAGGCTGCTATCGAATGACACTAAGCGAGGAGCTGCGATGAGCAGCAGCAGCAACAGGCAGCAGCGACCGCAGCGGACTTTCGCCCCCGTGAGCACCGTCAGACTCCGCTGTGTGAGGGGCTCATCAGCGCGGAAGCCCGCTCGCAGCGCTGGCGACGACCAGACGAACCTACGCCCCAACAGCGGCGCCCGGACGCAGCGCCAGCTAATTCGCACGAGGAAAGCGCCCCAAACGAGGCGCTGCTGGGCACAGGGCAGCCATTATTCTCAGACGATATCTCAACGGCTCTGTGTGAGCCTTCATGGTTCGTGCATTTGCATCCAATTTGTGCATTACTCGCCTCCAACGGCTTTTTGATGTGGAACATCACGGTCTTCGAACATTTAACTGAGTCATACTTCGCACACTCTCTCATACAATACGTTGTTCCATTATACCTTTCTCATTACAATATGATACGATCTCTCACATTAGTCTACAAAGTGGTAGGTTGTAAATTGAAGCCGGTAATGTATACTTAGATTAAAATAAGATCGAGTTATAAATGAGCAAAATAACCAATCTCAGTCAATTTCATGCCTATATTAA
This sequence comes from Gryllus longicercus, assembly GCA_038098605.1. Taxonomy (NCBI): domain Eukaryota; kingdom Metazoa; phylum Arthropoda; class Insecta; order Orthoptera; family Gryllidae; genus Gryllus; species Gryllus longicercus. The sequence continues at coordinate 5,731,253 of JAZDUA010000031.1, forward strand.
CTCCATGATTGGATGTTTCCATGAAAAGCGTCCGTATCTACGAGTCGGTCTGCAAATACATACAAACCTGCTGGAGAAGAAATATTGTAGTGTAATGAGAAACATGCGCTGCCAGTTACATCCGAACTGCAGACGGTAGTAAATCCAATATAGCACAATGTAACTCAGCACGTAGCGCAAATGCGTTGTGAGTAATGCGACACAAGCACCTCCACATAAGCACTCGGGCAGAGAAGGAAAGTCTCGCAAAAACGTGACCACGCCCATGGGACGAGTTCCTCCACAAAGCTTTTTTGCTCGTTAACTCTTACACCTCTCTCCGGAGCGAGAAGAACTACAGCGCGAGGGCGGTGTGAAAGTAAATAACTTGCAGCTACCTCTCAGAGAACTTTTTTCTCTTGCGCGTCCGTTTGTTTAGTGAGTCGTGGTGCGGGAGGAACGTTGCTTGCATTTCCGACGCCTCGAGAGGAAGGTACGAAGGAATTCCCTGCGTTTCGAAGGCTCTCTCTGGAACTCTTACGAAAGGTCAGTTGATTATGCAACTTGGCTTCCTCCAAGTCAAATATTGAAGCAATGATTATTTTTTAATGTTTCCGAGAACTCTCGAGGACGAGTGAGAAAGAAGCGTCAGGACAATGTAGAAAGTGTTTGGGTCTCTTTTTAGTGGTTGTAACGGGGTAATGTACAGGAAGGAGGACATGGAATGCACATTGAATGCCTTCTTTAACAGGCGTTGAAGAGAAACAAAAAGGTGAGTCAGTTGTTAGATCGTTAGTAAATAACTGATGATGGTAAGACCTCCATTCTTGGGAGAATGAGGGGTAAAAAGATACTAACCGTTTTGGATCCTCTCCAGTTATTTCCTACTATAATGGAAAAACTAGATGTGCCATTTCATTGTTTATTTTAGTTTTCCCCAATACGGTATAATCTTTAGACCAAGCCTCAAAACTAGTACATTATAGACATTTTAATATGAATTCATGGGAAATCAAAATCAAATATTAATTATGCATCTTGTAGCATTGAAAAATAAAAGAAGGAGAGTATTAACTTCAAAAACACATGAGATGATGTTCCTCTACAGACTCAAGAGTGAAAGAACACCCATAGAGAAAATAATAATGTTATGTAACTAAAACTCTTCCTTTTGGGCAACTGGTGCATTCCAACACAAAACGTCTTTCCAAATTGTTCTAAGAAACGTAAATGAAGAACTGAACTACTAAATTCACATAATAACAGTTAACTACTTCTGCAATTACGAATTTATTGCTCCTATTTCTGAAAGATTGGGATAGATATTTCGAGTTTAAAATTTACGATAACTGTACTACCGAGGGCATTAAACGTAATCATCAAACGATAGAATGCTCTCCAATCTGGCGTGTATAGAGTTGGTAAAATATCCAGAATATCAGTTTGTCAGCATCATAAGTACGTATGATGGCCACGAAACATTTCAGTACCCAATGAAAAGTGTGTTGAATGGCCCTGGGATATACGAATCTTTGACCCACTCGGTTATGAACACATCTTACCACGTACCCTTCATCGAAACCAGCTCACCATCACTCACTATACGGAATGAAACACTAGCGTTCCTAAAGAGGAACGACCCTTTCCCAGCTGTCAATAAATTCAATAGTACAATGTAGCTCAGTGTGATGAGCAAATGCGATGTCCGATATACAACAAACACCCTCCAAACACGCTGTGCCTAAGATAGTTCAAAAGTCTCGACCGTGCCCATGGAACCTAGCACTCCATCCAGACTTCAGTCTTAGAATCCCAGCACAGCATCCAGAGTTCACGGAACCGACCTCAAGCGATGCCAACGCAGAACGCTCGCTATCAATACAGCAATCAGAGCGACCACCAGGGGGCGTTCGCGCGGCGGCGTCGATGTCCGGTACTTTCCGCTCCGCGGGCGGATCCGGCGCGGGGACTGACCCCGCGAACCGCGCAGGCGACCGCCGCCCACCCACGGCGCGCCCGCCGCCGCCGCCGCCGCCGCCGATGCCGCCCCCGGCGCGGCGTAGGAAGTCGGGTGTGACGCGGCGCCGCCCCGCCGCCCCCAGCGCCGCTCTGCCCCGCCCCGCCATGCCCCGCACTGCCCAGCGCCACGCTACACGTCACCATCCCGAACCTCCCCGCCCCGCACTTTCCCATCCCTTCCATCCCACCCTGCGCCGCCTGCCCCGCAATTTCCTACTCCCGCTGTGCCGCCTCGCACCACACTTCCCCACCCCACAGTTTACCGCCCCTCCCCATCCCACCCTATTCCTACCTCCCCCGCACTTCCCTACCCCCGTTTGCAGTGCCGCCCCGCACCATGTCTCTCCTCCCCATCGCGCCACTCCCCGCCCCGCCCGCTTCGCGCCGCTCAGCAAGCAAGCGCTCTGGTCTGTGACGGCGCGCAGAGGTAGAGGACGGGGACCGGGTGCACAGTGGTTTGGAATTGCCCAAGTGGAACTCAGGTGAGAGTTATGGAGCACCGAGAAACAAAGAAATTGATACAAATCCTTGGAGATGAAGTATGGCGGTAATGATTAATTGGTGGCTACTCGAACAATCTTTAAGAGGAGACAAGCACTCAGAACTACGAGCTGGTACTGTAGTAATTCAACAGAAACGAAACATGCTTACGAGCAGTAATTATTGATCTTGTCTCGTTAATGATTTTAATTACTTCAGTTAATGTATTGAAATTGCATTGTCAAATACCATAATGAATAACATCTTCGCTCACTTTTTCCTATTCCTTTTCCAAACTATCGTCGGAAATATAAACTCTTATGATAATATGATCTAGACGTAGAGAAAAAAGTACGTTAGCATGTGTTGCGCCGCGTTCCGCATTAATTATAAGTACACGTATTTCATGCATGTAAAAGTGAGTGCGAAGCAAAGTGAGCACGCTCCTGAGCGAAACGCGAACGAAATTGCTAGTTATGGCTACTGCAGTTTCCCAGAAAGGCACTGCCGCGTCTGTCAACCATTGTCTGTATGCAAATGAATCCGCCACGAACGCTAACAAAGACTATGAGGAAGAAGTAACGCTTGAAATACTGTCGTTTGTGTTTCTACCTTTGTGGCAAGGAACGAGCACAACAGCGCCCGCGGTGAGTCCACAACGTACCAGAACTCCACTGACCTCGGCGCTGCACCGGTAACGCAAGGCATCTGGACCGTTTAATTCTGATGGCCAAGAAGGATTTGTTTCTAGTTAAGAAGAAGTTCACCTCTCTCCATAACGTTCTCTTTATTGAATACCGTTTTATTAAATATTAAAAGAATGTTTCTGTTTATGGAAATATCATCCGTACAAACTCATAATTCCACTGCATATTTTAAATTCTTGAAATAAACGTTTTTTATTAAGATATTGAAATACAATTTATCATGGTAATTTAGCTTACACTGTTAAGTAATTAACATTAATTTGTATTGCATTTTTTCAATAACTCCAAAACAACATCGATTCATAAAATAAAACCCATTGAAGATTAATAAAATGTTATAGATAGATTTATTATTATTATTTCTGAAGAAAGGTTTATACAACCTGGCAGAACGCTACAATTAATTTATTACAATTAGGAATATTAATACAATGTAATTTTAAATCAATTTAAGACAATAATATGAATAATAATAATAAAATTAATAATAATATGATAATAATAAAGACAATGTTAATAATAATAGCATTAACTCTACATTTTACTGTCCTACATTGGACTGTCCTGCACAAATATTTTGACTAACTTTATAAATAATTCAACTACTCTAAATATAATTACTACTTTAACTCTTCTACCACTTCTACTACTTTAAATATAATTATATATTTAATAAAGCGATGCATTTAATAGTAATTATCACAATACTGATAATAACAATAATAAAATAATAACTATTTTAATAAGTTACTAATTAATAAATTTTACAAATGTCCTTAGCAAATATACTTTTAAATCTTTGTACACCTAGAGGAAAGGATTCCATGGCTGTCGCAGGCAACTTATTCCAGTCCGTTATTGTTCTACGTGTGAAAGAAAATTTTCCAATATCTGTTCTCTGAGGCCTGAATTTTGTGCTTGTGATCCCCTCTTCTATAGTAAGTGGGTCTATCGAGTCGACGAAATTATCTTTTTAAGCTAGATAACCGGCATACACTTTGTACAGGGCACAGAGTAGATTCTAAAGATACCATGATCAATAATATATTTGAAAAATATTGATAAATAACTTGGAACATTCATTTGTCGGGAAATCAAACCATAAATACGATTATCTAATGTGATCGACCATAGTGGAAACGCCACCTATTTCTAATTCTATTCATATACCTATTTGCATCGCCCTCCCACCGATAATCCAGGTTCCGACTCCAACCATGAAGAAACCCACGAGTCGTAGCTCATTCTTAGCTGACATGCGTTGATCTTCTGGAACCAGTCCGCCCACGGCCTAACGCTGCACCGCGACACGAGACTGCGAAATTCAATCACACATCCTGCATCAGAATCGTTCACCACTCCATTGTTACCCGGCAGGAGGCGAGGGCGGGGCGTCCGCAAACAAGGACACGCCGTCGCGCGCGCCAAATCTCCATCTACCAGGGCTACCGCTGCGGCCGACAAACGTACCACTTGAGCAAGTACCAGCGCCGGACGCGGGGCGGTGGGCGCCCAGCAAAGAGTGCATTGTGATGCTTGCACCCACTCAAGCTCGTTTTAGGTTTACGAAATGTTTTGCCGTTAAACAAATCAGAATTCAATATTTTCAATGCACAAAAACACAAAATAATTGCAATAGGAGCCTGACCTGTCCTTCCAACTTCCTGCCTAGTACCAAAGTTAGTACCAAAATAGGTGCCAATATACGAGTGTAATTTCACACAATGACTTTTTCAGTCCATGTTTATAATGTATATTATCCGATTATTGTTCCAAATCACCTACAATTTCAATATATCTTTCGTTCGTCGCACTATTCATGTTTTTCCTAATTAATAATTGATTGTAGTAATTAATTGTATGTACACAATTGACTCTTGCAAAATTGAGGTGGCTGGAGGTATCAACTACAGAGGCTGTGACCGGCAGGTCCTAGGTTCAAGTCCCGATGGTGGCATGATTTTCGACACCAACTTCTCAGCTAGGTCGAATTCAGCCGCTGTCTGTGGGAGAATTTTAGCGGCCGGCTGCTCGGATTGATAGTTTTTCGTCGATTCTTCGATCAACACCAGGTGAATGCCGGAAAACTACCCTAACAAACGGGCCACGGACAGCGCGCATTTTTTCCTTCTTCTTCTTTGTCCTATCTTCACCCCTTACTTACAAACACGTACACTAACATACACTACACTACTCCACACTCCGTTCAAAAGGTCGCCGGAGTTTAGAGCGTGTCGCGATTGAGTCGATGGCCCGTTGGCAGGAAACACCTGATTGGGGAAGATCCCCCTATCCTGCCGCAGGTCGGTGCCGGATTTCGCCATCCAGCGGGGGAAGATCACCGCCCCACCTCCCGAAGAAAACAAAACGTGCACTAAACGTACGGGATTAACGAACGTAGCAGTTGGCGTGCCTGGAATCACCAACAATCAATCAACAAAAATCTGAGCGAACCGCTTGTGGCAGTAGCAGTGCCAGTGACAATGGCAGTGGCAGTGGCAGTGGCAGCGGCAGTGGCAGTGGCAGTGGCCGTCGCAGTGGCAGTGGCCGTCGCAGTGGCAGTGGCAGTGGCCGTCGCAGTGGCAGTGGCAGTGGCCGTCGCAGTGGCAGTGGCAGTGGCAGTGGCCGTCGCAGTGACAATGGCAGCGGCAGTGGCAGTGGCAGCGGCAGTGGCAGCGGCAGTGGCCGTCGCAGTGGCAGTGGCAGCGGCAGTGGCAGCGGCAGTGGCAGTGGCAGCGGCAGTGGCAGTGGCAGTGGCAGTGGCAGTGGTAGCGGCAGCGGCAATGCCAGTGGGAGTGGCAGTGGGAGTGGCAGTGGCAGTGGCAGTGGCGTGCGCGAGCGCCGCGCCGAGGAGTCGCGAGCCCGCCTGCGACTGCTCCTCGTCCGTGGGCGCGTCGGCGAGCGCCGGCTTATGGAGATGAGCGCCGCGCGGCCGACCTCGGGATTAAGGCAGCGCGGTCGCCTAATCCACCGATGGAGCACCGCGACCAATGGCGAAATGGCGGAACCACGCGCCTTCCAAATCAATATTAGGAAGGCGGAATCCAATAGAACTTCCTTTGCGTTCCCGCCTCGTATTTCACAGACGCGGCTGCGGGAAAGAGAACATGAAAGCTGCCCGCTTTCATTGCAAATTAGGGACGCAGTGCCGCTAAATCCGATTGTGAATGGCCTCCCCCTCAAACGAACCGCTTCCACAGACCAACAATTTAGGCGAGGGGACAACCTGATGGTCGTGCGGTTAGCACACTTGGCTCGTGCAGTGCAGGTCGTGGCGTCCAGCTCACCGCATCGGTTGGGCTGGCCGGGGAGAGATTTGCCTGTCTCGTGTTTTAATGGCAATATGCAACATACGGCAAACAATAAAGCAACGGCTTCAACTTTGTTATTTCCTGCTTTGTGAAATATATGCCAACTTTGTTATTTCCTGCTTTGTGAAATATATGCAGCACTTAAAACATCAAGTTCGTTGAACAACCAGCAAGGATAGCACAGCATCAATGTGAAGTGCCTTCCTATTAAACGAAAACACTGTAAATACACTGAAATAATGAAGTTATTTATTATCCTTATATCATACGTCATATATAAATCACGGTAAATTGCAGTCCATACATTCGGAATATTGCGAGATATTCTACTGCAATATTCATCATCGTAATTGTATTCATATTTGTAACAGCAGCATCCGAGCTTTGATATACGGCAAATGATCCTAACATAGGACAATCGATTGCGTTTGTAGAATATCACGTACTCCCTAAAATGAACAAATATCTAGCATTATTTAATCTCACACTACAAGTGATGTGAAAGAAGAAAGGACATGTAACTGAAGGTCTAATAAAATTCCAACAAATTTTAAAACGCAGCGAAATTGTTTGTTTTTAGAACATATTTCAGTTGGCCAGAACGCTACGACGGCGCGCATAAGAAAGAGCTGCTTTCATTGCACATTAGAGACAATATAGATATAAATCTCGTACCGAATCTCCTTTTCAAATGAAACGTGTCCGAAAGACACAATTTGGAAGGTAGCGGATATTCAATTTTCAATATTTGGAGCATATTTGCACAAGAAAAGTGCAAGAGGAACTTGCGCACATGCCTAGTTGTTTGAACAAAAGACACACGTCATTAGAACGCGAACGAGAAGGAAGTGCAGGAAGCACCAAGCAGCGGCGTGCGAGGCAATTCCAGATTCGCGAAACGGCTAGAAACCGCGGGCGCACAGGCAATGGGGCCACAAAGGAGCCCTGCAGGCGGGAGGGAGAGCGGGAGTGGACACGGAGGTGGTTCGGGCCGCACACCGTCGTGCGCCTCTGGGGAACGCGAGGAAATTAATAAGGGTCGTAAAAGGAATTTCCATCGCGCGCCTTCGCGGTAGCCGCCTCCGCCGCGCTGGCACGCGGATGGGGTAAAAAAGCGCGAAAAATAAATCATTTATAAACTGTTCCGTCTTAAAATACGAAAAATTCAGAGTATAACTATGATAAAAAATGCTTCGAACACTTGACTGAAATATTGATTTGAAATCTTTCGCACCTCCGCAAACAATTTAGAAACTTTAGTAAATGTAAGTGTAAAATGTGTAAAATTAAAAGAAATCCTTTATGTTAATGCACAATTTCAGCCCAATCGTGACGAAATCTTCTGTAATGTACGTCATTTTGTTTATAAAATGAATTAATGTTAATACTGACATTCTACTGTCTCTCAACTGGAAACCGAACGTTAAATGTAAACATCACCTGTGGAAACTAATGCGAAACAAGACATTTATTTGTGTAGTCATCAGCCTCTCTTTGATATTTTACGTTTAAAACGCTTGCTTCGAAAATACGCTTCGCTATGCGATGGTGGTGGTTGGGCGCTCTGCTTGCCGTCGCTCGCCCCGCTCACGAAGCCTTCCGCGCCAGCCACGCGCATCTGCAGCACCCGAGGCACGCGACGACGCTTCGCCTCGCCTCTCGGCAATCCTCTCGCCTCTCACGCCTCGCCTCACCTCTCGCTTTACCTCTCGCGCCTCGCCTCCCGGCAATCCTTTCGCCTCGTCTCTCGCACCTCGCCTCGCCTCGCCTCGCCTCACCTCTCACTTTACTTCTCGCGCCTCGCATTTCGGCAATCCTCTCGCCTCCCCTCTCACCACACCTCTCGCGCCTCGACTTTTTCTTCGCCTGCCTCGTCTCTCGCGTCTCACCTCTCGTACCTTGCGTCTCGCGCCTTGCCACTCGCGCATCGCCTCTCGCTTCACCTCTAGCCTCGCACCTCGTCTCGCCTCTCGACTCGTGGGAGGGCCCGCACGTCTCGTGCGAGAGATATTGCCGGCCTCTGGAATTCGCAACCACCTTCGGTATCTGGAAATGGATTGGCCCACTTCGCTTCCTGTAATTGCTTCTTTCTGAAAGGTCAGAAAAAGGCAAGATTCAATGTGAACTACATATTTTAATATATCTTCCGACTTTCCAGAAATGAAAATGATCTTGCTTCCAGACAAAATTAGAAGATTGGCATAACAATCCCCAAGCCATAAAATGACACTACATTCTAAACTTTCATCGTAACCATGCTTTACGTTGAGTCAGTTTCACCAGAGTACATTTAACCGTCATAAGCAACATCAGGCTCACGCGCATCCATATTCGCCGCAGAAGCCTTGTTTGCGACTCGGCGGAGAGCGCCTCAAGCGTCAAACCCACAACACAAGTTGTGGATCTCACAAAGTCCCCGAGGGCGCGCTTTCAACCTGGCAGTCGCCGTGTGTACGTGACTGTTCACAACTGCCAGACAAACGCTCCACCTTGGAACTGGATTCACAAGTACAACATTCCCGCAGGTAGAATTGCTCGTTTCAGAAAATGAACGACGTTCTAAAAAATTCCAGATTAAATATTTCATGATTTTACAAAGGGATTACAATTGACACATCTTTTAGAAAAATAATTCGCATAAAAATGATTGTCAAAAACTGAATCTTTCACGAATTCTTTTAAGCCTATTAAGAAAAACGAAAACAACAGCCGGCGCCAAAAAATAAGCAATAAAAATTCCACAAACGCCGAACTGAGAAATCTGCAACAAATTATTCATGAATTAACTTTATCACAAGAAAAGTACCAAGGAAAGGAAAACATTTAATGTCCTCTAGCGTCTTGTGTGATTGAAATTCATAATATAAAAGTTGAGGTATAAAAAAAACACGCCAAACCCACAGGATCACCACAAACCTATTATTCCCCAGGAGAAAATGAAACAATCAATAAAAAAATACACGCACGAGTACATTCCATTACACAAACGAATGCCTCATCGCCGAGAGCAAAATTGTGCGGACATCTATCGTCGACAACCAGAAATGCTCAGCTCCAGCCAGAAAATTCCGGGACTCGACCGCCGGCACACGAGGGCTCGACGCACGCGAATGAGGCCGGCTCGTCGCTCATGCAGCCAAGAAATCTCATCAACCCCCGTGCGCGTGCGGTGGGGCGAGTGGCGCGCTTTCCGCGGCGCTCAAAGGGCTCACGAGCGGCGGGATGAGTTGGGGGCTCGGTGGAACGAGTGGGATTGCAGAAGAATGAGAGGAATAGTGGTCGCGACAATTGGCACGTCGGTTATGAAACTGCGAACTGGGGAAGCATAAGTTGCAAAAACAGAATTATTTGACGAATTGTGAGAGACAAGGAAATATGCAGAGAGCGAGCGAGCGAGACAGACAGACCGAGAGAGAGAGAGAGAGAGAGAGAGAGAGAGAGAGAGAGAGAGAATCGATAATATCTACTAGTAGAGAGATATACCAGAGAAAGCTTAGAGAGGGCGCATTGATTATTAATAGACAGGGAAGGTGAGTGGGGACGATTATGAAGTGTACAATAATTTAGTCGCAATGCCCGGGTAAAATTTCCTGTGAAATGACGTGAAATAGAATAAGAGGAATAGATTGTTAATTTTGAAGCATAGATTGAAAAATTAAAACCAAACATGTGGAGAAAAACCAAAAATGAGAAAGAAAACCACTTCAGTCCCAAGCGAAATTGAGAAGAACAACGGATAAGGCAGTCACAGAATCTCATGAAAGCAACGACGCAAACAACGCCCACCGCGAACGAGCGCACACTCCCCCGTCGACAGCGGCTCCACAGTGAACGCGGACACGTGAAAGCGACAAAGACGGACGAGTGCGGGGCGGGCGGGGGCGCAACGCGAGGCGGCCGGCGCGGCGTCATCTGGGAGCGTGAGGCGCGGGAAGGGGAGGGGAGGGGAGGGGAGGGGGCGTGGCACGCGGCGAAGGCGCGTGGGAGGGCGCGGCTGCGCGGAGGAGCGTCCGAGTGCGCTTTCATGTCGCTTGTTACCGCGTAATTGGATCCGCACAGTCGCCGCGTGTCCGTCACGATAAAAGTCGCCCGCGTCCGGCATGCCGCAACCGCATTACCGTGCATTACGCGTGCCCACCCCAGCGCCGCCGACGCTTCAAACGATCCCGTCGGATTCGAAGGCCCGTCCCCTACCCTCGGAGCCCGCCCCCGCCGGCTTTCCATCCGCTCGCCCCGCTCCTGCATTGCGTGGCTCGGCCGTCCACTCGGCTGGTCAGCCTGCGTTTCCCACTCACTAGGCTCTCTCACCCGCCATTCCGCACACACACGTTCCCAACGGTTCTCCACCTTTTGCCCCTCCCCCTGCTGACTAGCTGCAGTCCTCTACCTCCCTTAGCCCTTACCACCAGATCGTCCTCACACTGGTTCTCCGCTCGCCCCTACCGCGCCTTTTCCGCCTCTCCCGCCCCTGCGTTCACTCAAGCCCTGCTAGCTGGCCTGTGATGCCCTACATTGCATATCATATCCACCTCATTTCGGTGTTAACCCACCGTCCCTCGTCAACATGCACTTTGCCATCTGAAAAACCTCACCCAACAGTTCTTCCAGCTCTGCCCCATTTCCCGGCCCCTTCTTTCCCCTAATGCCGTAACCAATTACTTAATGTATCGTTACTCACGTTTCCTTCTCGACTATCACTAGGTCCTGTTTCGACCCAATATCCTGCCTCAAGCATCCTTCATCGGTCATTATTTATCCATTCCTCTCCCTTGTCCGGCTATCACTTTATCTCTACCATTTTAAAAGTGATTTCTCCATTCGAACATGTAGTAGTCTTCCCTCCCCCGCGTACTTCTCTCCTCTCAATCCGTTGTCCAATCCAATTCTTTCACACCCTGGATGCCTAGTGCCTATAAAATCATATCTCAGAACTGTCCTCGTACTATCTGTCTGAGTCTTCTGTTTTCACTGAGTCGGCCCACCCTATTGCCCAAACATTCTTTCTTCTCCAGCTCTCCACTCCCGCTCTCCAACCCTCTTCTCGTTCCACCCTGCAGGCCCCTGTTCCGAGGACTCGTGTTGCCAGCGCCCGTTGCCTCATCACGTCGCGCGCGCTCTGTGAGCGACGGCTGCGGTGATCGACAAGTGGGGAGGGGGGATGCGTGGCTTCACTAATGGGGCCCCAAATGCACCGCCAATTGTTGGCCGAGAGCAGCGCACAAGGAAATTGCTTTCATTAGGACACAATGCAAGAACGCATTTTCGCATTCGCTATTGGCCTTATGGGGTTAGAGACGGTTCAAATGTTTTTGTAGGTCGTGGAGTGGTTTTTAGTGTAAGAAAGTACGATAAATGCAGAACAAGTTATTCAATTTTGAGATAACAATAACAGTGAGATAAAAAAGACAGTTATGGTTTGGAGTGGTCGTTTGAGCCATTAGAGTGGACTATATTGAACAATGAGTCAGAGATACGACGTCCATCATGTTTCTTTCTGCAGGAGGTTTCACGATGTCCAACGAGTGCCCTGTTCCTGCGTTTAAGAGGTAGCGTTACATCATCATTCATTACTGGACACGTGCAGCTGGATGCAGCCCCATCTCTGCTTCTCGCCCCCTGCGCAGTGCATTACGTCGCGTGGGAGTTGGTTAACGAGGCCTTAAATCGCCGGTTCGGTGGCACGCAATCAACTAATGATGAATGTACTCAGTCGTACTCGGAATTTACTCGTGATGTGACATGATAGCTAAAGCATACATTTACCTTCTCTCGATATGGATCATAAACAAAAGAGATTAATACGGCCTACCACGTCAATTGTTCCGCACTTCACAACTCACTTAAACGACGACACTTCGATACACATAAACTACCGAAAACGCAATAAGTCTTTATGGACGTCACATAAATACCAAACATCTGATCTTGTGAATAACGAAACTAAACTACGAAAACGAAGAAAAAACCTCAACATTTTAACGAAAAAAATTAACCGAATTATTCAGAAGGTTAGAGCAATTTCTTTTCTGTATTTAGTCCGCCTGGCCATATCACCTCACCTGTTACCTTCACCATCTAGTCCAACGTGATAATTTTGAGTGGAGCATGTTTTCGGTAGAGACCACGTCCCATGTTCTCTGCGGTTCCTTCTCGTTGGCCCGCTGCAGCGGGTTGTTGAACACTCTGGGTTCTTTCCAGGAGGGCACGAAATGGCTGTTATTGATTCGGCAACAGCCAGTAAACACCCTTCACACCCTCCCAGCTAATCGCTGTCTTATTTCTCCAGTTCGTAAACAATGAAACGGCATCAGCTCTTTCGCTTCCTTCGTGTATGCAGGTGTGTTAACGGCCCACTAACGCTTTTACTCGCCCGATCGAGCACTGGTGTAAACGTCGGCCGCTCGATTTGTAGGTACAGCTCAGAGCTCTACAAAACGCGGAAACACCCATTACTCGGCGACGACCAATGTTGCGATACCGCTCGTCCAGAGGCGAGTAACTGTCCACTCTTGGGGCCGCTCCAAGACTAGAAGTGCTCAAGCAGCCAGGAGTGGACGAGAGGGGAAAGAGAGGAAAGTGTTGAAAATTTCCACTGCGTAAAACTGGTTTGATGATTCACGGAGAGTTAAAAGTTTTCTAGGAGCTGATGGTCGATTGATTTTCGTGTAGCCTGTTTAAGATGGATATTTCGCTTGAACTATCTGACAAAAACCATTGAACTTTGAAAGACTCTACAAATATCTATTTTTTTGGCAGTCAGTTCGATTGTTTTTATTTCGAATTCATTACCAAACCAAACTCACATTGTCTATTAGTTAGTGATGGAAAATAGTTCTTTTTTCAGTGAAAAACTGAATTTATCTTACTAATCTTAATAACCACTGTTTTAGACAAGGCTGCTCTGCCATGATACATAAGTTTTGCCTTAAAAAAGTGGTCCAATTTATTTCACACCCAGGGTGCGGAGACGTGAATTGGCAATTTCCCCGAAATATCCGTTCCCATTCCCGCTCGTGTCTTAGTATTGGTGTTTTGCTTAGATATTGCTCCTACCACAAATGGAATGATCCAAATCGTCCGCACGTTTATGAGTATTGTCTTATCTGAATTCTTACGTATTTACTTAAGGAAGTGTAATTTTCATTTAGAATTTCAACAGATAACTGTAAAATATAAGAATTTAATACTATTTTCGTTTTGATTTTCGTATACACTGTAGAAGATGATTTTGTATTTTCGTTTACTTCAAAAGTATCAATTGCTATCTCTCTTCCTTTTTTAATGGCCAATACTCAATTCAAAACCATTTTAAGGATATAAAAAATGCAATTTATGAAAGCTTTCCGTTTCGAAGTATATGATATTTCATTCTTTTTGATTCCCTAATACAAACTTTCCAAAACTGAGATTAGTACAATTCTAATTTTTTTAAAACCTCCGTTTTGTGCACCAGCGCGAGTTTCGACGTCGTTGCCGGCTTCACGCACTCTGTTAATCGCGGCAGTAGTTGCGTTGCGGCGCTGCGTCTGCCCTCGCTTGCGCCGTCCGGCGTCGAGCGCGCGAGCAAAATGTTTGCCGGAAGCGCAGTTGGGGGAGGGGAGGGGGGGAGGGGCGGTGCGAGTAGTTGAGCACACGGCCGGCGCGCGCGGCTGACATCGGACTATTAAACTGCAAACAAGGGCGCCCATTGTGCGAGGCGCGAATGAGCACCCTTGCACCCTTCGCCCTCGCCTCGCCCCCACCGACACCCAGGCGCTAGTGCTCAGTGCAGGGACGAGCGAAGGGGGCCGCCGCCTGTTCACAGGCCTAGCTTCACCACTCATACATCGCCCTCGTTCTCGCCCTACCCCCGCTGTTTTCTATGTTGATAGTCATGGGATGGCTCGTACCGCCCAGCGAGTCAACTTTCCTCCTCTGAGCATCGGAGGTTGAAATCCCAGTCATGCCATGTGGAAGTTGCGCCCAAGCCGTTTTGCTGCTGGGTTTCTATATGTTGACCTGCTTCCTCCTACTTTCACTACTCCATGACAACATAATTCGCTCCACCAACACCATCATAAATATTGAACTATTCATTAATTACCTTTGGTATAGTTTCGTTGTATAGTTTGATATATGCCTGTTTTTGATATAGAGAAACAAATAGGGCTGCAAACATAAATGCCACGCTGGAACAGTGGGCCTTCCCGCACCTTTGCGTATAATACAATAATTTCAAGAAGAAGTGCAAAACTACATCTCTGTTTTAACTATAACATAAGAAATCATAAATGTACAGTATTCGGAACAACGAGGCACCCAGGATAATAACGACATACCCCAACCGAGCTCGCATTTTTAGTTAGAAGTATGACAGTAAACTGCCATCATGTACCTATCATACGTATGCTGAAGTATCAAATGAATTCCACCTTCAGAAATTTGTCCGGAGTGAAAATGAACATCAACGCAAACAGAAAAAAATCATTTTTCTCAAAACGAAGTTGGGTTTGGGATCTGCCGTTATTATTCAGAGCGCCTCCATTATTCCACGGGAAACCTCTGATTCCTCTAGCCACAACCCTCCCTCTGCGCCCCCATCGTCCCACCGAACAACCCCAGCGTCGTCGTCGCTGCACCGGTGCCGCGAGCAGCAGGCCCGCCCGCGCCACGGCCGCCCGGGGCGCCGGGGCCTCGTCCCCGCGCCGCAGTTCGCCAACGCCGCGCCGGGTCAAGTGGAGACAGCGGGTCCGGAGTGGCCCGGGCGCGAACAGACGGCGCGGCGCGGCGCGGCGCGGCGCGGCGCGGCGCGGCGCGGCGCGGCGCGGCGCGGCGCGGCGCGGCGCGGCGCGGCGCGGCGCGGCGCGGCGCGGCGCGGCGCGGCGCGGCGCGGCGCGGCGCGGCGCGGCGCGGCGCGGCGCGGCGCGGCGCGGCGCGGCGCGGCGCGGTGCGGTGCGGTGCTCGCCAGAGAATAGGGGCGCTTGTGTTCCCGACAGCGGGCGCCGCGCCGGGGACCCCGGGTTCTCTATGGCGCCCGCTCCCGCGGCCTCTCAGCGCCGGCGCAAGTTCGCCACCATTCGAACTAGGGATGCGACGTACATGGCAAGGCAGTCAAAACATCTGTGTTGTTTTATAGAAACAGTGATATTTTAAAAATCGATATACAAAAGCTAATGTTTCTTGAACATCCATGTTTCGTGTTCGTTGTTTTTACGTTCCCGATGTTTAGTTTTTGGAAGGAAAATTCCCATAATCCCAATTTTGTAAAACTTAAAAGCTGTGGATAAACGTGTGAATAACATTAAGTGTTATTAGAAACTATGAATATAAAATTTAATTGATTGAATAGATCGAAACGACATTACTCGACACTTCAGTTTCTGCATGTCCGAATTTTTAATGATTCATTACCGTATTTGCAAGTGCAAAAGACGCATGTCACAACGAGAGCTTATGTAAAAGTGAAATTAGATATTAAACAACTCCTCGCTACGCAGTCCAACAAAGGATTAATGTTTCAAAATACGAATACTCGATGTCTCAACAGATGGGATATTCAATTTCGAACTGATCCTAAAATACAGCAACACACGTTCATTAATTTCGCTTCTCATGAAAAGATCTCACGCGGCCCGAGCGGTCGACGCACACACGCGCTATGGACAAGTTTGCGACGCGCGTGCGACCCCTAGCACGAGCACGTGCGGCGCCACGATGTTCGGCGTCGGGCGGCGTGGGTCGCGTGCCCGGCACGCGCCCGGCCGTGCGCGCGCCACGTCGCGCGGTCTCCTCGCCCGCGCGCGCAATCACGTCCTCCCACATTGGCGCGGCCGCCCGCGGCGACAGGCGTTGGAGGAGGGGGGGGGGGCGACAGTAGGACACGACGCGAGGACGCGACAGCAGGGGCGCTTTTCGCCCTACGGCCCCGGCAGCTTCTCCCCTTCACGAAGGTCAAGTTATGAGGCAGTTTCTTATACAAATGGGTTGACAGATCGGTGACAAATGAGAGTTCGCATTCGTATTTTAAAAACTGCGAGTAAATGAAAAAGTAAAAACAAATGTTAAACTTTTTGCAATATTTATAAAATTCTGCTTTATAATAAAAATTGCATATATAAATTAGATAAGACTGGTTTTAGAAATGTACATAATTACGTTTTAATTCTGATGTATTAGCAGCCAGGAAACACAATTAAACGTTTTTTATTTATAATGTTTGTCCCACAAAAACTGATTAATATTCTAATTTACACATAAACACATGCCGGTGTAACAGTAAATATAAAATTCGATGAGTTAACATGTTGATATTTAATATACTAATTAATAAATTCTAAATAATGAAAAGTAAACGAAGCGTATTTTTAATACGTAAATAATGATACGTAAAATGCGTATTTTTTACCAAGGAAAAAAATGGACTCAGAAAGAATTCAGATCTAATCCCTTAAAATCAACATGCCAATCTCTGTAGTGTCATAATAAATCAATGTAAGGACAAGCTACAACACATTGTCGTTTCACTCTACAAATGAGTGTTGGTGTGTAATATCTCTCAAAAATTAAACGTCAACAATATAAATACAGATAAAATTTCTCATTGTCAAAAGAAGAAAAATTAAGCGTTAGATTACACGTTTTATATAATACAATCACGTTCAAGGCAATCATACTCTCACATTACGATGTAAATGCTAAAATTGTGATATGGCGAATCCAGACATTGATTTTTTTTAAATCGTCACTTTTGTCTACTGAATGCTGCATGTCCTCCCTATCACGTTCTATGGAAAAGTGGAGTGAGTATAATTAATCCTTCGGGCGACATTTTTCAAATATTACTACCACAGTGAAACAGAAATAATCGGGAGAATTTTTCAACTAATATTCGTGATACGAATCTCAAATATACGTTAATACTGCCCATTTCCTCCAACGAGTGCAATCTAATAATAAATCCGCAAACGAAGCAGCGATAAATTACAACGATGTTAAATGTCACTGCAAATGAAAAATTACAAAAATTTGTTTCCGGAATGCATATTTTTTTCAATCACCGCCGCACTTATTTCCCCATCATGACTCGTAATTAATATTTCAAGCTTCGGAGGAAAGTTGTGTAGCGCATAATAACAATACCAATAATAATAAAAATTATTACTGAAAAATATAATAATAACAATAAAAATAGTAATAATAATATTAAACTGTGAAGGAAACTTTTTCTTCGTAGTTAATTACTCAAGAAAAAAATATTAATCACATTAATTGCAATTCAACAATTAATGACACTAATATTAACTCATAATAACAATTTTTATTTATAAATGAGCTCATTTAAAAGAATAAAATATTTCACTGACTGCTAGGGGAACGTTTTGAACGAACGAAAGAAAAATTGAACAAAATCTATTTCAGAAGGTACCTATCGAGTCAGTTGAAGAATGCTCAGATTGGCATGACTCCTATTGTTCGCGTATCAATTACCTATTGAAGTATCGCACAGTAAAATTCAATATACTGAGCCCCGAAAACACATGCCATATCACACTTGCTCAATTTTTTGCCGTATGCCACATTTTTCACAAACTTCTAGTTTTAAATAATGTGTTGTATTACGGTAGATAAAACTAAAGGAATGTAAAGCAGGAAACTTACTCTAGTATAATGTAATGTACCCGATTTAAATGTAGCTATGAAAAAGGGGTGGAAAGCCCTAGTTTGCGGGCAGGTCAGCGCGCGCGCGGGGCACTGTCAGCAGGCGCGGCCGGGGCGATTAACGCGACACAGGCGGTCGTCAGCGCGCAGGGGGCGTTGGCCAGGCGAAGGGAGGGGGGAGCGAAAAGCCGTTGGCGCCGGGAATGAAGGCACAGGTGCAGCAGCAGCAGCAGCAGCAGCAGCAGCAGCAACGCGCGCCGGGGTGGGTGGGGACGCGGCGCCACGTGTGGCTGTGATTGTGTCGGTGGTGGCGGCGGCGGTGGGCGAGGGCGGGGGCAGAGGCGGTGGCGAGGGCGGTGATGATAGGGGGGGGCAGTGGCGTGGGGAAAGGGGGGTTGAAGCGATGATGTTGGGGGGGAGGGCAGCAAGCAGCGAGCGGTGGAAATGGCGGTGGCAGTGACGGTTAACGTGCTTTTGCTGGTTATTGTTTTGTTCCCTGTATGTTGTTTTGGCGTGTCTTCGGTGAATTCTGTATTCTATTACGTTTTATAATATACTCTTACTGCATTTAAATGGTGAGGAAGTAAGAAACCAGTTTTCAAATGTTTGTGACACAACTGTTCAAATAAATTCTCTTGAAGACTTTCGTCATTTCGTTTGTAAAAAGTGATATTTTACGTCACATAATGGATGTGTAAGTACTTTGTTAAATCATGGACTCTTGTCATTTGTTATAAGAATTCATTACATTTTCTTTATTAATTCGTAATATTTTATTTTCAGTCGTTTCATCAAAAGGATTGACGAAATGCAAGCGTTCTGGCCGATCCAATATTAACATTACTTATTTTTACCAAGAGAGAGGTGGAGTAATATTCTGTGAGATTTTTTGCTTACCACTACTCTTGTTCTCCATTCACATCGTATATTTTTCGTATCACCATTCAAGTCGTATATTTTTTATAATGCATTATTATAAATACAGTAAATTGACTAAAAATCTTCATATATCTTTGTCAATTTGCACATGAGTCACAAATTAGCTCTTTGTTTTGCATGCATATGAGTTAATATTCCAACAAGCAATCTCACGGTACGTTGCTAAGCAGCCGTCTTGCGTTTCAGCGCCATCCTTCTCCAACATGCAGAAGTCAGGTCAAACTCACCTGGAAAGGAGAAAAGCACGTCATTAACATTTAACACAAACCAAAACTGTTTCGCGAATAGTCTTAATTGCGGCAAATATGACATTTTACGCGGGACGAGAGAGACATTGTCGCGTACCTTCATTTGCTCCAATTTACATTAGCAGAAACTTCCGGTAACTTTGTGTAAACAAGCCGAATTCTTGTATATTTTAACAAGTCTATTCATTCGCGCTCGTTAGGCAAAGTTTTTAAATGAGCTCTAGGTTTGAGCTTAGCTGCTGCTACAGACGTCATCTCCTCTTCCTCTTGCTTCTCATTCTTCTTACCTCTACGTCCAGGCAGATCTGCAGCCTTTCATTTCTATTTCGTTTCAAGCTGCTTTCCTGATTCATCCCTAGACGCAGTTCTTCGTTAGTGAACTGCTCCAGTACCAGGTCCGTTCCTTTCATTTATTTATTCTAACATTCTCAAGTCTTATTCATTTTTCTCAATTTTGAGGGTTCTGTTTCACATACGAGTAATAACTGTTCAAGTTTATTTCTCTATAATAATATAACAATCTAACTAATTCATTAGAACATATAATTAAAAAAAGCAATTAAAGCGTTATTTTTCTCGGACAAGAATTTCGATTCATTGTTGTGATAACAAATACGACTATAAAAAAAGATCACCTACACATAAGCAATTGACACATAACATAACATCTCCATATAAATACCCAAAATATTGACCTTCCAGAATTGTTCGCTCCGTCAATTAGGCCACTCACATTCGTGTCTCTTCTAAACCGTTTAAAATTGTCGGCGAGAGGATACTGACTTTTGCCAACCAATCAGCTGGCCATTTGTTTGATTAATTAAGGGCGCGTCAACTGCTAAGGTCATTAGTCCCATACGTGTGGTGCATGTTTCTATCGGGGAGATGACTTACTCCGCCATATGGCGGAGATACGGTTCGTGGGGTTTCCCCAACCAGAAATCTCCCACCAACGGGGCACCGCCCCAACCAGAACACACTCTAAGGTCCCGACAAGCGTGATAGTGGAGTGCATGTGAGTGTAGGTGGGGGAAGATGGGTGTGGAAGGAAGGGATGACGAAAGGACAAGGAAGAGGAAGGAAAGGTCGCGTGCGGTCCGTAGCAAGTTTGTTAGAGTATTCCGGCATTTGCCTACCGTTGATCGGAAAAACTACGGAAAACTACCGATCAGAGCAGCCGGTCGCTGTAATTCTCCTCCAGACAGCGGCTGTGTTCGATCTAGCTGTGTGCTCTCGCTAGTGCCAACAACTGATGCCCTGAGCCACCTAAGCGGGGCGGGCCGCTCGAGCGCTGAGCGGGCGCGGGAAGGAATCGCGGAGTGGAGTCCCCCACACGCGCGCGCGTGCGTCGCAGCGGCGTGCGTGCGGCCGCACCTGGGGCGCGGTTTATGGCCGCCGCCCACGCCCACGCCCACCCCGGGGCAGGCGGCGCGCGGCGCTGCGCAGTAGGAGCGCGGCTCACCAGCGCTGAGGTCAGTGACGACTTTGCGACTGGCGTAAGAGGCGCTGGATTCTTAACATGATCTGCCCTGGATTTTATTGACATTAATAAGAAACGTGAGGTTAATAGTCACATTCCATGTTTTGATGAAAAATTTATTTCTTTATTAATAGTAATTATTGTGTTAATTAAACAAAATCAGGTAGCTTCTAAAACTGCCAATGAATTGCTGAAATATACGCGCAAATAAAGCTAACTTTGAGTATTTTAATTGTGAAAATAAAGTGCGCGTTCTTTTTGTTTTTCAGACTCGGCATTTTCACCTGACCATTTTAATATAAATCTAAATTGCTACTTTTATAATAGAACATTTATACACATCCCAATATGCATTTTTCCCTTTGAAGACAATACGGGTGGGTCCAAGGTTTTTAGATTTGCACTCGAAGGAATAATAACCAAAAGTAACTAGAATCTCTAAATACATTTCCTTAAGAAGATTTGTCAAAAGGTAAAATGCTTGTTAAATGAAAAGGTAAGAAGGTGAGATATTTTTTTAAAAGATAGTAAAATAACATTATTTTATTAAAGTTAAGCACACAATTAATACTATTAAAGGCGAAAGGAGATGAACAGCGAGAGGGAGGGGTATAGAACTTAAACGAAACAATGTGACGGATGAACAAAAGTTATAGACAAGAACAGGAGAAACTGTAAACATTGAATTCAAAATCAAATAGGAATTAAAATAATAATACCGTCAAAAAGGAAAGCCCAAAGAACAAACATATGATAATGAAAACGTTACTATTAAAAGCGAATTTCTACGAATTAAAAATGAACAATAAAATGTTTTACAAGACTATAATTGAAAAACTTAATTATAGCATCTCCAACTTGCATAATTTGTATTATTCAGCATTGTAATTTACATCACACTTATAGAACAAACACTCATGTAATCAGCCCACGCATTCAAAGCGAAACAAATATCATTACATTGTTCCTCTAATATTTAACATTAAACGCCACGAGGCCTCTTCTACCTAGCAACACTACTCACAACTCCCATTCCCCATCATGACAGAATTGTCCCCGAGGCGCCTGACGACGACACGGACAGGATTCATAATTACGTAGCGTCCATTATACCTGCACAAAAACGCTTTGTTCCTCGATGAAGCGCGTTTGCCAACATTACTGCGGCTGGAAAAAATCCCCCGGAATAAAATAGTTGCTCTACCCACACGTATATTTCGGAGATAATGAATCCAATTTTCAGAATACAATTTAATTAACTTCATGTCCCCCGCCGATTCCCTTTGAGCTCTATTCGCGTATATCTACGTGCGCGCCGCGTTCATTTAACTTGCACCTCCCCATTCTTCGCCTTCTATATCAAAATGCAGGGCATTGTTCCTTCTGATCTCTTTATTTGCGGATCTGTCAGTTCAAATTAAAACAGCCGTCCAGGCTTATTTACCCGCGCTCTAAAGGGTCTGTTGTCAATTTTAGAAGAGAGCGGATTCCCAAGTTCATTTAGCCGAGGTTAATAAAAAGACAAAAATGTGAAAATAAAGATTTACGAAGATACGAATCACCTTACTATATTTTAACTTTTAGAAATATTGAAAGATTCATTTTTTTAGAAAACAGATTATTAAATAAAATTACTCTTTATAAAATGTGGTCTGTATCAATATTGATTTAAAAAATGTACCTTTTAACAAGTAGCGCCATTTTCAGAGCAATGAAGGTTATTGAAAGCGTTTTAGTTCTATTACTCTTTGGAATAAGAACTGAAATGGTGTTACAAAACAGTAATTTAAAATGTTTATATTCAATATTCCTGAATATTTCTTTTTATTTTGACTGTCACGTTTGTTGTTGTAAGTACTGTTAAAGAAAAAAATGTTGTTGGCACGATTAAAGAAAAAAATAAAACCAAGACAATTTTAAAAAAAATAATACGAAGAACATTTGAGTTGGTTAAGAAATCAGCCGCGTGTACACTCTACAAACAAAAACAAAATATTGCTCCATCACAATTCTTATTTTTGAATCAACTCATCACCTAACCTCTTTTATTCAGTTTTCACATTTTTATACGCAAGAACATCCTGTTATAGACGTGTGCCCACATTCCGAGCGACCATTAGATTGCACGAATATTACATTACCTTCCCTGGGAGATTTGGATCTATTGATTCGGAGTTTGGGGAATTTGGAGGGCGGTTAGGCTCGACCCTTTCGGCTCCCTTCGTCCGCAGGGAATTCGGCCCTCGTCTGCGCACCCGCAGAGGCGCCGCCACAACGAGCACTCGTTCATCAGCGGCGAGGGGCGGCGCGGCGCGGCCGCAGAAGGGGAAGATCGCCAGAGTTACGTGGGGAGGGGAGGGGAAATCGAAAGGGTTCGGAATCAGCGGGATGCGGGTGGCAGAGACGACGCCGATTAGAGAATTAGAAATGGCCACCATTGTGCCAGACGTCGAGTAGATGGGAATCCTTGATCACAGCAAGAGAGAAAAAGTGGTAGGGGAAGAGTGTTTCAAAGAAATAAGGAAGAACGTGCAAAAATATAAGAGGGATATCGAGAAATACCAAGAGAAAAAACACACAAGAAAAAGAAAATTAAGGAGTTTATATACGTTTGAAACTGAAAAGACAGTATCTGTCATTTTTAATTTATTGATCGTTTAAAATTTGTTAATTTTATATTATTAACAATTGATATTGATATGACTGTAGCAAAGCAACACGCGTTTCACCAAACCTGCCCACATCGTCAAATCTTAACATCATAAACAGCAAATACTTTTAGGGTGACATCTGCACAGTAAAGTTATGGTCGCTTTTACATACCTTTCCCACAAATGTTTAACACTCTAGCCTCGTAATTTTAAGAGTTCTTAATTTAATATATGAAACAACTGCAGATAAATACACGAGAAACCAACGAATAGTGGGAACATGTCTCATTGTGACAGTCAAGCAAGAAAGCACAAGGGAAAAGGGACAGTTGCAGGCGGACGCGCGTCGTCGCCGCAAGGAAATGAGCTTTTAAGAGACGCGGGGGTTCGTTAGGCGAGGAAGCGCGCCCGTGAGTCTCCCGCGCGCAGACGTGAACGCGCGGCAGGGCGGGTGACACTTCCGACGAGCACGTCATGCTACTTCGTCTCACCGACTGTGAGATCCGTTGAGTTCGAACCCCTATTCATAAGAGGCGCAATAAACTGTTCAGAAAAGCGATATTGATACTGTCATTATTTTGGTTCATTGTAATATCATAATCATTAGCAGCAGTAGTGCAACACAGCCAACTTCTTTACTATTTGAACCAGCGTATGTTACTTATCACACTTTTGAAATGGAAGTTTGTAATTCTTTCCCCTTCTGTTTGAAGGGATGGTGGTTTGCAATATTTTTGATATGTTTTAGTGATATTGTAGTTATTTATTCTGTCATGTACTTCCTCACACTGCAATCCTTGAAGGATTCTTTAAGGGAGCTTTGTAATTGATTAAATTCATGCAAGGGATTGTTAAACACACAGTCAAATCCTCCCAATCTGTAACCAGATTTAACTGCTGTCTTAAATACACCGTCACCAACGTAGTAGTATAGCGAGAGCTCTGGTAACTGCACGGCATCATTTGTGACCTCTGGGAAATAGCGTCATTCCACAGAGGGGAATATGATCCTTATGAGATACACACGAGCCCCTGCGGGCTGCATCTTGCTTCTATGCGTTCGCACCAGGGATTTGAAAGCTATTTTGAGAAGCTTAGCTGCACAACGTTCGACGGGCACTTGGTTTATAATGAGGATGTGGAAGAGCGCACTTGGCAAATCGGGGAGCGCAAGTACCGTCAGTTTGTCTCGTCTTTATAGGGATTACTCTCAAAGATCGATCGTTTATGATAAGGATTTCCCGATAGAACCAGATTTGAGGGGAACCATAATACCTCGAATGGCATCGATTTGCGATGGGAAGAGGATATAAACGTCGATACTGTTATTATCGAAACTTCAATGGGTATCTTGTTCGTGCTGGAGTTACAAGTTCACAGTTCACACAGCTCAACAGTGCTCAGATACAAATCCGGAGAATTGGAATAAATACTGACGGAGTAGTTGTGTACTACTCTCTCCGAATAACACCGTTAATAAAATACGCATATTTTCTAAACGAATATATGGCGGTCTATATTAATCTCATATGTTAACTGTAACATATACTGACAAGGTTACGTGAATCTAAATCCTTCTTTTAATCTGCCATTATCACAAGATCGATAATATTCTACTAATTAGGAGCTCCTCCACCCCTATGTTAACCCATTTGTGAATATAATTCGCATTTACACAATTCGCTGACATTGAAAAGGGGTTAATGACGTGTTAACTGCACGAAGTTAAACCGACTTCATCTACAGCTTCGCACCGTTCGCAAGAGAAGAAGGTGGCTTGGCAGTGCCACTGCGCATTATTCGCCGGGGCGTCTGCGAAGACAGTCGGCAGAACATCAAGCAATTAGCCAACTCTGGCCGCGAAGCGTCTCCGCCTTTTACGCGCTCGATAAAATCTCTCCTCCCCCCACCCCTCCCCCCGCCAGCCCGCGTTGAGACTCCAACTGCACCTCCGCCCAGCCGCCTCCGCCTCCGCTTAAGTAAACAACTACCAGTCGACGAGAGTGAGGACTCGTGAGGTGTTGAAGGCATAGGAGGCCGAAAAAACAATCGATCTTCATCTCTTGCCAGGCGTCGATTGCAGCTCTTCGAGATTCTGGTTGGTGATTAGAGGAATGGGAAAAAAGAAAGTATAGTTGATTGTATTTTTGTGTTCAGGTTTGGCTACAAATACCGAATACACTGCAAAAATATACACTGCATATTGTTGGCTTTGACACACCACAAAAGGATCGATTTCACGTAAGGCTGCCAAATGTGAGAATAGTAATGGCGACGGTTCACGTTCCAGCAAAACTATTAATAATGTAAAACAAAACGTATATCAATTGTATCACAAATATATAAACATGTTGCTTGCAATTTATTGGGCATTTTAAACTCACAAAGTGCAATGGTATTAAGGATACTTGACAAATGTGTTGTTCGTATTATCGAGTCTTCTGTTTTCAATCTAAGGCTCAGGAAACACCATAGGGACCGCGTTTCTTTCGCTATTCTCTCATCCACCTTATCTCTTGAACGCCTCCATATTCTTGGAAATAGGCGAACGCGATAGGGAATGTAAGTATAACAAAGAAAGTGAAAAAAGGAGACGAAATTTTTACAAAAACTTCCTAGCGTTGAGCGGGTTTTGTTCGAAGTGTGTCTGTGAGAGGCGTGTGGTGGTGGTGGTGGAGGAGAATCTCATGGAAAGAAAGCTCAAATGACAGCACAGAAGTGACGCTGGAGTTCACACTCGGTCAGCCGAGGGGAGGCGGAGCAGAAAGAAAAGCAAATCGGGGGGGGGGGGGGTAGAAGGTCGGGGCGGAGAAGGTATGGAGTGGTGGGACTAAACGGAGTGAGATGGAGGGACGGGGAGGGTTAGATGAGCAGGTACAGAGAGGATGATACTGCGCGAGGAAATGAGTGGCGGGTCAAGGGTGGGCGGGACGAAGCGGGGTGAGACGCGGCGGGGAGGGCTGAGGCGGTGCTGGACGAGGCAGTGAGACGAGGCGTAGCGAGACGAAGCAGGGCGTGCGAACGAGGCGAGGAAGGACGGGACAAGGTGGGGAGGGTCGAGGTGGGGCGTGGTGGGACGTAGCGGCGTGGGGTGGGACGATGAGGATAGCAGCGAGGCGGAGCGGGGCGAGGCAGGGCGTGCGAAGCGCTGCGAGGCGAGACGAGAAGAACGAGGCGGGGCGGGCCGGGCGGGGCGGGCGGGGCGGAGCGGGGTGGGTTGGGTGAGACGAAGAGAATGGCAGCGAGGCGGAGCGGGGTGATGCGGAGCGGGGGTGACGCGGAGCGGGGAGAGGCGTAGGTGGTCTGGTGGCGAGCACGCGTGCGCCGCAATCGGAGAGCGCTTGGGTACGCGGCGGCGTGACGGAATGTGAGGCAACGAGCGGCGCACGCTGCACGCCGCCCCGGCGCGCCCCGCCCACCACACGCGCGTCAATAGCGCTGTCTCACGCGCAGCGCCCTCCCTCGCCCTCGCGCCTAACCACGTGTCAACGCGCTCGCCGCCCTTTCTTCTGCCTACTTCGCTACCGACCAATGACTTGTTGCATACCTTGAAGACAATAGAGTAGACTGTTCGTTCAGCACATGCATACGAGTACAAGCTTTCTTACGATGGCTCCAGTCATATAAGAATTAACAAATGCACTTCATAAACCTACGTTCACGGAGTTAACTCGACTGTGGGGGTGGTTGTAAGAAAATTCTAACTAAATGTTTGTCAATATTATTTTTCTAAGTAGATTCCCTAAAGGATTTGTTAGGGAATTTCACAAATAAAGCTTATATACAAGGTACGTCTGATATCGTGTGTCTATCAGTAATGGTGTACCAAAACGTTGCTAGAGTTGGTACCATGAGATGTCAAATTTCAAAAGCTCAACAGTCAAGATCAGCGGCAGTGGCGAATGGAGAATATTTTCTAAACAACTTTGGACAGGGGATTACATAAGGACAAAGGGCTTTGATACTAATATTTAATAAAAACGAGCCTGCAGAAAGACTTATGTAAAGTTACATATTCGCAAAAAATCAAAGAACTTTAATGCAAATCAGTACAATTAGTATTTGCAATTTTATTGAGCTATGTGCAATCTGTAGAAATTTTTTTA
Organism: Gryllus longicercus; assembly: GCA_038098605.1. Lineage (NCBI taxonomy): Eukaryota > Metazoa > Arthropoda > Insecta > Orthoptera > Gryllidae > Gryllus > Gryllus longicercus. The sequence goes on from JAZDUA010000031.1 coordinate 5,758,810, forward strand.
CAATAATTTCAATGGCGTGTTTACAGTATGTATGTACAGAATATAAGCATAAACTTCAATTCGATATCAACATAGAGAAAATATTGAGAGGCAAAGCAAATTGAGGTTAATCGTTTTGGACACCATTTGACTCGGGTATGCGTCAGGCACTTATTCCGTTAAATTGTCTTAGCATTCGATCATTGGTAAGGACGGTTTGAGTGTGGAGCTGACAGTTTCCTCTTACAACAGCAAAGTGACAACTTTACTTCCTTTCGCAAATGCTCCGAACTCTCCTTTTTAATATTCACTGCAGGAATGGCAGATTTGTTCTTGTCTTTGTCCGGATCTGGATTTTCACATCTTCGCCAGCTCTTCGCATACTACATACTTCTTCTTGTGTATGCTCTAGCTGTCCCCATTGTCTCAGTGCAGTCTTGAATGCCATTGGCAGTTGCTACTGTTGCAGTACTGCGGGCAGCAGCCTCTTCGACTGACCGGTAGAGCGGGTTGCAGCTCCGCTGTGGGACTCTAATCAGAATTGAAATTTATAAACTGTGTGGATTTACATGTCGCTGAAATGGGTACAATAATTTGAAACAAACCACCACTCTCTAATTACCTAAATAAAAATTAAGCAAAGGAACATTACAGAACTATGTATCTTTCAAACTGTCATACTATTCGTTACACTTCGTAGACTTCTAGAAGTATGAACCAATAAGATATAACATACGATAACACTGAAATCGAAAGTCCACCCGAAAAATTCATTAGTCTACTTTCTTGCTTCTTTCTAGACCCCCTCAGATGTTCTAACAACATTATAATGCCAACACGGCATGAGTCAAAGAGCGACAAAAAGGGATCCAGCCCAGAAAACATCGCATTCAAATCTTTCCAAATTCATTTTTCTACATTCAAGAGTGTTAAATTAAAAGAGTATTAGTCAAAAAATAAAAACAACGAGACACCTAAGTTCAATAAACAAAAATAAACAATAGTGCTCGTCTGGTTTACCGAGTTCAGGTCTACAAATGCAAGTACCTGGAATTATTGAGAGCTTACACATACTTGTCAAACTACAAAATAACGGTTTTCTTTATAAACTGGACAGACTTACGTTTTGTTCAAGACTTCCACTCTTATAACTTAATACTCAAGAATAGTTTGTTTATGAAAGCATGTCGCACAACATCATCCCTGGAATAAGCTTCTTTCAACACGATGATTAGAATGCGTCTTTGCGCAGTAGGTTTCTTAGTTCAATAGCGCCACACGGGTCAGTCGACCGAGTCTCGGCGCTCCGCCGCTGCATCGCCGCCAGCGCTGGCAGACTGAGTAGCCATACAACCACGCGACCGTGAGCGCCCGCCCGCCCGCCTGCCTCGAGGGAATTTTCAGGACGCGGTGGCGATGAGGATAAATTTACCTAATAACCAAGCGTGAAGCCTTTACACTTAACATCATCGACTGTCCTCGGTTTACACTACAGAATTTCAATTATGTGCGATTTTCTAGGATCAAATCGGCCGATTTTCATTCTGTATACCTACAGTAAACAAGTGTATGTAAGTTCTTACATCACTATATATTTATTGAAAATGTGTTCCAGAGTAGAATAAAACCGTAATTATTTCGCTACTTCTATCCGATTTTTTTTCGTTCTGTGCGCAGTACAGTAGATCACCTACAGTTGAGCATTTGGAAATAAGCATATTTGTGAAGCATTTTGAAAAAGAAACAAATTCCACTTCCGACTTCTTTTCAATTTCTACCTTGTAATCCACATATTTTTTTCACAACCCAGTGAGGATAAATAAGAAGGAATATTATAATGATACATCCTTCTAAAATTTCTGAAATAAATAGTCGACTCTAAACAAATGCACAATAATGCTTATTCAGTTTTATGTCTTATTTGACTAAAGAGCTGCGGAATTCTGCGAAGTTAATTATCATAAAAGGGATTGGTTAAGAAAGTACGTAGCTTTGTAAATCTATAGTACCCTTGAAGTCCGTCGTTCCTGGATCACTTTAATTGACTAATTAGCATGCCATTATGAGCTTCGCTGAAGAATAATTAGAAAGAACGCCATCGTTCATCGTCAAGAGTCATTCAGCAATTTGAGAAAGTACTTTAGCAAAATTTGCATTCGCAGGTGAGTACGGGTCCTATTTAGGGGGATACGAAAAGAAAAGATCTCAGGAATGTGTATTTGATTACGTATCACTGTCTCACCATAATTGTGAACCCTCTGATTCTATATAAGGGCGATATCATTATAATCAAACAAAAAGTATTAACGTGCGTTATCTAGGTCATTATATAATGTTATAAATACTGCAAACAGTATATGGATTCGAAACGAATTATTCAACCTCCTAACATATTTCGTCTGCAAAAGAATCACTAACGTACTGAACTTCACGACATTAAACAATATTACAATCACAAATTTTAATTAAACAATGAATTTAAGGATAATTACTTAAATAGTTTTGAAACAGTATTAAAGAATCCCTTTTCAAAGATCATTAAATTTCCATCTGTAAGCTTGCTTCTAACTTGAACATCATTCACTGAGTACATTATGAACTGGAAGAATTAGTTACAAGGGGTAGAATCAAGGTGATTCGACTAATATACGCGATACTGCGAGCGCTAACTCAACCGTGTTTCCCTGCCTGGAAAAATGGGCCTTCATATCATTTGTGTAGGCCGCGTGCCAAGAACTGCGCGCCAGTAAATACCGCCTCGGAGCAGCAGCAATCCGCAGCTCAAACGCGCCACTCATCATGAGAATATTAATTGGCGCGGGAGAGGGAAAGGGGGGAGGGGAGGGGTGAGGAGGGTGCCTAATGGCCAATGAGCGGCGCTGGCTGCGTCTGGCGCGCGCCCAACAGCTCACGGGGGCTGCACTCTGCGCCGTCAGCACGCGTCCCGCCACGCGCCCCTCCCCGCCACGCGTCCGTCCCCGCCACGCGCCCCTCCCCGCCACGCGCCTGAGAATTGAAGAAACTAATGGAACGACGGGTGTGAAAATAGGAAGGGAAATAGATAAGTTGGATAGAAAGATAAATAGGTATGTAGGTAAGTAAATAAATTGATAGATGCGGGAGGGAGAGGAAATGGGTGAAGAGAGAACTGAAAAAAATGCTTAAAGATACAAGAGTTCAGGTGTCTTAGAAGAAATGTTTCTCACATCTAAAAAAAGAAGCAGGGTTCGATAATAATGCTTTTCTGCGGTGAGTATATAGTAGGAAAATATACATACCAGAGTTAGTTGCATTTATACATGTGACATATAACTCTGATATTGCGGCAACTCCTTCTGCCCGATTTTTGACATGTCACGTTGTCGCACTCAAGGCGATTTCATGTTTCTGCCTAACATGTATGCATTTGGGATTGCCTAAAATCAGGGGCAAATGCCACAAGTATAAATGCATATATTTCCATTACATGCGATTCTGCACCATATGTTCAATGGCAAGAAGCGACCATTTTCAACTCCACTACACGCCCTTTAAGTAGATTTATTCCGCGTCACCATTATAAGATGGAACAGAAGCGAAGAACAGTCCAGCTGTGGACAAAGTCGCCGGGTAGACGAGTGAAAAAATGTATGTAAAGAAACAACAAAAGAGGAAAACAATGACAAACTGGTGGATAGAGCTGATAAGACTTGGTTGCGATAGGACTGATGAGTAGGCTGAAATTACGCAAGGCAGAATGTCTATCAAAATATTGCTCTGAAGGAAATACAGATACACAAAGAAATACATATGTATAGCCATTTGTTACGTTTTAAAGTAGGAAATCAATCCTCAACTTCGCCAAAATATTGAATTTTGAATATAATTAGCAGACTCTCAACTATTTTATAACAAGAAGATATGGTACATGAGTAAACTGAGATCAACTCGCGAGGAAACACAATCCAGTGCGCAGCCGAGTATTCCTTTCGCGTGTTGTTTTTCCAGGCGCGCGCCCAGCGCCGTTGCGCGACATCAGCGCGCCCGGTGGCGACGAGGCCAAAGTTTACGTTCGGACGAACACACCCGGTCGGGTTACGCCCACGCCTGCCGCCGCCACGGCCACCTCTGCCGGCTATTATTAGCGTTTTTTCGTCGTTCTAAATAAAATGGGCCACGCGCGCCGGGAGCGAGTCGCGAGACAGCACGCGTCCTTGTGTGACGTCACTTCCGGCCGGCTCGCCGCTAGGGTGAAGGGGAGAAGATACACGGAGAGACACACACAGAGAGAAAGAGAGAGAGAGAGAGAGAGAGAGAGAGAGAGAGAGAGAGGTGGTGTGGGGGAGACGTACGGTACGAAAGAACAGTCGAAAAGGGGGAGACGTCGCTACCGAAGGAAATGAATGACGGATTAGAAGCAATGTCTGGAAAGTTGCTCGATTGGGTAATTCGATGCACAGGAACCGCTCAGAATTTCTATTACATGATTTTGGATGTGCAGATTTTGCAACTGTACACCCAGCGAAATCAACTGGCGACAATCAACATAGCAGAACGAAAAAATAGAACGCGTTGCGGTAGAGGCAATGTCAACAGATAAGCGGGCGGTGCCCGTGGCGATGAAGCACAGGGGTAGGAGATTGCGAGCAACGACGGGCAGCGCGCGCGGCGGCGGGCAGTGAAAGAGGCGGGGGCAGCGGATGGCGGAGGGGCGCGCGGCCAGGCGGCGGTGACGCAGGGGCACCGTGGGCGGCGAGTGTGAGGCGGACGGAGGGGGATGGAGGGTGTTGGGGAGGGCCTGGGGCCCCTAACGAACTGTGCACAGTTAATTACGGATGACGTGGACGTGGGCCGCACCTGGGGGCGTGGGCGAGGGCGCGGGCAGGCGGGCGGCCGCCCAGACCTTACCGTAACCGTTGCCATGCAGCTGACCCCGGCTCCCACGCACCCTGTCCATTCAAATGGGTGGACTCGTGGGTTGTATTCTTTTAGTTCCTTGACGCTACCGCTTCTTTCTCGCTCGTGTTTCTAAATGCTACGTAAAGTGAAGCACTTCTTACTCACTAGTACACACACGCGCGCGTCACTCCATCACCGTTTTTTCAATCGTTGATTTCTATGTCGTCCAATCATCAAACATGACTTAATCCCATCGCCACACTCATCTCCTTACCTACCACACCATTCTGTTGCCAATTTGTATCCTTCTCCAAGTACATTATTTCCCTCCCTTCCATGAGCTAAACACTTACGCTCTTTATTTCGTACTAACTCACCTTTCCCCTCGCGTGTACCAACCCCAGACGCCACGAGCACTGTGTCACCCCACATCCACAGTGTGCTACCATCATCGTTGTCACTCTCGTCACACCAGCCGGCGTCCCTCGTCTCGCTGCGTCTCGCGTCACTCCACCCCCGCCCCGCACCGCCCCCGCGCTCCCCTTCGCGCTCTGCAACCGCGCCGCGTCGGCCCGCCCTCGCGCCAACCCCGCACCGCCCCCAGCACTTCCGACCCGTCCCCCGCCGACGTCATCCCCCCATCCCCTAGCCCTGACGAGCCCGCCCTAGCACTTCCACCGCACGCCGCCCCGCACCTTCCCTACACCCGCCTAGCACTTCCTAGCCCTCCCCCACCGGCCTCGCTCCGCCGTGGCCCCGCCCCCCGCCTGCGGGTCGCGTCAGCCGCCGGGAAATGAGCGTGAATGTCCGGCGCGAAGCCGACACGCCCTGCAGCCCGCGCCCTCACAGCTCTGACGCCCGGACGCGCCGCCGCACGCGCCCGCTGCTATTATCCCGTTTAACGCCGGCCTGCTTCCGCCGCCCGCCGCAACGCCCGGCGTCGCCCCGGATAATACGACTGCCCGCAGGCGTTTTTGGGTTCACTTGCGCGCACGTTATGAGCCCGCTTATGTCTCGCAAACATGTGTTCAGCTTTGCATTATCAAGCGCGCTGAACTGGGGGGGGGGAGGCATATTCTCCGCGCTAATGTGTAATAATGGTAGTTTAATAATCCCCAATTGTCTCATTAATTGCGGTCTAATTACATTACTGTACTAGTGTCTTACATGATAAGATGTTATTCGTACGAACCAAAATATCAGAATTCTAAGGAGATACTTTCTAATTCTAACTTGAAATGAAATCCCACTACTTTAGAAAACACGCTAGCGATATGACTAACGGTTGCAACATTGCTACGAAGTTATTTTTAATTAAATAGTTGTAAAGAGTAACGTTTTTCGTTTTATATTAGGTCGCAGGTGAATTAACCATTCAGAGAGAAGTACCGAATTAGATTTATTTAACGGTGTTTTTTACATATCCAGAGATTTACCAATATGATAACCTTTAAATGAAAATATTTCCACGTCGAACAACCTAACCTTCAATCAATACTACGGCGGATGCTAGTTGTTATATTTGGTTAGTCTGAAAAAAAAACTGTTATAAACGAAGTGCAATGAATACGCAAAACAATTGTAGCTTTTCCTGTCCATTTATTATCCAGCAATAGACACTGAATCGTTCTAAAACCTTGAACTCTGTCTCGCCAACCAGTTTGCTAAAAGTAGTTTTCCAGCCTCCTCTGTAACGCCTGCCATGCATAGATCTATTTGCCTTTACGAATTTTAAGTTCTCAGATTTATCAATCGCGGAAACTAAAATTTCTACAAATTGTTCATTCGCCTTCTTTAAAAAATACACCACCCCTCTCCACACTCACGAAAGTCATTTTCAGATTCTGCAAACTACGAGAAATAATGGAAGTCGATAAATGATTGGAAACAAACGTTACTTAGATTTATATGAATATTCGAGATTTTCCTATGTCCAAACAGCATAATAGAAACTTTGGGTAAACGCGTTACATATCGGCATAGTAGCTCTCCATTTCCATACACTCCAGGCCTCGAGCCATTCACACAATTCCTCCGTAGCGTGCTCCGGGCGAGCGATTCATTCAATCTCCTGCCGCGCGGTACAGTTCCGCCCGGGCGACACGTCCACGGAACGCGACGCCGCACGAGTACGGCGGCATGCGCCCACGGGCGGCGGCGGCGTGCCAGAAGCGTCAAACGCAACGTAGTTGATCGCGGCAACCGACGGAGCCGCGCCGCCCACGCGCCAGCCGCGCAGCCCGCGCCCTGTCATTACCCACTCGGCACGTCGCCACCCCCCCGCCCCCTCCCGGTCGACGCCGACGCTTGCAGCTGCTGGCGCCGCCACGCCCCCTCCCGGCTTGCTGCGCTCGGATATTTTATTTACTAGCTCAGTGCAGTGTCCTCGACGCTTCACGCGAGTTCACATTTATTACTTTTAATTTGTTTCATTTCGTTAGGATACGGGAAAAAATTGTCGGTTTTCCTCTAACAGACCGAGGCGCACCGCTTGCTCTAAACGGCGGACCTAATGTTGAAGGACGAGCTGATGGACGCACGCTGATTAGCCAAACGTGTATGTAAGTTTAATTGTATAAAAACGCCTTTTCCTGGTTTCAAAATTGCATTATAAATAACAGTATTATAGTCAAATAAATGTCTTCCAATTTATTCTGTCGTCACATCACTGTGCTCGTATATTTTATTTACTAGCTCAGGGCGGCGTCTTCGATGCTATACACATATCTACTAATTTTAATTTTTTTTAAATTAGAGAAGGAAGTACAAAAAAATTAATTCTCATGTTATTTCTTTTCCTTCAAAGTTTGAATAATTTTTTCAATTACTGTAGACCTTTCTCCCCTTTTCCAATTCGATTGACCCACCAAACAGTTTGCATATAGATTTTGCACACGTTAACAATACTAAATGTAATAGTAAACAGTGGTACATGTAATAGTAAAAGATTATTAAATTTCAGAAATAAATACCATTATAAAGTTTTATTTTGTTTTAATTAGGAGAGTTCAATTTATACAAAGCATGGTCAAATCTTCAATTCTTTATAATCTTGTGGGATAAAATGCATACCACGATGTAAACAAATGTGTAGGTTTATTTGTAACATTATAATATTTTTGAATATTCTTCTTCTCTATGGCATATTACCCTTACATTCACAACTCAAACGTTTTGTAAAGATTAAATCCATTTTATAATGACAAACGTTTCCTCGGTTCTATGGACAATAATAAAATATGTTACATTATAAAATAATCTGAAAATAAATTATATTTCGCTATATTGAATCAATTCAATAGGAATCCATTTAATACGTTCCGTTCCTCGTAACAAATTTGCCCCTTTTCAAGCCAATCATCGACGTGCCTCGACTTTGACAACCATTATCATGGTACTTGAAACACTAGGCCACAAGGCACCATTTTACTATTGTTGCCTCTTCAACTATCTTGCCTCATTCTCCCCATCGAACATCGCTACTAATACAGCAACTTCCATTTTCTTTATTCGCATATTCTATCACCACCAATACGATATTTATGGCATCTGCATTTACCACCAACACCTCATATCCATTGTCATTGTCCATTACTATCTCCCATTTCCAACATGCAGGCATTATCATCTGGCTTTCCCACCACTTCTATCGTCACGACAGATCCCATAATCAGAGGCACATTGATGGTCACCACCGCCGGTCCGCTCCACCCACGCGCACCGACTCGTTGACCGCCCTTTTTTGCCGGATGGCGTGCGCGCTGCCTGCGCCGTCCCATTCAGGGCTCGCCGCCCGCCGCCCGCCGCCCGCCGACCACCTGTGTGCGCGACCGCTCCACCCGCAGCACACTGCATGTTACCCATCTACAAGACCGTGCCTCAGAACTGCATGAGCTACAGGGGCATAGTCTGCGAACAATCAATTATACAGTGTTACTCCCTGCTTCAAAATTTATTTTTGTCTTTTCATACATTTTGTATAAATTTGTGTAATTTCTATTCATACATTTTGTATAAATGTATGTCCTTATTTGTTGCTGGACCGTTTCTTGAAAACCAATGCTGATAATGCACTACAGTGATAGAAACTAAAGAAAAATGGATTCAATTTTTTTAACTTTTGCTTGTATTCAGGTTCAACTCTTTGCAGTTTACGATTATATGAATTAAATGCTTATGAACGTCGTCTTAAACAAACCTTCAAAAAAGACAGAAATACCTTTGACTGTTACATTAAATCGAGTCACTGAAAAAGTACAATGCCATTTGTGCTGCAATCACGAATTTGAAATTAACCTTCTTTTTTTAACTTCATTTTAAGAGAGGTTTTCAATAACATGACGTTCTCTCGTTGTCTGGAAAAAACATGTGTAAGCGCATTCACAATACAATTTAAATGTAATGGATTTCAATTATATGTATTGACTTTCAATATCGTCAAAGCATTGAATTTAATTGATACATTTTTATTTCAATACGTGAAGTTAAATTATTGAAATTCCATGCTGAAGTGAAATAAAACAAAAATCGGAGTGGGGTAAACAGAGATGAATACCAGTTTTCGACAATAATAGAAGCAAAACTCAGGCTCAAGCATGCACTCTGGCTAATTACTAGCCTGTGTGCTGCCTATTTCAGCTATCAGAAGGGCCCATATGGGGCGATTACGTAAGCTCGGAGAAACGAGATTAGTTGACAGAACAGAACGAGCAGCATATCCGGCCATTTACATTACTAATATGGAGATTAGATTCGACCTGAATAATCGAAGTGACGAAGTTTCCGAGGCGAAATCTCTAACGAACGCCGGTTTCCTCCCAGTGGCTCACAACATTAGTATCGTGGTTTCACCGAGAAGTAAATACACTTCTGGGACACCCGCTCACAGAAATAGCGTGCATGCATACCCACATGTTATCTCCACCATTCCAAGCGATTAATTTCATTCGCGTGTTAGCTGTTCGCAGCGGTAAGTTATTGCAAGTTAATACTTTACGCTTTCTGCGTCCTGCGTATTTCGTTGAAACGCCTGGAAACGTAATTTGCAACCAAGTTTATATCACTGCACTATTTCGTACGAAGCAAGTAATCTCATCGAACGCTTAATTTACTATTATTATACAACTTGAAAGTTATGCTACGAAAAACAAATAGCGTGCGAAAGGGAACAAGAGGCGTAATCGCGAACTACTTCGTCATACAGTCGCAGTACGCACGCTCGCGTGTCAATTATTACCTCTGGAGAAATTATCACATGAAGGAAGAATAAATGGAGTGCACGCAGTAGCGACCGCGCGATAAGCACATTCAGGGTTGCCACATCCGTAGCACAGTCTCCTCGCTGTTTCTTTGGCTGGATGGCGCGGCCTCCGCATAAGGCGAGCTTCTATTTACGCGCTGGAAGAACGCCTAAATACCGAAGATCGATTTACAGCTGCCGTCGGGGAAGTTATCCTTCTGAAGATGAGGTCGGAATTGAGTTGGGTGAAAAGGGTGAGAGGCTGAAAACCAATTAAATCGCAGCTGCGCGCGTCCTTGTCCTGGTCCTTTTGGTGAACGTTGTCCTTGTCCTTTTTCATCACCCTCGTCTTTGTCATTTCAACGAACATTTCTCAGCTAGCGCTGTTATATTTTATTTTCAACACATTATCGATATTTCTTCCAGCGGGATTGAGTGAAAATACATTTGCAAGTTGAATTCTTGAATTACGCGGCAACAAATAATTTAACTAAATTATAACTACATATTTTTGAAAATAATTATTTCACAATTCCCATTATACCATTTTTATTCTTACTCCTGTTCTTAAATCTTGACGTCGCCACATTTTCCATCATGTCACTAGAATTTCAGTTCTTATGCTACATTCGGTCCAGCTCAAAGTCAGCAAGGTCTTCTAAAACCGATCTTAGAATCATCTCCAATTTCGTAGCTGCGAACAACAGCAAACCACCCACCATTCATACCTTCATTCCAGCTCTCACTGAACCGCCACCGTCCTACCCGGGCTGTTGACGCCGCCCAATTCATTAGGTCGGTGGCCATCGGCGGCCGCCTCGCCCTCGCCGCCAGGCCGTCGACCCTCGCCCCGCCGCGCGCACGCAACGTGCGTGCATGGAATGGGGCGGACGGGGGGAGGGGGAGGGAAGGGAGAGGTCTGGAGGGTGACGGGGAGGCGAACGCGAGAGCAGGTGAGGGGGAAAGGAAGGAGGAAAGAGAGAACGGGAGGGAGGAGGGGTAGAGGCAAAGAGAGGGGGTTCTTGAAAGAGAGCGAAAGTTTGTGGGGAAACGAGGGAAACGTGTAAGATGTACGGATAGTATGGTCAATGAGGAAACGTGAATGGAAGTGCAGAAAGAAAATGAAAAAAAGTTAAGTTAGTGTACAGTGCTTAGATTGGGATTGGGAGGGGAAGGGAGAGAGAAGGAAGAGAGAAGAAAGAGAGAAGGAAGAGAGAAGGAAGAGAGAAGGAAGAGAGATGGGAGGGAGAGAGAGATGAAGAAAGGAAAAGGTGGGACAACAGGATGGAGAGAGACAAAGGAGTGACAAGGAGTGGTTATTTCAAAGAAGGCAACGCTTGTGGGGAATCGAGGGGAACGTGGGAGTTTTAAGGGATTCTGATCAATGAGGAAACGCGAGAGGTAGTGCAGAAACGTCGAACGGAAGGAAAATGGAAGAGATAATTTTGGGGACAAGTGTTGTAAATACAACATTCAGATTAGTCACAGTTTCAGATCAAAAGCCATTTTTTAAATGATAAGGTGAGCAGAAAGTAACGTAAAATGTGATATTACCAGGAAGAACAGAAAACAGTTCTGCAGTAGACCCTGATGCCCACTAAATGACTTTCTAAGATTTTCAAATTATCTATTTTGAGTTTTTTTTGAAGACGCGAGCAGACTCACTCGAAATGTTTTTCTAAAATTATAAAAATTTATGGGAATTCAGGTCTCTCAAATGATTCTATCAAGATTATGATTCTATCAAGAATTTGTTTAAGGTCTATAGTTTTCAGTGGGTTAGTTACAAAGTTTTCAGCTCACATCTTCTCTTTAGTCTGTCAGAATATAACAAGAAATTGACAAATTAGAAAAGAGATGTAGAATTTCAATTTTCAGATTATTCTCCCCACTTTAGGCAATCCGAGCACATTAGAAGCGTGCATTATATGAACATACACCTCAATGTGAGAATAGCATGACTTCCATCAAACTCCGCACGTAGTAGTGAAGTTAAAGTTCGACATTTCATACTGCGTGTCTGGATTTTCCCCTATCGTATACATAACGAGGGAGGTACCATATTGATTACTAGATAAAAAAACCAACAAGGTTGGCCGGCTACTCACAACCGGACGTCAACAATAAAGATAAGAAATTTTTTAACTGGACTGTTCTTGAGTGCGATGCAATTTGAAGACAAGCGCGATTTTTGTGTACTAATACAAACAATTCATTATTATTCAAGTCAAAAAGATTGAAATTAAAAATAACAATATAGGATATTGATACTACATTTCATTGAAAATTTACTTTACCAAGGTGTAATATTTTACATACGATACAGTTTCATATTTCATTTCTCCTATCTGAAGAGTAAATATGTACAAAAAACTTACAAAAGCATAGAAGTTTTTCACAGCATCAAACTGAATAATATTAACACATAATTGTGTGGGTAAATACGAATTTTTTAATGGAGGATTTTCCACGAAACCGCAAGTTAATTTGTTCAGCTTAATTCGAGCCTCGCTCTGACCCACGTCCTCGCTTTTCTGCCAGTATTTCTGAATTAAGGAGAATAGGGCATATAAGGATGGAACATTAGCTCAGAATGGAAATTAAACTTCCCTGTACGTCACGTTCACACACACACGCGCGCGTTTAACTGTTTTTGTGTTAAATTAATAAAATAAGTGAGGACAAAAAGAAAAAGGAAAGATCCCGAGCTGCTGGACCAAGATACTTGCTTACGATGCGGTTGAGGCAACAGACCTGTTCAGAGCAGATCAAACCACAAGAACGATCGATAAAAGCAGCTACATCTACAAATTTTATCCAGGCACAGTTAGTGTAAAAAAGTCGACACCTACGCGACTCAAACCTAGGTCCTCCCATTCAATAAAACTTGCAAGCACAACACTCCATACGTTATCAAAACGGGTGAACGGTTCATTAGGCAGAACGAATGTGGGCCATAATATATTTAAAATTGATTAAACCGTTCTACGTGAATTCCTTCTTTAAAAAAAAAAACGAAGTAGGAAAAACATCGTTTCTTTGTTTCCTTTTCTCCTATTTCAATCGATACAGGATTTTCCTTCTGAAACTTAACGTTTTGCTGAACAGTTTCACTTCATTATTCGCGAAGAAAACAGAAAAGCCAATGGTTGGAACCAATACCCCCAAACGTCCGACACTTCACACAACTGACCTTCCATCTTCGCCACCGGGCAGTCCGCTCGGCGAGAACATTCAATTCTTTCCCCGTGCCAGCGCGCCGGTAGCACCAGGGAGAGCAGACGGCGCGCAGTGCCTCTCTCGCTTTAATGAATACGAGATCGTTAGCGTGCCGGGGGAGGCTTGCAATCGCTTTTCCAGCCGGCCAGTCGCTCAGTCGGCCGTCGAGCCAGCGAAGGCACGGAGAAACCCTGCCTGCTCGCTCGCGCGACCCCCTCCGCCACTGAACCGACGCCAGCACGCAACGTGCGTATTAGAGCGACATCGAAAGAGCGTAATGAACAATGTGGCCGCGTACACCGTGGTTAGGGGCCCGTTTGCGATTATCTCTTTGATAGCGAAGACGCATTTGATATTAATAAAATTGGGTCGCTTTGCTCTGGTAATTACTGCGATGAAACTTTCGATTTGCTCGGGGTCAAGCCCACGGGCTGCTTACCGATGGAGTAATGCCGAGTTGGAGCCTAGAATTAGGGCAGCAAAACGAAAACAATGGCAATAGTCGTTACGGGAACAAGGGTTGATTTTACGACGGAGACCATGGCTGGAGCATAGTATGCAATAACAATCTGCGCGTGAATATTTTGCAATTTAATATACGGTTTTGAAATACGCAAATGGGAATTTGAAATCCCGAAATTAACCAAGCAGCAGTATGTGTGAAGTACGACGTGTCGCACTACTTTTTCTTATCGCCTTTTTTATTCTCTTCACCGAGTATTTGGCGCTATTACTTCGAACCTGATCAGGTTGCTCAGATTATGCAAATACTTGGGGGAACGTCCTTGTATATTCAGGCACGCCTGCAATAAAAACAACCCATAGCTATTATGCAAAAGAATTCCACCCATTAAATCCCCTCCTTGACTTTCCTGGCTTAAATTTGCCGGTGTTGTCTGACCTAGCATAAATGAATTACGAATAGTGGTTCCACTATAAAGTTACTATTAATTTATTCATTTAATAAGCGTATATTTGCACAATATATACGGCAATTTCACTATACCAGACTTGTTTGTGGATTATTTTGCTACTTGGTAATAACATACCATAAGGATATTACACTAAAATGTTTGAAGCAAAACTTGCTATTTGATTAATGGTCCAGTCCACACGATAAAATAAATGGCAGTCGAAAAAACTCGCCTCGAGGAAGACCATGTGAAGAATGATTTTCTTTAACTTCATTATTTTTACAGTTTTATTATTAATATATATTCTGTTACCCTGAAAGTTAATTTCAGATCATAAAGGAGCGTCCATAAAAATATTACCTTATTACTCCAATATTTTTAGACAAAATATCAGCAATTCGTTTCTACCTAAATGCCAAGATACAAGGAAATATAGTCAAAGTATGCATTAATGTATTACAGCTTCAATACTTCTTAAGTTTTCACAACAATTTACGAATCACTAGTCACAATAAATTTTCATTAATTTTCTGCTCCATTCTGGCAGTGTAATCACCAGCACGATACCTATTACCTTCCATCTGTCGCCGATGCACAGCTACGTTTATTATAATGAATAGAGAAGGGAGTTTCTTAAGATTTCTAACCAAGTAAATTTCCGCCGCTGACAATGATTTATCAGAATAGTATCATTATGAAGAAAAAAACTAATGTAAATAAATAAGTATAATGCGCAGTAAGAAATTCGATTATGAAAGGGAGAATTAAATCGCCAAAAATATAATTAATATGTGAGGTCGGAATTTGATTCAAGTATGATCTGAAATTGACTAATCGCTTCCCAGAAAAACTAATAATGAATCATATTAAATGCAACATCTCTGATTACATTTTGCCTTTTCACATATGTTGATCACTAATGCCCCCAAAGTACGAAACATTTCTAGGTTCATAGTTTCATATCATAGTTATTCCTAAGTAGTTTATACATCATTATTCCAACTGATTATTCCTACTGCGATCATTACTAATGTTTTGGGGTAATAACTTAAGTTTCTGAGCTTACAAATTAACTTCTGATGAACGGTTGTCATACTTACAAAAGATTCCGTCTACTATTAAATTACTGGCATTGAAAATCACATTTTAAAAATGAACTCCTATTAATTTGGACTTCCCATAACAAAGAAAACATAACCCTTAACAGAAAAGTTATTAAATATTAACATCTAAATTAGGTATGAAAATTCCTCAACAAATTTGTTAAATAAATGAAATACATATAACGAAAATCTTGCGCTAAATAGTAAGGGTGACCCCGAGTTTTGTTGAAAAATTAGGTTCAGAAAACTCTTTTCTAGAGACATTTTTGTTATACTTGCAGCAATCAATATTTATATACTACTATACATCGTATTATATCTTTAATTATCAGATCCTATTTGCATATACCGAATTGTTAGACAGTTTTAACAGATTTAAAAAGGAAATTGATAGAAAGAGGTAGATTTAAGAAATAAGGTGGATATTCGGTCTGGGTCGAGAAGAAATTGAGAAATGCAGTAAAATTGGATTGATAGGCAGGTATCTGATGAGTACTTGCGTTGATGAGATGGATTAATGTGCAGGTGGAATGATGAGCAGGTGGGTTGATGGGCAGATCGGCAGGGTGATTTGAGGGGCAGATCGGTTGATGAGGTGGCTGGTATCGCAGGCCGGAAACAGATCAAGTGAGTTGATCTGCAGACGAACTGCTAGGCAGGGGTCATATCTGTTGACGAAGCGGCGCGGCGGGCAGATAAGCGGGCACGGCGGGCGGGAGAGTGGGCGAGCGGGCGAGCGAGCGGGCGAGCGGGTGGGCGAGCAAGCGGGTGGGCGAGCGGGCGGGCGGGCGGGCGGGCGGGCGGGCGGGCGGGCGGGCGGGCGGGCGGGCGGGCGAGCAGGCGGGCGAGCGAGCGTGTGGGCCAGCGTGTGGGCGAGCGTGTGGGCGAGCGGGCGGGCGAGCGGGCGAGCGGGCGAGCGGGCGGGCGAGCGGGCGGGCGAGCGGGCGGGCGAGCGGGCGGGCGAGCGGGCGGGCGAGCGGGCGGGCGAGCGGGCGGGCGAGCGGGCGGGCGAGCGGGCGGGCGAGCGGGCGGGCGAGCTGGCGGGCGAGCGGGCGGGCGTGCGGGCGGGCGAGCGGGCGGGCGAGCGGGCGGGCGAGCGGGCGGGCGGGCGAGCGGGCGGGCGAGCGGGCGGGCGAGCGGTTTGGTAGCCCAGGCGTCACGGGCAATCTAAACCTTTTTATGAGAGGCTAAGCATTGTTTACGCAGCAGCCGCCCGCCGATGGGCCATCGCCAGGAAGACCGCGCGTTAAGGCGCTGTAACGCTGCTTTACGCGCAGCATTAAACAAGGCGCCCTGCGGGAATGCGCCTCGCAGGCGGTGGGAGGGGCAAGCCATATGGGACCGACACAAGCACTGCGAAGCACCCACGACACCGAGTCAATATTCTGAAGAATGGAATGACATTAGTGATAAGATAATGCCTCTAATAATTTTCATTATACTTTTTCAAAAACTTGCATTTTTACATTATTATTATTATTAATAATAATATTATTTACATTTAACACCCTGATCAGACTTCTAAGTCCACCGGCTTTGGCAGTCATTTCTTTGAACATTCATTTATATTGTTGTTGTTATTGTTATTATTATCATTATTATTATTATTATTATTATTATTATTATTATTATTATTATTTATGTAACGACTTTCAATACATCCTTATACTAAGTCGTTTTAATGTATCTCAATATATTTTTCCTTTTATGAAACACCGTTTGCTCCGTTCGCTAATATTGTTGATATGACTACAAACACACTTCTAATACAATCTTCGAAGTTTATTTTCAGTGCAGTACTGCAGTTGATGCACTTTATTGCGCATAATTATTCTGTGAATATCGTGGTTTCAGATACATGAAAAGTCTCCAATTCAGAGAAACGCTGACACAGAATTAGAGTTTATAAATATAAAAACCCCACTTTCGAAAATTAAGAATGAAATGTGTATTTTTTTTATTGAAATTAAAAGATTATAGATGTGTAAATACATATCTAATGAAATTGGAAACTCCAAATACATTGCATTTATCCCATTATGTAATTTATTTACAATTTAACAATAATTAGAGTGGTAGTTTCTATGAATAATTCTTGACATGAGCATCATAAATATTTTGAAGTGCACGAAACAAAATAAGGTGAACCACACCACCGTCATGCGAGGTAAACGTGTTGAAGAAATGCAAAACAGCTAGAAAACAACAAACGGGTGGAATCACTTATCAAACGTAACAAACTGATTAAATAAAATATCATGTTTTTGATATACTCAATAAGAGAGACCAATTTGAACATTGAAGAAACAGAAATTAACCGTAGCTGACCGTACTGAAGAAAATTCCCCACAGCTAAACCCGACGCCAGAATACCTTAGAGAATTGATATTTCCGGAACGACACATTCAGGAAAAGAGGGTGTGAGCCCTGATCGCAGGCGGCGCCAACGCGGCAAGTGAAGCGAACGGCAGATAGAGGACGCAGCCGAGCGGAGGGGGTCGGGGCGGGAGCACGCTTTGGCACCCCGCACACGCCTCTTCGTTATAGCGCCGGTTAATGTTCGGAGCGATCATTGATTTTGGATCGCGCTTAATCCGTTATTTCCCATGCGGGCGACGCCGCCGTTCGGAAACGCATCCGAGAACAAAACACTTCCAACGCCCGGAACAAAACGCATTTTTATGGCGCTCGCTGACTGCCATTCAATTCAATCGAACGATTGTCTTTTGTGTTCTTACCGGTTCGGACGGCGTGGCAGGATTCGATTCTCATAATAACGTGCCGATTTAATAAAAATCAACATGAAATACGTTCTCCGACGCAGAATATAAATAAACTCTCCCTCGCTCTGGTGTGTGTGTGTATGTGTATGTGTATGTGTGTGTGTGTGAGAGAGAAAGAGAGAGAGAGAGAGAGAGAGACACACACACACACACAAGTGAACGAATCGTGCTGTCGTGTTATTCTATGCATGTAACTAATTACCGCGCGTTCGAGAGTTTTGTGGAGAGTACGAGCCAATAATAGCAAAAGCATCAGATATGCTTTCGCACAGGAATTAAATATAGAACGACATCGCAATGTAATAATGTGTTGAGTGCGGGCCCGCTGAAACACGTTTTAGCTTGTGAATATTTTATTTTCACAAAAAAAGCATATGTTCGTTCTCTGAAACCCAGTAAATCGAGTATAATGCACAAGGTATTAGATTTGAATTTTCTGCGAGACAGAACAGACGACAATTTGACGCATGAAATAAACATATTGCGTTTATTGTATTTGGTGCAGTCCCTAATCTGTTCAAATAATGCCTTTCAAGATGAAAATGTGACGAACGTTTTCTTAAATCGAATGTAGTAAATGTTTTTAGTGGATTAATGTTTTTATAGTTTCGTTCAATTAGTCGATATTTCGTGAAATTAATAGCAATCGAGTCATTTATGTGAGTTTGTAGGAATAAAGAAACGGTAAATAATATTTATTGTTTTAGTTACTAAAAGTCCAGATAATGTAATAATGTAATCAAATGATTCTTGTATTTTACGGAACGCAAATAGCTTTATTTCAGACTGGCTTTTCTTTGGAAAACACTTGAAGCTTTTTAAAATACGTAAAACACAAAAGTTGTAAACCAAATAAGATCATACGGCATATCAAATAAAGCAAAAATAACAAAATTCATAACTTTTGTTTCACATTAATTAAAGATCACGGATATTGAAGTGTTGTTCGAAATGATTTGTAACGATGACAACTGTTCAGTTATTACGCGAATTAGCTTGAATTGTTCATATAACTCGTTACTGACGTATATAAATAGTACAGAATATCGGCATATTTACTTAATTCACTCTACTCTTTCGACAACATCATTCGTCTCACTTTTCTTCTAACTTAGCTTCTAAACGAATAATCTTGATTTATAGTTTTAACTCTGATATTTTTCTTTCTCCCACCTTCCAACCATTACATATTTTTAATAAACTTCATTGTTAACTTATATTTCTTCTTTAACAATTCGTTTAATAACTATACGATATTTAATTTATTAATAATCTATTTAATAATTTATATTTTTTCGTTAGTTCACAAAACTTCGTAAAGTTTTAGCAAATTACAGATTCTCCAATTACTTTTCTTAATGTATTTTCGTATCTATTAACCTGTATTTTTTCTCTTTCATTTTCCTCTTCCTCCTCCTCCTCCATTTTCAACCTTCTTTTATCCCAATTCACTCCGTTAAAGTAACAACACGCTACTCTTCTCTATTCCATTCTTCAACTTCTTGCCATAATATTCGTTTTACCGTTTTCTATTTTCACCCTTGTTTCTGCCCCCCTCTGCCCCCTTCCCCCCACCCAGGCCCCGCCCTTGCCAGGCGCCCCCCCCCCCCGGCGCCGCGCGACATCGGGATTGAATACGCGGCGCGTCGACTTACGAGCGCTGCGAGCCTATTCCGGTGATATACAGCGCGGGCATTATGATAGTAAATTTGTATATAAACCCCCGAGAGTAATCCCGGGCGATAAATCAGGGCCGCGGGGTTTGTCAATAGCCGATGCGCAGCGGGCGCGGGCGCCGGCACGCCCCCTGCGCGCGGCTGCGCTCGTCCTCCGGGCAGCTGGCTTCGGAGCCGTTGCTGTGAGTCTTATTATTAGTAAAGTACACAAGAGGGGCGATTGAAGCTCTGCTTTTCTCCTCCATCATGTCAGGTTTAGCTCAAAAATGCTTTACGTTAGTCAATTATGTGTTATTTCTTTATTTTATTCGTAATCTCATGTTATGAAGATTTTTACTTTTTCAATTTTTTTGGTTCATTAATTAAAAGGTTAATACTGCGATGGGACATATTTTTATTTTTTATGTTACAGACGCGTAAGAATGCGACTATTGATTTGTACTTCATATTCCGTATTTTACACGCTTTTGTTATTTATATTTCACGTTAATTTGATATACATTTGGTGTAATTCATTCTTTGCATTTACAATCCCCATGATTCCTTAATTATTTTTTTACTTTCCGACAGCGTCGAAGTTGTTTGCCTTCGGTTTAAGTAGATGAAATTATATATGCGAGGCAATAAATGATATTTCTTGAGATATGCTTTAATACTATTAGGTATCAACAGCAATACTCGTATACTATAAATAAAACTATTTGGAACATTTCAGCAACGATCGATTTATTAATAGGCCCAACATAAAACGTGTGCACAACAATGTTTGGTTTCGTTGCATAAAGCAAGTTTTAATGACAATATAGGCAAGTATTTTATAACCTTGTATTCAAATAAGTACTAATAACAATTGCTCTTTCTAGCTGCGCTCAGCTGTTTCAATTCGCAATTTCTATATTTTTTGCGAAGCCAATTTCGAAATACAAATTCTGTGGAATAAAGTTTTTGCAATAATAATGCTATATTTGTTTATCG
Organism: Gryllus longicercus; assembly: GCA_038098605.1. Taxonomy (NCBI): domain Eukaryota; kingdom Metazoa; phylum Arthropoda; class Insecta; order Orthoptera; family Gryllidae; genus Gryllus; species Gryllus longicercus. The sequence goes on from JAZDUA010000031.1 coordinate 5,779,576, forward strand.
ATTCTTTACACTTCCAGTGATTATCGTGTTATCGTGTAATAACCTTTATAACCCTTGGTTACAGCCAAAAAATAAATGAAAAGCAGTAAATGGAAACGAATGGCCAGAATATTGACACAATAGTTTCAAACACTGGAGAAAAAATCTTCACTATTTACTGGAAGAGAATTGCGGTCAGCAAAAGTGACGTAATTCACCATCAACGTTATTTTTTTTAATTTAGGAAATGTGCAACAAATATCGATTACCGATCAGTATGTCGGTTAGAAAATATTCTGAAACCTCACGTCCAACATATAAAAATTCGTTAAAAGTTGAAAGTTCATCAATATGGGGCCAGTTTTCAACAGACGTTTTTCATCGTTATCATCGGTTAATTAAATTGTGGAATTTATCCGCGATCCTGTGGGAAGGCACCAACATCCTCACATGGGTTGACGCGTGGGGGAGTAAACTTTCACTGCGCAATCCCTCATTCTACGAAGTTACGGCCAATTTGAATTTTCGCCTGTGCATGGTAGTCCAGTCTATTTTACCCAGAATTCCACACGAGAAACATTCGCTGAAGGAAATAGTGTTCCTAATTATAATAAATGTTACTACTCAAAAAGTATTATTCTCTGGAACAATAACACGCATGGAAAAAAGTTATCTTGTGAAAGTAAATTAACTTCAAGTAAATGGCCTTAAGGAGGAGAAAATTTGAAATGTATATTCCACCAAAATGTTCATTAATGAATACCAAGATAAAATTTAAGATAAATAATATATATTAAAATAGAAATAATTCTGAAATTTCTATCAGTTAAAAAACGCTATTTTACAAGCGAAGAATCTTTTGTTAACAAATTATTACTTTTGGTTTCCTTGACATTCGGTAAATGCTTGGGCAGATTATTAGCATGTAGTTGTGGAATATAGCAAATAATAGATTTTGCGACCATGTCAATCCATTAATGCCCAAGAGAAATTAGAATTATATCGATGGCTTAGGACACTCATATTGTGTGTACAAATTCCCTAGTTTTCAGAAAACCAAGTTTAAAAGTTTGCAAAGGCGCAATTACTTACGGAGCGACAACATTAGCTTTCTGGGAAAAGCATGATCTCTCTAAAACAGACATACAATCTTTGTATGCCAGGTAGATATGAACGAGAAGTCTCTAAAAACGATGTTAAGTCAAAAATAACCTTGAGTGGACATAGAATGTTCGTGCGCCAATATACTGATTTAGTACACGGAGACGTCTTATAACTCCGATAAAAACAAATAATGGAAATTAAATATCTTGTTTAAAAAAAATTGAATCGCGCGCCACGAGACAAAACAGTATCCGTAACCCTGATGAAGCGCACCACATCTCAGCTGGGGATGATCCCGGTGACAACACAGAACGCGCGGCCTAAGCCCTCATGTAAATAGCACAAAACCAATCCTCCTCCGGGAAGACAAAACACGACGCGATGCCGCTGATAGTCCATTGTTCGCGGGGGCCGACCGAAGCGCCGCGTCACCTCGCGGCGGACACGCCCACCACCGCCGAAGCACCCCCTACCACCAGGCTCACGCCGCCGCCTCCCGAAATCTGGCAACCCCGCTGGCGGCGGCTAAATTGCCTGATGGATGGGCCGGCCTCGTGCCGCCCCCGCAGCCACCCCCGCATGCACGGCGCGGCGGCGGCGGCGGGAGCGCCAGCTTCCTGCATCTGCCAGGCGGACGGCCCCTGTTTAATTGTATTAATTATGTAATGGCCACGATACGGCTCGGCGCCGGGGGGAGCCTCGGCGCTTACGTTCGAAATTGGATGTAATTAATCTACCCGCGATGAATATATGACGGGCGCGGCGCGCGCGCGGAGGTGCGGGGGCGGGCGCGGAGGCGTGGGGTGGGCGGGGCCGGGGCCGAGGGCCAAAGCGAGGGCGGGCAACCGGGGGCGGTGTGAAAACTGGCGCACAATGCCGCGCGCCCGGTGCACTGGCCGCCGCCCTCGCTTTCGCTGCTGCCGCTTCCCGTCCGAGATGCGCCGCCCCGCCCCGCCCCCTGGCTGCCAGCGCGCATTAACGCGTCTACCTCGGCGCCCGCGGGGCTCGGCCGGCGCGGCGCACGTAGCACGAGGTCTCTGGGACGCGCTGGCGGGCAGAATGGCACTGCTGTGTTTAACAGGCGATGAAATAAATGACATTCGCAGAGGGGAGTTAAACTTGAATTTATTGGTAGTGTTCAATATATATATATATATATATATATATATATATATATATATATATATATATATATATATATATATACATATACATATATATATATATTCTTTTATCTCTTTACTACGTCTTTTTTTTTGTTTCGTTATAATGTTACTGCCTCGAGCACAAGCATTTTCTCATTTGGGTGCTTTGTTTGTTGTAACTTATGTGTAATTGAACACAATTTTTATTAAAATTACATTTCATTTTGGATTGTGGATTTTGAAAGTGTTGCATAACGTTTGTGAAAATTGTCATGATATTGTCGAAACTTTATAAAAATGAAATGTGTTTCGAAAATAGTGAAAAACTATGAAACATTTCAAAGAAGCAAGTATTCCGCTAGCGGGTCAGAGAAAGCATGATAATTACATCTGGTTAAAACAAATGCAATATTTTGAAATGGAAACAATCATAATGAGACATATTTAAAATAAAGTCAGGCACGCTAAGGAGTTCAACTTAAATGTAAGGGAGTTTGAGCATGGTGTAGCGTGTAGCAATCAACATCGGTATCAATTTTCTACGTAGGCAGACATGCTCAAAAGTGATGCGAAACTCAAACTGCGCCCGTGCAGACCAATATTGCTGTCTCGTAATATGTATAAAGTCGCTAATAATCAATGCTGCCCATGCGACTTAAAAAATGGAGGAGGGGGGCGGTTGAAAAAATTGCTGTCGATTGCTGTAAAGCTACGCCATGCTTGAACTCCCTATAAAGAGATGACGATCAATGGGAAGATCGTTCGTAGTCAAAACAATCATATCCGTGAGTGCCCAGAGGCGGATGTCCGAAGAGACAAACATCCACTGTCGCTCAAAGAGCAGACCGCTTCGCGGATCTGAGCCAGGCGCATATGTCCATTATCAAGGCCGTCGCAGTCACAGAGACTACTGTGCGTCTGCAACGCAGCCGAGTGGCGGCTGCATTGATTTAGTGGACGGGCGCTTTCCGGCACATGCGACATGGACTGAATGGGGAAGAGAGAGGAAGTAGAAACAAAGCGAACATGAAAAAGGAAGAGAGGTGCAAGGAAGAGAAGGTGGAGAAAGAAAGCGGGGTCAGGAAAGAAAGGTGTGGGAAAAGAAAAAAAAAGGGTCGAATGAGAAATGCGACGAAGATCAACGAAGGGAAGGAAAGTGTCAGATGGGAAGGAAAAGATGTCAAATAGGGGAAACAAAAAGAAGAGAAAAAGCAAGATCAGCAAGAAGAGAAAAAGCAAGAATAGGAATTCAGGAGGATAAAGAGAGCGGATCAGGAAGCCGTTGGAGGATAACGGAAAGACCTCGAAGAGAGGAAAAGAGAATATCAAGAACGGTAAAACAGGAGTCAAAAAAGAGGCCCAAAATGTAGCGGGTGATGAAAAAACTTCAAGGGAAATGAGAACGCAGGAGGCAGAAACGACAAAGTTGGATGAGGAAACCGTGCCAGAGAAGCGCCAGAAAGGAGTAGGGACGAGGATAGCAAGAACGGTAATGAAGGAGGCATTCAAACAGAAGGACGGGCGACGACGTCAGTGGGGAGTCGCGGGAGAGACGAGGGAGTGGGAGGGGGCGTGTCCACTTCGGTGCCGGGCGCGCGGCGCTGCGCGGCGCGGCTTGCGTCGCATCTGCCGCTTCGAGCTCGCTTCCCAAGCGGATGCGCAGCGCCGCGCAGCGCCGCGCCCGCAGCGGAGACGGCAGCTGAGTCAGCGAACGCCCGGCACCGGCCGCTCACTCGGGCTGCCAGCGCGCGCCGCTCGCGCTGCGGTATCGGAATTGCAACGGAAGGGAATCGGATTATTTTTAAAACCAGTCATTGTATAGTTTTGTTTGTTTATTATTCATTACGGACGCGCGATACGCGGCTCTTGGCAGTGCAAAATCAACAATGCTCAGATGTTTTTTTATCAATACGGTGCAAGTTTGTTTGCACGTACCTCTAGGAAATAATCGAAATGTGATGTACTACGATAATAGAAATAATTTCATATAATGTTCTGAAATTAGTATAAAATTAATAGATGCATTTTATTAATAAATCTATCAGCTTGCTATTAGGATATTTCAAAATAAAAGATATAACCGGCGATTTAATAAAGATTGAATTTTCTAATGAAAAGCCTGCCATTGTGATTCCTAAAACTCGATCATACGTGAGCAATTTATTTATGTCACCTAATTGTGAAAATATTTCCTCATTTCATATCGTAAATTATAGGCAATATTTATTCGTAACACCTCATCCCACCCCTCAAAAAATCGCGCAAGTTCATCTATCAACCAAAACCACTCTACCTCGTATAACAAAATGTCTAAATAAAATTCATCTTTCTACGATCGTAATTCATAGAATCAACATCTAAATATTACACCCGCCGTGAAAAAAAGGCCTATTGAAATATCGAGCAGACCATCCGAGAGACCTACGCGGCCGAGCTCCCCGCAGCGAGAGCTCGCGCACTCGGAGGCGACGCCGCGGGCGACGCTGGCTCTGGCGCGGCGGTCGTGGCTGCCACCTGGCGCGCTGCCATCGCGTCAAGCGCCACTGCCACCGCCACCAGCACCATCGCCCCCACCGCTGCACCTCCCGCCTCATTCGTCACCGTCGGCAGCCCCCGCCACCGTTCATTCTGCTACTCTGCAGCCGCGGACCTGGCAGCTAGCGCCCCCACCCTTCGCTTTTTTACCCTTCCAGCCCACACTAACCAATTCCTCTATCTGATGTCTCCGCACCTCCATGTTTATCGCCTTGCTTCTCTGCCATCGTCACCGCGCTCGCCTCTGTCCTTGCCAACCCATCACAGTTCACTCCACCCAATCTGAATCTCGGCCTCGCCCTCCCTGCCCGCTCTCCCGATTCCCACCCAGTTTCTCTCTGTCATCCACCCCACCCCACCCCGTGAGGCTGCTCGCCCGCTCCGGGTCAAGGGCGGCCTCGAAAATTAGCATGGGGACGTTGACCCGATAACTCGCTCGCTCAAGCCAATGAATCAGTCGGACGGGATAGGACGCGACGTGGTGGCCAGGACGGGGCGGCCGGGGTGGGGCGGGGCGGGGCGGGGCGGGGCGGGGCGGGGAGGGGTGGGGAGGGGACGAGGAGGGGGCGCGGAGGGGCGGGACGCGGCCGGAAGGACCGGGCTGCGATGCCGTCTCATCTTCATTCCGACCCTTTCGGTTGGCGACGGGCACGCACACCGCACAAAGGAACCGATAGCCGATAGTGAATTCATTTCGACGGCCACCGCAGCGGCCACGCTACCGAGCCAGCTTCTGAATAGCGGTTCAGAAACCTGACGTCATACAAACCACGAGGTCTTAATTTGTATGCACAGATGTAATTCAAAAACAGATAAAAAGAGGAAAAGGAATTTGATTAATAATACGCCAAATTATTCAGTTTCGTTCATGTAGGTAGACAAATAGTTTATTGCAAATTGATAGTATTTTTAAAACAGTAAATTGAATATAACATACTCGTAAGTATTTTGATTTTTTTCTAGAAAAATAATATATTTGAAAACACTATCTCACTAATTTGAATCCTATTTGTTCGAGTTGAACATGATTAAAAAACTAGAAAGTACTTCGTGAAAGTAAAAAAGACATAATTGTTTGCCCGCAAACGTAATGCCCAATGCAGTGACATAAAGATGCAAATTGCATACTTGTTGTAATATAAGCCATCCATCATTGGCATCAATGTATAAAGCACAGTTGCCCCTATTTGCCTTCCAAGTCGAGCATCATCACAAATTCCGGTTCTGTGTCCAGAGCTTCCCACAAAGGTGCGTCTATCGGACCCATTCGCTGATGGAAGACAACAAAATGTTAAGGGGACAGCGAGGAAACAGGATCTACGTGGACTCTGAGGAAAGGCAGAAGGGCGGAGGATGGTGCGGAACAAGATGAGTAAGTTAAGGATTACCAGTATCCTGTAGTTAGGATGAATAGGCAAAGCACGGTTAGGAGATGAGGAAAGGGAGAAATAAAACATGAAAGAGTGTATTAAGAAATGCATAGAACTTACAAATATGACCAGAAGAATATAATAGAAGATGCAGGTAAAGATGGAAAGCAATAATGAAAGTAATCAGGCGCAGCTCGAAATGATAGATACGACGTCTCTGCAAAGAACAAATTACTATAAAATTAGGCAGAGCTAATAGAATGTTTGATTTTTTAATTAGTGAAGGGCAGAAAGTAACGGCAACTAAAGTTCGAAATATCGCCAGACGACAGACGGTTTGATGGGAGGTAATAGAAAGTGGAAAGTGGGGAATTGAGAAATAACGGTGAAAAATAATTTGGAGCGGAACAAATCAATCGATTAATCAAAATGACAGAAGAGGGAAAATTACCCAGACAGAGAACGTCACGATAACACATGGGGCAGTACGTATGACTGTAGCCATGCAAAATTGTGGTAGGTCAGAGAAGAAGCAATGCTGGACAAAGGTATTCTAAGAAACGCAAGAGTACAGAGGGCGGCACGTGAACAAACGACGACCTTGTGGCAGCACAGTGGTCGACCTGCTTGCAAAGCACCCACTAAAGAAGCCCTCGAGCCTCCAGCGGTTGACAGCGGAGGCGCCGCGTGGACGGTACCGTCCACCAGGTCGCCCCATCGCACCTCGCTTGGGGGACGGAAGCGGCGGGCGGCGGCGGCGGCGGCGGCGGCGGAGCCCGGCTCTCCACGCTGCGCCCCGCTCCGCTCGGCTCTGCTCCGCTCGCGGCGCTGTATTATGCAGATGGCCGCCATTTCCGGGGGCGCCGCGACGTTCTCAGCGCGCCCCGGTATAAATTTGTCGGCGCGGGGGTATGCAAATGGACGCCACCGACCGCAGGCACACAATGCGCTTGCGCCCGCCGCCGCCTCCGCGCCAGCGTCTGGCCTTGCCGGGGCCACCCGCTGCCCTAAGCCTCTTAACTCAGCACTGGCCCTTTATCGACAAGCCCCGTGGCTGCGCAAGGAGTATTTCGCCAATTGAGATGTATGGTGGGGGTTTCCTAATACCTCAGTATATACTATTCGGCACTACTGCTTGGTCGTGTCGTAGTTTATATTTCCAGTTTGCGGTCCACGTTTCGCCATTCGTGTCGCATTTCTTGAAGCACCTGCGTTCAAGAGACGTATACCGCTGCTAATCTATATGGTATCGGCATTCACATTTTATTTATTTTTCACCCTCCTGGCAAATTTTCGCAGCATTCATCTAAATTCATCGGTCATCGCAATCTGGCTTTAAATATTCCTCAAGATTTTTTTATGTTAGAGTTTGCTTTTAAACTATACTCACCTCCACTGTTGAAAAAAATCTTCGAGCTGGTACCTCCAGGTGTCTCTCTTCTTCAAACAATTCTATTACCATCCCTCCCGTCTACAGGAAGAAGTATCCCATCATCACAACCACTTCTACAATAGCATCCCACCTCTCGTTGCCACCGCCCCCGCCGCCCCGCAGACACATGCAAGCTAAACTCAGCCGCGGTTCGCGCGTCCTAACATGCTAATCAGACGTTCAGGAAGTTTACACAAAGGACGAGGCGGGCGCCTCGTTCCCCGGGCGGCCTCCGACCTCGCGTGAGGAAGCGCCGCCTCCCTCGCCGCCGTCGCGTCGCGCGCTCGTAAACAGCTTCGCTCGGTCCTCGCACTCGCGCTAAACCCGCCCCGCGCCTTCTACCCTCCTTCTCCAACCCCACGGCACGACGGCGATTCGCAGCGTCACGGACATAGCGCAAATGGAACATGGGTTCATATCCCGGACGTCGTTCGTGAGTATTCTTTTGAAAAACTGCTAAAGCAAACAGAAAACTGTACTAGGTTGGAATACGCTGTATAATAGGAGATAATTCAATATGATGTTCGTTTTAAGTTAGTTGGATTAAGACAGCTTACCAAAAATATCACCAGGTTAATATGGCCATTTTGACTGGCTTCGCTCTTGCCTTTCAAAGTCGACAGGGTGCTTCCGGCTTTTAGTCCTAGCGATAAAAAATTGTTGAGTTCACCCAAAGCAGGATTACTAATGCATTTTACTCCAAAATATAGATACACATTATCTTGTCACTTTTTCTCGCCTATCTCTACTGAAGTATTCTATATACTGTCCCCTGCAATTATTTCCTGTTTCTCATCCACCTCTGCTCCACCATCATACCATACGATGTAATGAAATCGTACGTCGTATAATCATGTATCCACTAAATCACTCATCAACTCTATGTACCGCCACACTCTATGTACTGGAATCATAATACTGTACAGAATACAATGTCCACGACCTCAATGGCGTGCTGACTTCAAACAATTCTAATATAAAAACCTTCAGTCTTGAACAAACAGGTAATGGAAATCAGGCAATTGAATGGAGCATTGGAGGCCAAAAGAGGCAAAAATGAGTAGATGTCACTCCAAATTCCTCTCTATTATTAGATGAATCTGACAATTATATTTGACCCGCAAGCCGCTGTTCACACAGTGCTAGAGTCATTATTATTATTGTCTTTCTCTACTAACACAATTTTCTCTCAATACGACATACTCTTGTGATCTATACGTCAGGAATATATACGAATCTCAATTCTTCTTAAGAAGTATGATTAGTTATTTCCGTAGAAAGAGGATTAAAGTTGTGAATACTTTTACTGATTACCGGTTTTCTCTCCTCATGGGATTTTCATTACCATTTCCCTACGTCTATATTTTTTACCGACGCTTTACTTCACTTCTCCAATCATATTTGCTAATTTTATAGGTCATAAATTCATATGCGTCTATTGCTTCGACTGGTGATTTATAACAATCGTAATCATCACCACAGCTTCATTCGATTATTTTAGAATTCTCAAGTCAATTTCCAAAGCTATTGTATAAATGCCTTACAATGAACATAACACTTACTTCTACCGTAAATCACTAATTCCAACGAAAACATAAATTAAACCTGTATCCGCGCGGCTTGACAGATAATTTTCTCGGAAACAGGAACACAGATCGCTGATTACAATGAGAGTGCGTTTCATCACATTTAGTATGCAATGAACTATTTTATATAACCTTCACCTCTGGAGCATAGCGGGGAGGTCTTAGAATTCGAGTGTCGACGCTGGCGAATTTTCAACAACAGCTACATACTATCTGGGTTGATATCAACCATTTCGTGTAGGAAAATTGTAGCAGCCAGTTGCTCTAATAGAAATATTTTTCTGTGTTCTTTTTATTCGATCGATACCACGCGAATGCCGGAGAAGCACTCTAACAGTGAGCGACCTTTCCTTCGTCAGCCTTGTCCCCTCCTCTCTCTCTTACACATATGAGCAGTAAGCAATCACACATGCCGGGAGATCAGTCGCAGGCTTAGAGCTCGCCCGTCCAACTATGGAGATATTGTAGGGGAAAAATCCCAAGCCCACATGAAAGTTGGTACCGGACTTCACATTTCAGCGCGGGCCACTTCAGCATGGCCACTTCCAGGGATATAACGGGCACTACTTTCGTGGGACCAATGACGTAAGAAGTTGACGCGGAAACGGAAACAATAAATACATACACTGTCAGAAATTCCCGCTATACTTTACTGTAAAATACATTAAAGAAATGATCATGATCGCACATTAAATTTAATGTACACGTGTACATTAGGATGCAAGAGTCAAATCTTAATGGTAATGTCTGGAAAGAAGGAATTAATGATTTTGATGAACTGTTGATTACGAATTTACGATATAATAAAGAGAGGCAGAGGAAATGGGTGATCCTCTAAATTAATCTACACTGATTTTAACCTATGTCAAAATATATTAATCTTTTTAATCTACAAGGTTACATTGTGTTTTATAAACAATATTTCAATATAAATTATATTTAATGACATTTCTGAGAGTGCACTCCATCACTTATGTTTTTATATTGCCTGCACAACGAGAGATGGGCAAAGAGACACCTCCATTCAAAGTTGGAGCCGCACGCCTCGTAGTGGCTCTGCAAAGGCATGTTTCCGAAACCATTTAGCACCGACCTCTCATGTTGCACTGCTTCACAATTGCGCTTCCTAATTAAGAGCTCAAGAGTCAGTCTTGTATCTACAGCTCACTCCACATATTAAGTTTGCTTTTAAAAGGTCATTCCCTTTTTACGAGAGAAATGGGCGGCAACTTATTTACTCCCCTATACGTATCCAAATTGAATAGCAAATATTAAAGTAAGTAACAATAAGCGTCTGCATTCACGTGATATTAATGCTGTAACAAGTTTAATTGAAAATTATGAATGAATCGTCAATAAAATTATTAATCGTGAGTCATGATATTTTGCTTTCATCATTAAACTGCCTTCAATGTTTTAACTCACTTCAAAACTTGCAAAAGTTTTTTATTAGCGATTAAAATTATTTTCGTAATAAAATATATTTAAAAAGAAACGAATATTATAAACTTGTATTATAGCAATTCATCTCATTGCGGGGCAAGGCCTCCCAAACTCGAAAGGTGAAGACCCTTATAACACATCTTCAGGTGACCCATTTTTTTCTCTTTAAGAATTTATCATTAATAAACATGAACCTTTCGATGGCTCAGAATAAATAATACCAGGCTTCAGCACAGAGCAGCGACCAGCGAGCTGATGAAGCACCATGGCTGAGTCTCCGCGCACTTGCAAGTCAAGCAACTCGGCTTCGAGCACGCACTTGGACGCGGTCGTTCTCTCTCGTTAGCTCCGCGTGGAAGTGGTCCAGACATTCTGTGTGACTCCCAGGGCGCGGCGCTCTCGCCAGTAATTTTAATTCCGAGGTGGATGTTCGCTCGGGTTGTGGTTACTCATGGTTTGTAGAACTATGTGAGCGGTGGAGAACCGTCAGACTATCTTCGTAACTTTCATGGTGTATAACCTATTCCAGTGGAAATTTATCATGAATGCATTCTAACTTGTTTCGGATTTCCTCCAGTGCTACATTACGCTGTTAATTCAATTAATTTAGTTCTAGTGCCTTAGTAAATTACCCGTATCGCTTTCCATCTATTCGACTCTCTCATAAATCTGAATGTTTAGTATGTGTAATGGGAAAATGCAATATTTGCATTTAAAATTAACTCATTGCGTCAAGATATAAAATAAAAGCATTATGTATTTACAAAGGCTCAGCGATTCAGAGTTCTACGCGATTGAAATTGAAAATGTATTATTTCCTATTCATCTATGATCATATTGTACAATTTAAAAAAAATCTATTTTAATTACACAAAGATGGTTACACGAAAAATACAATTATTTTATTGTAAAATATGAATATTAACCCTATTGGGCAATGATCGTGGGTTTACTTTGTTTTAATACATTTAATTTTGTTTTAGTAAATGCAGAATTGAATCTCTAATGCTGCTAACAACATACAAATACGGTTTGCCCTTGTTAAATTCGAAGCAACGTTTCGCCAGTAGTATCGAAAAGAACCAGAACGATTCAACTTACGTTGTCCCGAAGGTCTTTTCCAAAAGTTCCAGAAGTGAGGAAGCCGAACTTACCTGAAACAAGCAAAAAGTTGTGTTAAGAACAATGAAAGTGAACTTTTTAAAAATCATAAGAAAGCAGTAAATTTGGCGCTGTCGGCGCTATACGCTGCTATGGAGAGAAGTCGTTCACCTTGGCGCATAAAATACTCCAGCGATCGGTTAGGAGGTCAAGGCTAACGGCTTGTATCCGTAACACAGATTGTAGCTTCGCGAAACACTTCACAAGAGTTGTCTGGAAACAACTAAGAAAGTTTAAAACAGTTTTTCCTCTTCTTATACGAAGGAAAAAGGTTATCGTAATTCTTTTGAAGTAACAAAAATAACTTAATCCGGAAATATGTAAGTGAGAAAATATTCAAAATGATAATGAGGTAATAATTTTTTCGGGTAATATTTTTTAACCGATGTTTTTGGAATTCTTTTCGTCCCAAGGAAAACAAGAGAAAACACATTATTTTATGTCTTTCAAGAAAGAAATATTAAAACTAATTACCATGAAGGGATAAGTTCGTGAGATGATGATAATAATTATTATTAATATTATTATTAAATAATAATAATTAAATAGTAATTATTACTATTATTGTTATATTATTATGATAACAATCCCAAACACACACAACCTTCGGTCCTCCCACAAGAAAAAGTTTCCAAGTACACTGATTTCAATGGAAATAAAAGAACAGTGGAAAATGAAGAAAGTTTATACAATAACCATCTTTGTGTCCGCAACTGGTGTCATCTCAATAACTTTGCATAACAGTGTACAACAGTTAAAAATCGCGAAGACATTGTACATTGAATTACAGAAAGTCGTTATGCTCAACACGTGCGCGATAGTCAGAAAGTTCAACGATAGTATTACTCATGCCTAATACATATAATCCGATGCCGAAAAGAGCCAATACTTGGTAAAAGCCCGTACGGATACTTCAAACCTGAGATTTTATCCAGAGACAGAATTTCATAAGAACAATAATAACAATAATAATAATAATAATAACAATAATAATAATAATAATAATAATAATAATAATAGCCGATCAGATGGCCGAGATCACTAAGGCAGTAGTGCCGGAGTGGTTTCGGACCAGAAGATCGCGGGTTCGAGTCCCGCCTCGGGCATGGGCGTATTTGTGTTTGTGTATGTCTGTATGTGTTGTCCTTTCACCCCCGTTATCATCATGATTTCATCTTCCATACCCCCAGGGCTAACAACCGTGGGGGATAAAAATCGGATCCAGCTAAAAAATGCTGGTCCCCCCAAAAAGTTGTTGCAAGCACCTGCCACCGCGATAATAAATAAAAACTGAGCCACGGTAAATGCAGGATGCTTGCATGCGTGGTCCTAGTCGGCCGATTAACGAGAAAATAATAATAATAATAATAATAATAATAATAATAATAATAATGAATAATTAATTAATAATTATTATTATTACTATTATTATTTATTATTACTATTATTATTATTTTAATGTTCATTTCAAATAAATATGAACTTTACACCCAAATCCATTTCAGATATTATGCAGATAGTTCAGTGAGAGTGGAGTTTCAGTGTTGCAAAACCGATTCTAGTACACACATTCCTAATATTAGATCAACCTAAATAGCATATACACAGTTCTTTCAATTACATATTGGACTAACGAATAAAATTCCCGCGAATTACGCCCAGGAAATAAATTCCACGGCACTTTCTCCGCGAGCGATGCGATTTGGGTGGTCCTTGTGCCACCGCGTGTCTTTGGCACGGGCCGCGGCCCGCTCATACCCCACGCCTTGTCACGACTCCTCTTGCGCGCCGATTTCAACACGCTGGCAGGACCATGAGGAAGAAACCACGCTTCATATTCTCATTTCAACAGCCCCTTTTTTTTTACCACCGCGAGGCAGTAACTCAGCATTAATATAGGGCACAAGCTTGACCAAGTGTAACGAATAGCAAAATGGTTCAGCTGTTTTAGTGGGTATAGGTGCGAATCGCATCATTTGTAATGACTAGTGCCTTTTCCTTTTCTATTTCGAAACTTTCTAATGATCGGCGAAATAAAATATTTTAACAAATACAAATAGTGAAGCCGATCTGATTAAGGAAGACCTTCAAGGATTGTTCGCATTGACATTTGAAAATCTCTATATTGTGATGAAAATACGCAATAAAGCGATGGGACTAGAACAACTTACAATTGAAAAGAACTATATTCGAACATTTGAAAGCCTTTTCCATTTGAATAGATATAAACTATTCACAGCGTAAATTTTATCTCTTCGTAAATTCAGAAATTTACTAAAAAGAGAATTTGGCGTTGAAGGGGGCGTTGAAAAATGTAGGAATTGTAACGGGAAACAGTGTGGCATTTAGATACCACGGGTATTTAGCACTGTTCATTTTCTTCCTGACTACTGAAAGTACGAAGACCACCGCCAGAAATACAGATGAAAATTCTCAATATAGCCACACAATGTAACACTGGCATGAATATGCTAATATTTTGGCAATTAGGTCCAAAATTATACATCATTTGCCTGCAAAATCATTATAGAAAAATGTGAGGATTGTTCTAGTAAAACTCAAGAAACTACACTTACAATAAAATTATACTTCCCCCTTTTGTTCAACAAACAAATATCAAGAAACAGATTCTGCATTTCACCGAAGTTTAGCAAAATCATATTCAACGCAACTTCAAGCAAAGAAACAGATACTTCTTTCGAGAAGGCTGTGAGGAACTGTCGAACTCGTAATGAAACACTAAAACCGAAAACATTACATCCGTCAGTAGTGCCCACAATATAACGAAGTGTTACAGCAGCTCTCGAACGGCTGGCCGAGGGCCGACGTGCCGAGGGCTGCGGGGGGTAAGCCACGGCGACAGCTAAATGGGAGCGTAAGCGAGGCGACTGTTAGCAGCGCCGCCGCCGCCGTCGCCTCCTCCTCCCCCTGCGACCCGCCGCGCGCGCGTGCCTCCGTTTATTTTCGGGAGGACCCGCCGTCAGAGTCAGTGAGAGCCAGAGGGGGGAGCAAGAGGCGCCGGGCCGTGCCTCATCGCGCCGTCGCGACGCTCCGTGGCGCTCCGAACGCACCGACACTAGCGTCTTGGCTGCCGGCCCCGCCACACGAAATAAACACACTGCACGCTGGGATACAAGCTCCACTTTTATTTGTTTCTTGCGATTTTCACAAACTTATTGATATTACATTTTAATAGCAAATATCCATGATATTTCTTAACAACCATTCTCGAAGGACAAACAGAAATTTAAATGTAATTGCATACGTTCCTTTACAATCATTTAGTTCTCAACGTTTCGATAACTAATCCAAATACCCGCAAACATCTGCAATTCTCTAACCAACCGTACCCTCCTAATGACACACGTACATATATTTTTTTCAATCTGTTTTTAGAAACATACAAAAGGAGTCATCAATTACTAATTACCACGCGCATCACATGTGAAATGTAGAGAAAATCGAACTTATTGAGCTATTATACTATTACGAAATTCTTTCGCAGACAAGATATTTCTACTTTAGAAAGGAATAAGCGGTGAATGATATAATTCGAAATAACAAACACATTGTCGTAGGTGGGGGAAAACACGATTACAGTGAAGATGTTGACGATGACGGCTGTAGGAATGGGGTGAAGATGAAGGGGTGCGGTGGCAGCAATGGCCGCGGGTGGCAGCGGAACATGGCAGAGGTGGCGGTGGCTGTGGTGGTCGTTGTGGTGGTCGAGGTGCGGCGGCAGCGGCGGCGGCGGCGGCGGCGGCGGCGGCGGTGACGGTGGCGGTGGCGGTGGCGGCGGTGGTGACGGTGGCGGTGGCGGTGGTGCCGGTGGTGGCGGCGGAGGCGGCGGTGGCGGTGGTGGCGGTGGCGGCGGCGGTGGCGGCGGTGGTGACGGTGGCGGTGACGGTGGCGGTGGCGGTGGCGGTGGCGGTGACGGTGACGGTGACGGTGACGGTGACGGTGACGGCGGCGGTGGCGGCGGCAGCGGCGCGGCGGCGGTGGCGGTGGCGGCGGCGGCGGCGGCGGCGGCGGTGGCGGCGGTGGCGGTGGTGGTGGCGGCGGCGGTGGCGGTGGTGGTGGCGGTGGCGGTGGCAGCGGCGCGGCGGCGGTGGCGACGGCGGCGGTGGCGGCGGTGGCGGCGGTGGCGGCGGCGGTGGCGGCGGTGGTGGTGGCGGTGGTGGCGGCGGCGGCGGCGGCGGCGGCGGCGGCGACTATTTCGGGAGCGGCGCGTCGCGCACACACAGGCCTCGCGTCCATCTGATTTAGTGGCCTGGTTCGAGCCCCGCCCTCGGCAGCCGAGATCTCCAGCGATACCCGCGCGAACACGAACTCTGGGCCGCCGCGCCACCGACTTCGCCTCCACTGCGGCGCACGTGGCGCATTCACGCACACACGAGTGACTTGCAGACGCCCAACAAAATCCTTCTCGACCGAATTTGGAGATCTGTTCTGGGGACGTCATTCTAGGCGACCGGAGCACATCGAATTCAGTTGAGTCCCGTTTCCAAAGGCAAGAAGCAAGGCTTAGATGAGTGATTATTTCTTGTTACTAGGCGTCACAACCGCTATGGCATTTAGTTCTGTAAGTGTAGTAGGTGCGTTTCCGAGGGGGGAGGTAATATTTCCCCGTCAGATGGGGAGGCACGCCGCCGACCTACACGTCAGCTAGCAGGGATTTCCCCAACTATACATCTCCCAGAAGCAGGGCACTTTCCAGCCAAGACGAGCTGCAAGCTCCCGACATGTGTGGTAGTATAGGGCATGTAAGTGTAAGTTTGTAAGAGGTATGTAAGAGGGTGAGGATGACAAGGAACAGGAAGGAAAGTTCGCGCGGTCCATGCCCGTTACTGTTCTGGCATTCGCCTGGTATTGATAAAAAACACGTAAAACTACCGATTAGTGCAACCAGCAGCTAGAATTCTCCTCAGAGGGTTCTGTTTGTCTATTTTTATAGTAGAAACTTTTATTATGTTTATATCCATTATTTTCATTCATCGGCTTTGTCACTCATTATGTTACCTTCAATTTGTAAATTATTGTACCATTGGATAGCATGACGAAGATGTCTTCTTATGCAATATTCTTGTTTGTCATCTCCTTGCATCGTTTACACTTAATAAATCCCTGGCCGAATTTACCAAGAGCTCTTTTCCCCGCAATACTAGGCAAGGCGATTTTAAAATGCCTATTGCTAAGTTGGCATAATTCAATAAATCTTGGATGGATTGAGAATGCTCAATTCACTTTATAAAGTGTAATGTGTATCTCTTAGAAAAATAAGAGTAGAGATATACAGGAAAAGCCAGTCACCGGTGTATTTTCATATATATTCATAATATTTTCTCTTACTTAAACATACAGAATTAATATTTGTTGTAAATATCAAATACATGCTCGTATTTAAATAACCATAATTGGATACGACAGCTGAACTTTATTTAAATCAAGGCTACCGTCTTTACCTGCCAAAACAATTGTCATGAAAAAGAAAAAAATATTTTCTTCACTGGAAAGAATTGCAAAACGAATGATTGTTTTTGATGAAATAGAACAAATTTGTACGCACAAGCACTGGTGTTAATTAGTATTTTCCATATTTATATACATTCAATTTTGACATAATTAAATGTCCTGTTAATTAAACGGGTTCCATTAGTTGATTAAATTGAAAGATTTAATATTCTGATTTCCGTGAAATGTACACGACTCGCAACAGTCACGTACCTCTTCCCGCCTTTCCGCAGTAAATCGATACCTCGAACAAAGTTCTTCACTGCGCTTTAATGACCGATTCCAAGAATTCACACACACGCCTTGCCTTTATACTATCATGCCTTTTACTCAACGTAGTTTCACTCAAGCTTTAAAATTTGGCAATTTAACGCGTGGGTGACAAGACTAGAGAATGACCGCACGTCCCACATTTCTCTTCTGGTCCTTTGTAAAAGAGATTAATAATGTGTTTCTTCGAAGACAGCATGTGGTTTTACGGTTCTAGATCGTTAATAGCACTGAGCGTAACGTGATGAGCTAACCTGGCACTCAGCTACCAGTCACATGCCTGTCTGTTTCGGTGAATGCACTGGGACAAGAAGCAGATGAGAGAAGATTGTTGACGGCGAGGTGAAGAGAGCCGTACCCAGTCCTAAGACCAAGCTGAAGGTCTTAATAGACGACAGGTTGCTCTTGAAATTAGTTAAGGATACAGAAATACCCAAATGTTCATCCACAATTTCGCATAAGATTCAGATTTCCATCATTATACCACTAACAACATTATTTAGAGAAAAAATGAGAGTTATTTATAATTCTAAAAATAAATACACACCTACTTAGTCCGTGACAGCAGAAATATATTTATTAATCAATTGAGTCAAATAGTTGTGTTTCGATTCACATTTTTGCGAATATCGAATACATGTAAGCAAACAGCAATTTCAGTAAACCTTCAATATTTGTACATTTTTGTACGCAGTGAACACCTAATTACAGTCATAAAATACCGCTCAAAAATCACAAGAATATGACTGGTTAGATACAATTACAGTTTCATTCATCTGCAAATCAAAGACTTAAAATATAAGGAAAAAGTAGTGGTTTACTAGAGGTCTGACAGACTGAAATCTTTATGCACGTCTACAAACAAATATAATTCCAGAATATTCCTGGCGTGTTTACAATAAACACACGTTAGTAAAGAAGAAGAACAACAACATGAAAAATTGGCAAAATCAAAATGGATTACTAAGTCTGTATATAATAAATTAGTTTTATTTTTTTCGTTCGCACGCATACGTCCACGATATACCCCACTCTCAAAGAGAAACCGAACCAGAGTGAATGTCACTGGCTGCCGAGAGTCGCTCTGAGGAAACCTCAGGTCTCTTCCACCGCCCCCATCGCCACCCCCTCCGCGGCAGCGGCTCGAGGTATGATTTACGGCTATTAACACACAACGCGCAGTAGCTGTCGAAATATACGGGCGAGAAATTCGTATAATGGCCTCGTATATAACGCGGCATGTCGCGCCAGCGCGCCGCGGGGACTTATTAGTCGCGGCGAGGCGCTAAGGAGGTAAGACTCCGAGAGGAGAAAGGGCGTGAGATGAGGGAGGCGAACGAGGAAATGCGTTGGAAGAAGTACAAGAGTGAAATGGGGAACGGAAGAAGAATGGAAGAGTACAGTAATTGGTGACACTTATTGAGGCAAATGCAAACTGGAAAATGCTCTAATGATTATGATAGTGGCCAAATACATATCAACCAACACAAAAGTTAATGATATAATTGACCTCATCCATGAAGTCTTATTAGGCATACACTATTGAAGGATGAAAAAGGTTTTGGTGAAATGATTATGTGTGGCAATTACATCAAGATCAAAGTATGCAAGGTTGCATACGAAGGCGTGAGGTAAGATAGCACGCTTCAGACCTGAAGGGCAAACGATGAGAGAGAAAGAGAGAAAGAGAGAAAGAGAGAGAGAGAAAGAGAGAGAGAGAGAAAGAGAGAGAGAGAGAGAGAGAGAGAGAGAGAGAGATAGCTTCCTGATAAGAAATGGGCAGTAAGTAGTTAAGAACACAGGTGAAATAAAGGAAGTAAACATAAGTTACAAAAAGCAAATTCAAGCACGCTACTAGTCAAATTTTGAAACCACGAGCCTCCGGAACAGATTATGGGAAGGGTGTGAGGTGAAATGTTAGAACTTCCAGTGACCTCCAGGTGAGATCTCACGGCCTCTCCTACATCCTCGCCACGTGGGCGGGTCCCGACGGGTCCCGATGTGTCGGGCGGGTGCGGACTGCGTATCCTTCGAGTTTCTCCGACCGTGCCACCCATCTCGATAAGCCTTCGAGATTATATTCATTTGTGCATAATTATTCCTATCCCCTCCGTAATCTACGAACAGGTTTCCCACGGGCGTCGCTCCGCTAGGTTGCTTTTCTCGGTTTCTTTGGGGCTCTGGCCTTATCAGGGCGACCCACAACCGTATCCGGGAAGTTGAAAGAGTTTTGTGTAACATATCTAAATAAATGAAAACAATTAGGTTCTCAGGTCTTATTAAAAACCAGAGTTTAGAAGTTCGTAATGCTTCACAAAATGCTGAGTTTTAGGGAAAAATGGCAATGACAATGGTATATGTAATGTTAATTCTGCTAAAATAAAAAAATAATTGTCTGTAATGTGTTTCAATAAATACTCCACGTCATAAACACATTCGTCTAATCATTCCAAAAAAATAATGGAAAATTAAAAATACGCCGAAATAGTAATCAGTGAATGAGGTAGCACATACCGTGTCTGAAACATAACATGCGTATTATCTTCATTTGTTTCATGAAATTTGAAGTAATAGAGAAGTATCTAATCTGGCAGCTCTAACGGAGTTGTTTGTCCCATTTAATCACAAAAAAACTCAGAGTGGAGTTTGTAATCCTCTTATACACTCCCGAATTAACACGCATAGTGGTAAAAAGCCACTTGGGTCAAACTGCATTTGGAATCTAAGCCGCTCGCTCGATGACACCTCACAAAATCTTCATCGTTGCCGAGCCGTTCCTTTTCCCAGCGATAATGTCGCCGCTCTTCCACTCCATTTGCAAATGAAATTTGCGGCTGACGTCGAGGGCGGGGGCGCCGTGCCCTCGGCGTCGCGTCGCCCCGCGCGGGTTCCAGCGACGCACGCACGCGGCCCGGCAGCCGGAGCGCGTGAGGGATGCGTGAGAGGGCGGAAGTCGCGCGGGAAAAAAAAACAGCGCAGGAGGCGTCGGGCCCGCGCGCACGCGTGTACTTTCCGTGCGCGTGCGCCCGCCCGAGATAATGCGCGCCCGTGTCGAGAGGTGCGAACATCGTCCGAACGCCGCGCGTCCGCTACCAGGGCGTAAACAGAGCCAGGTGAGGAGGCGTTGGAAAGAGGAAATGAGACGGGTAACGGGAATCGACGCTGAATAGGACAGCGGATTGAACGCTGGCGTTGGAGGGGATCCGAAACGGAGCGAGGAAATGAGACGGAGAGGGAAGTGGATGTGAATAAGAGGTGAGAGTGTATGCGGGGAGAAGGGAGATTTTTGTTGACACTCCACTAAGCTTTGAAGAGGTGGAGATGACAGCTCACTAGAATCGGTAAATGATTAATGAACGAAGATACAAGTTGATACGAGTTGACCGTAGGTTTGAAGGAGGTTAAACATCACATTCTATAAATTACAAAATATAAATTACAAATATAGTGGTACAAAAGAGCAAAATATAGTCGTCAAATACATTCTAGTAAATCGAGTATAGTTTGACTGGTTAAATGTTCACATTTAACACTCCGAAATGAATAGAAGGAGAAACGACTATGAGAGAGGGGAAAGGAATGAAGGGAGGAAGATGAGAAAGAAAATAGAAATCAATGAAACAATCGATGAGAAGAGAGCAAAGGTAAAATTGAAAGAAATAAGAGATCGAAGAAGGGAAATGGAAGAATAGCGAAAACAGAGGAAAGGAAAAGAGCCAGAGGGAAAAAGAAGAGCGTAACAGAGCAACGGGAACTTTGGGAAAAGCGGTGATTTGGAATTAAGCAATGGCAGAGAGAAGGCAGTGTTATAGAAAAGAGCACAAATACAACAGTGAGTGAGGGAGGCGAGAACCCGCTGCCCAGACGCCCTCACCGCATGGAGTCCCTCTCGCGCACGGACCGTCGAACCCCTCTGCCGAACCGCCCCGTTCGACCGCCACGCAATGGCAGTGCGGGTGCGAAAGGGTAAAGTGCGGTAAGTGATGAGCAAATTTGCCTCTCCATTGCCAAGAGCAGAGGGGAGAGCATTCGAACGTCGAGTGACTGCCAGATCTCGATGATTCAGAAACACGCTGACGAATCACAGGCGGCGATCTGCTTGATTGCATTGCAAAGAGCGCGCGCGAACTCACAGCCGCCCAATGAAAGGGAGTGGGCCAGCCTGCGAACGTAATGGCTCGGGCGAGTGATATACAATTTAAACCTTCAGAAAATAGATGGAGGCAGTCACGATATGACGGCGGGAGAGTCGTCCGACGCCAAACTGCCCTGAGAACACGGCTATTTCGCCGCGAAAACTAGCTATCCATTCGCCCGGACAGGAGTAACCGAGTGTAAACAAGTTGTCAGTAGTCAGGAATAAACGACCGCAACCTCTGCTCCGCTCCCATTCGTTTCAAATATCTGACACGGTAGAAACAGTGTCGACGCACTTACTATCAACTCT
Source organism: Gryllus longicercus (assembly GCA_038098605.1). Lineage (NCBI taxonomy): Eukaryota > Metazoa > Arthropoda > Insecta > Orthoptera > Gryllidae > Gryllus > Gryllus longicercus. The sequence continues at coordinate 5,801,559 of JAZDUA010000031.1, forward strand.
TGGCTCGCGCCCGCACGCGCCCATTTCACGAAATTTGACAAAGCTGGGCTTTTATCGCCGTGGCACGCCGTTTCATCATTCTCGTGGCTGTTCGCGCGCTCATATCGCTTGCTCTCTTCCACTGAAATATGGACGAAAATCCGAGGAGTTTCGTGCCGGGGAGACGTTCAGGAACGCGTAAACAAGTTGTCGCAGGTAAACTGACGCTTCCTGCGGGTAGTCAGAGGTAATATTTAACAATTTGTCCCCGCTTGAGTTCCAGATTAGGTAATTAATTTTTGCTTATCTCATGATTTTTAATATGAATGAGCTGTAGGTCTACCTATAACATGTGGCAACATGTCGTTCCTCTCTCATGAACGTAGGACTGCAAATGTAAATTAATAATATCGGATGTAATTAATCAGTAATATTACGCAGTATTTTCATGCAAATGAACCTGCGCCAAATTAATATAATAAAAAGAATGTCCGCTTTGTTAATGATAATTTATAAATGAAGAAATAACATTGAACTCACTTTGAATAAACCACTAATCAATAGACATCTTCATCATTATGTATAAAAGTATTATAAACAAAAATAATTTTCTGAAACCACGTCAACAATTTAATAATGATGTGTTTAATTACATACCATACAATAAATCATTCCGTCTACTTCATAGGCAACCAAAATGCTGCGAAGAAACACCTGTAATGAATGTTTCCTAACTAAATTCAATCAAACAGTACTACATTACAACTGAAAATCATTTACGAAAGTTATATCAGAAAATGTTAGCGGTTTATGCCAATCAAGAAAGCATTGTTCTTCAAAGACATAATTCATTCTGTGCATGCCTGATTAAGCGGGCCCCTGAACAAGTGTGAGCTTCACAGATTGGAAAAGGAGAAGAAAGGAAACGGGCCCCTTCACCGGCGGCGAGGCGGGAAAACGCCCCACGCACCCGCGGGCGAGGGCGAGGGCGAAGGCGAAGGCGTGGGCGATCGCGTGCGGCTGCCGCCGCCGCCCTCCGCACTCGGGGCGTGCCGGCGGCCGAGGCAAGGGCGGTGGTTGCAGTGGTAGCGGCATTTGTGGTAGTGGCGGACGCAGCAGGGAGGTGATGTCAGTGGCGGTGATGTTGGAGGAGACGACGGTGGTGGCGGCGGTGAAGATGGCGACGGTGGTGATGGCGAGGGCGGTGTCGGTGGTGATAATGATGGTTACGCAATGGCGGTGGTGGTGAGGTGGCGCTAGCGTTGGTGGGAACGGTTCCGAAGGGGATGGTTGCGTTGATGGAGGTAGCGACGAGGGTGGAGATGGCAGTAAGGGGTGGAAGCGGGCTCGGCAATGGAGGGGGTGGCGGGGACGGAAAGGTGCGGCTGCAGCGACGGTCCAGGGGGCATGGGCCGTGCCGTCGGCTGCTCGCGACAGATCGGCGGCGCGCGATGCGACGGGACGGGGAAGGCGCTGGAAATAGCCGGTCGCGCAAGGAGCTCGCGCTCGCGTGCGGAAGAGGACGGCGGCGGACTTCGAGGAAACGGAGGGTCCTCGCGAGTGTGGCTGTGGGGGCGACAGGCATGTGAGAGTGCGGTAGGAGGATGAGTGTGCGGGTGAGGCACAAGAAATTTTGGTGGCACAATTATGATGGTGGTAGACGACGTCTTGATGGTTGCGGTTGTGAGTGGTGGCTACGCGCTAATGAGGACACTAGAAAAAGGAGATGAATATAAGTTTTAGTTGTAGTAAATAATTCTTTAAGAAAATGTGATAGGAAATCGGAAATTAAGGTCGTGTAGGTGTTTTTCCAATGTGAAAATGAACGGTGAAATCGACGTTTAGTCTTTCCGACGTGCAATACAATGCAATAAGATATTAGCAGCAAGCACCTCACGCTCTAGGACTGATGATGTCTTGCGGTGACAAGAAAATAATGAAAATATGTAAATTATGCAGGGTATTGTTCTTATCTTAATTGACAACAGAGCTCTCGCAATCATCCGCACGACACGGTGAAAGATGACCACTGTGAAGTGCTCGAGATAGTAGAAGACATTTCTGTATCGTTTTTACGTGATCTGAGGAGAGACAAGAAATACGAGATCATAGTCGGAGACAATCAGTCGAAGAAGCAACAAAAGGTGGAAAGTCCGGCCCTGGACCAGTGACAGACATGTGGGCGGCAGCGGAGCCCCAAAAGCCGGAGTTTGACCGTGATCGTGGCGACGGTGACCCGAACTTGGCGGCCGCAGTGGCGGCGGCGGCGGCGGCGCAGCCCCAGTGGCGATGGGCGATGGTGCCAGCGGCGGCGGCCGTCGCCGGCGAAGGCGGCCGCTTTCGGGGCTCCCGTGCCAAGAAATGTGCGCGGGCCGTATAATGGGCTTTGTGCGGCATCGGCTGGCGATCTGCCCGTCGCGTCGCCCGCCGCGCCGCCCGCCGTCGTCGGGACAGCTCTCACCGCCGCCGCCGCCACCAATCCTGCCTCTGCAACCCTCACCATCGTCTTCGCCGCCTCTTCGCTGTCGCCACTACCAACGCCATCACTATCACCTCAACAACTTTCGCCACCTCAGCCGCACCAGTTTCACGACCACCGCCTCCGCCATCCCCATTCCCACCGCCGCTGCCGTCGCCGTCACCACCACCGCCGCTTCTCACACCGCCACTACCATCCCACCGCTTCTCACACCGTCTCTGTACCAACCGTCGTCACCGCCCCTCCCCCACCGCTGCCATCACTATCGCCGTCCTTTCCTTCCTCCATCACCCTTGCACCGCCCGGCTTGCTTAGCTCCCGCCATCGTCACCGCCCTCGCCTTCGCCGTCTCCGCGTCCGGCGGCGTGGCCGCTACCTCCTCTTCCCCGCTCCTCCCGCGGCGAAGCGACCCTCGAAGTTACGCTTTTCGCGTTCCTTCAGGAATAGGGAATCACTTCTTTTGAGAGCCGGAGAGGCAACAATGCACAAGGCCCCTACAGACTTCGAAACTGCTTCACTGTCTCTTCGAATTTATTTTAAACAGCCACACAAAGTTCTGTACTCGTTGGAAACGTTTTCTGATTTTTTGAAAATGCATTTTATCTAGTGCATATCAGTTTGTATCTCTCGTAAAACATTGTCAGAGATAGGGAATTATTACAACTAGTATGTGTTTTCCACATGAATTTGTGTCATTAATTTGAAGTTCTATTACATTACATGTCATGTTTCTATACGTTTTTCGCTCTAACCACAAATGAATGTCGGGGGTCGCCCATCGAAAGAAACTATTATTCTTTAAAAAAATGTATTTGTTTGCTACATTTCCGTCGACCCAAAAAAACAAAAAAAATGTCCAACTTTTTAATGAAGTTCGAATCAATAAACAAAATTTTAGTAATACAATGCAAATTATCGTTTTACAATGCACACAATGAATTTGACTTCTGATTTGTTTTGTGATACAATTTACATCAACTGTTGAATACATACATTTTATAGAGGCAAGTGCACATTATTTGTTCCCGCTAATTGACTCCAGACGTCCTCGTGAAGTCCAGAAATCTGCAGTTGTCAGCAAACTGTCCTGTTTACCCAGCAACACAAGGTACTGAAGTAAATCCGCTCCAGAAAACTAAATCTGTCTCCTGAAAGTTTACAGCCATTGTTTAAAAATTACTAGAGCAACCACCCGCTCCCTTTGTACCCGTTGTTCTCCCTGCATCATTGTGACGCGTCATGGGCTTTGTACAAGTTCGCCTGCGTATATCGCACGTGCCTTGTTTCCGTCCCGGCAACGCTTTCCGTTCGGCGAAGACTTCTATGGGCCCCGCTTGCCTTCGTCGTGACCATATTTAGCCTGTCGCTACGTTAGTCCCTTTCCATTCAATGCAAAAACGAGACCGACCGACCGACCGACGCTGAGCCGACAATGTACAACCACAGTCTCCACCCTCGCGCCCCAGGTCATCCCCCGCGCAGAACACGTATGCAAACACGGAAAGAAGACGCAGCCAGCACGCATTCCCCACCCCCGCACGCGAACAAACGCACGAACACGCACGCGAACCCACATACCGATTTACGCACATGCATCTCCCTCGTCACGCACACACACACACACACACACACACACGTATATACACGTGCGCGTGCGCGGGCCCGCTGCGGTGGATTGTCTGTCAGAGCAGTAATTACAACGCGGGCCCTTCAATTTACTTCCAGGGACTTTTACAACGCCCCCCGTGCTTGTAGCGGAAGTCTGAGAGGCCCGGCCTCCTCGCCCGCGCCTCGGCGGGGCTGAAGGAGGCAGTGCCGGGGAGCGCTGGAACGGTGCTCCGGGGCCCGCACTGCGACAGCGGACGCACCCGGACGTCAGCCCCCCCCCAGCACGGAATACGCGTTACGCACTCCACGCTCTGTGCTTTGCATCTTGGGGTCATTGAAGGCTGTTCGGTGAGTGGTGAGGGAATAACGGGCATAAATTGGATGCAGGGGAGTATTCTTTGTCGAAGATCTTCGCGGTGCGAAGGAAAATATGCCTCACAAAAAAGTTTGCTAGCTTTACTGAATGCAAGTTACCAATGTGTATTCATTAACATTTAATATTTTAAATTATTGTTATGAATATTATGACACATTTAATTTTAAGTGTGTTATAGATTTAATTTGTCAAAATATAACTTTTTATTTTGACTTTTAACTAATTATTCACAACGATGTTCATTTACTACGCTTCCTACTTCTACCGTTTCCTACTTTTCTTCGTAAAGAAGAAAGCCAAGCATGAGTTCAGTTCACCCCATGAGTGTTTAAACAAACATGAACAGAGGGACACTGATGATGTCGTACAAATGGCGATGAAGGATGTTCAGTCAAAGTAATTGTCATAACCAAGATCAACAGAAATTAATCACTCGATAACCGATATCAGTCTCCACATTCCCACCACCTGCTTGTACAACTGGCGAGGAGGCAAAACCTGCCTTATCCGCCTATTATTAAAGAAAAACATTATTTATATTAATTATTTCATCCGAACAGCTGATAAAATTACCAATTAATTCGATTCACTTGAGTAGCATCATAGAAAATATATTTTAATTTATATATTTTCGCGTAAACATCATAAATTAAATGTTCTTTAATTGCAAAAGAAATGTCACTCTAAACGTACCTTTACTTAGCATCGTTTATTCAAATACAGGATATTTTTCTCTTTCCAAATCGAATGCGGTACCTTGAAAAAGGGACCACCAGAGAAATTTCCTTAATTTAAATAGACACATTACATTTTATTCCATTCCTTTCCTGTTCGTCGGCGCCCCCGCTGAATTTTTTTCCCGGCAGTACCTGCCATTTGCTGGACCCACACCCTGCGAACGCCGTGCAGCCCGTTCCCCCTTTTCTTGGCGGCCCCTCGCAGTGAGAAGGGTTCCGTCCCAGGGCAGTCGCGCGGCGGTCGCGCGCCCCAATCTGCCTTAATTGGAACGGTCCAGATCTCGGCGTATTATTCCCCGTGCACCGCTATCTCCTTCCCTTCTGCTGCATATTCATTGTCTTCTCGTTAAGACCGACGCTCATGGCGGTCGCCGCAGTGCCGCCGCTGTGTTTATGAAGTACCCGCGAGCGCCCGACCCTCCGCAACCGAAGCCCTCGCCGTTGTGGGAGATGGCAGCCAGCCGTGTCTGGCCTCCTATCCGACCGCATAAGATCGCCTGTGCCATTCCTGCCGCTAGTTCGCACTGATCACCAGCGCTGCACAATACGATCATTCAATTTCCTTGAGATGGGTTGAAGCAACTTTTTTTATTAATTGTCCGCAGATAAAGGGCTTAATATTAAAGACAATTTGTCTACAAATAACCAGTTATAAAAATTATATGTAATTCAAATTTCTTTATTACGTTTATAAAAATTCGCAGTCTTCAATTCCGTGACTTTCTATTAGAAATACTATTTTGATACTGAATACTGAATAAAAATACTATTTTGTATTCAGGCAACCCAGCTACAATTTATTTGTCTTATTGTATTGATAATGACATGGTTATAATCTTTTAGCTTATTTTCACTTTTTAGACGCCCATTTTTTAAAGAAAAAATCAGTGTATTTTGAAATTATTTTTTGTATAAAATAATCCTTTTTACGAGATATATGCAATAATTAGTACGAATTTCTGTATTGCATTTCTCGTCGATTCGTCTAAGCCATTTTTAAATCGAAACATCGTTTCGCTTGTTATCCTTCAACAACTTTTTTTTTGAGTTCAGAGTTATTTCCGTTTCCACTTTTATTCCAAACTAAGTGGCTCCCGAATCACAATCCCACCATTCTCATTATAACTCATAGTTTCGATCATGACAGATCTCTCTGTTATCATTCATACACTGACCCTCCCTTTCTTACTTATTCTTTTAGTTCAAGCTTTCCTCCGTTCTTTATCTCCCCTTTCGACACAAGCACTTAATCCTCCAACTGCTAGTTTTTCTTCATCGCGTTCCCCACTTCCACCTGCCGCCCGCCTCCCCGCTCGGCAGGGCCACCAACCGCCTAGGCCGACGGCAGGGACGAGGCGCGGGCGGGCGGGCGGTGCGACTAACTGCGCGTGAGGGACGGGCGCAGAGGGTTGAGGTCGGCTGAGAGGGAATACAGATGGGATGAGCGCCTGGGGACTCGGCCGGTGGACCGGATGAGCTCGGAACGACGCGAATCGCAGACATTCCAGAACAATCCGACACGGAACAAGGGGGAACAGAGGGGAGGCAAAGCCTTGCCCGGAAAGAGAGAACATTTTCTCTCCTGATAGACACAAGTACTTCGTCCAAATGGTAATTTTACATAATAAGAGAAACTAAAAAAAAAAAAAAATTACAAATGTGCAAACTTAGCTGTCCGGGGTGAGCCGCGCCTCAGTCGATCGAGCTGACCTTTCGGCTATCGTGTTGTGGCCTTCATCAGAGCTATACAACACGATGGCCGAAACGTCAACTCGATCAACAGAGACGCGGCTCACCCCGGACAGCCAAGTATCCAATAACTCCGCCCTCGCTAGCCTACGAATACATGTTACAAAGTACGTATTTAATACATGTATGTGTAACTATTCATTTCATTATGCACTATGTCTTAATATCTATTCAAATAATAGTTAAAGAATCCATTCAAAGCGATAATTTCGCGATGTTAAGAAAGTTGTGTCCGATATGTCCGAAAGCTCTAAAAGATTGTTTATTCACGATCTTGTGGAAAAACGGAAATTAGCGCACTCATAAGGATGAATACATTTTTAGCAACTTTATTTATTCTTAGTATACTTTGTTTACTAGAGATCTACTCGTAGAATAATATTCCCACCTAGAAAATACAGTTTAGAATTTCGATCAACAATATTCGTTCACTGATTCGTGCGTTACAACGGCGGAAAGAAACTCTCAAAGTTAACGGTGACATACATCTCGAAGCCGAGTAGAAAGCTCTAATTCAATGATTAGATAAAATCCAATATTTTTAAAGCACGCAAAATAAAAGTTCATCTTATTACACGAGTTTTGAAGCCATGTATATTTTCAGGAAATTGTTTCGTATCCCTCCGACAGTATAACGAGGTAACCGATGCTCCCAATTCCTCACACTTTACAAGGCAGGGAAGGCGATGTCAGAAACCTCGTTATTGTTTAGAAGCGCGCGATGACAAACTTTGGAAACCGTCGCGGCAGGTGAAGAGAGGGGACGACATGAGCCGCAGCTATCAGGGAACGAGGGCGACAACCGAAGATAAGGCTATAATTAGTGATGAACGACGGCAATCGAGCGCGAACTGAGGCGGGAGCGGCGCGCGTCGAGAAAGATCGACGATGATGGAGGTGCGAGAGGAAACCGGCAGGCAGCGGAAGTTGCCGGAAATGAGCCGCGGCGAGCAGACGCAAGAACATCCAAGGCGCCTGGAAAGCAGCCGAGATGGAGACTACTTGCTGGTAAAACCGGCAAGCTAAGGAGTCACCCGAAAGTTACCCTGATTGCTGTGTACTGTTATATGGAGTTCGGGACAGGACGTAATTTGACGCCACTAGTAAACGATTTGTATACGAAGAGCGATTATTTGTGCCGTCAATTGCACTTTGGATGAGAATCTTGCACGAAGGCGCCAGACTCCAACAACAGGCGCCTTGCTCCCTGTTGCCTTTTCAATAGAGTATCATGCAAAGACTTTTATGGTTGCTAAATAACAAGAAGTTGAAATACGACCTAAAATTTTTAAAAAAATGTAAAAAAACAAGCTTTGTTTGCTCCACCTTCACATCTCAAACAGTGAGAATTGATGTACAACTCTAGTGCCAATCACCCAATAACGTCACAACTAATTTCGCAACGCTCAGCATCACCTCATCGGCATTACTGCAGAATCAAGCAAATCATTCCATATACGTTCGTTACCTATTCTTCTACCTCTCCCAATTTTGCCTCCAGCCCTCAGCACCATCCGAAACCACCGGAAGCGGGTCCGCCACGTTGCGCCAACCTCGATGGCAGCCCCACCCGTCAGAAATTTCATCAGCCGCACAAGGCCACTTCGCCGGGGCCTCCACCGCCTTCTATTAGTCCGCGAGCTCGCTGGCCCTGCCCGGCCCGGCCCGGCCCGCCCCCGCAACTCGGCGAACGAGATACAGAGCCTTCGCGGGAGGATTTACGGCGGAGCTGCGCCGCCTCATTTCCTGGCAGGCAAGAATTTAATCAAGAAGCGATGCAAAACGTCTGGCAGCTTCGTCTCAACCCCGGTCAGGTTCTACCACCGCCGCCACCCGCCCCAGTGCCTTTGCCGCCGCCGCCAACACCCTTATCCTGCCCCGCAACCCCCCGCCACCCCCTGCCCTTGCTTACAACGCATGTTCCCCTTCCGCCTTCCTTCTCTCCCGCCCCGCCCCGCCACCCCCAACGTTACCGTTGTTGCTACCATCTCCGACGCCTCCTTTTATCACGCGCGCGGCCTAAACGGAGAGAGGAGGAAAAATTTTGAAACAATTTCCAGCAAGAAATTTGATTAATGTTTTCTCAAGGCGCGGAAAAAAACGCATGTTAAAGCCGTACAGCAGGCGGCGGCGCGACGAGGGTCGCAATGCAGGGAGACAGCTCGCGGCGGCGCTGCGCGACTGTTGTCTTCGCGTCGCGACTATCATCTGTCGTGGCGCCGTTCATTTTTCTCCGGCGCCGCCGCCGCCGGCGTCGGCGTCGGCGTCTCCTGTCGGGCGCGGCGTCGCTGAGTCTCTAAACGAGCAAATCATTCACCCTCGCCGTCGCCGTCGCCGCCGCCGGTTCGCGATTTATCCGCGTTAGCCCAGGAACGCCTCCGCGGCGCGGCGCTGAGGTTGTGGCTGAAGCGAAACGCCGCTGGCGTGATTATGAGGTTTTCAAGGGTACGAAAGGATGCGCGTCAAGTTTGGGAGGCAGGCCAAAGGTAATAAGTATTCTGTAAGTTGGGGAAGGTTTTCGGTAAATGTATCATGGTGTGGTTTTGAGAACAATTTCACAGCGTGAAACAAAATTTCAAGATACTTCAAGAGGGGAAAGACAAAATACACAATTTATACCTTTTTAAAAATCTTTTTGATCGCGTATGAACTCCTGAGTAGGTTTAGAAAGACAACGGCATTTCTTCGCATCAAAATTGGAGTACGGTAAAACTAAACGCCTTCCGTTAGCTCATTTTCTAACTACAGTTTTGGAAAGTACAACTTATTGTTCATGAACTTTATAAGCTAAACAATGATTTTAAAATATGTTTGGTTGTAGCACACTATTTTGTCGTGGAGGAACATAGTGATACAGCCGTATTGTAGTAAAAGCAATGCGAATCTGTGTGTATTATTACGTCAATCTCTGGAAAAATATTGTCATATTTTCTCCGTTTTCTATATACCTACACAAACTAATTGTAGTAATTGTTAGTTTTAAAATTAAAGAAATCTGAGCGACTTTCTTCTGTGGATGAAGAGTAACTTTGAATGTCTGCAATTTCTCCCCTTATCGAACTACTGTGCAAAAGTTAAACAAATCTATTTTTCTCATTAAATTAAAAACAGAAATATAATTACAGACGGATATTTTAGTTTGTCAGCTTGTAAAACGTATAATAATCATTGAATGTATAATGTCTTGCTTATTAAACTTTTTCACGGTACTCACCTTCGTAATTTTTTGAATCGCGTCATACAAATTAGAAAACCACCCAGCTAATGTAATATTTGTACATATTAAATACAACCGCAGAAAATGAGCAATATTAGCAAGATTTCGTACTAAGTATGGAATACAGCTTACAGGCTTAGATTGGATCAGGGTTTTTTTCTCACTGAAATAACGTAAACGGAAAAAAAGCTCTGTGGGGCCAGGCATAACAGGACATCAATAAATAAAACAATAAGTTATCTTTCATTTTAAAAAATAAAATTATATTTTATGCTAAGAGCGTTTCACTCGTGAAGGTCATCTCATAAAAGAGCAAATCCTAATACATCTGATTCCTAATATGTCAATCCCACCTTGAAACCTTCCTCTTGCAAGACAAGTCGAGATAAATACTTGATCGAGGCGCGTGAAAGCCATTCCTTCGGCCTGGAGACACCGGTAGCCCAACGCTGAATCTCCCCAGCTCCGAAACCCGGTGGCAGGGAGTGACCGCCGCTGGGAGGGGCGTGGCCGCCCCCGAGGCGACCTGCCGTCAGGCGGCTGCCGCGGTCGCGTCCCCCGGTGACAATCCAGCGGTGATCCCCAACGGCCCGGACCGCGCCCCACATCGGGGGCGTGATGAACGAAAAAAAAAAAGAAAAGAAAAAAAACGCGCGCTCGTCCGCATTGTGCAGGCCGCCCCGCTCCTCCGACGGATGATGGATACGCGATTCGGGAGGGGGCGGAGCGGGCGGGGCGGGCCGGGGCAGGGAGGGGCGGCGCGGGGCGAGGAGGCGTCTCATATCGGGCGAGAAGGTGAAAGATGATCCCGCGAGGGCGCAACAGAAATAGTGCTCCTAATGCTCCAGCTATTTATTCAAGACGCGGGAGCACGGGCGACGTGCGTGCCTTCGCTGCCTCAATATCTATAAAAAGAACGAACGCCCGGCCCGAGAGATATACGACAAAACTCATTTGAGGTCCCATAGCAATCTTCCCTTCGCCGTTATGCATACTGATGGACGCACGTCGGGCGCCGGGCGAAGACGGCGGCGCGACCTGCAGCCTGAGTTACGAAGCCCTACGCCCGAGAGCGCGCTCCTCACGAGAAATGACGAGAAACGTTTGTTTGTTTGTTTGTTTTCATTTTTTAAAACTTTTTTCATTTTTTTTAGCACCCTCAGGGGCGCGTAGATGCGAGTGATCGACATGGACTTCCTCTTAGCTGATTTTGCCCATTTCGCGAAAGCTCCGTCCCGCAAGCAGGTCACGGCGTCTCGTAAACTGGGTAACTCTTCCGACCCCCTCTGAAATATTCAATCTCAATGCAAATTGTCTCGGATAATTTATTTCCTTGTTTGCTTACTCAGGTTGGCGTGGAGATCCTTTGATGGTATTATGCGCGAGAAAAGACACTCCGTCGCGCAGAAATGCTTGAAAATTGAGTAGATTTAACTTTGTTTGGGGGTGTTTAATTCAGGGGAAGATTTGGAGTATTTAAAGTTATAAGTGTCCATGAATTTCAATATTACAGTACCTACTAAGATACTACTGAACAAATTCTTATAATGCATAGCATTGCTATTCACTAACCGGTGAACAAAAATTACATAAATAATTTTATCAGTTATATAAATAAGCATGTTTCCCAGTTTAATGCACTATTGGGTCAATGTCACTAACGGGTCAACAACAATTAAGAAAGTGAAATTTTAATTGCATCGGAAATATTCATTTGATAACCACACATTAAATACGGAGCGAAAATATCTTATCTCTACTTTTAACAAATCGCTAGTTAATGTTTTAAATTCACTGAAAGACCCCCCGATATTTTTTTATGAACACAAAATATAAAATTGGATTCGACATTATTTCTGAAGAAAAACTGATTATCCGAACTGCAATTATACTTATATTTATTCCGGACATCAGTCCGGAATTGTTGTACTCACAAATATATGCGGCATTTATTCACAATCCTTGACTTACCTGTAACAAAAAAAGGAAAACATGAAAAAATGTAAACGGAATCATTAGACAGAAGAAGATCAGTATTAATTGAACTCCACATCGACTATGGCGGCAACAATTAGTTGATGAAAATCGAAGAAACACTTGCACGAATCACAAACAACAAACTGAAACCTACGAACAGAGTGCGAGTTACCTGGTGAGAGAGCAAGAAAGAGGCCGATTCGTTACAGAAAGAGGAGTCAAAAACGAAGTCAGGAATCCCCGCGAAGAAAGGTGGAATAACGTATGCCATGACACAGAACGGTATGCAAACACGGTATGTTTTGAATGGCAGAGTTTACTGTTATTATTGTGTGGTCATGGAATATATAGGTATCGCGTGCTGAGTAACGGTTCAAACCACGCTTCAAAAGTATATCCATCAGTTCCACAAATTTGGCAAACCGAAACACTGGCACTTCCACCACACATTTCTCTGCTCCAGGGTCCAAAACAACACGCGACGCCGTGAAAAAGCATCCTCGCGTCGGCAGGGCCCGGCGGAGGGCGTCGGCGTCGGCGTGGCCGCCGCGGGCGCGGCCGGCAGCGGCTGCGGGCAGAACGGGGGGGGGGGGGGTTCTGATTATAACGTCGCGCGTGTGATGTGACGGGGAGAAATCGGGCGGCGGGCGCCGCTTTGATTCACGCGCGCCGACGCGGCCCGACGCGCACGCTCCTAATACCACACGCCATTTACGCGCCGCTCCACGCCCCACGCCACCCGCCCCGCGCCGCGTCGTTGTAAATGCGCCCCCTGCGCGGTCGCCCCCGCGCCCGCTGCTTTGCGGCGAGGCGGCTCGGCCGTTGCCATCGCTCAGGGGCAGCCCGGAAGCGGCGCTCGCCTCGCCGGCGACAGTGTGGTTGCAACTGCGCGAGATGTTTTTGCTTTGGACTGAAATAATTGAGTGATGCTAGCTGGGAGGCGGTGTTTGGGCCGCTCGGATGGATCGTGTGGCGTTTGAAGTATTTTAGTGATAAGCGTCATTGATGTTCTTAGAAAAAGCAATGTCCCTGCAGATCCAGCCGCTGCGATCATTCAGAGACTACTTGGGAGCAGGGCCCGATTTGCCTTCTGTATTGCGCGAGATGATTTCGTCGCCCAAAATATCAAAGCATGGCTGGTCGTCAAATCAGAATTGTGCTTCGAAAATGTATTTCATTAAAGAGATAATGCATTCCTACAGCAAGTTAAAATAAATTCGTTCTTGAGAGAGTTAAACAATAATATTGGGAACTTACAAAATATTCTGAAGAATTTAATGTTTTTCTATCTCCTTTGCTGGCAGATATTTCTGTACACACATACGTGAAAGAAAACGTGTGGGGACGCCCTAAGCGGCTACCTAGAAGAGGTGGTTCGTTTTGCCAGGTTTACTATGTTTGCAACTACAAGAGATGTTTTTCTTCAGTCTGAAATAACTGAGCACCGCTGAAGGCAGCCGCGTAGAAAACTAGTGATGTTACAACAGCACATACTTTTTCTCATCGCTCCAAATTTGCAATTTTAGAAAACTCAGAGAGTTCAACGAAAACGAGACATGTGCCTTTCTTTTATGCGTCACTTTTTCTATCCGTGGAAAAGAAAATTAAGAAAAATATTGGAGCGTTTTTTGAGAAAATAACTTTGTTTAGAAATTGCATAAATTTCAAGCGCAAACTACGTAAATTGCATTATTGATGAAGTACTTAAGAAAGACAATTTGAAAGACTTTTGTTAACTTAAGTATCTTTTTTCTTTCACTTGTTGCCCTACACCATCACACCGTCCTTTTCGTTTTGCCCTTCTTTACACGAAGCAAGTGCTCGTGTATTCCAACCTTCTTAATATAAAGTATCTCATGTACTTTTTCGATCCACGACTTAGATGACAAAACTAACACGCTCTTTTCTCCGCCCCAAGATGACGTAACAAAGCCTTCACTCATTCGTGGATAAACGCCTCCTCATACGCATGGTGAACGCACGTCTCGTTCCCTACGATTCGTTCGTTCCGGTCCCGCTAAGGGAACGACGTGCCAAAGGACGAGCAGTTTTCCGGGTGCCTGCCTCCGAACACGCGGCGAAATGAGAGGCGCGTACGAGAGCAATCTGCATTTCCTATTCACGAAGTCAATCAAATTATGCGCGGGCGCGCAGTCCCCGCTCCGCACGCGCTCGGGCAACGGCCTGTCGCACAATTATTCCGAAACGGACTTCATCACGTCGCGCGCCGCTTTCTGCGCCGCTTCTTTCAACAGAACGAGCGACGGCCGTTTTGTGGCGCTTGGTCGCTCAGGGCTTTACAAACCCAGCTCGCTTTTAAGTGATGGAAAAAGCTCCACTTTCTCTTCGAATTAACACATTTGCGGGGCGTACTTATAGAGAATCCACAATTATGTTAACATTTGTTGGTGATACTGAGTGGTTTGAAGATGTAACCCACGCGTTTTGGTGTATTCGTTAACAGAATTTTAACGGTCTGAAAGCCAAATTATGATTTCTTCTATAAAACTTTTTATATATTTTTTTCAAAGAACTTTACCGTTAATATTTCTAATCTCTCCCGACGGTACAGTATCAAGTATTTGTTAATCAACATTATTGTTTTAAAGTTACAAAAAACTGCTCATGTTTATGAATAATACTTGTTGTTCCATAAAAAACAACCAGTATTATTGATCACTTCATTTAAAAAAAGTAATACAGGGGATTGGATAGCATGCACTCGTCTAAAGAACAAATGTGACTACTCAACACTTTCGCATACACGTGAGGGTTCCTATTTATCCGCACGTCAACGGCAGAACATGAGCACGCACGTGCCCCTTGCAAGCACACGCATGAGTTCGCGCAGGTTCCTTCATTTGAACGCCTGATCACGTGAGGTAATTCCATGTACGCAGTGTGAGGAGCTTGCTATCCTTTCTGTGGCCCAACACGCATTTGCATCCGTGCGTGGTCGACTTCGAGCGCGATAATAGAATTTGAAAGGATGACGCATTGCTCGACTGTGCATTTAAGAATTAAGCCGGAACCAGCAGCACAAAATTTGTCTAAAACCATGTGTCTGTTGGCTCAAGAAAAGATCCCGAACTCATAGCGCACACAGTTACATTTTTTTCTTTGCTGCTCCTTTTCTCGGTTGGGAAGTAAGCGGCCAAAATTTCTTCAATCTTACAAGGAAAGTATGGCAATATAGAATGAAAGGGTCTGTCATTCGCCTCCTCTCGATACTCGTATCAACCATAAGCTCCGTTGTTCAAATGAAAGGGTTAAATTTAAGATGCGTTTGCTAACTGCCAAGGTAATATTGTCATCAAATGAAAAGAGATCGTATATGCTCACTGTATTTTTTATTTTCAAGACACAATTTTAGCTTATTTTTCAACTGCATTATATACAGCATTATCGCTATCGCAACATATGCAACTGACTGTCCTCACTTATATTCTCACTGTCACACATGAGTATAAAACACAGTGTATGTTGTAGGAGAGTACAGGTATACATCTGAATAAGTAGTTAAGTATACACATGTTTTCTAAGAGTGAAAATGCACTACACAAAACTGGTGCTCTCACAGAACATTTCTGCTTACTTTACATAAATATTTTCCTATTTTCCTTAAAAAAAAGTTTTTAAAAGTTCTTGGAAGACGCGTATTATATCCCAGAATTTCGTTTCTCCCTGTATTCCTTCTACAACATTCGTACGAGCGTTCATTTATCGCACACAGGACCTTGAAAGAACGAGTTTATTTTGGGTGAGCGAATCAGTCTCAAGCACCGCCACGAGGTTTCTCGGGCGAGCGGTCGCGCATGCGCCATTTCGCGCTGCGGTCATCGAGGCGGCGGCGGCGGCGCCCGGCGAAACAGAGCGCGCGTTGTTTCGCGTGCGCGAGCGGCATGTGGCGGGAGCAGCGCGAGCAAGCACTATAACACACGTCGGGAGGCAAAAAAATGGGAAGCACACGAGCATTTAGTGTTCGGAAATGAAGGGAACGGAGAAAAATGAGAACAACAAGAAGGAAAGACATGCAACGACGCGAAAAACCGAAAAAGTGAGGTTAATTTTGAAGATTAGGGCGTAGAATATAGCGAGAATGTGTAAGAAGAAAGTCGAATAAAGATGGCATAATGATGAGAAACCCAGAAATTATGCAAGAATATTGAATGGGGAGGGAGAGGAAGCAGAATGGGGAAGGAAAAGAGTATGAAGAGGAGAAAAATTAAGGGATATAAGAGGAGAGTAAGGATTACTAGAGGACAAATAAGCAGTCTAAAACATAACTGGTCACTCAAGAGCCACCATTCTAATTATAATAAATAAAGTTTATACATGTATATTCAATAAACATATCCTTAGGCAACGATTTATTAATAAAGAGGGACACATTGTCTAAAGAGTTAGCAACGGTGGAATATTCAAACTAGTACTTTATTTAAAAGCTACGGGCAGTTATAAAAACAGCAACTAGTTTTACCGACATCGTAGTAAATCAGTGCCACAAATCTTCCACACGGGAACACAAAATTAATATCCTCCTATTCACCTCCCCCACATAACTGCCTGTGGACAGAACACGCGTGTTCGAACAAGCCAGTCCCGCGCAGGCTAGACAAGAGCAAATTGGCCGATGGGCGAGCACGGCCGGCGATTCCTCAGAAGCCAACGACCGCGCAACGGCGGCAGCGGCAGCGGCAGCGCCGTGCCGTAAGATGCGGCGGCAGATTGCGCGCGTGAAATATGAGCGCGGGCGTCGCGGCGAAGGGCGCCGCGGGCGCCGCGCAACGCGCTTCGCCCCCCCCCCCCCCCCCTCCCGCCCCCTGGCGACTCATTCACGGCGCCAGCGCCGACGCGCGCCTCCGGGGATGACCAGGGCCCTCGCCGACCCGCGCCGCCGCAGACTCGCTCCGCAACGGTGTTAATGAACGTGATTTTTTGTTAATTTGAATGGGTGGTTTTGTTGATTTAGTTAATATAAGTGTGTGTTATTGTTGTTAATACATATATGTATATTGTCAATAGTACGAGGATGTTGTTAATGTATACGTGTATGTTGTTAAAGAGTATGTGTGTATCATTAATGCGTATTGCGTATGTCTGTAAATAATGAGAATGCTTGTTGTCAATGTGTAGTATAGGTTGTGTCAAATATATATATATATATATATATATATATATATATATATATATATATATATATATATATATATATATATAATATAACGTGCGTTTAGAGCCTTGCTTTCAGAGTGGAAGTTAAATTATTTGGGAATTCCATAGATTCTTCTCGTTGAAGATGTTTCACAATACAATATTTTGAATTAATCCAGTACAAGATGTAATTACTATTGAACATAGAAACATTGAAAATTTGAAATACTAATTGATGTAGCTTCTACCCAACGGTGCAGATTGTTGCGGTGGTAATAGTTTCACGGGTGGTTGTGAGTTTGAATCTCGAGTAGTCCTACGGGGACTTACGGCACTACCACACACGTCCTACTATCACTGAGATCATCATTTACCATTTTAAAATTCCTCGTGAAGTTAAGAAATTTGTTCTGTGAAACTTGGTCACTAATATATCACACATAAGATGTTACAAAAGAAGGGAGTATACAGCTCTTCTATCATATACCATTGGTACCTGCCAACAATGAAATTTGTCATGTGCTAGTCTCCTTCATTCCGAGGCCCATTTCAGGACACTCTGGGTTCTTTATATTCACCGCCATTAAATTCATGTAGATTACGTTTTATATCAAGATTATGAACTGCTAAGGAATATATACCTCCCTCACATACAAATTTTAACATTTAGGCAGCGACATATCCTCATGTATACTTTTCACACAAAAAAATCTAATTGAATCCATGGTCATTAGTCACATTTAATTGAAAACTTTCCGCAACAAGTGCAAATACTTTAATGAAGTATCATTCAATATTGTGGAAGAAAATTAGTTATGATATACTATATTTTAGAAAAAGGAAATACATGCATTTCATTTTTCAGAAATACCAACATCCAATTTGTTGTGGCCATTGAAAACGTCCATGGAGCATTCAAACACAGAAAATGCAATTTCGTTTTTTGAAGACTCGTTCTCATAAAACAATTCTCTTGACTTAAGAAAAGACCCAAATATATTCTGCACCCCTGGCCTCTAGACCCGAGACTCCACTGGTGAGGCAGGTCGTGGTAGGGCGCCTTGGGGAACTCCGCTCGTGTTCCGGCGTTGGACGGTCCACGTGCGCGGGAGGCAATTTAAAGCCTTGTTCCGACACTGGTCGACTCCACACGACTCGTGTGCGCGTGACTGCTCATTTTTCTCTGTCTGCAAATACCTGTCTAACCTGTTCAAACCGCGCGGCGGGAGCAGTACTGTAAGATATATCTAATCAGAAGTAATTGTAGTGGCTAGTTCCTAAGAAGAACGCCGCCTGTATCACCTACATTAGATTACACACGGCGTTTGCATATGGGTATCCTGTTACAAGTAAAAAATGATACATTATTCGTTTCAGATAGTTTAATACCGTATATAAGTAGATGTAAACAATTTTTACACAATCGCGCAGATTAGATTAAATGTAATATATTAGATTAAATGTAATATATAAATGTATTATAAATGTAAATAATATATAAATGTAATATAAATGTAATATAAATATAATATATTTTAGATTAAATTATAATATACTTATTTTAGGTGTCCAGTGGATCATCACATTAATTTTATTTAATTTCATAGATTTTATATTTTCTGCATAGTTTTGTGTAATTAACAACAGCTCATTCAGCATACGTTATAGTTTACATAATTACATGTTAGCAATAAAACACATAGAAAAACAATTGAAAATTTGAGTTAAGTCTTTCATATTATGAATTAACATACACTTACATCAATCATAAAATAAATTAAACGTACGCTATTGTTAACATGAAGGCAACAGGTATATTCCTATTCTTAATTTAACTCGATACCACAAAAATCAATTTCCTAACGTTTTTATTTACAATTTAGAGTGGTCAAATGTTAGGATAAATCATATAAAATGTTAAATAATGTAAGAAACACAGAAACTTGTATATTACATACCGCGGCAGCAAACGGAACAACGAAAACGTTATTTTAATCACATTTCGCAAGATACTCAGCCTGTTGTCTTCCACGCGTAGAAATCCCATCCTTTTCGAGGCCATTTCCTGGCCTGTTAATTTTCAATGTAATTTAAGCCCGACCGCCCGCCGTACGTTTTCGCTTCTCCCCCGAGAACTTTTATTTTTCTAGGCGAAAAGATGTGAATAACGAAAGCTCTCCCGCGCGCGCCAGCCGAGCCGACCCATAAAAACGCAATCAGAAGTCGCGAAAGCGAGCAAGAAATTACAAAGCTCCTCGCGGCGGATCCGGCAATAGACTGCGGCAGGCGGGGAAAGAAGGGTTGGCTCGGGGGCTGAGGGGGATGAGGCACGAAGACGAGGGTGGGAACGAGGGGCGGGGCGACGCAAATCCTGCGTAGGCAGCCGAAAGCGCAGAGGCGGCCCAGACCGAGACTCTTGATGATGGAGGCCGGTGGCGGCGCTGCGGTGATGTCAAAATTGACTTTAGCAGAGCTTGTAAAAGACGAATGGCTAACGAAAGTTTGAAAATAAAACAAACGGATGTATGACACCCAGGATGCAATCGAAACTACTTGCAAGTTGCAGAAAATACAAACGAATATTAAGAAAGAGTTGACAAAAACGACACAGAAAATTGAAACTAAAAACAAAAAAATCAATACAACTATAGGAAAAAATATTAGTATTAATATATGGAGAGTGCCTGAAACATTAAATACACACGTAATAAAATAAAACAAAACAAGCTACACGAAAGACCGATCAATCAAACACCGTTTCGTATCTCATTTTAAGACGCTTGAACAATTCCTCCCAGGAGTGACTAAAATAATGTATTGAAAATCGAAGTAACTTCGAAAGTAACGATAACTACACATTGTTCTACTTTTTAGTTTTGCAGGTGGTTTTCAATCAATCATCAGAAATACTGTATAACGGTTGGAAAAGTCGATTGAGGAGGTGGTGGAGGTGACTGAGACGAAAAAGAGCGGCGCGGCTCTGAAAATGACGAAAACACGTCGGCGGCAGAGCGCTCGTCAGCGACAGGAAGGAAAAGAGGTAGCAGGCGACGGCCGCAGCGCTCAGCTCGTCGGGCGGCGCGCGCGGAGAAACGAGAGCGCAGGAAAAACAGAAGCGGGGATCATCGCCGCACGCTCGCGAAAACAGCCTCGGGCGAAATCTGCGCTGCATTATTAATTTTCTAAATGAAAAACTTGATACGAAAACAGGCTGGCGGGATCCGGCGGGTCTGTGTCGGAATCAAAACAGGGGAGAAAAACCGCGTCCGCGCCACGCCCCCTTCTCTACCCCGCCCCCTTCCCTCAAGCCTTCATATCCCTCCGCCAGTTACTCATTTCGTTCCCGCCCCGGCCACCACCGAGGTCGATGGCAGACCCGGAAAACAATTAGCTGCGTGTTAAAAATGTATTGCTGTATTAATGGACGTTATCTCGAGTTGGTCTGAAGTCTCATTTGCAAGTCTCTACAAGCTGTAAGGCTTAAATTTGTATCACAGAGTTTCAGGTGAAAACAGAATTTATGCGCAGGGTGGTTGTACTCCATGTAACCAACACATCGATTTTGTCATCAGAGATATTGGATTGAGGGGAAGAGCTTCATTGGATAGAAATAAATGTCCAGCCTTCCAATGACCTAAGGTACATAAGAACATGAAAAGAGTAACGATTATTACGAATACAGCCTGTCTACATATTTTCTCGCCCGCTCTCAAAGACTTGCACATTTGTGTTGTAATATGCCGTTTGGTACAAACTACAATAAGCGATCAGACATACAAAGTCTGCTGATGTTAAATGTATAAAGAAACAACGTATTTACGGAAACAATTTAAAACGATAAAATACGCTTAAAAACAAAATTAAAATTTCATGTGTTGCCTTACTAATGGTAATACAACGTAAAATAGATTGCAGTTGCAATGCCGTAGTATTAGAGGAGGAAACAAGCCGAACTCTAAGAAACAGAAATCGCCTCCAACATTCTCGCCAATACTTGGATTTCCACAATGTCACTTCCCATTCCTCGCGCAGCACTTGCAACCGAACACGAACCAACAACAATAAACTCATTAAGACCCAACACAATTAGCCATTACTCTGATAAATGCGAGAATGTAGACTCAGCAGCAGTAGCTCGTTTTCGAACGGCGCAGCAACGGCAGTGCGCGGCACAATAACAAGCAAACGCGGCGCTCAGCAGTTGTTTTAAGTTCCAACGGCGGCGCGGCTGGTCGTTCCAGTTCCGGGCCGCGGATTGGCTTAATTGCTCTCGCCGCTGCAGATCTCGCATCCCCGACAAGCGGACCAGCTCCCTCCTCCATCTCCTCCTACGTCGCCGCCTGCGCTCCGCCTCCGTTGCTACTTCGTTTCTGCACTTCGCTTCGTACTTGCTTTCGCGTCGCCCCCGACACCACTTTCACCACTTAGTACATCCTCGCCTCTTTCTGCACTCCTGTCTGACTTCTTCCTTGCTTCGTCTTATCCACATGTTCCTCCTCCACCTGCCTTGCCGTCGGCTTGACATCCCTCTTCTTGTCACCTGCCCAGCCCGAACCCAGATACCGTTTTCCCCCTACTACCACCCCCGACCCAACTCTTTCCCCGTGTCTTCTCGATACTACCTTCTCAACTCGCCTGAGTCACATTTCGCCCTTAGAAAGGTCGCAGTCCGTAGGCCGAATAATTGGCAACTATGCCCGGAAATCGGCGTTTCCCGGACAGCCCAGTTCGTTCTACTTTCTCGCCTGGCTACGCATCATTTTTGCCCACACCCCAACCTCCAATTTCGATCTTCTTCCATTTCCGCAAGCGTACCCACCTCATGCCTATGCATCTTCTTCCGCTAACGTTCCCTCGCCATTATCTCCCTCTCCACCTATCTCCTCCCTCTTTCGGCTTTTCCTCCCCCGCTGCCTCTCTAGCTGCCGCTATCGCCCTCCTTCCGCTCCCACTCCACAGACCTTTTCCCCCGGGCGGGGGTAGGCGGATTCCACAACAAACGGCCGCGCCATTTGTGATTGCGATCGGCTCTTTTTTCAAGAAGATAATTGAGCTGCGCTCGCGAATAGATAAAATTCTCAGCGCCTGTGTGGGCATGAGGTTGGCTTTTTCCCGTCGTTGCAGACTGGTAAAGGTATAAGTATGTGGAGAGCGTAAATTTGCGGCAAATATTTCACTGTATTTGAGAACAATAAGCAAAACCTGTTCGCTCAAGGACCAAATGCAGTTACGGACATTACTACACATTAAGCCAACACAATTATTAATACGTTTATCACGAGAATATATAGTAATGCTCAATCACCATTCCAACATTACTTGTTTTCGAAATTGCCTGGGTATGTGTGGAATGATAACGATCGCATTGCATTTCATGGATAATGATATTACTAGATACAAACTGAGTTGAGTAGATAATGTTCTTTTCACTGGTGGCATGTTTGCGAAAAACTTTGTTTTAACACAATACTACATACCACTCAAGATACGTCGTATACGCATCTAGACTGAACAGTAACACCCAAGCACTCCACGTCCACACTCAAAAGTCTAATGCTAGTTTCTAATAGTATACTTCTCTTTCTCACTGCCCCTACTGCTCGCCTACCGTGGCACGAGTGAGGAACACAGTTATCCACGCCATCAAGGACTCGCCAATCAGTTCATTTGGAGAGAATTTTCATCGTGGGAAAATTTCCAGGCCGAAATTTCAATATCTTACAAAAATTATAATCGGTTCCTAATGAAAAGTAACTATTGTTATTAACTTCTTATTTATTATTATTATTATTATTATTATTATTATTATTATTATTATTATTATTATTATTATTAGCAGTAATGTTATTACTAGTAAAAAGCAGTAACTACATCAACGAAGTAATAAATGCTTTTTTTAGACATTTTCCAGTGAAAACAGCAAAATGTGTATCATTCTAACGAGATGCTCTATATATTCTGCAATTATAAAGACTACCAAAATACATAAAGACATGCACTATAAAAATTGCATTTCTCGTCGGAAAAACATTGTTCGGTGGACACATTACAATATACATATATTTAAATGTAATAGAAAAGAGGCGTTATTACATAACTATCCTAGCCCTAGATATTACGGTACTACGAGATGGTAATTTACCAATTATGTTTACTATATGAAACTCTTCCGTTACAATACGCAAACAATTTGTACAATTATTTTTTCCGATTCCAAAATTAATTTAGTGTAATTGAGAAATATGAATATCATTTTGTGCTTGTTACTAACTTATCATTTTGTTCATTTTTAAAACCCACCAGCAGAACTAAATTGTCGTTAGATACAATAATCCTCAAGGACCAAATGTTTGCAGCAATTGCGTTTGTTTGTCGTAAGTACACAACTGAGCACGCAAATGGAGGCGCGGTTGCACGTGGCTGAGGCTGTTCACCTTTTCCACGTTCCAGCGGGTGATTATTTAAAGGCGCACGCTTTATCCGAGGGAATCGCGCGCGATTCTCCCAAAATACAATCCTAATTTACGTGTCTGCTGCGCCGCGCGGCCTGCAACGCGACACCCAAAGGCACCACCGCCGCCTCCGCCGACTCATCAAACAATCGAAACGCTGCCTTTGTTAAAAAGATCTCTCCCGTTTTGACCCGCGGCACACGCCCCGATCACGGCCCTCCCTAAACCGAAACTAAAATCAGCTCATTAGCTCCAATTGTGAGGACGTGTATTTTAGGCAGGGCGCAAAGCTGACAACAAGGTTCCCTTTGGAGCCCTCCACGCCCTCGACGGAGAGCGAGAGGAATAAAAAAAAAATAAAACGAAAAAAGGCGACGAAAGGTTTGGGCGCACAACACTCCCGGTCGGTCTCTCTCCCGAGCTCCATCCCACCCTCCACATCAAATTGTCAACGCGACCCTCATGCGACCCGGCGTCGTGGTGCATCCAAATTAGCCTGGCCTATGTAAATAAAGAGCGGGCGTCCCTGGTCGACCTTTACCTTCAATTAGTCATCCAAGCATTCGGCGGCCGCGGAACAATAGGGCGAGGCGCGTCGCATCGCGTCGCGGCGTGGCGTGGCGTGGCGTGGCGTGGCGTGGCGTGGCGTAGCGCGGCGCTGTTGTTGCGGCGTGCAGAGGCGCGGGGCGTGTGGCGTGAGTCGTGCGTGCATGCGTGCGTGCGGCGGTCGTTTTGAGCGCACTACGGCGCGACGACGTGTGTGACCGAGGAATTTATGTCCGAGCGCGAGACCCTGTGGAACCCCCAGAGTTATTTCCATGCAGAAATTTTACACGCTGCGCGCTAGATCATGCGCGTTTGATGAGTGTGCGGGAGAGGAGAGAGAGCTAGTAGATTTCAACGCTTGCTAATTAGTTCAGACGAATGAATCCTGAAGGGAGTAATTTCTGAGGACTGCCTTGAACGAAAGTTGTAGAGATACTTTATCCTATTAGATTTGAACATAACTGAGATCCAAGCGATACGAAACTTCATAATCAATTCTAATTATTTTTTACATATTGAATTTCTCTTGTTCAAGTTGTGATAGCATTACTTCATTGTTGTGACTGACTTTTAGTTTTTCTGATTAAAAATCGTTTCACTCAACAATAATATTCGGTGCAATGCGGGAGATAAAGAAGCGGATGGATGAGTTTTCTTTGAAAACTACGGATAATAATTTAATCCCAAACTATAAAAATGTATTTACAAATTAAGTGGAAACATTCGGCAGCTATACGATTACGGATTAGCACAAGGGTTGGAAGAAATAATATTATTTATTCTAAAAACTACGACAAAGAGACGAAATATCACACCCCAGAACATTATAATTCACACGTAGTAAAAGAAGGATATATTTGATGTATTCACTAAATCCCGTATTACATATTCCGCTTTCTTAAAGCATGTTGGCACGATTATCCACTACACACCGATTCACCGTAAGGGAATTTTGTATTTCCGACCAAGTGGCAAGGGAAGCGAATTGGAACCGAAACAACACGGTTCTTCGCGCTACAGGATTCCGTGTTTCGCGCCAAAGCTTCCAGACAGCGAGCATACGGCAGACAGAATGGCGGGCGGCGAGATGCTTTCAGCAAGATTGAGAACAGCTCACCCGCGACCTGCTATTTGGGATGGGACTTACTTGGCACGACGGTGTAAAAACGGGGACGGTACATCACCTGCGTGAATCAGGTTGCCTTTGAGGCGCCAAAGATTCGGAAAACGGCTTTTGCTGGTTTTTTGTGCAGCATGAACTATATTTAGAAAACGTAAGGAAGCACAAGAATACGCCAGAAGAGGTTTTATTTGACATTGTGGTGCTGTTCATCAGGAAGGATTGCCGCTGTCACGATACAAGACTAGCATTCCACATGAAATATGTCTGCGCCAGCTAAGTAAACATTTAGGGGAGAGACAATAGAATGCTCGACGGCGCAATAGAAATACAACGGAACGACGTTTTCTGTCTTTTGAGGCTCCAAAGCCTCTATGAGAAACAAACAACACAAAGAGGAGTAATTGACGCAGTTGGAGGTCCGGGCATCTTTGTAACATGCTCATCGTGTGTCTTACATAGAAGCATACGCATTAAGAGTATTTCCCCGGTTTGTGCACGGAAATATGATAGGTTCAGAGGCAATGAGCACGATGCGCGGTGAAATGGAAAGTACGTCGTCCCTTATCTCATGTCTCTTCGTTCTTTCAATTACGCACTTAATTAGTAAGACTGTCATCGGTACCCTACTCATTTATCATCTCACGGAAGATCCTCTTCAGAAACACTGCCACGTTGTGCCTCCGAGACATCTCCATGAATGTCGGGTATATTCAGAGAAGCCACTCCATAGGGAGACGTCTGATCTCTCATCTCTGTTTATTATGAGCACTTGGGAACATCAGATTCACGGGATTTCTGTTCTGACAACAGTGTTACTGTATTCTTTATAAAAGAGTAAAATGCAACTTACCTCTAATTAAGAACCAAATAAATTATTATTTGGAGCAACATTATAATATAATTGATTTAATTTCTAAAAATGTCTTCGGACATTATAATTATGTTGAATAAATTTCTAAATGCTTTTACGATTATTTCTAATTTTTAAAAGAATGGTTTATATCCAGAAATCTAAAAATTACATTCCTGTTTGTCTCCAAAGATTTAGTAGATTCTGAAGACAATAATAGAAACTGACACTTCGTTTGTGGTCTGGGAAAATTCAAAGTTCTTTTAGAAATCCCCGGCGTCTCCTTAACACACGAACCACGAAATTTACGCCAGGGCGGCAACTCTTCGAGGTAAATCTCACAGCCACCAAACAGCGAGATCCTGCCGCCGCGACACTAACAACTGCCTTCACCGTCACCTTCACCATCGCTTCCACGTATTCTCGCTGCTGCCGTCACTACCATGTCTGCCTTTAGCTCTACCACTTCGGTCACGATTCCCACCAACGCAATTACCTTTCTCGACGGATGAACCGTTAATGGCAATATCATCCATGTCAGTAATTCACCCATTGACATTGTCATTATGAAAATAATCACTACCATCGCGCCGCTCACTCTGTGCTCTAGGCGTCTCCAGAAACTTACCATGCGCTACAAAGGGTTCGTTAACACAGCATTTGCCATCCACCACCATCACCGAACCCACTGCCCATCTCGTTCCAACCGCCGCCACCCGGCACTCTCTGCTCCCCGCCCATTTGGAGGGTTCCTTCGCGGCGCGGCGCGGCAACATAAGCCAGGTGCCCGAGGCAGTAGAAGACGACTCGTCGGCGCCGATATTTTCAGCCCTTTGTTTCCAACGCAACGCGACTTTCCGGGAAATTCCTAATGAGCCCAGCGGCGGGCGAGCGCGACTCACGCCGCCCCGCCCCCACCGCCGCGCGCGCCGCCCGCCCACCCGCCCTTGCTCGCTCGCTCAGCCACGTCCGCCCGCTTTCCCACCCGCCCTCGCCCGTCCGCTCGTCCGCCCGCGCCCTCCACCCGACCGCCCCGACGGGCGACGCGGCGCCGGGAGATTTATACGGAAATATTGGAATAAGGCGACCTGCGGGAGAAGTCGAAGAAATTGACTTCGGCGGACTCACGAAGCCCGCCTCGTAAATCTTCTGCCGAGGGCGTGCGGGCGAGGGCGGGGAGGAGAGGGGGGGCAAAGGGTGGGGGAGGGCGGCGTTCTCCTTGGGAGGCGTAAAAAAACGCGATGCGCCGGCGAGTATGGACGGCGGTGCCACGCGGCCGGGGGCGGTCGGGGGCGGAGGTGACGCCTGCGGAGGCAGAGGTCGAAGGCGCCGGCGCCTCTGAGTAGACCCGACTGCCAGACAGCGCTCCTTACGAAAGCTTTCTAACGTGGGAGAGGCATTCGATAGGTAGGACCAATAAATACGCGATTAAAATCACAGTAGATATTCTGGAGTAACTAATTTTAGCAATTTCACGATCTTCTACTCACGATATTCATCACTCGTGTCGCCCGTCGACGTGTACTTCTTTGCACACAAAACTATATTCACATAATTTGAATGCATAATGGCAGTGAATAAGTGTTGCCATGGCCCACGAGGTGTGGGTGTAGTGAGGAGTGACATGTGTAAATGAATTGTCAGTACTATTCTAATCGTTATCGTTCAACAATGCAATGTTCTTTTTTTAAGTTTCGCAAAAGATTCCGTCTTTCTCTATATTACTGAAACGTGGAAATCAAAAACAAAGCATGCATAAGATTTAAGAAATAAATAATTGGAACATACATGCATGTTTGCCAAGGAAGAAGATATACGCTAGGACGCTTTGACGTACATTCTTCAAATCGCATCCCTGGTGCAGCGTTTACGCTAGGCGACAATTATACGTTGACTACCCCGTATTTGGGAGAGGAACACCAACAAGGCATGCGGAAGACTCCGCCTGCAAATAGGAAGACTTAGTTGTGGTAGAGACGGGAGCGGAGGAAGAAGCAAAACAGGGCTCGCGCATTTGGCTCCCATTTACATTTCACGCTGGCGCCGGCGCTCCGAGCTGCGGAGCGGCAAAACATCTCCGGCGGCGGCGGCACCGGCCGGAAGTTGGTGCCTCCCGAAAGCCGGCAGCACAACGCCGCCACAACCACGGCTCAAACTCTTTGATTTCCGCTTCGCTCTTTTTTTCATTAACGTCCTCAGTGCGTCTGATTTCCTGGCCTGCTCCTTTGCTCTTTTCCTTGCCTTCTTCTGTGCTTTGAACAACAACCATTTTCAAAACATCTACTCGCTGTTTGGTATAAATCTTTATGGTGATGTAATTATATTTTTCTATTTCGCCGTACAATTTAAATACTGATACAGCAAATTTGTTTTTGAACAAGTTCTTCATTACCCTACTATTTTATGCTCCTGTATATATTTATTTACAAGCACAATCTCAACATTTGTGAACGTACACAACTTTTCCCATAATTTTTAATACGTGCATCAAGAAAATATTTTAAAAGATTGACTGTTTCTGGAGTTTTTTATTACATTTTAGAATATCTAAAGGTGATTGAAGTTCCGATAAAACGAATTGTATTAATTACGTGCTTACCAAAGGTCGAAATAATTTAAATGAGACCTCTGCATTTACCGCATATTTACCTTAAACATAAAATGACTTAAGTTATGTATTTTTTTAAATTCCTCAACTATCAACCCGCTGGCTTCTTAACTACAATAACCAAATCTTGACCTCTCATTCTTCACCATCTTCCACAGTTATACCTTTGCATGTCAACCACAATCACACAACGAAAACGAGACAAGGCTGGCTTCACGTCTTACGCGAGATTCCAACACCCAACAGCAACCCAAAGCGTTTGTCGCCCCAGCCCACTCCTCCTAATTTCCTTCGTTTCCTCAGCGCTCTCTCTGTCCCGTCTCGTTTCCGCGGCGGCGGCGGAGCGCGCAAAGCAGCGGCGTGCACAGCCCGCGCGTAAGAAGCTGCGGGTGAACTCCGCCCCCGCCTCCGCCCCCGCCTTCTCCTCCTCCGCCGGCGGCGGCGCGGAGCACGCGCCCGAAAGCGACGCGATTAACGCGGGCGGCCCTCCGCCGCACGCGCGCCGCCTGCCCCGCCCGCAGCCTGCGCCGCACAGTGGGCCACACTCGAAGCGGGAGTGCGTTTATTCTGCCCGGTCGCGTCACGTTATGTTTTCTTTTAATGTAACCACCAAAGAAGTGGAGAATGTGGAATATAGGTGGTGGTTGTGACTGAAGGTTGCGAAGTCAGAGACTTGTTCTGTCTTCTAATTTAGAAATTCGAAATTAGAAGTCCAGTGATGAAGACTAGAAGATGTATTAAATTTGACTTTTTTTTCATGAACTAAATTGATATGAAAAATGTATTCCTCATGTTCTTCAATGATTTTTTCTATACAACAAACGTTAGGGACTTTTCAATATGTAGTATAAAAAGAAGTATGAACCTAATTACGTTCGTGAAAAGTCATGAAACTCTCTTGCATTTCATTCACAATGCAAACAGTACCTTTCTCAAACTTGTGTTACAAAGCGCTATTTCATTTCTGTTTGAACCACTGTGCACCACCGCCGCCGCCGCCGCCGCCGCCGTCGAGACTTAACAGCCGGCGGCGCAGCGCCCACCCACTGTGCGGATTCGCCACGGCGGAGTGCTATCCCGCTTTAAGAGCCGAGAAGCCGCCGCGTCGTCTACGCAGGGCGCCCCCCCCCCCCCCCTCGGCTTTTCCGCCTCTGCGTTCCGCTACCTGCCGCCGCGAAGCCGCCGCCACCGTCTTTGCAATCTCCACAATTAACGTTATGAATCCCTCCCCTCCCCTCCCCTACGCCCGCAATACCCACCCTCTGCTGCAATATGTGAATTACCTTTAGATAACTGTCGGTCCCATTCTGTTCTAACAGTTAGTTTTGTTCTTAATATCAATAATCCAAGCACTAGATATTTTATTATAACTTTATATTTTCATTTTGTTTTATTAGATATATATGTATGAACAAACACAGATTTATATTTGTTTTTTGACATCTTATATTTATTACAATCATTACTTAAACATGAACTGACTGTAGGATACTGTAAAAGTTTTATCACTTAAAAGACGCTGTATTAAACCTCCTTGTCTCAATGTAATAATTTCGTAAACAGTATTGAGTATTTTAAGAGTAAAATAACTACAATCATCTGGAAGTTAATTTCAACCATAAAAACTTCACGCAGTTTAACATCCACAGAACCATCATACCTAAGTAAAAGTAGTCTATTGTTATCAATACTTGGTTCTACTCTCATCAAAATACCTAACGCAGTAGGAAACACACCTTCTCATATTATATGTGTCAACAGACAATACGCTGTTTCCAACAACGGAACAAACAGAAAACGAAGTAATCCAACATACTTTACGCCCTATTCATTCCCTAAATCAAGGCACAACGTCATCATCATGCCGCTCAACCAACCATTCCCGTCTCCAGCAGTTGCCTTCGCACTTCTACTCGGTCTCATTTGTGCTGGCGTCCCGTCGCCGAGCGCAGACCTCCATCGTCCCGCGCCGCCCCGCGCCCCCCCGCCCCCCCCCCCCCGCGCCCCGCGCCGCCCCGCGCCGCTCCGCGCCGCTCCGCGCCGCTCCGCGCCGCTCCGCGCCGCCCCGCGCCGCCCCGCGCCGCCCCGCGCCGCCCCGCGCCGCCCCGCGCCGCCCCGCGCCGCCCCGCGCCGCCCCGCGCCGCCCCGCGCCGCCCCGCGCCGCCCCGCGCCGCCCCGCGCCGCCCCGCGCCGCCCCGCGCCGCCCCGCGCCGCCCATCGCCGCCTCGCGCCACCGCCTCGCGCCACCCGCCCCGCGCCACCCGCCCCGCGCCACCCCCCCCCCCCCCGCGCCACCCGCCCCGCGCCACCCGCCCCGCGCCGCCCGATCCTCCGATCCCAGCGCCGCCGCGTGCAAAGGAGCTGCTTCTGCCTTTTCCCGAACGCAAACGAGCACAGCGCCCAAAGATGTTTGCGCGCGCCTCCCCGGCTCCGTCTCAATGGAGGCGTGGCAAGACGCGGAGCTCTCTGGTTTCCATATCAAAAGAGGCCTCTACCGCTAGGGATCCGACTGCGAGCTGCTGAGGTAACCATTGTAATCATGACTGAAAAGCTGCTGAACTGAAAGGTGTAGTTTTCGGTTTTAATATCGAGCTTTTAAACCGGCTCCAGGACGTCGGACTATTACGTTATTTGAGATTTTTGGGAAAATGCTGAAGAAAACGAGCTGAAAGAATTAAACTGGAGACAGCAAGTACGTTATGAAGACAAACTTCTTCTATGTAGGTATGAAGGTAGGTTAAAATGAAACACAGGAGTCCCGAAAAATAAATATTTATTAATACAAAAACTATCCATATTTATAAAACGTAGAACTCTAAAGGAATATAGATACCATATTTATAAGATTTTCTATGAAAATAATTTCGTGAAATGAATGTATCTAAGTTATAAGTTGCCACTCTTTAGATAACATTCTCCCCAATTTAAAACATATTTCGTGGATCTCATAAATACATTTAACAAATATTACTTTGTAAAAAACTTATTTCGAATTGTGAACACGCAGAGCAATCATAAAACAAAAACGAGTTGGTGTTTCTTTCAAATCAATAAGCTGCCAGAAACCAGGCCCGTGCTTTCGTTAAAACGGACGACACAAAATAATCTGTCAAGTTTTCGATGCGACGAGACCCAGCACTTACAGTACGCAGCGAAGCTGGCAAACAGAGGAAGCAGCCCCGAGCGGCGGCGTGGCCTATCCGTTCCACAGTCGGCACACACGCGCGCCCAGCGCTCGGTGGCGGGCGGGCGGCCCGTTGCCGCGCTGCGTAACGCAGCCTCCGGCGAGAGGGAATTAATCCGTAATCACGCACAAAGCGGCCACACGCGCCGGGACGCCGTCCGTCGCCGAGACAAAGGCGGCCTCCCGCGCGCCGCTACGCTATACCCGTCTCGCAGGACACGCCCCCGCCCCCGTGGCCTCCGCCTCACCCCACGCCCTCGCCCTCTCCCGCCCTGCGCCCGCGACGCCCACGCTTCGCTCCGCTCCGGCCGTACTCTGCTCTGATCTGCCCTGCCCTGCCTGCTACGCCCTGCCCCGCTACACCCCACCTTATCCCTCACTGCTGTGTCCTGCCTCGCCCCATCTCTCTCTTCCCTACCCCTCTCCCCACTCTACTCTTCCCCTTCACCGACCAATCGCACCTCTTCCCCTCGCATACTCCACATCCTGCTTGCTCTGGTCTGCCCTCTAACCTACCTGCTCCGCCTTGCTTTGCTCCATCCCCCCTTATCATACACCCATCCCTGCTCTGCCCTGGCTCGCCCTATCCTACACTACCCGACGCATCTCTACTCTGCCGTGCTCCGCCCAGTATCACCTCTTCCTCCCAGCATACTCCACAACCTCAGCTCGGCGCGCGTCGTCCCGCCCCCTCGCGAAACTCGATGCTGCCGCGCAGTCGTCGCTCTCCGTCCGTCCCTCGCCGTCCCCTGCCTCTGCCTGCGTCCCCGGCTCGCTCCGACTCCCTCAGCCGTGGCACGATGTCTGCCCAGCGCCTGCGCGGACTATCTGGCTCGGATTTGTGCATCTCGGCAGCTCTCATACAGATCTGTCATATCATAGCTACGTATAATACAGTATTGCATATCCTCGCATACATCTCTTTAATTGCAACACAAAAAGTCTCCTATTCATTTCACTCTTCAAAATTCGTTTTCGTGCACCAACTACGCACACATTACGTATTTCAAACATTTCCGCCCACCTCTCTTCCATTCAGTCTTAATCATTCTTCCATGACTTTTTTCTATGCTCCAGCTTGTTGCACTATACCACAAGAAACTGTAGTTCCCTTGTTCCACCCCATCTCAACCTATTCGTCATTCCTTTGACTCCAGCATCATTACCTGGAGTTAGCTTCATCGAACCCGTCACGTCCTGTTGAACTCACCCTGCTATTCCCTATTCCCTTAGCTACAGCTCGTTGCATCCCGCTACACATCACTCTATGTACTTTCCCTACAATTGCTTCCCTCCCCCCTTTCATACCATCCGTCATACCCTTCCCTCATGCCTCTGCGACGCTCACTGTCCCCTCATTGCAACGCCGCGCGCACCCGCTCCTACTTCCCCACCCCCACCCACCCACACGTCGCCGGGCGATCCTCTGCTTTACGGTGCCTTTCGTCGCGCTTAATGAGTATTTGGTTAACGCTCCATTCTCCTTTTTCCCCGCTGCACCTCCGTCTGCGCTTGCCAG
This sequence comes from Gryllus longicercus, assembly GCA_038098605.1. Taxonomy (NCBI): domain Eukaryota; kingdom Metazoa; phylum Arthropoda; class Insecta; order Orthoptera; family Gryllidae; genus Gryllus; species Gryllus longicercus. Next base: position 5,835,117 of record JAZDUA010000031.1, read on the forward strand.
CGAACGCGCGTTCCTTTTACACCGTAAATGAAAGAAAGCCTCCGGGGATACGAGCCGAGCGCGCCTGTTTTCTCTTTGGACCCCCACGAAGGGCGGCGCGGGCGAGTGTTGTTGCGATGGTTCAATAATGAATACATGCGCGTTCTATGATGATTAATTGAATAAACATTAAGTGCTATTCACGTTTCGAACAATGCGTTGCTGTCTGCGGTTTATTTACATTTGCCGTTAGATAAATACCGAGGCAATAAAACAACACTGTATGGAACACTGGAAAATTACGGGTAGTTCTATTCCAAAATGCATGCGCCTCTGTGGGCGTGTACAACGCTGTTTTTGTGATTATTTCATTTCGATGTTATTGCCCCCACAAGCCATTATCTATCGAAAATAATGCGAGGTTAATTTTAGGAAATAGACAGTTTTCATACAAGTTCGGCAAAATCAAATCGGCGACGAAACACTTAAGTAAAATTGTTAGAATTAACTGTATTTTCTGGTTCTTATCAGCACTATAGCGGAGAACGCTCGCGACATAGCGGTGTGCAAGGAACCCAGAACGCTGACCGTCATGCAGCAGCGAGGAAGCGTGACTGAACTCATTCTCCTTCATGGATAACATCGCATTTTTATACTTGAGCACATTAGTGCTCAAGATTTTATAAATATTACTCAAAATAGCATTCTTTTTAAATTTCCTCTGCAGGTGCAGTTAACGACACGGGTTTGCTCTTGATTATAATACATTTAGAAAAATTTTGACTAAAAATATAAGTGTAGATATTATTTAATATGTCAATGTATTATAGCCAAGGGAAATGCACCAGTTCAAAATTTAAAGTTACATAAAAATCCTTTTGCGTGATACACATTTGTGATTCCAAGTCTACAGGTATTTATTTATTTGCAACAGGCAATAGTCTAATTACAATTTATATACAATTATTATCTAATATATTGAAAATTAGATTCTTCTTTCATTTTTGTAGACCCACACATAATATTTACTTTACATTATTTTAAAACTTTCTTTCGATGATTGAAGAAAAATACGTTTAAATATATACTACATATCCTATCAAAACATGGAAATGCGTATTTTGTCTTTATTCAGAGAACCAAAAATAGTCAAACGTAAGAAAACCTAGAAATGGAAAAAGAGCTCACATTTCCTCAAATGTTCAGTTTCCGCTTTACGTCCAGCGGCTCCGAAGCTTCAACTTTTTGCGCCAGCGGACGTTGGCAACACTGTGTACAAACTTTGCGGTGTGCCTAAGTGAGCGCGCTGTGGCTGTTCGCCAAATTAATTTCGGGTGGGGAGTGGGAGGGGGAGGGGAAGGGCTCAAGTGAATGAGAGGACATCTTCGACGCCGCCACAATACCCAACTTGCGCCAAGTTTGGTTGGGGCCACCCACCGTCTCTGTCAGCGCAGCGCGGGCGAACTCTCGCGCCGAAGTCCCGAGTTCGAAGCAGCTGCGCCATTCGCCGCGCCATTCGCCCACCGCAACGGGCGGCTCATTAGGCTCACAGGAAGAAGAGGGCTTGCGAGCGCCACGCCAAGGAATCGGAAGCGGCAATGGTTCACGGAGGTCCCTAGGGGAATTGTTCGTTGGCAACGAGAGAAGTCCAAGAGATGCACAAAATACCTCTGCAGGTCAAGACTGTGCGTCAAGTTCAGAAATATCGACGAACGTTGCTTTGTTTTCCATGTTAATATAGTCACCAATACATGTATTACCATGTATTGTAAACTTATAACGATATTTACAAGCCATTATTGAACAGTTCTCAAGAAAATTGTATCAACAATTACCGAAATCCATTCACCATTAATGTGTATATATATTAATAAATGTAGTTGATGTCATGTATAAACGGAAATCAAATATTTATTTATATTATGTGTGTTGTCTTCAGAAAACGAAAAAAAGTATCTGTATAAACAAGAGTCATTATTGTGAACAAACTTTAAGGAAGCATCCGTTGTTACGTTGTACGAAGAGATTCACGAAAGAGCGATTTGAGTGAAACAGATAGACCGCTGAATAAAGAAGACAATAGTTCTCGCAGACAAATTCTATGACATTTACTGAAAGGATCCTCTGGACAACTAGGCACTCTGAGGAGATTGAGAAATGTCAATTTAGTAATGCAAGAATGCAATGTATAGCTTACATTGCGAAATTTACAATAACTAATTGGTGTAGAAATCTCTGAAAATATATGACAGAAAATATGTACATTTTAACATGTGCAGTATACACTGGAGAACAAGCAGAAAACGATCGTTACATTTCGAAAGCACCAAGTTTTGAAATTCCTGGCATTCTATTTTCCATGAGTTTCACTATTCAAAAGGCAAGGAAAGCTATAAAGTCACAAGAACTTCGTTTTCGGGCAACAAATTATGTCTTTGAGACAAGAGAGATTTCGAAACGTTTTGTTATGAATCGTGAGGTCACACTAGTTATGTGATGCCAGCGGTCAGCCCAGACTAATAATGACATCAGATTCTAGTATGTCAATCAAATGCCTATTTAACTATTGTGATTAACATTATTTTAGGAAACCTATCAAATTCAATAAGACGAGGCAAGATCATTTATACAAAGTTTAAATGTCGAATCTCAGACGAACAGCAATATATCATGATATATATTGACAGCAAATCAGATTAGGAATCATGATACTATTGAAGAATGTTAAGTTTGATAAAATGCCAAAGGATGGAAATTAAATACCAAATTAATGTGAATCAGACAACAAGATTCGGGTGGCATTTCAAAATGTACGTCAGTCGTAAATCAATAGCTCATCGTAATACTAATTATTTTTAAATTGACAGGCATTGGAATGGACATTGGGTAACATGATAAAAAAGACTAATAAACGAAGTATAATTTGAAAATAATTCTATGAAATACTGACGCATTCTTCAAAGAAAAATATTGCTATCAGAAATAATACGATTATGTGAAAATGTTTTTTGAATGTACGATGTTGAAAAGAGACATTACTAACAATCCATGATGAAAAAATATATTACAGCGGCTCTGATAATTATAGATCAGTTGATAACATAAACTGAAATTATTATTATTATTATTATTATTATTATTATATGAACTAAAATAAATTAAAAATACATTAATCTAATAACTTACACTTTTTATTTTCACAAAACGATTAATTATGGATGTGGAGAGAACTATAGAGATCTATATTTGTGACTTAAAAGTGAGGTAGGGTCGTATCTACATGAACTTCTTGTTTTAGTTTAATTGAGGAGTATTATTATGCGAGGAGAATATTTTGGTTTCATGAAGATTATTCTAGCGTTTATCAACTAACATGTACAGTAACAAACACAATATTCGAAAACGGGTTATAGTACTGAGTATCATTACGTAAATAAATTGTTAATTGATTAGTTGTTGAGCAAATATATTGATATTTAGAATTTAAAACTTCTAATTTAGAACTGTATTATTATTTTTAGTGTTTCTGAAGAACATCCGTTTTGCGTCTCTCAAACCCAATCCCACCTAGACAACAAGGAAGAAAAAAAGAAAAAGAAAGAAAAAAAAGAAAGAAGAAAGAAAAGAAACAAAACAAAAAACAGCATTTCCCCTACGAATTGTACTTTTACTTTTTTACAGCTTTGAATGTATAATACATACTTTTCCTACACCCTTCCTATTTTAAATAACAATTAATACTTGTTAATAATATTCTTCCAATTTATTCTATAGTTACAATTCGTATCTTGCAATTTTTCTTTAAAATTTTATCTAACTCATCCAAACATTTAGGTCTGGGTGAAGCTCTCTTTCTTCTTTTACTTTATAAATATTAATATTAATTGGAAGAAGGTATCTTAAGTAGACAGGGCAAATGCAATCACGCAATACCGGATTATTTGTTTCTTGACATCGATCCTGCATAATTCGAAAACTTATTCCTTCTAGGGCATTGAAAACTTGTTTTCGAGGGCAAAGTTATGTCCATCACGTCGTATTATACAATATGGAAACTTTTGGGAAGTATTATTACATTTTGGCGTCTCTTCTGATTGTGAGTACGGCTACTCTGTAGTAAGATACATGGAGAATAGTTCCTCCTGTTGAAAGCGAAGTTTATGTTATTTTTTATGCGAATAATCGGGTTTTGCTGACACCATTTTCCTCTCGTATTGATGGAGGGTTTTTTTTTTCACGTGCAAAAGTTATCACACGGTTAAGCTACTTATTAATTATTCTAATTAATTATGATTATTATTAATATAAGAATGGCAAGCGTACATGCAATTAGTACGTTGAATTTCTCCTTTCATTAGCGCAACGTTATCCCAACAACACGAACCTGTTGAACCGCCGGGCCAACTGGCCCATCGCCCCGCCGCGCCGCCCTATCCCCTTGACGCGGCCGTCGATAGCGGCGGCCGGGCGAAAACGCGGCGCTCAGCAGCTCATACATCACGGGCTTAGCGGCGGCGGCATCACTGTCCATCTGCGCGCCTTAATCCGAAGGGACACGCGGCGGCGCACGCGGATGCGTGCGGCGCGTGTGCGAACACGCTCGCCAACACGCGCGCGAACACGCCCAGGCAGCCAGAGGACGGCCACTCGCCATGGAAGAGGACAGACGTATCGAGTAGTGCGGACAAGAGTTTTGTATTTTGGCTGATGGAAACAAGTTTGTGGCGAATTATTTCCGAATTTTTAGAATGCGCCAGTATGTTAGTTTGTCCTGAATCGCGTTGTAACATCAATGATTTCAAGCAATAAATAACATCATTTTCTGTTACTTCTGTATCACGATTAATTCTCGAGAAATTAACATTCAAAAACGTACATACGAATATATTAAAAATATTACGTAAACGGAAAAAAGTTACTCCGGGAGCATTAGTATAATCTAATGAAACCTACCGCTTAAATACTTAATGTAAATAAACTGGCTAGACCAAACTTTCACTTTTAGCCAACTCTTTGCAAAGTTTCATATCGCTTCGCCACAAAACGTACTGTTAACTCGCAGTGGACAAAACTTTTCGCAATATGAACAACAAAGCAGATGATAACGAGCCTTACCATGCGTCAGGTCATGTTTAAGTTGGCGCGTAATAGCATTCGCCCGCCACGCACAGCGCCTCCACTCGCGACCCGCGGCGCGGCGGCGCCCGGCACGCCCCTCCCCTCCCCTCCCCTCCCCGCCCGCCAGCCCGCGTCCCGCTGGAGGCAAACGTAACGTAACGAGGCGGGGAATTTATGGGCGTAATCTCTGGAACACGCCGCGTTTTGTTCCCTGTGATAAGCGCGCGCCCGAGCGGCACGACATTCTCATCGCGGGATTAGCGCGCTTAGTTTCTCTTTTGTTTCTATTATTCCGCGTTTTGTTTGTTTCCCGTATTTTAAGTTGATGAAGTTTGCATGTAGTACACGTGTCACGTGATAAATCAAAATTTCCACTATCTGCGGCCGACCCCGCCCTCCCTCCGTGCCACCTCGGACGTGGTCCCCGCTGCCTTCCCCGCGTCATCGACGCCCCCTCCCTTCCCCCAACTGGCCACGCTGACGAAAGTCACAATCGCTCCGGATACAATCCCTTGTCTATCACTAGGCTCTCACTCCCCTCCACTTTTTCAACCCTGAAGTTTCCCCCTCCCATTCGAACCGTCCAGCTCTCATCATCGCTCCTGACTCTCCCCTCCTCTCTATCCAGTCACGTTTGTGCCTCCATTTCCTCTACTTTGCCTAGCCCCGTCGTTATTCTCTCTCCTACATCGTAGTCCCCTCCATTTGCCCCCTAACTGCTATCCCCTCCGCGTCGAGTTCACCTTCCCCGCTGCCCCCGTCCCCGCTCCCCGCCCAACCACGTCAACGCGGCGTGCGCTGGATGTGTCGTTGACGTGGCGGGCGTCGGTCGCGAGCGCGTGCGCGTGCGCAGCGCGAGCGCACGCGGTGACGCTGATATTATTTTGGGAACACCAGGAAGTCCGTCGGCGGCCCGCTCGCGTTTTATATACGCACAGAGCCCGCTTTATCCCGCGTTCTAATGGGTTTATCAGCGGCGCCGGCGGCCGCCGCGCGTATTTCACCGGCAAAGAGGCCGGGCCGGGCCGAGCCGCACACGCGGAGGCCATTTTGAGGCGATACCACGCCCCTGCGGGCCCCGCCGCGTGCACGGCTCTCGCCGTTTCGCCGTCCCTCGCGGCACGACTCGGCCATCGCCGCCATCGCTGTGTACGTGGCAGCCGGATCGTGATCTCGCCAGAAACATGCCGTGGCAGTAGTTGTGTGCCTTTGACCACCGCTCCCCGCAGCACATCAGCTATCCTATGTTGAAAACGTCTATTTATTATCTCTTGTAATAAGTGCTGGGTTTCTGGAGCCGCGTACCCTTTAACTTTAAGAAAAATACATTCATTAGTACCAGCTTTCTTTAGTTTTAATTCTATGAATGGTAAATAATATAAATTATTTGTTTACATTATAAATTGAATTTTGTTTGCGTTTTTACGCTTACGTTGGTAAGAAGTTAATAACCACTCGTTAATATGGTATCACTTCACTTTTTTTCTTTTTTTTTTGAAGAAAATTATCGTCATCTGAAAAGTGACTATACTTTTCATAATCACTTGCTTTTTCATTTTATGAAGTTGTGTATTTTTTTCATTTTGTGAAGATATTTGTGACCAGTAACCAGTGAGCTCCAATGATGTCTGATACAGGACACTCAAAAATATTACATTATTATAAAATAATATTATAAATATTATATATATTATTACTATTAAAATATTATCTATTTCTCCATTCTCGGTACTAAAATATTATCACTTATCAAATGACCTTATCCTTCGTTCTATTGTCTCTTAACGCCTCTACTTAGTCACGCTGGAGCCAAGTAATTGCCATCCTTCTCTGCATTCATTGCCACTCCTAACTCCTCCTGGATTTCCACCAATCCTATTCCTTCCCAGCCCCTCTGAGATACTGCCAACTCCACCGCGTAGCCATCACTCCCGACCCACTTTCTTTGCCCCTCGCTCCGCTGCTGGGACTGGGATACCCGTTCTGGCGGATCTCCCTAGGGAGAGCGGGCATCCCGCGGGAACTCCCTCTCCAGATAGACGGACACGACGTCCGTTCATCCGTGCGCTTAAAAGCGACGCCACGCCGATCCCAGGAGAATGATCGCTCCGGACTTTTCGGCGGTTTCCACCAAACAGATGGGCCCGGGATCAAGAGGGACGTTGTTCGGGTTTCGGGGGGACTTCGGTGATCCGAGGAGGAAGCCGCGCTGGATTACGAGTTTAAAGGAGCAACGGATTAATGGCGGTGGTATAGAACGCCGCTTGAGTAGTGTCGCAACGCTACGGAGGACTCATAAAGAAGCTTCCTCGCCGAGAAGAAAAAGTAACGATTAGCTGTATCTTGACTGATAATGACATGTGCATCGGAGAAGATATTCGAATGATGCTATGTGTCAGCGCTGTTCATACAGTGTATATGAAGGTATTTCGTAAGAAGAATTCAGGATTATGTACAATATATCATCACATACAATGACTACTACATTAATTAATATATAACACAGAATGGGCATACTAAACGTCATCGGAAAACTTTGTCTTGCACATCATTATGGAGAGAATAAAATATAATATTTATGATAGAAATAACAAAGATTAGAAACATTATTTCCAACGAGGGCTGAAATTGAAATGAAACATGAGCGTTACGATATGAAAGCCGTCATATATCATTCCACTCGATAAACAAAGAAACTCTCAAACTCCCAAATATGTAAACATACACAAACGGAAGTTTAAAAATTCTCTTGTTTATACAACTACTTCTCTTTCTTTGCTTACGCATGCCCTTTGCAGACCTCCACCCACTTACACATGGTACAAACGATTCGAGCAGAATTCCAAAGTCCGTGTCCCGACCCCTATCTACCTGTGTACCGCGCAATCTATCCGCCCCGCGCCGGGCACGTCCCCCACGCTCCCCACGCTCTGCACGCTCCGTCGCGCTCGGGTTCGCAGCCCGACGGCGCTGGCGCTGCGCTCTGCAAGCCGCCGCAAAAACACAAAACAAAGAGGCACGCGCGAGCGCATATCGCGAGCGCGGTCGGAAACGGCGTTCGTCGCAGGCCTCTCCCATCCGCTCGCTGCCTCGGTTCATTCATTGTTCCCGCGCGCAGTTAAGAATTGGAACTGAACTAATTTATGTTTCTTGAAAATGTAATTGACGTGTTTACTTGGCTATCCGGGAGACGCCGTGTCCAGGGCACAGGTGCCAACGTTTCGGTCGCCTTCCTGCGACCTTCCTCAGTAGTATTGCCCTGAGGAAGGTCGCAGAATGGCGACCGAAACGTTAGCACCTGTGCCATGGACGGGTCTCGCGGATAGCGAAATAAACACTGACTCCGACCGCGGAAGCGCACGCGCTCCCGTAATTGAGGTGGTATATCTAATGATGTTAATTGAATTGGCTTAAAACTGCTCAGGCCACTAGTACCGCAAGTGTAGTACGTGCTTTTATCGCGGGAGGAGATAGTGAATTTACCCCGCTGGATGGCGATATCCGTCGCCTATCTAGGGCGGACTCCCTAAGGAGGGACCTAGGATCGGCTTGCGGGGTTTTCCCTCAACAGGTTCTCCTACCAGTAGGGCTGCGCCCCAGTCGGAAGAAGTTTTACGCTCCCGACGTGTGTGGTAGTGTAGTGCATGTAAATGTATGTACCAAAGGGGATGGGTCAAGGAACGGGATGGATAGACCGCGCGCGGTCCGTGGCCCGTTCGTTAGAGTACTGATCCGGCATTCGCCTGGAGTTGATCGAAGAAATTACCGCACGGAGCAGCTGGCCGCTGAAGTTCTCCTCCAAACAGCCGCTGAATTTCACCCAGCAATGAAGCTAGTAAAAATCCTACCACCGTCGGGACTAGAACCTCAGGAGCCCACGGTCAGAGGCATTGCGGTGACATCAAATGATGCCTAGAGCCCCTGCGACCGGACGCCTCCTCGGCTTACCAAGACGTCGCGTCTTGGTAAAGGTTATTTAAATTTTACTATTTTAAATATTATTAGTATGTTTACATTTTACACTACACATTTTTTAATTTTTTGTAACAAGTAAACTGTACACAGTTGTGTTTATTTTTGTTAATTTGTGTTAATTGTATACTATTATTCATTAGTACAGTTCACAGCGTTTCTGACTATTAATTCAAAAAATAACATAAGATTAATGATACTATTTACAATTGCAAGGAAAGTATTAATACGTATCAATTACTCCAAATAAATGCAATTAATGTTTTCTTTAATTTTCTGTAATGTCCGCTTTCTACGTGAAGAAATTTTGTGTACCCACTCTTGTAGCGTCACGCCAGGAACAGAGTCGAGGAGCTCCAGGCTTTCGAGCTTTTTTCTGCCTTTTTCAGTACACTGTCGTCTGAATAGAGCCCTCTGCACCTGCCGTAATCTTTAGGGTTCAGCGTCCCATTATCTTAATCACGAACAGGTGCGTACAGACACCTTTCTCATGTCGCATCTCACGCTGAATCTTCGTTTTCACTTAGCCGCTTCTCCTTCTACCTGCCGTAATTTCTGTTCAGGAATTCCTGCATCGAGATTGTGGTCTCTCCGGTTTCAATTTGAGTACACGCAGCCGTTGAACCGAACCGACTACAATAGCACGAGTTCTGTATGTGAACTGTTCGCTGCTTCGTTGAACTCCCTTTCTCACTGTTCAGTTCTTCGTCTTCTTCTACTCCTGTACCAAAGAGACTGTTAACACCTTGCATTCATCACCTCCCCTCCAATTTTCCATTTCTTTACTCTACTAATGCATTCTTACAATCTTGTGTCCAACACAATTATAAATATGCCACTACAGCTTGCCATTTCACATTTTAACACATTCAATAAGACATTTACGTCGAACTTAAAGCAGCCACATTGCTTTTGTGCAAGTCTCCCCTCTTACATTTTATTATATATCAATTGTATTTTCTAATTATTACGTATTCATTAATAAAACATATGTAAAGCTAATATTTATCAATTTTATCAAAAAAATAGGTTTCTATTTAATAGTTCGAAAACGACTGAGATTCTGCTAAACGTCTGAAGTAAATGGCCATATTTGAATGCCATTGCTTCCCACACTCCGCCTTCGACCAGTTCCACCACATTTCCAACACAAAATTAATTCTTGCCCAAGCTTCACCACCACGTTTTCCTACAAGTTCTCCAGCACCCCCCCCCCTCCTCTACAGCAGCTAGCGTTGCCTCCGCGGCGCCGGTGACTCGTTACTAACAAGATTAGCGAGTAGAGAGCGCTGCGCGTTGCGACCGGTCACGCAGGCCGGGGCGCGGATCTGAAATTAAAATTGCACGGCGGCGGAGAGCGGGAAAGGGGAGGGGGAACGACGCCGAGGCACCGACTTCTCGGCCCGGCCAGGCCGCTGCTGCTGCCTCGGGCGTAAGGGCATTGTAGTCGCGTGTATTTATGCCGCCCGCCGGGAAATTCGTGTTGTACTCCGCAGAGGCGGCGGCCAGAAAAGGAGAGGAAGGAACGAGAACAAAGAAATGGGATTAACGAAATATCCATTTATCAAATGGAGTGTTTTAAAGAGAGAAGCCAGTAGCCGGTAGCGGGGCGGGGTGGTGAGGGAGGAAATCTTGTTACAGTGATAAACACGGAACGCCTGGCGACAAGCGGTATAAATTTCCGCGTGCGCTGCCCGTATGAATGTTGCATAGGCGCGGGGCGGGGAGGAAGGGCGGGGAAGGGGCGGGAGGGGGCGGGAGGGCGCGGAGGGGGCGTGGCGGGGAGGGAGGGTCACGAACACCGCGGCCACATGAAGAATGAGCCGCCGGCAGCGGCGCGGGCTGCGTGTCGCGTATCTGCGCGACGCCGGGGGCGCCGGTGGGGGTGGACGAGGGTGGGGGTGGGGAGGGAAGGGGTGGGCGGGGCGCCGCTGCGATGGTGGCAGGTGCAATGGAGACGCTTTCGCGATGCGGACAGCAGCCTTCGAGGGCGCTGCCGCGAGGCTGGCGATGGGCAACAAATCAGCCGGGGTTCCTTCGTCCCTCCGTTGTCGGCTTTCGCGGCGTGACAAATATCTTCAAACTAATATTATCGAATTGAAAAATCGTTCAGTAATTTACTTACAGATTTGGCAAATAGTTTTTACATTTTCGCACTTACTTCGCAAGAAGAGAAAGTATTGTAATCGTGCGCCGGAAAACGGCCACTTTTCGACAGAAAAACTCTTATTGTGGGGTCAAATAAAAAAGTGGATAAATCTTTTTCATATTTATAGGTACTTCCTGTAAAACACTGCGTAGTTACAAACATGTTTTGTGGGTTCTTGATACCGAAAAATTAATGGACGGCAAAACATGTCTGTCCATCTCTGGTCAACGGTAGCGTCTAAACCGTTCAGCTGATTTTCCCCAAAATTGATATTCCGCTATTGATATAAATGAACTCTTGGCTCTCTGATTTTGAAATAGATATTCAGATTTTGGGGAGTGCTTTATATGAAGCCTCGCAAATTTGCAAACTTTTCTCAAAATTATTCTAATTTATTTATTACACTTTCTCTTCGGATAGTGTGAAGGACTCGTAAGAGAATGTCACCGGTCTCATTTTCGTTAAAATCCCTATTTGTTTTGAAAATGGCAAAATTTCAATTTTTTTCGACGTCTTCCTACAATTTCAATATTAAAGATCAAATCTTTTTAAAGATAGAATTTGAAATACGGTCGTGAACAAATTTTATTGACAATATGATTGGTTTTGCGTAATGTTGGGTGAAACATATATATTTTTTTTAATTGCTCAATTTTTTCTTTAAATTTCTTCTCGTGTGTTTCAAAGAACGATATAAAACTGGCGCTAGTCACAAGTCTTGTAAACTCCGTATTTTCCAAAATTGAAAAATTTTAACATTAAAAAATTAAAAAAATTGAAAGAAGATTTTTACTTTAAACAAAATCAGTTCTTAAAAACAGTTCTTTAAAAAAGGTACATGTTCAATTTGTTTTAGAAAAATGAGAAGTTTGTGTTTAATTTGTACTTGAATTACGTAATTCATTGAAAAATATTTTACCAAAACCTGCTCCAATTTTTTCCAACAGAGAGAACAAGGAACGCAAGGAAAATAATAGGCCAGATTTCATTTTTGTTTAACTCCCTGAATTTTCGAAAATTGCAATTTTTGAAATAGCATGAGAAGCAATGCGCTATTGTAGCAGTTTAATAAACATTGATTTATTTCCGGAGTAATTAGATCTATAAAAATATTTATTTGTTCCAATTTTTCTCGTCGTTTAAAATATATGCTTCGATTATTTACGGTAGATAGAGGATTAAAATCAATTATTGGAAGCAGTTTTCTAATAAAGGAAGCTTTTTCTCCGGGGAAGACGCCTTGGCCAATAGGCCTTGCCTGTATTGGAGGACATAATACGTGTCCCACTATATGTGTTATCGGGAGCGCGTTAATTATCTCTACTTGAATAAAAATCAAAGATGGTCGTGATTATGAAAACTATTTCGTTAAGTATTTTTTTTAGTTGCAATACGACTGACTTTACTGCGTCACATGCGTTATGGTAGCAGGTGAACTTTCCCAATGCGATATTTACAATTACGTTGTATTATGATCGTTATCACATCGAAAACGTACAGAACGTTCCTTAATTCTGTTTTTTAGATAATTACTTAGTTTTTAGAACGAAATCAATTTAATTCCCTCCACTAACAAAACTATATTATTATTATTATTATTATTATTATTATTATTATTATTATTATTATTATTATTATTATTATATTGGGGGAGGGGTTGGCTAATACAGTAACGCTTCCAAGAGAGCTAGTCTTTATGAGCGTTCCGATTCAGGAATGCTACAATGATAATAATCTTTATAATACTTCACCATTCTGTTCGCTTCATAACTGTTCAACAAAAACCATATAACGCCCACTTAAATATCAAACGAGTACCATCCCACTGGGTTTAGAACCGATACTGATAAATGTTTAGACATTCAACAACCTACACCTTGAATCAGGCTACCTTCTTTCCATTGAAAACATCGCACACGCCCCCTCCACACTGTTCATTTCCCGCTTATTCCTTTACATCCCTCCTTCCCTCCCCCCCCCTCGCTTCCTCCCGCTCATCGTGCATCCCCGCGTCGCGGCGCGTCCGCTTCACCAGCCACGTCCCGCGCGCCGCCCCTGCGCCCGCCGGCAATCCAATCTGTCGCGGGGCGCCTTATCCAATATTCATAATGGGCTCCTCCGATGTAAACTCGTGTTTACACGGACCGCGTTTCTACAGGCGCTCGCTCTCCGCGCAGCCGCCGCCGCACGCTCTTCCGAACAGGGACGAAATGCGACCCCGGGCAAGAAAACGGTTTTTAGAAAGACAATTATCTATCAATAAATAAGTTCTGGAATGAAAATTAAGAAAAAAGTTAATAATTTCATAATAAGAAGTCACATTTTATAGTAAATTTATAGATGAAAAAGAAACAAAATGGGGTATTAATCGAATCGTAAGGTTGTGTTTAGTCTCTTTTCAGATCTCTGTGCAGGAGACTTCTCGACAACTAGACGAGGATTTCTCGCGTTTTCAGTTATCCTATTTGCTCGGTCTTTGTCTGCTGTCTTCGGGATAGTAAATCTCGTTTTTCTCCCCGAGTGATCTACAGAAAGTACCTATGTGCTGGGTGAGATTTGCCCGCTCTATCGTCGAGATGGCTTTGGCTCGGAGTTTTGGTCGAGATGGAAGCCCAAGGTCTTGGATTTCTTCTCCCACTGTCAGACGTTCATAATTGCGAGTCTAGCTCACATGTAGAAACGAGTCATTGCACTGGCTAGATTCAACAGAGTGAAGTTCCCATAAATCATAATACAACTTACCGCTATCACTGTTTCATCAGAGATTTGGTACTTGGAGTTTCATAAAACTCAGACGCTTACCTGAAACAGAAAGAAAATAACACATATTAGTATATCATCTACTAATACTCATTGCATAAAGAACGTTTATTTAAATAAAATCTATTGAAAAACATAATCCACTCTTTAGGCAGAAATAACTGAAGAAAAGAAGTATATATCACATAATTCTAAATAATAGCCAAAAAATATACAAGGACTTTTTTTTTCGGCAGATTTCACCTCACCATACCAGCTTTCTTACTTTCTCTCTCTAGAAGCTTAAAATGTTTCTTTTCACGAATCGACCTAAATTTTTGGGTGGTGTTCTAAATTCAATCATTCCATCGCCAGCGTCCACATATTAAATGTATTACCTGATTTATCGCGTGTTTTCCACCACATCGTCCGTATCTTTCAAAGATCCCTTTCACCTATTCCTCCCTCCGCGGTTCACTCTTGCTTCGGCACGATCAACCCCGCCATTTTGGCTTATCCTCATTATTCCTTTCCCATCTACCGCTCCCCTTCCCCGTCACCCCTCGTATCTCACCCACATCTTTCATCGTTCAGCCGCGACATAAGTTCCCTGCTGAGTGACGGATGCTCCGGGGCCTGTCACCCTCTGCCCACCCGTTCCCCGTCCCGTCCCCTGCCCTTCTCCACAAGTTCCCCGCTGCGCGACGGACTCCCCGCTGTCCCGCGTCCCCTCGTCCCGACCCACCGGAACTCGGGCCAACTCGGCGCCGCCGCCGGACGCCAAGTTCCGCCCGTGGTTCGCATGCCTAAGCAGGTCGCCCCCGCGCCGCCCCACGCCCCCTCCCCTCGCCCCATCCCGCGGCTAGCCGCTCTATGTTCTGCTCCCGCCCCCATATTGCTTCGCGCTTGAGACACCACCTCCGCTCCTGCACGCCGACCCGCTCCATCTCCCTCCGCTCAGCCCCGCCACGCCACGCCACGCCCCGTGTCACGCTTCACCGCTCGCGAGCCACACATCACCCCACTGCGCCAAACGCCCCCGCACTGGCCCTCCCCACTCCGGACTGCCCCATACCACCTCTGCCTCCCCGCTCAACCTCGCGGCTCGACACTCTCCATCCTACTCGCCATTGCTCCATTCTATGCCGCACACAGCTCTATTCTCCGCATCATTCGATTCTCAACCCGTCCGCTCTGCCTCCCCCCCCCCGCAACGTCTTCTCACCGTCCCACACCACCGTCGTTCTTCACTGCTCCTACCTTCACGCCTTCGCCTACCTCACGCCCTCACGCCCCCTACCTTCGCTACCTTCACACTACACGTTTGACCGCTCTATGCCCAACGCCCGGCCTTGCCGTTCCCCGCCACCCCGCAGCGCTCCACTGCGTCCCTACATTTTCTTCCCATTCTACTATCCCTCACCGTCACGCACTCCCAGCTCGCTCCGCTTTGCTCCTATCCGCCACTCACCACTCTACCCAGCACTGCCCGAGCCACCACCTACCACCACGCACCGGCCCCGCCGCTCCCCTCTCCCACACCCAGCACCCCCTCCCCCCTGCAACCGCCGGCGTCCTGAGGGAGGGGTTGCAGGAGGGAGGAAATTATAACGATGTTTAGTGCAAACTTAATCCGGCGGGCGGAGGGCCACGCGCGCGACCCGCGGGGAGTCGGGCGGAATTCGCGCGCGGCGAGCGGAATATCGAGCGACGTGTGGGGAAATTGTCGGTTCGCTCCGGGGGACTCGGCGCTTTCTTCGGGCAGCGGTCGGTCGCTTAACCATGTTACTTCGGGGAATCTTCTCGCACGTCTCTGACAGGGGGAGCTGACGAGGAGAAAATTCCTGTGAGTGAAGTACACAAGTTGCTCCTCCGCAAACTTTCCTTTGAGTGAACTTGGGCGTAACACCAATTTATGGATTTCATACTTGAAACTTTTATACTCAAAGCTTGTCATTATTATTTTTGAAAACATGTATTTATTTAAAAATTAATCCGAATATTCTAAATTATTATAGATTGCACTGGTTTTCGAAAATTTTGCAATGAACTTCAAGATACGTATCGTTTGCGTTTCCCGAAACCCCGTTAAAGAATCTGAATTTCTTCCCCTCCCTAAAGGCTACTATAAAATAATCTACGACCGTAACTCGCAATATGAAGCTCAGAATATGAGAAAGTAATAATGGTGGTCTGAAAAGAAAATATAAGGGAACATGTAGGGAAAATTCAATAACATAAAACACATGTTAAACAAGCTAAGGCGGTGGAAGGCAATAAGTACATTCCAGTAGATCATCCCTCGGATTTATGATAGAACATCTCCTCTCGTGCTTTGTAATCTGTGTACAATAACACTGGAATGGAGTGATCTCATACGTTGAAATTTGACTTCATGACACAACCCTAATGCTAGTGCGACAGCGTAGGGTGAAGTCATAATTTACGGTATACTCCATAACGATATACAAACTTTAACCTGCAACAATAGCTCTTGGAGATCCACTGTTCAAACGGATTCAGAAATAAGGAGCAAATCTGACTTAACCCGATCATAAGTAGTCAAGTAGTGTACTATGTTATAGGTGAAAACGAATCAACACAAACACAATACGAGATCCGCAGCCAACCACTTTACTATGTTTTCGATTGTGCAGTCAGGTAAAAAAAATAAATGAGTTCTATATCGACTCTTTATTCCACATTTTCTGTAAGATCCAGCCACAACAAAATACCTCCAATTACCATCATTACCACCATAACGATCCACCAGGTCCCGCCGCTGTCCGGCGAACCGGCGTCCAACCCACGACCGCTCACACGGGAATAAGCGCGTCATTTCCATCACGCGCGCCGGATCCGGCCTGACAGGAGACACGGCGCCGCCCCCGTTTCTTGCGCCCGGCCACTCGGCCCGCGGGCGCGGACTGGATCACGCGCATTGATGAGCTGGCGCCCCGCGGCGGGCCCTGTCAACCCCGCCGCTATGTTTTCATACGGCACAAAACACCAGCGGCCA
Source organism: Gryllus longicercus (assembly GCA_038098605.1). NCBI lineage: Eukaryota > Metazoa > Arthropoda > Insecta > Orthoptera > Gryllidae > Gryllus > Gryllus longicercus. Next base: position 5,852,093 of record JAZDUA010000031.1, read on the forward strand.
CCGACGGCGGGCGGGCGGGCGGGCGGGCGGTTGACGCGGGTAAATACTACTAAGTACGCGGTGGCGTAATGAAGTGGCACCGCCCGCCCGCCCGCCCGCCTGCCCAGCGGAGCGGAATGCGCCCAGCGCACGTGCGCTTTTCGGCCGCGTCGCGGAAAGCATGTGTGAAACGATTGCACGAGTGTGAATGTGACGTGGGTCGTTTGCGCAGAGTTACGATGCGTTTGGTGGTTTCTGTGGTATGCGGTATAGGGCGTGTGGCGGATGTTTGTTGTTTTTTTTTTCGTTGAAGGATGTTCGTGTCCGAGGAATTGATGTTTGACGGGTCTGTGGAGTATTGCAGGTATTTGCTTGATAATTTGGTGGAAGTCGTTCTAATGGTGAAATGTACGTGAGAATGAAAATATACCCGTACTGTGGAGAAATATGAGTATATAATAGTTCGTATTACGTAAAATTATATGATCTCAGCGTTTCTGCATTAATGGATAATGCGACCACATTCACAGTAGATTTATCCACAAGTTCCCAGGTAACAAATTGATTTTTTTTATCAAGTAATATACATAGTGACATTTTATGACAGATGAACTGTACATACAACAATGTTACACAATACTGTACACAATAGATTATTCCAAACAATTCTACAAAACAACAGCTATATTAAAGCAATCTTGAAGAAAAAATGCTAAAAATTCTACAAACTGTAAACAGTAAATTTGTAAACTCTAAAACGTCAACACTATTTACTTTTAAACTATTCGTTACTGTCGTTTGTTGTTGATGCGAGTCTCCCCTCCCTAGAAAATCTAACAAATGAAACACGAAAGCATTTCAGCGAAAGCAGAGACATTTTTTTACATTGAAAGGATTTCAACATATGAAATACAAGCGAATTCACACATCCATCCCAGTAACTAATAATTATTTGCTTTTCAGATGTCATATTCCAAATGACACATACATCCTAAATAATTGACGCATGGAATTTTGAAGCAGTATCCCATGTCAAGAAGTCATTCAAACGCGAGGAGTTAAAATTTAACAACCCACAGAACACATATGAATATCAAGTTAATTACCATATTTTCGTTATTCAGCTTTTGGGTTCTCGATTATAATTATTCAGGCTTCTGAGCGATTTCCTCCCGGAGCTCCACGTCCAGAAAAACGACATATGCGCCTCTCATGTCATGAACAGGCGGCCGAGAACAGCCGAGCGAACAATTGCACGCGAAGCGAGAGCGACTTTGAAAATGCGAGCGCTCGCATGAGGCGTTGCTGGTTGCCCAACGCCCTTCGGCCGGCGGCTGGTCTGACAACAGACCAGAACGATGACAACTCCCGGGTAGTATGGACCTTCATGTCACAGAAAGCCGAGCAAGGGAAAGAGTAGTCAAAAGGAAATGATGAGGGAGAAAGAAAGTTATAACAATGCTGTTGTATCGATATCCTTATTTCTCCGCAATTTTTACTGCAGCGTTTCAGTGCACATGAAGCTGTGCCCTGAAGGCGGTCAGGTCATCTAACAGGTGTAGATGATAACGAAGTAGGAAGTTTTCTTTTGTCATGTCTGTGGGATGATTCAGGGCAGAGTAATGTAAAAACATGAAATATGCCTCCTTAGGGCGAGATGTTGATAACCATTAGGCAGATGGAAAGAGTGTCAATGACAAAAATGACGCTGATATCGGCACCAATTGCAAGCTACAGAGAAGAGATACGATCATATTTTTTTAGCTTGCAATCGGTGCCGATATTTGCTCCGATACTTTCGTCATCGGCATTAAGGATAAATGTAAAATTGAGTCGACAATGAGAAACTCTCAAGTGGGACAAAAGAGACAGTGCGGAAAGACGAAAATGGAATTGTGAAGAGAACTAAACAAGAAACGATCTGCCATAAGTTGACGGTTAAGTTGTGGCAAGTTAAGAAAGCGGAGAGGGGAGAGAGGGCGGCGAGTCACGGAACAGCAATAAGAGCGGGAATAGAGAGGGCAAAACAGACGGAAAGAGCGTGAATGGTTAAGAGGGCGAGATAGGGGACAGGATGGCGAAGGAGGGTGCGGGGCGCATATGGTGCAGAGCAGGAAGTGCTTGTAGAGGGCGGTGAAGTAACTAGGCGCCTTTTTGGAGACGGGCTGGCGTGTGCTCCGGCAGCAATACACCCGGCGGCGGTGGCAGCTATGACCGCAGCGAGAACGGGGTAGCGAGAGCGGTCGCGGGCTATTCCCGTTATAAACACGTCAGCTGTCGAGGCGCCCCGCCGCCCATCACCATCATCCTCCCCTTCCCCTCCCCGCCATCACCACCCCTACCGCCCCAGACCGGATGCGTTGGCGCACGACACACCCCACGTCATGTAACGCTACTTATTTATGCAGCGGCCTCAGCTGCCCCTGGCCCCGCGACGCAGCGCGGCAACGCAGCAACGGTGGGGAGGACGGAATGGCGGGAAGGGTGGGAAGGGCGGGAACGGCGGGAAAGGCGGGAAGGGCGGGTTAAGGGCGGGGAAGGTGGAGAAGTACGGCGGGTAGAATGCAGTGATGGTAGAGACGACTGGGTGGGTGGCAACAATTTAGAAAACAGGAAGACCGATGAAGTAAAGTGTGAAGAGGGGAGAGAGAGCGGGAAATGTGGCGAGAACAAGGAAACCGGAAAGGGTAGAGAGGGCGTTGAGACAAGGAACAGTAATGACGGCGGGACGAGCGGAGAAAGCGTGAATGGTGAGAGTGTAAGAGCGTGGATGGCTAAGAGAGCGGGATAGCGGGCAGGCTAGGGAAGGAGGGTGTGGGGTGTTTATGGTGCAGAGCAGGATGTGCTTGGAGGGGGACGAGCGAAGCAGAGGGTTCAGAGGGCGGGAAGGCATGTTGGTGGGATAAAGGCAAAGCAGGACAGATGAAGTGGGGCGGAGAAAGGACGGGACGGCGCGGCGTGGTAATGGGACGGGCAGAGCGAGCGGAGAGGGTGGTGGGGGCGTGTAGGCCGGGTAACGTGGGGGAGAGAAGGTCGCGTCGACGCGGGCGGGCGCGTGGTTTCATTTGGGCCAATTCAGGGCGCAATGCGATGCGGTTGACGCGTCAACGCCGCTGCGTCCGGCCCTCGCTCGACGCCTGTCGCTGTCGCGCAGCCGGCGAAAGTGATACGAGCGCGCGAGGGAGTGGACGCTGAGCGGGAGACCTCTCACAATTACTCCAATGTAGTTCTCCTCCCAAGGGTCCCGGGTGTGGCTTTGTGCCCTCTCCCTCCCCCTCTCTCGTCTTCTCCCTCTCTCCCTCCCCCGCTTCCCTTCGCACTCTTCATCCCATCCCCTCTCTCCCGCAATCCCCCTCTCTCCCCCCCCCCCTCTCTCTCTCTCTCTCGTTTTATAGTTACAGTGTATTACGTGCTAGGTCTGACAGAATAGCTGCCTTACATAATGGTGCTAATTCAGAGGATGCCTTTTCAAAGGCAAAGATGTATGTGGTTGACATTTCTACAATTATGTTTGAAACTCATGACTGTGTATGTATATTCAAAATGGTGAAATTTGAATCTGCTTGCATTTTCGAATTAGTTAATTTTTTTGGGTTCTACTGAAAGCAAAATTGCCGTAAAAGGAGACCTCCTCCTTAACACAATAGTGTATTTTGTGCCTCCACTACCGAAGATTCAGAGAAAAAGCTGAATGCTTAAGTTACTGTAAGATTGGTTTAAGTGGAACTTCACATCATTCCCTCTACTACAGTTTCTATGAACTAAGTATGATTTAAAATTTTGAATGCAACGAACAGATAAGTACAATACTCATAATCAACTACCAAATCTCCCATTTTACAAAATGGAACGAAAGTTGGAGGCAAAGTTAATCCCATGTTCCCTCTTGTGCCTCCCTGCATCAGCGACCTCAACGTCGGGAGCCGCTTTTACGTGCGCGTTAGCCAGGAGGGGTCGGTGGGCGCGCAGCCGAAGGACAGCACCACCCGCGAGCGGGCCCGGGGGCGAGGGTGGGCGAGAGAGGGCGTGAGGAGGCCCGGGAGCGAGGGCGGGCGAGAGGCACGTCCCGCGCCGCGCGCGCAGCCGCCCCGTCCGTCACGGAACCCTCCGCCCCACGCCCAGGGCGAGCAGCCACACACGCTTCCTTTTGGCCAAAGGCAACGGTATTTCGGATTGATTGATTACCTCGCGTTTCCGAGCGCTTCAACTGCGAAGGTCAATAGTCCCGTAAGTGTAGTACAGACTTTTTATCGCGGAAAGTTCTTCCCTCACTTAATAGTGAGATCTACACGTCAGATTGTGGAGTTTCCTTCATTTAGTTATCTGCCACCAGGGGGCAAGCCCTAAGCTTCCATCTGGTCTCCCGACATGTGTGGAAGTGTGGTGCATGTAAGTGTAAGAATGAGGATAGGACAAGGAAGAGGGAGGAAAAATCGCGCGCGGCTCGTGGCCCGTTTGTGACGGTTCTGCACCGACATTCGCCCGGTGTTGCTAATCCCTACATTTCTCTGCCAGGCAGCGACTGAATTTGACCTAGCAATTTATCTTTTCGAAACCACATTTTTAATGACGAAAATCCTGCGGCAGACGGGACTTCAACCCTTATACCTCCCGGTCAGAGGCATTGTAGCGACATCAATTGAAGCCCTGAGCCACCTCGGCTAGTCAGTATTTCTGTAAGTCAATGATGTCACTAATAATCTCAATAATAATGGCTCCAATCGTACGTGAAAACGATACATTTTATACATGCGCATATTGCCAGTTTTCCCCAGAGCAGAACACTCAATACGGTAGGAGGGAGGGAAGCGAAGACTAGTATATTTGCTTATGCATCACATACTAATTGAGTGCTAAGAATCCTCTTGAGAAAGTTTTCTTGAAAAATTTCATCCATTTGGATCCTTTAATTTTAATATTTCGTAGTATATAAGTCATAAATGAAGCACATAATGTGGATTGATTCCATACATGAGAAGGAAGTATATTTTTATCCAAAAGGTGACTTCAAACTCATTCGGGAGAACGATCTCTGACATCTTCCCTGCCAATTCGCACTCTGTCCGGCATTTGTCGCAAAAATAAATAACAACTCGTCAGAGCAATCGAGAAATTAGTCATATTTGCATCCGATTCACGTACAGTCTGTCCGTTTTCTGCAATTCCTTTCCTTTACTACAAATATTATTAACAGTAGATAGCACATTCGTATTTGGTTTGATAAAAGAATGCAAAGGGTGTTTTAGAGGTGTTGTAAAGGTGTGGTCACGTGGAAAATCTCTCGGAAAAGACTGTAAAATTAAATTTGTAGAAGCTGAAAATGATTCCTAGAGCCTATCAATTACAATTGCCTCTTTATTTCAAACTAACAGATTGCAACCAATTTCTCTCGTGTTTTCAGCCAACTGCTATGCCAACATCATTAATTTTTTTGTCGAGTTCTAATTTGCCTAGCCTTCTAACTCTGTTAGCATTTACCTTTAGGTACTTAAAGAACAGTAAGACCACAATAGTGTCTGATTCTAGAATGTAAACTGCGAATGAATTTTCAAAATATTTCTACCGCAAGATAACCAACTTATTAGTGAGAATTTAGCAATGCAGATAACGGCGAATTAAAACTTTGTCGAGTTACACAGTGTATCTGTAACTCATAATCTCATTCCCCTACAGGCTTTCTTCGTGCATTTCCTTCGCCTGTTCCCGCGTCTCCACCGCCGCCGTGACCTTTGTGGCTTCTACCGCCTTCCACACACGCCGCGATCGCCTGCATCTCTCCTCGGGTTCCCGGAATCGCAGCCCCGGCCCTCCCGGCCCGCTTATCTGTCGGCGTCGTGAAAAGCAGCCGTGTCCCCGCGGCAAGTGTGGAAAGAGCCGACGCCGCCGACGCCGAATTTTACAGCTGGCCCGGGGACCGCCCCGCCCCCTCCGCGCTCCCAAGCCGCTCCCCTCGCCGTAAGCTGCCCGGCCCCTCCTCCTCCTCCTCCACGAACCACACGTCCCCAGCGGCGCAGCCCGCCGTCGCGGCACTTGCGCTCCCCGGCGCACTTCTCGTAAAATTTGCCTATTTTACGGACCCACGCACAATATTTTTTAAGTTGAAGCTTAACACGAAATTCTGACAAGTATAAAACATGTTTGCTTGGCGAGTTGGCTCGTGGGGCATTAAACACTGCGACAGTCGTAAATGGCAGGCAATAAATACGCCTATTCCCAAGTCCTGCGGCGATCGGGCGTAATCGGCTTTCTGGACAGTCGATATAACACTCGGGCAAATATTAACAACTCGTAAGAGGCAGGAGGGGCGGCCCATGCGTCAGGGAGACGACGGCTCGGCGCAGGTTACACGGAATCGGGGATTGGGAATTCCAATATGGATCGCTCGCGAGGAGTACAAATTGTAGCTTTGGCGTGTGCTAGACGAGTACCGAGATAGGACTTTTTTCGCGTAAAAAAGAGAAGGAAATGGTTGGAATACGAGGAAATAGATATTTGATGATGCTTTTCCAATATGGGAAGGGTATTGGGAGAATGAAATATGACTTTTCCGTAATCTGCTCTCTGTACCATTAATTCACAATGAATTAATGCTACAATTCTTTGTAAAGGTATTATTCAAGGAATTATTCAAGGTGTGACAAGAAGAAGCATTATATTGGTTGATCGGTACTGCATTTTTTCGCGCTTCCAGTTTTATGAAAAACACATTTACGAGAAATAAGTCGTCGAAATTAATCGTTTAAACACGTACAAACTTTAACTGTAATTATTCAACGAATAAATTGCAATCACTCGGATTTTATTAATAATTTCCCTAATAACTTACTCATATATTTTCGTTTGTATTTAACTCAATGTTACGCCTCCTATTCCTCTTTTCAGTTGGTTGTTTCCTCTTCACTAATTTCATAATTAATTTCCTTTCGTATCCTTAATTTAAAAAATACTGTCTCTCCAGAGAGAAGCATTTTTTGTAATTGCAATATCTTTCTCAATTGCGTTCAGAGAAAGAAAAAGGAATACCTTCCCTTATACTAATTCCGGGTGTCAATTCAACTCTCTAAGAACTTGTCGTAACTTGTCACTCACTTTGTATTTACGAAACCATTTACAAACCAAACCAATCTCAACCAAAACCAACCCTTTTACAATATAAACATTGCATGACAGGATAACACTGGTTTTACCCTAGAAATGCGGAATACGTTATCCAGAGAATCAAAAAGCATGTTCCGACGTTCTGCCACGTCGACATCCAAGCAAACTCCGGCTTTGCGGGAACCTCCCCATTTAGCTCGAGCCTGATTCACAAAGCTCACTCACTTCAGTCATAAACAAAACAGCGACGATTAGCACGCAAGCCGGACACAACCGACAGGGCTCGCGTCTGTTTTTAGCCGCGCTTTACGACCACCCGCGCGGGGGAGATGAGCTCATGCAAATCCCCCGCGAAACCCAGCGCCACTTCCGCTTGGGGGCGTGGCGCGGCGTGGCGTGGCACGGCGCGTGGGCGCTTGAGGGCGAGCGATTCGGCGCGCTCGGCACTTCACGCGCCCGGCGCGCGCTGTCGTCGCGACACACACACACACACACACACGCGCGCGCGCGCGCGCGCGCGCGATATTTACAAGCCCATGTTAGCATAATACATACACAGACACACTCACATCATAGGCATATACCCACTCACATCTTATTCAGACCTTCTTTCACACGTTTACGCACATACATAATACAGACATACAAACCATTCTCTCTCTCTCCCTCTTTCTCCCCCCCTCTCTCTCTCTCTCTCTCTCTCTCTCTCTCTCTCTCTCTCACACACACTAACACATTCACTCCGTATCCATACACTCACGTTCACACATGTTTTCGTACACCTAGAAAAATACATACGTATGTACGAACGTAGGTATACACTCACACACCCATAGACCACTGGCGTAGCTATCTCTCTTCTTGCTCCAGGAGAGGTAGATAACGTTACAAATTCCAAATTTTAATTTTTTAACAAAAAGGTCGGGAAAATACATTTGCATCAAAGGAAGAACGAACGAAACAATTTCTAAAATAATGTGTAAAACCCTGTTGAAGACGGACTGCCCTTCTTCCGCGTAGATTTATCACTGCTACGCCTGGGTCGTGATTTTCTGTTATTCATTAACCTCTTCTGTCCATTATTTATTTCCCTTTTATATCTCTACGACCACAATGCTCTCTTGTGAAAGCAAGCATTAGTTTTTGTTTGCAGTTTGCCTTATTTTTAGCTACAGAAAGCCACGATCTAGCTAGTAAGTGTTGAAATTTCGAACATGTTTGTGTCTCATGAAGAAAGCCCCATTTTTTACGTGCCCCATTTTTTTTCCTTTTAACTTTCATAACGCAACTACTATGAATTGGGCGTCTACTACTGCACTATGCACTTCGGGGCGTGACATTACTACCGTATGTATATTTTTATTCTGGACAATTGTATTCATACCATAACCTTGGTAACTCCTGTCAACGGTCTAACAAAAGCGAATCGCATCTTGCTTATATTTACGCTTGAATGGAAAACATTTCCCGAAATCTCACCTCTCCGATTATTGTTATTATCATTGTGTCTCGCAAACCCACCTAACACTCGTTTTGTTGGACGTCGACATCTCATAACTTACACACCTGATTTAGAATATCACACAACCGTCTCAGTTCTAGACTACAACACTCAGACCGTCCGTAGTTGAAGAATCTGTTTACCACAACGCTGTCCATAACCTATCACCACAAGTCATCGCTGTTACGATTGGCCTGTCTCTGCCTTCGCCGCAACACTTTTCCCCTCCGCGTCCACCCTCCGCCGACGCCAGACAGGAAATCCATCGCCTTAGTTTCTGCCCTCCCTCCGCCGCGCCGCCCCAGTGCGGTTCTTTGCCCCGTCGCCACGCCCATTTCTCGCCCCGTCGCCGGTGCCCCGCTCCCGACGCCACTGTCACGGACGCTCCGAAGCGCCATAAACACGAAAAATGGAGAGGCCGCGACGGGTCAAAAAACCTTTACGCGCGGTAAAAAGCGAAAACGAGAAAACGGCTGTAAGTAGTGTACGTGTATTCTTGGTGCCAGGGTCGCCGCCGCAGCCGCCGTCGACCCACCGACGTCTCCGTCGCTCTAAACGCGTACATCTCTCCACTCGTTTTTTTGTTTTGAGTTGCGTGTGTGGCGGTGGGCGGAACGCATAGGACGGTGGGAGAGGGAGGACAGCGGGGACTATGAGAGGGAGGACGAGGAGAGACAAGCGGCGGGGTCCGTGGCACGTCACACGCGAGGAAAAAAACGAGGGAGTGAGCGCGGGATCCGGAGAGACAGCCGCGCGCGACGGCGGTGGCGGCGACCGTGGCCGGGGAGCCGTGGGCGGGGTAGGTGGGGAGGGGAGGGGAGGGGAGACCGGCGGCTTAGCGACTGCCGCCAGCACGTGTGACGGGGCGCCCTCCTAGATGAACACGTCCCGACGCTGGTTCGCTCTTTAGCCCGACAGATGCCTCTGTCATCGCAGGGCGCTTCGCACTTCGCAGCGCCCGTGGTGGTTGCGGGGGCGGCGGCGGCGGACGCTGGGGACGTAAATATAGAGCCGGCGGCGGCGGCGGCGCTGCAGAGCTGGAGGGATTCGGGAGTTTTTACCGCCGGCGACGAGGCCCGCCCGTGCAACACACGCCCAATTTCCCGCTCCCCCGGCGCGGAGGTCTCTGTGACTGGGTTCCGGGGATGAATGAGGAGATGCGGCGACCGGGGCGGGAACCTGTGACTGGGAGCCTGGGAGAAAGGTACGATGATCTATATTTAATGGGCGTGCACGCGACGGCTATTCCGGGAGGAAAGCGGGAAACAACGGATTCCTGGAGCAGCGGGCCCGGAAGCGAGGGAAATGTTGCAGAGTGAGGAGGTTCAAGAAATCGATGTTTTAGCTGGAAGACACTCGGAAAACTAGGGGATCCCAGCGAGGCCGAAAAAAACGTGTCAGTAATGATGAGTTTATGAATTAACGACAATTGGAACTGATTTGTAATGAGTTCACAGAAATAAGAATTAAACTACCTAGGATTACTCAAAGAAGATGTAGCAATGAATATTTTGTTGTTAAAATGGAATCTTTTAAACAGGTTTGGTGAGCGGCTTTCTGTAAAAAACAACACGAAAAATGATGAAGGACGCAAAATCGCGTAAGAGGGTGAACATAAGCAAGCATCTCGGAGAATGAGCACCTGATAACAGATGGGAATGAGCGGAATACTGTAATACGGGTTCAAAAATTCTAAAGTAAGAGAACGTAGGGGAAATCAGGGTTCTTATTGCAGTTTGAAGGAGGCTATATGAGGGCTAGTGCCGGCTATATTAGTAGTATAAAAGATAAAGATTCTTTAAGACAATAGTTTGTATTTTTGCCCTTACTACACTTCCTTCGAATACGGCGACTGAAGTAAACTTCCCAAGTGTTTCGTGACTAGAGATTTCTTAATTTTCGCAATTTGTAGCACAGACGAATCAATAAACGCGACATGTTAAACATCATTACACACTATTTAGTCTACCACATACTGATCGCAATAAAAATGTTCAAAAACTATTTACAGACTACTTGTGTTATCGTAAACAGACACTACGCAACAATCAGTCCAACTGAAAGGTGCGCAAGGAGGCGCAGCCGGGGGAGCACGAGGAGAAGGAGGAGGAGGGGAGGGGGCAGGAGCTTCTGGGATCCACGAGGAACGAGAAAGGGCCGGCCTCGGGGCGTCGGGGGAGTGCGGGGGAGCGGGGCAGGCAGCTCGCCGGTTTTGGAGGCCGCCGCGCTCGGGTTTCACGGCTCGCGGCACGAGCGGGTGGCGGCGGCGGCGGCAGAGGCGGAGTTGGGGGCGATGGTAGTGAAGGCGCAGACGGTGGATGCGGCGGGCTTGAGGTGGCAGCAGCGGTGGTGACAGAGACGTTGGCGTGGTAATGGCGGAAAGGGATGGTGGAGGAGGAGGCGGTGGCGGTGGTGGTAGCGTTGGCGGAGACAGCGGAGGTTGAGGAGATGGAAGCAGAGACGGAGGCGCTGGCGGAGGTGGAGGGGGAGGCGGAGGCAGAAGCGGAGGCGGGGGCGGAGCCGGAGGCGGAGACGGAGAGGAGATGGAGGCAGAGAGGGAGACGGCGGCGGAGGCGGCTCGCTTTCAAGCGCGGCTTGAGTGTCGCCCGGCGCTGCCGCGGGAGCTAATCAGGAGGCCGCTGGAAGCTGCGGCGGTGCTCCGGGCTACTGCGGAGCCCTCCAGGATTTCCCATTCAACGAGGGAATTTCAAACACCGACACGAAACAGAAAAATTCATTTCTGGGTTCAGAAGAATATTATTGTATAAAGATTAATACAACGAAAAGCAGAAAACATTCATTAAAAAATTGGAATAAAATTGAAGTAACTTACAGCAGTAAGAACTTGTGAAGAAAAATTAGTTCATATTATAAGTAACGACTCATGTCCTCGTTCCGTAATTGTAACGCAATTTAATTATCCATTAAGATATGGAAATGTTTTTAAACTTCACAAAATTTTGTTTGTTAAATCGTCTGGGAATTAAGAACTCGGAAGGAAAATAATTCCGTGTGTGCTACTATAAAAAAGAGCTTTAAAATTTTCCTCCAAAAATATGGATTGTTTCGAAAAGGTTGGTGAAATATAACATTTTTATTATTTCAATTACATGAAAGTGCACAATAATTATGAAAAACATGCTTACTTTATGTACTATTTGGAATTCAATTAAAAAATACCTATTCACACATATAGTATGCTGCACTACTAATTGAGGTGAAATCAAATACACATTTATTCTATTAAACACCATTAAGTTTCTCGGTATCATTCTTGCTACACAAACGAGATGTAAGTCACTAGGTTGCTTCAACAGATAAAATGAGGAACAATTTATACAGACTAAACTGAAAGTGGGACACGCAAAAATTCTAAATTAGAACGAAAATGCATTCTTCAACTACTGAAATACCGAACGTTGTACATTGCCGTAGGTGTACCACAATTTATTATTTGATATCTACGTACTAAATATTGCAAATTTTTGCACGTATTAAAGCAAACAACCTGAGAATGGAACTATAATGAATAAACACTTAAGAAGATCATAAAATGTATACAACGAGATTAGACGTAAATAGCAGAAACGGATGACAAATGAGACAAATGTGGAAATAGTACGCCAGCAGAAGACGCTGTCGTTACAGGAAGGAAAGTTAATGAGTAAGTATAAAATTAGAAGAGAAGGAAAGGTAATGAGTGAGCGAAAATGCGGAAAATGGGGTAGGGCGGCGCATTTCTTTAATTCGCCACGGCAGTACGTGCTGGGCGCGTTGCGCGGTGTGAGCGTTGTGGAACGCAATCCGGCGGGCCAAGGCTGCAGCGGGTCGGATGACACGGAGACAGGTACGAGCGCCGTGCCGCCGCGGCGGCGACTGCGCTGGATGGAGTGAGGGGGGAAGGGGGGGCGGCCTCGCGGCTCCCGTTGCGACCGTCCCTTGTCTAGAGGAAACAGCTTGTTTTGACAGCTCACTAACGCCGTGAATCAGAGAGCAGTTGGAGCTGCTGTGTCAGTGGCTCTGCTGAACGGGAGTCCCCGAAAAATCTGGCTCTGCAGTGAACTTCTTGTGTTTCTTGCTTCGCCGCATCACGCGGATGAACTTATAAGGTGTTAATGAAATGTTGTCGGAATTTTACCCTGAATATTGTTCTGAATGAGATTATTAACCCGAACGCAATGGTCTGGTTGAACATTAAAATTTGCTCGCAATTCTACTCAAGAAAAGTTTACATAATAAGGATACTTAACCCTTTTGGATTTATCCATATTGCCCAAAGATTTATTGCGAGTTTTCAAATTCAGTGCATGTATTAGAAGAGAGTCAGATACTCAGCCGCTACTCCGCACCGGGAAAATCAGGATATAAACAGCGAGAGAAATTACAAAACTATATATACATATATATATATATATATGTGTTCGCTGTGAGTATCCATGACGCCACTATATATATTATCGAATGAAACTTCACATTAACTGGCCGTAAAAAGTTATTTGCCGTATTTACTGTTTTTGAGAAGAAAAGAGAGTTTTTGCACGGCATAGCTTCCTGCAATCGACTGCAATCTCGTTCGTCAGCTCATGCACAGAGGATCGATAGTGCGGTATCGGTAACGCTTCTTCGTGCAAAATCTCCCTGCTATCAGCAAAAGGATCGCCTGCCTCCAGAGAGCTCCGATTTCCTAGGTCCTTTTCGCCGCCGCCTGGCATTCTACGGGGCTTCCTTGCGGCTCGCTTACACCTTGAGCCCCGGCGCCGCCGCCGCCGCCTGGCAGAACTTGCCGCCGGATCAACAAGTGTAAGCGAAGCCGCCGACTAGCGAAGCGCTCCGGTTTCGAAGCCCCCACCCCCACCCCCTCCACCCCCGCGCGCGCCGACGGTAACTCCGATTTAGGGCTTCGTCACCTCTCGGCGCGGAGCAGCCGCGTCAGATGCCCGGGACTCCCCGCACGACCCCAGCGGCTCCATCCGAAGGGAGCGCAACTCACGATTTTACGCCTCATGCGGTCAAAACTCTGGAGGAAAGGGTTTTAATTTGAGAAATACGGGGACGAACGGCATTATTCCGTTTTCTGCTGCATTCGAATCTGTCAAATGTTTCGTATATTTCACTTTTATTCTTATATTGTTTCAAAATCAGATAAATCAAATATAATATATTATTCTATTATTAGTTATCTAATGAGAAAGAGCGGAATGAGCAAGTAGACAATACTTGGAGAAAATATAGCACGTGCGTGTTTATTAGCTTTCAGAGAGTAAGTGAGCGTGGTATTTTTTTAGTACAATGAATGTCAAAAAAGAATTAGAACAAAAACTGGCTTGTTATAAACGAATCGATTTGAATGTGTTTCGAGAATTCAAAAATCTTAATCGATTTTTAAAAGGAAGAAGCAGTTTTGCATTTCGGACACATTTTCCCTTAAAAAAGATATGTTGCTTAATCACCATAATGAAGGTTACTGCTATACGTAACAATGAGACCAGAAAGAAATAGAGAACTATTAAATTAATAATATAGCAATAGTATTACTATTACATTGTATGTGCGTTTCGTATTAAGTGATTGTTTAAATGAACCACGTACATGATGATTGACTTGTCGTTCACATTAAATCCTTCACGGCCTCGACGGAGAGAAATTTTCTTGACAGGTGTCCATCGTGATAGTTTGTCTTCACCTTCCACTGGTAGAAGTGATTAAGAGGAATCAATGACGATGATAGAAGAGTCAGCATGAATGAGACGATAGATCCTTATGGTTGTAGGAGTAACCGAGTCTTGCACGGGCCCCGAAATCTTCACGTACCGGATCATTTCTAAAAGTCCTTACGCACCCTACGATGGCACTAACGAGAAGATACAATGCTTAAGACACCACTTACTTCAGACGAATCACTGAACATGAAAGTGATCGGACGATTCGCCCCTGCGGGCTGCTTTTTCCAGCCCTTCCTGCCATCCTCCGGGCGGCTTAGCCGAGTCCTGCATGGGCCCTGAAATCTTCGAGTAATTTCTCAAAATCCTTACATCCTTACGTCCTCTCAAAGTCCCTCATACGCCCCCTACGATGGCACTCGGCACTCATCAGCAGACACAATGCTAAAGACAACCCTTACTTCAGACTTCACTTACAGAAAATGAAGGTGCTCATTAATTGGGCCCCGCGGGCTGCCTTTTCCGGCGCGTGCCACCACCCTCCGGGCGGCGGGTGCAGGCGGAGGCGGCGGAGGCGCTGCCTGTCCCGACCACCCCCGCGATCGGCGCCGGCCGGGGGCCGCGGCGTGGGCGGCGAACGAGGTGGCGTCCGAACGCCGCGCCGCGTCGCGGGGGCGGCGCCTCGCGCACCGGAGAGTTACTGCCCGGACGCGGGTGCGTGCCGGCACGTCCCGCCGGGCCAATAAATCCGGGAGAGGCGGCGGGGGTGGGCCTCGCCTCGCCTCGCGGGTGGCCGCCGCCGCCGCCGGGCAGGCGCCGCCCCCACGTGCCGCCGCTGCCCCGCCCCCGCCCCGGCGGGCCACGAGGCGCGGCTTCGCGATCGGACGGGGATGGTTCCCTCTTGTTGGGGAGTACTTCGGGGGTAGGGTGGGGCGTAGGCGGCAAGGGCAGTGCTGAACTTTGCTGAACTGCATTTTATTATTTTTTTTCGTACTTTCTTCTGGTGTAATGCGGAGAAGTATCGTAATTCTTGTTTAAATGCATTACTCTTGAATATAACTAGTCTATACCAATATTTGCGGTTCATTGTTCCGATGGTAAAATGAATGATCCATGTAAAGCTGAGGATCATATGAACCTTGCAATGTGTATCATTATCATTAGCTCGCTATTGCATTTAGTATTTGTAATGAAAGTGTTAATAGAAGCTTTTCTCATTTGAATGCCGGTTTCGAGAAATCTGATTCCATTGTTCAGTTTATACTCAATGCATAACAAGCAGAATAGGGTTAGGGTAACAAGAATATTAATGGTCAGGTTTATGCATGAATGTCAAAGATAAAATGATAATTCTATAATGAGTTCAAGTTTCACATTTAACTCGTCACCGGAATCTGAACATCGTATCTCAGACAGGCCAAAAAATTGCTGGCTGCAACATTTTAGTGTTCAGGGCAGCGATGTCTAACTTGCAAGCCAGGCCTCAAAAGCCACATGTAAAATCGTTAATATGATCACGGGCCACGTTTACTTTCCTTGATTGATCCACGCCTAACTTCCTCGTATTGTTGATCACGGCAATTTCCCGGCTGCTCTGAAACGGGGGGAGAGAGAGGGAGAGAGAGAGAGAGAGAGAGAGAGGGAGAGAGAGAGGGAGAGAGGGAGAGAGAGAACCATGCGTGATATTAGGCGTGAGGTGAGCAAGGAGCGCAATGTTTTCGCGCGACATGGAAGAAAGGGGCGTCCACTTTCGACTAATAACTTTTGTGGACAACTCTGGTTTCGGATGTCCATTACCTCATTTTTTTACTTATTTATACCTCTTTCTTAACTTTTGGTACTTCCTCCATCCTGTACTGTTGCTAGGTTTACACCTGAATTGATCGTGTATCTTGACCGGATGATCTGGGCTGTCCGGGTGATGCCGCGTCGCAGGCTGATACGACATCATCTTGATGCGATAATCTGACGCCGCAGAAATTGTGAGATCATAAGGCAGAGAAAACCAGAACAACGTGATATTCCACTGTATGGCCGATATTTGAACTCCGAAGCCCCTAAGGAAAACCTAGCACGAAGTGACTTACGTTCTTCTTTCGACTGCTACCCGTTTTATCAGAAAAATGCGTCTTGCCTGACCTGCAGGCAGTTGGGAGCGTGGCAAGCCAGACACCCGGCTCTTCAGTGTTGTCTGTTGGCTGCGGTCCGCATCTTCCGTGAGAAGACACAATAGCAACGGCCCTCTGGCGCGCGGTGGTGGCGGCGGCAGCGGCTTGGTGAGCGCGTGGGAAATATAGAGGCAAGACTGACGACGCACGGACTGTCCGCGGGGTCGTGCTGCCACCCCCACCGCCACTGCCACTGTCCCCACTCAACCACCGACACCCTCGTGACCACCGCCGTCGCTCCCGCAACCACCGCCGTCACCACCTCTGCCACTCCATCGCCTTCCAGTCTCCTTCACCGCCGCCATCACTGCTACCTCCACCGTCGCTATGGCAACCGTCAATTTTGCCGCCGCCATCACTACCTCCGCCGCCGCTGTGGCCTCCGTCGCCTTCGCCGCCGTCGTCACTGCTACCTCTCCCGCTGCCGCCGCCACCGCCACCGTCATCGCCTGCGCGGCATCGCGCAAGGACCACACGCAAGTGCGTGCGACCACGACCGCCGTCATTGTCACCGCCGCCGCGGCCCCGGTGGTCGTCGTCCATCAACGTGTCGTGGAGGCGGCTCGTTGACATGCACTTTGCCATCTTCCTGCCCTGTTACTTTGATGCGGCCCTCACGAGTCGATGTCTATTGCTTCCGGTTCCAATGTGCTTTCGGAAGGACCCCCTATCGAGTATTCTGTATTGGTTTATTTGACCATCATTTTCACATAAACACCTTCATTGTCTAACCTGAAGGTGTGCAAAATTATGAGCGATTCATTGCAAACGGAGGTCGTTATGGGCGACGGAGATGACATTACGCATGTGGAATACTAAAAACACATATAACTGGGAATATTATTTGATAGCAATAGTTCTGTTGGATACGATGTGCCTTCGAAGAGTAAGCTGCTTATTATTTTATGAAAGTTTACTAGATGAGGATTTTTCGTTAAAATAAAACGATGAATGTTTTAATTGATTCTAGATTGTTATTCATTACAATCATTTGCTCAGACACTGAATTCCACTTGATTTTGACGCGATGATCATTTTACAACTGGCCAAGCAAACGAATGCCGAGAAAGAGAGAAATTTGATGCAAGTTGCAAGATTAGACCATTTATTATGTAAGGCGCCAGGCCAGGTATGGAATTGTGGTATCGTTACGTCGGCAAGAGAGCTCCTCAATGAACACTACTAAATGGAGATACTCAAGTATTAACTGCCCCGAGTCTCGTTTCAAATCTCCCTTCAGTCAATGACCGACTTCCGCTGGGCCCATCTGTCATAGACGAGGCTGATGAAAAGATGACAGAACTTGACCTGCACGTAAGGCTTTACTTTCAGTAGCTGATTTTTTAATTACAGTGGTTTGGTAACGTTCTTTAAATGAAATCTTATTAAGTAGCATCATTTGAGACGATTTACGAATGAATAATCACTTGGCAAAAGTATACCGATCCCGAATTAGCCTCATAAATCCAAGACGTCAGCACTACATCTGAGTTATGATATAAAATCCTACTTTCGAAGTATTAATATAACGAGGATTTTCTGAATACTCTAAACATAACACGAACAACTATCGTAATGTAAACACTTCACATAAAAGCCGAGTGTTACAAAGATTTACGGCACACCAGGCCTACGTCAAAACCGCAAAACACAACCACAGCAGTGTGTTGGACTTAGTCATTTTTCGACCGCAAACATATTTTTTATATCTGTAACTCTAAAAATATACGAAGCTTTATTCGAAGAAAGCGTCACGCCGGGAGGGATATGGCTCTTCCGCAAACAGGAGAGGATGCTTCTTCGAAAACGAGGAAAAAAATACACTTACAACACGTAAATGGCAGTTCAGGAACACAGTTTTAATGAATTATCAAATTTGCTTAAGAATATTCTAGCAATGAGACTTCAATTTAAATATTCCCTTAGAGAAATACAGAGAAGGTTGGAAAATTTACAAATGGTTGCTATATAATGTGTCATCATATGTATAATGTATCAGAATGACTTATCAAATTGTTGCTAGGAAGCTCATACAAGGGAACAATGAAGTATGAAAAACCCAAGTTAGTAATTGTATTGAAGTTGAAACTTTGAATTGTCCTAGGAGGGTAAAGCTTCCAAACCAATGAGAAGGTTGAAAGCAGTGTTCAGATCCACCTTACATCAGTGGCGGTAATGTTCGACGAAGAGTAAATCGGCAAGGTTGTCTACAGATGTGACATATGCCTGAAACTTCACGGTGATTATATAGACACGTAACCATGTTTGCTTGTAACCTTTGGTAATAAATTCATACTCTTAATTTCTTTTTCACATTTTTCTATACTCTTATATTTTTGTCACAGCCCATCATCCAATCGGAAACATGCTCCTCGTAATTATCATTATCATAATGATTATATAAGCGTTATCATTACAATTATTATTGGCATGAAGCTTCGAGGAAAATATATATTAGTGGCATTAGAAAATTTTAGAAAAATATAGTGTGAAATAAGCACATAGAGAATAGAATGAGAATAGGCATATCAGAGCGATCTTTGGGCATCCCTCACACAAGTGTAGGAATGCGTTCTCCGCAGAGGAAAGCGCACCGCCGCCACCTGCTCGTGCGCGGGCGTGGCGCGTGCTCCGGAGGCCGCTCCCAGCGCCAGCGCCTGCGCCTGCGCCTGCGCCTGCGCCTGCGCCTGCGCCAGCGCCGCCCGCGCGTCAGCCCAGAGGGCGCTGCTTGATCCCGGGCCCGGCGCTCGTTATGTCGTTTAGCAATCAGCGGCCACTGGAGCCCCGACGGGCGTGGACGGCCGCCTCCGGCGCGCAACCGCCCGCGTCCGCCCGCCCCCGCCGCCCGCGCGCTCGCCCGCGCGGCTGCGCCCGCGACGCGCCCAGCGACTGGGTGCCTCTGACGACGACGACGTGCGCCCAGCGGCCACCGCCTCATACGCTGACACTTGGGTGCAGAGACGCTGGGGTCACTCTCTCTCTTTCAGGTGGTGAATACAATGACCATTCATGTGAATTCTTTCAAGGGTTTTATTCCTCAAATATGAGGGAATATTGAACATTGTAAGAATACTACGAAGACATAATAAAATATTGATTACATTTTACTCGTAGAGATTGGAAATTCAATTTTTACGTTGATCTTCTTGACGACAATTCGTACTTTCTGGCTAAAAACGTACCCATTCTTCCTAAATAATAGTGTTTATTTTTCTAATATTTGAGAATTCAGGAGTATATAATATCCATCTTTACTACACGATGACATCGTGAATTATGTTTCGATGTATTGCCTCCAATTAAAAGAAACGTGTATTGAAGATTGTACTCGTACTTCCCCAGTTTGTGCCGCGAATCATTTCGAATAAGAATGACTTCATGGAGAGCTTGCAAGAACACAAAGGTTAACTGGATCTAATCGTAACCTAAAATGTAAGTTAACGTTTATTGTATAATTTCTTCAAATCAACAACTATTATATTTTATTATATGGGAAAATCATTCTTAAAGAAAAGAATACATAATTATTTTCTTAGGGAACATTATTTTTAACATGGTGCTCGTATATTACGCAAACGCCATATTTCGTTCAACGTACTGCGACGAACCCGCAGTCTAGGAAAGAGCCGAGAAACCTCTCAAGTAACCATATATTACAGGCTCTTTGTAATGCAAGAGGGCAGAGCGGCCTCCAGACAGCTGCCTGAGACGCAGCACCAGCCACAGAGCGGGTCTCCGTACAAAGGAGTCCATAAAAAGTGCGAGACAAATTCAGAGGTCGCGTAGGCGGCGGCGCGGGCGCGGGCTTATCAGGCGGCGGGCACGTTTGAAGGCGGCGGCGCACTACGTCCCTCGCCACGCCCACCCCAACCCCATCCCTCCACCTCGCTCTGCCGCCTCGTTCTACCCGCCGCGCCGGCGCCGCTGCGCTCTCGCGGTGCGCTCGTTTCACGGGAATGTTTTGCAATTGTCGCCCTGTTACGTCACCTACGCACTTGGAGCTTTATTTGACGAAATCGTTTAAACATTAAAGGATCTTTCACGTGGTCATACGACGTCAATAGACCTATGTCTATGATAAGCTGCTAAATAACATTCCCAGCAAAATATGGAACATCATTCCAAATAATCAAATAACATTAAAGATCAAACACCACTATGAATACCTGAAAATGAAAGCCCTACGAATGCCTGAAAATGAAAGTAAAAATTTCAAGCATTCTGACCAACTTCAATTAATTTGGCTTTACATTTTTTTTCGTTTCGCCTAAGAATGTCTGTGGACAGGAAACATTTCTACGAATTATAAACAAATATTTACAATGCGTTATTTGAACCTGCTGTTAATCTATATCTTCAACATCTCTCTGCTTCCTATTCAAACACCCATGAGTGCTTATTTGATATTTATAATCCTTTCCTCTCGGCCGGACTCCCAACACCATCTTCCGCTTCTCCGTTTCCCAGTAGCCAGTCCAACGCCCAGTGCAATCAACGTATTTCCACCCACACTTCCCAATGCCGCTTGCTCTCTTCCGAGTTCCTCCCAAGCGCCCCGCCCCATCCGGAGCCCGCGCCCCACGCCCCCTCGCCCCCGCGCCGCCTGCACCGCCCGGCCGGCCAGCGAATTCATAAAGAAGCGGCGCTTTCCGGCAGCGGGCGGGGTGGCGCAGATAACCGTATCAGCGCGGGAAAATAATTGGGGTCACAGGGCGCCCGCGGCGGGCCGCCGCGCCGGCCGGTCGGTCGCTCGGCCGCCCACCGCCCGGCCGACCGGTCGCCGCCGCCGGGCAGGGCGCGGCGGCGGCGCGGAGGGGGCCCAAATGAAGATAGATTGAAATAGAGGAGGGGGCGGCGGGATCGCGTCGTTTAGATAGAGATAGCGAGCGGTCTCATCAGGCTCCGTGCCGGACATAAATTCGAGCAAGCGACAGGGCCCCCGATATCGCGCCGCCGCCACCGCGTCCGGCCCCCCCGCCCCCCCCCCCGTCTTTCCGACCGCGACGGGGGCTGAGGGGGCCCCGGGCGGGTCTTGGGGCCCGAGTGCCGTGGACGGAATCCGCCCGCAGGGCAGGAAGGCGGGCGACTCGCCGGCCGCGGCGGCGAGGGCCCATGCGGGCGTGCATTATGGCGGTCGTACATCGAGATTCCCTTCCCGGTAATCCGCCCACGCACTTGGGGGTGGCGGCGTATCTCGGAATGCTCAGGGCCGCCTCGTGCCCTTCGGCCGCTGACGTATCGGAGGACGGTGCGCGTCGTGATGTGCGAGCTTCCTTGCGGGGCCGTGATAACGGGGCGGGATCGACCGTAAAGTGGCGGATAACAAGTGGAAAGTGCGACCTCTCGCGCCCGGTGTCGTTCTTTTCGGAGGGGTGCTTGCGCAGTTTGAGAGGAAAGCCTCCTTGGAACTGCAATCAAAGAACATTAAAAAAATATCTGGGAAAAGTTCTGATTTCATTCCAAAATATTCCTCAAAATACCTTAGATCTGACATATCTTATATATTCCTATACAACGTTCACTAAAAATAATATTTCTAATAGACAATTTATTATTCATATCAGCTTCTCTTAAAGTGGTAATCTTGATTTCGGATCCCTGACAATATTTGCCTATTTCAAGCAAGTAGTAAACTGCTAGATACAAATTCTTTCAAGTATCAGTTACAGATACGCTAGAAGAGTGATTTTATTAATCTTTCAATTTCTTGACTCTCTTTTCCAAGTTATATGTGAATGGCTCTAATATTTAGCTAATTAATTACAAATCTGACGAGCTACACTGTAAACAACACAACACTACAACACAGAAACATGAGCCGTCAGTCTCGACGCCTCGTCAAGTCTTCCGCCGGCACTGAGACGTTTACATAAGAAATGAGAGGACACCCGGCAGGTGACTAAACGACGTAAATTTATTTCTGAGCCGACTCAGCGAAGCGCAAAAAAAAAGCTGAGTGGGCGGCGCCCGACCGCTCAGCGGACAGACAAGCAATCAATCGCACAGCAGGAATAATAATTACGGCATTACAACCCGACAAACGAGCGTTCGGGGGGCCTCGGAGTTTCGAGAGAGGAGGCGGAGGCGGAGGCGGTGGTAGTGATTTTGATGGTGATGGCGGTGGCGGGTGCTCGGCGGCGGCCTAGGATCCCGTGGCAGCGGTAATAGTGACGGTGATGGAAGTGGTGGCGGTGATGGCAGTGGCGGTGAGACGCGGTGTGTGTGTAGGGGGGTGGGGTGGCGGTGGTGGTAGCAGCGCCAATGGAGGCGGCACGGTGGAGGCACACACCCACCGACAGCTCTCGGCCGACGCATGAATAAGTAAAAATGCCTACAGCGGCCGACGATCCATAGCCCAATGACACGGCAATGATTTACAAAAACACCCCATGACGTAAATGATTCGCGATGGATCTTAACGTCTCAATACAACGGGATTAGCCTCTCTGCCTCACGGATGTCCCTATTGAATTCTCACAATGGAGAGGAGGAGATCTAACTTCTTCCGTCTTGTCATAACTTCTGAAGTACATCAGATGGTAATTTGATTGTTTAAGGGTCTTGATAAAAGTAAAGAAGTACTCACAATTAAAGAAAGGCAAAGTATAAATACAGACGATGGACGTGATAAAGGGAATCACAGGTTGAAAAGTCTACAGTAACAATCGCGTACTAATAATAACTTGGAATAGTCTTATCAACGGCAAGTATTGCTCTTCCTCACTAGCGTTAATTATATTTTTAAATTTATATTTATATTTATACACAATCATTTCTAATTTTGCTACAAAATATACATAAAAATGAAGGAAAAATTACAGAGCCACATTCTAACTCTAAACAGGGTATAAATATTTAACATCTATTGCTAAAATGGTTTGATGCTCATGAAACCAAAGCCCGGAGGAAAAATGAAATAATTTGAAAATATTTATAAATGAGTTAAGTCTTTAAATAAATAAAAAGGAATAAAAATAGTATAGTGAACTGAAGTTCCTCTTGCGGCTCGGCGAGCGCGAACCTCGGAAAGGCCTGTCTTAGAGGGAATCCCCACCCCCCACCCCCATGAAGGACAAGGAGCCAGTGGCGCCGTCGGGGCGGTACGGCAGCTCACACACGGCCCCCTAGCACTGCAGATAAACAAGCCCCACCCTCCGCGGCCGCCGATCTTCAGCAGGCCGTGATTTACAAACGCTCATCCCGTGACATCATTGCCCCACAATGGCCTTTAACTTCTTAATGCCCACTTGAAAAGCCCCGAAATCTCCGAGGCGCAGCGATGCCCTCGTGGCCCGTTTCTGAAGCTGCTTCTTCATTGGCTTGTAATTACGGAAGCGCGGCGGAACGGAATCGTTATGAGTGGAATGCTTACGATCGCTTAATTAACTCGCTCCGGAAGGCCCAAAGCCCCTCTGGGCCCTGGCGCTGGCGCCGCGCTCGCCGCTCGTAAAAAATATTATCTGCTTACGTGCCCTCGTTCCGCCTGCAACGTGCAGGTGCGGTTTTCAGGAAGGAAGTGCTGCGGGAATTTCGTTGGAATTCTTGAGCGTAAAATCAGAGTTCGCGGAATTTCACAGTATGGTTGGCGTCTGCAGGTTTTGCGTTGTTCCGCGCGGTAAAAAGAAGCCAGACTACAGTGCCAGTAATGAGAAGAATTACTCATTCGGAAAGAATGCAGAATGAAAGAACGGTGTCACTGTTATTTCACATATTCTGTGTCGGAGATAGATGTTTGCCGAGGAAGTCTGCCGAAAAAAATGCGGAAATAAAAAGCTCCAGTGAATCAGTCTTCACGCATCATGATCGAGCTTCTGCACAAGCTTTCATTGAATGCGGAACTGCTTTGGTGCTCATGCATGACATCACTTTTCAGTTCCTCTAACATGATTAATACTCTTATATGTGCTGAATATATCATGAGTTTTTTACGACCCTACTCAACGAAGGAACATTTCTCAGTGCTGCATCATACTGATTTACAAGACAGCATGTTTGTGATTCGTCCATAAGAATTGAACTTTCAAACCAACAATAATAGCATTACTGACACATAAACTGGTACAAATTTTGTTACATATATTACCATAATTGAACCTATCTTGGAGAAGGGAAGGAGAACACGTTATTATATGTTTTGTTTAACTATTTATACATATTTCGGTGAAATTTCACTGCTTCCTTATTTTTAAAATGCTGTGTAAGAATTGATCTAAAAAAGAGAATTTTTCCTGAGATTTGTCTTAAAGCCTCAAAACGAGAGCATAGAAACAGAATTGGAATAAGGCTCTGAGTACACTTTCGTATTTGGTGTGATAAACTAGCACAGGCACACAATTACGTTAACTCAAAAGAACGCAGAACTGGGAGACACACAAAAGATGGCGACGTTGGAGAGAGAGAGAGAGACAGAGAGAGAGAGAGAGAGAGAGAGACAGAGAGAGGAGGGAGAAGGTGGCTAGGAGTGCGTTGCCTCGGCAACCGTACAGCGTTTCCACGTAATGAGAAAAAGGAGGCGAGGGAGAAAGAGAGGCGTGGTTGGCTGCGGTGAGAGGAAGGAGGGTGACGTCGACGCTTGGCGAGAGATAGACGCAATGAGCAGAAACACAATAGATGTAATCGCTACTACACACAAAAAGAACAAACGGCAGGAAACGCATACCTGAGAGCACGTTGAACGAGGACAATGTAAAATAACATGTGCCGGAATAATGAATGAAATCTGGTAAACCGTTTAGGGTGTGTTGAGATCCAATTAAGATGGATTAAGCTGTCAACTGAGAAAAATGGTAAGAAAGGTATGTTATGGTAATGTAATTATGGTTGTAATATTCAGTAGAATGAAGAAAGTGGTAGAATATTTGAAAATATGAGAGAAAGTCGACGTTGGCTAAAAGAAATCGAAAATGAAACTCCACCAAGAAGGAAAAATACATACAATTATTGTAGTGTACCCAAATAACAACATGGAAGGTCTAAGAGAAGGAAGAGCAGCACGTGAAGAAGACCACAAAGAAACCCGTCCGGAGAGATCTGCTGCTGCTCCGCCTCCGCGGAAGCCATACGATTCGCAGTCGCGTAGAATTGAATTGAATTGAATTGAATTTGCCTTATTTTACGTGGCGAGACTCGGGCCATCAGGCCCGCTCTTCCGTCTGACCACGCAAATTTCGCTACGCTCCTTTCACCCACTAGCGGAGAAAGGAGGCATTTCTTGGGCGACGAAACAGGCAAAATGAATTTAGTTCAGAGGCGTCATTTAGGATCTTTTATAATACAAGTTATATAATGCAAGTAAATCTACAACATGGGACAGCCGACTTTACTTCCAGTCTGAAGGAAGGCGGGCTTTTTCGTCCTTAAAAATCCACTGCTTCGATCGTGTTTGAACCCGCCAACTTCGGTGTAACAGTCCAAAACGCTAATCTTACACAACAGTACACACGCATACTTTTCTTGCTATTTAAAAAATAAGTTTGATATTAAACTATATAACTGAATAATATGAAATAAGCATAAGTAACAAATTGATAGATATTGTGTCACTTCTGACTTCTGTAGTCATCTACGTATATTAATGAAAACAATCGATGAAAATTATTAGCTGAAATTTCAAGGCAGCCTATAGATATTCTTACAATGAGGCATGTCTCGTGGAGATCACCTCAAACCTGAGCGGGCTACCTTTACTATGAGAGGAGCCATCTATTTGAAGGTGAATGCCTTCTACTATCCACCTAGACTGTCTGGTGAACTTTCTTAACATTTTACCGGTAAACAAAGGATATTGTCTAAACATATTTCATAACTAAAATCAGACGCGTGTTGAGATGTGTCACTTTTTTGGGTGCGATCAAAACGTATTTATGAGTGTATTTGTGCGCGTGTAAAGACGAAAGGCTAACTAAACCTTATAAAGAGCTCTGTTCCGTGACATAAAGTAGTAAAGTTCCAAATTTATCTCGTGTATCGGATTAAAACGTATTTACACAGACATATAACCCAATACTCTAAGACGTTTAAGAGCTTACATTACATTTCTGAATGGATATTTATGAAGTCGAGTCAACTTTATGTCAACAGGGTATTTTGAACTTTCCTATTCCACAGGAGAGTAAATATCACTTCAACTCAGTATCATTAAGAGGAAAAATTGAATCAAAATTTTAAAATCTATTTTTCACAGAAATGTTTCACAATTTCATTATGGAGGAAGAAAAGAAGTAATCTTTCAAAAAAAATTGATGTTGAAGAATACTTTTTTCTTCTCCTACATCTCAATTTTAGTCCAGAAAAGGTAAAACTAAGTATTGCATTTTTTGGGCGAACATCATTTTCTTTTGTCTGATTCGTTTATAAATTAGATAAATCCATTTATACTTAAATTTCATTTAATTTTATTTATGCGTGAATTTGCTAAGGTGATTACCATAAGTCATTGGCTTTTATTCACGTGAAAAAAACCTATTTTGATTAACTGTTCTTACATACGATATTTGAACGTTCTGCAGTTATTCATGCATGTGGACTCAATAAAAATATATTAATTATTATTTTAAGAATTTGAAGCGTGTTTCGTTTTTCGTTCTCCCTGTATCTCATACTAAGGGTAAGCAAACAACAATTTTAAAAAGACAAAAATAAAAGTTTGCTTAGTTGCAGCCTTCTGTAAACAATCTCGCTTTATTTACACCTCACCTTTCAGAAATGACATTCAAAAAAGAGTCTACAACAACCCCACTCCGCTTTAACCTCATTGCCCCACAAAGCCCGCGCCGCCGATGTAGGACGCTAGCGAGGATGATGCGACATTCCCCAGACAGGCCGGCCGCCGTGGGCACTTTGCATGCCCACACGAAGTGGATGGGCAGCGTGTCAGTGAGGCCGTAAACGCGATGGCGGCGGCGGCGGCACGACGAAGGCAGCTGGCGGAACGACAGTCGCAGGTGCTGGTTTGCTGGCAGCGTCCCCGCGCATGCAACCCGTCGCCGCCACCGCTGTCGCCGCACAGCTAACTCCACCACCACAGGCAACACCATTGCCAACGAAGCCACCGCCGCCGCCATAGCTTCTCCGCCGCCACCGCCACCGCCACCGCCACAGCAACCGCCGCCGCCATAGCTTCTCCGCCGCCACCGCCACCGCCACAGCAACCGCCGCCGCCATAGCTTCTCCGCCGCCACCGCCACCGCCACAGCAACCGCCGCCGCCACCTTCAACGCCAGCGCCACCGCCAACGCCACCGCCACCTTCTACGCCAATGCTGCTGCTGCCTCCGTCAGCGAGGACGGCCGCGCGGACACTTCGCGCGATGTTATCTCGAGGACTCCGCACGCGCACTGCCCATCAAGCAGAGGACCCTACGTTTCGCCAACTAAACGCGACAGACTGCCTGCAATCAGTGGCTCTTGCTGGTAGAGCGTCAGCTGGGGATGTACTACGCGTTTCGCGCCCAGAATGCAAGCTGATGCTTTATGATAACCATGTCGGTAGGGATTAGTCTTGTGGCATTTACTTCTGTATGAAAAATTCTATGCTTGTTTAATGTCACTTGACGCTTAATTTAGGTTCGTAATATTTGGTGTCAATAATCTAGAAGGAAAGTTTGGAAGCGATCAGTGTAATTTGGTTCTGATACTTGAAAATTTTAACTACGAATATTTAAATGACACTGTCTTTATGAATTACTGCATTTGCTCTGCCAGCCTTATTGCCAAAATGATTCAAATATTGAGTTACCAGATAGTCGAGAACGTAGCGAGTAGAATAGCACGTTCAATTTTGTCCTCCGGCATGATTACATTACACATTCTCCGTATATGTACAACATGAATACGTGCTACTCGTGCACAGCTCAGCTTGCACTATCTTTTTCAGGCATGCACACGCAACCTCAAACTATGCAACTTGCAGAAAGTGCAACGCTCTCGCCTATGATATATTCTCGGATGCAAATGCTCCCTCCAACTCCACAAAACACAGCTACTTTTACAAAAGAACGAGAGCTTCTTTTTTATAAAGCACTTATACAGCATGACTCCGGCGCACGCAGCGTGTGTGAATATATAAAAAAAGAACGTGCCCCACACAAAAGTCAAGAGTAAAACAGTTCTTCGTGACCTCATCTGGAGGAGCCACTCCATAATTCTTACGTCTGCTGAAGACGTCGGAGGGAAAACGCCACGCGCGCGCCCGCTCGCAGCGAGGCGGCGCGGCGCGACGCGGCGCGGCAGGGGCGTATGCATAATAAGCCGGCAATCAGAGGCGACGGCGCGGGGCTAGCGCTGCCCCCGGAGACGCCACGCCGGCCGAGTAGTCACTCACCTGCAAGCAAACAAAGCGCCCGTCACTTATAAATACGCTCACCGCCGCATGCATAAACAAAGGTCCGGGAGCCCAAGGCGGAGAAAGTGGCTGGAGGAGTGATATTGGGAGTGGTGATTACTGTGATGGTTCAGCTGGTCGTGCTGAAGGAGGTGTTGGTGATGAAGGAGGTTGTGGGGGAATTGAGGGTTGGAGATGGTGTTACTGGTGATAGAAAGGAATAGTGTCAAAGATGATGGTGATAATGACGATGATGATGATGATGATGATGGTGGTGGTGGTGGTGGTGGTGGTGGTGGTGGTGGTGGTGATGATTGTGAAGGAAATGATATTACCCGTCTAATTATTGGTAGAGATGTCGTTCATTAATGTGATAATGTGATTATGTGTTAAGGAGGTGGAGGTAGCAGTTTTGATTCACTTTCTGGAAACGCGATAAGCTGTAACGTAAGATCCAGCTTAGAATCCTAACATGAGTGATAGTGCTTGTAAGTGTAAGTGTGTGTATGTAAGGGGTGAGAATAGAATAAGGAAGAGGAAGGAAAGATCGCGCGCGGTCCGTGACCCGTTTGCTAGGGTACTGCTGATGTATTCGTTAGGTTGGTGATGATGATGATTCGTTAGGTTGGTATAACGAAAATACGGACGCGCTAGAAATTTGTAACCCGAAACGAGAGTCGAGGTTTACAACCAACAAAGTCCGTTATTTGTGTTGCGGGTCGTGTGTCATTCAGTATACACTAGGTAATATCACTACCTTATGAAAATACTAAGGAATACGAAAAATATTAAAAATAAGACATTTACCACGCATGAAATACATATTCTTTCAATAAGAGCAGTCACACGCCATCGTTTGATTCAATTCATTTCTTTTGATTGATTTTACGGACTGTCAAAACCCTTAACGGAAGCCGACCGTTAAGAGCGACTTTCCATTCCTCTCTTCGGTTGAATTGAATATTGATTTTTTTTTGCAACATTTTTTTTGCATAAAGAGCGTTGTTATCGCCAAGCGGCTTCGTGATTTCCGTCGTGAGGCGTGACAGAGCCTCCGCCGGCGAGTGTTGAAAGGGAAGAGGTAAGAGGTGAGAGGTGAAAGACGCTCAGACGCAAGAGGTGCAGGTCGCGGCGGAGGACAAACACGCGCGCCGCCTGCTAATTAAAAGAAGCAGCCTCCGTTCTTCCGCGCGCCTTCCCGGCTCCCGACCGCCTCCGCCCCCTTCGCTTATTTACAGGCTTATTTTGGAGGTGTTGCTGCGGAGGTTTACGCACATTCCCGACCCCTTGGCGTTTACGGCTGTGAAAGGAGAGGGAAGGCTAGAAAGACTTCAACGTCAACTACGAGATCTAACGTTTCTACTGACTTTCTCTATAATGGGGAGACATAAGACAATTAACATTTTTTATACTGTTTTGTTTTTTGTACTGTTTTGTTTCACATCAGAGTTGATATTAATTACTACGTGAAATTAATAGTAAATTATTAGAAAATTACGAGACATTAGAAATACAGAAACAGTACCATGGAATAATATCATTAGGATGATATAATAAATACTTTCAAATGCAATCGAGCTATCGACGTATGACAAAACTATGAGATCCAGCATCTTAAATTCTTATGTACGATGTAAGATCAAGCATGTAATAAAGTTTTATAATCGTTGAAAAAATATTCTTTGTCATATACACTCGTCAGTGCCATATGAAATTTATTGTCCTTATCTATCCGACATATTATTGCAGATTCCGACTTCATCTGTAATGTGACATCACATTCATCTGAACCCATATCACTACACAGACAAGATCCCCGCAACCGAGCCATTTTCATCCCCTCCCTCTTCATCGCATTCACATAAAGTGCACCACCGTCCGACCTGGCTCCGCGTTTCTCGTGCCCGGCACATCCCACCCCGCACTTTACGCTCCCGCAAATACAGGGCTGAATGCAGCGCACAATGCGGTGGCGGCGGCGCACCGCGCAGGCGGCCCGGGCGTCGCGCGGTGAATGCTAAGCAGGTGCGACTGACCCTCCGACCCCGCCCGCGACGGCAGCCCCCCCCCCCCCCCCGCCCGCTCTGCCCCGCACCGCTCCGCTCCGCTCCGATCCGCTCCGTCCCGCCCCGCCCCGCCACTCCGCTGGCTTTGGCTTTCCCCGCCCCGCCTCACCATCTACTCGCCTCCCCGCTTGCTCCCACCGCCGCCCATCGCCGTCCCACATACCCCCGGGTGGGTATACTCTCCCTGCCCAACTATCGCTCTGCCTACACGCCGCCTACTCGCCGGCCTGTCTCTTCCCTGCTCCGCCTACTCGCCGTTCTTCCTACCCACACGTTCGGGTACTCGTTGCTCCGCCTATCCACGCCCCCGCCACTGATACCTCCCTCCGAACACCCTCCTACTCTCTGCCTCGTCACCATCCTATCTCGTTGTTCCACCTGCCTTCCGTCCTGTCTCCACTCTTCACCGACGCTTCGCCGTCCTCCGTTTCTTCACTCTCCATCCTATCGACTAGCCCCGACCTCTCAGCCATCCCGTCGCCCACCACCCCACCCTGTCCCTCCTGCACGTATTCTCCGACCAGTCACCTTCGCCCTGCCGTCCCGCTCCACGCCCCTCCCTTGACCGCGGATCTCCACGCCGCGTTCTGCGCGCCCCGCCACCGCACATCCCCTGCTCCGACGGGGCCCCCGCGGTTGGCCTGACAACTTCATTACTGAAGGCTCGCGTCTTTTATTTCCCGCGATCGCCGCCTGCGCTCGCTGCACAGTCGCCTCACGTCCGCCGCGTTGCAGCCCCGCCGCCGCCGCCGGGCTGTAATGGCCGGCTCTTCGATGGGAAACGGTCCATCTCGTGGTATATAGAGTCGTTTGGAGCGCGTTCTCGCAGCGAGAGCTGTGCGCAGACGGCTGCAAGCGGACTTGAAATTAATGTTCGCTACACAGCCAGCGTCTTTTCTTTAGGGCCACTTCTATATGATCAACGGTTATATTTGTGAGGACATAATATAAGCCTGCTGCTTTTTTGCAGAGTGATTATTTTGTAAGGTCGTTTATAGCCCGATATTCCAACAATTTTACCCTTCGTGAAATATATAATAAAATTACCCCTTGTGTACTTATCCAATGTATGAAATTCAGTATTTTATTGATTAGGATGAAATAATAAGAGCACATAATTATAACTTTAAACTAAGTCTCGTAATATTGAGTTAATCGACATTATTGAATATCCATGGCGAAAGAACGTCCAGAACGTTGTACATCATACTGCCCTAATCATTGTTGACGATTGGGGACTTTTACAAACGCAGTGCAATCGCTAGCTTTAATGAGTAGGAGTCACTACCTGCAAATTGACAAAACCAAACGACAACCCTAAAATCCCGTGTTTACACCGAATGTGTATCACGCTGTAATTGCATTCACTAAATGCCCAAAATGCAAACTTACCCTATTGACTTTATGACGTTACGCGGAAATGAAACAATATGCTAATGAAATTGCGTTCTCGATCCCGAACACAGGTTGTGAATGCTGATCCAAAAGGCCACTAAAGCCGTGAAACACGTTGACGTCCGCAAAAATGGAACAGGCTCATTCAGGTGCGCGCGAGCGAAAGGAAAAGACGTGGCTGCCTAGATCGCACGAGGGAGAATCGGGGCTGACGGAATAGTGGAGGGGGAAACGCAGTGGTCCAGAGTGTGGAAGAAAGCGGACGGTCAAAACTCTATGCTTTTACTCTCAACAATGACAGAGGTATTTAAAAGGCCTCGCATTCAATTTTCTCACTTGACATAGCATTTGAAGTAATAATTTGGTCTAATAATGATTATTATTATAAAAGCATATCTATGTAAAAAATCACATTGTTATATTTGCTTTAAAATAGTTCGAAATGATGAATTTTTCACGAACATTTTCAAGAAGAA
The DNA here is from genome assembly GCA_038098605.1 of Gryllus longicercus. Classification (NCBI taxonomy): domain Eukaryota; kingdom Metazoa; phylum Arthropoda; class Insecta; order Orthoptera; family Gryllidae; genus Gryllus; species Gryllus longicercus. The sequence continues at coordinate 5,884,757 of JAZDUA010000031.1, forward strand.
TTTTTCGATGAGAGAGATTTCAAAACTTTAGTTGTAATCACGTGCAACTGTTCCAAAAACTTGCGTTTTGACACATTTTTCATGATTTTGCAAAGAAAACAAAATTATTTGCATTTTCACTCACTACTGGCTTAGTATTATCAATTTAAAAAAATCATTGAGATGCCAGATTGCAAGAAACGGCCCTAAGGACTAGGAGAGAAGTGATTACTCCTTAAATAATACTGTTTATTTTCTTTCACTCAAACAGGATATTGAGGTGAATATATTGCGATACAACAAAATTGCAAAACATCAAAGGATTTTAGCTTTTAATTACGAAATGTAAAATTAAATGAATTTGCAGTCAACACTATTACAATAACTAACTCTTACGAGACACATTGGTTAATTTCTTTGATTATTGTTTAATGAGAGTCTATTAACCTACTATGATTTTAGACTGCGTGGGCTTCAATCTCAAATATAGAAACCTGTAACATTCCAGTAATTTAACTCCATTCTTTCAAAATTAACATGTTAAAAATGTTATATATCAAAATATCAGTATATTCTAATCAACATTTACCCAATTTATGTACTTGTTTGGCCTCTCGATGGCTCATTACAGCGTCCTAGCTTTCCAAAGTGAGACGCCGTGTTCGATTCCAGGGCAGAAATGAAGCTGTAGCTTTCCAATGGAAACCGTCTCTGTTTCTGTAGGGATGTTACCGAAGAACAAGCTCAGGTAGGCCAAGTAAGCTAGGTATAGTGATGGGAATATGCTCGTCACATGTCTCTGCTTTACCCCCGTGCGTGGATAATAACTAAAATCGGGGCCCAGGTCTAGGAACACCGCTAGTTGGCAAAAGACAGATTAATTGGTCACTAAAACGCCACATACATTCGTGTATTGGTTTAACAGTGTTTGGAAGTCTTCAAAATGGCTACTTCTGTGTTGGGCGCAGCGGCCCACTGCGGGGGCGTGTGGGCGGACGGTGCAATAAGACGCGGGGAATCAGAAGCAAGGGCGCTGCGAGGGCGGAGGGCGCCGATGGCTGCGAGGGCGATGAGGGTGGCGCGTTCCACGCCCACGCCCGCGCCGGCGAGGGAGCCCCGGGAGAAAATAGCCGCGCGCCGCGCCGCGCCGCGCCGCGTTCCGCACACGCTCGTATACAACGATCCGAGCAGAAGCCGCTACAATGGGGAGGAGGGAGGGTGTGATTGGGGAGTGAGAGGCTGTCTGGAAGTTGAAACCGTTTCGTATCTCGTGACTTGGCTTGCTCTTTCACAAACTATAAGATTCTTCTGCGAAAACATTTTTTTTACGTTTATTTTCGATTTTTGAGGTGTCGTAATGGATGCAATATTTTTTTAAATATTATTTTATTTTTTTAATGACTTTACTAATGTCAAATTTCGAATTGTGTTAATGTAATTTGAAATATTCATTTAATTTAAACTGTTACGTGAGGTCACCCTAACTGACAGGGAAGGCCGAGATACTATTTGGATTGTGGGAAGGGGGAGGTAACGATACTACGCGAGACATGAAACATGTAGGAGCTTTATGATACTCTTTACCCAGGTACAACGTCATGTCATTTGTTTCTCTGTCCATTCCGAATAATAGCAAAAAATAAAAATAATAATACGCATTAAATGAAGTAATTTGTTTTGTTTTTCTTTTTAGATAGGCATTACGAGACCAATTTGCCATAGTATTTATTTAATTTATAAACACCTTTAGTGAGTAATCTTTAACGCATAAGGACACGTGTTGTTAGACAATCAATGGACTCGAGAAACGATGAGAGCGACGTGTGTGCCTGCTCTCTGCCAACGCGAAAAGTTCTGCTCCGCAGTCACGCCCCCTCGGGAGAAGGGGCCACGGGAGAAAATAGCCCCTCGCGTTCCGCAGTCGCTCGTATACAACGATTCAACCAAAAGCAGCTACAATGGGGAGAAATAACGGTTTGAAAGGGAGTGTGAGGGCCGAAACGTTTTGGCATCTTACATTTCTTGTGGCCACAACCTCGGTATGAATCTTTTCTTTACCGTCTTTCGCCGATCAATCATGAAGACAATCAATTATACGTGTTTACTCCTCAAAATCTAAGACGTTAAGGGGGAAAGCGGACATCGGACGAATATATTAATGCCAACTAAAAGATTATTGTTGAGTATGAATATGCATTCAATGTGGCAAATCCCATACATTCATTTCATGCAACGTCCTCTTTAATTAGTCATTTGTGTCATTGACGTCAGGAAAATAAATAATACATTTAAACCCATTATGACAAACTACATAAAATGTGGATAAGACATCCTTATACTATCACTGATAAAGAATTCAAGAAGTATTACTACTTTACGGCACGTTTAACAATTATCATTACGATAGTTTAACAACTGTCATTAAAACTCTCCGGAGTTTAACATAATTCCAAAAGATAGAGCTCCTTAATTTCTGAACTCCAGGTCAATTCATTCTAACTCTAGTTTAAAGAATCCTTTCGAATATAAAATGACATTTTATGATATACAGACATTCGTTTCAAATCAGAAAGATTTCAAAGAAAAAATCACAATTCCACTCAGGTCCCATTCCTAAGCCCCCATCATTGATTTCGTGAGTGAAGCGAAACAGCACAGCCTTGACTGCAACCTGGCTCCTTCCAGGTGCTCGCAAGTGCAGCAGCGATTCCTGGAGGGCTCCGGAGGGTGCATCGCCAAGTCAACGCGCGGGGGGGGGGGGGGGGGGGGGGGGGGCAAGTGGCCGCGCTCCGTTTTGTGAAGTCAGCGCGGGCGGCGCGGCGCGGCATCTGACAGCGCCTGGCGTCCGTCGGCGAGCGCTGCGTTCCGCTCCCCTGCAAAGCGCGCACCCCGGGGAGCGCAGCGAGCCAGCGTAGCGTGCGCCCCCGCGTTGCGTGCCACCCGCACCCGCCCACCGCCATCGTCGTCCCCGCCCCCGCCCCCGCCCCCGCCCCCGCCCCGCCACGCCACGCCCACCGCACCAGACGCCGCAAGGAGAGGGTGACGGCAGGCAGGGAGCTAAGAGGTGAAGAGGGCAGTGAGACTGAAGAGATGGTGAAGGCGCGAAGACACTAACGGCGTATGTACAGTGTTCCGCAAGGGCGATCCCTAGATGAGGAATTGCTGGAGAAAACGATCGTGGTGAGTCACAGGTGGAACTTTGATTTCAGTGACGGTGGTTGGTAAGGCTGTTATGCTTGATAAACGCTTAAAGTAGCGAAACACGAATAAAGTTTGGAAGGTAATGAGAAATGTAATTATGAAATATAATAATGAATAAAAGAATGAGAGAAGGATGGGTATTGTGACGAGGTAGAAAGAGGGCAGAAAGAAGCGAGAAAAAGAAATAACAAGAGAAGGCCATGAAGCAGTGGGATGATAGTATTAACGGAGAGTTCAGAACGGGACAATATGAGGGTAAGTTAGGAAGAAACGACGAGTCTCACGGGCGTGGACTGAACTTGAGCTTGAAGTGGCGAAGGCGGGGATGCCAACCACAACCCTGACGGCGATCGCGGCCAAAGGGCGAGCGCAGAGGGGAGAGACAATGGAAGTGGTGGGAAAGCTGGGTGTAGCGAAACGGCGGAGTGACACGAACGAGCCGAAGGCGAGGCGTGGGCAGGAGGCGCGCCGCCGGCGCCAGCCGCACGAGTTGAGAAGGTCCGGTCAGCCCGCGTATTTATGGAAGCTGGTCAATTACGAGCGCTGAAAACCCAGTTGCACAGCCGGCAATTACTCGGCTGCAGAGGCAACATTTGCATGCCGCCGTGCGCCGGCTGGGCCCGCGACTTCCCGCGTGCGACTGTTGTTATTCCGTTGCGAGCTGCTCCGCCGTACGCAGACTGGTTTACGACCATCGCGTGATACAGCACGTGAATTACGGGGCAACAGAAAAATCACATTAATCGTGTAATTCACAGTTTCGGTACTAAAGTTAAGTCCTGTAATTTCTGTAAAATGGCTGTTGGGACTGCTGCATTGTGTGTGCCAAATTAAACAAACAATTTGAGAATGACTGTGTTTTGTTGTTATGAATGTTAGAGAAGGAAGGAGAACTTTGAAATACCTGCTGAATCAAGGAATGGTATTGCAGATGTATTACTGCCAGTACGACGAAGCAGGGTTAACCTAAATTGAATTTTATTTAACCAAAGTAACTTAAGCTTAAATACTAACAAATGATTTGTGTTATGGTAATATTTTTATGGTAGTTTTTATGGTAGATTTTATTTTAAGACGATAAAAGTGATCAGAGAGCGGTAGATTTTTTTCTCGAGGAAAAATCATACTATGACTCAGTGCGTGATACTGCAATCGCCATTCTTAAAATATGACTTAACAAGTTTTTTTTACGTAATTCCCATATAATGGTAAAATTATTTATGAAATGAGCAAACAACAAAACAGCGCTGACAAGAAAATGATCTTAGTTTTATTAGGGGATTATGACACTACAAGACTTGCCGTTTGCGATTTAACACTTCTTGAGAGTTTCATTCAGACGCGAAAAAATTGCAAGTCAAAATTAGAAAGAATCCATTGAACCTTTTCAAGAACAAATACTCCCATTAACATCAGTTTCTTTTATCCCTGAAAAGAAACAACACTACAACATGTCATAACATAGATGCATATTCTTAGGGTAGCCGTGAACAAGACATCGTTTCCCGCAGCTAGCAATTGTTCTCATCAGTTCCTTAAGAATGAGTGTCTAAGTGGTGACGGAACGATGGGGCGCTGATGTTCACGTAAGAAACAAAAACCGGCAATTCCTTTGATAATATTAAATTCAGTAGTACTTACTCCCTTGAAATATTTAAGAATGGATATTTTTCTATACAAGTTCTTACTTTAAAAAATTGGTGTCATAATTTTATAATAAAATTAATAATTTGGCAATACTTTTTTGTTTTTTTTACATGTATTGCAGAACGTTACATTTCTATGACCGTTTATTTAGAAATTCAAAATTATTTTGCGAAAATAATTTTATTTTTAAGATTCAAAACCAACCGAATCTCTATGATTAGCTTGACCAGGCAGGGGCGGTGCCCCGCTGGTGGAAGATGCGTGTTCAAGGAAAACCTCGCTAGCCGACAGGTAAGATCTCGCCATCCATCGGGGGAAGATCGCCGCGATCTCCCGAGGAGGAAAATGCACCACACTTACAGGAATAATTACCGTGGCGATTGACGCGACCGTTTGATTCATCAATCAATCAGTGCCTCTAGACGCAGAGCTGGCGGGCTTGTTGGTCAAGGCTCCGCCGCAGGACCACCGCGCAGGCGAAGAGGAAGCTGCGTTTAGCGCTCGTCCCGGAGCGGCGTCTTCGCCGGGGGCGGCGCTGGCCGGGGGCGGCCGCCGAGACGCGGCGGCTGCGGTGACGCAGCACAAGTATCCATTTCATTAAGGAGCTCCCTCCGCGCCGACGCCCACGGCGTGGGACCAGCCGGCCCGGCCCGGCCCGGCCCGGCGCGGCCGCTCCCGCTCACCGGATGCTCGCGCCGGCCAGCGTCGCCTCCCGTCCCTCCACCGCGCTCCCAGGAGCGAAACCGGCGGTTACACGAACGATTGTTTTAAATAACAAGTAATACAACTGTTGATTCTAGCGTCGATGCGTAACAGACGCCCTTTATTTTTTTTACTCTCCTTCGACTTAACCTCGGGCGTATAGCAGCTCAACACGGTTTGAGAAGAAGATTGAAACCATCATATGTCATGAAACGCCTTGGTCAGTGGCGCTCAATTATTTAGCAATCAACATTTAAATTGCTTTTAGAGTTCGTTTAGGACGTATACGGCAGTTGTGGATCATTTTATCCATAATATAAGCCACTTAAACTACGGGGGAAATGGTTAAGGTTGACTGTCCCATTTTGCGGGCACGGGAAGGTCCCTGTGGGCCACGCCCATTGCGGGGAGCCAGACGCCGCAGAGTCCCAGAGACTTCGCCCAGTCCGACCCGCGCCTCCCGAGCTCCCCGGATTCTCGGGCCAGCCAGTGCCACTTCCCGTTCGCGCCCGCCGCAACAGTGCTGCTCTAGAATGCCCTTGGAATCTGGACTACAACTCGGTGTTGCTGCGGATGTAAACAGCTTCGTGGAGAAGAAACGACTTGATTGAGCCTCGACTGTTGGCGCTTCAGTTGGAATTTCATTGGGGGACCTTGAAGGCTATGTCTTTCTTCTTCAGAGATTGACGTGTTTATTGCTCTTATTAAACGGAAGTCAGAAAATGTACGCAGATGAATAATTGAAATCAATTTTAAACATTCTTGATTCATATTAGTTATAGCACCACAGTAATACATTAATTTTTTGAGCTGGTAGGTCACCTTTACCGACTCATCGACGACAGTCAGTTTCATTGTTTTAGTTATCAAATCTGTTTTTACAGAATTGGAAGACACTATTACGGGCGAGGGAGCATTACCTTATACAATCTCCAGCGCACAAGTGCTGCTTCACCACCCTCACTGAATCTAAGGAACAACTCAGCTTTGTTGCGGAAAGCAAACGGCTGCGAGGAGAAAAACACAGGTTTTTTTTCTTAACACAACTGTTGACTCTTCGTCTAGTCTTTGAATTGAATTGAATTGAATTTGCCTTATTTTACGTGGCGAGACTCGGGCCATCAGGCCCGCTCTTCCGTCTGACCACGCAAATTTCGCTACGCTCCTTTCATCAACTAGCAGAGAAAGGAGGTATTCCTTGGGCGAGAAACAGGCGATTTTTGAATTTAGCTCAGAGGCGTCATTTAGGCTTGAGGATCTTTTACATGCAAGTAAATCTACTAACATGGGACAGCCGGCTTTACTTCCCCTCCGAAGGAAGGCGTACGAAGGATTTTGTCGCCCTAAAAATCCACGGCTTCGATCGGGTTTGAACCCGCGAGCTTGGGTATAACAGTCCGGTACGCTAACCGTCACACCATCGCCGCCGCTTTCACGCGCCAGTCTTTCATTTCAACTTACGTTTATCTCCCTGAAGAGAAGTCTGTCGTAGACGATTGACAGCGTAAATCAATACTGATCATAACATGTGATTTCTAATACAATGTCCTGTTGATTTCGCTCGATTTACCAAGATAAAGCAATTTAATAACGTTCTTATATACTGAATGAGGCTATCGTGGACTTAGAGAAAAATGGTGAGGATTTTGATTTCAAATGCAGACAGATTATAAGACATGCATGATAACGTGTATAACTAATTCTGTGTGAAAGTAATTGACCTCTGGCCGGATATCTAATCTTGTGCATCCCTTCAGAACAAGAAAGACAAACAAAAACTTTCTCTTCCAGCTGCTTAGACAATTTTCCAATCAATCAGCAGTGAAGAAAGAAATTAATGAATCAAAGAACAAGGCAATCAATCACTAATTGTACTTCTTGTCACACACAAAGGTTCCCATCAACTGCCATAAAAACAAGACTGGACTCTAACGCCTTGAAAAGAAACAAAACAATTTCCAGGAACTCTCCCACTGATCCCTAGGCCTCTGGAAATGGGTTCAAATGAATCTTGAAATGGCCAGAAAAACAGACAAAAACCTCTATTTATTTAGAATAATTCTATTTCTCTTCTTATTCGAATGGCATATTGACCAGCATACTATCAAAATCGGCTTCGTTTTCTCCGCTTGAACCCATCTCCTCTTACGTACACTCCAGCTAGTGTAACGTCCACGGCCTTTTTCCAAAATATTATTTTCATTCTTCCTGAAAACGCCGCCACTATTTACTGAACTTCTCACATTAATACAATTAATATTTTACATATTCCATTATTCAATTTCTTTGGAAATATTCAGTCCCTTCGATTAAGAGAGATCGAATTTCTTCAATTGTACGTAGCCTACATTATTTTATCAGCTCCTTTATAACAACTTTCCCTAGTTCCCCAATCTGGGTCCTTTGCTCTCCACCACTCGCCTGAAGAATTTTTCTCCACTTTTTCTACAGAGTTATTTTATTTTTCCAGAACGGTTGTACATTGTAATTCAAGAAAACAGTAATGTAAACCTACTAATCCAAGAAATAGATCAACTAATGAAAGAGCTTTTGGATACTATCATCTATATCATTCATCCACTGACCACTTCTTCGGTTGATTGATTGATTGATTGATTGATGCTTCCGGGCCATGTCCTCCGTGGGCCCTGCTGGTGGGTGAGGCCGTCACCAGTGCCAGCGCCAGCGCCTCCGGCCGAGTCGCGGTCCTGTTACGGGCCAACGCCTCGGGGCTGGAGAGCCAAACCGCCGCGCCGCCCCGCGGGGCTCCCGTAACGAGCGCATTCTTTTATTTCAGGCGGTGGCGACGGCGGTGGCGGGGGCCCGGGGCGCGGAGGGCGGGAGGGCTGGCGAGGGGCGGAGAAGCGTGGGTAGGGTGGTGCGCTGGCACCACGCCTCACCCTACGTCACCACCACTACCACCTCCTCTCATCCTCCTCCTCCTCCTCCGCCTCCTTCTTCTAATGAACAGCAGACTGCGCCGCTCGCACCCTAATTAGGAGCGTAATAGTGGCGCGTATGGGGCGCGCGGGAGCAGGCGCGGGCGCCGGCGCGGAGGGATGGGCCGCGATCCGAGCTAATAGCGAGAGTGTACGGCCCTCCGCCCCCCTCCGCGCGGCCCTCGCGCTCCGGAGCTCCTTTTCGGGTCACCGGCGGCCGCCGCCGAAACCCTCTGAAGGGGGCGAGTGCAAAACGGGAGACAAGACGTGTGAGAAAAAAATGGGAAAGGTGGGGTCGATAGTTCGGAAAGAATTAAGGAGACAGGAAAGTAAGGACATGACAAGGTGGAAAAAGAAGGAAAAAGAGGGAAACGACTCGCGACATGGAAGATGATGAAGGAAAAAATGGGGGGAAATGTAGAAAATAAAGACTGGAGAGATCATTGAGAGGAGACTAGAACACAGGACCTTGTGGTAGTCAGTTTAGATATTGATTACTGGAAATAATGTGACGATGGAACATGAGGCATCATGACTGTTGGAACTTGAGCAACATGCAGTGCGAGAAAGGAAGCGTCATAAAAGAAAAATTGTGGTGGTGAAGAATCAATGAAAGCGTTAAAGGGTGAAAGAGAAGCGAGAACGATAAGACCGAAAATTCGGCAAAGAGGGATGGAGCACAGAGCCGACCGATTCACACGAGTGCAAAGAAAACGGAGGACCGCGAAATCGGAGTCGGTAAGGACGTAGAGGTCATCGATAGCGTAACGGGAGAAAAGAAGAAAGGACGGCGGGAACTGCAAAGACGGGCAAGAGCGGTGTGAAAGGCAAAGGGGGGGGGCGAGGGTGGCTAGGGCGGTGAGGACGACAAAGACGGTGAGGACGGCGGGGGTAGCGAAGACGCCGAGAGTGGCCGGGGGGCGACGAGATCCTGTTACGGCTGATGAGTAGTTCCCCTTCCGCCGTCGAGTAGTTCTCTTGCGCGCGGAAGAACCTCTCGCTCGCCGGCGATTTCTGGGCGAGATTGCGCCGCGCGCCCTCCGAGCTAGAGAACACTTGGGCGCAGATCCTCGACCTCCGACGCGTAACGTGCCCTTCGGCGGCGAGCGGCGCGCGCTGCGGCCCTGCAATTAACGTCGGCCAACGAGCCACGCGTGGACTCGGCGGGCGGGCGAGCTTATTTTTCCTGCGAAGCGCGAAGAACAGATACACTACTCCGCGTGCAGTTAAAACGTTGATACGAAAAGTAAAAAGAATGACAATGTGCTGCGGGAATTAGGAATTGTATGTTGAAAAGAGATAGGATTAAGATCTTTTCAAAAATGTTAAAACGGGTCACTAAAAACGCAGATATTTGGCGAGGTCCTGCGGATGGAGACGATTTTTTTATCTGAAAGTTATATTTTTCTCTAACTTTTTATTCTTCATCGAAAAAGATTCTTCCTTTCATATCGACTTCGATGCCGCTCTCTATCTTTTTCATAGCCTTCCAAGATTTATCTGTTCTGCAGAAGCCCATGATCATACGTTTTGATCATTTATTCGCTGGAGATATGCATGCCAGTTTATTCTATAATTCGTTTGTCAATTACAAAAGGCAAGTATTTGAGTAATAAGAATGGTAGAAACTAGTCAAATGGCACGAATCACTGTAATTCTCAGAAATAACATCAACAAATGTAAATAGGAATCGTGTTCGATACAACTATTTTAACTACCGCAATGAATCAAGTAAATGTGCCGTATTTTTCGTGAAGTGGAAAAGTAAAATTCTAGAAATTCCCACAATGCCTTTTGTTGAGCGGCAGCCCGTATTCTCCGGAGCTTAGACAAAACACAAGCGCGTGATATGTTTTGTGGTTAAGGTGCCGCGATCGCGGCGTCTCGAGTGGCCCGGGCCTACCAGCGCGCCTTGTGTTGCCGCCGGCTGTGTATCGCGGAGATTTAGTGCGTGCCGGCTCACCATCAGTCAGCTGCGGGGCTGTTTTTAGCATCTCGCTCTGAAGAAACAGTGGCGCATTGTCTGTCGACGGCTGCTCCGTGCGGTGCGCGAGTCTCTTACAACTCCCGGCCCAGACAGTCTATTTGAACTACCGAACCCCTGAGGCTCCTACGACACGTTTCCACAAACTCCAATCATGAGATACTGGGTCAATATTTCATTTGGAGATCACGTTTTCTTTGTGAAGAGGTGTAAATACATAGAATGGGAGAAGTTTCTAGCAGAAACACAACAGGATGCAACAGAACATGAATAAAAGTTTAGAGAAAAAGTATAACATTTTAATTTTGTTTCAGAAACCATATACTATCCTCACAATTACACATTGCGACATTCAAATGATTGTTGAAACTAACTATAGTATCAGTATTTTGGTATCATCTCCACATGGTTGACAGAAAGATATTAATTTTTTATCCTTACTGTGACTATTCATAATTTCTGTTTCTTTCAAGAGATCAATTTTTTGAAATATCTTTGAAACAAATGAAACTCTTCTTAAAGTTCAGAAATTTAAGATTGACAGCAATACTGAGAGAAAAACACACTCTGCAGCTCAAGATTTCATTTGTGTCTTTCCAAGGTACGAAGACATTAAATTCTAAAGAAGAACAGTTTTGGGAAGTCTAATTTATCCATTCTAAGTCTTTTAAAAGGACATTCACCCTGAACATTTGGGAAAACGTTACGAGGTATAAAACAAGATCGGGAAGATTTTCTTAGAGATATTGGACACTCAGTAGTTTCGATTCTTCTTGGAAGCGATTGATTCGTTTAACGTTTTAATCGTACTTATTCTCGGAAAAAATCACTTTCTTATAGGGCAACCCGAGTTCGATGTTCTGGAAATGAGATAGAAGGGAAAATCGCTACTACTTGCGACGTTGCTTTTTAATTTTACTATTCAGCCTCCTACTATTAGTAATCGACTCCTCCACTGAACTTCTAGGTAAATATGTTTCTTTCATATATAGTTGTCTAATAATTTATATACAAGGCGATTAAAGACATGGCTGATTATGCTCTCTTCCTTCAAATGCACAGCATTTCTGAAAATAAGCTACGTCAAAAAACCGTGCTAGGTTTCCTTACGGTTGACCATCACTGCAGAAGAAATGGCAAGTGGGGGAAAATGTGAAAACGGAATATATTAACGCAAATCAGATAACTGAACAATCAAATCAAGCGTTTTTACCATATGAAGTACCGTGCTTTATTTCGAGAAATATTAATTATTTTTCTCTACAGTAAAACACCCTATTTTCTTAAATTACCACCACCCACTGTCAAAATACTCTCACACGTATTCGAACACAGTATTCGAACACAGTATTCGAACACAGTATTCGAACACAGTATTCGAACACAGTATTCGAACACAGTATTCGAACACAGTATTCGAACACAGTATTCGAACACAGTATTCGAAAGCAGTATTGCAACCTCCGCCTACAAGCTCCATTTCCCGCCTCTTTCCTCCCCGCGATCCCATCTCCGCGGCGAGGCGCGACGGGGCGTCCCGTGACCGAAATTAAAGGCGCGCGCACGGAGGCGATAACGACAACGGAACGCGACACGAAACGGGACTCCGCATCTCAATTTCCGCGGGCCGTAATTATCACGGGAGTCGCCTAACGAAGCAGCGGCGGCGCCGCGATGACTCAGTCGCGCAATCCTTCATGACGACGGCCGAGGGTGCGTCCGTCAGACGTTGGGCCCTCGAGGAGTTACTCCCTCTTACTCCAAGCGGAGCGAAGGACAGTAAATTGGCTCACTAGCGCCAACAGCGGAAAAATGCTGGGTAATGTCATTGCATTATCTTTGGACGTTTGCTGGGGGATAATATGAAGTTTTGAAACCAGTGTTGACCTTTTTTTCAGCTGGATACCATGACATTTCAGGTCCAGATGTTTGTATGAATGATTTGTAGTTGACCAAGCGGGTTTGTCTTAAGTTTCCTTCAGGATTCTTCTGTTTTAGTTGCCATTTATTCTATCATCGTTATTTTATACATACTCATCAAAGTATTGGAACCTGAAATCTGATATAATCTAGTAACCCATGAACGAACTCATGGTAAAATAACGCTTGACTGAAATGACTTAATAAGTTTTAATGTTCAAAACATATAATTAACGAATAATTTATTGTAGAGACTTTTGAGAGAAACTAATTAACAGCAGCATCAGGAGTCCCCGATGATGTTTTCCGCAGCCAACATTGTCCATACGGTTTCATAGGGCTTCTTTCAAGGCCGCGATCCACAAGTCACATAATTCCGTCGAAAAGTCACATAATTCCGTCTGCCGGTATTATGCTTCTTTGATTTACTTTTTCTTGTTTGTTTTCAGTTCATTACACACACGTCGTTTATATTTTACGTGAATAGTGCTTTCCTCCTAATGTTAGTGGATGATGTGCGGGTCACACAAATAGTGTAAAATTGAATATCGCAAAAATAAATACATTTAACAATGTCAAGCTGGGGTATTATTTTGGAACTGGTGGTAAATAATTGTAGACGTAAGGCTATGATTCTCATAATTTTGTAAAATAATACTAGCGTAGAAATAAACTGCTGGTGAAAACGATTTCATAAAAAAAACAGACAATAGCTCCCGAACGGTCAGTCGAGGATAACAGGAAGTTGCCGAGAAGGTTCATCTCTGCCAGCACTGAATAACAATCGTCGTCCTCTAATCCACTAGCGGGGGCGACAGTGAGCTGTTGAATGGCGGGCGGCGCTGCAGGCTCCAGGCTCCGGGGCGCCGCGGGGGCAGTCCGGCGAGCGCCAGGGCAGCGGAGGGAGCTCAAGTCCATTAGGCCGGGCAGGGCAGGGCAGGGCCGGGCCACCCCGCCGCGCCCCGCCGCCGCCCGCCAGGCCTTCTTGTTACCGCCAGTTAGCGAACTTGCGCCCCGCGCGCGCCACGGCCTTCCCCGCCTTGCCGTCGCCAGCCGCCGCCGCCATTAGCACCACTTCCTCTTTCGTCACGGCCTCTCGCTTCCGTCGCCGCGTCTTGCTGCCGACCGCCCGGCACGTCGCCCCGCCCCATCGGCCGCCGGCCCTTCGTGGTATCCTTCTGTTCCCTCGTTCCGCTGTTTACGTCTCAGTCTTCAGTCACTGTCTCTCCCGCGGGCACACTGTTGCTTTATGGACGCCTGACCACTCCAAAGCAGCCCGTTTCTTGAAGAATTCCCTCACTATCCCCTATCTATCACTTCTGCCATCACTAACAAGAACCAACGCAATACTACGACTGTAATTTTTGTAGTTTCCAATGTTTAGGTTTTGAATACATCTTGCACATTGTCTGAATTGTTAGGTATTTTTAAATTTGGTACCACTTGGACTTTCCGACTGTCAGTTTCGCCGCCAGGAGAATGATTCAATAATGGTCTCATTCATATCTATCCATTCGTAGAGTTGTTGCATAAACGAACGACTCATTAGGACGGGAATCGCCTGAGGATTTAATTTTGCCGGACACTTAACTAGCCTTCTATTACTTGCTTGTTTGCCAAACAAGCTTGACATGTCACAACGAGGATTGTCCGCACTTACCTTCAGCCGAGATCGAACCCTCACACTTGGATTAAGAAAGGCAGTGCACTAGACAGAATCACAGGGACTACGTTATAATAACAGTAGCAACTAGATAAAACTCGAGAAGATACAAAAAAACACGCGCGCGCGCGCGCACACACACACACACACACACACACACACACACACACACACACACACACACACACACACACACAGGAGCATCAGCGGCAGGAAAACCTGAAAGTTCCAAGGCAGTACCAAGACGAAGCCACCGATCCAAAATGAACTGCAGCTGACCACATCCTCCGTCCATTGCCATCTCCACGGGCGGCATCGCTGCCTCTGCCGTCATTACCATTACCACCACCACCACTACCCCGCCGCTGGCGCGCGTACCACAAAACCGCCCCCGCCTCCTGCAAACAACGCCCTCCCCCCGCGCGCCTAACACGCGCCGCTTGCCAGAGGAGAGGGGCTCGCCGAGGAATACCCCGGCAGCGAGTTGCGGAATCCTCACCGCACCGCCGCAAATATTTATCCGGAATTTTCCCCGGTTTCCCCATCCAGTATCGAGTGCTGCGCAACGCGACGCGATGGTGGGAAGTGTGAACCACATAACAGGCATCAGCTCATTATACGTGATAAAGTGTAAGAATAATGGCATGTTATGTGATGGATTATAACGTTCATTCTTATGTTATTGTCCTTCATTACAGCTCGTTTAAACGCAAGGAGAATATTTTAAAATAATATAACAGTCAAATGTTACTAATTGCTTTACTAACGGTTGAAGAAAAGATAGGAATCTGAGTGGAGAATTTACGACACATTTTAAATGTCGAAAATAATTAGATCATTTTCTGAAAAGCATTAACCTTAATTGGAATATTATTCAAGACATCATTAGCATTACAAGTCTTGACGTTCATAATGTAGAATAATCACTTCTCTATTGTCCGTGATGTATATCGAATATATGTCATGAACGTACAGAAATGACGCATTAATACGCTATATATTTAATGTACCAGAGAGGTTTCAGTAGTAGATAATTGGGTACGATCCTGCATTCCTACAGACTAGTAAAACGCAAGGTCATTGCCCTGAAACTATCATGCAAATGGCTTATGTTTCTCGTGTCACCAAAGATCATTTGACAAACGGAGTGCAAGCCCTTCCCGCTAATGTTATACGACGAGGCACGATAGAAACGACATGACAGGAAAACAAATGAAGATGCTGACGGAAGATGACACGTTCGCCAGTCATAAGACTGATGGAATGTTCCGTTGCTATGTAAACAATGTGACAACCATGGATATCTCAAGCGACACTGCGTTGCCAGTACTTGTACAAAATGAATATTGAAAATATCAGGTGATACGGATGCTTTTCCTGATAAAGGAAACTTAAAAGAATATTTCAAGATAATAGAATGATTTTTAGCTTTTTGTTGAATGAGGTGAGAGGTATAATAGCTAACTTCAGATGATTTTTTGTTCGCGATGTATTCACACATACAATGTTAATACTATATTTTTTATTACAATAAACAAGTTATAAACTGTGACAAATTAGAAAGACCTATTTCAGACGTGAAAACAAATTACGTGTACAAATTACGCGTTTATTCCCTGTGAATATAGTTTACAGTAGCATTTCCGCCTGAACGCCGATTCATTTTTTACAGCCAAAAATCTATATGCAACAAATGAACACCAAAAAGTGAAAAACGAACAAGAAAGAATGTTTAGCTGTAGGTGAACAAAAGCGCGAAGTGTTTCAGAGCAAAATTGAATAGAACGCCACGACAAAAACATTTTCACCCTTTCTTTTATTGAACCGCAAAGGAAAAACACAACCAACCAAGTTTCAATTTGGTCTAATGCACTGCGACTCCCATCGATTCGCAGAGGCAACACTTTCCCAGAATTACTCCTCACAAGCCCGCTCTCGTGGACAGAAGCAAAACTGCAAGGCCCGAACCGGAGGCGATCTCCTGGTGTCCTGTCACCGGTGGTAATGGATTCGACTGTTAAACCGCGACCCCCCACCCCCACCCTCACCCGCGGCGCTTTCGCTCGGCACAAATCCAACCACTCGAGATCGCAGCGAGTGATCTTTTTAATGCCCTTCCCCTGCGCCAGCCCCGGCGGCATGCGCGGGGGCGTTAATGCACGCGGGCTCCCCGCCCCGCCTCGCCAGCTTCCTAATTAGCTTTCCTAATGGCGGAGGGTGCCCACGACCCCACGCGGTCTGCCCCGGCGCTACCACCGCCATCGCCGCCACTGGGGCGCTAATAAGCGAAGTATCGGGTTTTAAGTCGCCTCCCACTCCCCCTTCTGGCTTTGCCCTCCTCTTACGGTAAAAAGCGACCGTGCTCGCAGAGTGCCTGTCTAGCTCTCGCACCTGGGGGTATCTGCGATCTGCAGGAGGGGTTGGGAAATGAAAGAAGAGGTAGGTTAAAGCTTTCTTTTTCTTTTGCGTAGGATGTAATACGTCACTTTAGATGTATTAGGTGCGTAACTCGAATTAATACGTTTCTTTGCGTATCTACAAGAGTGTGAAAGGACTTTCCTTATATATTCCTGGTTAGGAAAAAAGAGATTGATTTAAGAAATTTTCACAATGGAATTAATTCGTAAAAATATTCAACATCATTTCCATTAAAAAGGATGATATGATTTAGTGAGTCATTCGTCCGCTTAAAAAAGTTTGAATAAATAATACTAATAACTCATCCAGAATTATTGGCATTATTACAACATTTAGAACATGAAGCATGAAATTTATTGTTGCAATGATCATAAAGGCAGTGAAGTAATATTATGGTATTTAATGTTCTGAATTCATTTCCAATTCTTTACATTAACTCGTGTACTTCCAGTCGAAAGAATTCTTTCCGAATTCTTAAATCTTTGAGATGTTCTGACGAACGCCTTAGTCGAAATATTAAATGGCCTCAAAGAACGTGCCATTAAATAACCAAAATATGAAGACTTTCCGTCATCACGATACACTACAATTTCCTTAACCACATAAGTCGCTACCTTCTTCTACCAAAGACGTACTACATCACCGAACGAGGCGTGCGTTAGCTTACGGCGTATCATACCGCGTCCGTTGCCCCTCCGAGATGTGGATCTGTCCGGGTCGTTTGCCGGAGATCGCCTCCCACGCGCGGCTTACGGGATACGCCGCAGCCCACCCGCAGCACCCGGCGTGCCGCCCGGCCGGCCGCTCGCTCGAAGGCACTCGCGCAGGACGACGACGACGACGACGCCACGCACGGCGAGATTGCAGGGGCGAAACGCCTGGGCATTGTCCGCTTGAGGTTATCAATAATATGAGATATGCGGTAATACTAGGGTCAACACAATGATCAGTATTCGGGTAGATTCGTCGCTGACGATATACGTCATTCGTCACATTCTATCTGTTGAGTAGTAAATTTTTCCCTAAGAGTGAATATTCAGTAACGAAAGTAGTACATATATTTTAAACAGTGCTCTGTTATTTCATTGTTTTGTATAAGCTTCTTATTAATTGCACGAAATGAAGTCCACCCATTTTTCCGAAAAGATTTCTCCGAAATAAAAGTTCCGAATGGACATTTTTCCATATATAGTTATTATGTTTTCAAATAATTTTACAAAACCAAGTTTTGGAATACACATTTTCCGAATCCATTGTTTCGAAAAACATTGTTATCGATTTCCGTCTATTTATCCTGTATTTCCAGGGAAACGAATCAGTGAATGGAAAAATGTACTGGGAATGTGTGAAATTACGGCTCTGCACGCGCCGTTACGTCAATGGCAGAGGAAGGCACTGTTGTACACAATCACATTGATGTGTGAAGCAAAAGCAGAAATTCTTAAGAAGAATCTCAAAAGAATAGCTCAAGAGCAATATGCTATTCGGAAATATAATTCGGAAAAACGACCTGAAACCAATGCAGGCATGGTATCTACTTTTGTGAAGAATTGGTATAGTTTTTTGCTTAATTAGGGAACAAAGAATAATCGGTTGATCTTGGGTTTTATAATGAACCCAAGTCTTGGCCTCCTTCACTACCATACAGAAGCGGGATATCGCATCCCCTGGTGCCTTCTCGGTGCTTCCAATTCGGTTCCAATCGGTGCAATACATCAAATACTATCGAGAATATGTCAAAAGTATATTAAGAATTGATGATGTATATCAAGAGTTTAAAATGCATACGGTTTCTTAGCGAACGGTGGTTGGAGCTCATGCAGAACACCCGCAGGATAACCGAAGTTATGGCTTTGTGGAGGCGGTGCTCTGCGAAGGAGAAGCTGTGGATAGCGCAGTTGCAGCTATGACGAGAGCATAACTACTCCTGCTTACGATTAATATCACGATCGATTTGTAGTGACGGTATGTTCAACAGAATTATCATTACCCTTGTGGAATCGTTGCTGACAAAGTAAATTGTATCATGTTTGGTAATAAATTATTCCACCAGATCGATAATTCATTAAGGACAAGAGAAATAAGTACAAGAGCGATAAGTTCATTTTTCTTTTATTTAATTATACATTTATATCATAACGACTGATGATAATTTCAAAACGGTGTGATTCTTGCCTACTACACCATTTTGGAAGAGTAACGCACTCATCCTACACATACCTTTTTTGAGTACACTTATACTACGAAAAACCATCTGAAGAATATGCTCGATATTGAACATTAATTGATTATTTTATTGCGAAATGTCTCGTTGACATTGACGAAACTGTTAATCTAAAAATTCTCTTTTAATATCGTCTCTTTGCAAATAAATTAGTTCTACAGCACTATTTCATCGTAGCTTATATTTTAAAATAAATGTTCAATTTTTAGTACGTATAATTAATCACACGTATTTTACCTCACTGCTCTCGTAAACACGGACAATTTTGTCTCCAAAAATAATTCTGACTGTAAGCCAAACGACTGTAGGCAAAATTGTATCCAACGTTTAGAATTTCGGATGAACCTTATACGATATTATCCGCCATATCTCAGTCATTCGTCCGAGTCGGCGTACATCTCTGTCATCCGATGAAACTATCGAAAGCAATACATCACAACGTCACAAATTCTACACAATCGGACTGAGCGCTCCGAGCCGCCAGCAAGATTTGTTATCTCTGATGTGTTTCGAACAACTCCATAATTGACGTCATGTAACGTGACAGTGAGGCAAACAGATATCTCTTGCCGGTCCAAAGAGAAACGAGGGAACGGATTAGAAACCGTAGACCGTTGTTGTCTTTCAAATACTTTTAAGATTAGAAGCAACGAGAAAAAAGTTAAACCATCAGAAATACCAAGGAAAATGTTGACTCTTCTTCCTTGAAAACTAATTTTTACTATAACGTAGCCACACTACCGGCGAACATTTTTTTCATGTGGACCTATTTGATGAATTCGTGAAACTTCAATTTTCTGATTCCATTTTCTCCATGATACATTTACGAATGCTGGAAAAAACTTCATATCAACAAAAAATATTTTCACAAATAAATTCTTTATAAACATATACAGAATCAAATTCAAATAATTATACATTCTCGTAAGGGTTCACGGAAGAATATTCCACTTTTCTAAGATATCTAACTATTCCCAGAAACACGTGCAAGCACTTCCTGTAACATTAACTAGCAAGCGAAACAGATCTTTAATTTTACCGTCATCGTTATTCCGTTGTCCGTTTCCATTGCCTCCAAAATCGAGCGGCGGAGCTGTCATCGATTTCTTTTCCAGCCACACGTTTTGCCTCCATCCACAACCAACGCATCGTCTTCAGGAACACTTGTTCTATCTCTCTCGCTCCCTCTATCTCTGAACACCTTAGGTATTCGTCCTAGTCGCTTTCGGTGTAGGATCGATGAAGACATGGATGAGGGAAAAGCGAGGGTGAACTTCGAATCCTGGAGCACTATCTCTTCCACACTACTCATGGAAATATATGCCCACCCCTTCATATGATTGTCGCTCTCTCCTAACAACATCCCTACGACATTCAATTAATATCCATTAAACAGCCGCATACATGATAGTTTAAGAGAAATCACGGGATACCCTCATCTTGGGCACTTTTTGCCGGATAACTGAGTAGAACGCAGCTGGCCACGAGATCCCTGAAGGCGTGGATTGATGTTAGAGTTGAGAGCATCACTATCAGTTGAACTGCCTAAATGAACTGAGATAATCGTTAGGCATGAGGATTCAACATTGAAAAAAAAACGAACGATACATTTATAGTACGGAAACCGTGTGAATATTGAAGAAATCTGTCAACTATGTAGGCACGCTATAAAAAGAGAAAGTGTTGTTTGTACTTACTTTTACATCCAACATTGATTGTCATTTACCCTCGTGTATTAAATTACGTGAACATTTTTATTTTTCTATTGGTCGGACGGGTTGTTGAATTCATAGATGGCTGAAACTATTATCTATATTTAATTGAACCGTATAGCTTGGAATATGGTGAAATTTCACTACGAAAATAACAAGCAATATTCACGAGGGACAACGTAAGACGAGAAAGAAGAGGTCGTACCACCATGAGGAGCAGCAGCCACACCCCCGAGATAAGGAGCGGCCAAAGGAGGAGGAGTGAGGGGGACGAAGGGAGCACCACAAGGGCGAGGGCGAGGGCGGTCGGGCCCTCGGGGATCGAACGCGTCGGGCATGCGTTGGCGGCGGCGCGGAGGGCGCCCAATCAGACAGCACGCGGGCGGAATCTCAACCCCCTGATTTGTGGGGCGCGGGAGGGAGAAAAATGCTAATTTGCGGCCTCTTTAGGGCGCCGGGGGCCCAGCCATGCATCATAGCTGTCGAAGAGACGCGACGCCGCGCAACCGCCTACCCGCCCGCCAGATCGCGCTGGCATCGGGCGGCAGCCGTCGCCGCGCTGCCGCCGCCCCGCTCGGCCCGCTCGAATAAAATTACCATGGATCAATCGGCACCCCGAGGTCGCGGCGAGGGAGAGGGGGCCGGAGCGAAGGTAACGCTGCCGGGGGGGGGGAGAAGCGAGGAGATGGTATTTCTGGTAGCAATGTTTGTGGCTAAGTAGAAGGCAATGCGTTGTGTAATGAAGATGTCATTAAAAAAATGTTAACGGGAATTGAGATGAGAGTTTTAAACAATGTTGACAGCGATTTTTAATGGCGGACGTATTTCTTACGAATAAACAGGCAGTGAAAGCGACTTTTGGGAAATATTTATAGCACAGACTCAATATGTAGCGAATATTTTTCAGGATTGTAAAGCTATTGAAGTGGAAAGGTGATAGAGATAATAGGATGCAAGGAAACAAGAAAAATGAGAAAATATGGGAGGTAAATCCTTTTTTCTTTTTTTAAAAAAAAGTGTGAAAAAGTAGCAAGATGGTACGGTCAGAAAAATGTAAGATGACTAAAAGAGATGAATTCATAGTTGGAGTACCACAGGGTCATCACACAGAGAATTGAAGGTAGTCTCTGGGAGGGAGATATAGTCGTTGCCACATTTTTGGTAATAATGAAGACAGTACTATCTATAAGTGCCTCAGCCGACAAAACTGAGTCTCTATAAGTAACTTCAAATTTTTGACAAGAAATGACAGATCAATCGCGTAAAATATTATAGGTTCCTTATACGTTTCATGTACGTAAACACACATTTTCACGTAATGCATTTTCAGTCCGCAATTGCACAGGACTTTCTGCGCTCGAGCTCTTGAATTGTAGCCCAAGCGACAGCTATCTCCTCTTACCGTAAATCGGCGAGAGTGGTGAGGGCGGTGGGGGCGGTAGGCGCGGATAGGCGAGGGTGGTGAGGGCGGTCGGGGTGGTGAGGGCGAACGGCGGGGGCAGGTGGGGCATCGAGGGTGGAGAGGACGGTAGGGTGTGGGGGGGGGAATTGAGCAAGCAGTAGCGGAAGTGGTGATGAAGGCGAGGGCGGCAGGGTCGGAAGGTGCGGCGGGGGTGGAGGCGAAACGACTGGGGGCGGCGAGGGCGGAGGCGGTGGTGTAGGGTTGGGGCGGCGAGGGTGGCGATGGGGCGAGCTGCAGCGTCGGCGGCGCCGAAGCGGAGGGCGGGGGCGGGCGGCAAGGAGAGCAGCAGCTGCAGCTGCGAGCGCCCTCGGCCGCCGCCTCCGCCGCCCCCGCCGCCGCCGCCGCCGTCGTGAGAACGGGCGCGGCGGCATTCCTGCCCCCGGGGGCGTTTTCGTGTTGTGGGGAGATCTGGAGCGCGGACGCTCGATGCTCGCCCGCCGCCTCCCTCGCCCCCGCCCCCGCCCGCCTCTTCTTGTTGCTTTACAGCACCCGCGGTGAGGGGATCACGCCGCTAGATAAATTCTCTCTGGAAGTCATGTGTCCAAACTATGCGGGAAATGTCTATTTATTTCTCGAGCAGCTGGCTGCGAACCCTTGTGGTTCAAGCGTTAATACCCTGATCCCGCGGGTTTCTGATTCTCGTCATGGGAATGGATGACACTTGTTTTGACGAGGCGTGCTAGAGATACATAGCTAAAACGTGAACACATTTGGAAAATATGCTGAATTAATGTATTATTACCAAACATGTGCCAGAAGTAAGCAAGTAGCTTTGATGACAACTTTGGAACATTAAAAAAAGTATAGACAAATATATTTTAAAAATTGAAATGGAGTACCAAAATAATAATAGTACTAGTTTTACTTACCCAAGTTAATCATTTTTGCAAGACCAAGGTAGTGGTAATGAAGCATAAAAGAACTATAAATATGAATCTCAATCTATATTGCAGAAAATTTTTAAATAATAACAATATATCTCACATCAGTAGTATTACATAACTTGAAGGAACTACAAGTAAATGTATCATAATCTCCGCATATTTAATAAGTGTAAATGTGGTAGGGAAATCTTCATAATCACTATACAGTATTTGAGTAACGGAGTATGCGGATGTGCGGATGTTCCGGATGTATTCGGATATATGCGGGCCAGTTACTCATGGCTAGACCACTTCCCGTGCACCAATCAATACTCATGAGATGTCATTCGACAACGTTAATTTTTTTTTTTTTTTTTTTTTGGATTCGGTCAGAATATTCAAGTAAAATTCCGAAACAATGCAATCTTAATGCAATTGCTATGCTATGTAATTGGTATAGCATATCGCAATAGAAAGTTTGCATTTATTCAGAAGAACCCTGCAAGTGTCCTTGAGTAATGTCAGTGATATTGAGTAATATTAATAGAGCCCTAACCCTCATCTCAAATCATCTTCGCATGCACGGCCTGAGACACCGAAATGCATCGAAATGGAAATAAATGGAACAGCAATCAGTCTCAATGAACGAACAAGAGCAGGCTGCTAGACGCTCACGTGTGTTCTTTATTGTCCTACCAGATGCAGTCACGTTGTCGTAGTTTCGTAATTTGGACCACCCACAGTGGAATGTGCTGCTGGCATCGGAGTCTTCAGGGCACCTTGGGCTTTGACGTCTCTGGAACGGCATTTGAATACAAACAAACGCATCGTACGACTGCGGCAATATTTGCAATGTCACATAACTTTATCTTGCCTGTGTATCTGCAGATACGTACGTTTGAGTTTGTAGATATTGTAATTAATTTCATTTATACGATTCTTTCATAAAATGAAGAATGGTTAATCGAGCAATTAATATCTGGTTGAAAGTTTTAGGCACAAACGTAGGTGACACCTATGCTGTTAGTCTCATCCAAAATAAGGATGTTTGCTTCATATAATAAGTACTCTTCGCAAGCATTGGTAGATGGTACTAAAAACGAATGCAAAACATTCACCGTGTCACTTATTTCCTCAATGATTTTGTTGCTTTCGTAGATCAGACCAAACTATAGATCCGTCTCCATCCGAGGTGCTAGTATGTCGCGTATGGCAATGCGAGCACGAAACACATTCTTCTCAAATACGAAACTGAAAGCTCGTTGATAATGCACTCAATCATAAACCAGTAGCGAAACCCACGAAGTAAGAATGCATGCCCTTACTCTCAAACCTCCATATTCAACCATTATTCCCCGCGTTTTTCATCGCCCCCAGAACACCTCAGACTGCGACGCTCGCGACCTCCTGCCGTCTCCTCACTCACGTAGTTTCTCTCTCACACTCTCGTCAACGACAGCTCCCCTTCCTTGTCCTCTCCGCCCCCACCCCCTCCACACCGCCGTCACCGCTATTTGGGAGACGGCGAGATCCGCGCGCGGAGCCTCCATCTATTACTTTAATGGCTCAGTGCGTTTCAGGAAAGAGAGCGGCGCGACGCGACACGACGCGGGCGGCGGGTGGGGGCGGCGGCGGTGGCGGGCGAGTGGGGGCGAGGGAAGGGGGGCGATTCGAGGAGAACGAGGATCGCTCCCCCGGGCGCTAGCAGCAGGCAACGCCGCGACGGCGGGGCGGTGGCAGGGGAGGGGAGGGGAGGGGAGGTAGACAAGCAACAAGACGAAAACAATAGGCCCCGCTACCTCCGCGGAGCAGACGTCTGCATCAGCGTAAAAAGCGCGGAATCCGAGACGCGCGCGCGCACCCTCCGTCTTCTGGCGCTGCCCCGCCCACCTCGCCCGCTGTCGGGCCTACGGGGCCGTCTTCACTATCTCCTCCACGCTGAACCGTGGTTGCTTGCGCCATACACGTGAATGAAATTCGGCCTTCGCAGATGTGAAAAGTAAGCTTAGTATCATCATCCCTGCTATATTCCCAATATATTCAACTGATACCAATATATCCAACCAATATATACCACATCATCCCAATATATTCAACTGATACCATTAAAAATGGTGTTTTCACGTTTTGCTAGAAAATACACTATTCTCTTCTACACAATAAACATTCAAACACTACGAGTTATGTGCCCTCGAGCGGATCTGTGGGCACTATATCCAGATCAGCAGGTCATCACCAACATCACAAACGCTGTGCCTATCTCTCGAGTTACAGTGTTCTTTTCTGTTCCAGCACACATACTATACTGTAATGCTCTGCCACGGTTAGCTCCTTCATAATTCATGTTTCGTGCACCATCACCATTACAACCACCACATTTACTCCACCACAGCCGTTGCCGTGACAACCGCCGCGCACACGCCGGTACCGTCACACACGCCTCTCTCTCTCTCTCTCTCGCCCCCAACGCCTAATCCATTTCGGAGTCGCCCGCTGCCATTTCCAGCGCTTTCGTTTTCACCCCCCCGCGCGCGCGCGCGGGGAAAAAAAAAAAGAAGAGCGACGCGCGGCACAGTCCCTCTCCACCCGGCCGCTCGTCTTACAAGAGCGGAATTTATGCCCAAGGGTTTTTGATTAATTAACCATTTAACGCTCATATGCGCGCGCTTAAACGGGACCTATCCGTCTTGGGCGGCGAGTGACGCCCGGGAATGTGAGGCGTCGGGATCTTCGGGGTCATTAATATGCGCGAGTGAATGCACGGCGCGGGGCGGCGCGGGGCGGCCCGCCGCTCTCTAAACGACGGGTAATAGTGTGAATGAATGCGCACCTTAATGACACGGCCCG
Organism: Gryllus longicercus; assembly: GCA_038098605.1. Classification (NCBI taxonomy): domain Eukaryota; kingdom Metazoa; phylum Arthropoda; class Insecta; order Orthoptera; family Gryllidae; genus Gryllus; species Gryllus longicercus. The sequence continues at coordinate 5,910,318 of JAZDUA010000031.1, forward strand.
ACAGGCGGCGCCGCCCGCGAGTCTCGGCCGCGCCCGCCGCGCCCGCCCGCGCCCCCCGGCGCGTGGCGAGGGGCGGAGGAGGCTGCGCAGGCGAGTGACATGGGCGGACGCTGGCGGACGCCCCGCGACAGGCAGTTCAATTGAATTCTTCTGACGCCCTTCGGTATGGAAGGAAGAGGCTTACTTGTTTCTGTTCATTTGATCGAGTAATTAGTTTCCGATGTCAGCTTAATTGAATTTTTGTATCCGTTTAGGACCCCTTAAAGCTAAATACTCATATTGGCTGTTGGATACCGAACATTCGTGTACTTGAGTTTTAATCATGCATGTCTCGTAACGATTGTTAAATACCTCTATACGATTGATGAATTATACCATATCATTATCTTTGGAGTTCATGAAAATCTTCGGATGATACCAGTATTTACTATCTACAAATTACTTAGTGTGTAAATATTGCAGTGGTATGGTTCTTGTGAATCATGAAAATTGTATCTGACGGACTAACATATCTTGAGAGGACGGTCGCTTTGCTGATAACAAAAGGATTAAGGCCTGAATCATTATAGACGCGCGTAATTATCTATTGACACAAGTTGATAAACAATCTATTGGTCCTCTCGACAGATAATCATAGGTAGCGAATTTCGAGAGGAAGACATTCAATTGATTAGAAGAGAAAAGCAGTAAACAGGAAATACTTTTTCCAAGTTTCTGAGCGTAGTTAAGATGATATATGTGAGCAGGGAAAAATAACGAGGAAAAATTATTTTGTGGATGAATATTAATAATTAGGGTCCTTGCATATGCATTGAAAGTACTTTTTACAGATTTTCTTAGGAACGAGGGATTTTCTGGATTCGTCAAACAGATATAGCCTACTGTTAATAAAGATCTGTATTTCATACTTGCAACGTTATGACATTGAGGTTAAAAATTTAGACAGATTTAGATTTATTTGTCGGAAAAATCTCATAAATTATATTTCACATCTTTCCAATCATCAACCCGGCCATTATAGTTTTCAAATTATTTTAAGAAAGAAGGCGGCATGTCAGGAGATCTCATTAAGGAATTCCGCGGAGCCCATGGAACGAAACGAGAAGTTGCGGTATTCGTGTGACCTCATACGAATTTTCTACTCAACATCCCCTCACTGGGTCAATCTTTGAGTAAAATATTCAAACGACCACATAATGGCGCTGGCCGAGACGGCCATTCAAGAGGACAACGGCAGCAACCAACACGCCAACTAGACCCACGCGAGCTTTACTGCATACCCCATTTTGAAAGAAGTACGACGCCATAAAGCACGGCATCAATATGAAAAGAGATCCCGAGACAAATAACTTATTACGTTCCTGCTTTTCGACTATATACGAAAGGTCGTTCACATCATTACTGTTCATACTCTGGTACTACTAGGAGACGGGTATTAAATTCGAGGAAATAAAATTTTGAGAACAACAACCTTTACAACATTCATGAAGGCGAGACGTCGAATTTGTCTTCAAGACTCGCTAAATAATTCCATTCCATTTTAATTGCCCGTCGCAAACAGCTTGACATTTATCAACGAGTTATATTCCTCACGCAATACATTGCTAAGCATAAACGAGACACGATATTAGCGCTAGGCTGCGTCCTCCCGCGCAGCTCATTAAGCATGAAGCCGGGAGCGGAAGAAGGCGAACGGGCCGCGTGCGTTCGTATTCCTTTTGAAGAGAGCGGGAAGAAGTCGTGCGCAGAAGCTCCGATTAATTCTGCACGGCGCGCGCGATGCAAGATTAAGGAGGCACTGCCGCTCAATAATGCAGCCATTGACATGACGGAGGGAAGGGAGGGGGAGGGGGACGGGGTAGGGGTGGGGGCGGGCGTCGCTTACGAAGGCGCGCTCAAGCGACCGCGAGCGAGCTCTGCTCTGCTCTGCGAGGATGACGTCCTCCCGACCCGGAAATTAGAAAAGCTCTCGCGAGAGGAAGAGGTGATGTAAATGCAGACTGCGAACTATTTGGCAAGCACGTGAATTTTGAATGAAATGAAAAAAAAAAGATTAAGGGAGAAAATCTATCAGCTGAGAAGAAATCTTCACCCAGAAGAAGCAACTCGGGGGAGAAAACTTATGAAGTTCTACGTGAAGAATTAACGGTTCACAACGATAACAGTATATTTGTAAAAAGTATGAAGTTTTAAAATTATTGTAATTTTTTTTTAATCTATATCTTCCTGGTTTGTTCTTTTTTGAATAGAGTGGAGTGGAGTGTGAGACCAACAAGCATTAAGTAAATAGGAAGTAACAAGTATAATGATTTTTAACATTGGTAATCGAAACATTTTTTTAGATTAAATATGATTCGTCAATTCGGTATTTAACCTACGAATGTGATAAGTTATTATATTTTCTTATTGTATTAGCCATCTAACATATCTTTCTCTTTAAGAGTCATTGAGCAATCCATTCATAATTAGTTGCATCAAGAACACCTAATGTTCAAAGACCTTACTTCACAGGAGCGCATCGATACTGCTATATCAATTTCATAGCTCACTCATCAGACAACCCCTCTTCTCCTAAATTTAGCCTCCTCGTCCATCAGTCCCTCAGTCTTCTCCAACATGCATGCTCTTCGATCCTCCTATTGCGCGGGTCGACATGGCTCCCGATGGAAAATTCACCAACGAGCCATGTATAGAAAGCGCAGTGGGTTGGGATAGGTGATTAGGCCAGTAGCAGAATCAATTGGGAGGTCGGAGAAGTTATTGAGCGATCAGACGGCCGGGTAGAAAAAGAGTCGTCACGAGCATGTGAGGAGGATATTCCAGAAAAAATTAAGATCATGAACTATAAAGGAATAATAACTTCTTCAGCCAGTTCGACGGACAAATTAATGTTTTAAAGAGAAAATTAAATTTTATGTAAATAGAAGCAAGTTTGAAATTGCGGGCTAAAGGAGAAAGAGAGTGATAAAACGTACTACAATTGATTATGCACGTTTCAATTATTGGCGGGATAACATGATAGAGGGCCAGAGAGCGAGCGGGAGAGAAAGGTACCTAATACGCCAGTGGACGAATGTACAGTCGGGTGATAGGGTGTGTGTGTGAGTGAACGGGAAAACAACTGAGTAGGGCAGCCAGTGAGCGGGGGGAGAGATCAGCCAGTGGGCGGGAGGGCGAGCGATGAGCGAGTGTCCGGGTGGATGAGAGGGCGCGTGGGTGGGCGAGTTAAAGGGCAGGCAAGAGATTGAATGAGTGAGTGGTTTGTGGGTGAGTGAGTGTGGCGAGTAGGTAAGTGGTTGGGTGAATGGATGTGAGTGAAGGTGTGAGTGCGAGGGCGTGCAAATGAGTGTGTGTGTGTGTGTGAGGGAGTGGATGCGATTGTTAGAGTGAGTGGGAGTGGATGTGTGTGTATGAGTGGGTATGTGTGTGTGTGTGTGTGTGTGAGCGAGTGAGTGAGTGAGTGAGAAAGAGAGAAAGAGAGAGAGAGAAAGAGAGGGAGGGTGGATGGGTGGCGGGCGACTGAGCGGGTGGGTGAGAGGGTATTTGCGCGTGATGGTGGGTGGGTGGGTTCGGGGTTCCGGGCGGCTGCTTCGCCGGCTAGTCGTCAGCCTCTCCGCCTGAGCGCGCGCTGATTTCGTGCCGCGCGCTCCCATTGCCTGACGTTGCGGCGCGAGGGAGACGCGCTCGCGGCCAATCACGAAAGCCGCTGTGTCCAGAGGTAACGAGAACCCTCCACATCGGCTTCGCGAGGTCTGTCTCAGCTGTCGAATCAATTTTTATGAGTTCCCGTTCTGACATAAGGAGAAGAAAGGAAAGTAAATGTGGGAATAATTCTGACATAAGGAAAGTAAATGTGGTCGATTCAGCAACCCCGTGAACAGAAGTGGAAATGGCAAAATTAATTTTAGAAATGTTAACGAGCGACATTTCTGACTTTTCTAGAACGGTCTGGCATGACTCGAAACAAATTCGAAACAAATTCAGGATTTATATTGTGGCGTTATGGGATTATACAACCCCATAACACCACCGTTTCGTCGGCATGAACACCCACAGGCGGCGAGAAGAGTAGCCGAAAACCAGAGTATCTAAACGCGCAGCCTGGTATCCGTTGCTCGTACTAGTCACCACGAACTATCAAGCAACGTTTTTCTTGGTGAAGGGTTGAAGGAGGAAAAATTACCCCCGCCACGGAGAATTTCCCCAGGCAACGCCAATAAATAGGCTGACGCGCAAGCGGAAGCTCTCTCTTTTCTGCCAGCGTTCGTCGAGTAAGCAGCTCTTCTAGTAGTCACCGCTCGTCAAGTAAGCAGATTTTCATCAACGCTCGTCAGCTTAGATAGTATTTGCCGCCGCAACGACTGTTTAGATAGGAGTTTCCGGCGTTGCAAAGACGTCCTAGTTAGTCGTCCGCGAAGTAGTAAGGAATTAGTAAAGTGTTCTTCTATTAACTAATACGGGAAGTAAAAAGTTACCCGTTGTGAGGAAAGCTCTGAAAGTTCTTGATTAACGGAGTAAAAGTTAGGAACGAGCGAGGCACTTGCACTAGCGTTCAGGGAAGTGCAAGGGACATTTTTCTACAACGTGGGCGTAATCGAAGGCGCCGGTAGCAGCCGAGGGAGAAGAGGCCGATTAGTGGAGACGGAAGAAGACGCGAGTCGACCGGGGAGAAGACGCCGTTTAGGAAGACAGAAAAAGACGCAAGAGGACAGCGCAGGCGACGCAGAGGTTGGAATCGAGCAACGTCGTGCAGAACCCAGCACGCGACTTCAAGGTTGGAAAGTGGACAGTTTCGAGGTAACCTTAGAACTGCGAAAATAGGTCAAGTTCACGTCGGCAGGGAAAAGACTAGTTCCAGAAGTGTTAGGAAACTGAGGACACGGGTGGTAATAATTTACAGCATTGTAGTGGGAGATTTTGATGCGTTATTGCTTGCCTTAAATCATTCTAATTAGAACAATCATTATTCTGCTATTAGCAGTTACAATTAAAAGATAAACTGAGAGTAGTGCACTTGCCCATATTTTGTTCATTGTATGTAATATTTTAAAGAAAAAGCAAGAGATTGTAAACTAAGTTTAATTTCATGTGCAATTGTAACTAGGATAACTTAAATTTAGGCATAATTAATTTTCAAAGGGAATTCCCAGTACTGGTTAGAGAAAGTGTTTCAGAGAATTAGTTTTGAAGAAAATTAAGTGTTCATTCATTGAATAGGCTGTAAAGGTTGCTATTTGTGTTTATTTGATTATTTTTGAAAAGTGTGATTCTATTTTGATTTGTTTTTCTTTGTCATTAACTCATGCCACAGAGTTTTGGCTGAATTATATGCTCGTTTATGTGTAATTTGTGTGACTTTTATTGTGTCAAGGGTTCAAACCTTTCTCGTACCCTAAAGATCCTGCTTCCCGAGATTCTAAGCTCGCTTCACGAGCATAATATCTTAGCAACCCGCTTACAGTGCATGCGGCTGTGTGTTGTGAAGGTAACAGTTTGTGTGATAGGTGGGGCTGTTAGAATATTTATTTATTGAAAAAATAAGTAAAAACTGTATGTGATATAAAGGGAGAATATCATCTGCGCACGTTTTCTCGAGTTCCAGAATCTCTTCCCATCATTTTAACTACAAATAGTTGAAGGATGAGTAAAAGTTAAAGATAACTAAATAAAAGTAAAATTTAAGAAGCGCGAGATTAGCAAGATTTGAAAAACTAGACATTTTTGTTTCCGAGTTATAGTAAACAAATTTGGAACGGTAAACAAACTGCAGGTTTGATTTTTCTGCATAGCTAACAAAATAGTAACTCTCCCTTACCTCTACTCCTACCACTACAAGGAAACTGAGATTTCAACAAAACGTGCGCATAGTGAAGCTACATTTACGTTCAGAAGCAACAAAAAAAGTGGCCATTTCAGCATTTGCTCAATGTATCAGGGAAACTGGACAAATACCTGATCGAGATGGGGGTCATTGATCTGGAAGCTTTTGAAAATATTTTTTTTGTACTTTCTTGTCGTGTAAAAGCAGTAGTACTGAGCGAAGTATTTGTTCTACTCAATTGGTCCTAGTTTTACCAAAACCTTTAGGAACTACTTCTAACAGTTACTGCAGCATTTACTGTGAATTCCCTCCCTACATCCCGTTTCCACACTATTTGATCAGTTAACGGAGTGTCGATGAGGCCGTGGTGGCAGGGTAGGGCTGGCGGGGCGAGGGCAGCGCTCGACCGGCACGGAGCGGAGCGACGCGGCCAGCCTAAGCGGAATGCTAAACACGCGGTCCAGCGCGTTTGGAAACAAGGTCATTACATCTTCTATAACTCGGCGGCTGGGCCCGGAGGCGGGGCAATTTCAGCGATTACCCACGATATTCCATAAAGTACACTGAAAATGTGCTCTGAATAATACATCCGGGAGCAGTTAGCCACACAGAAACGGGCACTATGACCCCGGTGCAGCCCCCGCCGTGCGTTCCACCCCTCCTCTCCCGCCGCCGTCGACGTCGCCGCTGCCTCGGCCGTCCCCGCCCCGCCTCTCAGGTGCGCCTCAGCTGGCGGCGAGACCGATAAGAAGATTACGGCTGCTCCTGAGCCGCTGGACCGCTGAGCCGGAGACCCACCACCGCTGACTCGAATTTGAACGGCACACACGGCGCGCCAGCTGCCCGCGGCTGCGTGCTTGTGTACATGTTTGGCGTGAGGATTTCCAAACAGCCCGCGCCAACCGCGAGATGGCGAGGCGAGGACGGGTGGGGTGGGGTGGGGTCGGGTGGGGTGGGGTGGGGTGGGGGACGGAAGGATTTGGGAGGGAAGATGTGTGTGGGGATGGCGCGTAAACCCACCACGCACGGATGGGCACCGGCTTAGCGGGATAGGAGACGTGATGGCCGCAAATGGTGATAGAAGAGCAACGAGGAAGTGGGGATGAAGTTAAACCAAATGGCAAAGATTACGGCAATGTACGTAGTATAATATTCTCATTATACTGGTATTGTAAGGTACACGCAAATCAACATCGCTTCTAGTTCAGTGTTAAAGTTCTCATTCCTCGAATTGTCCTCCCAAGTACTTTTCGAAATCAAAAGATTTCTCCATTGTTTAGCATGCGTTGTCTTCTTGATAGCGAATGTTAAATATTCTTGTCTCCGAATCAAAGGGAGATGAAATATTTTTAAGCAGCTTTACAGTCATTCAGTCCTTTACTTCATTATAGTTTGAAAATGACAAAGAAATCCTTAGAATACTAGTTCTCTAACTACATTCATACAGAGTGTATTAAACAATAAGTCCTGCTATACATGGGAAAACCGAAAATTTGGCGAGATATATTGTAAACTTGAAAAGAGAGAAAATTCTTCATGATTAGAAAGAAAATACTTCAAGAATAACTGTCGTAAGGTAATAACAATAAATTTTACGTAATGCTTTTTGCAATGGTTGTGAACGAGGAAATGCTTCTGAAACCAGACGTTCATTGGGTTTGTCAGGATTCTTCTAGAAACAGTACGCTGGGAAAGAATTATTTTATTAAAACTGTTTCTCTGAGCGCTCTTGGACCGTGCGGTGAAAGTAAAGCGAGCAATACGCTGAGTTTATCGCTCGTAAAAAGGATTCGCAGTTAAACGACCGGCAACGACGAAGCCCGCAGTCCCCATATCGGTCTGTTTGCGGGCGTAGAATTGGCGAATCGCCGTTGGAGTTTGCATCGAAGAACATTAAATGACAATCTCCATAAAGCACGAGCAAAGCTGTAATAATTTGCACTGAATTTGTTACGAACATATGCAATAGATACGTTTTAAAGAATAGAAGAGAGATAATTTAATATGACGTATGAATAAATTGACTCTGGAGGTAAGGGGTCTGTCATTTGTAGTTACTAATGAAATTACTGTTTTCGAGAGACGATTTATTAGTAAACCTCCTAAAACATTTCCGAACCCATTCAACCGACTAACCACAGAGTAATTGTAAATACCTGGAGGTTGAAGGTCACACCTTTCAGCAGCTATTCACTTTCCACAAGGAACGCCCACATTTTTTCAGACACATGAGAACAGAAACAGGTCTCTATAGTTACTTTGCATTTCCAACAGCAAGTGGCTACAAATATAAACAACTCGTTTCCCACGCATGGGCGACTTCTCAAAGACAAAGGATGAATGCTTGTTTGAAACTACCAAAGTGCACATACTCCCACAACACCACGAGACAGGGGCATTTCTGTAAAACGTAAATTCTTATTTTTTTAAAGTAAGATATTCCTGAAAGTTAAGTTCATTCTAATATTTTGCCTTCTCTGTCAGGTTATATCCTTTTCCTTTATCAACCAATTACTAGTGCACTCTATAACGCAATATTCAACGTATCTCATCAGCACAATAAAACCAAGAAATCACAAAAAAAATACAAAACAACTACTTTTATTTTTTTAATGGTTCACAATTCCTTTATTCACATAGTCACTGTTTCTAAAGTAGATTGCCACAAATATTTTAGAATACAGAAAAAAAATTCTTAACTTCCCAAAGAAAGTAACATAGCGAAGCGAATATAGAACTCTAAGAGTGTATGATAGCATTTACATTAGTTTTTAATAATACGAATTTTAAGCGAAATAATAACGACTACTAATCAATTAACTTTTAATGCTTAAACATATTAAAAACTGAATCATTTAACTAACTCAATAGCAAATACACTTTAATAAAAATGCATAAGTAACATCCAAATGCAAAATACAAATTCTATTTTCTAAATTATACGAATTAAAAACAGACACCGTTCTTCAATATGTTCTTGATTAAATTTATTTTTACCAACACAAACCAGCAGCTTTGCTTTCGTTTCGTGAAAGACACCTGCACGTTGCTTCTCTGCTGAAAATTACACGAGAGGAGAAGGCGAAGTTATTTCGCGCGAGCGCAAGGAGTCCTCTGGGCCTCGTAGAAACCAAGCACCGCATTATTAAACGAACGGTTACGAAGCAGGTGGAGAGGTCGGAACCCAGCCATTCCACTCAGTACAATCTCAGTGGGAAGATGAGGCGCTCTTGCAAATTCTTTGGCGTAAAAGTCCGCGAATCCCTCGACCCGTCTCGGGATGAATATGACAAGTTTCTTTCTCATGAGAAATGCAAAAAGTTCCTTCGCGAGCGCTTTCGTCGTGTGCGTCCCGGGAAGAACGAGAGTTTCCACAAAGAACATGGATGACGAAAGTTGAGACAGAGCAAAGGTCTTAAAGCGCGCTTTAAACGTGTTGTATGGTTTATTCTTATATATCAAAATAAGACACTAGTCCGGAAGATTAGGAGCCAGATCACTGAACCTCTTTACTTGGCTCGAAATAGTTCGAAGAAATTGCTTTATATTTAAATGTATTTGAGATGTATCTCTATACTGAAAAGCTAACACACAAGATTCACACATTTCATTAGGTTAACGTAACACTGTAGGAGAGAGAAAAGAAGTGTTTTATACTTTGCGTCATCATACATGTATATTGTTTATGCGAAACTACATCAATTCTATTTTGTTAGTTATACCTACCACAAAATATAACAAAGATACGAGAATTGCATTATTCGCTAAAACATTTTCAGAAACCAAGAATTATTGAGCACTTGAGAAGGTGTACGGAAGAAAAAAATAATCACAATTAAATTCTTGGCTATCTGGGAGACACCGCGTCGTTGGCTGAGAGGCCAATTCTGGCCTCTCAGCCAACGACGCGGCGTCTCCCGGATAGCCAAGAATTTATTGCATCGAGACGCGGAAGCTTACGTGAGCATAACCAAAATTATTCTAGGACCTATTCAAAAATGGATGTGATTATCTGCTGCAGTAGGGAAAAAGCACACATTTAGAAGAGAAATGAAATCTTGTATTGTCGTGAAAGAACACTACACAATAATTTTAGACAACCCTTTAAGCGACTCCCGAAGTAGCTTTCCTCCGAAACACGAGGCTTTCAAAACGTCTTCCACCTCATTCAAAACCTTTTCCCTTCGACATTCTTCCGAAACGCCATTCACGCACTTCTTGAACAAACGCGACACCGCGTAAGCACTGCGTCCACGGCTCGGAGCGAGGCATTCCGTTCGCAGCGCCGGAAGAAACAACAGGAAATTCACTCGACGGGGATAAAATCCGGGGCGGGGCGGGGCGGGGCGGGGCGGGGCGAACGGCGATGGGCGATTCGGGGCGCCCTCTCCACGCGAAACGACGGCGCGGCGACCGGGAACGACCCAAATAAAGCTGAGGCGACCCTCGGCGCCGCGCAGTCGTTCGTTTCGCTCGAACCCCGACGCCTCGCCCTCCCGCCCTCCCCACTCCCATGCCGCCGAGCGCCGCACACGAAGACGCTCTCGCTCTCGGCGACCTCTGGCAGACTGCGGGGAGGCTGCAGGGCAAGAGGTGGGTGGCTTCTTTACTGACACATTCCATAATATATTTATTTCTATTGGCCATTCGATTTCATTATTTCACATTATTACTGCCCGTCATTTGTATAGTACTTATAAATTTCACTTCTTTATGGTAGGAGGATTAATAAATAAATGTTTGATTTGTATTTTAATAGAAAATAATTGTTTACCCTGAATGTGGATAAATCTGAATCCAAAACGTTGCAATTATGTTCTGAGAACAATAATTATGTATACCAAAGACATATCGAGTTTTAAGTGTGTTTAAGTTTTATAATATTAATTATACATGTAAATCGTAAATCTGTCTGTCAAAAAAGGAAATCCAATAATAATGTGAAATACAATCCACAAGTTGATTAAAGACGGTAAAACATTTTAAACCATCAGAAATAACACGCAATTTAATTATACGAGGATGACAACAATTTTATTGAAAAAATATTTGATCGCCAAGCGCAATATTAAATATTATATTATTACCAGACGCAAATGGTTAAAGGCAAATCTCCAAGAAGAAGTCCTCTGATGTCGATAAATATTTGACGTTTATTTTTTCTCTTTATTTTCATTACAGAATAAACATTATTTTATATTTAACTTCTGGTACAGTCGTCCCCCTCTCGGTCTCACAGCCACTTCTTGCCCTCTACTTCCCCTCTTTCCCCACACTATTAACCTTTGCCTTCTGAGAAACTAGGTTCTTCGCCAAACTCTACACATTCCTGCTGCGAGTGTTAATGTGTTTTCTTAGATCCTCTAGAAACGAGCAACCCGTATTATCTGGCAGAGCTTTCGCTTTGTCTCTTTACACATCATTCCATAATTTAATAATAGCACCATTCTCAGCTATGGAAGCCATATTTTGCACAATCCGTGTTGTAAGCGTAATATTCTAGAATTTATCAAATGTAATTGTACGCCTTGGTAGAAGTACATAATTAGAAATTCTAACATTCCTTCACTATCTAGACTTGTTGGGTCTCATGAAGCATATCTTAAGTACCGGACGCATCATTCAGTTCAAGGAAAATGGTCATCAAGTTCAAGAAAAATGATCTAAGCCTTACGATTTTTAGTTTAACTCGACATTTGACCATTATTTCACCAGATTTCTTTGAAATCTTTTACGGCCCTAACTCCACCTACGAGTTGGGTATCATTCTTGCAAGATCCTTGTACACAATGTCGGTACCGGCATCCAACACGAACCGCCAACCCCTCGGCGAGCTGCATCCCGTCCTCCCGCTGTACGCCCTCGGGTGCTGCGAGTGGCCGTCAAATCTCACGAGCCCCTGTTAAGCAGCATAAGCGCCCGCGCTGCAACCCTACTCAGCTGCGCGCCGCACGGCGCCTTGAACGACGGCGTCAACGACTCCCGCGCCCAATGGGCCATAAGCGCTCCTGCACACCCCACCCCACTCCTACCCTCCTACCCGCTCCGTCGCATTCCTCTCCGCTCCCCAAAATCGCCCCGCCCCGCCCTTCCCCGTTCCTGTCTGCTCTACGCCGCTCCTCCTCGCCCGCTCTCCATCCCGTGCACTACGCTACGCCCCGCCCCGCCCCAACCGCCTCGTCCCCACTTCTCTCTCCACCCCGTCGCAGGCGATGCCGCTGCCATTGTCCCTCTTGGTGCTGGTACGATGGTATAGTGGTGATGGTTGAGATAAAGATAGCGATGATGGTGGGATGGGGTTGGGGAATGATGGTGAAGAAGGGATGCTGGGGAGCAAAATGTTTGAGAGGATGTGATCATTACATTAGTGGTAGTGACAATTCGTCAGAGTTGGCACAAAAGATAGAAAAAACCTCGAGGTAATATTTTATAGATTAAAGAATAAGTAAATAGTATGTCGAGAAATTGATTAATTATTAAATTAGAAAGGAAGGGAAATGGGAATACGGGATGTTAGATTGATGTTCCAGAACACATCACCTGCTATGATCATTAGAGACTAATGGTATTTTGAGTGGGTGGTGGCTGTGTGCCTTTCCTGAAGGATTTTGAGATCCGGCGACGACAAACATGTCGACGTGCGGGGGATTTCCTTATCCAGGTCTCTCCAGAGGGGCATCGCCCCAACCGAGACATGGTCTAAGCTTCCAACAGGTCTTCCAACACACATGATACTGCAGTTCTTGTGTGTTTGTGTGTATAAGGGGATAGAATATAACATGGAAGAGGAAGAAAATATCGTGCGCGGTCTTTCATTCGTTTGTCTGGAAGTAGCTCCGGAATTCGCCTAGTAATGATCGCAGAAAAGTAACGATCAGATCAGCTGGCCGCTAGAATTCTTGACCGGCTGAATTCGGCCTAGCTCGTGTGCAAAATCTGCCGTCAGGACACGTACTCTAGGAGTTCTCGGAAAGAATCGTTGCAGACACAGCGGCAATGCTAACTTTGAGCCAAACTCAGCGAGAGGTTAGAATTGTGAAACAATTGTAGAACTGATGGAAAGTTGTAAGTTAGCACAAAGGAAGAAAGGCACAAAAAAGCGCTAGGTGAAGGACGGAATACATGCACATATAAGTGAACAATGATAACGAAAGTGAAGAACCAACGAGAAAGGAAGATGAGGCATTTAATGATTCTTAGACTGAGAACGCAAAATCAAATAATAAAATTATAGAAATATATTTAAAATCTCGGAAGTGTTAACTAAAAACTGAGGTATGTAGACTTCAGCTTTAGAATCGTATAAATCGAATTAACCGAAAAAATAACTTAGTCCATGGAATTTTAAAGTGGATAGAAAGTACCGCATAAAAATCAGGAAAGAAAAGCCTTAAAAAAAGGAATTAACGAAGATAATGAGCAAAAACACGCTATGCAGACAGAGAAGATTGAAATCGACATTTGGTAAAGAAGAAAAGATTTGAGAAAGGAGTAGAAACGAACCCAAAGTTCAGGAATGGGAAACGGGAAGTTGAGGAAAGAAATAAAAATATAACAAAAGCGGAAAGGACAAGAGGAAGCGGAAAGAAGAAAGATGATCTAGGCAAGAACGGCGGAGCGCGGCCAGCACCGAGGCGGCGAGGGGCCGCACGCGCCGTGCGGCGGCCTGGGGTGGGACCGTAACCGCCGGCAAATGGGCTCCAATAAACGGCGGCGCTATCGGCGCTGCCTCCGCCGCCACCACCGCCACCCGCGGTATTGCTCCGGGAGTCGGCGGGAAGTGGAAATCTCGCGTTATGACCGGAGACGAATTTCGGACGCGAGGGATCGACACTGACGTAGCCGCCGCCGCCGCCGCCGCCCTCACTTCCACCGCCCTCACACGTCCTCGGCGGCGGCGATGGTTAGCATATCGGACTCTTATATCCACGTTCGCGGGTTCAAAACCGATCGAAGCCGTGGATTTTGAAGCGCGCAAAAATCCTTCGTACGCCTGTCTTCGGGATGAAGTAAAGCCGGCTGTCCCATGTTAGTAGATTTACTAAGCATGTAAAAGATCAAGCCTAAATGAAGTCTCTGAACTAAATTCAAATGGTGTATTTCATCGCCCAAGAAATACCTCCATTCTTCGCTAGTGGGTGAAAGGAGCGTAGCGAAATTTGCGTGGTCAGACGGAAGAGCTGGCCTGAGTCTAGACACGTAAAATAAGGCTTCAATTCTATTCTTCCCATACTGCCACTTGACTCGCCACCGCCACCCCAAACGGCGCTTTCACCACCACCACTGCCGCTACCGCCACACCCACTTCCACCGCCCTCACCGTCACCGAACGCCCATGCTACCGCCCCGTGAACGCCAATGCAACCCTGCGCATGATGACCACGACCTGTTCCCCACGTCCTACCCCAGAGACGAACACCCACTTCACCGCGCGAGTTATTTTACGAGATGGTAATCCGACACATTACCGTTATTTGAATGCGTATTTTTCAATTTAGTTTGATTCTCGAGAGGGCCGGAGATTTGGGAGATTTCGTCGATGTTAAGCGCTGCCATCCCATTTCCATTTACTTCGCCGCGGTGCGGGGCTGTAATGCGAAATAGGAGGCCCGATGGGGGAGCGGGCAGAAGCGACTGCCGAATAGTCATTTCAGACTTCGAAGTATTGAGTACCAAAGTCAAGTGTAACAATAACAATAATGTAATGTTTTCTTTCGCCCCATTTCCACAGGATCTTGCAACATTATTCAGACGGAATCAAATGTACAGATCAAGTGATTCCAGTATTAGGATATTACATAAAAAATATATTGTTTTGTAACATTAACAAATATTCCATTTTTAATTATACAATTCTATAAGAACATGCTAAGGACATTCTGTATTTTGCCAGCATTTTCCTGTTCTTCCTCCAATCTTCTTTCCCTTTTACAAAACTTTAGCTCTTAAATGTTTTAACTTCTTTTCATATAAATAATGTCATACATAAAATTATTTTTCCACGTAATCGATTTAATGCATCGAGATAAAAGTGTTTTAAGCTTTTCGCAGCAATCTGAAAGGGCGTTGTTCGACAGCTGCTGTAAGGGTTCTAATTTTCCGACCCCTCAATCGCGAATCGGCGCCATTACTTCCAAGGCGCCCTCAGTATTGATGGAAGCGCTCGCGTCTAATCCATCGGGCTGTCCTTCAAGCGCAGCCAGGCACGCCACCGCTCGTAACCCTTTCCTGAGGCCCAAGAAACCGAATCTAATAAAGCGCTCGATTCCGCCGCGTCACTGCGGAACAATCGCAGGGGACGACCCTGAAGCACGACCTAAAGGGGCCCGCACTGCTTTCGTGCCTTCGTCCCCTCTGGGTCACAATAGGAAAGACGCAAGGTTTTTAGCAGAGTGGAAAGAACCACTTACGTTTGAAGTTAAGAAGAAGTAAAGATGTATGGAATAAGTAAAGAAGCAAAATCTTTCACTTCTTTTTTATTCGATCTCAATTTTTCAAGTACATTTCACTTTCAATGTACTTAAAATCAATTAATTTTAAATTTATTTTCAATTCAATACAATTAAATAGACTACACTAAATATTTAACAACAATATAGTGTGATTTTCTGTGCATCCAGCAAAACACTTCTGTTTTCTGGGCCGTGTACCGGAAACAGATTTTATCCAAGATTTTGTGATTTTTTTAGATTCTAGGTTTGAGTTTTCTGAGAAACGCATATTTATGTGAATCGCTCATTCATCTCAGAGCTAAATATAATAATTGTGATATTTCAAACAATAACTTTCAATGATACACTAATGTTGAGAAACGTATCCACTGCCCACTCGACCACCGCCCCTCGATCCGTCATAGGAAGATCCGGCCCCTCCCGCCGCCTTCCCTGTTCGTTCCGACTTCCCCTTTGCGCTCCTCCCCAGGAAGTCGGGGGGTCCCGTCACTCCCGCGCTGCAGGCGATCACCCTTTCGTGCCACCTACGCGTCAGAAGAAGGCGGGGCGGCGAAGGGGAAGATTCTGGCGGGGACGGAATCAAGAGAGAGCAGCGGAAACGGTTGCGGAGAAGCGGCAAAGGAAGTGGTATGGTTGAAGGAATGGTAAGGAAAATCATCATTAGCAGAGAGACCGAACTGGAGGAAGCCGACTTTTCTTTCGAGCATGGAGAGACAACACGTCTGAATGTAGGGGGGGAGGGCAGGGGGCGGGGCGGAGGCGAGATTGTAATTCATGTCCGAAATTACACTGCAAAGAAATCATATTCCTCATCGTGAAACAAGCACCATTCATTCCTTAATTATTACAGCAATGCTACAAAAGTAGGTAATATATGCTAATTGGATAAAAGTTGTCAGATGAAAAAAATAAAAATAACTGAAGCCGAGGTTGGAGCAGGTGGAAGAAGGATAAGTATAGGAAACTGGGTATCATAGGCATTACTACCATGAATTTACTGGGTTCATCACCAACTGCACATCCAGTGGCTGGAATTTCAACACCGATACCTGAAGGCAGCAACACCGCCCGTCAAAGTGGCTTCAGTAGTGGGCGAGCGATTGCAGCGCTGACGGAGAGCGGGAGGAGGACGGCGGAACCTACGCTGACGCCCTGGCGCCCCCTGGGACCGCGGCCGGCGCGCGCACAGCGGGGGGCGGTGCAATATTAGATACAGCGCGCCTCCCGTGTTTGGCCAGCGCAGCGCAGCGGCCGGAAAGGGTTGTCGTCCCGGCCCCTGCGGCGCGGCCCCGCGGCCGCCGCGATATTAGCAGCATCCGGCCCGCACGGCGCGTGTTCGGACAGCGCTCGGGGGGGGGGGGGGGGTGAAAGAAGAGACTCCCTGCGGTCGGGGAAGCCCGCCCCTCCCACGACTTACACGCAGCTCCTGCCTGGCGCCACGCATCTCCCCTTTCGATCGCCTTGCCTCATCTAACAGGAACTCTCCTCCCTTCTAACACAAAACGTCTCGGTCAAATCTCGTGTAGATATACACATGTGTATTTCATGTATACACATGTATATTTCAGACTTGCGCAATATTATTTGCACAGTAAGTGTCCTTCCTTCTAGTGCAACACAACACTTCTAGAGTTCGAACACTTAGAAAAAAATTATCATGGCATCGCTTACCTGGGGAGGCGTGGGTAAACCGTCCCTCATTGCCTCCGAAGGGAAGCTCAGTTCAACTGAAGAACTGCCTGCAACGCGAACTGATTCGCTCTTGCAACTTTGTTCTCACGCTTCAACACTAGTACACTCTAGGGTTCGGAATGTTAGTCAAGACCAGGCTGAGGCGGCGACGGCGGCGGTGGTTCCTCAAGGCGGGGTAGTTGAGCCTCTGAGAGGGAACCTTTCTCTCCCCCACTTTTCTCGCATGCGCAATCCAGGCTTTTTTCTAAGTGGTGGAGCTCTATAGTTCATATCTTCAGCAGATATGTTTCGTAATCGCGAATTTTATTCGCACTGTAGCTCTTCTTCCTGCTAATTGAACACAACACTTCTGATTCTAATCTCGGTTAGATACGGTTCAAATTGGAGCAATTTTATTCGCATTAAATGAAGTTACACATCCTCTCTTTTGTGCAGTTGCCTTATCCCACTCTTGAAATCGAACTTTCCTACATCCTTGTTCTCGAGTACAGTAACGTCTTGGTTGTCAAGTCCAAGCATTGTGTACCTATAACGATTTCATTTTCTTTGCTCTTCGTTATAGTATAATGATTTCTCCTCATATTTTCCACACAGTTAACTGTTTTGACATACTTTTCTTCTACCTCACATTTTTTATCTTTGCTATAACCATTATAAAATTATGTCATTGCCATTCTAGATGTAAAAATGTGAGAAATTTTCTCCGAGTTCTGCTATTTATCGTGAATTCTTATAATACGAATAATTAGAACATTGAATTCAAAAATAATTGAAACATCTACCATATATTCAGCTGAAAAGCAAACATGTTTTTATTTTAAATATCATTTTGGCTACTTCTCGCGTTTCTACGCCCCACATACGGTGCCCATATCCTTTAATTACATCAATCACCATTGTGTATTCGGACACTATTCCCCACCTCCTGACGATTATGAGTCAATTTGCTCGTACACATATACATCTCTGTTCATACCCACTCGCCATGACTTCGTTTCCAATGATGAGAACCGCTAACTGGCCTCGATACGTGATACGCTAACCGCAGTCTGCAAACGATCCTGCCAAGAAAGATCGCGTCTCCTGTTGGGTAACTGGGCTGCTAGATCAAGAACTCCGAGGCCGTTCTCATGACTCATTCAAGAGCTGCTTTCAATGAATTTCTAAATAGGACGAAACGAATACGAATGAAACATCAGTCTTTGACTGTTGTTTCATACTTTGCTTAGGTTTAAATACTTTTCTTTTTTACGACAAAAGAGATAACAGGACAGGAAAAGTCTATCGATCGACTCATCTAAACCCGCAGAAAAATATGAATTTTATAAAATATTCGGCTGATAAACGCCACTAACCACTGTAGCATTTTTCGTTTAGGATTCAGACACACAATTACAAATGTAAAGTTGACATAAACTGAACTTTGTAATCTCATTCAGAACATAAATTTTAAAAAAGGCACACAATTACATAACTGTGCTATTCCATAGAGTATAAACATTAAAAACTGAGCCATTGTTAATTTGTTTCAAATATTTTTTTAAATGTTCTAAATAAAACAATGAATGCGTTACAACATGGTAAGCACAACTGATGCGTCCTACTAACTTTCATCCAATAAGCGAGTCACAGAATGAATAACTGGCAACGAACGACATTTTTTTTTTTTTTTGCGAATGCAAGATAACCAGAAAAATGGATTTTTTCTCTAATGTACATTGTAAGTAATAGATTAAAACATGAGCGGCACTGTAAACGAACTCCTAAACGACATACTATAGTGTTTCAAACAATGTACGTAGTATATTCATTAATGAAATATGTAAGAATGTGAACTACCTTTGCCAGAAAGTGCGACCTTTTGCCCAGTGACTTATAAATCTAGATTTCAATTCCAGATTCTGTTGCATCTTCCATCACAAACAAGCGCCGCCCCCGCCCCGCCCGCAGCGTCACGCGTCGCCCGCGGCTAGCTGGACATCTGGCGGCGCGCTGTCCGGTCGCGGGCGGCGCCGCCGCCGCCGCCGTCTGCGCTCCGCACACAATCGATACGCGGCCGTCGGGCACGCGACAGCGGAGGCGGCGGCGGCGCAGGTGGGGGCGGAGGCGGTGGCAGAGGCACCGGGAGCGCCAGAGGCGAGTGTCTTCTGTCTCAGTGCTGCTTTTGGTCTCGCAGCTCCTTCCACCCACCCTCGTCGCTTGCTGTCTCCTTCCGGTGGCAATCTTGTCGTCAGAAGTGGATTTTATAGAATCGTCTCCATTATTTCAATTTCTTTTACAATTTGCTAAGACGTGGTTGAACTAATTGCTCTTTTGAAGGAATTGTTGGAAGTTTCCTTTTACTAATGGTTTTGTGGAATAGCAGCCCGGCAAACCTACGTCTAAGCCTAAAAAAACACATTATTATTTGTGTCTGTATTCGCCAGTCCACTTCCGGATCATGAGTTCATGGCTTTTTGGACGCTCACTTCGTATTCTGCCTCCGTGCCACATCAATTCTTGCCACTTCCAGGAACTCGCATTGCCATCATCGATCCCGAGTTCATTCAATCACGTCCCTGTCGTTACTCCAATCGTCAACATGCCCAGCTCCACCCATTGACGAGTCCCAGAGCCTTAAATACTCCCAGAGTTTGTTATTCAACGATGATGATATAACGCGTGATGATGATAACGCGTTGAAGAATAGCAATGCCACTGAAGCCGCCAAAACTGTTTCGTCTCTAGCAACCTCTTCCTACCGTTTCTTCACCACCCCTTTCCATGCCATGCCTATTGTTCCTCCTTTCTTACAATACAGTTGTGGGAAAGTGCCCACCATCACCTCGTCATCGCCGTCCCTTCCTTCCCCTGCAACATCGCTCCTTCCACGTCCCTTTTTCTGCCGATATCCTTCCGGCTGTTGGAAGCGCGGTTCCGTGTGCTGGGGGGGGGGGGGCAGCGGCATTCCCATCCTCAGGCAATGGCGATGGCGATGGCTGTGGCAGTGGGGTCGAGGCGGTGGAGAACCTTGGGGGGGGGGGGGGGGGGTTAGGAGGGCCTGGAGGCGAGAGCGCGGCGGGAGCGGGACGAATATGGGAGTGTGGCTGGGGGCGGAGGCAGGGCCGGGGGCGTGGCGGCAGCGTCTTACGGAGGCGGCGCCCCCGCGTCCCTCGAGTCCACGGGGCGCGCGTCGCCACGGCAACCGCGACGGCCGGACGGCGCCCCGCCACCTGCGCCGGCGACGACGTGGGCGGAGGGACGACACGGAAAGGTGAGGCGAGCAGCGCCACACGAGCACGCGCCAGGAAAGGAACTCAGGCGCCGAACGCATTTGGAAGGGAATCAATGGCATTATTAGTGGCTTTTTGCTAGACGTCAAATTTGAGGAAAAGGTTCCTATGTTACCGCAGATGTAATTCCCTCGTATTCATAGTTTTTCAAAGGTTCAAAAACAGATAAAAATAGAATACAAATTGAGCGATATTATGCAGTTTTGTATAATGGGAATATATACAAAATAATGGATTATTATATTCTTTACACTACAAAGTGGTACTTAATATTAATATCCAAAGTATATACTGAGTCATATCATTAGAGTATTTTCAGTTAATTCAATTACGGGCCACACATAATGGCGACACTCCCATTCTACAACACAATGATGTGAATAGTATATTAGAGACCTGCAAGAGAATGCTGATATCGCCGATATGGTTCTTTTCTTTTTCGTTTATTTATCTATCGATATCCCAGCAGGAACGTATTTCATATAGAAGATCTGGAGAAATGCAGTTTAGAAAACTCCATGCAGTTTAAAAAATATCAAGGTATAGATATCAGTGCAATCAGACAGCATCTAGTATAGGGTTCGTCATCCCTCTTTCTCATGTACAGAAGTTATAGGTAGGTGATTATTTCACGAATTACGTAAATAGTCAACTGAGAGAAGAAATTACAATTACATGGTTATCGATTTATGCATTGAAACAAAAACAAATATTTAATGCAACTGTTTCAATGCGCCAACCAGTAGATCCATTTGGCACAGTAACGGAGTTAAGAAAATTTAAATCGGGAACGATGGTTGTCCTTGTAGCACAAATTACTGACCAGCACAGACGGTCGTTCTTCCAAGCAACATTGGTTAGGCGCCAATATGAGTCATGCTCAAGTCATGAGCGAAAGTCGTTTTTTACTTACAGCTTACTTTGATTTATGTTTTCAATCGGACGTCTTAGTAGTTAATGTACTGCTAAAATACAGGTTACGCGTCGGGAAGTTCTTTTGGTTTTTTGTGCCTTGAATTTGAAATTCAAAACACACTTGTTGCATATTTTCATAGCGGACGTCATTCACATACTTCTACACTCGTGCTTTCTAAAGTACCACGACATACAGCCAATAATATCCTCTTTTGGAGAATGGTGAGCAACCGTGCGCATCGCGTACAGTTGCTCACTACGCAAAGGTTCATAAATACTGTGAATATTCGATTTTCCGTATAGTGGTTCTTAAATGTATTTTCATTGCAAAGCTTGTATGTTCATGTTACAAGGAATGAATTGACGTTACGTGCTTACAAGTTGAAAATGTACTGTGATATAAAGAATGGTTAGAGAACGTTGTGTAAAATAATATCTTACAACACGAAGTGCGTTCCTTCAACAAACACACGAGACATCGTCACAGAGAATGCGTGAGTGAGGGGAACAATATATAGACAAATGTAAGTCTATTATTCCACTATCATATTTTCGTTCCGAGAATATTTTCTTAAGATACGTCCTGTGTATTTTTTTTTTACATTTTTTTTATAAAATTGGAAATACACATCTCTTTCAGTTTTTTGGGGACAATATTCACGAAGAACAGTAATTACAAAAGATGGTTTAAACAGTTAACCCCAAAGGTTTTCTCCGTTCAAAAGAATTAGAAAATTAAATAACTCGTATAGAATAAACGAAAAATAATGATATATTTTAAAAATCTTATAAATAATATACTCTGGTACTTCCTGGTCAGAGGCACTCCAGTAGTATCAGTTGATGCCCTGAGCCACCCAAGCCCGTCCATCCTGAAATGTTCGTAATGAAATGAATAGGGGGCTGCAGATGGATCGAAGAATTTCTGCAAGAATTATTACGAACGAGATGCAAATCAGAATGAAGCAATAATTCGAAGAAAAAAAATACATAAAAGAAATGCTTCTCCAAGGAAATTACAGAGAAGTGATTGCACTACAAAGGAGTGTCTAAATGCAGATGAATAAAGGCGACTGCGTGTCACGTTCTGCATTCCATTTCATCGCTCTCGGGCGCTTGGGGTGGTCAGAGTCCCCCCTCCCTCGTCACCACTCACCCCCGCAGCCGTCACGTCGCAGCACGCCGCCCGCTGTCGCAGCGAGACACGAGGGTGCGGGCGCCGCGCCGACCCGCGCCGCTCAGCGCCGGCCAGACGGCCTTCCTCGCGTTCACCCGTTTGAAATCCTTCGCCGCGTATCATCAAGCCATCCATCATCATTCCCCCCCCCCCCGGCCCCCACGCCGCGCCCGCTTCGCCTGGAATCGCCGTCCTCATTACGCTGTCACCGCTGAAAATACTACCCCGCCCGCGAGGGATCTTTGTCTCTCTCCGGCAGCGCACGAACCTCGCCACGCTCCTCGTCGCCGCTTAACGCTCTTACTGGTGGGGCAGTCGTTCGTTGTTCCGCTGCTGAAATGTGCTTCGAATAACTGTTTCGAAACGTCTTGGACTCATCATTCAGAAGTAAATTCCCTCCTATTACAATGAAATTACAGCTGTGTTAGAAGATTTTTTTTTAATAAGATGAAGATGACATATTTTTGCCGGGAAAGTATATCAGTCTGTAGTAAACTCATTCCCTGTTTATCGACTGAGTACGTAAGAAAATGACCAGAGAACGTAAAATGTGGTCACACACTGAATATTCCAATAAAACCAAGAAATCCGTTTTAAAAGTGAAAAACAAAAATGTATTAAATTTTATGGAAATATTGTTAATCAGTGATTCTACAGAATTTAAATGTAAAGAAGGCGTTGTCAGGCGGTTATTAGAAAGAAATGTACACATTCATGATAAAAACAGTTTTATTTCGATAAAAACTAGGCACTCGCATCGGAAAATCGATACATTTAAAAATTAAATGTCAATCACTAACTTTAATGTGAAAAATATCTCCAAGAAGAATACATCATAAAAATCTGAAAAGTCAATATTTCATTTAAAGAATCGTAAAAATTTCACAACTAAAGAGATAATACACCTATTTACCAAAAGCGCGTTTTAATGCACATCCTATTGCCGAGGATACGAACATTCTTTACGAGCATTGCCACAAGTATACACATCATTTGCTGTCCCGTTTACGCCTTTGCCTCCCACGCCGCGTTGGCTGGCTCGTTTCGTCCGGAACGCGAATGTGATTGGAAAGACGGGCCGAGAGACGAAGAGTTCAACGATGTTCGACGTAACGGAAGTGTCTCTTGATTGCATATTCATTTTTCAGAGAGTATCAAATGCTATGGTTGTTATTCCCGAAAGTGTAGTGACTGGGTTTATCATGGAAGGTGGTGGTGTTTCCCTGCTGGATGGCGAGGGCAGGCGCCGACTTACAAGTTGGTTTGCGGTGTTTCCTGATCTAGGTATCTCCCATCAGCGAGGCGTCGGCTCAGACGGGAGAGCAATAAGCTTCCGACTAGTCACCCGACATTTCGGGAGACCAGTGTGGTGCAAGTGTGTGTAAATAACAGAAGACGATAAGTTCGTTTGTTCGGGTACTGCGCCGGTATTCGCCTGGTAATGATCACAGAAACCGACTTCTAGAATTCTCCTTCACACAGCCTCCGAATTCGAGTCTCGTAACCTAAACCCTCCCGCTCAGAAGCATCACAGTAACTTCAGTTGATGCCCTCAGCCATTTCATTTGGTACTTGTCTCTGGGCACATTCAGCTTCCTGCGTCCGTTTCCATCTCTCCGACGCCCCCTCCTCGCTCCCCCACTTTTTCACTTCCTGCTGAATTCATCTTTGCTCTGAGAAACCCCTTTCTATTTCTCTCCCCCTAGACTATGTCAACGATAAACCCCTCATATTCCTCTCCCTCACTACAACATTCTTCGCACAGTTTTCGCCCTCTCTTCATTCAGATTCATCCTCTTGTCCCTCATCCTCTCATAGGCACCCACTACTGACCGCTGAAGGGCGAAGTATTTATAAGTTAGGCCATTCCTCCTTCAGTGTCCTACGTTTTCCAATACCCTTTCTAACAGTCTCCCTCTTCCCTATCTCACTCATCTGCAGAACCATTCTCTAGGCTTCATTGATTCCGTATTCAGGCAACCAGTGTCAATCACCGATTACTGAGTAAGTAGGAATCAGGAAGTGACCTCTTCTAATTCAACCTTCTCCGTGTCAACCACTCACTGATACATGTAATTCTTCCCACTCCCCTCCTTCCTCCAGCCCCACATCCTATGCTCGGTTGCGTCATTCCCTTGTAGCGCCAGCACCGCCGCTGTCTCCGCTTGAAAATCCTTCTCTGCTTCGCGTCGTAGCGGCGGGGTATAAAAACTCCGCTCGCAAAACGCGGGGCTGAACGTGCTCTTCATTCGGCACCTAACGCCGCACTTCTGCCGCGCTTTACCGCCGCCGCTGTGTACGCGCCGGCTACAAAAGGCCCGTGATATACTGCTCGCGTCTGGCGGCCGGCGGCCGGGTGAAAGTGGGAGGCTGGAAGAGCAGTCGGGCGGGGATGGCAGGTAGGTGAGCCTGTTGGTGGGCGGGTGGGCGAGTTGTGGCGAGGAGGGCGAAGGGAGTGGAGAGAGGGGCATGGCGTATGGCGAAGGGTGAAAGCCCCAGAGCGGGGCGGGGGCAAGGGCAGGACAGGAGGCAGGACGGGGGCAGGGTCGGGAACAGGGCGGGGCCACGTGCGGAGGCAGGCACAAGTGCAGGGCGGTGACAGGGAGATGAGGGCAGTGACGCGACAGACAGGACAGGGATGCGACAGGGAGGGTCGGGGAAGGGCAGGGATGTGACAGGGCGGGGCAAGAATGGGGCCAGGGCGGGGCCAGGGCGGGGCCAGGGCGGGGACAGGGCGGGGACAGGGCGGGGCCAGGGCGGGGCCAGGGCGGGGCCAAGGCGGGGCCAGGGCGGGGCCAGGGCGGGGCCAGGGCGGGGCCAGGGCGGGGTCAGGGCGGGGTCAGGGCGGGGTCAGGGCGGGGTCAGGGCGGGGCCAGTGCGGGGCCAGGGCGGGGCCAGGGCGGTGGCAGGGCAGGAGGGAGGAATGGGGCGTGGCGTGCGTTGCTTGGGCAAGCGTACAGCAAAGCTTTGGGCGAAAGCACACTGTGAATGTTCGACATTGCGCCGCTCGCAGGTACAACGACAAATTGAGCGTCGAATGCGATTCGAACGCGCATCCGTGTAATGGGGGTTTCAAACACTAAATGTACTGCCCAGAATAAATTTGATTTATATGAATGTGGGTATTACAAATTTCCATTATATGAGCGGAAAACCAGGAAAAAATGCGTTGCGTGTATGTAGTAGACCATGAGCAATTCGTTACATGCAGCTTTATGTCGATTGAACTCTTAAGACGTTAAACGAATGGAAAATAAAAGTATTGCTGTCACATTTAGACAAATAAAAGTATATGTATTGCACGAATAAAAGCTTACGTCTGTAACCTCCGTCATGTTAGACATTGTAAAGCATCGTTTTATATCATGCAATCTTAAGAAGTTGTGGTTTTACAGATCCGTAACAAATGTATTTTACTCAAGTGTAATACGAATTCTAAGGAACATGACTAATGAAATGTACATAAGAAAGTAATACATGATTCAGTAGAGAAGTAACGCAATTACATTGCTGGTAGAGAATTCCATTTTCTTAATATAAAGATACACATTTTTCATGTCGGAAGAAATTCATAAGAATAACACTATATTTAGCGTACAAAAATGAATCGTCGACGAATGGACGTCGAATCTAAAATTCTACGAAACTTCAAGATATGAATTTATGGTCATGGTAAGCTTTCGACTCATCTATGCCTCCCTCCATAAACGATACAGTATTTGGAGTCCCCAGACGTAAAACAGACACACATCATAAAGTGTCCGCTATTGTATATCATAAACCGCGAGCGCGATAGCTGGGGCGGGCCGCAGAAGCAGCGTGCCGCAAATGGACCTGTGGAAGGCGGGGCGCTTCGAACTTTCCAGAACGTGTCTTCCTCTCCTAGACGCGCTTTCCGTCCCGCTCCGCCCTGCCTTCCCCGCGTCTGTTTGCCCAGGGCAAATACGGTGTGAATGACTGCTCACTCGCCCACCGCCAGCCGAAGGGAGTATCAGCGCCAGGTTCTTTCGTGTCCATTAGCAAGAGGTTATCACATTACAGAGTCGATTCGGGAGGCGGGAGCGGCTCTGGATGTAGAGAACTACTTCGCTTTCTAGGCCCCATTCTGGTTTTGAATTCGACGGTAGAGATCTTCCAAAGACAGACGCGTTTTATTTACTTTTAGGAGCGCTCCCAAGAACAATTCCGGGCGAGTTGGGAACGGCACGATTTGCAACACTCCACATAAATGTAAAAAGTTTTAAATCGAATACTCGATGCGCGACGCCATAAACTATTTTAGACCGTCGTAAATTTCTCTGTGCGCAAACCAGAAAATGCGTTTCCTTTTTCTACAGGCGATGTATCTGAAAGTTTTTTATATCTTCGCGTGTAGAGTCCGCGCGCTGAAGTAAATTTAGAAGTTTAATGGTGGTCATGCACAACTCTTTGTACGAGTTCAATACTAAGTATATGGCAAAATAAGTCACTCACCAACTTCCAATTAAAACAGGAAATATTGCTCCATGATGATTCAGTCAGGATGGCATTTGAAAGTATGCCACTTACCTGAAAACAGAAAAAATACAATGTTATTACTTTCGACTTCAGGACGTTGAAAAGATTCAGAAGTTTATATCACAATTTAAATCTATACCCACACGTTCATTTCACATTTCGCATATTATTTCATGCTTGGACTCTTTGTATAAATTCACATGGCGACCGGCATGTCGCTTACAATCATTGTGCTCAGTTAATGTCGTTGTAACTCCGGAGGCACTTCACATCGCTGTTAAACCATTACAAATAATTTGCAACGACCGAATTAAAGGAAATTAGAACGAATTCGAGTAAAACGGACATTTAAAGACAAGGCGAATCAATAACTTTATCTATCTACCTATCTAATGTCTATCTGTTTTTAAATAGCTTGCTGGTCGAAGTTATTTCACTAAAATGAAAAACATTGCAAAACATGTTAAAACAAAATTTTCGTGAATGGTGATTTTTTGTTCTTTTTACACATAAAACAGAAAGATTGATCTACTTGCACATAAAATCAGTGATGTACCAGTCCGGACCGCACAGAAGAGGATACAAATATTTCTCACATAGATTATTCAAAGGGCAGGCACGGAGTTTTATCTTTGCCTAAACAAGAAAAGACCTACCCATTACGTGTAGTAAATAACGAGCGCCTACTAATATTTCTAATGACAAACAAAGTAAGTAAGGGGTACCATCTGCCACGATGCGGAATGCATTACGATGGGACTTCACAAGCAATTCTTCAGCAACGAATAAGGGAGGTTTAGCGGCGCGGAATACGACGGCCCAGAGGCAGCGCCTCCTCGACCAGATGTCGCTGCTCACCGAGGAGGCCTCGTTCATTAACCTTAGGCAGCTTTCCTCTCGCCATCTGCTCGTCAACTCTCTGCAATAAAAGTCACTCAAACGACAGCAGCTCCCATGTGCCCCCTGCTTACCTCCGCTTTCGACGTCCCAATGTCCACGTTCGTTTGCACAACTCCACACTCCAATTTAAGCACACACGCACACGCACACACAAAAAGGCGCGCTCGCGTTCATCAAAGCATCACGAGTGGCAATATCCTCTCCCGGACGGTTTCATAGTTATTCGATTTCGAACATGGCGAAAGCAAAAACGGATTTTCTCGGACTAATTCTAAATTTGGAATTTTTGAAAAATTCAAAGAGTTCAACGAAAATGAGTATGGCGCCATTCTTTTAAGCGTCTTTTCTTCTATCCATGGACGAAAAAATGGCGCGGGTATTGAGAAAACATTTTTAAAAAGTAAAAATTGCCTACATTTTGCGCAAAATTACCTAAAGATTACGCATATTTTCGAAAAATTAAACATGATCGAATTTCAAGATCTGTCTTTAAAGAACATACTTAAGGGAAAAAAATCTGTTATCTTCTATATAATAGTTGTAGCTAGACGCCTGAAGAAATGATACTTTTACAAATTTCGAAAAATCCGAGATTTCAACGAACATGATACCTGCACCGTTCTCTTAAGCGTCCTTTAAGTTTTCCGAGGAACACGTTCAATAAAAAAATTGAGCCATTTTTAAGAAAATTTTGAAAATGTTTTTGAGGGATCGTGTAAAGTATCCTTGGAAAAATATAAACATCTTTTGAAACATCCAAATCCTGGAGTTCGTTCAGTTCGGTAGAGAAATATCAATTTTGGAGAAAATCGGATAACTGTTTAGGCGCTAACGTTGATCTAAGACAAACGTTTTGCCGTCAATCGATTTTTCGTTATCCAGAACCCACAAAACATTGATTCTGGCTACACCACTCGTTAGACGGAGTAATTTACTATATATATTACCATAATTTATCCACTTTTCGGTTCCAGGGCCCAGCTATAAGATTTTCTGCCGAATATTCGCTGCTTTCCGACGCTCGATTACATATCTCTTCTTATAAAGTAAGTGCGACAAAGTATAAATTCTGCTCATTTCCATATAACACATATAACAATCAATTTGGTTTGTACGAAAAGGAGGTCAAGTTGACAGTAATAAATACGCCGCATTCAAGAATTCTACAACGATAAATTTACTGAAAAATATACATCTTTTTTCTAACTCCTGTCTGGTGTTCCCAGATTAAGCGGTTGACAGAAGGCTTGACAGACTGAAGCTTTCAAATCCGAATGCACAGGCAGTATCAATTCCACTTAATGTGAGCAACCGTAGAGTTTTTTTCGGTTGAAACTTTACTGTGCATTTACACATGTCTGGCTTACACACTCAGAAGCAGGCAATATCGTCGCCTCAAGAACACGAAAAGAGTGTTTATGCATATAAAATGGGCTCGAGGTTTTTAGTGAGCGAAAAGTGACTCATAATCTCCTGCCGTAAAGGCTTGGACCCACGCATCCCGCGCCATCTGTCGAGGCTCGGGGACGAGACCACCTTTCGCCAGCGGTGCGGCGACGCCCAGCAATAAAAGCCTGCAACGACGGGAGCTGCGCGTCTCCCCCGCTTGCCGGCATTCTGCCTTCATTTGCACGGTCACCTCTGCATTGCGCCGCGCCGCTCACAAGCGCTGCTTAAACGAACTGGCGTGCGGAAATTCAATTTTCCAAACGTGTCCTCAAGATAGTTTTACAACATGACGGACTTTTCTATTCATTCTATGTTTTTAATACAACACCCTTTCACATTACGCTTGTTTATATCTACTCAAAATATTATATATTACTTCTTCGGCCGCTTCCTAAAACTTCTACTGACAAGAGGGTGAACATTAGTAGATGCTGGATTGTGGTGGGACAATTACAATAGGATTCCCCAAATCAAGAAAATGGCTCAATTTAATAATATGCCCATCTTTCGGGAACTGATTTGAATCGAGCGCAGATTCTTTATTTTGGAATACACTACATCTAGGCAAGACGTTTCAATGTTTCGGCAAATTTGCAGGCCTTCGTCTGTAATTTAAGCGTTCATCACTGCATTCAGAACCAACAATTAAGTTCAATTAAAACTTCTGATTCCAAATATTTATTTAATAGATATCAGGAGGATCGAGTAAATACTTTTATCACATCCACCATTACGTTAGTTATGTGCAGCAAATACAATCTGTAATTTGTTTAAATCAATTTGTACATTTACATACAACGATAATATCACGTTAATTGGACTTCAGTAACTCGTTTTAGTAGCACAACTTGTTTTTGTAGGGCGATAAACATCAATGATCATAAAATTTTAGTGAACGAAAAGCGACTAATAATTTTGGTACATTAAGGCAGCAACGTAAATATATTCCGCCATCTGACGAGTGTTGGGGAACACTTCTCAAACACTATTCCACTCCCTACTTCTGAACCTGCAATAAAAGTGTGAAAAGCCAGGTTCATATTATTTTTCTAATCAGCAATCTAACGTTTAACTTCAAGCAGACGATTGGAACACGTATTATCTTCGATTTACAAACGAGTCGTGGTTTATAAACAACATCGAACGTCTGTATGTACTGTTTTCGTTTCCATTAAGGGGCCATAGTTAAGATACAAGTGTCGTAATCAAAAAACTTTGATGAAATGCAATATGTCAAACAGTTTGATATATTTTCGAACTTTTTTATTATAAATGTGTTCTCAAATCAAATTTACTTTACCATTGTCGTAAGTATTATGTCTTTACCATATGATTATACCAACAATTTACCAACAGATAAACGACAACAAAGATATGATTTGAATAAAAAAGGAACAAAGAAGAAATGAAATGGACTGTGGAAAAAATACCCAGAAATCTAAAAGCCGTACTCTCCCCTCAATCAATATCTTAACTATATCTTAACTAATTTTGAGCACACACGTCCACTGCAGTGTTCTGCGGAGAAGCCCCGAATATACTGTACTAGCGTTTTACTGTACTCCTTGGTCACACCTCAGTCGTCGGTTACTGAAAGTTTAACGAATCCCATCCGACCTGGAAAAACATCAACAACACATCCGCAAGGAACTGCAGCTATTGGTGTATTTTCTTTACTTCTGCTTCGCACATTCTGTACATATTTGCAGGTAAATGTAAAGTGTCAAAATCAGTATCATCTTGTTTTGAATTCCTTACGAATAGCTTTGAGTCCACTGCAGTTTTGTCAAGTAAAACCGAAATGTCCGGGTCTGAAAATCAATTTCACGCCTCGCATATCTTAACAAACAGGTCGCGGAGCGCGCGATCTTTCCTTCCTCTTCCTTGTCCTCTCTTCACTCTTCACACTTACATGTACTACACTACCACACGTCAGGAGATTAGGAGGTATCTTAGAGCTTGTCCCAGCTGAAGTAGTGCTCCGTGGGACGTACTTGGATGGAGGAAACCCTGCATTTCGTACGATCAGCGCCGGGTCTCACGGTCCAGCAGGGGAAAAACACCTTCCCCTCCCAGGGAAAAATGCACTACACGTACGGGTCCAAAGATGAAAGAACTTGACGCACCCGGAAGCACGGAATAATCAATGAATCGGATTCGGATCCGTTTGCAGACGACGTAAATCCTTCCTAATGGCCTAGCAGGAGAGGTGCCCAATGACAGCGCTTAAGTAAACGGCAACACGTGTTTTCGCAAACACAGTAACAATTACATACACTATACAACCACACATGGCACGTCATCTGTCGCAGCTAAGAGCTTGTCTCGTCTGGGGGCGGTGCCTCGCTGGTGAGAGATACCTTCTTTGAGAAAACCCCGTAAGTCGACATGTAGGTCGGTGCCGGTTCTCACAATCCACCGGGGGAAGAACACCACCACTCACCACGATTAAAACATGCACTATACTTAGGGCATAACGGCTCCAGCGGCCCGGAAACACAAAATGATTAATCAATCCGCCCACGCAAAAAGCCCCGCCTGCCGTGGATGGCGGTGCGGCCGGTGCGGCGCCGGGGCCGGGGCCGGCGTGCCCGTTCATTTGCACGTCCACCTCGGCAGCGTCCGCTCGCCGCGAGCCTCTACCTGGCGGCCGCGGCACCCGGTCATTACCGGCGTCGCGTAACGATAATGGCTGTATAATGAACCTTTTTATGCCCACGAAGACAGGGGGGCGCTTCGCTCGCGAGTTATGCACTGCATATTTTACGTCTGCAGTCCGGCTAAAGCGCGCCTTGAAATAATTAAGTGCCGTTAATGACTCGTTTCTTTCGGATTAACGCCGCGTAATTCTTTTTTTTTTCGCGCGCGCCCGCTTTTGCGAAATGTCCGAATTGCAACTCCCGCCCCACCTCGAGTCGGATCGGGAGGGGTCGGGTCGGGTCGGTTTGAGTCGCGTCGGGCGATGCGCGAGATAAAACGCGGTGCGGCGCCCGAGGGACGACTGGGAGTATCGCCAAATGGACCTCGCATATTTTAAAAGGGTCTTAGGGGCGACATTTTTAAGTGCGATCTAACAACAGAGCGGGGGATTCTATTATCGGAGAGAATGATATGGCCACGTTTACCTCAAGCAAATTGCCGTGATTATACATCTTTTATCATTCCCTTTCGGCTTCTTTTCTTTTCTTTTTCCGATGTCGATTCTTTGTGCGCGACAAGTATCTGGGCCCAGTTGAGAGGTTTCTTTCCGCGCAGGGAGTAATTTGCGTGAAGAAATTTGGATACATTATTATTATTATCTACCGTAGAGATTGAAAAGGGAAATTATTTCCAACGCGCAGACGAATACCTGTGATTTTGAGGATCTAAAAACTGTCGGAAGTAAGGGGCAGTGGTAAATAGTCATTTCTTATCTCTGACTGACATTCAATTCTCTGGGTGAAGTGTCGAGTCACGCAACGGGAAGTTGCGAGCTCTTGACAGTTGCTGTTAAGTAAAGCACTTGGGACCAGTGAGAATGAAGGTTAGAACTGTCGTCTGTACATCCAAAGACATAGTTGCTTTACAATCGGATGGAAGTGTGGGAACAATTCTTCTTACTTCTCATATTCATTAACCTAACGAAAGAATGTTTGCAAACAAAACAAACAGCCTTGTTTGTCCCTTCCTGTTTACAGGAATGAACAAGCAAAACCTCTCACATGGAACAGCAGCCTCTAAAGTGTAAAAATTAGCTATGACATTATTTGTAAAATTGAAAAGCCTTTCAACAAAACGAAGAATTTTCGAAGTGTGTTGTCCCGTTCCTCAAACATTGCAAAAATTTAAACGGAATCCATTCATAAACATCAAAGGGTGCCGAGAAGTGTACAACACACGTAATATGCTCCTTCGCCCTACGAGTATTCTTCTTAGATATTTTCACGTTCGTAAATTCTATTCCAAATAAAGATTTAATATTTTTTAAGAAAAATTACAATATATGCACATATGAAATTACGTATAATATTAGTAATTCATTTTAAACAGCAAAGGAATGAAGCGGGCAACATTCGTTTGCGTCGAAACAGATCCAAGCGTGTGACCTCTGGGAGATTCTCCGGATGTTTACAACAGTCGCCTGGCAACGCATGAAATTATTTACGCACAGGCTCAAAGCAGAAGCCGGTACGAACAGGCATCTGAAGGAAAATGCCTCGTAACGCGCCGACGGAGATAAAGAGGGAGTGCGTAAAAGTAAAAGCGTAGGCGGCGGCGGCGCGGTTTACGCGGAACGCAGGGGGAAGGGGTGGGGGAGGGAGGGAGGGGCGACACCATGGTTATGCGTGCGCATGCGTCAGGGCGAAATTATTCACGGGAAGAGGCGGAGCCCGAATAAAACCTTCCGAGCAATTTCTCCGCAGTATTCCAGGTGCGGGAACGGCCGGGTCGCGAGCGCGTTTCGGGAATAACGCCCTCGCGCGGCGATGTTCCTTCGCGGGCGACGCCGCCCCCGCAGGCGCCATCGCCCCCGGTTCCACCTACCTCGTCGCCCTTGCCCTCGTCGCCCCCGTTTGGCCTCGCAGTGGTCTGGGTGGCTCCGCCGATCTTCAACTATTAACCTATAAATTGCCTCTAATTATGCTTCCCGTGAACAAGGAAAATGCGTACCTTCTTCTAAGCTTGCCAGCTAAGTTTTTTGAATTATCAGTTAAGTTTTTTTATATTTTCATTTATCACTGTGGTGTTTTTGACCTCCGTTGCCTTAACTTCCTTTCCAGTGCAGATTACTATAAATATATTGCCTGTGACATTCTTGTAGTCTTTGTGCCTACTTCATATTTTTTCTCTGGTCACTTCTAGTCTTCCACCATCTGTATCTGCCTCGTCTCGCCCTGCCTCATCCACTGGTGCCAACCTCCATTTACCACACCCCTTCGCTACAACCCTTTCTCTATCAGAACCGTCAAAACCCTCGACCCCACCCGCTTTTTCCCCGACTCCGCCTCTGCCCTGAGCTCCGCCATGCGGCCGGCGCCCTCCCCCCACCCGCCAGGTCGTTCCGGACACCCTTCCCGCCCGGAAGAAAGCGACGACAAAGAGAACTTAAAATGGACTCATTCCCCGTGTGATATACGGTGACAATAATAACTCTACATAAAAGAATACAAAGGGAGAAACAGGTACGGGAGACTGATATATTAAATGGCACGGCAGGGAAGATAAGAAATTCCCCGAAAGAGGGGACGAGAGACTTGCGGAAAAGTTGAGCCGAGGAAGCGACGAAATGGACAGAGGGGAAGCAAAACACGAAAGAAACGATAGGAAACCGAGAACAAAGGGGCGGCGGAATTGGGGCTACGACGCGCTGGCGAATACATAATAAATAGCTTATCGTTCAAAAGGAGGAAAAAAAAAATATCTTGGAGCGGAAGCGGGGCGAGGGCGGGTCAGAGGGCCGGGGCCAGGTACAAAGAGATCGTTATAAGGTAGACGCAGGGGGCGCGGGGCCCGGAAAGGGGTGAAATAATGGAATCGGCGGCGGGCGATTGAAAATGTTCGTATCCGCCACCTGTTTCGGGCCGGGAGGATCCTCTAATCGCGGCTATTGTGGAGCGGCGTGACGCGGCCCCGCGCGCAGCGCAGCGGAGCTGCCGGGCGGGGGCGGGAAGGACGCTTTAACGCCGGCGCCTGCCGCCGGGGGCGCAGCGGGGCGGAAAAGGACCGGCGAGAAATTAATTATCTGCGCTCTGCCGCTGCATGATTAATCGACGGGCGGCGAACGCGTGACGCTAAGTTGCGAAAGTTGTCCATTGTCCTTTTAATGCCGGACACGTGAGGGAGGGAGGGAGGGGGGGAGAGGAGGAGGACCGCCCGTCGTGGGACCAACGGACTCCCCAGCGACGTCTGCTACCGAACTGTAACGGGATGAGGGTGCCTGAAATTGTATCGCTGTTCAGAGGAAACGGCCTTATACAGAGAAAAGAGATCCAAAGTTTATAGTATTATTTTAACTGGAAATCAAATATTCTCTGATAGTGATTACAAAAATATATGCTTTTTAATTGCAAGAGAAACGCTCTGTTCTTTATTTCATGCACAGGTACTAAACTAACAAATTTAATTCTTCGTTCGCCTCTTCATTTATGAAGAATAAAAATAATTAGATAGTAACAATATTTATCTTCCTCTCCATTTATCCTTTATTTGAGGACATTTTTTAATATGTCTGCATTCAAACGAAAATTATTAAATAGAGAAACATTACATATTGAACTTAGATTAATGTATATTTGTAATGTAGAAAATGTAGGAAACGTAGTCATTAAAAGAGCTCTTACATTATAACGTAAGAAACCGGCATTTATTCAATTAAATACGAAAATTGGAGATGTAGATTCAAAATATATGAAGTAATATGTAATTTCTAATTGGAGGAAAATTATAAGCAAGAAACATTTTTTTCTCTATTCCTGCTGCATTTAATGTAAATACAATTCCCACTCTGACGTTCTCCTCTGGGTTCTGTATATGGTACTTCGCTTGACGTGAAGTGGGCGGGCTGTGTTAGGTAACAGGGGAAAATATTACAAACTCGGCTACATAATAAAATGAGATTATGAATAATTTCGTGTAATGCGAGTATTTTACCTTCTAACTAGCAAAAGCAATAAAACGGTTATCACGATTATTTTACTTTACGCGCAGCTTTTAGTACTGTTGTTGGAAAGGTGACAGCGTAATTGCGAGTTATGAGCGAGAAGTTTTATTTAAAGAGGAGAAATTTCACACAAGATAATGATAATTTTATTCTCCCTCGACAACACTTCATAGTAACACAAAACCTAGACACTTGTAAACAAACTCTTAAATCTTAAAATTTAAATACACTTGTTTCGAATTTTCAGATCATATCATGAAAAAAATCTCTCTAAATTACGTCCTTAAACACTTAGCGTTTTACGTGAAACTGTCATCACAAAATAGAAAAGGAACTAAAAAAGAAACTATTCTGAAGAGATATTTGTTGTGTATATCACACTATTTCTGACGAGTAGATAATTAATATATAGCGAAGGATAGAAATAAAAAAATAAAAAATTATTTTGAAACAATAAAATTACATCCAAAATGAATAAAAGTGTTCGTAGTTTTACAGTAAGATTGTGACAACAGAATGAGATTGGCGCAATTCACATTCTTATATGTTCTACGATTCTGGTGCACTTGAGTACTTTACTAAAGGGGAACACCCCAAAAACATGCTAAACAAGAAAGTCAGCGCTAAGAGTCAGATGTCCGCGAAGTGAAAACATTGAAACAAGGAACGAAGGACACAATGCCGAATTCAATTTCGGGGAACGGTCCAACGGTCACATCGTCGGCCGGGGCGAACCCGCCCCTAACAGACACACAACAATAACTGATGCAGAATTTAAAAGCGGCAGCGACGAAACAATAGAACTGGAAAGTCCCAAGACCAAGCCGAAGAGGGAACGAGGCGCATGGCGGCGAGCGACAGCCCCAGGCGGGCGCCCGCTAATCGAGAGGAGACGGGAAGAAAGAGCAGGAAATAAGACGGGGCGGCGCGAGATAATGCTGCGCGAAGAAGGGGCAGGAAATGGAGAGGAGGAACAGGATACTACGAGTGAAGGGCAGGGCTGCCGTGCCTGGGCGCGCGAGGGAGCAGCGGACGACGGGGCGGGCGGCGAAGGCGGGAGCTCGGTCGATGAAGAGAAGAAGAGGACAGCCAGAGGGCGGTGCACATGCACTATCCAAGAAATGCATAAAGACGTGCAATTGGACTAGTGAGGTTCACAATTTCTTCTTCCCGTCGAAGTCTGCTCCCTTCATTTAATAAATGTTTTCATGTAATTGAGAATGTATTTACAATGGTCGCAATTTATAGACAGTTTTTGTTCAGATTCCCTAAAAATTCAAATGAAATACGTTTGGAATGCTCACTTAAACAGAGTACTCTCAGTGAACAGATTTCCTGATTTTTAGTAGAGAGTATGAAACCTGCCCTTAGTCATAGGTTACATTTGTAAAATGTATACATAGGCCTTTTAGGGATATGGGATATAATGTACTTGTATATGGTATATACAATTACATTATATCCCATATCCCTACGAATGGGAAGGGTTTTACGAATTGTCTCCAAAAGACGTGGAAACAGAAGATAATTATAAAGATTCTGGGACATTCTTGTACGAGTGTATCAGGGTATCTTTTCAATGTATTTAGACCATCAAAATTAAAACAATTCAAAATGTATTGAAAAAGTCTTTAATATTTGGGTTGATTTAGAACAATTGGTATTTTTGTTGGTATTTGTTAACCAATTGGAATTTATTTCAACAAATACCAAAACTCAACTAGTGTGCTACGCCAAGAAATAAAACATGAGTTGTGCAGGAGACAAAACTTATAAAACTAACAATTTAAAACATTAACAAGTATTGCTTGAAAACATTGTATTAAACACAGGCTAATTTATGATTGGAAGTACAGATGTTAAACGAATCTACAAGTTGAAATCTACATAATCGATCGTGTGTGTTAACTGAAACAGATGGATAATATTGTTGGCATTTGGGATCAGCATTTGATGACACAGCTAAATACTAAACCCATTTCCTGTCAGACATACTCTATTAACATAACCCTTCCTGCTTCAGAAGCATCATTTAAGCACCTAGTAGATAACCCATCCATTACCATACAACAGTTTTATTCGTACATACGGTTACATTTAACAGTTTTATTCGTTTGGTAACACAGTAGTATCGCATTTGCTGGTCGAGTGACCCGTTCTCAGTTCCGCCGCCAGACCGCGCTCAACCCAACGATCGCGAACGCGTGCACGCACACTCCTGGCTTCAAGACTCGGCGAGCGCTGCGCCGGCAGAGCTAAGGGATTGCGGTGTCGACGCACTTCTTTCGGCGTGCACCTTGCATCGATCCGAGTTCAATCAAGCCTGAGTGCTTTCAACAACGGAGGCAGAAAAGGAGCACCTGAAAGAGGTTTTGTGAGGTGCGTGCTCTGCTCCTCCGTTGTTCTGAGGAGGATACATGATTAAAACAAATGCGCTGCAAGTGGGGTGGACGGGGTTGAGTCATTTTTCGATGTCTTCCCAGATACACAAGACGTGTCTTGAGTAAATTGAAAACTTCAATTATTCAGCTCCCTAAATAGTATTCTGCTCGCAATGATATGTTAACTTAATATTATAATCGTGTGTTTTTATTTATTAAATAAAGTATTTGTTTTTCTACAGACGAAAGAAGAGCTTGCGCGAAAAATATAATGACATCCCGGACAGCATTTGCATAACTCTCTTATTATTAAGAGAATCGAAACAAATAGACCTATCGTGATTTCAGTTGAATATGATTAAATTTATTTTAATGAAGAGTTTCTATTACATGCAGTGTTTTCAGCATTCAAAGCTTTAAGACCACCACAAGGTCCCCATGTTGCCCATAGCTCTCTTCTTTGAAGGTCTACTGGAGGATGATGAGTTGTTAGAGAGCGAAGTTCTCTTCGCATGCGCAAATCACATACACGTCACCGAGAGAAACCTTCGGGCAGTGAGAGAGTTCGTTTGGCAGGGAAATGTTTTACGCGCGAGGCAGCCGAGCGGTAGAGAGCCAGCCCGTGGCAGCGTCCACGGCCGACGAGGCGCAGCGCGGCGCAGCGCGGCGCGGCGGCCGGAGGGCTGAGAAGGGCGGACAGGCGACGCGAGGGTGGTAGGGGCACCGCCGGACCCCGAGACGGCGCGGCGCGGCGCGGCGCGGCGCGGCGCGGCGCGGCGCGGCGCGGCGGAGCGGGGCGGGGCGAGGCGGCAAGCACAAAGGGATGTAAAGCAGTCGCCAGGTGGCGGGTAGGATTGTTAAGAGTGTGAGTTCCTCCGCTGGCGGCAGCTTCAGCTTTCGTCGCGGGGGCGGTCTTGGAGACTGTCAATCATCCCTCAAAAATATATTTTAAGCATTCCCTATAAAATATGAATAGGGAAAGGGATGTTTGGGCAATATTGCTAAAATATTTATTGGAAAATTCGCCTCAAGAGTAAATTTTTCAATGATTTTTATTTTCTCGCATACAACTTACGTAGTACAGAGAAAGTTACATAATGTTGCCATGAAAATAGCGATTCTCTATTCGCCTCTCCGTCTGCCTCTCCGTCCGTCTGTGATCAACGCTTGTGGTTAAACCATAGTCAGGATTTTCCCCAAAATTGATATTTCACGATCGATCTCGCCGCTGTCGCAGCTCCCTGAATTTCAAACTTCATTTTTAAAATTTTCTCAAAAATGGCTCAAAAATGGATTTTTTTTCTGATCATCGTACCAGTTTTCACCCTTTTCTCTCCATCGTACCCTCATCACAACCTTCAATGACGGCTACCTCTTTTTGTAAGTTTTTCGTTCAATGCTTTTGTGTACCTTGCTCCTTTTGACCTCAGGCCTTTTCAAATCAAGGGAGGCATGCCCAGTACCATCGTCCTCCTTTTATCTTTTCCTTTTCTTTTGATTATTGTATATTCGTTGTTTCGACCCAGTTTTATTTTTTTCATCCCTTAAAATTTTCCTGCGCTCGCGGCCCACCTTACTCTCAAGCCTTCTCACCCTCCCCTTCTTCAGCTTGGACGCAACCCCTTCGTTCTGGTCAGGCTCGCCACTCATACCCCCTGCTGCCAACCCCGCTGCCGGAGCTGCTCGGCAGGGGGTTGCAGGTGGTGTGAGCTCAGGGCTCCGTCTTCTCGCCTCACCTCCTCTCCGCCCCCCCCCCTTCCGGACAGAGACCGAACGCTCGGCGAGGGAAGATTCATTTATCTTCAACTCAATAGAATCCGATAAAGCACCCACCATCTGATCTCGAATTCTTTCCCCTTTTCAACACGCTTGAATTCTCGATGAAGCTTCATTCAAAGAGCGATGATTCTTCCAATTGTATTTGAATCGTTGTTTTGGATAACTATAAACGGCGTTCAAAATAACTCTTCAGAACAGTCACCACCGCTTCTCCTGTAGCATTCGAATAATTTCACTCACAGGCGAATTCAATGAGATATATAAGTTGTTGCTTATTTCAAAACTAATAATCTGACATGTGAATCTATTTACATCATGTCTAACCAATTACCTGATTAAAGCAGTTCTCTAGAATATATCGCATGGGTTCGGCATACGTATTGCCTACTTAGAATGAAGATCTAATGTTCAGGTTTTTAATGAATTGAATCTGACATTCCTCATACTTCCTCAGTCAGCAACGCGTAAATACCCCTCAATGATGTGAGACAAGTCCGTAAGTCATTAAGTGAGCACAAGAGCGGACTCACTTAATGTCCCACGTAATGACAAGTAATATGGGTTCAGTCCTTGTCCTTGGCAATTTAAGGACAATCGAGGGCAGTTAACAAATCGAAGAAGAAAAGATAATGAATGATGGAGGAAATTCACAGAAAGTCGTCGTAAATATTCCTTATGAATACCGAGTGAGGGTCAACAGCACAGCGAGCAGCTCTCATACAAATGAGAATGTGTTCACTCTCAGTATTAGACAAGGTGAGCGAGAAGAATAGTTGCGAATTTATTCGATGTCAGCAACAGGCGACTGCACAAATGCTCACTGGGACGTGGTCGTAATTTACGAGGTCAAGAGGTGTAAGTGGCGAAAAGGACGTTCATAAAAAAGTGAGCGTCTGGAATAGGAACCATGAAATCGCTCTTACAATGCTATGTAAGGCAGTCTCGCTTCGTTACACGCAAGAGAACGAAATGCTCATAGAAACTGTCTTGAGGGGACAATAGTAAATGGGTAATAATTTTATACAAACTCTCCAAATACATTTGAGTTCCAACATGAAATATATTTTGTAATAATATGTTATTTGTTCCGTGTCAGCTCATTTATCTTTCATGCGATTCAATATCTCCGAAAAATGAGCATGAGAGATTGACATGAAAATGAATTGAATTCGTAGGTAATTAAATAGCTTAACTTTTTTAATAACCATTTTCCAGATATTCATACTTTATTAGATTATTTAATAATAGTAGATAATTTGATTAAATTAATTCATGAACTAGCAAATTATTTCTCTGGCTGGTTTGTCCAATCTCCCCCACCAGTATTCGCGAGGATTCGTAATGTTTGTTCCACTTTACATCCGATCATACATAACTGATTGTTTCGGGTACCACGTTACGGCATATAAGCATCAAACATATGATTGAGTTGTGAAGACCATTTTTGATCGCTGCGATCGACATTTCCGTGAAAGTGGCAATCACATTTTTAATCAGAAACAGCATTGACGATATCAATACTGTGAACCGGGAATGTAGAAATCATACATCACTTTACCAGAACGTTGAAGAAACCAAATGAGTAGAAGCATGCAAGCTTTTCCGTGTGAGGTGTTCTTACGTTACGAGACCCTACTTGTTGTCTGGTTCTCTTCACGATGAAACATAAATTAAAAGAACTAAAATTCTAGGAGGTTTCCGGATATTTTATAAAATTTGCATCATATCCATACTGTTTAAATTTCAAATATTTTACGTTTATTTTGTTAATCATTGCGCGACTTGGTTCATAAATTCTGTATCACGATTTACTGATCATCCATTTTAAACAATTTAAACAACTTTTTTCTCCCTGAAATGACAGTCACCCCAGCACTGAAATCCCCCTGCACCCCGTCGAGCAGGTCGTGTGCAGTGTCGGTTCTCATCCTCCAGCGCGGGAGGCACATCGCCACCTCCCGCGATAAAACATTCACTACACTAACGGGAATAATGCTCATAGCAGTTGAATCGTTTATTTCAGAAACCCGTCAAACGCCAAAATCTAAAACTCGCTTTACAGCAACGGATTATTTATTCCAGGAAGTTAGACACATCGTATAGTGCATATGTATATGAAGAATATTCATTTACCAACACCTCTGATAAAAAAAAAAAAAAATTTGAAATCTCAAAAGTTTGGAGACTTATTCTGTTTTCTCGAAATAAGGAATTTGGGGTTTGAAGGGTTTCTGAAATAAACGATTGAATTGGCGTGCTCGGAAATATCAAAGTCGAAAAACAACAAAACCTTTAACGAATCGTTTTCTTCGGTTGGTAATGTCTGGTACAAAACAATTCTGTCCAATTTTTCTTCACTTATTGCCTGCGACAGGAAGAAACCGCGTCCGTGCGGCCTTCAGTCTTTGAGGAGATTGATACGTCACGTTTGCAACAGCTATCAATGATTCCGCGAAGTCCATTCCACGTGGTCGGTGCTGCTTCCCGGGCACAAGAACACGCGCGGTTAATCGTCCGTGGCGAGTCCACTAAAACCTTGTTTACACACCATAGCGGAGGCTGGAATATATCTTGCGAACGTGACTGATCTGTCACTTTAATGCTTGTTTAAACAACCATAAGGAAAGTGTTTAAGAGGTTATCCACCCGACACCCTTCTCGGCGGCGCCTTGAATTCGGGTCCCGGCAACGCCGTGCCTCATGATTTGCGAGACAGAAACGTTGTCTTGGACAGACAGGCTATGTCCATAATG
Source organism: Gryllus longicercus (assembly GCA_038098605.1). Taxonomy (NCBI): domain Eukaryota; kingdom Metazoa; phylum Arthropoda; class Insecta; order Orthoptera; family Gryllidae; genus Gryllus; species Gryllus longicercus. The sequence continues at coordinate 5,953,046 of JAZDUA010000031.1, forward strand.
TCCGGAGACTAGAAGCGTTTGACCTACAGCTGCATTCATAATGACACCGCAAGCGTCTTTCTACGGCGTAAAAATGTTCAATAAATTAGCGTAAGATATTCATGGAGCATTGTTTTCATATTTACAAATCGTAAATCTACGCAAAAATGAGCTGTAATTACCACGTATACTGCCAACTAGGACGTGTTTCAAGTCACAATAAGAGAAAGAATTCAATATTCATATATTTCTTATTACAGCTCATTCATTCCAACAAAAGTAGAACGATGGAGTTTTGCTAATTCAATTCATAATGGTATCAAAACAACTTTTTGTCGCATGTAAATGTGATTGTTCTTTTAGAAGCAGTTTACTAAAAATTTATAGTAGTGCGTTAATACACGCTAATTATTTTTAATCATCATAGGTGATATCAGACTAGTTATAATTGCTTTAACACCATCTTTTCCATGATTTAATTACGTCCAGATTGAACTAGGGGAGATAATGTGAGAAAATAAACGGTAATAATCGAGTTAACTGCCATGCAATGTAATTGAAATTAGTGTATTCCAAATGTATCCAATTAAAACTAACTGTATCATCCACAAATCTCAGCAATGAATTGCCAAATAAAACTAAAATTAACAGAGTGATTAAATCACAAATGAAAATTTACAGTTACTAGCAGCTTTCTCTACACGAAACAAGGATAAAATATCCATAAACCATCAAAAGATAATAAAAAAATGGTCTTGATGGAAAATGATTTGAAAATAAAAGGGTAGAAATTATGTGTGAATTACCAATGACATCCCTAAAGAAAGCAAATTCATGTTAGTGGGAGACCACAGAATGACATAAGAATATTAAAGTCAGAAAGAGAGTGCGAAAGCCCATAAATCGTTCCAGTATATCAGCATGAGAATCGCTATCTTATTTCATGGGAATAACTGACATGTCCATAATAAAGAGTAATTTATAAGCAAGGTACTAAATGGTCACACATTTGTAACAGACATACAACGTTTGAAATCCCGCTTCAAGTTCCAGGCTGTCCCATTATGCCGACATGTTCTTAATATTGGATGTAAAAGCACATTAATGAGGTGACATTTTAATAACTCACGGGCGTCGTGCGCTGGCGACGAAAGTGGCGCGGATACAGACGGACAGAGCGAGAGAGGAAGGTGCGAAGAAAGGCCGAGGGACGGGAAAAATGAGGTGCTGGAGAAGCAGAGAAAAGTGCAGCTGCAGAGGATATTTTCTTTTTTTATAGTATATCTTTATTAGTGAACGAATGTACATAGTTCAGTATTATGTATACTATATCATATGTATTTTTATGACTTATATTTAACTTAAATGCTAATCTTACAACTAAATATAAATACACATGAATAGGAAACTCACCTATGTGATTAATTGAGTTCTGAAAATATGCTGAGGAATGAATCTAATGGATATCTATTTTTTATTCTTGTTGGGAGCTGGTAGGTGGTGGCTAGGCCGTAATGGGTGGCTTGGGTTATTGTGTTTATTTTGGAGAAGAAATTGTTAGATAGGAGCGCGATATGGTCAAGTATAGGGGGTAAATTAAATTCTTTATGCAATTGAATGTTTGAGATGAACCAGGGTGCATGAGTGGCAAGTCTGAGGAAATTATTTTGGATGATCTGTAATTTATTTATATTAGTTTTAGAAGCATTGATCCAGATAGGGCATGCATAAAGCATTACGGGTCTCATTATTGATTTATAGATGGTGATGGCATTGTTTAATGACAGCTTACTATTGCGATTTAAGAGTGGCTTTAGTTGAATTAATTTTATTTTGGCTTGCTGTGCTTTTGCTGTTATGTGATTTTTCCAATTTAGTCTGGTATCAAGATTCAGCCCTAGGTATTTGACAGATTCATTGTGCGGGGTCCATGGAATTGGGTTATTGTTTATTAGGAGTGGTGTTGGGGTTGAAAATGTTCTTAATGAGAATATTTTGGCGCATGATTTTGTAGGATTTAGTTTGATTTTCCATTTGACAGACCATTCATCAATTTTATTTAAATGTGTTTGAATTTGTTTACAGATTAGATCAGTTGAATGATTGGACATGAAAATTGCGGTGTCATCGGCGAATTGGGCGATCTGCGTGTGTGATGTTATGGGAATGTCGGCTGTGTATATGTTGAAAAGCGTGGGGGACAGTGGTGAGCCTTGAGGTAATCCAGCTGTAATTCTGCGGGGATTGGATGCGTGATTATTGACTGTGACTGAAAATGTTCTATCTTGGAGAAAGCTAGCAGAGGATAGCGCTGGGGATAGGCTGGGCAGAGGATAGCGCTAGCAGAGGAAAGCTGCAGAGGATAGCGCTGGATGTTTCTACGAAGATACTTTAAAAACGCCTTGCGCGATAAGATGAATGCAGATAAATTGTGATGGCGAGTACGGAGAAAAGGGCAGAGATTTATAGAATTCAAGAAAAATAAATTGCGAAGTAGAAAGTAATGATCGATTGAGTTAATGACTAAGACATAACTCTAGCTCAACTATTTCTTATTGTAGCTAAATGTTGCACTATTCAAATTACCGACGAGATCCGATGTACTTCTTAGATAGACAAAGCTAGTTTATCTACCTGCGGAACTTCGCAGGTTTTTGCAAAGCATTACGATTGCGGAATAAACTGCTTCAATCCCACGTGAGACACGGCAATACAGACCACAACATTGGCAATCTTTTTTCGTATATACTCATTAGAAAGACAGCATTATTGTCCAATACCAACCCATCTTGTACGACAGATGCGCTAGCACGTCAAACGTTCATTCTCTAAAAATCCCAGAGCGCACTTGAAGCTCATAAACCAAAGCTTTCTGCACATAGAGCCATCTCATCATGTAGGGAAATGAACTCTGATTTCAATCTTTCATTTGAATGAGAATTCAGGAGGACAGAGAATGGCCTGAACGTAAGCAGATAAGCTGGTGAACGCTATTCGAGGCAGCATAAGAACGCGAAGATCATGGAAATAATGGCGCTATTTTTAATTCTGAAACTGGCTGTACACATACTGAGGAGATGAAAATAATAATAATAATAATAATAATAATAATAATAATAATAATAATAATAATAATAATAATAATAATAATGATGATGATGATGATGCCCCACGGACCAGGTAGCTAACATTCCATGGTGCAATCCCGGGGTCGATTCCCTGTCGGGGCAAAAATATACCTGTATCTTTGTATTACAATCGTTACTGTTTCTGTAGCTGTGTGAGGAGAGAAAATCTAAGGCAGTCCAAATATCCAAAATTAGTCATGCTCTCCCTGACCAGTAGGTCTGAATTATAATTAAAAACAGGGTCCACGTCAGGGAATTCCGCTAGCTCGCAAACATCGGATTAATCCTTCCCTAAATGTCTTATACACGCTCTCACATTATAATGTTAGTAATATAAGCAAAAGAAGAAAATAAAATTTAAAACGGGCAACGCTATTAACATTCCTGTCCCCACCGTTCATTGGCGTGGACGCAGTGCATTGCGAGGCGCGGGGAGGTCGGTTTCGCACCGGAAATCGCGGGTTGTTACGGCGCCCCGCGGCCGAGGAGGACGAGAGGGCGACATCCGGCCTTTCTTATGCTAAGCGGCGCTAACTCCTTTAGCGCGTCGCCGGGTGCGCGCGCCTCAAAGAGGCCGAAAGTATGCGCCTCCGCCTGCCCGCTCCACCCGCGCACCCCGCCACCCGCCCAGCCTTCTTTTCGCAGACTATCTCCGTGCTCCGGCCACCCGGCCCGCCCTCGGCACCGACCACACACACGTTTCCATACATAACGCTCCGTCCCCGCTCGCTGGCCCGCTTCGCCCCAGCCTCCCCACGCACCCCGCTGCTTGTCGACGTAACCCGTTCCTACAGCACATGCCCCGCCTTCCCTCCTTCCCCGCTCGCACCCTGCATTCCGCGACCCCGCAACGTCGCCCCGCCTCTGCGTCACTCTTTCGTGATTCGTCCCGACGATCCCTTACCAGCTCGGCTTCCACGACCGCTCCACCCCCACTCGCCAGACGTACCGTGGCACCCCATTCGCGCTCGCGTCCCGCTTCTGGCCTCGCTTCAGCCTACCCATGCGCCTCGCTGCTTGCCATCCCTCCCTCCCCACTCCCACCCGGCATTCCACCACCCCGCACGGTCTCCCCGCCTCTGCCTCATCCCTTCATGCCTCGTCCCTTAGCAGCTGCGCTACCACGCCCGCCGCGCCCCAGCCCCGCTCGCCAGACGTACCCGCGCACCCCGCCACGCCCCGCCTCCGCGCCCAGCCCCGGCGTTCGCTCCCCCGCCCACGAGGAAAGAGATGCAGCGCGTTTACCAGTGCGCGCCTGCGCAACACGCCCAACCTCGCCGAGGAGGTGGTACGAATGTCTAGCCGAGGGCAGTGAACCGTGCGGTGGGTTTAGCTGGCAGGCGCATGCAAAGGCATACGAGTATGAAAGTGGCCGAGGTGATGGACTTCATATGCTCCGTAATGAGTTCGTTGTTCAACCTCTATGTGGTTTCACGCAGCACTCTATTCAGGAAGGTTGCTCTACCGGAATGTGTCTAAGGAAATAAGGGAGTCGTCACTAATGTTAATAGAAGAACCATGTAATTGCCACTGAACAGAATATTAAACAGTAAAATATTTGCAAAAACCAGTTTTGATGAGAGTGCTTTAAAAAACTCTTTTCAAAATAGATAATTTTGCCGAAGTGTTTTAATAGTTAAAGTTTCCAGAAAACATTAAGAACAGCTGTTCTTGAGTCTGAGAATGACAGAAAATTATTAAAATAAAAAATTATCAGAGACCTTTTTCCTCGGACAGGGATTTCCAAAACTTGTTTTGGGACGAAAACCGGCATTTGGCTGTGCAAAAAGGGCGCGGGTGACGGTGCGCGAGCAACGGGATCTGATAGGCGGCGCGGCGGGGCGCGGCGCGGCGCGGCGGGCGCGGTCGGGCGCTGTTTAATTCATTAGGGAGTGGCCGCTCCGGCGGCGGCTGCGCGCCGCTCGCCTCCGAAGGTCAGGGGCCGCGCGACCGACTGACCGGCGCGTGCCGCTCCCGTGCCGCGCCACCCGCCCGCTCGCCCACCCCCGCGCCACTCTGCCGATCCCTGCGGAACGCCGCGGGCGCTGCCTCGGAACTCGCACCACGTAAGCAAGGTTTGCTGGATGAAACCATTACACCCAGCAATGCAGTAATGTAGAGCATGTGCTTAGGGATCTCCTCTTCGTAATTTGTGAAAATATTTTAATATTTTATCTTTAACTTGCAAATATTGTTTATTTAATATTCATTTTGAATGCGTTCATTCATTATTTCAATCCTTTTATAAAGCCACAGTCTTTGATAATAGGAAGGACTCTTTCAGACATAGATTTCTCTATATATTTACTATAAACAGATGTGTATACGAAATCCTGAACACTGAGATTTAATTTTCTGAAAAAAAGTACAAGCGCTCAGTGGCAAAAATCAGTGTTATTATGATATTTTCCAATTCTTCTCTGCCCACGAGAGAGGGATTTGTACTACATTTCATATGATTTTTTTGCCTTCATTAAAATTTTCTTTCACTCAATTCTCTTCGGGCTTCTACTGGTTATACCATTACGACAATTCATTAATGCAGATACGTCTTGTTTATTCAAAACATTCTCGTTTTAACTTAAGAATGAAACGATTTCACTCACTTTTTCTATTTATTATATATAAACAGATGTTTCACAGAATATAAATGCAGCAACTAATCAATATTCACTGACTCTCGTCTTCTAAACGTGCAGGCGATACGGAGAATAATTAATGAGTTCTCTGTTTACTCGCCTAAATAAATAACATGAGTTCAGCATTCGGTTAGACATTAGCAGTCTATCGCGCCATGTACATTCTACCCACTTACACCGATGGAACCCCGGGATTCCCGAAGATTAATTTTAAATCGATTCCACCTGTATTAAATCACATGTCCTTTTCGTGACCGGCCAAACCGATGGATAGTTCCTTCGGTAGCAGTAATGGCTCCGCGCGTTCACAATTTTATGTAAATTGAGTGAAGATCTTCAGAATAATTAACAGAATGAGGACAATGGTGACGGCGCATTCGCCTGAATGGAAGCTAGGTATCGATCGCCCTCTCGAGCAGGCAGCGCGCGCTGGGTGTAAAGTCGAATCTTCAGTGGCTGCGTAGGCGGTTGCGGGCGCTCCCGAGACCCACTTCGCCTTTCATTACGGGGGCGGCCGCCCTGTCCGGCCTCATCCGAGAGGTAACGAGGCTCCGGCCTCATTAGGGTCAGGGCCGCCAACCCCGCCGGGCGGGGGTGACGCACGCCTGCCAACCCAAGGGAGGCGACTAATGGGAACTGCGCTGCGGTGCCGACCGGGTGCTACCTGACGCGATGAGTCAGACGCGTCGGTAATAGGGCGGCACTGGTCAAGATGGCGGTCGCGAAGTAGGCGCTGCTGACGAAGGGGGGAATGAGGGTGAGACAATGGCGGCAAGGTCACCGATCATGGGGGGTGCTGGCGTCAGGAGAGTGACCAGGGCTGAAGTTGAGACTAATGATGTAAAGAACGATCAATCCTGGAAGAGACAAAATCCTGCAGAAAAGAGATGTCTGATAAAATCGACCTTTTGCAAAGCTTTGGAGGGGTGACTTTGCAAAAACGGCCTGGATGAAACCGGAAAATAATTGTTTCACATTTCTAATGAGGGGGTGGTGAAGGAAATACGGTGTTATGCTAGACTTCGGAGATAAAGGTAGCGAGACGTCAAAACGACAGCGAGACGACGAAGACGTAAGAAGTAAAGCGGCAAAAATTATGGTGTTGATGGAGATGGTGTCATGTAGGCTGGAAAGAAGCAATAAGAGTGACAAATTGTAAGTGGACAAAAAAGTTTCATGGAAATAGCATTAGGAGCAACGCAATATTCCACTGTGAACATCATAAGAACACATGAGGTCTATGTTTACGTAAAAGATCAGTACAAAAGGTTTGTTTTCTTGCAACCGATTGGACGTTTGGAGACGAAGCATTAGCAATGTTGAAAGGCTATCGCTATATGATTGTGTTCGATGCGGCAGGTGGCACACAATCACGCCTTGTCAGCACAGCGTGGCAATCGGCCCGACAGCTCAGTGTGACGAGGGCGTCTGCGGGAAGTTCGCCGGAGGGGCGACGCGTGGGCTGGCAACGGGCAGGAGGCGAGGGTGTATCACGCGTGCGCACGCTAACTGAGTCACGCGTGCGAATATCCGTGGGGCTCGCAGGCGTAGCCCGCGCAGTGGGGCACATGCCGATAAAACGTTGCCAAACTTTTTTTAAAAACACATTACATTTCAACTGCTATTTATCAGAACCATAGATCAGACACAAAATACCCTATCAGACAAAAAATGTTAGCCGATCGCATTTATGTGGTGCTTACTTATGTACTCGGAGTATATCACATGGCTCTTTATTGTATAGGATGCAATAACGGGTACTGTCGAAACCGTTTCTAATTATCACCAAGGCATACAGTTAGAACATATGTCGAAGTGCTTAGAAGACGATCGAATAAGATAAAAGGTTGTTTATTGATATATCAACGTGGCTAAACACTTCATGGTCAAACTATGCGTACATTTTCCCTTGTTTCTTCCAAAAACTAATTGATTTTGATACGTCTATCGTGTTACTTTAAGTACGCAGTAAAATAATTTGTATGCTTTGTTCAAATCCTAAAAATACATGAAGTTTCTTTGTCTCGCATTTCATCTTTTGGTCTTCATAAATATAATAAATTCTACTAAAAATGTTTGGCCTCATCGTAGGCATTTTTTGGAGGAATTTCTGTAGAAACTTAATTTGAGATATTCACAGATACAACCATATTTAAAAAGGTTTTTGGTTTGCCGTTCGTCTGTATGCTCTGAGACGGCTGACGAAGTCTTTTCAAAATAATTATTCACATCTCTAAGTACCAAAATATGGATTAATTATTTTTTAGACAGTCCTAGTATATGCGGTAATTTTTAGGGCATGCAAAGGTGTGTTAAAAGCTCTTTTTACAGAACCATTGCTAAAATTGAGACGAAAAGAAAATAATTTCGCAAGATCGCATCAGCTGCAGTATCTCTTAATGTAACAAAGAGATTTGTATAATTGAATTAAAATCAAATGCAAGTAATTAAGGCTGTCTAAAAATAGCGTAAGACACGCATGGTAAAAGTGAATTCATTTAGCTCGTAGGAGTGAGCCTAACGGCATCGTGACGAAACATTTCCGACGTGCAAAAAAGTAGCTTTTACCACTCGTATCATAAATAACTATTAAAGGTGATTTATGTCGCGTTTCTCAAGACCTTTCTTCAAGCAGCTGCGAAAGTTTACATTCGGCCTCTTGTTGCACCTGTTGGCCCACTGTGCGCCTCGTGGGGTTACCTGCGGCGCAGACGGACGCGGGCGCTGTCGCGGCGCGGCGGCGCGGAAGGCAGGGGCACGCGGGGGGCGTGCGCGCGGCGCCGCGGCAGATACGCCGCCATGTGTAGCACGCGCCGCGCACAGCGTCGCGACAGCGCTCGGGCCCGCTCGTATGTCGCTCGAGATAGCTTGTTTGTGGGGGACTCAGACGACGTCATCCAGCTGCTCGTGCAGTTTCCTCGTCGCACGGACATGGAGGTTGTGGAGGAATAATGGAATGAGTAATAATTTAATACAATTACTTAACATGAACGTACTTGACGGAGAAGCATTCGCGATTTTTTCCCGATTACATTGTACTGGAAATCCTAAAAGTTGGATTCACTGATTCTAGGAAAGACAATATTTTTGTAGTATAAATATAAAAATCAATATTTACTGTAAATGAGCATTAGAATCATCAACTCCGTCTGAAAGAAGACAAACATAAACGTGGTATTCAAATAGCATAGCATATTCCTATATTCTATTACATTCTATGGCATGCGCATTTAAAAAAAACCTCTGAGTGATTATCTCTTGTATAAATTCTAATATTAGCAAATGTAATGTATTTAACTTATTTCTTGATATTTTTTAAAGATCTAATCCACAGAACACCAGCGGAGAATTTTGGAAATCAAATATAATGGCAACAAATATGCTCACGGATCGACACACTTTATCTTCCAGTCAGAGCGTATAAAAAATAGCCATTGAGAACTAATAAAGGAAAAAGACTTCACAAATTCGATATAATGATAAATTCATATGCTGTTGTTGGGTCTGTTCATCTTCTACAAACTTCGAATAACATACTCTGCTAAGGAATACCTTCAATAGCTACGAGCAGACTTCGCGGTACTATCCAAGCATGCTGCATCACCGTCCCCAGGAGGTAGCGATCTCTCCCTCTTTCTCTCCGACCACGCGAAGAAACTTCCGACAAGCAGCTCGCATTAGAGGCCATTATTTCAAAACTAGGAGCAGCGACCCCGCAGACAGGCCTCTTCTCCGCCCACGGGCAGGAGGCACGGCGCGCGCGCGGCCCACCCGGCAGTCACGTTACAATAGCAGCCGCCACGTTGCCTTTGGACACCCACTGTCGAAACTACCTCCTCCAACAACACCACCACCACCAGGATCACCTACTCCAACTCTACCACCCCCCACGATCTCCTCCAACACTACCGCCACCACCATCTCCTACAATACTATTGCCACCACCTTCATTTCCTTCACCACCACAAGCTCTTCCACATCCACCAGCACCTTCTTCTCCACCTCCCTTATCATCTACTCCACCCCCACCTTGCCCATCCACATCTACCAACCCGTTGTCAATCCTCCACATTCACCCTATCATCCTTCGCTATTACCACTTCCATCACCTCCTCCACAACCTCCACCCCCACCCCCAGCAAACTAGCCTCCACCCCCCCCCTTCACCTCGTACCGCCCCATCGTCGTAATCGCCACCACGAGCGTCACAGCCACCGCCAACACCACCTCCGCCACGCCGCCGTCCGCCGCCGTCCAGCATACTAGCCTCCACCCCCCCCTTCACCTCGTACCGCGCCCTCACCATCGTCGTAATCGCCACCACGAGCGTCACAGCCACTGCCAACACCACCTCCGCCTCCGCCGCCGTCCGCTGCAGAGAATATTTATGCCTTCACGGGCGTCGGGCGCGCGCGCCCGCGGGCGACGGGGCGGACAGCGGCGCGCGCGGAGGCGGCGCGTGGAAGCGGAGCGAAATTCGCGGCCAGTGCCCGCGGGGACAGGGACGGGCTCAAGAGACGGGCGCTGTTCAAGCATTCGGAAGGAGACGGGGTTTCTTAACAACAGGGAGAAGTCTTCGTCCGATTGCTGATTCTGCAGGGGCCGTATGTAAATTGTCGCGGCAATGCTAAAGCGAATGATCATTTAGAATTGTATTCAGCCTTTTTTATTACAGTGGACGCAATTTCAGTTTTTGTTTGTTATATAAACCAATGTTTCCTTGAACTTGAGCACATAGATTAGTTTTTGATTCAATGATGTGTATGATGTCAATGACAGCATCGGATATAGTTAACGGAATCCTGGAAAATAATTAGTTTTTATTTTGATGCAAATATTCTTTTCAGTGGTATCAGAAAGGGCAGACGGCGTAATTATAGCAAATGGTAGTGATGTATCGTAGGCGAATTACCCTTCTGATTCCGTGGGAATGACAAAGGCTTTGAAGGGGTATAAAGAGAATTGTCTCAGGTAGTGCTTCTAGGGGTGCCCAATGTGTATGGTATTAGCGAGAAGGAGAGAGCCAATCAGTCGCCAAAAGAGACGGAGGCAACACTGCAGATGGAAGCAGCAGAAGCGGGTGGATGTGGAGGTGAAGTACAGGCTTGCGGAAAGCGGCTGCAGGCTTGTCAACAGCGTCCGGACAGGCAGCAGGAGTGAAGCAGGCTGCTGCGTTGGCGGCGGCGGCGGCGGCGGCGGCGGCAGCGGTTTGTGTAATCAAATTCAATTCATGCCAGGGCCCCCTGGCGGGCACGCCCGCGGGCAACCCTCCCCCGCCACGCCTTCCCTCCGTCCCCCAAGACCGTCCCAAGAAAAGCCTCCCACGAAAAAAGAGAGCAGTACAACCGACTCCGCCCAGGCTTCATCGTAACGAATAGTAGCATAATTTGTCGGAGCACGAGAATACCCTTACAATGTAGAGAAAACTTCCAAACGAGCGCACCCATTATGTTGTAATTATATCGGATATTAAAGTTGCATTAGTGAGACGTAGGCGTATTAATGCGGAGAGTTGGTGAAGTTATCGGTGGAACCTAATGGTGCCGGTTGCGTTTCGGTATTGCGTTTCACTTCCTCCATTCAAATTATTCGTGTGGGAGATGAATATCTCCGCGCCCAGCCGCCTCCGCGGCCCGACCGCGCTGGAACACGAACTGTGTCAGGGTTACGCTGCAGCGCACGGCAAGGAGAAACGGCTGCGGGGCGGTGAAGAGCGCCCACGCCCGTGTGCGTGGTTCATAATACGGGAATTAAAATGGAAAATGGATTAAACGGGAGATTGTTGGAATTGAAAAAACAGAGGAAATAAAACGTATTTTAAGGGTACCTGACATTCGAAAGTTATGATAACTAAATAATATCAGATATCAGAATTTCATGAATTTAAAAAGATGATTATTACTTTAATTTTCATTGAAGAAAATAATGTAATATTTCCGCTGCTAAGCAGGTCACCAATGATTTTTTTCCATGTTCATATAATTATCTTGCAGTTGCAAAGAATATTTTTTCATGAAGAGATGCTCTATCATTGCTATTTAAACTTTTTTTCTGCAGTTGTATTCTTTCATTACTTTCAAGAATCTTAGAAGCACAGCTATTAGTAGCAAAATTCACTTCACTCTTGATGCTCTCAACCACGTAATTAATTAAATATTTATAACTTCATGGCGTGAATAATTACAGACCTTCACTCGATACTGAAAAGTATAATTTGTTGACATTTCAATAATACACAAATCAGAACTAAGAACAACTGAAACTTGAGGACGTGGGATGTATGAATGTATGTTTTTTTCTTGAGCACGCAAACACTATATAATAAAAAAACAGCACCTTTAAATTTCAATGCCAGTGATGCAATTACTGCGGATACAAATATAGACAACAATAAAAAGTCACGCGGTAGGATTGGTACAAATCACAGTAGTTATTCTCATCATAGTTACAATTTATATATCTAAAAACTGATTACAATGTAACATATATTCATAATAGTTTGTTCTTCTTTTTTGCCAAAAAGACCAGACACGGACCATGGACGAATTTCTATTTTTCCTCCTTTGATGTTTTATTTTTCTCTTTAACAATATTTCTATTTATATCGCAAACCAATAAATGGTTTTAGAGAAAAACGATATACCAAATTATTTCGTTACACCTAACAGTTCAGAACAGATATGCAGTTAATATATTTGGGCATAATTGTTCTGGGAGTGCAAACACACGGAAAATATTGAATATGAAAAACCTTTTACTAACACAACCACCAATAAAACATGATAAAAAATTTATCGACCAGTATAGGAAAGCCAATTTGAGGGGCGGGAAGGAAAAAGGAAAAAAATAAAAAAATAAAATAAAATAAAATAAAACAAATCGAAAGCGTCGCCCTGGACGGCGCCGCGCCGTCCGCCCGCGAGGAGGCGCCCTGTGCCGGGCGAGCGGCTGCACGCGCGGCGCGGGCGGTCGTCGACCGAGGCGCGGGGGTTGGCAGCGCCGAAGGGCGTGTTTAGCATCGGGCGCGGCGATAAATTCGCGGCCGTTATTACTGCGTGGGCGGGCGGGCTGGGGCGGGCCCCGCAGCACGTGGCCGCGAGATGAAAATGATACGCGCGGCACAGCGCCGCTCCCCCCCCCCCCCCCCGAGCGAACGTTTCGCCGCATCCCTCTCTGGCACTCACTCGGAGGGCGGAGGCGCCCGCTGGTTCCACCTTCGGCTTGGGGGCTGTCGTTCTGAGGTCTCGGTCGTTCGCTGTGTCGTCATGTGGGTTATGTGGGTTGAGTCCGCTTTGTCTACGTGCGTTTTTACAGTTTGGCCTAACTCTTGTTATTACTGTTACCGCGTTACAGAGGGTGATAGCTGTCTTTCTGTATGAACTTCAGTGTGTCCTGCTGTGTTTCCGAGTCACTTTGTGTGCATGGTTCTTGCAATTTTACTTTCTGGAAACTATTATTTAGAACTGCCTGGAGATGCGAAATCAGCAGACGGGTTATTTTTCCTATTTACTCTGTCTAGAGATGTTGAGTACAGTGTGTAATTACATTACCTCATCCCGAACTTACAACCTTCTCGTTTTTCCTGTTCCATATTCAAAATATTCTTCATGAAATTCAGTCTTCTAAATCATCATTATTCTGTTTCATAACTTATTTTTACTTTTCTAATGTTATTAGACCACTTCTGCTTCCCAATTGACTAAACTGATGAAGGGCTACACTTTAATCTCAATTTCCAGGTTATCTTATCTCTTAGCACACTTTCTCCCGTCCTCCGTAATTTAACTCTTTCATTTCCCTTCCTCTCCCCCTATTCACACTTTATTCACTCTAGCTCTTCCTCTCTCCTGGCTCCTTTCATGCTTTATTTCTTTATTGCTCCTTCTTCCCATTCCTTCCGTACTCCCACTTCCCCATCTAATGATTCCTCCAATTCCTCCCGCCGTGTAGCGGCGCCACCACGGGCGGGCGACCTCCGGATCTCGTTTCCGCGCCGTCCGCTCGCGGCGCATCGCACGAGACACCGCGCGCGCGTGGGCAGTAATCACTTTTATGGACGCCATCTTTTCTCTTCGAAAACTCCCCAGTGCATAAATTTCACATAGCCCGTAAATTTTAACTGCCCCGCTCTACGCGGGATATTTGTGACATCGCTGAAAGGTACCGGTTCGCAAACTCAAGCACTAGAATGACTGCACCGAAAGAAAACAACCAGATGCGAATAAAAAAAATGGGTCCCAGAACGTTGATCTCGGAGCAGTCGCGTTTTTCTTGTGACAAATTAAGCGGTCAGGAACGTATACGTATTAGGATCACGCGAGGCATTCATGGTGCTTGGACCTCCAGTTCGAATTCTTTTTGCGTTTTTTTTTCGGGGGTAATAGAGGTATCGTTCTTTGGAGCGAGAAACAACCGCGCGCTTATAGGAGCTGAACGCCGTCGAAGACCCGTTCACGGTTCGTTCGTTCACATATTTGGCCCGGCCGGACGAAGTGGGCAGTGGCGTGGGTGGAAAATGGCTGTCCTGAGTGATCTTGTCCAGGGATTTTCTGAGTGGACGCGAGCGGAAGACTGGAGAGAACGAAAGCTGTGCTTGGTATACTGTGTAGGCGAGAGGCTTAGTTAATGGTGAACTATGAACTTGAGAAATATGTTATGCTCAAAGTAATTGTTTCTGCGTGGTGTCACGCGTGAAGAATGCGGTATTTCTTTAATTTTTACTCAGAAATGGAACGCATCTACGGTAATTCTAGGTATCAGTTTATACACATTTCATAAACAAAAGCTATCCAAAGCACAGTCTTTCAAATTTTCACTTTCGAAAGGAAATTTGCCTGAAAATTAGTTAATTACAACAGAATAAAATGTTGATCATTTAAAAAATATTAAATAGTACATTGACATTTATTTAGTATCCTACTTTCTGTCAGTTCAAAGGATTAAAATTTACAAATAGAATACTTGTATAATGGACACTTATTCGATTCAAATGGTATCTACGTCCAGCGAATTAGTTTGTCATGTTGACTGGACGAGTGAGTAATCGTAGCAATGTGTACTTATTCACACATGCTCCACTAAAAACAGACTGGGAATAATTTGACATTTAAAATAATCTCTGTAATTTGAATAAATTAAAACTCAAATATGAATCCACATAATCAATTTAAAAGTGTCTATCACCGCGTTGAATGACAGTATATACTCAAATGGGACATTCCCACCTGACGCGGTAATAAAACGTAATAATAAAACGTCAATCACTTTTTACCTGTACATCAACACATTATTAGAAGTAACTTGTCAATGATTACGTTGTGATTGAATTTAAATGCTCATGCATCTCCTCTGAGAATAAAGAACTGTCGGGTTTTAACATTTTATTGCAAGCGTTCAACTTCAAACTCTTCAAAAATCTCTCCTAACCTAGAACCTTCGAAATGTGGATAACATCAAAAGTTAAAGAAGTAAAAAGAACAATAAGATCTGTTCACAAATTAATGTGTATCAATATATATATATATATATATATATATATATATATATATATATATATATATATATATAATTTTTGACAAGAGGTTAAAATTAATCGGAGTAAAAAAGTTAATCTTAAGGATCAAACGTACGGTTAATATGATGATGATCCCTAAGTCAAACTTAATGATGATCATTTTTAATCATTAAGATGTATGTTGCGAAGAGATCTGAGGACTCCCATGTTAGTCATTAATTAATTTTGTTACGCGTGCTTTGTAAAATCAGATACTGCTGCATGATACGGACCGGTCTGTTGCCATTTATTACGAATTAAGGGATTACATTTCTCAGGAAATATTCAAGTCAAATTTTGATCAGAGGGATCTTTTAGGTTTGAGATTACTTATATGCTGAAAGTTTATAACGCGGGACGTACTCCGTTACTTTTCTTCCAAAGGATAGCGTGTTGATGGAGGATTTGCTGCTCTAAAAGTAAAAATTTTCTTGCAGAGAAACTCCTTTCCCATTTACTGCAACTCTGCCCAATATATTCTCCTTAATAGCTTTCTTTTACCAGCGGAAGAAAAACGTCCAGTTCTGCTCATCAGTTCGTTTGTTCTTTTATGTGATAACGGCAATGAATTGCAAAGCCGATTTGGTGGAGAAACGTTATCGTGCATCCCGTACGGAAGTAGTCTGGCACTTAGGGGTTTTATGAGTGGCCACTTGCCTCGTGGATACTTAACGCCAGCAAAGTGGACCGTATTTCTTCCTAGTACTGCTCGCCCGCCTACTGCTTGAGGATTGCCGTCGACGCGGTGCTTGGAACGTAAACGCCAACTGTTCTCTAGCATGAAACGTTAGACGGTAATGCGCTATCATGAGAAGACTAGTTCTTAAGCTTAATGTGCATTATTGTAAATCACGTTCGCATCGGGAATTAGTTTCCGATTTCCAATAATTTCTATTATTAACTTTTAATTATTCTTATTATTCGCTGAGTTAATTTGAACGATTGTGATTGAATGACCGTATTTAAGATACAGCATTCAAAACATTCTAAAACACTATTTCAGCAGTGTGTATGAATAATAATAACAATAATAATAATGTTTAGTATACAAATAATCCGAAGAAATTATAAGGACATAGAGACTAGTGATAATGTAAAATTTAACATTTAACTAATTGTAAAACGTCTGGAAATAATAGAGAATTACTTTACCATTGTGATGTAGTGGACGACGTATAACACTAATCGGAATTCTCAAATCTCTCCTCTCTACCATATCAATAAGTATCATTAAGCATGAAGCACAAAATATGAAAACGCGATTCACAAATTTTGTAACAACGGCATTACCTTTTTACTCTCGAAATAACATCAATGCTGGATATAAGATGCTACTTTGTAAGGTTAGAGCTATTGGTAGCATCTGGCAAAATGAACAATGGTCGCCTAATATGACGTATTCACTGGACGATGCGTAGATGTACATCGATTAGAACTGCGGGTACCAGCAGTATATTAACATACAACATATAACCAGCAGCATAATTCGTGAGCCAACGCGGAACTATGAACAATCATTTAGAAAATAGTGTCATACTACACTAAGTGATCGTGAAAACATACATTTTCACATTTCTTCGATTCGTATACTATGACATTAAGGATTGTAATGAAGCAATAATGAAAAATAAAATTAGGCTACTTGGATATGTTTCTTTAACGTCTCTTAATAGATTGTTATCACCGTATTCTTTCGAGAAAGACATTTTTCTGAAACATTATTTATTACTAAGTTTAATTCAGTACAGTGAACATTCTTTACAATGTGTTTATTTCTTATTAAAATAGCACACATTACCATAACAAAATCTTGATGCACATGGAAAGTGTTCATGTATGAAGCAATTATGAAACGTACGTAGCCAATTCTTAACTTATAAAATATTTCAAAATGTCTCGAAATTCTTACCTAAACAATACGAAACGCTTAAAAAACAGACCAGCCCAACTGAATCCATATCGCATTCACCTGAATCAGAAGAACGTGCTTCGAAACCCAATCACACCACAGTGCGTCACATAACTTTGGCGGCGACGCTCTGCAGAAAGTGTCTATTAATTCAGAATCCAAAGAACAAATGAATACACAAACGCCCTCGCGATAGCGTAATTCTCTTTATTGTCCTGCATTAAGAGACCGGTGTAGAGTTTGCATAATTATCGGGCTGCAGCTAACGGGCGGACGTCACGACCGGTCGCGGTCGCAGTAGCTGCCGCCGCCACCACCGCCGCCGACGGCGCAGCGCCAACGCTGCAGCCGCCTTCGCCACTACCACAGCTCCGCCGCCGTCAATATCAGTGCCTTCGAACCCAACACCACTCTCTTTATCACCCTTCGTCGCACGGCCAGTATCTGAACCCTCGCCAGAACAGCCAAATGCAACGGTAAGAGCTAATATAGTGCTGCGCTTCAGTTACGGCCATCAACGCACCGAAATCTAGGAGCACTCATACACACAAAAATTGAAATCATCATTTCTTCCATTAGCATCACCACCACCACCCTCGCCACTACCTTCACTATGTACACCACCATCACCACAAACAATTACATTTCGTACCCTCAGTATCGCAATCACACAACCACCACCACCACCACCACCCTCGCCACTACCTTCACTATGTACACCACCATCACCACAAACAATTACATTTCGTACCCTCAGTATCGCAATCACACAACCACCACCACCACCACCACCAACAACAACAACAACAACAACAACAACAACAACGACAACAACAAACTCCTTTACCTATTGCCAACGAAACATATTACTACCACCACCATCACTGTTATCACAGTCAACAACATAATTATGATTTCCAAAATTATCAATTTCCATAAATTAACCATTACTACTACCACCGCTCATTTGCCTCTATAGCTACCAGCAATTGCATTATCACAAACACAGTCACAATTGCTACCATCACCATCCCGACCGCCAGCACCGCCGGAATTATCGTAATGAAAAGCAGCTCGCAGAGAGTCGCGTTTCTCGCGCTTGGAACTCGTGGCCCATGCTACGTAATATCGAGGGAATTTTAACGGCCACCGCTGGCAGTAGTGCAAAAAAGGACAGCCATGCACATTTCAGTTAATCGTGAGCACTCACGTTAGGGTTTCAAGAATGCACTATGCAATTTGATGTGTAATTGGGAGTACACATTTGCAGAGAAAAGAAAAGTAACGTCGTTTGAAGTTACTTTACGTAAGAGTTTTTGCTGGTAGGTTTTTTCTTAGTCCTAAATCCATAATACTAAGGAGAAAATATACTTTTTTTGCTTTAGGGCAGTCTATTTCAGGTGAAAGAGTGTTTTTTACGTAACATTTATTACTCAGAAATTTTAAGAGCACCTAAAACTCGATATTTTATTGTGAAATAATAAAGTATTTAATAACAAATACATTTTGTGTACCTTCTATTTTACGAAACACGCGCCGTGGAAGAAACAGGGTTGTGGAGCAAATAATAATCTAAGTTTAACTTCAAGAAAACAATACCGTCGTATCCTGCATGATGGTCAGTTAATCTTCAAATTTTATTTTTAAAAACGAACTCAAAAAACATATCTCATATGCAATCAATCAATTCGATAATATCGTAATTTTTAAGCAATATTTTTCTATTGCTTAGCACAGAACATCGTATTTTTATTCACATACTAAAAACTGAAATCTACCAATATTATCACTTTAATCTCACCATGCTCGCTTACTAACAAGAAAGTTGCGGGGTATTGCAAACAGCACGAAACGTTCACAGTTAATTTGTACGCACATCCAGGAAGATAAATTTAGTACTATTACATTTTATTATTCTCAATGACACTCATGCGTGTCCTAAATGTTTTGACAAGAATCATGATTTAATAATTATTCTCGGAGTAGAAAAAGCAGATACGAAACTAGCGTAGCACCTAAGATAAATGACTTACTATTACATGTGCGGCAAAGCTAATTCAACAGTGAGTGATGTATGGCTTCGGGAAGGGTGGGATGAACACTTGTCTTAAGAAACCACAACCACGCCGAGGCAAACCTGCGGTGACCGGCGAATTTACGATCTCCAAAGCGCACGCCACGACTACCAAAGGATTAGGTTCACTGAACCTGCGTTGTCGCGTGACAATCTCTCGAATAAAAAAAGAAAAAATTACGAAAAGGTGAGGTGAAACGCCTCGAGGCAAACTATTCGGAAAAGTGAATTATGCACGAGATTCGCCACGCTGTACGCAAGGTAGTATATCACTCCACCAGTGTATTTATTTACTACTATCTGAACATCGGGACATATTTAAACGGGAACAACAGGAAGAAAGTTTCGCATCTCGCCTATATGTTATTTCCAATGACACTTATTATGTTGAGTAACAGGCACGACCCGTGCCACTTGGTCCTGATATTATACAGAATTCTGCTATCAATAAACTGCATTGTAAAATAGATGATCTTCATGGCGACGTTTGCGTGCTGTTAGTAGAATGGTGTACATGTAATATGATGAAACAGTTGTGGATAAGGTCGAGTATTGTATGTTTTACTGAACAGAGAAATTAGCAACTGCATGTGTCTTGTTATAAGACGAGAAGTAATTTCAATTCATTATATACAAGAACAAGTGGATAAAATCAACAGGCATTCTGGAATTATTGTTTGTTCACAGAGTTTAATTTGAATTAATTACATTTAAAGATTTTGGTATTTATGACATTCTCATTGGTATTTGTGACATTCATTCATTGTGTCACAATACAAAACGCAAGTACGTGAAAGAGGAGACATTTCTAGCCACGTACCACATAAATCGAGCTGGCTACTCTCCCGCACTGTAAAGCGAGCCTCAAATGCGCGAATATATCGCGCACACCATCCTACGAGCGCACTCAGTGGAAACACAACTCTGAGATGCGCAGCTCCGAGCCTCGCACTGAGACGCCGGATGCTCGTATTTCGCCCCGCAGATTGCCAGGATTGCCAAACTTCGGGAACTCTTAACACTCTAAGCCCGCAACGGCTAAGGCACCGAAGCCGCCAACCAAAACAATATGAAGTTTGGAACTGCATAGCAAGCAAGCTAGCAAGCGTCTGTATATTAAACCGTACATTCTGGAGAACCCACTACCAGGCACGCACGATATTTAGTCTTCGCACAGAACGGAATACAAATTTGGGCGGCCATAAGACCTCTAAGTATGCATCGCTCCACACAAGTTGGAGGTCCTAAGTGCGAAAATGTGAGCCTGAAGTGTTTTTAGTTTGTCCAATTTGTTCAAAACTGCTCATCAAAGCGTCTTATGAAACGCAGTTAATGCACTGGAGGCCTGCCTCTTTCTTGATTGTTCTTCTCCCAGACGTTCCTAGAGCAGGCAGCGAGACTTGAATGAAACGAGGGGGGGGGGAGGACCGATTCAATACACAGCCCCATATCCTTGATTAGAGCAACGCGGAGCTTTATGAAAAGCAGGAGAACTGGAAATGTAATTGCGCGTTAGCATTTCCCTGGGCGGCAAGGCAAGTCAGAAAACGCGTACTCTTGAAAAGAGGTTATTGACGTTCGCATTACCCCTGTAACCTTCCATCGAAAGGAACGATATAAAAGAAAATAAGAAAATGAGAGAAAAAAGTGGGAAATGGCGTGCGATTACTGGCGTTTCTGTAGAAGTCTACATGGCTTCCACCCCGGCCTGCCGGGCCATTACGCCAGTAAATTTAGTCTAGTTGTCTCGATTGCTATGCAAATGAACGAGGAGCCAGAAGTGAAAAATTCACATGGGAGAATCAGGAGGCACCCTCCGCTGTGAAGGCTGAAACAATCTCCAGATCCGTTTGTCTTCGAGGAATCAAAATAAATACGCTTTCTTTCTAATGAATTATGTAACATTTCACTGGCTCTTGCGTCGTAACTGTCATCATTCCGGAACTCAAGTGTTTGCAGGGGGGTGAATTCAATTATGAACACTTTTCATTATCACAATTTCAAATGTTTATGGTTAGTTGTCCAACATATTTAGAGGTTGAAACTTGTCGATGGGATTATTACAGGGTCTTTTATTAATTATAATTAGTAACATAAGGCTCCTTTTAACGGAAGTCAGTATTTAATTTTGCATATATTTATTAGACGCATTTTTAAATGCAAGCAATTTTATTGCCGTTAGCACATGCACTTCCTTAAGGTAGAATGAAAATCAAAAGGGAAGTGCTAGCTGGCTGAATTCGAATGCTATTTAATTTCAAGCACCAGAAATCAGGACATTCTCTAGAAATATTTCCCAGCGTAGTTTAAATGGCAACACTGCCAAATTCAAGGCCATCTAGGAACCGTGGAGAAGTAAATTGTGAGGTCGTGGTAAAAGAATCATCGTGAAGAAAAATCGAGCCATGCTCAAACCGCACACGCAAAGGGCAATTGAGAAGCTAAGATGGCGCCAACGATGGCGGAAGCCCATCCAGAAGATAGACGCCGTATATGCGATTATTATTATTATTATTATTATTATTATTATTATTATTATTATTATTATTATTAGTATTATTATTATTATTATTATTATTATTATTATTATTATTTCACGTACTACTTGACAGGTGCGTGTTAAGTTGCGCTGTAAGCGTAGTTTGGAAGGTAATATTTATTCTTTGAGAATCAAAAGAGGGGAAGAGCGCAAATGGTTACAAGTGTCCACGAAAAGGTGGAAACACTCTTCTTACAGTGCATTCCCAAAATCACATTTAAAGAGCTAAGATTTTATTGCGAATACAATGCACTACAAGAAGAATTAAGATTGATTGTGAAAAAAAATATGGCGAGCAGAAGTGGCAAAAAGAAAGATTTAGGAAAAAAAACTGAAAAAATGACCACGTGTTAACGCCAACCTTCTGTTACCACAACAGCGGAATTTATGTTCATAGCATGTGTATATTAACAAGGGCGAAAATGAGTTGCAAGTCTAAAGGAACCTCAAAGAAAAAGTATGATTTCAGTACCTTCCGTTTTACAGTTGAAAGAGTTCTCGAGTTTCTATCATTTTTTCTGCGATTTACATGATATATACAGCGGGTGTGTTTCCAGAATATTCTTTGCCACATTTCTACCCTCTTTATTCGAAACACAGGAAGAACACATTACCCTCAAGGACCTTACAAGTGAATTCTATTATTGGGGTCGTGCCGCTCAATTTGAATCATGTCTTCCACGACATACCACACGCTAAGAAATTGAAATTAAACATCCACAACGAACGAATACATATTTGATTACCACTGAATATTCCGCAACCCCTTAAACTTCTCCTCGACTCCCCCGGCCCGGGGGGTCACACTCCCTCGTTCCCGAAGCATTGCGCCAAGCAGCGTGAAGCAAGGCGGGGTGTCGGTGGCGCGTGCTTGGGGCAGGCCCAGTCGCCGGCGCGTAGTATCGAACGACTCCGGGGCCACAGCCGCCGCCGCCTTCGTCGTCCCCCCCGCCGCCGCCACCACTCCACACCGCTGCCGCTGCCGAGCCGGCTACACCGACCCCTACATCGCCGCCGCCTACGCTATATATCTACACCATCACGACACCTTATCGTAGCCGTCACAGAGAACTACGTCGTCCTCTACACCGTTGCCGCCGCCACCGCAGACTACACCACCATCACCACCACCACCATCGCTATCTACACCGTCACAACCCCACTACCACCTTCCCCAACATCGCCATCGCTACCGCCGCTACCCCTCCCCCGCCTCCTCCACTGAATTGTTAAACGCGCGGGGTGATGGCGGAGCACGTGGAGAAGGGGGCGAGGGGAGAAAAGGGAGGGGGAAGTAGGGGGAGGACTGCGGGGGAGGGGTGGATGCGGAAGGGAAGGGACGGGCGTGCGTGCGGCGAGGGCGCGGTGCACGCGCATCTGCAAAGGGGAAGAAGAAGGCGGGCGCCGCCGCACGCCACTTGCCGAGAGCAGCTCTGATTCCTCACAGACGCCTTGTGTTGGACGGGACGGGAAGACGTAGTATCCGGTGAAAGCTTCAAAAGGCTAACGCCGAATTTATTTTATGGATAGATTTAAACATTGTAAAATTATTCAACACCATTGATAATCCATGAAATATTAATTTCGTAAGATTTAGTCAAGTATCAATAACTAATTAAATATTGTTTTATATAATGTATTAAATATTAATATACTAATTAAATATTGATTTTATGGACTCAGCTCCTCCTTGACACCACGACTTACTTCACTTACATCACGTCACTGTTAGGAAAACTAAAGAACGCGTAGTCAAACTCACAAATGTTTAGAAATCAAGAGAATTCATTAATAATCACGCGCTTTCATGAAGTTTGCAAGATATAAAGTGTAAGAGTTGTAGCTGCTTAACGAAATGTTCACTTTTAAGATTCGATTGGAACAGAATTACCAATTTACGAACGTGGATGACACATGAATAGCAGATGTGCAAAGATTTATGCAAAATCAGGAATATGAAAAATTGTGAAGGCTCTTAAACATCATTAGTCACATTTCTTTTGTATACTTTGTTAAATAGTTAATACATATTTTGAAGACACTTCATTTAAATAGCTCCGTTTTCTTCCTACTCCTAAGGTCTTTTGCAGTCCATTAACTAACGATCACAATTCCAAAGAATATCTCACAAAGCAGTACGGCACAATGTGTATAATGCGCTCGTAACACAAAACAGAATTTCAAGCTGTGCATACCACTTAAGAGAGAACTGACAATCAAGAAATGAAGCACCGCTCGAAAGCAGCAAAAAGCAAAACGAGTCCTTAACCCAGATATAAAGTGGAGATACCTTCCCAGGCGAGCGCCGGGAGATTGCCTTGAATTGAATTCGGTCCCTCCAGGCCCTCCGCAGGGAGGCGCGCGAAGGACTTGCACGTCGGGCGGCCGTCTTTCTATTAGTCACTCGGCCAGGCAGGCGGCGCGGGCGGGGGGCGGCAGAGGAGGCGATAGGGGTGATTGAGGAGAGAGACGGTGCGACAGAGCTCCGGAGCGACCCTGGCAGCGCAGGTGACGAGGGTGGGAAGACAGCGAAAAAGCAGGGGGCGGGGAGGAAGAGTGGCGCGAGAGGCTGAGGTGCCGGGCTGACCGAAGCCGTGTGGGTAACCAGGGTGGTGAAGAGTGACAGGGCAGCGGAGTTGTAGGGAGGGGGAACGATAGACGTGATGGAAACGACGCAGCAGAGTGACCGACGACTACGTGGGGTCGGTGATACAGACAGATGTGAATGTGTGGCGATGGAGATGGCTGAGCGAGAGGCGTGGAGGGCCACTAGAAGACGTGAGATGGAATGGCAGTGGAGATCGTGAGGTAACGTAAGTGTGAGACGATGACGGCGGCTGGGGCCGAGGGAGCAGCGGAGGCGATGAGTTTGGAGATGGAAGCATTGAAGCTGCGGGGGCGGGGCGGGGGGGGGCAGCGTGGGCGGCGCGACCCACGTAGGCGGCGAGGTTGGCGGAATGCCGCTAGGAGGTGGAGGTGCCACGGCGGCGTCAGCGCGTCCCAATAAGCCGCCATCGACCCCGCCCCCGCCCCGCCCCCGCGCGCCCCGGCCGGGCAGGCGCATCGCTTTGAGGCGCGGCGGCGCGGAATAAGGGCGATTAATCCGGCGAAGGAGGCGCTGGAGGCCCAGGTGCGGCGGCTGCCGGGCGAGGACGGCGGAGGCCGCCACGAGCCCCGGCCCCGGGGAACGCAGGCTTCTTGCAAGGAAGAAAGCGTACCACCAAAAAACTTTTTTTTCTTTCTTTTCTTGCTGTGAAAACAATTCAATTTTAAATGCGGAATTTCTGTTTATCCAAATACAGAAAAAACAACACAAGAAAATACATTTAAAGCTCTAGAAAGAGTGCGAAGGAAATCTGGAAAATTTGTTCACATTTTAATCACCGTGATGCACCGTATTACGTTGGTACACGTGTCTGACTATTGGGTGATTTAATTCGTGATTTGAGAGAATGAATATTCTCACACTTCTGGTTTAAACTGAAAGATGTAAGAACAAGTTCTTTTCAATTCATATTAATATGTAACCTTAAAGTAAGTCTGTAAATTACAGGATAGTAAAGACTAGTTTTCGAAGGGAAAGATCACGTGAAAGTTAATGTTATATATAAAAAATTAAATTGAAAAAAGGATTGGAAATACTGAGAGTTTGAAATCTTTAGTAGAAGCACAGATTTAGTTAACGACGACTCTGTAACTCCAGTAGTCAGTCACTAAAGTTTACTGGGATTTAGAATTTTAGGGAGAAAGAACGAAAAAACTTACAAATTGAAATAATTATATGAGTCGTCATTGCCAACAATATTGTTTATAACAAAGCTTTCGATGGCTTAGCCATCGTTGTTGGCAATGACGACTTATAATTATTTCATTGTAAATGCCAACGATAACTGACCACAATACCAATATTACAAATTGAAGCTTACAGGTGCAAATGGTCTTTCGTGATAATACTACTACATATCAATGTTTTTGGAAATCAATGACATCTTAAACCAGTTCGCTCAACATAAAAACAAAACAGCAAGAATAATTGGAATATAAAATAAAGGTGAATCTTCTTCCTTTGCTTGCTTTCCTTCACTTCAATCAATCCAAAACAACGCAAGAAAAGAAACGACGACAAACTGGAGCAGTGGGCACTCTTTCTAAACCTGAACCGTTATTAATTCACCTCTGAGGAGCAATTACACCGGACTGGAAACCTTTGTCGTGGAGGGTACGATTCACAAGCCGTCTTCTTCAACCCCCCACTCACACACACACACACACACACACACGTGCGCGCGCGTGCGTGCGCGTGCCCATCACAGAACGAGTGACGCACTTCTCATTAGCTTGGCCCACTCGCCTCGCGCTCGGCCGACTCGCCCGCCCGCCCGCCCGCCCGCCCGCTCGCTCGGGCTCCCTCGAGTGCGTTCGAGCGCGCCGGACGCTCACCGGGCGAGACGTCTCTCCGCTCCTCGCGCACGCACCGCACCGCACGCGGATGGGTGGGACTGGGAGAGCTCGTGTTTCATCGGGTAGTCCGCGCGACTAAGACCGGCGCACAGTGGTTGATTTCCAGAATCCAGCGGTATATAAATCAAAAATACATATGCTCGAAACGAATGAAAACCTACGTGGGCGGGTTCCTAATAGTCCTGCCAGGACTATACCAGTCCCCATAAGTGCAACATTCATTTCTCAGAAGAATGGGGGGTATGTTCAGCGAGCTCTTCCGAGCCGCACGCGCAGCCGTGTCTAAGTCCTGCTTTGACGCGCTTGGTGTTATTGCCCACTGCCACTGAATTGTTAAGGATAACTTCATTGTTCGATATGGACGAGAATCTAGAAGATATGTTCTTTAAAATGCACTAACGTTTAACTGATGATTTTAAATTTTTGGATGTATTTTATATGAGAAAGTCCATGACCATATATTTGATACAGGTTTCTTATTGATCGGAAAATTAAACTGAGTTATCTTGAGTTGCCAGCAATTGCCAAGAATGGTCTTTGCACGATTGTATTATCTAAACCTTCTGAAACAAAGTGGTGAAAACCATTTTTGCCCAAATTTGCCCCTTTCCGAAAAAATCGATTTTTTTTTTTCAGATGCTTGTACAGTCACTCGACGGGAGGTATTCGAGCTCTTGCGTGAGGGTGAACTTTCTTATGCCCCAGATTTACGGAATAGAAAACTGCTAATGCAGTATGTTTCTCGTAATGTTCTTGGAAGTATTCCAGAGGCAGTATTAAGTGAGAAGACACGGAGATTCACCTGCCCAATTGCTGACAAATGGAAGGCAAGTAAAGAATGGTAGACAGATTTGCGGCAAGGACCCCAGCATGATTGAGTGACGAAATGATGTGTGTCTAGGAAGAAGCGCAGAAAACGACGGAAGGTAGACACGTAAAAGAATTATATTCATGTTTGAAGAGAACAAAAAGGTGAAAAGTACAGCGAGATTTTACAGACCCATTAAATTCGAATTTGTGAAGGAGACAACACATAGCACAAATGCAGAAGTAGCGCATTTAGAAGAAAACATTAAGAAGCTTCAAGCAACAAAATTGAATTTTTGGGGGTGCAGATATCTCTGTATATCACAAATTATTGAAATATATGAGGGAAAAAAGTGTAATTCACTGATGTTAAAGCAGCCTTTCAGAAGTTCTTATTTATGATACATCTCCATAGCAAATGAATAATCTTAAATAAATTATTTTTAAAAAAACTTGCCGCAATGAAGCTTTTTATGTTGATCTTTCACGGTAAAATTCGTTTCTTCGAGACCCTTCTTCACATGTCTTACAGACTATATTTTATAAAATGGCGGGTTCATGGCTTTGAAGAAAAGATACTGTAAGATCCCAGGAAAACGCAAATAATTCTCATATATCGAAAGAAAATGGTACTACTTATGTGCGTCCCAAAACAAGGAAGTGGTACATCGAACGATGGGAACACTGTTTGACAGTTGTTTCAAAATCTAGAGCAGTATACTATCATCACTGCGATAGATGGAAGTCTCGTTCGCCGCTTCTCTGTTGTTTTACAAGGAGTGAGGAGCGGGTGTGATGTGACTACGGAAGCTTTCAGAAAAAACGCATTTGAAACAATAAACGTTTATGTCAGTTTATACGGATGGGTATTTCAAGCATGCACAAAATATTAATTTATGACGCTGATATCATTAATGAAATGATTGTCGCAATAGGAAAACTGTCCGAAGACACGCAGGAAGCTCGACAAAGACTTCAAGTCAGGTCGAGAAAGTTGCACTAAAAAATCATCTAGAGTACGTGACAATGAAGATATGCTTCATTTCCTACTGATTTCTTCTGACTCTGTAATAACAAGCATCCGGTGACTATCAAGGGGACTATGAGGAATCAGCAACCGACGGAAGGTTTGAAGTTGTGTATGTTCCTGGAGGTGATGTGTCACGTGAAGGTAGAATAGCAGATTCAGAGAGTCTTAGTCTACTATCGTAACTTTTGTTTGTTATTACTTTTTATAATTGTTTATTTGCACTGTTAGGTATGAATTAGAATTAGAATACTTAATTTTGAGTTAGTGTCTCATGAACCATAATATGAGTAAGCATGGAGTATCTCTTAAGTAGTTTCAACATTGATAACCTGGCAATCCTTATCAAGACTAGAGAGCAATGAATTTATTATTATATTTCGTTCCCACATTACAAAATAATGGAAAATGGCACAAGGAATAATTCTGACCATTTTCAACAGCGTCGGCTTTACCGTTCTCTTGATAATATTTTAATACCGCTAGATGAAGGAAATCAACCATTGTGCGGCGGCGGCGGCGGCGGCGGCGGCGGTGGGGAATGACGAGGAGGAGGAGGAGGAGGAGGAGGAGGGGGCGGAGATTCGCGGCGCCAGGTGTCTGCCAAGGGGAGAAAGAGGGCCGTCGTGGAGAGAAAACGAAGGGCTCTGGCCAGTGGGTCGATATCACATGTTCGTGCCCATAAGTTTTATTTGCAAGAAAGCTTTTAAGTTTCATGTGCATTATGCGCATAGGTAGGTTCAAATCTAACTATTACGCACTACGTAAAATGATTTGATATTAGCTTAACATTTTATTTACAAAAGGTTTGTTTTACTTAACGTGTAATTTTGTAGGAAGAAATTTAAGAATACCGTTGTGGCATTATATATTTAATATATTCTTTATTAACAAAGGCGTTGCAAAGGATTTTCAGTTCCTATTTTGCAATGTTGCCTTGCTCAGAATACTGAAGTTATGCAATTATAGAACACTACAGCCCTTATGGTATCGAACCAATCCAAGAAGTGCAAATGGATGCAGTTCAAAATGCCAGGATATCATTACATATTGCCAACACAGATTCTAAGATTAATTTTTCCAGTATTTATTTCCAAAGAATAACGTATAAATAAACTGCTATTATACATTGATTTTTATTGTATATTAATTTCGTTGGCTCAGCGAGCCTTTCGGCCCATTTGGGAGCAGTGTGCGCCGTGCGAGTAACGAGGGCTGCCCAGCGGCGGGCTATCGATTGGTGGCGGAGGAGGAGGAATCGCGGCTGGAGAGCGCTGGCCGCCGCCACCGCCACCGGGTGGATCCCGTGTATTGACCGAGAGGGGTGCGGTGATCTTTCACGGAAACGCCACTCTCGACGGCTGGACGTCCGCCCCCGGCCCCGCCCCCCGCACTGCGGCCTGCTCCGGCGCCTAACATCCTCGCTTCCTGGTGGGCCCGACAACTAGCCATCTCCGTCATCGAGGCGTTCCTGAAGGTTCGCTTTTTAGGCATTTTACTGCCTCTGCCTCCCTCATCCGTAAAGGCATTCACTGCCACTTACGTGTTCCCAAGTACCATCTCGCGACGGCCTAACCACATTTAGCATCTTCACATGCCTAATTACTTCGGCAGCTAAGCTGCATAACAACTCCCACCGATCATATTCCTCTTTACCTCACGTTATCTTCCATCACCTTTCTCGTGCTGTAACCGTTGACTTCTTCCATGATTCCCTTTCCATTCCTTTCCTAAGCCCATCTCCTCCCTAGTGCCTTCAGCTCCGTTCTCAGCTGCGTATTTCCGACCTCGCCTTTCGATCCGCCCTTTTCGCGTCTCATTTCCACGCCCTCCCACTCTCCCCTCACCCTCGTCTCCTCCTCCTCCTCCCCTTCTTGCCTCCGCCTGCGCGTCAGTGGTCAGGCCGAAGCCAGCCACCGTGCCCTGATTGCGTGGGACCTATAACGACTCCCGCGCGTGCACGGCGCAGGCAGCGGAAACTTCTGGATCTCCGGCATTCTAAGGACGGCGAATGGGAAGCCAGCGCAAGGGGAAGCGCGGCGGCGGCGGTGGGGGCGGGGGCGTCGGCAGGGGCAGAGCCGCGCTGAAAGGTTGTAGCGAACTTCGGGCTTCGTATTGCCGGATGTCGGAGGATCTTTACTACGGCGTACTTTCCTTCCGTCTGTTCACTGGCCGTCCGGCAGGCGCTGCGGACCGGAAGAGGTCGACTTACGCTGATTCAACTTCTGCTCTCCCGATCACGGATGTCCTGCTCCGTACGTGAGCCAAAGACCTGGTTAGTGTGCTAGGGAGGTCCAATCTTAAATTCAATTACCTTCTATGGAGACCTGCATGTTATTTAGAATAGGTAAAAGGAAAAATAAAGTGCATATTAAAAATATTGCATCATCCCGCTGAACGCATGCATCATCTTGCTGTCGTTTAATTTCCATAGGAAGTTAAAAAAAGTGATTATTATTAATTAATCGGAAAACATCAGTAACAAGATTCCCATGGCGCATGTGGAATATAAGAAATTTAATGGGCAAAAGATAATTAATAGTATTCATTTTCCATGTGTAACTGTACACAAAATTAATGTACATTAAAAACCTCATCATTTCCTTTTCTTAACATAAATAGAGCTTTCTCTGCAAGGGAAAAAAACTATTTACAATTAATGTACCTGTATGGAATATCATAACATTTTCTTATTTTAAATAGGCCTTAAAGGTATTATCTCTGTCCGGAAGAAATTTATCGACGGGTCTAATAAAAAGCAACATTAGCCTATGTTGCTCAATCGAGAGCAAGTCAAAAATAAATTATTGCGGGAATTACCGAGCCATTTGAGCGCTCTGAAATCTCAGCTTCGATCGGCAACCGCAGCACGCAAAGCACAAGCAGGGTCTCTTGCCCTGCTCTTGCCTCCCCCTCGTTCACAACAGCGGTTCGTAGCGAAGCGACACGACGTGAAAGGATGGAGGGGAGAGTGAAATGGAAAATAGTATTTGGGAGAATGCGAAGAGTGAAACGGACAGGGGATACTTCAGGAGATTTGGGAAGAGCGGATTTAAGGGTGGGAGAGAGGATTAGATAAGAAAGGAGGATACGAGCATACGAACGAGGGTAAATGAGAAAAATGTCGGGAGGAGGTTAAGAGAGAAGGAAATGTGAGCAAGAGAGGTGAGATGAGAGCAGAATATGGAGAAGGATAGAACGGGTTAGAACGCGAGGCACGAGAAAACGGACAGGAAAACAAAAAGGAGGACATGAGTGGAGAGGACGGTTGATACGATTTTAAGGGAAGTAAAGAGGGTAAGTGGAGAGATATGGATGAGAGAACAAGATGGGGAGGTCAGAAAGAAAGATAGTAAAGATAACAAAATTTATGAATAAAAACGGAGAGAAAGAAAGGGAAGAAACATAGAAGGTTAACGGAAATAAAGTAAGTACTGAGAGTAAAGCAAAGCGTAAAGGGGGGATGAAAGGAGGATGAGGAGGGGAAGCAGGGGCGGGGGCCTGCGGAGAGGCCTCGGGGCGCGCGTGCCTCCGCTGCTAAAGCAAGCCTTCCGCGAAGGCCGTAACTGTCGCCGTATTTCGTCGCGCGCCTTCGCGGCGCGGCGCGCTCGTCACCCGCCGCCGCCTGGCCACACGCGGAGGTCGAGGGCGGCGCAGATGCCAGAGCGAGCACGCGCACTCTGCGGGGATCAACCTCCGCCTGGCAGGACGCAAAACAAGTCACCGAATGACTCAGGATGGCTCAGAATGAATGTTACAAACTTCTACGGAAACTAACACCCACCGAAAAATACAGGGTTCAAAATGAATTTTACAAACTCCTTCAGCACAGAAGGATACAGAATGGTTCAGAATGAATGTCACAAACTTCTAGGACAAAATAACAGCTACTGAAGGATAGAGGGCTCAAAATCAATGTTACAAACTTCTCGTGCATATTTGGCGCATTACCACTCTGGAGACCTGCTGTCCTCTGACAATGACAATACCGAGATTTTTGCCATTATTTTTTTGCTTTGTCTAGAAATGTATTTCGCAGTGACGGTCATGAAGTTTGATGCATGCGTGGTTATGGCGATGAACGTTGCCACAAAGATGAACCATAAAAATAAAAACTGAGTATTTTCATCAGTTGCCCAGTGTCTCCTAATAGTTCGTATACCTGCCTAATTCAAGGGCAGAGTGAATCAGGGGC
This sequence comes from Gryllus longicercus, assembly GCA_038098605.1. Lineage (NCBI taxonomy): Eukaryota > Metazoa > Arthropoda > Insecta > Orthoptera > Gryllidae > Gryllus > Gryllus longicercus. The sequence continues at coordinate 5,985,357 of JAZDUA010000031.1, forward strand.
GCGCGATGTCAGAAATTGTTGGTTGTAACGTCATAATGTCAGATTTTCACATGTTCATTGGCAAAAAATGATCATCTTTAAGCACTACACCCATTATACGTTTGTAACGTTTTTTCTTACCTTACCCTATGTTTTAGCGCTTTCAAAATGTTTTACCCGGGGCGTTTGCGATCAAAACCAGCACATTCAATTTACAAAAAAAGACCAAAACGTTCTCGCGTTCGCACGCGCATAGATGTATATGAACGATATATATTCTATCTACATTTCACATGGGAATAAGACGGATAAGAACGACAAAAATGCAACAAAAAGTTATCTAGGTAAATATAAGGAAAATCAGGTTTTGATAAGAAAAGCCTCTCTATGTTTTTATTCATTCAAAACATTCTTACAGGAAAATAAGTAATAGGTATCAGTAATAGGAAGAGTAACGGGTGCCAGATATGAGTTATAGTCATTTTCTAATATTGCAAGTAGTTTCGGTTTTATTATTAGAGATGGAATTTGGGTGAAGACAGTTCCCGGGGAATGCTGCTTTGCAAGCATTAGCAAATAGGTTACTTGAGATCCTTTTATACGAAACGAAATAAGAAAACTTTAAAAGGTGAAACAAATACAAGGATGATGAATATTAATGAATTAGGAATTGCGGACTGTCATTGAGACGTGCATATCTGAATTAAAGAATGAGAAGGACGGTAACGTTTGAATGGAACTGAAGGAATGAGTGAATTGAGGCTGAGCAATACCCACGATGGAAAGTGCTTCTAGAATCCATGGAATGCATGGTACGCACGTCATGTGACCGACTTCTGCTAGGAAGTTTGCCAAATGTTCAGCTACGGAGAACGTCAGCATATTGACCACAGTGTGTGTTGCCAGTTCACCTTTGGAACCTCGCGGCATTACTTTCTGGGAAATAATTCAGAGCGCAAATACGTTCCCGAGAGTGATACTCGCGCAAGATTTCATCCGTTCGAGAATTTTGTGCCAAATGTTTGTTTAAATAATTTATATTAATCCATCGTAAGGCGTTTTACACTTTAAAATTGCACAACAAACAGAGCGAGCGTAATGAAGCAATTTTGAGTATAACTGAATCCATATATTGAAAGAGAGATTGAAAAATGCCGTTAGAATATAAATACATAAGCAACATGTACTTACGGTTAATGACTTCACTGCTACGAAACCTTTTATATCTCATGCACAATTGGCCGTTGGGAGATAATAAGAAGGCATGCTATTGTAATTCATCGAAGGACACCTTGACCTGCATTCTCATTTTCGAATAAGAACATTAAGCTACCTGACCGAAATATTTTCCTTGTACGCTCTTTTGTTACGTGTGAGTTATTACAGCAGTGTCAAGGATCTCACTGTACTGGCACAGACAATCCGCATGTGTCCACGAGACGAATAACGAATAATCTGACTCTGACCTGAAGTGGAAACAAAAAAGAAATATAATTAATGCTTCGGATTTCATTAGGCAACAATTGAAAAATGGTTTTCAGCATACCACACCGCGTTCTCTTTTCCCGTCGATCTTGCAAGGGTGTTTGATATATTCACTGAATTCAATAGTGGCAAGAGTAGTGCATATGTGAGTTAGGGATAAATTAATATGACACAACGAAAACAAAAAAACAGTTAATATGACACAACGAAAACAAAATACAATTATAAAACAATTAACCCATATAGTCTCGAGTTATATTTGCTACAAGTTGGGCGCTTTCTTGGAAGTCAGACCGGTTTGTTCTGGGCCATTGTTGGAGCTACCTGATAGCAAGTGTGCCCAACTTTTATTGATACATTGTTGTTACATTGGTAAATTAGAGCGCTCCAAAGCCTTGGTTTTATGAGCAGTTTTTCTAACATTTTGAATATTGTATCTTCATATTTAACATCTATAAATAAAATAGTTGCGTTTGCCTTGCATGCTAAAAGCCAATGAGACAATATGATCATCGAAGGCCCTTGAAGCTTCGCAAACGAGAAACATTGCGAGAGTACACTCCATTTCTATTCTAAGGTCAGCAGCTGGTGTAAATTACGTATTGCCATGTTTCTGACCACATTTTACGAAAGGACTCACTCTGCTTTCATGAAGCAATGAACCTTTTATTAGTAACCAGGTATTTTAAGTAATAACTGAATGCTTAAGACTTCCCTTCTCCCTTATTCTCAATCCAACGATATTTCATGATGAGTTAACCGAACTTCATTTGTTATGATACCTATGTGTAAGCCTTATTGTCATTCCTGGAAATCGTTGAATGATTTTGTTGAGTAGGTGATTTTGATGATATGACATAAATGAAAATTGAGAAATGGTGGAATGAAAATGCAGGGGGAAAAACGAGAATTCTACAAACCTGCTTTGCCACAAACTCCACAAGGATAGACCGGGATTTGGATCCCGGTACCCCGAGGTGAAAGGCGAGCGGTCTGACCCCTATCCCACAACTCGTCCCGGCTGACCTAAGTACCCGATTACCCCAGTGACGTGCAACCAAATCACCCAAAGCACGTCAAGAGCGAGGGAAAGTGAATCAGGCTGCGCACGAGGCGGTGCGCCCGGACTTAGCTGCGCTGCGCCGGGCCGCGCCCCACGTTCTCCGGCGCCGCGCCAGCTGCAGGGGGCGGGGCGGGGGGTGGGGCGGGGGGGTGGGGCTTGCGGAACGGCGGGTCAGGGCAGCGCACCGCCCCCCCCCCGTGCGTCGCGGGAGCCGCGACCGCAACTTACCTGAAACAAAAAGAAGCCTCGTAAACGCTTTGCCACGCGGCCGCCGACCGGCGGGAGCGCGACCTCCGCGCGCAGACGCCGCCACGCGCAGTGCACACAAACAACAACGTTGCCAATGCAACACGAGTATATTTACAGTAATATCGAATCGACTACGCAATCATCGTTGTTATTTTTTTCAAAAAGGAGATTGTTTCCTGGTATAACCCTATCGATTTGTTTTCCAGAAGTAATTTTTATAGTGCCGTCTTATTTATGAAAAAGTGAAGGATATAATTTTGAAACCATCGAGACGATCATTGTGGGTGATGATATTTAAGTTATTTATGAGAACTTAAAAGACTATGTTTATGTCGTGGCTAAGGACGCAGAGTAGTTCTTAGCATTACCTATTAAAGAAATGCTGCCTACTTGCGTTATATGTAAGTAGGGCGTAATTTACAAATAAGCCTTCAACTTTTGAAAGTATTAGTAAACATAAAACGAACGCGTCCGGAAGCCAATGTTAAGAAACATAGTTTACTTTTATAGGGAAATATTTCAATTTTCTAAAAACCATTTTCTTTATAAAAACAGGAAACAGGACATGGACTACAGGACTAGACATATCCCAATGTTTTTTGCAATAAAATTTTATTATTGAAGTACAAACACGACGAAATATTTCATCTTTATTACTGTCCCTTTCATAAAAATTCAGGAATTCATTCTTTTCCTTTAAACGTTTTTCCGTAGTTTTTAATCATGATTCGAAAATCTGAAATAGACTGCAGATGAAAACCGTGGTGAATTGATAATTCGTTCTGCATGCATATTTGTATATTTTTACGAGATAATTTCACGTTCACACTTCCGATACTCTTGCCCTTGTTCTGGAAGAATAAACGTGTGTTCAGCTCCACCAAAAAGATGTACAATTGATATAAAAATATCTGTATAATAATATTAATATAATAATAATAATAAAATGATAATGATGAAAATATTAATAACGATGATAATAATGATAATTATGATAATAAGAAATTATAATAATAAATAATATTGATTCCAATAAAAATTTATAACTAGCAAAGTCAGTTCTCAAAAGAGACATCTCCCCCTTTCCCACTATCAAGTTTTGTATTTTGAGACCATAAATTTGGAAGTCCGTTGGCTTTTGGCGGCGAGTGCCGATTTCCGACCAACGTGCGCCAGCGTCGTCGTCGTGGTCGTCGTCGTCGTCGTCGTCGTCGTCGTCGCCGCCGCCGCCGCCGAGTCGCGGCGCGGAGTGGCGACGAAATAACGGGACGGGACGGAGCGGAGTTAAAAATACAGCGCGCGTGGAAATCGCTGTTACTCACGAGAAGTGTGTTTTTTTTCTGAATATTCAAGCGCGTTTCGGCGCGTAGAGAATGCAGGTTTCTTTTGGGATTCAGTGGCGAACAAAATAATGAAGTGATAAAATTGTTTCCCCTTAGTGTTCGAGATTGTCAACCCTATACATATTTATACTCTAATAATAGGGGTATCAAAACTAAAACTTGTTTAGTGTGCTAGAAACAAGAATAATTTTACACATCTCTTGAGTCAGTTCTCGTTTCCAGTAATAGTGTTTCTGTTTTAATTTTTAGGGAAGAATATTGTGGTTGCATATTTGTAGAATAAAGAAATTAATACATACAAAGATATTCAGACAATTATTCTTATTAATATTTAATTTGCATCCCAATCTTGAGAACTAAAAATTCACCAGTTTCTTATGCACTACAAAGAAAACTCGCAAGTAAGTTTATTAAAATTACTTCAGCCCCATTTGCAAAAATTACATATTACAACACGCTTCCCGTGAAATTTCATTTCTAACAATAAAAAGCACATTTCTCATAAACGAATTTAATATAAATACATACAAATGAACGTGTGTGTATGATTGTTTCACAAATACTTTTGTACCACGGAAGCAATTAATAAAATTTTGAAATAACGCGTTTGATAAGCCGAGAAAGAGGAAGGGAGACTCGCGAGTAGAAAATAATACTCAAAATGTCATTTCACCAAAAAACGTCACGAGAAATGATAGACTCGCGTGGACCTAGAAGCGTTGTTACAGGGCGCTGCCAGGCGAAGGGCATGGCGTGCAGACAATGATATGCTTCATTGTGACACAAATACTCGCGAGGCGCCGGGAAACATGTGCTTCAATAAATCTGAGTACATTAATTTCAGACGTACGAATTAAAATCAAGATCGAGTTAATTAGGAAAGATGTATGTTATTTTTGAAAATCATGGATGAAATAATTTTTTGTTAGTGTAAGTTGAGTAGCGGTTTCTACGAATTGAGTAAGCATTTGATGATTAATCGAATTGACTAATTTTATTTTTTGAGCAGTTCACATTATTATTATTATTATTATTATTATTATTATTTTTTTTTTTTTTTTTTTTTTTTTTTTTTTTTTTCGTTAATCGGCCGACTAGGACCACGCATGCAAGCATCCTGCATTTACCGTGGCTCAGTTTTTATTTATTATCGCGGTGGCAGGTGCTTGCAACAACTTTTTTGGGGGACCAGCATTTTTAGCTGGATCCGATTTTTATCCCCCACGGTTATTAGCCCTGGGGGTATGGAAGATGAAATGATGATATGATGATAATGGGGGTGAAAGGACAACAGACATACACAAACACACATACACCCATGCCCGAGGCGGGACTCGAACCCGCGATCTTCTGGTCCGAAACCACTCCGGTACTACTGCCTTAGCGATCTCGGCCATCTGATCGGCATTATTATTATTATTATTATTATTATTATTATTATTATTATTATTTATTATTATTATTATATAGTTTCAGAATTGTGAATTCACCAGTTGAGAACTACGGGTCCGCTCTCCCGCTGCAGCGTGTCGCCCTTCGCCGTCGCGCCCGGCCGCTCTTCAGGCCTTACTAGTCGCGCCGTCCCGGCCTCGGCCTTCGGCGTTCCCCAGGGGCCTCCTCGCGGTGCAGCGACCGGAAACGCGCCGCGCCCGCGAATCGTCACCGCGCGCCGCGCGCCTGGCACGTTCCGGTGCAGCCGGCCGCGCGCCCTCGCGCATCAACGGCGTCGGGGCGCGCGCCGCTCCACAACGCCGCCGCGCCGCGCCGCGCCGTGCTGTGCCGTGCCGCGCCGCGCCGCTGTATCGATTGCTCGCGCCGGCGAACGCAACTCCCGCGGAATTCCAATTTGAACGCGGTCGAATGCTCAGCAAGCGGCTGGGTGCGGCGGTGGGCGATGGCGGCGGAGGGTAGTCGAGGCTGAGGGTGGAGGGCGGCGCCGAAGGCGATGGAGATGCGCAGGAGACTGAGGTAGAAGGTTAAGGGAGGTGGGAGGTAGAGGGCAACAGGAGTCTACCTTGGGAGGCGGGGGGTGACGGAATGTGGTGGAGGCGGAGAGCAGTGGAGAGCGGTTGAGTGAACGGGGTGACGCAGGGGATGTGGAGGGGGCGGAGGTTGGGTCCTGGGCGGGTTAGGGGATGGCGGCGGAGGACCTTTGAGACACGGGAGGCAGGACGAACGCTGGTAGCTGTAAGTGATCGCATGAACACGCCGTTTGATGACGAGATTGGTATCGTGCATCAACGTGTAAGGGTCGAAGTTTTCGCACTTATTTTTGGCGTTGATTCAACACAAAGTGCATCTTTTATTGGCATATACGCCTTCGTGTATGTACGCTCTTCTCGTTGCAATAGCACAAAGTTGGTGAAATGCGAGTTGGTTCGACCATAAGGTTACAAAAAGAAGTTATACATAGACAAAACATAACTTCGCACAATGGAATATATAAACTTACAGAAGTAACCGGAATCTGAAAACAAGTAAACAAAATTAGCTAATAAAACATTTCTAACACCCGTAGATCAAGTGCGTTTGGAAAGTAACAGGTAATAACAGTTCTATATACCAAACAATACAAAATAATGAATCCCAGGTTATTAAATTTAAACAGTTCTTAAAAAAACTTAATAAAACAATATCATCTATAATATAAAGCTAATCCAAAAATCCAATGTAATGAAAAAATTCAAGTCCCCTTCAGCGGGCCTCTTATTAGAAAACTCGAGCGCTCCCTTCCCTGGTCGCAAGGTACAACGGCCCCTCCCCCCGCAAGGAAGTGCGCTCAGATGGAGCACCGGCGGCGCGGCAGCGCACTTTGGCCGAAGTGGCGGCCGTCCGTTAAGACCCGAGCGCGCGCCCCTTGCGCGCCAACCGGTTACGCGGCGCGGCGGCTGTTTAAAAGTCTCATTACGCGCGCGCCCGGAGCGGAGCGGAGCGGAGGGGTCGTTATCGAAATGGGGGCGTGCGCGCACGCGTGCGTGCGTGCGGGGCGCGTGCGGGAGAAGAAGGCAGCTGGCGACGAGAGGCGAGCGGCGCTCCGCCCCCGCCCCCGCCCGGCTGCCATCGATCGGCGCTAATAATGGCGGCCGCTTACGCGCGCCGGACCAAGTTGTCCTCGTGACTGATTTGGTTAATTTAATTTTGGGAGGTAATGTTTGTTTGGGGGAGTAATTTCCTGTCTGGGACTTGCCTTTCCTGCTTGATGGGAATGCAACGAAGTGCGGAAATGAACGATGAAAGAAGTAAAGGTTTGTTATGGTAATAATGCATTTCAAGAAATGATTCTTTAGGCGATTGAGGCTTTACAAAGTGAATGTTAATTCAATTACTACTATTAGATATATAAAATAAACAATATTTGCTTTTTGCCGTTCATAACATAAGAGTCAGATCGATTAAAAGTATTCGGACAAATCGATTTTCGATTTCAGGAGAATATCTCCACATCTTATAGTGCAAAACGTCCAAAAGTCATGTTCATTTTTGAATTACGATACATATTTGTAAGAACTATGTACTTAGTGGAAAAATGGATTCGTACTTCTCAATGTAAATGCTTTTAAAACACGAATTGTCTCGCGTGACATGCATTTCTAAACATAATTTCTGTATGTTCAGAAAGTAAGTATATTTCACCATTTACACATTTTTTTTGCGACACATAGTTTGCCGACTCCATTGCTCTTATTTTTAAAACTTACTTTTGTTAATCGACTGCAAGTCCACGCAATAAAATTCAGAACAGATTTTTAAACGGGAGCAAAGCTCGCCTACACAGAGTATGACTTACAACTGACGATGTACGTAAAACTACCTTCTTGGAAAGAATTACGGTCAATAAAATTTAAAAATCTATAGTTAATACATAATTTTGTATGAAATTTATAAAATTATGAGGAATATTACAGCATAAATCAATATCCGCCACTTCTCCTTCGTATTTTATATTTTCAGCAATAGTATCTAAACGTAAGTCTTTTAGTACTAATTAGTTTGCTTCATTATGGTTCAAAATCTCATTTGAAAATGTGATTAGTACCACAGAACATTAGTTTCTGTCTAAAAGAATGCATTTTTATTAACAAAAATTGGGAGAAGAATAAGAGGAACATAAATTGCAAAGAGTGAATGAAAACTGAAACAAGGATTTTCTTTCTATAAATCACACTTCATGTGTTTTTTATGTCTTGTGATGTGTTTCATAAAATGCTCCTTTGGGAAAAAAGTGTTTGCACACACGATCATTGATAGTGATATAATATTTTAGTCCTTCAAAGCAAATTTCTCAGCTCAGTAAAAAAAGGTATCTTTTACAAAGCTAGAATATGATTCAAAGTACATAAATTTCAAAATATTCTCGGAAGCACACACAGCTTCTGAATTTTCACAACGCATCAAAATCGACTTTACGTAAGGTGAAACATTACAGTTCGAAGCAGGAGATAATCCGATTTACGAGCTCACTTCACGTCTCTTCTCAAATTCATAAAGCTGCAAAGGGAGTCCGTACTTTTACTTCCCATTTCGAAGGGAAAAGGAAATTTCCGTCGGTCGTCTCTCGAAAAGGTCTCTGCAAATTTTCACGAGTGCCGACGAAAGCAAATTCCGAGGCGACGAAAAAAAATTGCAACGGTGACAACTGAGAGGGCGAGCACGTAAAGAGAAATCCGCCGTCTCCTCGGCGCAGGCGGCCCTTCCAGAGCGGAAAGGGCGCGACGATGAAGCCCACGACGAGGTGCCAGCCGACCTTTTCCACGGAGGGCATAGTCACCGAAATGGCAGCCCTTCGGCGCCTCCGTTGCGGCTGGAAGTTATTTCTCATTTCACTCTCATTTTACTGTCACGTCGTTACCGGGTTTTCGTTGCTCCTACGTTTATCATGGACACTTGCTTTAACACCTAATTCTCACAACTCTTCACCCGCCAACGGTTGACGATATTCATTGACGCGCTGTTGCAACGTTGCAGCTTTTGTCGTACACAGTAACAATCCTGCTGTTTGGGACACCATATTCGTCATCGCTTTCCCATATTCCGCACACATCTCATTAACACCTGTTTAATCAGCCACCACTGTTCTTGATTCATCCATTTGTTCTCATTCCTTCTCCTGTTCGCGTAACCCTCTCTAGAACCATCAGTAGGATATCTCCACTCTCCCCTACCTCGACCTCCCGTCGCCACCCTCTTCCTTTCCAACCCTGCCACGTTTCGCTCAGGTAGCACCACTGCCGAAGCCGTCCGAAAAAAATTGCCAGCAGTAAGGCCCCCTTTATTAAAACACGGCGCAAGATGTTGCCGAGCGCTCTCACCTTAGACGGCGCGCGATGTGACGGCCGAACTCCGCGACGCGAAGAGCGGTACCTCTGCCGCTGCAAGCGCCACCGCCAGCGCGAGCGCCGCGCGCAGAAGGCGGGTATTTCGTGAAGGTGTATTAAAAACTTGACGAGGCGACAGCGAGCCTGAGGGTGCGCGGGCAAACGGTGGGAGGGCGATGGCGTAGGGAACGCACAAGCGGTGTGGGCACCCACGGCCACAGCGCAGCCGAAAATTTACTCCTTCGCTACACGACTGCGAGCGAAATAGTATGACTTTTTTCATCAGAAAAAAAAAAAAGAAAGAAAAGAAAGAAAGAAAGAAAAATACACGAATGTTTCTCCCTGAAACTTTCGAGTATTCACATAGTTTGTCTGTTAATGTTTTGAAACAATTGCATGATGCACGCTCAACACCATTAACATGCATTGCAAAAGGCCACGGTATTGAAGATTATCTTCAGTCTCCAGCTGATTTCCAGCGGCTAGAAGCGACAGATCCAAACAAAATAGCTCTTCGTCCGACGACCGATGTTTTCCGACGCCGCCGAAGTGGTAGTTCGCGTCCGCCATGTCCATTTCCATTTACCAGTACGAGTTTGATCGAATCCAGAATATCGGACGAAAACGTCCGACTTCCGCCTATCGAAATCTCGTCCAATATCGGCTTCATTGTGGTCGCTAAAGACGGCAGGGGGAGTGAGACAAGTGATAGACGTTGGGGAAGAGTGGGGAAAACGAGTGAATGACGGGGCATCGAGGATGACTTAGGCAGTAAGGCGTGCTCAACCGCGTTAGGTCATGTGGGCGAAGTGTTTGGGAAGAGAACTATAGATGGCAAGGGAGACAGGAGGAACGTAGGGAATAAAATGTGGTGGGAGGGGGGGCGGACGAGGTTGGATCGGCAGAATCCTTTGAAGGGTACTGATAGAGGACGATCATACTGCAAAATTTCAAATTTTTCAGAAGAACGTTTTGAAATTTGAAGCGTTGTAGATCCCAAGTTGTGTAAATATTTTTCTAATACAAATTCAGACATTTATTTTCAACTTCAGACGTTTATTTACTGTACGAATGTACACGGCCATCGCTTTCATCTTCTACTACCAGATGGAATCACGAAATCAATTGAAATTTATTTTGGAACATGAACTTTCTTTCTTTATTTCATCAATCTCATAGCTAGCGCACCGGGCAAGACGTGCAATCGAAGCTGCACGGCCGGCGGGGGCGCGCTATGCCGGGGTCGGCGACCGAGGCAGCAGGGGAGGCCCAGGCGGTGGGAAGGAAACGAGCGCTGGGGCGGCCTGGGGGTGGTGGGGCAGCTCCATCGTGTAGGTGTGACGCGGCCTGCGGGCTGCACGGAAATAAATTAACAGCGAAACACGTCTCTCACGTCTCGAGCCCGGGCGCGTCTTTTTTTAACCAGCGGTAACAAATGGGCCGAATCTATTAGTTAATATGGCCGCGAGTAACAGAGATCTTTCTCGTAAATTCCGCGCCGCGAGGAGACCGCGGCCGAGAGGCGAGAGGAGTAAAATACAGCGAGGATAATGCAGCCAATTTGTAAGAAAATGGCTGGGTGTATTACTCTCAATTTGCGACCTGCTGGGATTTTTAAACGGACCGCTCGTTATGTTTGCGACCTCCCACCGGCCTCCGACGATATTTCACGTCCACTTCTCTGAAAATTACGTCGACCTAAATAAAACGAGGCATTTGTACTGCAGTGTGGACGTAAATAAAAAAATTAAATCATCTTTTTTTATTGTGTGACCTCAATCTTCTCAAAATCGTGGACAGATACGCTTGCCGAGTTCATTTGCTTGGAGCTACAGTCTGTCTTCGTCTGGCTGCTTCTCTTGTCCCTCTATATTCTCTTCTCTACCACAAATACACATATCACGAGAGATTCTGTTTGTTTGTAATGAGGTTGGAGCGATGTGAAGCTTCATTATCGCTCACATTCCAGCTTCCGTTCGTTGAATTCGCAACGCACGTTTGAGATAATTTGTATACGTTCACAATTGCATTAGGGTGCAAGCACAGCAAGCATGTTTTTCATCACAATTTCAGAAAATTGCGTTTTTCTGCGGTGCCTGTACCAAATTACCGCAGTGGTTTTTGTGCCAAATCATGAATTTCCAAACAACATTTTAATGAGGAATCCAATCTGTTTTCCATTTCTCGAAATACGGCAATACCCATAAACAGGTATCAGAATTTCGTGGGATTATGAATACAGCGTGCAGTATCCACTTTCATAAGTCTGTCAGATGATGTCTCGTTTTGGTTCTACTCTAGAGAAATAAGTGATCCGAACTAACAATGTAAGTCAACTTCGGAACTAGACTCCAGCTCGTTAGACTGGAGCAGAGAATGGCGATTGGAAGCCCTGAAGAACTTTGCAAACTACATTTAACTTTGATTAAAAGACTTCGATAACAATTTTTACCAATGTCGCGAGAGGGAGAAAATGGAGGAACGTCGCAACGAGATAAGACCTTTCCGCCGTTGATTATTTGTTCCGAGAGAAGCAAAGTTTTGTAACGATCGCAGCACCAATGAAACGCGAGGTAAAATGCTAATCCTGCAATGAGACGCCGGACAATCGCGGAAGTTTCTACGTCACAATTGGAACAAGTGACACTCTTGAGAGCTTCATTTGTCTGTTGACGGCCGCGTCCTCGAGATGAAGGCGAAAGTTCGCTAAGGACCACCCGAGAGATGAAGCCAGTGCTGAAAGAACGGCAGTGTGGTGGTGGTGGTGGGAGAATAAAGGAAATGGAGAAGGGACGAACGGGCTGGTGGCTATGGGTTCTGGACGCTTTCTTCAGATGCTTTTGAGGGCAAATGAGAAAAGCTCAAAGCGGCGAGAAGTGACAATACTCACTTCACCGAATTCATTTTGTTAAAACGGATCCTACCACGCTATCGTCGGTCACAGGAATCCACAGGATTCGCGACGAGAACTGAAAATAAACATTTATTTCTAATACTTCCTTATTCCTCCACGCTGTTGTAATACTCGAGACCAAAGTTTTATTTTCACTCTGGGATTGAGTAGAATATTCCACTTCTTCTTTTCCTTATAATTGGATTTACAACTTATCAATCAAAAACCAATTTTAACGTAAATAAATGATATGAAGTATCCATATTTTTTAGATACATTTATAGTTAAATATTTCATCTATGATTCTTCAATAAACATTTATAGTTATATTTAAATTGAAGTTATTCCAAATGGATTAGGAAACTATCGTCTTGTGTCAAAACAAAATCCATTATCGTCTCTACATCAAAGCTTTTCTCAATAATGCAATATTGCCGATGAAGGGACATAAATTAAGAATCACAACTTTTACAAAATGTTACTTAAATGGACTCATGAATAAGAGCCTCATTACGCTCCAGTTATAAAATGAAATCTCCTCCTACAAAACGGAGCGAAAGGGAGCGAAGTGAATGCACCAGAAATCATTGCAGGAGCTTAAAGGGGCGCATTAACGCGCCAGACGCGAGGGGGAGAGTACTCGCTCGCTGCAGCGGTGCAACCGGCGAAACAAAAACTACGTTCTCCACGCGGCGCGCGGGACGACCGCGCCCTCCAAGGTGCAGCCCCTCGCATCGCCCACGCCCACCGCTATCCCCTGCCTGCTTCAGCCCCGCACTGACCCGCCCGTCCAACTCCTAGCCCGTTTTGATTGCCACCCCCTCGTAAAGTGCACGTGAGAGCAACAAACGGCGCAACCGCACAGCCTTCACCATTCCCGCACTTGATTTGTGATCTTCGTCTTCGTACCCTCAAGCGCCCACGTACAGAGCAATTCACACTACCTATTCTTTGTCGTCGCTTCTTCCCGGCTCCACCTACTGACACACACACACACACACACACACACTGATTTTTTTCAATACATTCCTCTACCCGAAAATGTAGCCTTTGCACTCATCTCTCGTACCTTACATTCTCTAGCATTCTCTAGGTTGCCTTCTACCAGTCCCACCAAACTCACCACTCACCTTCTCCATTCGTTTGGTTGATCCTACATCCTCTGTTCTCTCCCCTTCATTACCCTCATCGCATCCACCTTGCCACACCATCCTCCCAAGCGTACATCGCCCCTTCGTCGTGCATCCTGCCCGTATTCCTCAAGGCACTCCGTGAAGCCTAGGGGCCCCTCCACAGTGCGCCCAGCGTCTTCCCCCAGCGTCTCCGCCCAGTTCCGCCCCCGTGCCGCCCTCGCTCGTCCAATTTCTTACGGCCGCGTCTCGGCGGGCGGCGCGGCGACGGAGGGGACGCGTCGGAATACGCGACGAGGGGGCGGCAGGGAAGGGATGGGCGGAGCGGCGGAGAGGGGCGGGGCAGGGCGCTACGACTCCCGGGACGAGACGTGAGAGATTAGGCCGGCGGGCTCGGCGGTGCGGCCGCGCCGCGCCCTAAACCGGTAGATTGCGCGGCATTGTCGATCCCTGCCGGCGCATTCGTCTTCGGCACGGGGGCGGCCGTCCGGAGGGCGATGGGGCGTCTGGGAAGACGCTGCTACCCCCGCGCCCGCGCCCGCGCCCGCGCCCACTTCGCCCCTCTGAGGCGCCACGTAGCGGCGGGCGCGGAGCGAGCCAAGTGGCAGAGTCGGCAGCGCGAAAGTTCCCTGGCGGGTACAGCACGGAAACTGAAGCTGATGAGGGAAGAGTGTAGAGCATCCAAGTGGTGAAGAAGCGGGAAGGAGGGAGGTGATTCTGTAGGTGAGGGAGAGCAGTGAACATGAAGGTCGTTCTCCAAATATTATGAGATGAGTCTGGTAGTGGGTCAAACTAGTCACAAACAAAACTAGGTCCTGTAATAATATCTTGAATTCAAAAAATGACTCCATCAGTTGATCAATGAGTAGTTAACGTATTTTAAGTGTCTACTGCAAGTATATGGAATTCCATGAGCAGTGTATAAAATTTATTATTAAATAAAGTTAGAGAGAAAGTGCTTCTACACATCTGCATCTCTTGCAACTTTTGCAAGAAAGAAAAAGCTATAAATTGACATTACTTAAACAAGAAAGAAGTCAGATGTCTCAAAGACATTATGAATAATGTATTCTCCACAACTACAACACGAAATCAACAATATTAGAACATCAGATTACGTTGCCGACATTGATTTTTTCACCTCAATATTGGGCTTCAAAAATACAAACTAAAATGAGGAAGGATTGTGCTGGACTGAATATTACCTCAAGTAAAATAAGCAGGAGGGTTCTTTAAATGGCGCGTTGTCAGAGAAATCTTGAGTCTCAATAGAATACGTAAGTACAGAAAACAGTTAATAAGCGTTGTACATTATACACAATCATCGCAGTAATTTCTATTCATTACATGGAGAATGGGATACGTTGAATGAAAACAGCTTAAACGCACAACGCTTTTAAAGAGCACACCATTTTGTGTTCACTCCACAATATTCCTGTACATTACATATCGATTTTCTGCGCTTGCCAGGAAACACATTTATGGATTTCGAGACAGGTTTGTATCTGTCTTACTGTACATTGTAGAGTGTCTTATTATAATCACAACAGTATTAACAATGGACATTTTAAATGACTAAATTATTTTACTCGACTCAAGCAACAATTAATGTTACATCTAACACGTGAAGACAAACACTCTTAAATTACATACTACGAAGAGACAAAAAGAAAACAAAGATAGCGTAAGTGCCACGTAATACAAATGGGAAGTAACAGCAAATATCTATTGAAAGTATACATTTGAAAGACAAACTGATCAATCCCATTCATATTTTATAAAAACATAACATATGTGATGTATATTAGTAATAAAAAATAATAATAGTTAATTTGCAATTTGAAAACTATCAAAACTTACGCATATGTAATCATATGGATACGTAGCATTGCGCATGCTATAATCCGAGAATACTGAAAACGAACCAAATTAATTTCTTGCATACGAAAGTCGAAGGAACAAACAGATGAATGCAATAAAAGTAGGAGGAAAAACATGAAGAGATGAAGCATTGGTTCTGATCCTTATCCGATTCCTTAAACGACGTCAGCAAGAGGAGTCCGTTAAACTTAGAACAAAACTCTTGTACGGGACTGAGAGTTGAATGAATATATCCCCCCCCCTACTCCCCGCGCCCGCAGAGCTCGCCGCACGCAAGGCCAGTCCGGGAAGCGCCCCGCGCCCGTACCTAGTATCCCCGCCCCCTGGCGTGCACCCTCCGCGCCCCGCGCCCGCCACTTCCCGCAAGAGCCAACGACACAACGGGTACCCAGAAGTCATCCGACACGCTCACTCGACAGCTTATCTCTAGGTTATGTAGTTGCACTATCGATCGATCGATGCGATACGAGCATTCATAGAAAACCATTCAAACTCGTTTCAAAAAGCACGCGCTGAAAGAACTTCAATCTTTCTTAGAATTTTCTATGTTTATTATTGATACCTTTGTAAAGAAAGTGTTATTACCGTGAATGCAAACGAGTAACGCACGTCATATATTAGCTTTTTTACGTGAGGGTGGAGGTCATAGAAAGAAACGAGAGAGAAGGGCAAAATAGAAGAATTAAAGGGATGACAAATTGAACAATACGCGCACACGTGTTCGCGTCTTGTTTCAGCGAAATGTGGCCGTTACATTTCCGACGAAGTTTCTCGTAGAAGCAAGACCCGAAAGAAGTGGCGCAAAGCGACCCAAACAAATGGCGCCCGAACAAAAAGCGGAGCTAATAAGGTTAGCGGATGGCGACAGTCATCGGGCAAGTTTGGAGAGGTTGGGGATCAGGGGCAGGGGGTGTTCTCCGTTTCTTTCTCGCAGGGCAGGCGATGGAGGTTGTGGCTGTGGGCGGAGTTTGTTGGGGAAATAGAAGTTGTGATTACTTTCGGGGTAGTCTAGCATAAAGGAAATGCAGATGAAAGAAAATACGTCGGTAACCAACGACCGAATGAAGCGGAGGTAATAAAATGAGTACATAGTATGCAAATGGAGGACGTAGAGAAAATGAATTTAGAAACTAAAGAAATAAAAGCGGAATGTTAAAATTTAAGAAAAGATTTTTAGACTGGAGAAGAAAAATTAATCTAGTAGATGTTCCAAAGTGTATGTGTTATGCAGTGTCAAGAGACCAAGAACGCAGGAAATTCTTCCAGATATGATATCGAAAATGAGTATGACTTGCAAAAGCATATGCTTTCAAACGTCTTGCCGGATTTAGTCGAGGTTAATAAGAACAGTAGAGGAAAATGTAAGTAATGCGAGTTATCATAAGATAGTATTATGATAGGACTATTATTTGTTAGCCTTATTGTCATATGCGGACGGATCAATTTGATGGACGGGATCATGATGCTATGAAATGACGAATCCATGGTGCAATGTGAGGCAGGAAACGAAAGAATCCAGAGAAACCGTGCCGTGAATCCGCTTTGTCACTGCACATACCACATGGAAAGTCGGAGATTTGAACCTCACTCCCAGTGGTGGAAGACGAGTACGTTATCGGTACACCACGGGCACACCACGTATTACTCGAGGAACTTTTCTGGAACGATGACCTTGTTTCCACTCTCTCTGGCACAACAAAAGTTGAAGGCAAAAGCTCGCAGCGAGCATTGATAATTAAATAAATAAATAAATAAACAAGTAAATAAATAAATAAGTAAGTAAATAAATAAATTAATAAATAAATTAAATAAATAAAATAAACTAATTAAATAAACTAAACAAATTAAAAAAATAAATAGTCTTTATTTATGGCGAGGCTCAAGCCATTCAGCCTGCCCTTCCGCCTGATCATACTGATGACAACATTCTTCACATCTTCACTGGCGCGAAATAGAAACTATTTTCTGTTGAAGACGAGAACTTCTGTCCGCGATTTCCTCCAACAAATCCTAAAGAAATGATCAATCCAGGTAAAGATTCATCACAGGAGGTACCTCGAACTCTTGAGAAAGTTAGAACGCAAATTATTGAGAAAGTGCGAAGGCATGACTGATCCTCCAAAGATTGGCATTGCTTCATGAAATCAAGTGATCGATTTCGTAACTAATACCTCCACTCTACCCGCATTTCTTCAATCCGCCGTTCAACAAAAGGTGCGCGAGTAATACCCGTTCACACACGTACATACGGGTCGCTCGGGTGCGGCGGTCGGCGTTGAGGTGGAGTCGGCAGCGCGGGGGCAGATATGTGAGGGCGTGCGAGGGAGGAGGGGCGTGTGAGGTTCAAAGATCGATGCCGGGCGCCGCCAGATGGCGCAGTGGGTTTCCCGCCCCGCCCAGCGGCGTGTTCGGTGCAGGCGGCCGAGAAAGCACCCCACCACTTGACAAATGAGGTCGAATTAACAAGATATGATACGAGCGGCGCTGTGACGCGAAAGAAAAGTGTTAGGGCTGTACGTGTTGCGGGTTGTCGAGTTGAAGAATGAACTCACGCATGTAATGGAACAAGGACGGATAATTTGGCGAAACGTTTTTAATATGACGAGACACGCCCTTCTCGGTTTAAAGATATGATATACAATTATTGAATTTATTTGTACTTTTTGACCAACTACACAAGTAAACAAAATAATTTACTAACACCGCTTAAAGTAATATCACAAAGTAAAAAGTCGTGCTTTTGTCATTTGGATTATTTAACCAGGTAATAAATGGCTATGTATTTTACTCTGTCAATAAGTCTTTTAGAACTTCCAATACACTAATAATTTTTATAAAATACTGAAATACTTATGTTATTTTTTATATTAAAAATATTTTATAAAATATTAAATATTTAGAACTAAAAGAAGTTCTAACGCGGTTCACCATTAGCATCTAGGACGGCATAAAACGTAAGATCAAACGTTCAAAACAACATCTGGACCTCTACGTTAACATGCTCTCAACGAACTACCTGCAACCAATTTTATTATCTCCTTCCATTCTTTGGGAAATCTGCAATACCACATCTCTGAAGAATTTTTTTTTTACAGAAGAACAATTGTATTTCCCTCGAAATTTCTTTTGCATACTAGCGATATCACCATGATGGATGAGGAGAGTCTGGTCGAAACCACAGTGAGTGCACATGAAGGAATCGACTTTGAAATATGAATAGACGTTAAACAGGTCAAATCCCATTATATGAACAACAAAACAACAATTTTCTTGGTTTATTCAGATCGAAATTCAGTACCAGTATCTCATACCTTGGCACCACACCCAAATTTCCCCCATTTCAACAAGGGCGAGCGGAATCATTTCGCGGGAGGCGCGGGCGCTGGGCAGAGGGCAACTCGCGCGGGGCGGACAAGTCGCTTACGAGGGCTCGGCAGGCTTATCCCCTAAGCCCTGGCTGAATAAAAAGGCCCGCCGCCCGGCGCTGCGGCCCTCCGCCCGCGCGGTCGTCGTCGCCCCGCCCCCGCGGATGCATTATTCACCTCGACGCGCAGAAATCGAATTTCGTATTTGCGGTTCTCCCGCGGTGGCCGCCCGCCGCGCTCCGTCGCCACTCGCCGCCGCCCTCCGCTGCGCAGCCTACGAGCTGCCCGCCCCCGCGGCCACCCCTGCGCGCCCCGCGCCGCCCGCTGCCCCACTTCCTATTTTCTACACATGAATAACATAATAATAATAATGTTATTATTAACATTAATAATAATAATAATAATAATAATAATAATAATAATATTGCCGGCCCCCATGGCACAGATAGTTGTTCCAGCCTTAGTCTGCGCTGAAGAGGCTGCAGGTTCGAGCCCTGCGTAGACGTGGACATGTTTGCAACTGTCCCTTCATCCCTTTTCATTATCCTATCACCTAATAATTCATAATTCAAGGTTAACAACCGTGTTGAATCAATGGGTACAACCGAAAATGCTGACCAACGTCATGAATAGAAACACTTTAATTTCTTTGAGATAACTATGACTGGGCCCTGAGGATAACGTGTAGCGTGGTCCAAGATGACCGTTAATGATATCAAACAACAACAACAACAACAACAACAATAATAATAATGATAATAATAAACATTATCAACATTATCATCATTATTATTGAATCAATTTTAGTTTTCAAAGACATTTGATCCTTTTTTCAGAAAAGTTAATATATTGTCTAATTTCTACGAGACACCTTTCTGAAAACTTTCTCGGTAATCAGTCCGACTCAACGTTATGACCTAATACATAACCATCGGTCCTCATAAAAATATGCTTGAACATCAACGGATGCCCTGTCTTTCATTTCTTTCAATGCCACATTCCGGTCGTCAACATCCATCTCCACTGAGCCAACCGTCACGACGATTCGTCATCACCATTCAACCCACGGCAGCCCATAGTTATGGTCGTTCCTCGACATGAAAAAGGCATCTGCTGGGGCACGCCATCGACGTCTTGATGTAGCTTCAGCTTTTCGGCGGCTTCTCTCGGATCTGCGCCCTTCATCTCCTTTGATCCGACGACGACTTCCTCAATTCAGTTACCACACGTGTCTGGAAAGGTTTCAGGACATCTCGAAGCGCACCTTTTGATTTCTTCGCTCTTTGACAACAACATTCGATTTATGACGTCATTGATTAGATACCGATGCTATCGCCAGTGTTAGAAAACAGAAATATTAAGGTTGGGTCATAAAAGCAGTAATACTGCAATTCGGTTTTGTAACTGTTGCCAAATACGTATGAAAATAATTTGGCTTTAATTCAGTACACTATGAAATGAGACTTTAATTCAATACACTATCTTTCAGATACATACAATTGCGAGTTTTTTCCTAATTGCGAGTAACTTTTAGATTTACAATACAAACTTCAAATATTTTTTTGGAAATAAAATATAATTTATTTGAAGACCGAGAAGTTAAAGATAATTCGACAGAATTTTAATTTGAAAATGAAAGATGGCAGGCACAACGAATACTTCAACATGCAGCTTCTAAATCTTCCATCCTCACCTCTGAAAAGAATTGAATGTGACACGTGAAATGTAGCGAAGTAACAAGACAAACGAAAGGAAAGTCACAGGAGAGGTACACAAGAACAGAATATATCTGAACGAATTTATTCTTGGGAAATGAGACGCAAGAAAAAGTAAAGAAGCTCCCAGAAATGCACTGCATGGCAAGGATGATACGGGCAGAGTGGATCTAGACAAACTCTATGTAAAGGAGCTCCGTGTTCAGAGGAGGTTCATCAGAAAAACGCGACCTCGTATAAAGCAGAATCAGCCGAAACGAGAAAAAGGAGACGAGACCATGAACCCGCCTGCGGAGATAAGCGACCAGGTGCGGGAGGTGGAGTCGGCAGCTCACGACGCCTGTGTGTTTTCGCACGCGACGTCTCGGGCACACACAGGGCCACGCTCAGCTCCTGACGCGCCATGTTATTTTTGAAGCTCTGATTCTAAAATGGTACGTGTTATTTGAATTTATCACAAAAACTCCTTTCGGTGTTTAAGTTTGCAGGGGAAATTCTGACAAAAAAAGAACATTTGAAAAAGAGAAAATTGTTGGTCACTCGTTCTACGAGGAAAAAATAATTACAGTTTACCTTAGTGATGTACATTGTATGTCTTGTTGCATTTCTTCATTGTACTTCCTGGTTTAAAACATATGATATCAAGGAATTTCCTACATTTGCATTCAAGTATTTTATCATCTACAGAAAAGAAAAATCGCAAAATGTGACAAGCACTTTCTAATCATTGAACGCTTACAAATAAATAGATCGTAAGAAAAGTTGAAACCTTTTAGAGATAAGTTTCTACATTAACGAGATATTCAAAATGTGCGCCTATAATTACGCGAATATACACTAACAGGACAAATTTGCCTAATATGCACAAATATACACTAACACATTAATGTACATAGCATTTAATTCTAACCAAATGTCAAGAAATTTCACTTAGCTATGCCCTGAAGCAACGGACAAATATGTGCAATACCATAGAAATCCACTGCCTAGTTACAACGAATAGACAATGAAGAGGGAATATTGATTTTCGTTCAAAAATACGTAGTCTTAATTGCAAGGCTGTTTAGTGTCAATAAAATATTCCATTGTAAGAATGGCAGTTATATTACATAATTATTAAAGAAGAAAAATTACAACTTTTAAGAAAAACTACTAAAAAATGATCGGTCTTCCTCAAATGTAAAAACATAAAACAAAGTATCAAAATCTAGACGCAAAACGATTCGTAACGGTGGTGTCCCAACATTCCTAAGAACGAATCCGAGTTTTGTAAAGTGGAAAATCTAGCGTGGCACTTACATGAGGTTCTATTCATTTGCTCCAACGAAATGAGTTTCGCAACGTGAACGCACCCAGCACGCGTGTTGGAGGGCGTGGGGGTATGCTCAGATGTAGCGCGCGCGGCGAGAGTCATCTCAGACGCCGTCTCCCTGCGCACAGTGGACCGAAATGGCTGCGCGCGAGTCCCCGCTTCGGTAGAGAAAGGCCGCAGCTCCCACAACTACTTTTTCAGGAGAAATGAAGGATGCACGTTGTTCTGCTAGTCAGCCCGAGAGTTTGGAGGTTTATCAGCGATGTATTCACCCTAGCCCTCAAATCGTATTTTGGAGCTTTTCGATTTTGATATCCGCCTGCCTCAATCATTCAAGTAATCCATATTATTAGTTTCCAATACGCGCAGAAATTGAACGAAGACTATGCAGCCATCCGTAGTGTGAGGAGTCCATGGTTTCGTTATATACCCAGCAACTCGGACAAAAACAATGAAATAGTTTCGATTTTGAGTGAAAAATTAAAATATTTCGTTGTGTTCCCCCTTATATCTAACTGCCAGTATCAACTGAATTTTCATACTCAGTGCATCCCTGCTCACAACACAGCTGAAATCATGCGACTGCAAGGCCTCAAGAAAGATGCCGCCCGCCATTAAATGATTGCTTATCAAGTGTTGCGTTACGTAACAGCTAGTTATTTTATATTCTTAAGTATATTAATTGTATGTGTAAAAAACTGTTGTGCACTGGGTGTACTACACTATGCTTATTAGAGTATTCGTGAAGACCCTTTTTCAAAAATATTCAACACTTTGCAGAATTTAATTTGTTATTCTTGTCCAATACGAGTTCTCCTTTTTGGCAAACCACTTTATGCTGTATGGTTCAGCGGAACTATTGCTGTTTAAGGCCTTTAATTCTTGTAAAATTTCATTCTTTTAACTATTTCATGTTCGTACTTCATTTGCACCATTTTTTTGTCGCTTATCGTTTGACCACGTACGTTAAATTTTTATCTTTTGTAGAATTCAGTATTGCTTCACAGTCATATCAAAGGAACTAATCCTAGACTTTTTTGGTAAAGTATCATCCAAACATAACTATTAAATGCAGTTACATGGACGTAAATCAATTCTATGGAATATCAAATTACCGTAACTAAATTCTGTAAACTCATTCATTTATTCATTCATTCATTTCCTGATATATTACTCCAATTGCTGCATGTAAAGTGATTACAACTTGTAATAGTACTGTTTATTGTGTTCAGTGCATTAGAATGCTATCTGGTTATTGCAAATGTGAACTGTATCTGACCTTCTGTAATAAAACCTTAATATTGTTCTGTCTTCGTAAGAGAAAATCACTAATATCCATAATGTTGATGCGACTATAAATATAATTATTCTTTATTATTACTTCAGTGCCTAAGCCTTGTGACACATCAGGAATGTATGGATGATTCTACGGATATGTGAATAGAACATCACATGAATGACAGTGGAACAAAGGCGGAATGAGATGGAGAGGAAAAGGAAGAATCCAGAGAAAAGCTCCAGCAAACCTGCTTAGTCTACCTCGAATTCCTCATGGACCGGCCAGGATTTGAACCTTTGTCCCGGCGGCGAAAGGCGGACCGACCGCCGCCCCTTGCAAGAGCGGAGAGGAAGAAGGCTTTTGGCCCGCTTCGGGCCAGTGTGCGGGCGCGGCGCCTCGCCGCCTGGCGCTGTGATACGTATGCGCGCGGCGCGGCGCTGCGCGTCGAGGACGCACTCCCCCGCGCGCCGCCAGGCCACAAATCACTTTGTTTATCTGGACTTACGGCCGCGGGGGCGCGGCTCGGGGCGGAGGGCGCGCCGGCGGGCGGGGCCGGGCCGGGGCGACAGTGGAGCAGGGCGGGACCGGGGCGAGGCGTGGCGGGGCGGGGGAGATGCGGGTAGGCGGGGAGTGGCGAGGAGGGGGGCGGGGCGCGGCGAGGAGCGGGGGGGGCGGGGGTGAGGAAGGGGGCGGGGCGGGAGGGGGGAGTGTTGGCAGAGTGCGGGCGGGGCGGGCACGCCGCGAGGGCTGAGGACGGGGGAGAGCGGGGGCGGAGATGTGCGCAGGAGTGCTTCAGTGTTACTCCGCCGACGAAGGGGCGCAGGGGAAGCCGGCGGGTCGCGACTACACAGTTGAGGCGGGGACGAGGCGACAGTTCGTGGAAGAGGATGAGGAGAACGCGAAGTGTCGGCGTTATGGGGGTGAGTGGAAAGCGGGCGGAGGACGGAATGGAGAATGAAATGAGAGCACGGAATGCGCAGGGTGAGTTTGGAGGGCCGCAAGATATTGGCGTGTGCGAGAAGACGAACGCAGCAATCAAGAAGTGATGATGGCGCACAGCAAACTGAGAGGACGTTGCTCGTGGATTAGGGTCAGCAATAAGGTTAACAAAGCCTTGTCGCTTTACAGGACCAACTACATGAAGTGGTGCAAGTCAGAAAAGACGATAACTGGGTGTCCTCAGTTGACTACTGAAGTGAAACTGAGTAACCAAATAGATTTGAATGGAAATGGTGGGCCGGAGAATGAACAAGGAATGGGTGTAACGAAATAAACGACATTAATGGATCCAGAAGACGAAAAGGAGAATTTGAGACATAGAAGGAACAAATCCTGATATTTAGTGGTGATGATGGAGAATCTACAATAAGGGGAACAACGAAGAAACAGGGCAGCGAAGGTCAGTGAAATCAACCTACTACGAATAGGTTGGTAAAAAAGGTAACTTCGAGAAGTGGGCGTTCTTTCTGGACAGTGACGAGATAAAAGAAACTACACAGGCTAACTGTAGGACACCGCAGCAGTGACTTAACGAAAATTTTTATAGTCAGAGAAAACCGCAATGCAGGAAACCAAGATGATTGAGAGATGCAGGAGGGAACGGGGCCTCAGCAGAGGGCTCCGAACAGTGCACGGCGCACAGAGAGGAAATCAGCCTCTCGCGCGGGCGGAGGGCGCGGAAGCGAAGTGGAGTGCAGCAGAGGCGCCGCCGAGGAAGCTTCGCAAGGACGGGGGGGGGGGGGGGAGAGCTGTGCTTCAGTAGCGCCTGGCGCGGGTGCGCATCGTAAACAATATGCGTTCCGCGCGCCGCGGCGGTCTGCGCCCGAGGGGCTGAGGGGTTGAGGGGTTGAAAGGGGCGAGCCCGGAAGTCCTCAAGAGACGCAGTGTGTGTGTGTGTGTGTGTGTGTGTGTGTGTGAGAGAGAGAGAGGGGGGGTAGGGGGGAGAGTGTGTGAGAGAGAGAGGGGGAGGGAGGGAGAGAGAGTGTGTGTGAGAGAGGGGGAGGGAGAGAGAGAGAGTGTGTGTGAAAGAGGGGGAGGGAGAGAGAAAGAGAGAAATATATATATATATATATATATATATATATATATATATATATATATATATATGAGAGAGAGAGAGAGAGAGAGAGAGAGAGAGAGAGAGAGAGAGAGAGAACGTGTGTGTGTGTGTGAGGGGGGGAGTGATAGACCCTAGGCGAAACTCTCGACTATGAATACACCGCTGCCTCAGATATTGGCGGGATGACATAGCTCTTTAGAGGAGATGGGGTTGCGTAAAGAGTAGTAATGAAGTTGGAAACTTTCAGAATGCGACGCAAGATGCAGATGCGGTTGTCACATACATATAAAGAAGAGGCGAAACCCTGGTTGCTTATCAGACCTATGTGAGGCATGAAATTAAAGGAGCTGGAAAGGAAAATAAAATAGAAATGCAAATGCAACAATACAAGTAATGAATAACAATAATGAACTCAATTTTAAGAAGATAAATGAAATGTATTTCTCAAGTTCCATGACAACCAGGATTTACTACTGATAAATATTTTACATTGTTAAAATGTTAGAATGTATTTAACTACTTTAAGTTTTAATATAGACGCAATGAATAAATAGCAGTTGCTTTTGTCGAGCAATATCGACTATTCAAATTAAGAATATCATCGTACCTCAGAAATAGCATACACGAAAATTTATAGATCAGTAAAAAAGTATTCCAAAATAAAACGCAACAAATTCCACCACCGTGAATGTGGTGATGATCTTCCTGAAAGAGTGAATAACCATATTTTACTCTTGCCCTAGTAAAAAACAGCGCAGCGTAGTTTTCATTCACTCGTCACTCTCAAAAGACGTTTCTTCAGGAGTTCCTCCGGAGACAACCCGCAGTCTCGGCCTGAGGGTAAAAATAGTCGTGGAAGAGGAAGGCGTACGCGAGCGTTGGGGTGTGCGCTTCGGTTGGGCGGGTCGTAACAGGGGAGGGAGACTTACGAGCCTCGCAAGGGCAGAAACAGGGGAACTTCGGAGAGAATAGGAACCTTCTCCGAAAGACTTCTACGCGGCTGCGCCTTGAATGAAGAGGCGTCCCTAGAAACGGAGAACGATGAGAAACTCTAATATGTCGATAGATTAGATTGAAACAAATTGCCGACCTCGATGTCGGTGATGGCTAGAGTGTGTGTGAACTCAGCGCGTCCGCGTAAGGGTCGCGGGTACGAGTCCCGTGGGCATGGTTCATAAATTACATCAGCTTCCAATAATATATGTTAATTATGAATTAATAATTAAAGGGTTCGGTGGTAACCGACGCAGAAACTCTTGCGAAAGGTATGCCAGTGAACATTTTTGCTGGAAGGAGTTGACATGAGGTTCTTAAAGATGACAACAGCTGGGGGACAACAATGCGCCATAATTCAGGCTATAGTGCTTGAGAATGACAGAGCGTGAAAGGATACAAAAAATTTAAAACCACAAAACAATCATTTTAATGGTTATAATCTTATACTCCCGAGCCTTTCAATTAATGAAATGGATTACTCAGGGAAAAGTATTTATATTTGCTTGTTACATTCCAAGTCAATAGCTTCATTTGAATAATAAGATTTTGGCTATTTGGTTTGAACTTCCCGTCATTTTTCTCCGTCGATTCTTTATAACAAATTCAATAAATAATTATTAAGTGTAATGGCAAGCTGGAAATGGTGTATCTACAACTATTTCATCAGAATTCAAATAATTAGAAAAAAACGTTTGATGGTTAGTTCGGAACTGACATACAATTACCTCTTTCGAATCTATTTCAATTACTAACGTGATTTTGGGAAGGACGTTCTCCAAAAGGCAAAATACTGAGCCAAAATGTACGTTGAATTTTTTTCAGTATACAAAGAAAATATACTTGAGAGAGCCTTTTTTTCGTTTTGGAAAAAAAAATAGTGGAAATGTATACACCAAAAAACACACGGTGGCGGGACAGGGAGTGGCTGTAGCACGTGGTGCACTCAATTCAATCAGTCCTCATTCATTTACGTTTGGGCCTTTGCCCGACTCACAATTGTCTCGCGATGGACCCACGTGCTCTAGCAACTCCATGTGGAGTTGGGTGTGGAGGCTTCAAATGACACGTTACCTGTATGATTATTAGTAAGACCTGAGGAAGAAATTATATATTTCGAAACGTTGGCGTAACTAATTGTTTCTCTAACCACATTGAGCAATCCCGTGAACCGATTTTAATTCTTTATTCTTCAATGGTCGTGGTTATACAATGGTCATCCGAATATCATTACTCTTTAAACTTGTGCAGAGTATCATGGAGAGGTTTTTGAAAAAAATATATAAATAACGTGGAATTTTAAAGCAAGTATTGTACACAAATGAGATTTTAAATTTAGAAAATACATTCTGGTATGTTATGAATGAAAGAAAAAATGATGCTCTAAAATGAGTTTGTGCCCTAAGAGTACTGTTACAGCAAAACAGGTTACTATTTTACGTCGATACAGAGCACACAATAATGCGATTTTTGCGCTACTAAAATGAAATAGTGGGATAATGGTCAGACGTAAAAGCTTCTCGATGTTCCAAATAGTAAAGTGCTTTGGTTCGAAAACACGCTCATAACAGAGGTGCATTTTATTTACAGAAGTGTACGCTGTCAACGTTTCCATATTCCCAGTTAAAACCGCGTCATATTCGGCAGTGTTTATGTACAGGCAAACAAAACGCGAACGTTCGGCGTCGGGGGAAAACCAAGCTTCCAGCATTTTATGATTTTGTGTAGACAGATTTTTTGTAAAAAAAAGTAGGGCTCGTTCACAAACACTCACAAAAAAGGTCGAACATAAAAGTTGGAGGGTGAGATCAGAACTGGGTCATCGGTCACAAAGTTGGCGGCGCCCGGCGCGGTGGGGCCCCGCGGCTGGAGCTGGGGGTGATGAGGGCGCAGAGGACAGCGAGGACGGCAAGGGCGGGGCACGAGAACCCCCTGCGGGGAGCCGAAAGGGGAAACGTATTAGGTTTCCCTCCGGAGCACGGAACAACGTTGAAACGTTTTGCGGTGATTGGTAGAAATTGAAATGTTTGCCCCCATAGTAAACAGTTGTCTCGTTGTTTACTCGAAAAGGAACGTGGAAAGAAAAATACCGATACATAACTATTTAAATATACTCATTCTTGACGTAGTTGTTGATATTTCGAAGTCTGTTTGAGTAGTGAACTGTGAAAGTCAACAAAAGTTTTATTGTGTTTATTCTATCAAGAGAGTCCAGTTAGTCGGAAACATATTAATTTGAACTAGATTTTCCGTTAGTTTAATTTTTGTATGATAAAATTTTCAATTATAAGTACACCAGTAAAAAATATGCTAATATCTAAAAGTTACATATAAATGCCGTTCTATTTTAACATTTCAAAGGTTTAGTGAGATATCAATTTGATAAGTGGGATGCTTATTTGAAGACTGCAAATCTCCTGCAACTACCATCTTCTGCCTAAAAATAAATAGCATAGTTATAACAGGGCTTTCACTGTAATAATTAGGATTTTTCACGACATAGGAATATTTTTGCATTGTCGGACTTTCTTCATTCAGAGGAAAGTACACAGTGAGCGAGAGAGATCCGGGTATGTGTAGGGGCGCACAGAGGAAACCAGGGACCTGGGTCAGTTAAGGCACGCGGGCTTCTCATGTCAAACAAAACATCCCCTCCTTGCCCAATTCATAAACATAATTCATTTCAAATATCTTATATCGTTAAGTTTGCATTAGAGGTGAATACATTGTTTTTGAATAAAAAAAAAAAAAAAACCTGGGCCCCAATAAAGTCGAGGCCTCGGACAAGTTGCCCCAGCTGCCGCTGCTTCTGGTCGCCCCTGGGTATGTGCGGCATCTGCAGTGAGCACCAGACCTCAGTTGCGGGTGGCCAGCTGCCCGCGAAACACGACAGCAGAGTTGCGCCTAACTTCTCGATGCCCCGACGCGGCGCCCGTCTGCAGCCGAAAGGAGCTGCAGTTTCTCGTCCTCCACAGCAGAAGCAGATTCGCCGACGCGAGAGAAGAGCTTTTCATAATTCATTTGCTCACGAAGACAAACTCAAGACTTATTGTGTTGGGTTCGAATCTATTCAAGTTACCAAAAATATTTGTTTTATTATTCAAGTTATTTGAAGGTGAAAAAAGATTTACGATTAACACTGTTAATACTCTCGAAAGGCGTATGCTTCGAAAATACACGAAGTTATCGTCTACAGTTTTGTTAAGATACTTAGGTACGCACAGATTTTTCAGATTAAGATACTTAGGTACGCATAGTTTTCTTACGATAGGTCATCATTATTATTATAATAATTATCATCAATTTTCGGTTCGCACTGCAGCTCTAACTTAGCGCCACATGCTATTATTTGGAATAACAATATTCGTTTCAGGGAATGTTGAGGAAAATGTAATCGTTGACGAAAAAGCAAGAAAAACGAAATTGTTTGAAATATTTTGAATATAATTTAAAATTAACAGGTGATGGTTATTCCCAATCAATTTCGGTCGATTACTAACCTCATTTAATTCCCACTTTGTGAAGTTTAACGCTTACGTAATACTTAAAAGAAAGCCCATTTGGGAATTTATTGACTTATTGTCTAGTAAGCTGTAATCTTTCTCTCTCCCTCTCTCACTTTCAAAAAACGCGTCTCACTAAAGCCATGAACTACTCGTAAAATTATGTCAGTTAAAACCCGGCTCTGAAGTGTCCTCATAAAGCTAAACATCGCTGCACTGTGACGTCGCCGCTGCCGCAGGGCTCGCTCGGGGAGACTGTAACTGCAGCGGCTGCGGCGCGCATGCAGTGGTGGCGGGCGGCGGCGGCGGCGGCGGCGGAATCCATGGTAGGAGCAGAGGAGGCAGTGGAGATGGGGCGGCCTGACTAAAGCGTGGCGGTGGTAGAGATGGTGGCGGTGACGGTGCCGGCAGAAACGACGGCGGCAGCAGCGGTGCGGAGGGTGGGGGCAATGGCGAGGGCGGTGGTGGAAGCGTCGATGGAACAGAGGCGGCGTACGGCATAACCGCAGTGGGGGCGGTGGCGGGGATAGCGACGCGGGAAGCAGCTGTGAGGTGGGTGTGGGCGGTGGTGCCAGCGACGATGGGCACATGGCGGCGATGGAGACGGCGGCGGCGGCGGCGGCGCGACTGCAGTGGGGGCGGTGGCGGGGATGACGACGGCGGAAGCAGCTGTGAGGTGGGTGTGGGCGACGGCGGGGGCGGCGGTGGCAGCGTCGATGGGCACATGGCGGCGGCGGCGGCGCGACTGCAGTGGGGGTGGGCGGAGGGTAGAGGAGGGAGCGTTTACGACCTCCGGCGCCTCCCCTTTATTAGTTCGTCAAACAGCGCGCCGCTATCTGCGGCTCCGCTCCGGCGAACGGCGGATGCAGCGAGGGCGGCGGCGCTGGACGGCAGGGCGGACGGACAAGGAGGCAGGACGGAAACCGAACGGAGACGATAAGACGAGGTGAGACGATGCGATGTGCGATGAAAAGGATGAGAGATGGGGCAAGAAGAAGGGCGGCGAGATAGGTCCAGGCGGAGAATGTGAAGCGAATTGGAGATAAGGGGGAGAAGAAAATATGGGGAGATTTGAAAGATTAAGGTGAGAGGGAGACAACGAGGAAGGTGAACGGCAGATATGCGAGCTTAGTCGTTAGTGAGGATGAAGATTAAAGAACGGGTGAACGCCTGAAATGAGAAGATCAATGGATTACCTGAATGGAAAGTTGCAGAAGATTTTACCGAGGAGTGAATGCAAACGAGTAAAAACAGGTCTTTCAGTTTTAGGAAATATCAATTTTTTTTCTTCGAACTTCTCGTCATATCGCTTATCAAATACATGTTATTGTTTTCTTACATCTGTAAAAGGCTCTAGGACTGGAATTTACTTTTGTGCGTATTTCATCTAACAGAGCATAGAAAAGCATATGTAAAAACATGGACTTTACTTGTCTTTTTAACCTGTACCTTCTTAATACTCTTAATTTCCATTTATGTTCCTATATTTGTTTCTCCAACTACATCTAATTGCATGAATTATTTAATACCAGATCTATATCCCAATATCCTACTATTCATTACTGTTTTCAATTTAATTTCATTTTATATTCCTTAACATAGTCTCAAAATTCATTGAAAATTAAAAGAAAGAAATAGTCTGGTGAACGCATTTTCATCATTTTGCGTCCTCTTCTACTCTTACTCATCTCCATTCCAGTTCGCGTTCGATCCAAGTTGACCACCAGATCGGCGAGCGCCGCTCTCCACTCAGTCTCCGCTCTTGACACCGCGACTCCTTGGTCAAGCACCCCCGTCGACCCATCGACTCTCCGCGTGTCGCATCGAACGCTCTCGAGTCGATAGCGCCGCCGCCTCGCGTACAGTCAACAATGTAATGCGATGCGTTTGTACAGTCTGAGTACCCCTTTGTGTAATCAGCAACGGGAACATAAATCTCAGCGACAAAACTCCGCCACACGTCCAAGAATTTTCCGCGGTAATTTTTTTTTACAGGTAATATCAATTTCAATTTCTTAATCAGAGATATTCGTCGTAAGGGATATCCAAAATTGATGTAATACACAGAATGAATGAATAAAATAATAATGTATATATGTTTAGAAAATGGGTATTAATATTCAAGCCGCTACAGAAAAAAACACTATTGATAAAAATTGATCTAAAACACAATATTTGGATAGATCCAAACACTGTTATTTAACACGTACTATGTTTAGCAACCAACTGTAACATTTTGACATTATCTTTATTTTGGTGCAAAAAGTATTATAATAAACGAATGAGTGTGCGTTTCGGACTGACACACACACATAGACACACACACACAATATCTTGACATTAGGAATGGAAGTTGACAATCAGAACTCCCTAGCAAAGTCAATTTCTGAATGCTCAAACTGGGAATGTCTGTGGAATCTGTAGCAACTTCAGAAAGCATAGAAACTAACTTCCATGCATGCGATATCCAAAGAGCATTTACCGAACGCAACTTGCGACGTCTCTAATTCGTTTAGCGAGGCCCACGAGCTGCGAAAGAATCCCGAAGAGCAGCCAGGGAGGCGGAATTGCGCGGGCGCAGCGGAAGGCCAGAGTACTTCCACGAGGCGGTAAGTAGGCAGGCGTGCCACGAAATCCGCTAACTCGCGAAGCGGCGCGTGCGGCATGCCGATTGCGCCGCGGCGGCGGCGGCGCGTGGCCGGCTCAGGTGCGCGAGCGCGCGCGCGCCGGCACGTGCGGGGGCGGGGGAGGGGCCTGCGGGAGGGAGGGGGCGGGAGAGGAGATTTACGGCGGGGCGTACGCGCGTGCCCCCACCCACGGCCACGCCGCCGCCGCCGCCGCCGCCGCGCCGCGAGGAGCTCGGCGATGAAAACGCCGGGAAAATTAAATGAATGAAATATGCAGATCGCCTCCGCCACCGACTTCCCCCCACCCCTCCCCAGGCAGCCGAAGGACGGTCGGGCCGACAGACGAACGAGTGGGCGGGTGAGAGGGCAAACGAGAGCGCTAGCGAGAGAGAGTGAGAGAACGGGCCGACGAGAGGGCGAGCGAGAGGGCGAGCGAGAGGGCGAGCGAGAGGGCGAGCGAGAGGGCGAGCGAGAGGGCGAGCGAGAGGGCGAGCGAGAGGGCGAGCGAGAAGGCGAGCGAGACGGAGAGCTAGAGAGTCAGCGAGAGGGCGAGCGCGATAACAGTAGAGGTGAGGGATGAGAGGGATGAGAGTGGGGGAGGAGATTACGGTTGGCGGATGAGAAGAGCAAGAGAGAGGGGGAGACGAACGAGAGAAAAGGAGAGAAGGTGAGCGTGTGTGATTGCGCTAAGTATGGTGGGCGGGAGAAAGAGTGGGAGTCCACGTGGATGAGAGGGCGGCCAGACGGGGGGAGGGGGCGGGCGAGTGTACGTGCGAAAGGGCGGGTGAATGGCAGTGCGGGCTGGTAGGGGGTAGGCGGGGGTGGACTGGCAAGAGAGTGGGCGAGCGAGGGTGGGCGGACGCACGCGCGCGCGGATTCGTAAATTAATTCGCGGAGGTGGCACCCGCACCACCCCTCCCCCGCCCCCGCCCTCCCTCCCCTCCCAGGCCGCGCCGCGCCGCGCCGGGACACGCCTCGCCGTTAAACAAAGGGCGGGTTAAAGAGAAACGCCAGACCTCGAAGAGCACGTGGCGCCCTCAAGCAGATCTGCGGAACTGTGAAGCGGAAGTGCTTTTATTACCGCGAAAAGCTGATAAATGACTCCCCAAATTGGTCCCTCGAGGGGTTTATCTCTTTGTTTTCAGTGAATAATTTGAAATCGGCGCTGAATTATAATGTAAAAACCGCATCACTCACGTTCTTATTAACTATACACTGTCTTCCACAAAATGTTATTATTGTTGGGTGCTACTACCTATAAATACTTTCGTTCTTCACAAGAAATCGATTCAGCAAATAAATGCTTTAAGACGTTTTGGGCGTTCTGAACATGTCAAGTTACTGTTGTATTCCTGCAGTTAAAAAGAGTATTACGTTGTTTTTACTTTCTCACTATTACGAAGATACTTCGTAAGAAGAGAAAGTTATGTAATAGTGCGCCTGAAAAGTGCCATTGTTTTTCTTTCTGTGCGTTAATGTTTCTTTCTCGGAAATTACTTGTAAAAAATTCTAACAATAAGAAGCATATTTCTGGTACAATATACTTGCCTAGTCAATGTGCGAGTGTCGACTGCAAAACCTTTTGTATACGATCACGCACTTTTGTTTGCGAGGACACTCCACGTTCTGCCGAGGTCTTCGGAACCGAAATCGCGCGGGCGAGGCGAGGCGAGGCGAGGCGAAGCGAGCGTCGAAACGGCGTTGGGCGAGGAGATAGCGGCGCCCGGAGGCTTACACAGGCGCTTACGACAACAGAACACAGCGGCAACGGAAAGGGACGTCGTGGCGGTTATAAGAGGAACTTGGTGGGGGGGCGTTTGCGGCGGCACAATAGGCGGCGGAAACGCCTTTGGCAGCCGCCTGGCCCGAAAGGGCGCGGCGGAGACGGCCGCGGGGGCAAAACTCCCATGGGGAAGAGAAGCTGTCTGGTTGTGAATCGAGGCGGGCGTGGTATTACAGGGCCAGAGAAGTAAAGGAGAAAGGGATGAGACTGGTGAAATGTTCATTTGTGGAGGGAAAGTATAAGAAGCAAAGGCCGAGGACATTAGAAGATGGAAGGCAGAATGAGAGAAAATGAGCTCGTGTGTGTCATGTTAAAAGACCGTCGCATAGGGAAGACTGAAAAGAGCTACGTGAGTTTCAAGCCACCAATACCAGACGCAAGTGGATCTTGGCGAAACGGTGCACAACGAAATGCGTGGAAGAACTGATGCTAGATGATCTGTAGAAGACTGGATGCGAGTATACAAAAGTTATCTGTAATAATCCGGACGAGACGGGTTTGTGTTGCAAACTTTTGGGCGAGAATACATTATGCTGATTGAAGTACCAAGAACTCTTAAGGGAATAGCTAAACATAAATAAAAGTACACAATGCTAGTTTACAAGTCACTGATATTAGCTCGTCGTATTAGTACGATACGTTGTGGGGAAGGTGTCAGTATTAAAAGGAATTAATCCATGCTAGCACTCGGAAGACTTGGATTTTCCAAAGGATCACGAAGAGCGAGTAATGATCTAATACATTTGTGCTGGTTGACCATGTACCATATCTTCAATTAGAAGGTAACGGAATCAATCATGTGTAAAATTACGTGAATGCGCTAGTGAATTTGATCATTGCAGTTCCTCCCGTTTACTAGTTGTTTATAGAATACTGCATACCGCGTACTAACAGAGTGAGAATTGGACTTAACGAACTAGAGGGAAATCAAGTATTTCTCGATTCCCAACGAAAGGGGAAGATGGTGGTAAAGTGTTTTAACCACCGTTCAATTTATCAATTGAAAATGTTAATTAAGTTTAAATAAACAAACAATTATGTTAAGATTAAACGATAATTAAATTTATCAAAATAAATCAAGAAAAAACAACAAAATCTCCATTAAGCTTAAATTAATTTTTATGAGAAAAATTCAAACCACCATCACTCTGCGCGCGCACACATACACACACACACATCCAGGTTCCTCCACCGTGAAAAATGTCTGGTTGTGAATCGCCACGTCGGTGCAGTGGAGGATAGGGAAGAGGAGAATGCAGCGGAAGGGAAGCCACGAGCGGGCGAGGAAGAACCGGGCTGGGAAGCACTGGGAACGGCAAGGACAAAGAGGAGAGAGAGTGCGCGGGGAGAGAGCCCAACCTCGAACATGACATGACGGGGCGGGGCGGGGCGGGGCGGGGTGGGAAAAGGGAGGGGAGTTGCTGGGGACAGCTCGGTCAAAAGGGCTCGTCGGAATATTCATCACAGCACCGTTTCCCTTTCAGAGGGGGCAAAATTAAACGTAAATACAGCGGGGAAGCGTAAGCCTTCACCACAATTACCCAGCGTTTCGCAGTAACTAACAATGGCGAAAATCGAATTATTTAATTTCGGTGCTTGTGTTTATTCAGGCGCAGGGTGTTTCGACAATAATAATGAGGCGAAAAGGTGAAAAGAATGTCACTCGATTTTAGAATGAGTAATTCACACCAGGGCCGTTTCAACTCGCGATAACTCGCACGTGCTGGAGGGTCGGAGCTCCATAATTCTACGCTCAGTTAGGGAAATGTTTTATCAGTCGATGGAACATGTTCGTTCGCCCCAGCTTAGTTATTTTTTAATTTTCTTAAGCCTCTTTTCTATTCTGGAGGAAGCTCGTTTTCAGCATTTTAGGGAGCAACCTTTCAAGATTTATTTTCGAAAGGCCATTGGGTGTTTCTTTGAAAATTAAGGCAAACTTAATACTGCTATTAGGTTGCTAAAAAATTTTAATTAGGTTACAGTTTGCAAGAAAATTATATTTGATTAGGGAAATACATCAAGTCATTTAATATTTTAATTTCACTGCACTGCATGTGATAACATTAACACTGTGATGAAACAAAGAACGGTACGCGCCCATAAATGTAAACTTAGGAATTACACTTCTGTATCTACATCACAAAAGAACACGCATGAACTTTCTGTGTCTCCACCCCTTGAAGAAAGAAAAAAAATTTGCAAAAACGTTGGAAAATGTGGGAAGAGTATAGAGTTAAGGAGGAAGCTTACAAATAACGGAGACGAGAAATACTGAAATCTTGCACAACTAGTATGTATGATTAATCCAAATCTCATCAGCCCTGCACGAAGTTTCTAACTCCGAAACACTAACTCTTCAAGGTCCAGCCTCCACCTCAAGAACATCGCGTGAAAAGAACCCTTCATCATCACGATCCAAAAATCCCCAACAGACTGCAAGTAAGAATCTCACCCGAAATTCCCTGAAACTATTAATTCACGGCGATCCCCTATGTAATAAGGTGTCTCTCTCTCTCCCCCGGTATATACTTACCGGGCACCCCACACTTTCACCCCAATTTTGGACCTGAACAAACAACAGCCATTGTGCGCTGTGGGGCCCTCGTATGCCCAGCCGCACTCTGCGGTCGGAGGGGGGCCCGTTTCAGTAATCCACGCGGACTGCGTTGCGGGTTCCGTATTTAGCCTCGCCGCCGCCGCCGCCGCCTGCCGGTGCAGAGCGGGTGGGGCGGGCCGGGAGCTTATCAGATCGTTCGCTCTGTTTGTCCGAGGGGTTGCGCTCACCGCCCCTCACCTTCAATATCGAAACATCTGGGTCCAACCGGACAAAATGAGGCACGTTCGCCCCCCTCTTAAAACCCGCACGATCAAGTTCCCGAAACTTCCCAAGTGAGCAGGCGAGTCGATGCGGGACGCGGCCGCGTCGCTGCGGAGGAGGAGGAGGAGGGGGCTACGCGCGCGTTGAAATTCCAGTCACACGTTCAACAATACACGTATCGGTAATAGTTCGTTTACATATTTATGTAGGAATTATAACGGTGACGGGAGAAAGTTTCAACGGCGAAATGATACGGAAACAATGATGTTTCATATTCAAAAGCTAAATAATTGTAGGCTGCTCGGGATGGAAAATGATGGATTCTCAATATTTTTCACTTACCACAAAATAAATATGAATACGAATTAAACAAAAAATATTGAATTTTTGGAACCAAATTAAAATACATTTAATATGTCAACGTTAATTTACGTCGAAATATGGATACCGAGAAGCGGGAGAAGGAAGAAAGAAATTGGGTAGGTAAAATAACTGTGGTACTAGAGAATTATAAGATCCTGCATGTAACCAGTGAATACAAAGAAGGCTGAGTGGATGCTAACGGATTGAACAAATTCGATTAATGTGTAATGGACGTGTAACAGTAAAAATACGCATTTTCATAAGTTCTAAACCTACCACCTGTCTGAAGAATTAAAACTGCCCCCCTCCCCCAAAGAAAAATTCTAATAAGATCAACAACTTTCGTTTCCACAACGAACAAGAACACCTCCACATATTCCCTCTCATCTTCAATTACAAAGTTATCTTTGGATGTTTTTACTGGCGTGTTCAGTGCTAAGGATAGGCGCGTGGACAAACGAAGAGGAGCCACGACTAATTTCGACTTTTTGCTTCACCTGCCTCGCGGTAACGAGTCTTCAGAAGAGCGCAGACGAGCTACTGCGGGAGAAGCCATTCGACTCTTAACGCAAGAACAGCATGGCATCTGAAAGCGATGTGTCAGTGTTTAATGACAAAACAGTGTACAAGAACTTAAAGAAATCAAAACATATTAATTTTGAAATTAAACTAAACTACTACAATGACACTGGTATACACAAATTAAACCAAAGCTGTGTAACTAGTCAAAGTAAGGAGTGGAATTATATTATGTTGTAATTTGCTTCCTAAAGCATTGTACGAATTCGAGATTAAAATGAAACACAGGGTTACATGATACCCTGAAACTAATTCATTCAACAACTGTTACTGATACCACATACCTAAATACGGGCAGTCAAGCTTTTCCAAGATTATATTCAACAAAATGAAATTGACAATGAAGGTACATAATCCGATTAATTTCATTTTCCGAAACTCCATGAAGAAAAAGGTGCTCTTCACATCCTTCATTTCCATTAGTGAATTTCTGTCCCCAGTTTCTTGCCCGCGTGTTCCACAGTAAAGACGTCCGAAATAGCCCGGACAGAGTCGCCGGCGAGAAGTGCTGTGCGACACCGCGGCGGTCGGATCAAGGAACGTCTGGCAGTGTCAAGCAATGTCTGGCAGTGATTCACCCAGCTCTGATAGCCATCCAAATTCATAATTTATGGATAATAACTTTAAGGAAATCGAACCAAACATATAATAACATATCAAGTGCACTTTGATAACTACGCAACATCTAATTATTATATTTTTCAACCACAGATCATCCTCTACAGCTAATGGAAAGCAGTCAAAATAGCAAAATTGAAAGCATGTGAATGATATAAATTGTCATCATTGATTTACAAAAACACAATAATTTGAAGTGAAAAAATATTTCATTTCATGTGAAATTTTTGTAAGTTTGTTTCTGTGGAAACAACAATCCCAAACAAGAAGAGAACAGCTACAACCATAATGACCACGCTACGTGTAACGCAAGTAGACAATTGCCATAGCAACAAAACTCTGCGCGGAGGGTGCAAAACAACGTTCATTAAATTAAAAGTAAATATCCTAACAAATCACCTTGAGCACTAAGACAGAAATTGGATGACAAGAATACGAAAAGAAAACACGGGTATTTTACTTATCGCCACACCTTCCGCCGACATCGACAACCACGCACATGACCTGCCATCTCGCAGTACTCCACCCTTCACGCACACCGTTTTGGCGGGCGGCGCAACGACATCGTCTGCGCCACCGGCGAGGAGCTACCGCGGGAACGTCCACGCGACGCATAACGCAAGAACAGCTGCGAGCGGTTCGTGGCGGCGGTGGCGGCGGCGGCGGCGGTGGCGGTGGCGGTGGCGGTGGCGGTGGCGGTGGCGGTGGCGGTGGCGGTGGCGGTGGCGGTGGCGACGGCGGCGGCGGCGGCGAGAGCGGCCCGCAGTCGGTCGTTAGGCTCGCTCCGCCGCCTCTATCAATTTAAATCGCATTACCGGAGGCTCGGACGCGCGCCGCACAGCCGCCCCGGCCGCCTCACGAAACACCTCCGCCCGAGAGCGATCCACGGCATTCCAGGCGACGCGCAGTGGGCGGACGGCGCGCCAGGCGCTGGACAACCAAACACGATCCCCTACAAGAAGTGTTTTTTATTTTTTTAAATTTTCTTTAGTACAAATGACTTATTTTTAGGGGGCGGGTTTCGATGACGTAAACATCGCCAAAAATGAACAATAAAATGCTCTCAAATATTTTTTTTAAATCCCCCCCACTTATTTTTAGGGGGCGGGTTTTGGATGATCTAAAACATCGCCAAAAATGTTCAATTAAATGTTCTTAAATTATTTTTTTTAAATCCCCCTCCTCAAAACTGAAGAAAAATTACGTAAAAAAGTGACCTCTTCAGATGAACGACTAAAGCTGTTGATATGTTACTAATGTAATTGAGGCTCCTTCCTCTCGTTCAAGTGTACTCAGCTTGCCAACGTTTGGTTCGGACGGCTCTTTTCCAGGAAATTCTGTCTTCAGTTACCTCGAAATCGGCCAAACAATGGCGCTGATCGACGTCGCCAGAACCTTGGATTACGTACTCACAATGACTGACATTACGAGTCCTGCGCGAACAAATGAAATAGGCTACTCAGAAATTCTGTGGAGAAAATTTTTGCAGCTCGTAAATATTATTTGAAGCAAGTACCATTAATATGGTATTAAAACTGATGAAATCGGCGAAAATGCTTTAAAATAACTTATTAGTCAAGTTGGACAAAAAATGAAAAAAAAAACTCACAAAGAGGGTCATAACATTTCACTTATGTTACGACATAAGTCACCAACGTCCCTTTTGTGATATTTTGTCACTTCGTGTGTCTTTTGTCTATGCTAAAAGGCATTGCTCCAAAGGGGGAAAAAAAAAAAATTTCATTAAAGTCCGCTCCCTACTAATTTTAATAGAAAGATGGCGAGTGTCATTGGGATTTCCTAGTACGCCCGGGTGTGTGCTCCTGATGTATTTATGATATGGGCTCGTGATATTCTCTGTAAGTGAAATAGATTTGTTTTACAAGCGGAAAAGTCGTGATACGCTCTCGAGAGCATACTCTTGATAAAATCGTGTTATACTCGTGGAAGAGTGTGTATTGTACCGTCTAATCGTTTAGAATATAATTATTTTGAGACTCGTATCTGCAAAATCAAATCTTTGAATATAGCTGGGAAGTGTAGAACTGCATTTTTTTTCACGAATATTTGTTGACTTGCGCTGGGTTAAATTATTTTGACATCCCGCTCTCCGAAAAATGTTCTCATGAAAACAACCTACTTATGTTGTTATAATTCAAGAAAGGTGTACTTCAAAATTTTATTTAAAAAATTATTTTCGTGAATGATTCTTTTATTAAACGTTGCTCATTATCACTTTAATTAAATATATAATACAAATAAATATTGCGGGGCAGTTAATAATCCGTTGAACTCGGACATGCATTGCCTCATTCTTCATTTCTTCTTCAGAGAATTCATTTTAATATTCTCACTTTTTTCTATTCTTACAATTTTCTTTCCAGTGTCGATATCGGAACATACTGAATCATTCCTGAAAAATGTCAGTGAACTGGAAGCGCACTGTACCAACACTTTCGAGGTTTTATCAGTCGACACTTCGTTACAAAGCCCCTGCACCCGTATTATTTCGTCTGCCAAATCGGTACTATTGTTAAGTTGATTTCATACTGACATTGTATATACCCTGAAATGGTTTCTAGAATATAAAAATTATATCTGTACTTCATTATTCCTTTTATTTTTTCTGAATTTTATTTCATATTCCTTCTTTCTATTCTAGACTTTTTATAATAAAG
The DNA here is from genome assembly GCA_038098605.1 of Gryllus longicercus. Taxonomy (NCBI): domain Eukaryota; kingdom Metazoa; phylum Arthropoda; class Insecta; order Orthoptera; family Gryllidae; genus Gryllus; species Gryllus longicercus. Next base: position 6,026,387 of record JAZDUA010000031.1, read on the forward strand.
TGTTTACTTGTTTCCTTGAGTAAATATTTTGTGTCAAACAATTGTCTATGAAAGTTAATGTACTCTCCCCAAGCAAGTTTTCATTCGACAAAAATTTTTAAACCATATTAATAAACAACAAAGCTTTCGTTCTCAGATTTTTTCCGCATACTTTACAATTTCACTGTGAAACTGCCGTATCTGAACCCATGATAAAAATAATTTCCGCATTTTAAATTCAAGTATTACTTCACATTTTTTCTTGAAATAAAGTCCATACTAAATATTTAACACATTATCAGAAATAAATATTCCTTATCAGTTTTCCAAACTTTTTTCTTTCTATTTGTCTCATGTTCTCTTGGTCGTATGGTGCACTGTGTTGGTGGAATGTCTGGGAAGAAACAACTGAGGTATTTGCGCGCGTAATACGTCTTGTATCTCCTCGTAAAGGGATATCGCGGAAAGGTGAACATGCGGTGGTGTACTAAGCGGTTTATTCTCCATACAAAGGAGGAGCCTGTTGTATGTAAAACACGTTGCTGGAAGAGCTTCTCCGTAATTGATGCGATACGCAGTGTGGCATGTAATCGTGCAGTAATGTTGTTAATAATAAATATCAACATTTAATGGTAAGACTTTGAGTTGCTTATGTTTATATTATTTCTGTGTTTTTCATGAATGCATTTGTACTGAAAATTTGTCGTCTATTAAAGCACACAATCATTAATAATAACTAGATAAGTTTCACACGCCTTTCCTATTCTGAATACGAAAACTTAAGGAGTTGTTCGTGTCTACACTTACACTAACAGGAAATGCAGGCGACTACAAAGAGTATGGTTGAATTGAAGTTAATACAAAGAAGCTACGTAATGTAGCAAATATTCATGTCAAAAAAGACCACGGATTCTTCTCTTTTCAGGAGGTACATCACTTCCATTTCCACACTTGTAATCGCATCATTACCTCGATTCTTCCCGATCATTACATCTCCGATTACGAACTGCAGAAAGGCGCTGTTTAGATCGGCTGTTGCCGAAGCTCCACGGTCGGTTGCTTTTGAAGAGCACTCCTGCACCCGCTCGTTCGCGCATTACCACGCACTTTGCTACGCACCGCGGCCTCCCCGCGCCTTTCGCCGGCTGATCATCGGATTCTCGGCGCCATCCGTCGTGCGGGAACTACACGCGAATTACGCATTCCGCCACAAAATAACGACTGCCTCACGCGAGGAGCGACGAAATCACCGACGTTGCAGAGTAAAAAGAATAACATTTTGGTGTAATAACGCATTCTAAGGGAAGAGGAGAGTTTTAGGAGCCACGGATATTAGGGCACTTTCATTGATTCACTCCGTTTGCAGTGAGCGTTAGCTTGAGATCCTTTCCCAAGAACACTTACCTAGGTTGTTTTTCTTCGGGAAAATCTTTCGCCCTCAGATGACAGTTCCCAGGAAGGCCCACTTCCAGAATGTTTTCACGATACGAATACTCCTCCTTATTGTGGGCATAAAAAGAAAAGGGGCCGTCGAAAGAACCCCCAACTAGCTGCGCGTTTTTCACGCGTAGCAAAGCCTCGCGTGCGATCAGAAGGGTAGCGAGGCATCTTTCAAACCCTCCCCCCCCAAAAAAAATCTCTACAAGCCGGTAATTAAAAACGATTTTTCGACCGTCCGCCGTCGAAGGGGTGGGACGCCGCCGGGCTGAGGCGCCTGTACCACGGCAGAGGGGTGAGAGAAAGTGTCAGGACGGACAGATTAATAGCAACGCATTTCACGGGCTGAAATCAATTTGGAAGCGTGTGCTTGCGCTGCCGTCGCGTGCCGTCTCCCTCCGTCCACCGCCCTCGTCTCGTCCGTCGTCCGTCCATCCGTCCGTCCGTCCAACCCGTCCATTCGCGGGCGTCGTCTTTGCGCGTCCGGCGACGTCACGAAATGTCAGATTCCGTGCCCCATTTCCGGGGGACCGGGGGGGGGGTGGAGAGGGGGGCGGGGCGACTGCGAGCGCGCAGGCTTCAATGATGCAGCAGGCGGCGGCTGACGAGCCGCTGAATTCGTAAATCCCCGCTGGCCGCCGGCCGCTGTCGCTGCGCGAAGCTGTCACGAACAAGCGCTGTCAAACTCCGGGTACTCTGCGCGCGGCGGATGGCTCCGGGGTACTCGGCCATATTGCGCTTTAGACAAATATGCGGCAAGCGCTCGAGACGAGCTGCGGATTCGCTAAAAGCGGGAAAAATCCGTTCTTGGAAATGGGCGGGAAATGTTTTCCACAAACATGAATTCTACGAACAGATAATTCCAGCTTTAAAATTTTCTTCCGATAATCAACTAAATTCGGACGTTGTTTTAATTTAATAGCCTAATTAAATCTCCACGAATGCTTCGGTAAATTAATTATTTGGAAATATTTTATGAAATGTTTTTTTACAAATACATCAGACGAAATGAAATTTCCTTTAAGATTGAAATCTGCCTCGTATTTTATATGTGAACAACATAAAAGAGATGAAAAGAATGGCCGATAGATGATTTAACTTTACTTTAAGAAACTACAAACATTGGAGGTTTTTTCTTGCCAAAAATATAAAATTCTTATCAATTGAAATTCTATTACTTTTACGATGCGCGCTGCTCATGACTTTTCCATAAAAACTTAATAAATAATATTTTCATTTTGATTTCCTCCTCTAAGAATTGGACACTTGTTTAGCACTAAAACTTTTCAATGCATAATTTTTTTTCTTGAACAGGTCGATAGAATGCTTAAAAACATACTGAGCACAAAATCTCGACGCCACATATTGTATCAATATTGTACCCCACTGCTAGCTGAACATGTTTTTTTAACGAATGTACTGTACAGACACACATTTATGAAAGTCGAACTCCTGTTCCAGCGAAGGACGTTCGCTGCGAGCATTGGATGTTCAATGATGCAAGGTCCGCGAGGCAGTGGCAAGTGGAAATGGAAAATCTCTGCGGGGTGCGTGAGGCCGGGCGTACTGCCGCGACCGCCTTTAACCGCGCTCGCCGAAGAGTTTTTATTCTCCACAAAAGCCGCTTGCGGTTCAGCCGATGTCCGCCGAAGGCATCGCCCATTCTCTTTGAAGCCGCCGGACTTCGCGGTCATCTTGCCTCTCGATCCGTTTGGAACCTCTCGCTCTGCGTTTGCGCTTGGACAGGAACACACGATTCGGACGTTTCGCGTGTTTCATGAAAGCTTTCTGTCTACGAAATTATTTGGGCTGTTCCCTATGCGGCTGATGTATTGGAAGATTGTAGGAGCAGAAGTAGAATAACGACAGGCGGAAAGATCTTCACATACGAAGAAAAACTGAAGTAGAGAAAGATAGTATCTTTCCATACCACTACGATTTAAATCTTAACAGCAGGGAAAATTAATAGTCTGTTGACTATTATTCATGAATCAAAACTTTTCTTTGCGTATTTCGTAATCTTGACTAAGAAATAGCACACTAAACATCTCTAGATCAAATCAGTAATAAGCAATTAATGTTGCTTTAATTCTTTCGATAATTTTACACGCCACAATGCGTGTAATTAAAACATAATGTGAATTACTTAAATGTTATTACTTATTGGTGTATATCCGAGGAATATATGGACTGTGCAAACCTGAACCAAAAGGGTTGAGTAAGTGATATATGACACGCACAATTTCCGTGAAACGGTAAGTCGGTTCGAGTAAACATCAACAAAGACGCTGCTCGCGCGGTTTGGCTGTTGGTGGTCTCGGTGTTGACACTGGCGTCAGCATCCACCAGGCGCGACAAGTTGCAGAGAAATTAGTGTTCGGGCACGGAAGCTATCTTCGGTCCGCAGACCAACATTTATTTGTTTCTCGTATTTGGAGGCTTTTGGAGATCGTGATTTTAAGCTTTGTGTGAACGTTAAGTCTTTTGGGCGTCGGCCAAGAGAAGGATGCCCCGGTAAACTCAAAAACAAACATGGAAATCTAAACGTAAACGTTTGCCTTTTGTTCCTACTTCTAAAAGTAGCATAGAAAATTGACGTCTCAACTGACTAGTGTAGTGAAATCCGCCGGACGAAGTTCTCATACTGTGCTTTCTGATTTGAAGTGAATGCGTTTGACGTTCATAATTTACCGTCACTAAAAATTAGCTCTAAGAACAAGAACATATTTTTATGTTCCTGCTACTCGACACTGAATATTTTACTTCTGGAAATCAGTAGTTTCAAACTTTAAAAGTACAAACCGAAAATAATATTTACGAAAGTACGTTTACCAACTAAAAATCATTTAATGTAATTATAGTGTTGCACAAATTGTAATACTGACATATTGTTGACAACAGCCAACATTACTAGCATCCTTTCCCCACCCGACTAAACGAAACCCCAAAACGTCCGGCGAAGCATCGCAATTCCCAACAAGCACATGAAAGCCGTCACTGTCAGCGCATAATGCAAGAATATAACAGATTGCTTGGGCCGGTGTTGAAGCTGGCACCTCATAATTCTTAAGTAAATCCAACGAGGAGGGGCGACCGCGGACCACTCCATGTTGGGATTGATAATTCCCCCGCAACCTCGCGATGCAGCAATTTTCTTACATTTAAATTGAAGGCCGCCTTTGTAAACACGTTGGCGGGCGCGCGCGGCTTCTCACTCTGCGCCGTCGCGTCGCTTCGCGCGGTGAGGAGCGGCGAGGGGCGGCGTGGGAGGGCGCGAAGGCTCCGCCTGGCGCTTCGCGGAAGGTGAGCGGGCGCGAGGAGGAGACGGAACGCCGTGAAAAGGAACGCGAAGGCTGGTGGAGAGGGGTTCCGCCGACGAGTACGGGCACAACGGTAAGATGTCCTATACTTCGATTTGTTTTGTAAGTTGCCGATGACATTACGTCAAAGGACACTGAACTGGTCGGTATGAAGTACTATACTTCGATTTTTTTAGTTGCCGATGACATTATGTCAAAGGACACTGAAATTGGCCAAAAGAAGTACTATACTTCGATTTTTTTGTAAGTTGCAGATGACATTATGTCATTGTTACACCTCCTGCCTTACAACATGAACCTATTTAATTAATTCGCAAACCTCCTTCTCAAGGTTTCTGAAATGTGCTTACTACACTTAAAAATATTCAATTTATAAGGCAAGAGGTGTAACAATAATCTAATGTCCTTAGCCACTTTAAAAAAAATTGAAGTATAGGAATTTTAAAGCACAGCGTACAGTCAGCAATCGACAGCAATATGGAACTGCGCAAGTTCAGTTCGAATGATTGATTGATTGTTTATTTCGTGTTTTCGAGCGCGTCAATTGCGGTGGTCACTAGTCTCGTAAGTGTAGAGCATGTTTTCTCACGGGAGGTTCCTTCCCCGTTGGGTGGTGAGAAGCGACGCCGTGTCGAGTTTTCCCTATCCAGGAATCTCCCACCAGCGAGTCACCAGCCCAGCCGGGCAAAGTTCAGTTCCAGCTGGGTTCTTGAAACTCCGGTCAGGTCTCCCGACGTGTGTTGTTCTTTCCCCGTTGGGTGGTGAGAAGCGACGCCGTGTCGAGTTTTCCCTATCCAGGAATCTCCCACCAGCGAGTCACCAGCCCAGCCGGGCAAAGTTCAGTTCCAGCTGGGTTCTTGAAACTCCGGTCAGGTCTCCCGACGTGTGTTGTTCTTTCCCCGTTGGGTGGTGAGAAGCGACGCCGTGTCGAGTTTTCCCTATCCAGGAATCTCCCACCAGCGAGTCACCAGCCCAGCCGGGCAAAGTTCAGTTCCAGCTGGGTTCTTGAAACTCCGGTCAGGTCTCCCGACGTGTGTTGTTCTTTCCCCGTTGGGTGGTGAGAAGCGACGCCGTGTCGAGTTTTCCCTATCCAGGAATCTCCCACCAGCGAGTCACCAGCCCAGCCGGGCAAAGTTCAGTTCCAGCTGGGTTCTTGAAACTCCGGTCAGGTCTCCCGACGTGTGTTGTTCTTTCCCCGTTGGGTGGTGAGAAGCGACGCCGTGTCGAGTTTTCCCTATCCAGGAATCTCCCACCAGCGAGTCACCAGCCCAGCCGGGCAAAGTTCAGTTCCAGCTGGGTTCTTGAAACTCCGGTCAGGTCTCCCGACGTGTGTTGTTCTTTCCCCGTTGGGTGGTGAGAAGCGACGCCGTGTCGAGTTTTCCCTATCCAGGAATCTCCCACCAGCGAGTCACCAGCCCAGCCGGGCAAAGTTCAGTTCCAGCTGGGTTCTTGAAACTCCGGTCAGGTCTCCCGACGTGTGTTGTTCTTTCCCCGTTGGGTGGTGAGAAGCGACGCCGTGTCGAGTTTTCCCTATCCAGGAATCTCCCACCAGCGAGTCACCAGCCCAGCCGGGCAAAGTTCAGTTCCAGCTGGGTTCTTGAAACTCCGGTCAGGTCTCCCGACGTGTGTTGTTCTTTCCCCGTTGGGTGGTGAGAAGCGACGCCGTGTCGAGTTTTCCCTATCCAGGAATCTCCCACCAGCGAGTCACCAGCCCAGCCGGGCAAAGTTCAGTTCCAGCTGGGTTCTTGAAACTCCGGTCAGGTCTCCCGACGTGTGTTGTTCTTTCCCCGTTGGGTGGTGAGAAGCGACGCCGTGTCGAGTTTTCCCTATCCAGGAATCTCCCACCAGCGAGTCACCAGCCCAGCCGGGCAAAGTTCAGTTCCAGCTGGGTTCTTGAAACTCCGGTCAGGTCTCCCGACGTGTGTTGTTCTTTCCCCGTTGGGTGGTGAGAAGCGACGCCGTGTCGAGTTTTCCCTATCCAGGAATCTCCCACCAGCGAGTCACCAGCCCAGCCGGGCAAAGTTCAGTTCCAGCTGGGTTCTTGAAACTCCGGTCAGGTCTCCCGACGTGTGTTGTTCTTTCCCCGTTGGGTGGTGAGAAGCGACGCCGTGTCGAGTTTTCCCTATCCAGGAATCTCCCACCAGCGAGTCACCAGCCCAGCCGGGCAAAGTTCAGTTCCAGCTGGGTTCTTGAAACTCCGGTCAGGTCTCCCGACGTGTGTTGTTCTTTCCCCGTTGGGTGGTGAGAAGCGACGCCGTGTCGAGTTTTCCCTATCCAGGAATCTCCCACCAGCGAGTCACCAGCCCAGCCGGGCAAAGTTCAGTTCCAGCTGGGTTCTTGAAACTCCGGTCAGGTCTCCCGACGTGTGTTGTAGTGTACTGCATGGAAGTGTGTGGGGGTGAGGATAGAGCAAAGAAGGGATGGAAAGATCACGCGTGGTCCGTGGCCCGTTTGTTAGGGTACTGCTCCACATTCACCTGGTATTGATTGGAGAAACAACGGAACACTTAGAGATCAAAGCTGTCGGCCGCCAGAATTCTCCTCCAGACAGCAGCCGAATTAGACATAGCTACGTAGTTAGTGTCGTAAATCCTACCATCATCGGGACTCGAACCCTAGAACATCCCTGTCAGAGGCACTGTAGTGACATCAGTTGATGCCCTGAGCGACTTCAGTCGGTATGCAAGTCGAGTTGCGCATCGCTTATGAGCATTTGCACACTTGATGAAGGTCGAGATTGCTGTGAGCTACGCTGTGTTTGAAGTGCTGTGATGGATAATGAACTGCTAGAATAGTGCGTGTTAAAGGAAATTGGTAGGAAAATGAAGATATTAGTTGTCGCTGCTTCGTATTGAATCAATGTTTTCTTTCAGTTTTTCATTAGGCATACAGCCTCTCATATTTGATAAATTTCGAACATTACTAAACTTTAAATACTAACGAGAGAATGATATGTTCGTATTCGTAAAATGATCTTTTCCATGGGTCATATCAATATCCAGGAAAAATATTATTTTAATGGGCTAATTCACGTTAATATCGAAAAGTGTTTTTCATCATACAGGATTGTTTGTTATTTCCTTTACCTGTATACTGTCTCCTACTACTGATTTCAGGATTTACAGCAGGAATAAGGAAAACTCAATGATTGGTAAAAATAGCATTAAACTCAATCTGACAAATGTTAAAGCCACAGCAAACAGGCAGTACAAGAACATGATGTGGAAGAGTGGTTTTCTCTGTTTTACAATATATGACTTTTCCAGACAAAAGCTTCAGGAGCAAGGACAGAAAGACTACGAATCGCTTTCATGATCCGTCACCAGCTGTTCCCGACGCCTGACGTCATGTAATAGCAGAGCTGAACATCTCATCTTTCACCCCCACTCTGCGCCAAGGGCAATCATTTGTGGCTGCGTTCAAAGAAACGTTACACCCATGAGTACGAGCGGGACTGAGTACACGAGAAGTTAGAAGAATCATGAAGAGGTTGAAAACTGTTCCGTCTTATTGTAATATAAAATTCAAAAGGGTCTTTCTTGAACTTTGCAACGAGATTGTACCTACCTCTACAAAATAAGAGCAGATATTACAATTATATTTCAAAGAACGAGCCATTCGTCTTCTCAAAAACGTAAGGTAGATACATCTGAAGTTAGAAACGTCAACAAATAACCATTATCGTTATCATTTCAGATGTAACATCAAATCTTGGGTCAAAACGTGAAGCAACATGACCCAAAAGAATTTGCAATACATGCCGTTTTTTTACCAGCTAACTTCGTTGACTTCACGTTAATTTTATCAAAAGTTGAACAAAATTGTACCGACATCAGATTAATATTTCAAGAACGTTTGTCTAATTCCTTTGAGATTGTTTATTGTGTGGTGTATTTATCAGGGGAAGCTTATTGTGCAGTGCTTTAAACCTCAGCCACTCTCAACTCAAGCTAGAAGACCCAAGGGAAAAAAAGCCTTCTACAGATTCTTTCGCTCCGTTTAGTACTTTCTTAGTTCGTGGGCATTGCCCGTAACACCCATCGGCGGAGACAATGAGCGCAGCATGAGGAGGGGGGGGGGCGGCGGGCGAGGACGACGGCGCCGGCGGCGGTAGGTGAGCTGGAGAGGGCGCACGCTTGCCCGCCTCCGCCCCGCCCTCGCCGCCCACCCGTCCGCCCGCATGCCCGCCCGCCGGCCCTATAATTTAGCAGGTAGGGCGCCGGGCGGGGAAAAAGGAAGATATCAGGCGTTTTATTAGCTAACACATCGCCGCCCGGGCGGTACAGGCGGCTCGTAACTCACGAGAGCGCGCCCGCGAGAAGGATTCGGAGCAAACTGCGTTCGCTTACTCTCAAGCTAATGGAGATTCAGGTAGTGCATTGTGGAGTGGGGACTGTAGACTAGTTTTTTAGTTAATTTCATTGATTCTCTCCGACACTCATAACACGTCTCCGTCAATAAAAATAGTTTTATGAAGTTTCATCTCGCAAAATACGAGTGATACAACCCGTATTCAGAATTAGATTACGGTTTTGGAAGCTGTACAGGTTCACTTCGCAAACATCTCTGGATATAGGAAAGCTTCCTATAAGAGCTACCAAGGAATCAGGTTGCTCTAATTTTTAAGTATATATTAGCTTTCTTGTTTGAAAATGCATTGTATACACAAATTTTTCGTTTTCATGTCATCTAATTATCTCGAATCCGTATATAACTAGAATATTAATAACACATAAAAACAGCAATTTAACAGCAGAATAATTCAAGTGTCACAGAGCATACATAGCGTAGCAAATTTTTCACAGATGCATATAATTATAATCAGACGCGAGATTCCGATGAACATGATAAATTAGTGAAGTACCCCTCACCGACTCCTATAGCGTTGTTATTTTTATACATGGACGTGCATTTACCCCGTGAACTGTATGAACCACAAACAGTTATACCATTTTTCCTCTTTTTTTCATTTTATTGCATGCAAGAGCAGCCTAATGTGCGGTGAGCATATTATGGATGGGCTCAACTCTCCACTTGCATCTGACGGGTACTTTTTTTGCGAGAGAGATCTGGGCTGAAGTATTCAGAATCAGCACACCCTACCCACACAATTATCCGGCGCAACGCTTTCAATAAACAAACCAGACATAAAAATAACGACATAAATTAATGAAATAATTGAGCTCGGTCAATTTAATCCCATGTTAATTTTTAACCATGCTCGTTCATTAAAATTTCATTTGAAAAAGAATGTTAGCCTTTCTGCGGTCGCTGGCATTATATTTAAAAATACAGGATGCTTTGTAACGCCATCGGGAGTTGGAAGAATAATTTATGACGCCAAAACGAAAGTCTCTTCGGCGACGAGGGCGGACCGATTATATGATTTCGGAAATGTGTGCCCGACAGCTACGTGGCACGTCGCGGACGGGGGCCGTTGTCGCTGTCGCATGACCTTCAGAGCGAAATATCTGCCACCGTCAGGGCGGACAGGGCGCAAATCGGGGCAGGACGCCGTGGTTTGTCGTCGGGTAGAGTTGGACGGCAGTAGAGACGGGAGTAGAGTGGGAAGGTGCGGAGCAGAGCGAGTTTGGGCGGGGAGGGGAGGGGAGTGGAGCGGGAGGGTGCGGGGTGGAGCGGGATGGGTCGGGAAGGAATGAGGCGGGGCAGAGCGGGGTGTAGCAGGGTGGATGGAGCTAGCAGGGGCTAAATTGGTGCGGGGTGAGGTACATCGGAGAGGAGTAAAGCGGGTTCGCGCGGAGGGGAAGGAAGCAAGGCGGAGCAAGATGGCGCGGGCTGAGGTAGGAGCGAGTGGAGTGATGAGCAGGCGGAATAAGCAAGAGGAGTAGAGAGTGATGGCTCGGAGCGGAGTGGACAGTGTGTTACGCGGATGAGCGTCACGGAGTACGGCGGTGAGGAGTGGAACTGCGAGATGTGGAGCGAAGCGTGAAAAAAGTTGTGCAAGACGGGCTGTCTGACGGTGTCGTAGTAGGTGGATAGAGTAGCGCGAGACCGAGTGAGGTGGGGTGTGCTGTAAGGATTGGAGATGGTTAGGGAGGGCACAGTGAAGAGCGGCTGAGAGGATTGGGTAAGGGACGGCGTGGGGCGGTGGGTGGCGGAGCAGGCCGGGGCTGGACGGTTCTTGGCAGATCGGGGTGGAGCGGGAGTGGAGTGGAGGGATGCTCAGCGGGCGGAGAGGGCGGGGGACGGCGCGCGGGGATTGTCGGTGGAAATGAAACTCGCAGCGCGTGGAGCGGTTCGCTCCAGAGGGCCTGGGAGACCGCGCGGTGTTCGGAACCCGCAGGCCTCCCTTGGCGGCGGCGACGCGCTGCGGAGTTGTCGGGGTGACATAGTTTCGTGGGAGTGGTGACGCATTGGACACAGCGGGTTGGATTGCCAAGGGCGGACGCGCTTTGTACGAGAAACTCAGTTACGGTTGTAAATAAAAGCAGCAGGGGATATTACAGAGGTAGGAAGTCGGATGGCAATCAGAAGTAGGGATACATTTAAGGTAAGAATTGAAGAGCAAACGTGAAAAGAGAAATTAAAATAAGTAAGTGGATTAAGGAGTACAGAGGACTAAGTGTCAAGACCTTATAAATGAAAACATGTGCACTTGCATTGTATTCAAACACGAGTAAGAACTGAAATAGATCAAACAATAAAGAAAAGAAGAAATGCGCAAGTACCAGTCAAGCAGTAAACAGCAGAATACGAAATTTAGATACATCCAAAGCCAGGGGACAAGGGATAGATTTGCATGGGAATCAAGGTGTCAAGTGGTCAGCAAGGCTCTGTCCGGGGCGTTGAGGGGCAGCGTCGCCAACAGCAGCGTCGAGGTCGGGGGCGGCGGAGACAGCAGCGTCGCGCCGCGTCGCGTCGCCGGGCGCTAACAAGAGAATTACCGCGCGGCGGCGGGATTGGGCCGGGTTCGAGTCCCAGGCGCGCTGTCGGCGCCGCACGTCCGCAGCGGCATCGCGTATGCATGGGGCGCCCCCGCGCCCGCCGCCGGGGATTGGCTGCGCCGCACGCCGAGCGGGGGCGGGGCGGGGCGGGGCGGGGCGGGGTGGGGAAGTACACGCAGAGACACACGAGGGAGTCGCAGACGCGAGGGCGGCGGAGGGGGAGGAGGTGCGGACGTGGGTAGATCGAGGAAGCGTGCGGGGGAGGTGGGGGCGAGGGCAGGCGGACGGCCGGAGGCGGTGGAGGAGCTGGCGCTCAGACTCTGGTGTAGTCTTGCGACACTGCGACTTACCAGGAGAATGTCAATTACATCAGAGTCGTAATGTGTGATTTGTGCAGAAGCATACGTATTATATGTGAGGATTTCGTATTTAAGTCACAATATTCAAAGTTGAGCTACTGATTAAAAGATGAGGAAATGTGTAGTGTCTCTCAAGGAGAATGTTAATGAACAGCGCTACAACGTGTTTATGTCTATAATTTGTTTAGGAGCCAGTATTCAACGTTTTAAGCCACAGTGTACAAAAAGTTTAATCATTGAATTAATCTATAACAATAAGAATAAATGCCTTCATATGTAAAACGAATTTGATGAAACAAAATTTACTAACGAAATCAGATCGCCGACTGCATATGAAGTCACTACTGCCGAAGTTCCGAAGACAAACTGGTACAATGACTTACGATTAATTTATTTTAATATTAATTGGCGACACCTTGCGGTGATTTCACGCATCCGCGTAGCGGCGTACCGGCTGAGTTGGCTCAGGACAATAACTCGTAACACTGCAGTGCCTTTGACCGGGAGGTCCTAGGTTGGAGTCCCGACGATGACAGGGTTTTCGACTCTAGCTAGATAGCTAGGTCGAATTCAGACGCTGTCTGGAGGAGAATTCTAGCAGCTGGCTGCTCTCATTGGTAGTTGTCCGTGGTTTCTCCGATGGATTCCAGTGGAATGTCGGAACAGTACCCTATCAAACGGTCCACGGACCGCACGCTATCTTTCCTACATCTTCCTTGCCCTATCCTCCCCCCTTATGTACATGCAACACTACCACACATGTTGGGAGAACAGTCGGGAGCTCATATCTTGTCGGTGCCCCGCTGGTGGGCGATATCTGGATGGGTATACCCCTGAAGCCGACATACAAAAAGTACGTTGACTCCGGATCTCGCCATACAGGAGGAAGAAAACCGCTACCTCCCTTAGTAAAAACACAAGCACTGCACTTACGGGTCTAGTGACGATGGCGGTTGACGCTGACAAACAGGAAATACTCACACACGCGTGGCGGCGGAGGCGGGGACTGGGCGGTGGCGGCGGCGGTGGCGGCGGCTGCGGCGGTACGTGCGAAACGCCAGGAGACGCGGCACGCCGCCCTGGGGCAACTTCGCAGATAATTCATCGCGCAATTCCGGCTCGGCCGCCCGTAAATTCCACAATTACCCAGCGCATTGCAAAACAGATTCATCTAAACAGGCGCATACATGAAATGATTACCACTTCAATTGGCGCGGCCGCTGCAGGACACGGCATCCCGAGCGAAATGTTTGCCCAATGCAAATAACACGCACTATCTACACCGCCAGATACGGCTAAGTAAATACGAACGTGATTTGCATGTAAATACGTCCGATTCCTATAGAAAGGTTCCGATAAAAAATATATGAAGCTGCCGGATGGAACGCGGGTTACGTATATATAAATTAATTACAACATCGATGCAAGCGACAAAAATATGAAGCTGTAACTATTAACTGTTCCGGCCGAGGCCGACACGCCGCTGGTTGGAGGCTGGGTGGAACCGCTCCGACGCGCCGTTCGCTGTTACAAATATAGTCGGGAAATTAATCACTGTTGTTTTCCATTTTGATTTTCGGCCGTCGTCGGTCGCGGGGGGTGGGGCGTGGGAGGTGTGGAGTGGGAGCGGGGCGAGTGGAGGAAAAAAGCACCGTGCTCGCCAGCTGTGTGGTCGGCGCGCTTGCGGATCACCGACTTGGCTGCAGCACCCCGGGCGCCGATGCAATGCCACACTTCGCCCCAGCCACGGAAACCAGCGTCTCCTAACCCTCCGGTTCGTGACGCATTTGCCGGAGTCAACATAGACCGCATCGTCTCATGACAGTATTTTTTTCAGAGTTTGGAAATGGATGATACGCAAGATATATGGGTTATTTCGTGTGAATCTTGCTTTCGAATAAATGCAATGTACGAAAAAATCAGTTGTAAAGTGTACCAAAAGTTTCGTTCTTTGGGCGTAAACTTAATAATGATTTTAAATGTATCCTGTTGATATAAATATCCTTAATTAAATAGTAATGCAATAAGGCCAAAATGTGCATACGGGCCTTCAAAGTGTTGTCTATATTTTTGATCATGTAAAGCACAAGTAGAATGTGACCCCTCTGTTAATAGCCTCCACAGGTCTCCATAGTCTCGTCATCATATTTTTCATCAGAACTTTCTTCCGACAATTTCAACACAGTGACTTCTTAAGGCAATATATTTTAAAAATAAATTAAAACTGTTATTAGAGAATGTGGATAGATGATGTGCATGATAGATGGTCATGGCGTTTCTAACGCAGTAACACGGAGGGTAGATCACAAAGTTGTCTTGTTAAGATTTTCTGGATCTCCTTCGATTCTTATGACCTGCACATTTTTTCAACCCTCACAAACAAAGATTTTTTCAGTCTGATTTTTCTGCCGCTTTTGTGCGACCATCTCCACTTCCACTTCTGCCTTTTCCACCCCACAGCGTATCGACCTCATTTTTGTCGACCCTTTTACCACATTCCCCGCCGATACAATCCCTTCCGTCCCAACCCCCGGCTTCCGAACGAAATGCGGCCGGCCGCCATTTTTTTGCATTTCCCAGCGACCGCAGCGCCAACGCGGGGACGGGGCCCTTCCAGCCGGCGCGGCAGCGGCGGCCGGATCCCACAGCCGGGTGACCGCCGCACAGCATGTGGCGACGAGGGCGGCTGCAGCGAACGCGGTAGGGCGGTGTCGGAGGGAAAGATCACCTCCACATCCCGAGAGAAAAACATGTACTACACTTAGGGGAATAATGACCCTGTTAGTTGACGAGCTCGAAATAACTAAAACAATCAATCAATCAATCCGTCACTCACGGTTAGCTCCACCCAGTCCATCAATCCAGACAAACGAGGTGTCACTCGTCGCCTGATAGTTTGTTGTCGGCGAATAAATTTTAATAATTTCCCAAAAGTCTGACACGTTTAAGAAGATGCAGTTTTATTTGTGTTTAAATGTAATTTGCAAGTCCGATTCTATGCCAGTCAGTGTGGTCTATTGTACTGGTGGTCAAACTTATTTGCAAAAAACATTGTAGCCGCGAGCTGTCATAAAAAGAGAGACGGTATCATTTTCTGATAGTGAGTGAAATCAAACTTTTGGAGGCGAAATCGAGGTTTTAAGTAGTATTTAAGGAAATGAAGTAACTCTCTTTATATTTCAAGTGAAAGAAAGTATGAAATTAAATGTCAATGAATGGTTTTGATAACGTACTACGTTATCACTTGTGCAACTCGCTTCGTGCAAAAGGTCCCGTCACATTCCGTTCCTACGAAACATTAAAGAGTCAGACACCATCATTTGCACCCGGACACCACACACCGCCGCACAGCATGTGGCGACGAGGGCGGCAGCGAGGGCGGGTGCAGCGAACGCGGTAGGGCGGTGCCGGGGCGCGAGCGAAGGAGAGGGCGGGGTATGGGCAGAGCGGATGGCGAATCTGTCCAAGGCAGTGAGGGTGGTGAGGCGGTGAGGACGACCGATGCGAAGGGCGCGACGCAAGCAGAGAGAGGATATCAAGATCGACGAGTTCGTCGAATGCGAATTGAGGATGGTGAGGATGGCGAGAGCGGGAAGGGAGGTGAGGGCAGTGAGGACAGATTGGTCCAAGAGGACGACGAGGCTCATGAGAGACGGGAAGGAGACGGAGGTGGAGGGAACTGCGAGGATGGCGACCGTGATGAGGTCGCAGAGTGATGACGATGGCGACGGCAGTAATATTGTCAAATGCGGAACCGCTTCCGCTATGAAGCTGACCTTATGCGCAGTAAACTTTTTTGAGAACACGTGACTCAGACCCTTTCTCATCCACTCAATATTCAATTACAGTTTCATAAAGGTGCAAGATAATTCCTTGGATTTGTTTCTTATAGTGCAGTCACACACAATTCATATTCGTATTTATTTTTGTGCCCAATCCATAATGCTCGGCCGGAATACGAAATCTGATTCAACAGTAAGCCTATACTGTTTGCAATAATACCAATTTTCAACTCTATGTTAAACAGAGTTCAATCCATTCGCAGTATGTGACTGGAAGTAATCAGTTTTCTTCAAATATACGATCATACATAATTTGCCGCAAATGTCCCCGGCAAAGATGTTTCTAAACTAAAGGAGCGCTTTGAGAACGACAAGAAGAGAAACCATGATCACGTGAATGATCACCAGGAATGAAGCATCAAGGTCCTGCGATCAATAGAAGACTGGCCGTGAATTCTCCGAAAGCAACGAATGCAACGAACTAACAGAGCATATCAACATTCACGGGCGAATGAGCACAGCTGACTAAGCGATAGCTCTCCGCAGGTTTGTCCCTAGAACAAGGACTTCCTTGTTTCAGATTTCATCTCCCGAAGAGATTCACGGTCTTAAAGATCACGTCTTGGGAGGTCTGGTTCTGTTATGACATCAGAATTGTGGAGTCCATGCAATTATACGTAAAAAAACGTTGATTTATTACTTTCATCACAAGTTAATAATGAGTTTGAATAACTGTTCTACAAAACTCCTTCATCTTATGCGGAATCTAGCATAAGAATGAAAATCAATGAAACAAATTAATCAACGGTGGTTGGGCAACTTACAATTTAATAAAGAATTCAAAGTGAACTATTCGGAAAATGTAATTCCCTGACCCTTCACCCCGAGTAACAAGTCGGGAGTGTCTGGCCTCGTTATCCGAGTTCTAAGGAGATATATCGATCGCTCCGCGAGTAACGACGTCGCCGGCGCGCAAACGAGAATATTCGTACGTTCCCAGCGCCGTCCATCACGCGCCCGTGGCTGCGCGCCGCGCGCAGGGCACTCCATACATCCTGAAGCGCCCGCCGTCTCGCGGAGTAAACTCGTTCCTGCCAAACGCCTCGTTTTAGTTTCGTGCCGGACTCGCATTCCGCGTGACTCTTAAGGCGCCACACTTTCAAGAGTACCAAGAAGTTTTTTGTTTTCTTTGCTTGTCCTTGCCACCGTACCTCGTTCTGTACGAGTTCTAACTCCGTGGGCTCCTTGTTTTACCCCTGCATCCCCTTTGTTTTACAGCGGTTTACTCGGAATACTTAACGCCTTAATTTTTTCTGGTCTTCCCTGGCTGGTTTTGCTAGAAGCTCCTGTTTAAAAGAAAAATTCCCACCACCACCAAATTTAATGATAATGGTGAGCGAGATAGTTCTTTTCGAGTGTGAACAGGGAGAAGGTTTCGGTCTGCAAGTGATTCCCTTCCTGCACAGGACATCGCAGTGATTTTTTGGCATAGTCTTTCGCTGGAAGAAAGAACGTAGGATAAACGAAATGGGTCAATTAAGATGTTGAAATAGAATATGCGGTGGCATAAGAAGTTGCAAAGTCTGAACTATAAAGCGAAAACACGTCTTTACGTGGATCTCGAATTTACAATGTCCGCGCAAGAGATATCTTCAAGATGTGAGGCAGCCAAAAGTCGATGTCTCATTAACATAAATAACTGTTTTTGCAAGGCAGCAGATATCCATGAGGCACAAAAAATATGAAAATTACCATGAAATATACCATGGAAATTTATCCATGAAATCCACCAATATATGCAGTCTTTCAGACATGAAGTCGACTTCTGAAACGTCTCAAATCTATGATAAACAGACCTTTTCGCCAATTGAATGGTATTGAAAGTTTTTATTTTCACATAAGCACATCACCTCGAACTTCATACTGCGGTTTATGCCACAATATAGTTCTTACTGCACAGCATGATCCCCACGTTGCAAGTATTCCTTTGCATCCTCGCAACCACTTTCATTACAATCGAACTTCACCCCCCGTAACACTTCGTCAATGCGTCACCCCTAACTTCACGAAGCCTCCGCCGTCCGACATTTACACTGTGCCGCAGCGAAAGACTCCCTATACTCCACCCCCTCCACCTCCCACTCATACGTCACCACTTCCTCCAGGTCACGCCCGCCGCCGCTGCCGCCCGCACGGCCGGCAACGGCACCGCCTCCGGCCGGGCGCAACGTTAAAATAAATGTTATTGCGGCGCAGAAGAATAAGTCGTCCTCGGGCGCCTTCGAGGAATGCCGAAGAGGTGTTTATTTTTCCCGGGGCATTCCTGGCGGCGACCGCCACGCCGCGCCGCGCCGCGCCGCGCCGGCCGCCATCGCAGCTTCTAATTTATAATGCACACGGGCGGCGCGGCGCCGCGGCGGCAGCGCTGGTGCACACTGGGCCGAAAGGGACTCGAGGGGCGATGGGAAAATGAATTCAATACATTTCGAGAAAAGCATTGATTAAGAGAAGAATGGAGTAGTAATAGGAGCTTCACACATTCAAAATTAAATAAGCCCACTCAAATTCAATCCAGCAACTTTTGATGGGTGCAAACGAAAGCAAGTAGTTAAAGGTACATAACTTTCGGCCATGTCAAATCAGATATTTGGTGTTTCAAAGCAGTATGAGTCTTCTCGAAAAGGGCACATTTTTATAAGAGGGGACCGGAATGTGTAAATCAGAGTAAATCTGAAAATTGAATTTGTTTACACCATCTAAGTATGAGTTATGTTCACAAGAAAGTAAAAAAAATGAGATATATGCCTAACTTTTTTGGTTGTGAAAAGTAAAGCAATAATTTTATATGGGACAAAACATAATTTCAAATACGATGATGCACTAAACATCTCGTAGTTCATAGAATGATCAAACCAAATTAAAGGATAAAGAAAGCTAATTTTTGTTCATCCAATTATAAAATATGTCACAGCACACAGAACAAGTTACCATAATCTTCACTCTAGGTGTGACTTGGGTGAAGAGGACAAAAAACTTGGGTGAAAAGGTAATAAACAGTGGAAAAAGCAAAATCCTCTAAAACAAATCATGAAAATATTACTCATCGCATCTTAAATAAATCTAACTAATGAATATAATTAAATCAACTAATGAAATAAAAACCACACTCAACTTGTTTATTTTTTCCGACTAAGCTACACAACTGTTAGCTTCACAGTTACCATGGATTACTCTCGGAATTCGCAGCAGACAACATTAAATGCACCCTTGTAATTACACGTGGACCCACTGTGCGCGGCCGGCACGGCGAAAGGTGTGTCCGGTGGGTGCAGAGTCGCAGGTCCAGATAACACGCGGGCGGTGACCAAACCCTGGGCCGGCCGTCACCCGCCCAAGGCGCGCGCCCGCCCGCCGCTCAAGGAATTAATCTTGCGCGATAAAATCGGCCGTCGCCGCGAGCGAAGAGCTGTTGGAGGGGAGGGGAGGGGTGGGGAGGGGAGGGGAGCGGGAAGAGGGGAATGCGCTGCCGGAGCCACGTTAATTCCATTAACATCTCCATCCGGCCGTGCCCGCTGGCACTGAGCCGCTGATTCGCCCGCGGTGCTCACTGCCGAGTGCCGACGGCGTGGTGCGGCGCGGCGCGGCGCGGCGCGGCGCGGCGCGGCGCGGCGCGGCGCGGCGCGGCGCGGCGCGGCGCGGCGCGGCGCGGCGCGGCTGTCTTGTGCACGCTGATGCACTGGCCGGCGCTTGCGAACTCTTAAAGACTTCGCACGGTACCGGCACTGTGTAGTTCAGCTTCAACAGTCGATACTTCATCCATCGGTTTGAACTACATCCAAGTCGAAGGTTACATCGAGGTAGGCGTACTTCGAAACAAAACTAGTATGTTAGGTATACTCGAAGTAATAATGTGAAGTTACAATACAATACATTACATTCAAAAAAACACAACATACCACACGAGTCCATGAAAATATTTTCGTTCAAAATCGAAGACGATTGTGGTGTTAAGGTACTACAAACTCCCGGCAAAACTTAATTCTAATTAGTGCAAAAGCACTTTCTAATATTTTTTGGGTGAATTTTTAACTTGTTTCTTCAAAAAAGTAATATTTTTTTCATTTCTGTGCATTTTGCAATAGTTATGATTACTTTACGATCACCTTGAATCTATTATGTTACTTTTCCAAGAGTAAAAATTCGTACAAATGCATTCCAAAGCCCGAAGGATCCTGATACAACTAATAATGCGGAAAATGTGAAACCATGTCCTATTCATTTTTTCAAGTATTTTTTTATTCATTCCTTCGGTATATATTTATTAATTACTTATAATGATTATTTTGAGAAAAAATGTCCATCAATTATATAAGAACACACATACTTCAAAATATATTATCAAAATTATTAATGTGAAGTTATTTAAGAACTTGTTCTTAAAGAATATTTACTTAAAATTCAGAGTAACGTGGTATTTTCTTTGAAGTCTCCCGGTTCGTGTCGCCTATACACCGAGGATCCTTTCGAACCGATTCGCTGCTCCACATCTCCTTTAAGAGAGCTTAAGGGTTCTCTTCTTTTTCTCCTTGGCTGCGCCTCCCGTCACCATCAACTACATTTAGTTCGACAGAGAAGCTGATAGACTTCCATTATCACTTGCTTTGAACGGGCGCTTTATTGGTTAACCGGCCAACATTCATGGGAGCACCGTGTCCTTTTCCTCGCGTTTATGGACCCGGGCGCCGCATTGTACACAGCGTCGCCTATTCAACCATCTAGATGGGCGCGCAACAATGATAGATGTAGCGTTTCGTTTGTTTGGGGAGAAGCCACTTGAGCAGAGCCGCATATCGACCGCCCGCTGTTTCTCGTGTGGCCAGCCTCCGCCTCACTTGCCCGTGTCTTCGCGCAGGAGGCATGTGTTTTCGTGAGAGCCGATTACGAAACAAGAAAAGAAGTGCTCTCCTAGGAGCAGTGACCCGTCGCCGCCGCAGTCGACCGACCGCAGCAAAGCTGTGAAACGCTATCGCGAACCGAGTCCCCGCGCCAACCCAAGCGTGTCGTACATGCAGGCAACGGGCCCGAATTTGCAAGTCGCCAGGTCGGGAAATAAACGAGAGCAATGGTGGAACATGGCACGTCGATTCTTTCCGAGAGAGGAAGTTTCGCAACGAACGCCACATATGGTCGAAAATTTAGATAAAATATCACGCATGCATAATTTTATCCATTAAAACTGTCTCTTCGTTCTTTTCTCCGCGTAATGAGCATAAAATACAAAATATCATTATACTTGACAATATAGATTTTTGAAAGATTAATATTCTTATATATTCTAAAAAGTACTAATCAAGAACTAGCTTCTTTACTTGGTGCAAATATTAAGATCATTGGTCATGGAATTGTCTGTGAAAATATTTGAGCGCTTTCTTCGCAAACGAATCATGAATGGAATTATCACAGATTTTCTTTGAAACAAAATGCATAAAGGCGAATGGGAGAAAGACAAAACGGCACTCTTCTATAAGAATGTAAAGGCAATTATTTCATGGCATGGATACAAAACTACTAAAACAATGAGTCTATATCGGTCTCAGAATATTAAATGCGACGACTATGTGTAAACAGGCCGAATGTAATGAAATAAAATTCAATTTCGAAAATAAATTATTGAATTATTGAAACCAAAAATTAAGTATTTAATATGAAAATGTTGCTATTATATTATTAATTATCATCTCTTTATTCATCAAAACAGGGCCATTTACTGCGATGAAGTCATGTAAGTGTGTGTACGCGGTGTGTGTGTGGGGGGGAGGAGTGGGCGAGCATGTGTGAACATGTGAGCCACACCGCTCACGCAGCTGCTTCCCCCGTCCGCGCGGCCGGGGTCTCTCTCCGCGGCCGGCGATCGCGCCCAGAGAGGCGCTGTTTTCTATCGCAACAAACAGCGCCGACGCACAGTCGCGCCGCCGCGGGCGCGGAGGGGAGGGGAGGGGAGCTGCGTGGCGGGGCGGGGCGGAGTTGGGAAATCACGCACCATCTCGGCGCGCCACCCACGGGCGGAGCGACACCCGAAATAAACAACGCCCGCTGCAATAAACGTGCGTAGAGAAACGCAGAGATATCAGAAGGGGGTGGGGGTGGGGTGGGGAGTTCGGGTTCTGATTTATCCCCGCGGTGATGGAAACAACGATGCGACAAGAGCGCTGTGCCGCGAAGTGTGAACATAAACTTTCGCCGGGAATCAAACACGTGCGCGATTTTATTGCTCGATGCGTTCGAATTCCAGTGTTCGATCATTCTTTAGGAAGGGTAAATGAAATGTTATAGCGGCGTTGATAGGTATCCGATGACGAAATCGAGAGTCGATGTAGAAGAGACCGCATCATAAAAAGAAAAGTTAAATTCGAACCAGAATATATTCATAACCTACATACATTTAACTTTCCTCCTTTGCGTATCAATCAACAGCAAAGTAACTGTAATAATTCATTAAAAAAACTACTTTTTTTAAATGCCTGCAGAAACCACAGTTTTGTGAAAGCTTTGATCTCTTCGAAACTTCGAGTAGCTACTGCATTACCAGCTACTAAAACATCTATTATAAAATAATTCAACAATAAGCAGATTTCTTAAAATGTGATTGGGAATTTCTAAAAAATGTATCATTATTCTTAGGGAAACAGTTTCGGAAAGCCATTCAGAACTGATATCGTTTAGAAAAAAAGTATTTCATAGATTGGAAAAAATCAGTAGCAAAAATGAAGATATCCTTTACGTAGAAATGTTCTCGGCAATTCGAAATAGAATAAATTATCTTCCTTGAACATGAGCTGAACCTTCAAAAAGGTAGATCAAATATATTTGAGGGTCGGCAGTGTTCAAAGAAAGAACCCTTGTTCCGTATGTGGAATTCGTCTAAAATAAATAATAATCGGAATCTGCAAATACGAGGTCCACGTGGCGCTGAGGCAGACTTAAGCTGCATAATACCAGTCGTTCAGAACAGCAGGACGTGAAGCGAGTCTCACTACAACAGGCGAGGAAAATTAAGATTCCGCTAAGAAAAGGCCGGATTGATATTTAGTTAAATTGACCTTTCGCAGTGCGTGGAAAGAAAGCTAAAAGGCGGACAAATAAACAAAATTAATTATCTTGAAACCGATTTAAAGGAAAAGCTGTAACGGGAAAAATAACGACGAAACAAATTGAAAAAATTGTCCATGTTAACACTAAGTTATAAATGTATAAAACATAAATATAAATAATATAAATTGAACAGATAAAAAGCGTAGAAGTGAACAAGCAAATAAAAGCAAGAATAAAAAGAAGTTGCCGACAAGCGACGATTTTGACAAAATAACAGTAGAGGTTTATGGGGTCAGTACAACGGAGTAGATGGGTAAGATGGAGTGGTGAGAGATTACAAGGTAGATTACATGGATGTGTGCCCGGCCGGTAGGTCTCATACGTCGAAATATATTGTCGGCACCAGGGCAGCTGAGGAACTAGGGGGCAGCTGAAGAACGGGAAATAACTAAAGGACAAAAGACCATGAAAGTTGTCAAGAAAGTGGGACCGAGAGAAATGTCGTGAAAATGGGACGAAATAAATAACTAGAGACTTGATGTGGAGAACGTGATAAGGTGAGTGCCCACGTAGAAATAACGACATATACTGGAAAACATGAAAAATAAATCTTTAACTATGTTTTCGTAAATCTGAGTATCAGAATATTGAGGTGACTTCGAAGATTCGGAATAATTATCACTGATACTAATGATATGAATTTGGAAAACCAATATTAAAGTAAGGCAGAATTGCATGCGAAAAAATGTTTTCCGGCAGTTGAATGTTCCACTTTTCGTCAGCCACGGTCGCCACTGAGACGTAAGTTTCCAACGTGGTGGAGGCACTCCGGAACACTAGTAGACTCGCGATTAGCGAAGCTCCAGCTAACAGAGGTTCCACTACATCCATGTAATGATGAGAAAAAACAAAGTAATCAATCTATTTCTTATACAGTATTGGTGAGACATCGCGCCGTCATCGAAAATTCTCCCAGAAAAACTTCAAAGATTTTATCCGAAAACAATTTTACGTTCATCGAAGGTAAAATACATTACTGTATAAGTCTTTTATTGACAATATATTCGAGTATGTACTTCTTTAATGAGGATTGTTTAAGATTATCCTAAAAATATAGCTACGATTTACCCCATCACCAAATCAAACTCGAATTACCCGAGGTTTCTTTCGAAACCAAGGTAGACTCGGTCCCAATCACGTCGCATTATTGCAACTCTCTTGCTAGTAATGTGTTCATGGGATAGAGTGGGTTCGTGGATTCGAGTAATGTGTTCATGAGATAGGGTGGGTTCGAGTAATGAGTCCGTGGATTCGAGTGGGTTCGAGTAATGTGTTTGTGGATTCGAGTGGGTTCCAGAATTGTGTTCGTGGGGACGATTGGGTTCGAGTAGAGTGTAAGTGGGGTCGCGCCACAGCGTCGCGCGGCAGGGCGCGAGGGAGGGCGGCGTCGCAGAGCAAAGCTCCGCTCCACGCGCCTCGCCACGCACGCGCCGGCGCCGCGGGCTGTTTGCCCCACGCGCGCTCGCATGTAAAATTAATTAGCAGGCGCCCGCCGCCATGTTGCAATTTTTTCGCCGCCGCAGAAGCAGCAGCCTCCGCCGCCGCCGCCGGCGCAGCGCGTGCTTCGGCTGCCTGCGCCTCCCGGCAGCGCTCGTTTTGCCAAGCGCCGCTCCGCGCCGAGCCGCGCCGCGCAGTAATCCATACTCGTAAAAATATGCGAGAGTATGCGCGATGGAATGTGCGGAAAGGACGCGACGTTCCAAGACATTTAGTGGGGAATGTGCCGTGGGTGAGGCGAGTCGAACAATGCTCGATGTTTTAAAGGGAAGTCTTTTGTTTTTCGATTTGGAATGGTGGGAAAAATGAAAACAGGAAGTTGGGTGACGACGCGGATTATCTTTGATAATAACTTGCATTGTTTGCTGTATTCACCATGCCCAGAAGTCCACGTCTTCGAGTCTTGCTATCAGCGTCAATTTTAACACATCATCTTGCTATTCCAACAAACAACATTACTTTCTACGTTGAAGTCAACATGGAAATTTCATTTCAACTCAAAGAATAATAGAATAATAATCTTCGATCTTTAATTGAAAATCTTTGTTTTCATTGCATTAAAACTAGCTAAACTGTCCTTGCTAACTACCTAGCTTTGCTTATTACTGGGATAGTTTCGTAATCCCAAATATTATATGAGACCTGTGTTTTTATTTATTGTTAAAAATATTTATTTTATCGTAAAAAATTACCCACTTTGAACAAGCTTTGTAGAAATATAATCCTTTGGTGTCGTTGCAGTGGCGGATCTACACATTTTTTGAAAGGCGTAATCAGGCGTAGAAAAAGAAAAACAAATTTAAATAAATCAACGTTGCCATAACGCATGGCCTGAAAACCAAACCAACTACATTTTAATCGTTTCAAACCCCACAGCCGAATGTTTTCGGCTCAGGAGGGCGAATGGCCTTGGACAAGAGCGTCGAACAGCGCCCTCTTTCCGGATGCGCGACGCGCGGCGCGTGATTGACAGCTGCCCCCGAGCGTCGCCCGCGCCGGCCGAGCGCCCCGTTCGGTGCAGCTGAAATCGGTCCCCCGCCGGCGGCCGCCAGCGACATCCGCCCGGCAGCCCGCTCCTCCGACTCTGGGCGAGGCAACAGCCCCGGCGCGCCGCGGTGGGGACGGAGACGGACGCGCTACGGGGAAGTGCGTGTTGAGTGGAGTGGAGTGTAGGTTGAGTGCTGAGTGTGGGAAGTTACTATATAGTTCATGCTGAGAGTGTCGGAGTATTGAGTGTTGAGTGTGAGTGTGCTGAGAGTACTAAGAACGCTCATTCGCAGTCTCGGAATTCCGAGAAGACGAGGTCGATGAATATTCGTTTCCATTGATTGCGCCACAAAAAATGAACAAGCTGGAATAACTGTTGGGTTTGGTACTCCGCAAAGACCTATTAATTCGTCTCCTCTATGGCGCCACCTAAGGGGCAAAGCGAGCGCACACAAATGTGGGAGTGGTTAGAGGGAAGAGGTTAGAGGAAGCGGAGAGACACATACACATAGTAATATAACACTGGCCTGGTGTACCACGACCTCAAAACGTACGATGACCGCGCGGGACGGATAAAGGACGAGGACCGGGCCGGACATAGAGGCAAACCGGGAGGCGAGGTGGTGGCAGAAGATGCGGTGGTACGGTGGCAGGTGCGGGGTCGAGGGCACAGGTAAGAGAGGGGAGCGAGCAGAAAGGGGCGAGGAGGCGTGTTGAGAGGTATGGTCAGTGGCAATGGTGGGAGTGGAAATGGTGCCGCTGACAATAGGGTGGGAATGTGGACGCGGATGAGGATGGGCGTGGGGCTGGCGGCACAGGCGGTCGAAGTGGGTATGGTGCGGGCGTCGAGTTGTTGGACTGGGGGTGGGATGGACGCGGGGTGGGCGTGGGATGGGCGTGAGTTGGGAGAGGGGTGGGCGTGGACGTTGGATTGGCAGTGGGGTGAGTGCGGGGAGGGCATAGAGTGGGCGAGAGTTGGGAGTGGAGTGGGATGGGCGTAAGTTGGATGCGGAGTGGGGTGGGTGAGAGTTGGGAATAGATGTGGAGTGGGGTGGGGTGGGGGTGAGTTCGTAGTGGGGTGGTGTGGGTGTTGGGTTGGAGCTGGGTATGGGGCGGGGTGCTTATGGGAGAGGGCGCGGGCGCGCTGTTAGCAGTGGCGCGGCGGTGGCCGAGCGAGGTCGGAGGCGCGTTCCGCGCGGGGCGGCGGGCGCGGCCGTTCAGAGCTCAACGCGCCGGCGGCGACGCGCCGGCCGAGAGCGGCCCGCAGAGGACCCCCGAGGACTTTGGAGAGCACTTGGCGCGCGCAGCGGGCGCGTGGGCGGCCGGACGAGTGAGTGGGCGATCCGCCCGCGGGCGTACGGCGCCCGTCACGCGCCCGTCAAGTCACGTCATGACGCCACGCCGCGGAGGCGGCGCGTCACCGGCCGTCATGTCGCGCCGGCCAGGACACGCCCCCTCCCTAGCGGCCGCCCGTGCGTGCATGCGTGCGTGCGTTGGGCGGCTCTCTGGAGGGCTTTCCCTGCTTAACTCATATTATGATGGACCATTGAAGTTTGAAATTCCATATAATTTTGCAACTTTTTTTTGTTGCTAATAGTCATTTGCTCTCTAAGAACGTAATTTTAAATTCAATTCATAGTTTTAAAACATTTATTTACATTTATCTGATATGAAAAGCACTTCGATTGTCAATTTTATATCAAAAGCATAGCTACTGTTTTTCATGAAGTGAAGCAGAACAAGCGAAGAGTTTAATGTACACAACTCTCAGTATCCTTTATATCCCTGTTGTTAAGTGATTAATATTACTTTTTAGTTGAGTTCAAATTCTTTCCAACTCAAAAGATATTTTCCTGTTATTTGTTAGCCAATTCCGTAATTTCTTTGGCGCTCGAGGATATCCATCGTCTTTCTATGTCGAAGCTCCACGGGCATGTTCAGCGCACAGTGTTTCCCCTGGTGGTGACACCTCCTGCGCTGGCGCTGCGGTGAAGGAATGAAGAGCGCTTCATGCACCGTGACTCCCATTAAGTTGGCGTGGCCTTCGCAGTGCCCAAACCGCTCCACAGGTCTCTCCCGAGAAAGTGTCTTTTACAACTATCCGTAGCTTACCCAATGGTATAGATGGAATGAGAGAAAAAATAAAAGTCTCTCTGAGGATAACACTCGTTGAATTTCGTGATATTTTCGTAATTACGGATAAATTTTTGAAAAAATTTGTTTTTTGAATAATATTTATTATAATTATTACTATCATTTACCGCTTATGATTATTTATGAATAATTACGAATAAATATTTTCGATTGATTTTCAAGGATGCTTCAGATATTCTGTTTGTTTTTCGTATACGACATGAGCCGGCATTCAAACGTCTCTTACATATATCAGGAGAATTATGCTAGAAAAGCATGGAGTTGGACGGCGGGTGTGCATGAGAGGGGGTGAGATGAATACATGGTCACTTTTTTCGTAGCTTCGAGTTTTTTTTCTTCCGTATCATTGGTTTTCAGCGTTCGTTAAAATTAGGACACAAATTCGTAATCCTCTGTAAATCGCGGAATTATTGAAGAATGTTCTTGAAAAAGTATGGTAGGAACTCACCTATTCGAGTAAAAATAATGTAAACTTCCTCAAAGGTCACGAAATTTTCTCTTACCTGTAAATAAAGAAAACAACGTATTAACATATTTTCAATTTTTATTTCATGGTTTCCATGCTTATTTATTGCAGGATTAAAGGTGAAAGGTAAGAAGAACCAATACAATGTTTCGTTAAGATAATAAACTGAGTTGTAAGAAGTGATCCTAAGGAGACCTAATCCTAGAATATCTGAATTGCATGAATGCTTAGATTTTTAAATTATGATAAAAGCATTAATGAAAATTGAATACTTTATTTTATAAAGAGACAAGCTACATGACAAGTCTTGTGTCCTTCAAAAGTTACTGATTAATTGTTACTGCCTACTTTCAGCTTTTAGCGATTTTGCTTTTCATACCTAACATTGTCAATACTACTTTTTAGTATTCCTATAAACAAATTACTTTTTGTCAATTACTGCATCAAAACACTTCCCAATTTTATATTTTTTCCAGAAAGCAAAAATTGATTGAGTGAGGAGAATTTTTAACATTGTTATTTTAGACAAAACAGTAGCACTTTTAAAAATCGTTACATTAATTAGATGTTTTAATAATAAACATTTAATATTTTTTATGAGTAAATTACAAACATATATATTGAATTGTAAAATGCACTATACAATATGCACTATACAAAATGCACCAACAACAAAAATATTGTTTAATGATCCAATTCACATTCACAAATAATTTATCTAACTAAATAGTGTAGCATTTTGGTTGAAGGCTGGCACTTTCAATTCATGAAGTAGACTTGATTATTACAAAAATCTCTTATTACTTTGAAATAGTAGAAAATGATTCTTTTCCTTTCGATCGCCTGATTATAAGTAAATAAAATAAAAAACTGTCACATTTTAATAATTTGTATTTACACGAGATAACTCATTAATACACAAAGAAAACAACGCATTAGAGTATGACATCAGTCTTTAAAAAACAGTGCATTCACTTCACTGTTGATGTAAGTGTGAGTGTCCTTTGAAGATACAGTTCTATGGGAAAATTGTCTCATTATCTATTGAATATGAAGGAACAAAAACACAGAGCTTTGCAATTACATTCAGCAGTGAATAAATTAGTTCAATTAATTATTTGTGCCGTCCAGATTTTCTAAAAAAAATGCCCATACTTCTATGTGAAACGGGTATGAAAACAGTATCATGACAAATATAATATTTAGCTTTTGTTCGAGATCAATGAACCGTATGATCAACGTTTTTGTATACTATTTCCCTCCAATGACCGAATGCGCACGCTATTTAAAGATATGTTCTTACCTTTTTGTTTAATTTACATTTCTCGCTCAAACTACGCTTCCCCATACCCCGCAAAAAGACAATTTGTATATATAACAATTTTAAGCGCCGAAAACCAACTTTACAACATTAAAATGTATCTATTCTTTGAGCACAACCTTGAAAGACACGTAACCATGAATCGTAAGGTTACATATTTTTCTCTCCTCAGACGGCTTCGTTATATTTTAAACATGCACTATCATCCATCATTGACTATTATTCTCCCAGGTCCTACTTGCTCATACAAAGTTCAGATAACAAGCCGATAAACATATCAAATGGAACACGAACAAACACACAGACTACGCAGAGTCATGTCAGTAAGTCATGAATAAGACGAAGGTTACATTTTCTTCCCATCAGCAGCACAAGGTTCAGACAGAAAGGAGTCAGTTTAAAAATACGGCGCAGAAGGGAAGTCGCGAGTCGACAGGCGAAGCAGGTCGGCTGCTCCTTATGCACCGACGACTGATAGATTATGCATGTGCATCGTAACAATGGCCTGTAGTTTGTAAGCGTTGTGCAAACGAGACAGATACGCGCATCTGGCGTCGACGCCGTCGCCGTCTTCCGAGGGCCTAAGGAACGAAACGAGATGAAAGGACTCGGATACATTTCAGAGGCGTTCGCGCCGAGCCCCGGAGGATCCACTTGCGTAGTCGACCTTCGTGCTCTGCGTGTCCCAGACAGTGCATTTACGATGATCAACGTTTTAGGCGTTTTAAGTTTAGGTTGTTTCGAAGTTATGCCTTTACACTGATGATTACGTATGAAGAGAGTAAATAGAGGTATGCATACTTTTATTCAATAATTGTTTATACAGAAATAGTATTTTACATAGAAATGATTGAGTGAATATTATAATACCAAACAATAATGACTAGCAATTAAATAAATGTGGCCAAATAAGATCCAAGTAGAAAGGTCCAATTACGTAAGGTCCAATTAGGTATTTTGCCAATTATGTATTTATTTTTAGTAAAAAAAAGGGACCGACAATAAATCGTATATGAGCGACAAGCATTTGCATAACACACGATTGAATAACAAAGTTTAAATCACGTTTCTTTGTTAGTCGCCATCTTATTTCGAATTCATTTACGAGCTGTATACTCAACATTAATCCGTAAGGACGAAAACGTATTATTCATAATTTCCCGGTTTTCATGAACTATAAAAATAAACGAAGGAAATGAAATCATTTGTAGAACAACATCATCCCAAACACATTTGAATCTCCGGCATCGAAGTGGCCAATGGGCACAAATGCAACAGCAACTTGGAGCGGGTGGGTCATTTCTGGAATGTCTCCCCGGTGTATCTGTAAACTGGTTTCCTCTCGCTGCGGTTTCCTCGGTCAGTTCATCGGTTTAGGAACAGCAATTACAGCCAACATTAGTTGCCTCGGGTCCATAACGATCTGTACAATAGGCTGCATGGCCGCCAACACGCCACTTCACACTATTCTCATCACCGCAAACCCGATGGCGCTTCCTGTGTCCGAACTCTCCCAGGCCGAAACTTGCCGATTGAGAACTTGGGAATTGACTGGGCCATTGGCAAACCGCGTGCTAACTTCCCACAATTAATGAGCTCAGGAACCAGAGTAGGTTATATCGAATTGCCTATAATTTGAAAACTTAAACACTAAAGCTATCGATTTCTGAGTTTTAGAACTACTACGAGCCTTCATTTCCTTCCATTTCTGAACATAATGACGTATATTTATAAACGGATTACCACTGATATCGGAATACGATACCAAGATTGACAATAGAATTTAAAAAAAAACATCGCATGTAAAAAAATTAAAAACATTGAATTGTAATTTTTTCTAAAAAGTATTATTAAGCATATTAATTCAAGTAAATATCTCATACCAACGTAAAATAAATACATTGAATAAAAAATACTGAAGAAATCGAATTTGAAAATCCTAAAAGCAAGTCTAATTCTCTAAATTAAGCGACTCTTACGTTGTACTGTCGTCAAGCTGAGAGGGAGATATGCAGCTATCTGCTCAATTTGCTTCCATTACCTGGGAAGATGGAACAAGTATGCGGAATTAAATTTAGAATTCGATTTCGTTTTCTTTCATCCTTCAGTATTTGCCCACAAAGCAGCTGGTACGATAACTATAATTCTTTTAAGCAAAATCTCTGTATTATGGATACTGTAAATAGCATGTACCCGGCAGCACCAAAAATGCAGATAAACGAAAACCATAAAATAGTTTTCATAAAGGTAGCAAGCACATCTCCAAGGGCAAATGTAATACTCTCCTGTAACTCTGAAATAAATTAAATATTTTTACAAAAACAGTATTTAGGAATAATCCAATAACATAACATAGCATATAGGGTAGAACAGTTATTTACACACCATAATATTAAAAATGTTCCTGTTCAATAACGGTACACGTTAATATTTAACGACGCAAACATTTTACAAGCTGCCTCTTCCTGGAGCCTTACAGTCGCATTACATAATCTTTGTCGCAAGCCAAGCCATAATGTGTATGAGAATTCAGTAGGTACGCGCAATAGGCGAAATAACACACTCAAATGTTTAAATTTTCAGTAGAAAACGAAACTTTTTTTTTATTTGTTTCTGGGTTTCTGTCTATTTAACAACGTAGACGCCTGTCACATTGCCGGAGGCTGCACAGTCTTTCTGTACATTTCTTCGCGCATTGAACACTTGTAATACCGACGCTGTATTTGCATTTTATTGGTCCTTCCTGGTGTACTTGAAAGCGTCCCTATGTCTCCGCGAAGACGCCTCCGCCTAGGGGGGTGGCGGGTGCGGGTGACGGGGCGCGACGGCTGCCGCGTGGCGTGGGCGCCGAGGAGGAGGAGGAGGAGGGGGGGGGAGGAGCGGTCGGTCGATGCCAAATGAGGCCGCTAACCGGCCGCCTAATGACGGCCGCCTAATTAATCTCCGCGCGCCGGGGGCTCCGGATCACGTCCCGCTGACCCCGGCCGCCACCGCGCGCGCGAGGGTGGCGACAGTAACGACGCGGCGGGGGCGGGGGGTCGGGGTTGCGGTCGAGGCAGAGGCAGAGGCCAAGGGTCGCGCTCTGGAGGAGGCGCAGAGACGCGCAGGAGGAGGGACGATGAATTGGCTGGGGAGAGGCGCCGGAAAATGCGAGCAGAGTGTTGGAAGAGGAATGTGGTTGAAAGAGAGAAGAACGGAGAGTAATGAGTGACAAAGGGAATGAACCATGAGTGACAAGGGGAATGGACCAGGAGTGACAAGGGGAATGGACAAAGTGTGACAAGGGGAGTGAACCAGAAGTGACAAGGGGATTGGACCAGAAGTGACATGGAGACTGGACCAGGAGTGACAAGGGGACTGGACCAGGAGTGACAAGGGGACTGGACCAGGAGTGAAAAGGGGAGTGGACCGGGAAAGACAAGGGGACTGGACCAGGAGTGACAAGGGGAGTGGACCAGGAAAGACAAGGGGACTGGACCATGAGTGACAAGGGGAGTCGACCAGGTGTGACGAGGAGAGGGTAGGGAGTAAGGGGGAGTGGACAGGGAGTGATTCGAGAGGGAGAGCTGACGCTTTGTATTGAGAAATGACGGCGAAGTGGTTGTTGGGTTGTGTTGGGAAATGACACGGACTGAATGCGGAGACGTGAACGCGCACAAAATTTGTGATGGGAATAAGAAGAAAAAGACACCGACTACAAAGAACCACTGAGCATAGTACACGACGAAGATTTAAGTGATGATATTAGTTTTTCATAGATTCATTTGTGAAGAGTGCAATAATAAAGAGATATAATGTATGAATGTAGTGGATGAGGGAAGTTTTTATATCGATTTCAGTCGCTATCATATTTGTGAGGCAGGAGAGCGTGAAAATCATGATGAAGTTGATTAGATAGTTCTGACAGAAGCAATAACGAAGTAACGATCATTATAAATGTTTTGATTATACTGAGAACAGTATTGAAGAAGAGTCAAATAGTCTCAAGATGCTTTACTTCCACGTCAAATTATTTCATTTCAACTCGCTACTTGCATTTTATAACATTACTGCTTACAAGTATTAATACTAGGGCTGTAATACAATAGTATACTAATTTAGTTTGTAGTATATTAACGAACAATAATTATATTTTATCTCCAAACCTGCACATGTAATTCTCTTGAAGCACACAGAACGACTACAAGACCAGCAGCAGCTGTACGCTGCCTCTCCCAACTTCCCCACCTACCCCACACGCCAGAGATCGATACGCTTCCCAGGGCAGCAACATCGCGCGTCGGGGAGGTCACCCTCGAAGCAGAGGCGCGAGGCGGTGATCACAGGCCCGAGCAGCACGTTAGCGAAGGAAGCTGCGAGATATGAGATTCAATGAGGCTGATGAATATGGATTTTTTGGCACGTTTTACTTTCAAAGGTATGTTTTATGGATTCATCTAAGCATTAAAGGAAATGTATACTTTCTGAAAGTGCAAATGTAAATAAAATTAAAAGATTTATTTTGCTCAACTGATGATTTTGTTTTGAGTTTTGAAAGAAAACTTGCCTGTTATCAAAGGTTACTGCTTGCAATTACATCCAATCTACAACATCGATTATTTATTTATAAAAACTTCAAAATGCTTCGTTACTCTTTATGGGCCGAGCTGTTCGGTGCATTATGGTGGTTATATATTGGAGGCCACTGCTTGTTTGTGGACTAGTTACTTCGTGCAGGTGCCGATGCCGATCACGTTGCACTTACAACATACAGTAAATCTTGAAGTAAATGTGTCATAACATGTCACAACAAATATAACGAGAATTTATGCAAGTATGGCCATTATTCCGTATCTTCAGACAAGGTGATTAATTTGGCACGTGACTAGAAAGATCTTCTCAACATCAATCTTGTATACGACGAGTAGTGCTAAGAGCAAATGTACGCATGTCTCAGGAATACTCTTCCACGGGATTGTCATGCTTCTAAGATGCAAATCCGGGAGTATCCAGGTACTTGACAGTTTCTTAAGATAACTTCATGTGTTTTTTTAATTCAATTTTGTGGAAGAAGCCGCATATCCCTATGCGTACCGATTAAGATTTATTTATTTTGTCAAAAACAATAAAAACTGTATGTGACGTATGGAGGAGAAGATAATCTGCGCACGTTTTCTGAGTTCCAGAATCCCTTCCCATGATTTTAAACATAAATAGTTCAAAGATGAGTAAAACTTAAAAATAAATGAATAAAAATACAATTTAAAAAAAGCTCGGGTAAAACTGTAATTGGGATTCCTTTCTGCGGGGCGGGCAAGGAGTACCGAACTATCGGATATAAGGGTGTCTAAAAAGCATGGACAGCACGAGATCACACTGGCGTCGGAGAATCTGAAGTTACGTCTGGCTGCACCCACTTCTCCAGATTTAGATAACGTGCGGTCTGAAGCACTCCCACAGAGGTATCGTGACTCGTAACTCAGGAGGCGCTGAAAGCCAAAGATAATGCTCTGCCCCTGGGCACCCGAGCGCATCGCAGTGGACGCTGCGTGAGTCATCCCAGTCTGCAACACTCGTCAAGGAGCTTCGATTGAAAGCGCCCAACACGTGCTCTAGGAGAGACTCAACGTGTAAAAGAAAGGAGTCCGATTACATTAAGAATAGAAACCACGTTTGGGATTGACGTGAAGTCACCAAGGTTTTCAAGAAGCAATCTATCATTCGAATAATTGTTAGAGTTTGCTCATTCATGTATTTAAGAGACCAATGTTTAGAGGTGTTTGCACTAGGAAATTAAATTCCAGTCGTAAAATCCATGCCACAAGATACACCTTCCAGATTTATTAGCTAGGTCTACTTATAAACAGTTCCCCCTAAGTGACTGCAAACATATGAATCCCCAAGGCAAATAAATAATAATTTAGGAGAGAAAACGACACCTTATGTCACACATTAGATATCTTGTTTAGAATGTTTTAGCCACACGAACACACACTGTGCCCTAATGAATAGCAGAAAAATAACAAACATCGTTAAATTGTAATATCTCCATGCTAAGTTTTGGAATCTCTGATAAAATAACGGTATATAGAATTTAAATATTATTTGACTTTTATATCCATTTAGAAAAGCTTATTATATATATTGCATTATTTCTTACATACATCTTATGTATAGACATATTTTCACTATCTTTTTTGCAGTTCCGATCTACATACTTTTGAAAAGCAGCATCTCTGTGCGAAGGTTTCTGACAATCATCTCACATAAAAGCTTGTTTACAGAAAAGAATGTGCTGTATATTTTCCCCAGAACGAGAACAGGAAAGCATAAAGATTTACCTTCACTGTGCTCACTAATACCTTAAACACAAAAGTCAGTTTGCTAGCATAGCAGTCATTAGCAATAAAAGCCTTTTAACGACTCCGATATTTGCCGGACACGAATATATCAGCAAAACCTCTGGAACTAAGAACATTACCTGTCGCACTAATCATAGCCTAGCTAGCAAGCCGACCACTTCGGTTCACGCAACCTCTTCAGGCAGGCGAATAAATGCTTCGGAGGCCGACGGAAAAACATGACTGTCGCGTCGCGAAGCTCAGGAGGCATTTCGGCACTTGAAGACGTGGGTGTAGACTTCAACAAACGAGCTAAACGAAGAGAAGAAAAGTCCGCTAAATTTTCTTTAAATATAAAAATTACTTCCACGAAGTGGCACAACGGAAATTACTTAATTACTAACTTAATTGTTATTAAACTTGAAATAAGTCGATATTATATTGCGGATTTACGAACTGTAGAGTTACCCTAATATCTGCAATATCTCTATGCCGCCCCTAACAAAGTATTGAAGATCACTTTTCAGGTCTCTTCAGAGAATTCAAGGAGTTTACAGAGCGTTTTCTCACAGAAAAATACTCTAAACTGTGGAAATATGTCGATTTATAGGCATTTTATTGTGAAATTGTAAAACAATTATTTCTATTGCGTTTTCTAACAGTACCTCAGAATGATGAAGTACTTTTTAACGTAGCCAAGCAAAAAATGTAAATCGCACTCAAGTGCAATTAAGAGTATATGTGCCATTTCCATAAAACATAACTCAATTAACACAATCACTGCAGTAGCAACTGTTATTCTAAAGAGGTTATAATTTGTTGAACAACATAAATATGATTCAAAAGACAGTAAAAATAATTTAAAATTTTGCAGAGGACTTCTAGTACAATTTATTTTCATGCCCTAGAGTAATGTGAACTATTTTTTTCCCACGGGGCTAAGAAAGACGCCGACGATTGCTGCCTGGTCCACTTAAGAGGATCCGTGGCTGCGGTGCGGGGGTGGGGGTGGCGGCGCGTCTGTGTGGCGACAGCT
This sequence comes from Gryllus longicercus, assembly GCA_038098605.1. Lineage (NCBI taxonomy): Eukaryota > Metazoa > Arthropoda > Insecta > Orthoptera > Gryllidae > Gryllus > Gryllus longicercus. The sequence continues at coordinate 6,063,102 of JAZDUA010000031.1, forward strand.
GACGGGCGGGCGCCGCTCCTCAAAATAAGCCTACCGTGGGACGGGCAAAAACTCGACAAAAATCCCCTCGGCGGGGCGCATCCCGGGGTCGGGCGGGCCACCGGAGACAAAACAACATCGACCCTGCTATTTATTTCCTAACAGGCCGGCGACGACTGTGGCGCCTCCGCGCCTCCACCGCGCTGTCTACCGGCGCTTCACCGCAATCCAGTGCTGCGATACGCTCGCTTTTCTCGTTGCGACCCGTTTATAATCTCCATACCAACGAGTAGCTTCACGTAGTTGAATGAGCGAATTATTCTCTTAATGAAAGCTCGAGTTGGATGCAATCACCGATGAAATTGATATTAAATTTAATGGAGAATAATTAAATTGTATTGACACATTTCTGAAATTAAATATATTACAGTAATGAGGAAACGAAAAATCAGGAAGACGAATTGTAATGCTGTATTATAAGTTTTATTCCCGGAAATTTTGAGATTTTGGAACTCAAAATAAATGATTTTCTTTCAATTCACCGATTCATATTTTTGAATCTAACAAGAATAAATAATTTCATCTATTTATTTTCTTTAATATTTTTACCAATCCTTAGAAGTCTGTCTTATTTTTTTTATTCTCTATTTTTGTACAACAAATTATTCAAGTTTCTTGAGCACCCCAGTGAATAATAGTTTCTCAATTTATTAAACTGATAGTGTACTCCTCAACCTTTTCAACTACTGCTTACTTCGACGATTTCAGACCTTCGCCCAACATCAAGCAGGGGACATGCTGGGACTGCCGGGCGCATTCCCATATCGCCTCTCGGTGCACGCCCCGCCCCGCCCCACCTCGCATCGCCCGGCCGGCAGGCGGCCGCAACCTCAGCCGCTGTCGCTGTCGCCGGCGCCGCGCCATCTGCCGCCACCCTTCCCTGGCGCGCCGCGGCCCTGTCGCGTCCTGTCACGCGCCGGGCGCCACCGCTCCCCTCCCCCCCGCACCCCTCCATTTCCCCGTCAGCGCCCACTCCGCCCCCCCCCCCGTGCACATGCGCCCGCCATTACCCTCTGCCGCCGCCGCCGCCGCCGCTCCGCCCCGCCCCTCCCCTTTCCGCTTCCGACGGCGCCTTCCAAGTGCCCGGCTTTTCTGTCGGCTCTCCCCATTTGGAAGATTTTTAGGAGGGAATGGGTCCCTCGGAAATTTTTGGGGGTAACCTAAAGACCAGTATACTAGTTTATTTTTCTGCGTTTGCGCCCGCCCCGCCCCGCACTCGCATCCGCCACGACCCGCTGCCTCCTCATCCCTTTCCGTTTCCGAAGGCCACTTTCAAATGCCCGGTTCTTCTGTTGGCTGTTCCCGTTTGGACGATCATCCATGCCCCATGTTTTTTGGAGGGTGTCCTAAGGACGGTTTGGGGCTATCGTGCAGACCCTCTAAACGCGTTACGCACTGCGTCGGCCTCGCACTGCGTCGGCCGACTTACAATGCACTTCGTCACCCGCTTCATATGCTGTCCACCTTCTTTACCGGGTCTTAAGCTTTTTATTGACACCTGAACGCGCTTCGAGACAATAGAGGATTTCCTGCCTCAGTAGCGTTGCGTTGACGCCCCGATAGCGTAAATATCAAGCCTCGGCAGTGTGAATATCAACACTGATAGAAAAGCGATCACTTCTAGTGACAACTCCTTCGTTCTCGTTGCTTCTGCTGTAACTACGAGTACTATCCGCAACGCTATTTCCATGTTTGATTATATTGAACCATACAGCTTCTCTCTTGACCTCTAATTTCGACACCTTTTCTTGACATCTATGCGACATCTTTTCTTGATTTCTCACTCAGCATTTATCTATCATTTCGTGCTTCCTCCCTTCCCCTTGCCTCTCCTCTCTCTCCCACTCGCAGTCACACTCACACACATGATTGATATATTTTCTTTCCACAATCACCATTCTACCATCACTGACTACTAATCCACACCACTCAGGTTCAGATGCACTGCTTTCTAACAACCGCCTGCAGCACCACAGTCGTCTCCACTACCGCAGATCCTGGAGCCACAGCAAGAGCGGTTGCATTGGCACGCGGCTTGTGCGTGGGAGGGAGACCCTTCCCTCCGCGACTCCTCACTTCCAAAGCGCCGCCAGCCGCCTACTTGCGCGACCAGGGAACGAAAATTTCTCAAGTCTGGAAGCTGCGCGAGGAAATTTCTGAGCGGCGCCTGCTGAGTGGATCTATTTGTAGCGCGCGAGGGGAGGAGTGGCGAGAGGTGATGGGGTGGGGGGAGGTCGCCCTTATGAATAAGAACATGAGTTTCGGGAGATCGAGCAGATGAAGGGAAGCTGGGAGACGACGACGCCCCGTGTCGAGGGAAGGAATAACGAATTACAGCTTCCGATGCAAACTCGCACCTCCGCCGAGCAGAAAGTTCGATCACGAAACGAAACTTTGATCCTTAGAAGCTCCTTCCATTGAAATACGATTCGTTCGTGTTTGGAAAAATTTTAACGAGGTTGTAACGTGAAAATATATTCACCATCAAGCGTACGATAACTATGGATCGATCGATAATATTGTAAAATATTTTATAGGTAATTACTATAAACATAACTAAGTTGGGCTGTACTTAAGACACAATTATTGTTTACTACTGCGTAAGGTTTCTCAGTACTTGTAACTTTATACAATTTTTTTTTGCTTAGCATGAAAAACATCTTGCACAAGAATTTAAAATGTTAAATAGAACTATATTTTTCGATTAAGAAATACATGAATTATATGAAATAAAAATGCTTTTATCATACTATTGATTAGATACTCATTGACACAATTACAATTCCACATTTCTTTAAATATATTAAAATTACAGATGTAGTTGACATTATATTAAGTGTTTCAGTCACACAGTAAATAGCATCGATGCAGCAGGCATTGGTTTAGGAGGATTCGTTATGTGATGGCAGATAAGTGTACGATTTTACTTCAACATTAATGGAAGGAAACAGATGGTTTAAGTCACTCGAGAGGATTACAACATGCTTCCGGATGACTGTTCATATGTGTCAGCTTGCAGTTGAAGAATATGTCGTGAGAGCCGTTACTAATATGCGAGTCGCACTGAGAACAATAGCTTATTAACGAGTTGCCACAGGGATGCTCGTATGCGAGCACATGTTGAATGCAACTGTACAGGTGGGTCGCGAACTGGAACTTTGCCATGGTAGCAAATATCATTCCAAGCAACCGGAATTCGTTAATTCATGATCGCCGTTGCGTGAAGTTAAACAAAACAAGAAATGTTTCGCAAAACGGCAATGCAGGTTTTCTGCCTTACGACACATCACTACCCATATACTCCGTTTGTCAGTACTACTTATTAGTTCTCTTGCCACTTTCATTGAGATTAAATATCAGACGAATTTAAGAGGTCACACTTCTTTATAGTGGCATGTCAGATAGCCAATTTACTTCGTGGAGGATAAAAACATTATACTTGTTTATGTAAAAAACAAAACAGAAATTAAGGAAACTCTCTCTCTCTCTCTCTCTCTATATATATATATATATATATATATATATATATATATATATATATATATAATTATTTATAAATATATAAGAAAACGTATAAAACAATTAAAGTAACACTTTACAGTACAATGTTGAGCAAATGTAAACGTTTCAAAAATATCCACAAATACCTTTATTCTTCTGCAATTACAAATACTATTCAGTATTGCATTACTTTCACATAAGCTAAAAAGTAAAATAAGATTTTGTAGTAGTAACCATTCATCAACGAACTCATTACGTTACTAATTTACAACAAAGAACAACATAATTCATTTTTGTAAACGTCTATGAGCTACTACAGAACAAAGGAGTCACAGATCATCCCATGAAATTTACATGCTTGGAATGTCATATTTTTTGAACAACGTTATGGCTGTCCCGAAATAAATATTACTAACATGATCAATTTTAATTCTTTTCATTGCCCTTTTTATTAAGTTCGCATTACATCACTGCATTTCTAGATCGTAGATGTATCTCACACACTACAATTATTTGAGTTTTCTTTGCATTGAGGCGACAGGGCTCAATGAAAAATACTCAATGATATGTTGTTTTTTTCACCATTGAACATAATTCTTGAAATTAACAGCATCCCCCGCTGATGTTCAAAATCCGTGCGTTTCGATGTATTTTTAGCACTAATCCCAGACTTAATCAGAGTGCGGTTAACAACATCCCGTAACCTCTCTTCCACCCGGATTCCCAGCAGCAGCTCAACGGCCACACGAAACTCCGCGCTGCTTACAACTTCCGCCAGGGGCGCCCCGTCGCCCCTCGGACGTTTATTCGACAAATAGTGGAGGGCCTGGGAGATCAGATGCACGCGCCGTGGCGGCGGGGGCGGGGCGGGGGCGGCGGCGGCGGGAGCTCGTTTGCGCCGCGCGAGCGCCGCGCACTCCCACCGCAACTCCCACACGTTAATTCAGCACATAAATCTCCCGGTGCTCCTCTCCGCGAGCCGCCGCCGCCGCCGCTCCTCCGTCGCTCTCGCCGCTGCCTTCAGCGTCGTCTCGCCTCGCTGCTGCTGCTGCAGCACTCCGCGACACCCGCGGCGGTGGGTCGTTCGCCACAGCCGCTGCCCTCACCGCCATCCACCTCCAACATTGCCATTGCGCACTGACAGGGACTTTTGATGGCATATTCTCTGCCACCCGCAACTCCTCGCTCGCAACTGTTTCAGCCGACCTCACTGGCATCCGCACTACTACTCTGATTGTCACTGCCGCCGTCTTTCTCGCTGTCGCACTTCCCCCTTACCTTCAAACGCGATACCTCCCTCGCCGTCACGCAATCACCACAGCTCCCCCCTCCACCCTCACTGTAGTATTCGTCATCGCCCTCGCTACTATCCTGACCTAGCGCTCTCCTTGCTCGTCGCTGTCTTTGCCTTACCACCCCCGCCATCACTATCACTGTCCGCACCTTCCGCACTGCCACCTTCACTCACCCCACCAACTTCTGCGCTGCTCCTCTCCAACCCCTTCGCCAATGCCTTTCTCCTCCTCATCCTCACCTCAATCGACACATCCGCTTCAATCATCACACCCACCTCACTCCCCTACTTCATGCCCCTGCCTGCCCCCGTCGTTCCTTGGCCGCCCGCGCCGTCACCGTCGCCGCTGCCCCCCGCTTAGGAAGCCGGCGCGCCTTGCTTGCTCTCGCAGCGGGCCGCCGGGATAATGCGTCTAGATTACGACAGTACCTGCCCGGCGGGGCGTGCGAACCAGCCCCGCCGCGCTCCCACCGCCGCCTACTCCCGCCGCTCCTCTGCAGACGCTGCCGCCGCCACCGGCAACTTATCCTATTTGCAAATAAGTCGCGATAAATTCAAGATAATTACGCGTTTCCCGAGCGAGGAATTAAGTCGCCATGAGCCCCGAGCCAAACAGGCCGGCGCCGTCGGCGGGCGCCGGGGTCGACCGATTTATAGAGCTTGCTTTGAGCGCCGCGCCCTCAGCGGCTGAAGGGGGCAGGGGGCCGAGGACGCCGGAGCAGTACTGGTGGTGGTGGTGATGATGGCGGTGGAGATGGTGATGATGACGACGTCGGTGGAGGTGGTGATGATGACGACGTCGTCGGTGGTGGTGGTAGTGTTGGCGGTGGTGTTGGTGGTGGTGATGATGTGATAAAATTGTCCTTGGAGAAAGCTGTTGTGGTGAATATTGGCGGAGACAGTGAATGCTAGTCAAGCGAGTTGGGAACAAGGGGGGGGAGGTAAGAAAAGGAAGGAACACGTGAGGCCATGAATAAGGAAATAGTAAACAAAATTATTAAAAAAACCAAGGGCATGCGAAGACAAAAGTAGGAAAAGAAATACAAAAAACCAGATCACGGCGTGGCAGATAAAAAGGTAAGGAATCGGTTTGTGCGTCAATTACGAATAACCGAGACATAAAAATCATACTTCACATGCGGACACGTGCAATTTAATGTGGTTTATTTACTGTAATAACTGAAAGCAAATTTAGCATATATACTTGCAAAGGTCTTGACAGTCTCACCAAAATTTAAGTCAAAACTTGGGCTTGATGGGCGGTTGGGCTGTTGGGCGAAGATGTACGAAATACTCTTCCTGACAAGGTGGAGAGTTGAGGTGTCCGTAATTCTTGCTGACAGTTAAGGCGTTTTTATCTCCGTGAATTTCGTAATCACATCCCACGAAGCCATCGATCCAACACGCCTACAGGAAGCTCGTCAAACAGCGAAGACAGAACCAGCCAGAACACACGCATCGGGAGCGCCGGAATTGTAGAAAACGGTTAGGCGGAGGCGCGGAAGACGCCGAGCGGCCGACCGCATATCTGGCTAATGGGGGCGGGAGGCGCGCGAAGCGGGCGCAGCCCCGGAGGGCGTCGGCGTCGGCGGCAGGGCGGGGCGGGGCGGGCGCGACAAGTAATCCCGCGCTTAACGCACAGGGCAACTGCGCCCGCCAGAAGTGGCGACCCCCTCGATACTCCGCCCCAGGGTTAAGCCTCCACCGGCTCGCCGTTAGGGGCGCTGCAGTCCCTCTAGCCGAAAACAAACTGGGGCCCGTCTCTTTGCCGAAGCCGGTAATGGGAGAGAATAGTTACCGTAATGACTTGGGAGTGCTTCTGCTAACTGCTGGCGAGGAAAAGACGAGGGATGTGCGCGGAGTTGCGGTGGCGATGTCTATATAATTTGGCCAAGTAGAAATACAATTAGGGAAACGTGTCTATTCTGTGTTGCACACGGTTTTTGCTCTGTTCAAATTGTACATCAATGTGAAAACATTCATTGTTGAAAGTTGTTAGTTCATTAACTTAAGTTAATGATCTAAGGATAACAAATTACGAAAATAAATTTGTTTCCGAGATAGGAGGAACAGTTTCCATTTGCATATTTAATTAAATTATTTTGATATTCCTATAAATTTGCCTGAATTTCGACACAAAATATTCAGATAGTGATCATCATACAGATATGTAAGTATTGAATTACGAAAAAGCTCATTGAAAGAATATAATTTTCATGAGCAGGGTTCTTAAAACGAACAAAACATTATTGTGTAAAAATATTATTCCGTCCATGAAAAATTATACTTCAGTCGATTGGACATTGAGAAAACCACCTCGGAACATATATTTTGTGATCTCTCGCTATGTCTTCTGAAATGTCATCTTTCGGTATTACTCCGCCCTCGCTCACCGGTCAAACTTTAGCTCCAGCCCTGACCGTCCCAACGACACTCTGCACTCCAGCGCCCACCAACCGGATCAAACTGTCGCAACCGCATCACCAACTTCCCAACCTACGTTTCATTACCGCTCCCGAAGGGCCCCCCTCCCAACTTCAGCCTCGCACCCACGCAGCATCCCTCGCCCACGCCGCCACCCGCGCCCGCCTCGCCCGCCGCCCATCGCCCATCGAACCATCGAACGAGCACGAGGGGAGCACGCGAAGTGCCATCGCGCCGTGCCCTTCATTACGGATGCAGGGGCCCGCAGCCGCGCCGCCCGCCCGCCCGCCCGCCCGCCCGCCACCGCGAGCGCAAGAACAAAGGTAGCCGGGGCGCGCGGGGGACAGGTAGGGGGCGTGGCGGGGGTCGCCGTTACTCCGTATAATATTTCACCGCCCGGTACTTTACATACAAAAGCCAGAGGAAGACCCCGCTCGCCAGCGCGCGAGCGGGCGCGCGCGCGCTCGGTTCGTCCCCGCGAAGCCCACTCGATTTAATTCACCTCATTAAAGTGACGCAGCGCGGCGCGGAGGCGGAGGCGGCGGCGGCGGCGGCGGCGGCGGCGGCGGCGGCGGCGGACGGTGGCAGCGGAGCAGCGGGAGCGCCTTTGCGGGCGGGGGCAGGGCCGGCGGCGGGTGGTGCTGGCACTGGCAGTGGTGGCGGCGGCAGTGGATTCCCGCCGGGAGATTATCATACAAAAGACACCGTTTTGTCAACGCGCGACCGAGTTGCAACTTTGTCGCGGGCGCGCGGGACTGGGTTCGCATCCCGGCGCGGCCGGTCTCGTTCCCCGCCGCCGCCGGCCGCGCGCATTGTCTCGCCGGCTCCCCGCGGGCCCCGCCCCCGCGCGCTCCGGCGCCCGGTCGCGACCCCGCGCGGCATTCCTCCCTAATAAAGTTCGAGCCGCACATAAATTATTCAACTGTACTTAAAAGTACCTGTAATGAGTCTGAATAATGGATGCCGACGAACGAAACGTTTGCCCAAGTAGGAGGGTGGGCGGCCTTCGGGAAGTTGGGGATGCGGGGAGCTGGACGGGGCGTATCGTTTTGTTTCGGCCGGCTGGGGCCACGGGTGGGGGTGCAAGGGAACCGGATCGCCCGAAAAAGTTCCGGAGAAATACTGGGAGCGGGATGCGAGGCGTATCTTTCGTCGAGCAATTTCATGAATTTTTGATTCCGGACGTATCTGGAAGTGCGGCGTTCATAGCGAAAAAGCTTGATTTACTGCGCGTGGCCGCCGCCGCCGAGGTTTTGTGCCTCCCGAGAAAACTCTGGACGCTTTTCAGGCGTAACTAATGAGCACTTTATCTAAAGCTAGATGCCCGTCAGATAAGCAACGGAGTCCATTTTGTTGTTTTAACAGAGTTCTCCGGCACCAAAAGCGGAGCATTCGACGATAACTCGGGGCGTTTTTCATCTGAAATTGTCTCACTTGTGAGCCCAGTCACAATCTAAGCAGTATACAAATGTGTTAGTATGGAGCAATTTGGGTTGGATCTGTACTGAAAGAGATTCTGCGTTCTCTTTTAAATGCAAATAGTATTTCGAGAGATAAATTGCGTCGATCTACAAACAAGAAAAAAATACGGGAAAATAATAAAAAAGTGAAAATGATATGTTGTACTTACGGACGGCAGTGAAAATATTCAGCGGGATTTGTAAAGAAATTTCGTCTTACCTGCAACAAAAAAGAAACAATTAAACGTAATTAGAAAATTAGAACCACAGTGGCTCATACAATGAAAATTTACATTAAAACCTGATCACTACTCGTAGATTCAAAGTACATCCTTGTTGTAACCCGAAACAAGAATAAATCAATCTGTAACAACGTTCGCTACACAACTAGTTTTTGGAACGGGAAGACACCTGTGACAAATCACCAGAGAGAACATAGCCGAGTCAGCTGGCTGACATGTCGAATAGCCATTTAGCAACAGCCCGTAGCGCAACACGCATCACCCTTCACAAATCTCTGACGCAGTACACCTCTCACGTTAACATGAGCATTCATTGCACTCGTGGCTTGACCCGCGTTCAGCGCGTGTCATAAGCTACGCTCAGCCAACCAGAGCAATTCCGCCTCTGGAGGCTCGCATGAATTTGCATGAGATTGGCGATTGTTAGGAAAAAAGAAAACCTATTGGTGCATCATAAAACAATTTGAAATATAATGATACTGCTGGGCCACTACATTTGGCAAATTTAATGCATTTGTTAATGTAATGTCACATTAGCACCAATAAAGCATGCTTCCAATGCCAGATATATCTCGCATTACACGTCATTCCCCACACATCGATTAGATTACTCATGAAATTTCATACGTCGGCGACCGCGGAGTCGATCGTCCACGTGTCACGGCGCGTTTTGCCGCAATGAGTCAAACATTCGCACAGATCGATGAATAATTATATTTGTCGCGAACTCGCGTCCTACTGGCATTCGATACATCGAAACTCGACACTTCCATTCGCTCATTATAACGCGCCATATACGTTCAGGAATGGGGAGAAATTAAATTTCCTGCGTCAACATATTTAGAGTGGGGAACACTCTGGTAATCGAAACAAAAATGAAGTACAAACTGCGATCTCTTCCCTATCTGTTACAGGGCAAAATTACGAATGCAATTGCTGAATTCAAAACTCTGTTCTCGTCGTGTTTATAGTAATATATTTTAACTTGTCAAAGGGTCCCTAAATATTCAAACATTCTATCAAACGATCAGAGGAACGATGGGAACTGAACGAATAAACGCAGTAAATAGAGTATTAAAAAGTTTGAGTGAATGTTTTTTGAGACAAAAAGCTTGTAAAAATGTGTAATATAGCAATAATCAAGATACAGAAAATACTTAGCAATACATTTACAAAATACTTATCTATTTTTTTTATGTTATATACAGTCTGATTCCCAACCTAGTTTATATGAAAATAAGTTGCAAACAATACATAAAATTCTCTCTAGAAAAGCAAAATAGCTAGCAGTGTGGCAAATGAAAGAATGACCTGCCCCGTGTTAGCCATTTAAACGCACGACAAATAAATCCAGTTAGACATAGTTTTTAAGATATTTTAAAATATGGTTCCACAAACTTTTAAATACGTAAGAATGTCTGAATTATTATTATTATTATTATTATTATTATTATTATTATTATTATTATTATTATTATTATTATTATTATTATTATTGTTATTGGCGTATATTCTATTACTGACCACGCTACACGATTAACGTGTGTAATTCTTCCAGAATCAGCTTTTCAGCTGTATCCTTGGACTACAACAAGGTTGTTACGCCTTGAAGTGTGATTAATGGATTAGGAGTTGATAGGATATTGGTGAAAGGTGATCGTGGACTTTTTGAACCATCCCAGCATTCGCCTTATGACCGAGGGAAACCACGAAAACGCCGGTCAGGATGGCCGGCCCGGGAATCGAACCAGGACCTCCCGATTAGGAAGTCAGCGCGCTACGCACTGAGCCACTTCGCTCGGTTTTTTGTTATTATTGTCATTGTAATTATTGTTTTTATTATTGTTGTTATTATTATTAATGTTACTATTATTACTATTATTATTCACTATTTGATGTAAAACGAAAATTAAAAACAAACAATAGGATAGTTTAGATTTGATACTTTCGTATCCCCAAACCACTGCTTTCCTTTTAGAATATTAACGTGGTTGGATGCGAAGGCATTACGCCAGAGCTCGGAGGGAGTTTGGCCGCGTCCACAGCGAAAGAACGGGGGCAATGGGCGACGGCGTCCGGAAGGAAGTTTGAAAACAGGCGCATTAAACAGATTCAACTTTCCCCGGGCCTCGAACAGTTAACAAAACACGCACTGGAAGTCCGCCGTCAACCCGGCGACGACGGGGCGACCTCGGGCGCGGAACTCGTGATGCTGACGGGAGAGGCGACGGGCGACCGACGGCGGCAGTGGAAGCTGGCGGTGGAGGATGACGATGGAGCGTGACGATGGAGGATGATGACGGAGTGACGATGGAGGGCGACACGGATGAAGGATGGAAGTAGACGATGGAGGGTTGTGGTGAAGGGGGCGTTGGAGTATGATGGGGGAAAATGTGAGAGGACGGCGGTGGAAAAGGGTGGCAACAGAGGGTAAGTGTTAGGATGGCGATGGAGAGAGATGTCGAAAGGCTGAAGAAAGAGAGAGAGAGAGAGGGAGAGAGAGGGAGAGAGAGAGGGAGAGAGAGGGAGAGAGAGGGAGAGAGAGGGAGAGAGAGGGAGAGAGAGGGGGAGAGAGGGAGAGAGAGGGAGAGAGAGGGAGAGAGAGGGAGAGAGAGGGAGAGAGAGGGAGAGAGAGGGAGAGAGAGGGAGAGAGAGGGAGAGAGAGGGAGAGAGAGGGAGAGAGAGGGAGAGAGAGGGAGAGAGAGAATGAATGGCGCTGGGGGTGGCCAGCTCTAGTAGGCGACGAGAAGGCGTGAAAGCGAGCGTTTTCGTGCAGTTTCATTCTGCAATTTGGAGGCTACGGTGGCATTTCTTGGTTTTGTGAGAAAGAAAGGAGAGGGTCTCATAATTTGCAGCGTTTGCGAGCGAATTATTAGCGTGAATATGAATGCATGGGGTAGAAAAAAAGACTAAAACAAAGTGGAGTGTGTTGTAAAGTTCATAACTTGATTTGTGAGTGGCGGTTACCAAAGGCCAATCTTTTAGAATTAAAAGCAAAATCTTTTAGAATTAAAAGAAATTAAAAGCACTCTGTCATTATAATTTTCGAGAGTCTTCAAATTTTCTCCGGGATTGTTTAAACGCATGAAAACAATTTAATGGACTTTTACGTTTCTGATTCGGAATCACTGCTGTTTTCCTGGAATCAGTCTTTGAAGAATAATGCAAAGAAACGACGTTACAGTAATACAGCATGTCTGTTCTTTCCAACCATTATGATCCCGAATACCGAGCGTATGTAAATGATATATTTACACAGACCTTATTGATTGCATAAAAGCAGAGCACGACTGAACATTCTTTTCTAAAAAAATGTAATCTGGATAACTTTGAGTGATACTACGAGCAGGGCCCTAGAACGATCAGCGCGTGGAACACATGTCTCGGGTCGCAGGGTGTCTGGGCACGATGATCGGGGTGGGGCGAGGCGTGGGGGCAAGGAGCGGGCGCGGGGACGGGGTGCGGGGGTGCGAGGGCGAGACGCAGAGGTGGTCTGCGCTCGTGGGAGGGCGTGGCGAGTGGACAGGTCACTGGGGGCGGGGCACGGGGCGGAGCTCGGGGGCGGTGAGGAGCGCGTGAGCGGGACGTGGGGGTAGAGCGCAAGGCGGAGCACGGGTACAAAGTACAAAGGGAGACATGGCGGGGCGGGAGTAGCAAAGGGGCGGGGCGCGGAACCCGGCGGCGGGGCAAGGGGGAGGGGACGCTAACCTGCGCGCGGGGGCGTGGCCCACTGTGCAGGGCACGAGAGTGCGGCGACCGTTTAGCCCGCGCGCAGGGGCGGGAGCGGGGGTGGGGGTGGGGTCGCCGCGCGTCGCAGCCTTTCGTCGTCAGTCGCGTGCCCAGGCCTCGCCGCGCCGCCCCGCGCGCACTCAGAAGTTAAGCTAATGTTTCCTTAGCGGCCGAGAACTCATTCGCTCCATTACCGGTCCCCATCAAGTAAATGCCTTTCAGCCACTCGCCGCCCGCTGCGACGGAGGGGGGGGGCGACGCCATAGCCGGTGGCGGAGGAGGTAGGGGCGGCGACGGTGGGGACTTCCGGGGCGTCGTAGTCGATACCGAAATCGACGGAAGAAATAGCACAGTACACTGGAACACGATGGTTGACCGGATCGGAGAGCTGACGTATATGATAGAACACTTTGCCATAGCCCTGCTAACTATCGTGATGTTCACCTCTTTTCTATGTGCTTTATTCATACATTACTTTCTGTTATCTAATTGCTCAGGGCTTGGCGCGTCTTCCAAATCCCAATATGATAATAGGAAACTACTAAAAACTAAATTTTAGTATGAAAATTCTATTTAGCAAGCAATTACAAAAACATTTTTGAATGAATAGTTGCATTCGTGCCAACCCTGACAAATGCACATGAAAATCTCACATCATGACTATAGTCCAAATTCATTGTTTTAAAAATAACTATAACAACTAATATTTTATTACATTTGCCTTACATTTAATTAATTAATATCATCATTTACATTTATTACATTACAATCATTATCTATTTTTCCTATTCTGAGTAGGTTAATGTTCTACTTCACGCACATGCGCGAGCGTATAAATGTGGAAAACGACTTGAGAGGTTACACGTGCTCTGGCATATAAACAGCACGGTTGCGCGGTCAAGTACGTCATTGAAGTGGTCAAAGCGTCCTAGAAGTTTGGTCTCGAATCTACCGGTAATGCAATTCCGCATTGCGCTTAATACAGACTTCCTACAGCTAATAGCTCTCCATGCAAACGAACCACGTTTGCCGAAGTAAAATATCGTCGCACCTGTAATGGAATGTTAACTTTCTAAGTCACGAGAAGTAAATAAGTGAATAGTGGGAACGTATGTTTACAAATATTTTACTTTCAATTTGCGTGTTAGCTTTCTACACACTCCCAGAAAGTTAATGAAATTTATTAAACAACACCTGCGACACGCATATTCAAATTATTATATTGTCAAAAATAAATTGCTTAACCTATATATTAGTTTAACAATGCGTCTTAATAATAATAGTAATAGGTTTGTAAGTGATAGTGAATTATTGTCTGGTTATTAACGACTACAGTAAATCAATAATATACGTATAAAGCATATAGTTGATTCAAAAGGCGCAATTGAAAAAAAATCCAGCAATTCCTCGTTTTATAAAATGTACTTTTCTCAATGATAAATATTGTATCACTGACTCTCAATCAATATATCTTCTACAACAACATTGTACCTGACTCCCAAACTGCAAGGCGGAATTAACTCGATCAAGATGTCGCATTGTCCATTTCGTGCTCGGCATAACCCTCTCGAGAGGCTGACCCAGTGACCGGCCTGCCAGCGAGCGCAATGCTTCACGACGCGTCCGGCGACACACACATCCATCGAGCGGCGTGCCTGCAGGACGGGGATGGGGATGGGGGGCGGAGACACGTGAAATGTCAGGGCGCCCAGAGCAGGTGGGCATGCCACGAGCCTCCGCTGGCCCGAATGCCTCAGCCGCTCTATATATAGCCCCGAGGGCGGGGGTGGATGGTGGAGGGTGGAGGTTGGAGAAGGTTTATGCATCAGATCGAAGAGGGGCGTGACGGTCCAAGTCGTGGCTTATTGAAAGTGAATGCGACATTCGATGAAGCAGAGGAAGCGTCCGTAAACATGGGAGACAGAGAGAGAGAGAGAGAGAGAGAGAGAGAGAGAAAGAGCGATAAAAAACGAGAGATAGAAAGAGCGAGAGAGAGAGAAAGAGAGCGAGAGAGATGAAGAAAGAGAGAAAGAGCGAGTGGGAGTAAGAGCGAGGGGAGAAAGAGCGAGACGGAGAAAGAGCGAGAGGGAGAAAGAGCGACTGGGAGAAAAAGCGAGAGGGAGAAAGAATGACAGAGAGAAAGAGCGAGAAGGAGAAAGAACGTGAGGGAAAAAGAGCGAGAGAGAAAAAGAGCGAGCGAGAGAGAGAGAGAGAGAGAGAGAGAGAGAGAGAGAGAGAGAGAGAGAGAGAGAGAGAGTGTCAATAGTGGTTGAGGAGGAAGCCAATATGGCGAATGAATTCACGCGTCCGAAACTTTGGAGAGCCCGGAACGCACAACTGTGATGATGGACGCTGCGGCGCAGGGTACGGAATCGCGAATGAGGGCGCCAGGCACGAGAGAAGAAAAAAGTACGGGAATTCTAGAAACTGGAGTCAGAAAGACTAAAGCCTGGCATGAAGCGTGAAGAAAAGAAACAGCGGTGAAGAACCTTTCAGTGAAGTGCACGCAACAAACAGGAGAATAGGCGGGGACGCGGTGCGAAGGAACGTGCGGGGCGATAGACGGTGATGAAGAGGCGGGGGAGGGGGGCGGATATCCGGCGTGCCACCCGAAGGCGCTGTGGGTGATGCCTGCAGGGAAGGAGGGCGGCTCGATAGGACGAAGTGGACCGGTCTGCGACGGCCGCGAATTCATCACGCGCATTGATCGCCACGCACAAACGCGCGACGGACGGGGGCGGGAGGCCGCGCTGGAGGAAGGGCTGTCGACCGCGGGGGATGCAGAAAACAAAACAGAGGCGCGACGATCACAAAAGATGTAGCTGCAAGGAAACAGAAAAATTGCTGGGAAACATGAATTGAATTTGACGGTAAAATAAAATTAGTGGAGTTCGAATGATCTACTTCGTGAGGATAATGTGAACAAATGTAACGATTATTTAAAAAAAAGCAATAATTGACTGAAATATGTCGAGAAGTGGAACCGAACATCACCATTTTCGAGATTATATATATATATATATATATATATATATATATATATATATATATATATTATATATACAAGGTCTGTCCCAAAAGTAAGTTGAATAAGTCCAAGAAAAAAGATTTATTGCAGATAAATATACAAGTAACTAAAATTCTTCAAAGTAGTTTCCTTCCGCTTCGGAACACCTGCGCCAGCGTTTTTCCCAGTCGCTGAACGCACCCTGGAAGGCGTCGACGGAGACCTCCTTCAAACACCTCGTCGTTGATTCTTTGACGGCTTCCAAAGTCGCGAAATGGTGGCCCTTGAGTTCCTTCTTGATCCTCGGGAACAAAAATAAGTCCAGTGGTGCCAAGTGGGGCTGTACGGCGGCTGGGGCAATGTTGCCACACCGCGTTTGGCTAAGTACTCTCAAATAATGGAGGTGTGCGACGGCGCGTTGTCATGGTGAAGACGCCAAGTGCTGGCGATCTCCTTCCTGACGCGTTTGACTCTGCTTTGGAGCCTTTTCAGGACTTGCAAGTAAAAATGACTGATCACTGTTTGTCCTTGTGGCACAAACTCTGAGTGGACAATGCCTCTTGTCGAAAAACACGATGAGCATGGCCTTTACACGGGACTTGCTCATTCTCGCCTTTTTCGGGCGCGGGGAAGCTGGCGTGTGCCACTCAGCACTTTGTCTTTTGGTCTCCGGGTCATACTCGAAAACTCATGTTTCTTCACCCGTAATCACATTATACAAAAAATTCGGATCATTTTCACACTGCTCCAGGAGGTCACGCGAAATCCTTGCACGAGCAGCCTTCTGTTCATCGGAAAGCACCTTGGGGACCATCTTCGCACAGATCTTCCGCATGCCCAAATCTGCGGTAACAATGCGATGCACAGTACTTTTAGGGATATTACACTCATCTGCCAGCATTCTAATACTCAGGCGTCGATTTGAGT
The DNA here is from genome assembly GCA_038098605.1 of Gryllus longicercus. NCBI lineage: Eukaryota > Metazoa > Arthropoda > Insecta > Orthoptera > Gryllidae > Gryllus > Gryllus longicercus. Next base: position 6,079,725 of record JAZDUA010000031.1, read on the forward strand.
TCAACATGTCCCTCACTTTCTTCACATTTTGATCGGAATGTGACGTTGACGGGCGTCCAGAGCGGTCTTCACCCTCGGCGTTCTCTCTGCCTTCTCGAAACACCTTGTGCCAGCGGTAAATCATATTGTTGGACATGGTGCTATCGCCATAAGCTTCCCTTAGCATGGCAACGGTCTCAGCGCCCGTTTTCTTGAGCGCAACACAAAATTTTATTGCGTAACGCTGGTCCTTGAAACGTGGCATCTTAAAATTCCGACGCGTCACTAATACAAGGGTTCAAACTAGCAGCGATGCGCACTGAGAAAGAGCCTGCAGACAACTGACGTATTTGTCCTTAGCTTCCCTAAATCCCACACAACCATTCACGTCACTTGGCGCGCCTTGCTAGTGGCTTGCGTCGGGGGCGTAAGGTCATTCAACTTACTTTTGGGACAGACCTTGTATATTATATATATATATGCTTATATGTTCTACAATAGAAGAGACTGAGTTGCGTGTGCATAAAATATGAAATAGAATTAGAATTGAAGACAGGAATGTTAACGATAGGGGTATAAAATAGATGTGTCTAGGGTACAGTAACGAAGACTTATTTTTTACTTCTCTAATAATTCACACTCATCACATCTCAGTGGGGAGACATTGAACCAAGATAAAAATAATACTTCATGAGCTGTTTTGTATGATTTGGAACATCGAGATCGTATCATCAACATGTAATACGGCACCAAAGTAGTGTAGACACGCAATAACTTTCAAAACCCTGTAGGAAGATTTAGAGCAGCTTACTGTCGAACTAAGCCTTCAATTTTTCATGCCATGTCGAGACCAGAGATTTGATCGAAAGGCTTACGATAAGTAGTGCTGAATGCGAGGTACAATAAATATGATTTCTCCTCCACATTTGCCTCACCACTTCCATTTATTTCCTGGCCTGACAGAGGATCAGTTATCGTAAGGCCGTCTTCAAAAGACAGGTTCGGATCACAAAGGAATGCGCGGAACATTGAATGCTCGTTACAAGAGCTTCGTGTTTCCCATTTTTATTCGCATGCAATATTTGGAATTGCAATAATTTAGTATGAAATAAGTACAGTTCATAAAATTAATATAAATGTAGAAATTAAATTCAAAAAATTTGAGTCCGACTAAAAATCCTCAAACGAGATTATAGGTTATGTGCATCTTCATGAAGTGTCTCAAAAGGAATATAAAAAGATAAAATAAAATGTTTTCATATTGTGCTGTCATGTTATTCTTGAGTTTTCAGAGCAAGAATCTACATTATACCCTATTACTTCATAATTGGAAGATTTCAACTACCAAGTGATTTGTATTCAGCATTGACATCAGAACTTTATTTTGAACGATGGAAGTAGGTTGATCGGAGAAACAAAATACACTCTTTTGGACGAAAGATTTAAGAACATCTCCTTCAGGATACACTTTCAGAAAAGAGTATATTGGCGTATTTTACTGCGAGTCATGAGATCATGTCAACGTACATCCTATACCTTGCAATTCAGCCCTCAAGAATTCATTTTCCCAGGCACAGGAAGGCGAAGCTGCAGGTTTTCCGCGGATGCCGGCGTCGTGGCCAACGTCGGGAGAGGACACAATGCCCAGAGGCGCGCGGGGCCGCGCGGGGCCGCGCGGGGCGTCAGGTGTCGCTGTTTGGCATTCCGACGCGCGCAGCTCGGCTGTCCGCGCGGCCTTCCCGACACGATGCGACGGGCGCGGCGCTGCAACGGCCGCCTGCCACGCCGCAACCCGCCTCGCACAGCCCATTCGCTTCCGGCGCACGTCTGCAGCTCAACGGCTCAGCACGCGGCCTCGCCCCGCGCCCCCGGCCCCGCCCCGCGCCTCCGGCCCCGCCCCGCCCCGCTCCGCCCCGCCCCGCCCCGCCCCGCCCCGCCCCGCTGCTGGCGGCCAGCGCATCTCCCACACCGCCCTTGCCGCCCTCCCACCCCTGCTGCCCTCGCCACACCCGTTACCTACACCGACTTCACTCACCTTGCCGTTCCCTACGATGTTCTGTTCCATTCCGTCCGTCCTCAACGTCCTCACCGTTCACACTCCTTTCACAGCGGCACATCGCTCTCACCGGCCCAACGCCCTGCCTCACCCGCTATCCACATCGTCTTCCTTCGTACCCGTTGGCGCGCCCTGACGGTTCTGTTATGAATCCTATTATGAATCCTAATTGCGATCGCTGTGTCAATATCCGAACAGCATCCTGTGCTCTTATAGCTCTCGCCGTCATCGGGTCTTTGCCATCGGAATTTGTACGCCCCATCTTCTAAGTCCTCGCTACCTAGAACGATTTCGGTCTCACTGTCTACTACGTTTCAGTACCGACTTTTCCTTGCACCTCAAGCACTCCTATTACGATCAACTCTCCTTTTACGATCAACTTTCCCAGCATCATCTTTGTTCCTGATATAAAGACTGTACGTACTTCTCAAAATCTCTTCCTCATCTATTGCCCTCCTGTCCTTCACTCGCAACTTTGTCGTCAAGTCTGTCCTCTCACATTTACGCCTTCCCTTCCATTCACGTTGCAGCATCCTGCCACCACAACCCTATTGCGAACTTTCTTTTTCAACTACCCAACAACCATCACCGACTTTCCTTCGCCGTTATTTCTTCCCATTGGCTTTGCTCATATCCTTTGGCTCTTCAGTACCCTTCCGTCGCCGTCTCCTGGCCGACCACTCCAATCCCCGCCAACACCGTCTGTGCGTCAGCCTTGTCGCCTGCTGTCTCCGTCAGCCGCGCGGTGTCGGGGCGCGCGAAGACGTCGCACGGAGCGGAGGGCGGCACGCACCCGTGATGCTTCCGCGGAACGTGACGCCGCATCCGCAAGCAGCGGCAGAAGTCAGTGCGCGTTCCGAGATCCAGATCCATACGACCCGAGGACCACAGGTGCCTTCCAAGTGCGTAAACAGCATCTCAAACGACCACTCTTTCATTTACCCTTCACTCTATTTACGCTCTCACAAACAAAATTCTCTGCCAACTATACCAACATGATTTCCTAACACAATTACCATAAGCAAAATTTAAAAAAATCAATTACAGAATTAGCACATAAAATAAAATGCGACGTTCAAAAATAAATACAATTATTATTTATAATTTATAAAATAGCAAAAATATGCTTTAATCTACATTGACTTCACCAAATAGAAATAATTTTTCTAAAGTTTAGAGAGGAAAAGGGTGGTTTTTCCTTATTTTATGTTATGCATTACTAAATAAAATAATTTTGAACAATGGGGGTAAAACGATGCAACACGAACTTAATTATTCACAACTTTTCCTGGGAATTCTCATGTATCTCCTGCAGATTAAAATTATACAATTAATTGCAGATATTGGTTTAACAAGTCTTTAACTCGATACTCCCTCAGCCCCTAATGAACACGAGAAGTTTCCAAACGCGCATCTAACACGGTGTACCGAAATCCCCGAGAGATGAGCACTGTGCGTGAGGAGCCCCCAGCGTCTACAACAGTGATACGCGAGAGTCAGACGCGCGGATTTGCCAGAAACACGCCTACGTGGCTTCGCGCAAACGCACGAGGGAAGTTCACAGCGGAATCACCAGCGAAGTTGGTTCGCGCGTTAGCTCGGCTCGCGCCGCGAGGTGCAGGCGGTCGTGGCGGGAAAGCGGAAGCAGGCGGGGGAGGGGGAGGCCGTGAAGGGGGTGGAGTCGGAGGGGGCCTTGCTGCCTCCGGCGCTGAGCACCTCCGACGTGGAAGGCCGGGCGCTGTGCACAGACTTCCTGCGCCGCCGCCGCCGCCGCCGCCGCCGCCGCCGCCGCCTCCGCGCCCAACCACTCGAAATCGTCCAACTTCACATGCGTTTATGTCTGCTTCAGTCCCCGCCGCGCAGCGCCGGTACGGGCTCCGCCTCAGGGCCTCAAACACTGGCGCTGTGCGGAGGCTGTCTTGTCTCGCTCAGTCGTTCTCTCCTCTCAAGCGATTCATCTCGAGCAATTGTAGACATCTTTATTCAAACGCGGCCTAGAATGTTTCCTGCACTTCAAATTATTACAGTAACCATTATATATGAATGCTTCTTAGAAAACTAATAATAAAGTTTTACGTTTAATGTAGTTTGTAGATTATTACTATGTTAGACGATTACAAGAAATCACGAAAAAATACAATACAATGTACCACAAGGGAGAGAGGTATTCAAAATAAAACTATTGGAGATATTGGAGAAATAAAATTATTGGAGAGTATTTACATTTGATTAGGCAGAATGTGATCAATTCAACTAAAATCAAATTAGAAATACAACGCTAAAGACATTTTTATACTTTACAATTAAAGTTGGAGACAAATTTATTAGGTGGAGTAATGACATTTAAATGTATTAATCTGTAAAATCAAAGCTTGCCTCATATGTAAAAGACGGACATTAAAAAACATTTGCGCTCCTCCTTATCGTGTATTCTGCGTGCCCTCTTTCACAAAACTGCCTACCAAACTACCTTTCCAGAGAAGGCAAGCAATGGAATGAATGTGCTATCGACCGTACCATAATCGACCTCGTCGAAGTACGAAGTGGACGTACGACCGAAAGCGCTATATTTTGTCGAGTTTACGATTTAAACTTGGCCGAAGAGATAACAAATAAGATTGAGTGCTGAACCGTCCCCTCGTAAAAAGCGACAAACACGTTGTTTGTCGCAGCTATTTGTTGAACGTGTGAGGGAATTCTAGCGCACGTCCAAAGGAGTGCAGCAACGTTCTTTGTTTTGTTCGTTCAAAAATAAATGAACGATTTCTTCCGTTTACTTGTGCGAAGAAACAAGACAGCTTTTGTTTTCCGATCAAAGCCAAATGGAAAGCAAATTCAAGAAAGACAAATCGAACGTCACATATCAAAATGCTAAAAGCACGAATGTTTTACTTTCGCGCATAGCACACACGTAGTAAAGAGAAAGTTATGTAATGCTGTAGCGAAAACCGGTGATTTTTGGTGCAGAAAAATTCGTACTATATGTCCTTGATACTGAAAAAGTGAATAATTCTTGTCCCTACATACAGTAAATGTCTTCCTTTAACACGTCGTGTAGTCAGAGCCATTTTTTGTAGGTCGTTTATACCGAAAAAATTATGCACGCCAAAACGTCCGTCTGTCCGTCAGTGAACAACGCTAGTGGCTAAACTGTAAGTTAGTTTTTCACCAACATGGATAAGCCCCGATCAATTTAGCTGATATCACGGCCCTTTGAATTTGAAACGGATATTTTAATTTTAGGGGATACTTTACATTAAGTGTCAAGGACATTTTCATTTTTTATGATAAACCGGTGCGACAAATGTTGAAATAAATAACCGCGATGGGACACTCGTGAACACCTTCCGCCACTGATTTTAATTTTCCCTCTTTTAGAAAAAAATTTATTTAGAGTATACACACTTTATGCGCATTTTCTCGAGATATATTGCTGAATGTGCAAGCAGCACTACTACAACAGCATAGCTGTTCAACTCCCATGATTGTTCTTGTATTTCTTAGAGATTTCACATCCCCTTCACAACCAAAGTGCGTATGGTAGTTGCGGCTCAAAATACCAAGTGAAGTATTACTTGAAGCATTAGACGTTTTTCGCTATCGAAGATACGTCGAGGAGAATGTACTCACGTGTGTCACACGTTGAAATCGAATATGTGAACTTGTTTGTGCTTTAAGTTTTGAGATGGATTTAGGTGGGCTGACTGCAATAAAAACCCATCTTAGTCTTCGAAATTGAATATAAAACGGAATGATATAAGCGTCACAGGACTTGCCAACAAAGGGAAACAAAACTTTACTTAAGAAATTTGCCTCCAATCCATTTATACTCTGGACATATGCGCCTTCGGTGATTTACAACTCAAAAGACCAGGGAACCAAGAAATGGGCGTTGGCTACAACATCACGCTCCGTGTACCAACAAGTAGTCGTACACAGTCTATAAGTCAACACATTATTCACATACGCACTTTATATTCATATGCAGCAGGCCATTAATGCTCTCTAACGCAAAACGAAAACAACAAACACGCGGTCAGGCCAGTAGTTTCGGTTGAGCACCTTTCAAGACAAGGAAAGCGAAAGCACTCAAAAAATTAGTCACTCGGCCGTTTCAAACCCCACATTTGAAGTAGACCTTCGGCGTCTGAAGTCGCAAAATACACGGGACGGAAAAATGGGCGTTGAGTGCCACGCGCCGTGTACTACCAAGAGGTCGTACATAGTTCCCTGAGTCACCCCATTATTCATTCACACACATTATACTATTCATTCGCGCATTATAGCTGGGCGTGAATTCTTGCATATGCAAAAGGAGATCCACGTGTCGCGCATCTGTCACGGTCGCCGAAAACGCGCCCTTGTACCGCTCTAGCCTTCGAGCAAAGGAAAGAATATTATTCTCGAAAAATTGCCAAAAGATTTTGAACTACACATTTCTTAAAAACCGCGTGTGAGACGTATTGACGATTGCTACGTGTGACGCAGTGTCACTAACAAGAAGTCACAAAAGGTTCTTTGAATAATCTCATTTTATTCATTTGCGCCGTACAGCTTGAATGCCTTCAATTCTAAAACGATCCATAAGCACGTGGACGGATCCTTAAACAAGACGAAAGAACTCGCGCCAGTCGAACCCAATTAAGGACATAGAGAGCCAAAGAATTTCCTTGAAATTTGCTCCTAAGCTATTTCAAACTTCGCATTTCATATACACGTTTGGTGAGAAACCAGGCAACCAAAAATGGGTTGGCTGGTTTCTCACCAAACGTGTTGTTTGTTAGGACACCTTACACTAACATGTAGGAGTGCACAGTTTTATTAGTCAAACATTATTCAGATATCCCATATTACATTCATATCCGCATCCGCATACAACGGTTTTTGAATTCTCTGAAACGCAAATCGAGAACACTGACGCTGACGGAAGGTGGCGTCTTGCCATATCGCTTTCGAGAAATAGTAAGACAAGGGAGGCGAATATATTCCGTTTTATTTGGTCGTCTAACGTGTAATTAGTTCACACTTCACATTTCACTCAGACCTTCACTGTCCTGAAGAAGCCTGCGACATGTCAGGTGAATCGTCGACCTTCCAGCCAACGACGCAGCGTCTCCCGGATAGCCGAGAATTTAGTCACCACATTGTATGATTGGTTGTTTCCAGGAAAGTCAACTTCTACGGTCATTAGTCCCATTAGTTTAGTGAGTGCTATTCCAGGATGTGGCAGTGATTCTTTTCCTGCTGGATATTGAAATCCGGTGCCGACTTACACGTCTGCTTTAGGGATATTTCCCTCAAGGTATCTCACCCCATGCGCAAGCTAGGACACCTATAAGCTCTTGTACGGCATCCCGACATAAGTGGCAGTGGTACGTGTACGAGTGAATGTAAGGGGAGAGGGTACGACAAGGAAGGAGGAAAGATCGTCCGCAGTCCGTTCGTGAGAGTACTGCTCCGGCAATAGCCTAGTATTTATCGGAGAAACCATACACAACTACCGATCAGAGCAGCGCCCGCTAGGATTCTCCTCCAGACAGCGGCTGAATTCGACCTAGCTATATAGTTAGTGTCGAAAATCCGCCACCGTCCGTGGGGACTCCTAGGAGGACCATGGTTACCCAGGTCCTGCCGGTCAGATTATTCCATTCCCACCGTCTTACATCTTCTTGCATTCTCTCAATCGCCGAGGGACAAGCCCGTGTGATCGCGGCCGCAGAACAGGCGCCGCCGCGCGGCCTTGGGGCGCCTCTCGAGCAGAGCACGTGCGCCGGGGGCGGCGGCGCAAGAAGTGCGGCGACGAGTTTCCGGGCGTCGAGGGCTGGCGGCGGAATCGATGCCTGCGGCGCGGCGGCCGGCAAGAACGGCCGGGGCGGAGGCGCCGGGAGCGGAAGCGCCTAATTGCTGCAACATTAGCCCTTGCCGCCGCCGCCGCCGCCGCCGCCGCCACTACCATCGCCGTCGCGAACGTCACTTCTGTCCCCAGCAGCGAAGAGCGATCGAAGTGTTGGTTGTTGACTTTGCTCTTAAAAAAATAGCGCGTGAGGTGAGGAAGGAGCCTTGGCGTCTCCGCAGAGGTTCGTTCTTTGCTAGATGAGAAATATGGACGGATATTTTGGATGTCTGCGGTTTTGATTTTAAATTATATATGCGAAAGAATTTGAATGAAATTACACAGAGGTAATAATTTAAAGACATTTTCCGCGACACTGGTATGACAAAAAAAATTGATGATAAAAAATTACTCACAATAAAATGTTTTATACCCATCTCTAAACAACTGAACGGTTATTCACCATTATGATATTCCCAACTATCCTTTAAAAGAGAAAAAAATACATCAGTGATACAAATTTATGTTATAATGACCAGAACTGTCTTAAATAAAACAAAGAAATGAGTTCTTCGTAGCGAACTTGAATGAACAATATTGATGTGGTCGAGATGATTACCTACTAACCCCTGAGAGACAACCAGTCATTAGCATCATTCACAAAAATCGAGCATGAATGAAAGAACGTGTCGAATATCGCGCGATCAGACAAGAGATATCCATCGAGTCTTTTTCGAGAAATAGACATTTGTCGTCGGAAACGACCGGTGGCGGTCATAACCACTCGCCCGGCCGCCCGAACGAGCAGGCAGGCGCGTGCCTCTACTTTTTCGTGCGCTTCTTTCTCTTCCTCCTCGTCCCTCTCCGCACCCTCCTCCTCCTCCACCTCCCCGAGCCGCATCGCTCCGTAATTAACTGGGCGCTGCCCCCGGCGGAGGAGATGGGGTCGATCGGAGAGCCGCCGCCGCCCCCGCACGCGCCGCCCCCCACCACCCCCGGCCGCCCGGCGCGCGCGCCAGCCACCCGACGCTCCGCCCCGCCCGCCTCTTCCGGCCCCGCCGCGCCGCCCCGCGCCGCCCCGCGCCGGCTGGCTGTCGGCTCGCGTACGCGCCACGCTCGTAAGAAGGTCAAGTGCCCCAAATGCACGACACAATGCCACTGCAACAATGGCGCGTCAATCACGGATCTCGTTACAGCGCTATGGGACAAATCGATTAACACGCTTTGTGTGTTTGTTATATTTCTGTTCATTCATTATGGATTGCAGCTGGTACACACACCAAGCTTTATAAATAACGTAATAAGAAATACTTATGTTAGAAGTAAGAGAGTGTCATAAGAACGCAAACATGAGTCTTAGAAATCATAAGGGTATCAAGTTGTAGTTTAAAGGCAACGACAGACTTGAAAGCCAAGTAAATCGACTGGCAGTTTTGAATTCGAAATGGAAGCAAGCATTTTCATTAGACATTTTCAATGAACCTTAGGTGCGACCAGACCCTTGAGGAGCGCATTCAAAGTTAGCAGATGCTCGATTAAAATGCATCCCTTTATTTTACGAAACATTTTATCGAACCATCAAACTTAGATATTACAAACTTACATACTCTTCTGAAATAGAAAATTCTTACTCTATTAACAAAATGTTTACATATGTGTTTCATACTTTACCATCCTCAATTAAAAAGAAACATTTCAAACTCGAAAGACCATAAATGATAATTATGTCTCATAAAAGTACGAAGAATAAAATATTCTTAAGAAAATCCTATACTGGGTGACATGGCAATAAAATGTAGTTAACCTGTAAATTTTAACCGGTTTAGATCCCCCAGAACCCCATGAATTGTCTTATGGAGGACTAAAAATGGAGAAAGCTAAACGAGCCAGAACGGTGTATCTTGTTATTACAGCGAATGACAAGAGAATGGAAGCTCATTATGCAGTTATTGTCCGGAATAAAAGTAACCTCGATTGCCTTACGATAGATTTCTACGTATAATCGTGCAGTTTTACAATGCCCTATTAGTAATCATACGCCACCGCCGAAAGGGGAAGCGGTTTCATTAGTTTAGTCTGTTGATTCACGAAGGCAAAACGGAGGTCGCATCTCTGATTGTCTTTTTTGTGTTTGATTGTCCTTTTGATACAGTGCTTTGCGTTGGAGTAAGTCGACAGCCTACATGCAATGAGAGAAGAGGCGGGCCTACATCGACCTACGTTGGAAAGAACAACGGCGAATAAAATTAGAGTAATCAGAGAACGAACTTTGAATCTAAGAGCAATGGAAATCACGTCCCGCGTCTACACGAGAAGAAAAACGAGTTTCGTCTAGATAGCAGGAGGAATCAGTTAGCTGTAGTTGGCGTGTCTGTATCTTCTTGTTCTATTTTCGGATCACTTCTGTAAAACAAAGAGTTGCCTTTGTTCAACTTCCAAATAATTAAGAGAAAGGGTAGAGTAGTGAATGCATTTCATTGCAGTGTTCGTGCTTGTCACATTCATTTAGAGATAAGCAAATGAACTGAACGCGACCTAACCCACATCTTCTCCTTTGTCCGCGCGCTGCGAAACGCACCAATACAATTCCCAGGCAGCCTTTATAATATAAATCTTGAAGATTTTTCAAAACAACATTCACTGGATACTTTTAGCAGTTTTTAATGATATTTATTTTGTTTTAGAGTGTTTTTAGAGAGGAAAACGAAAGTACAAACGATTTTTATTATCGGAAATGTAGGTTTATTTGCAATGTCTCAAAGAAGAATTTTTGAATGAATACTTAATGAATGCTGAATACTGCTAACAATGGAATGGAATATATTAATGCTTAAATGGTTAAATTATAATTTGACAGTATGCTACATGTTTAATAATATATATGATAAACTGGTAAATTACATTTCCATAAATTTTCACGAAAGTAAACTGCAACGACGATTTATAATAAATTAGTTATTAAATGCTTACGAGATAGTTCTTTCTCTAAGCAAACGTAATACGTAATTATTCCATTCTTTAAGTAGAAAAACAGATTTATTTTTAAATTAATTTGCTTTATTCTGTACACACCACCAGTCAGGCCACACAAGATACGCGTCTTCAAGTTTCTCACACCGGGACACAGTGAATATAACGGTACAAGAGAGGTCAAAGAGAAGGCAATGATGAAAGGAAAATTCACGCTCGGTCGATGCTCCGTTTATTAGGGTACTACTCTCGCATTCTCCTGATACTGCAAAGAGAACACGGAAAACTACCGACTATAGCAGACAACCTCTAAAATTATTCCCCGCTCAGCGGTTGAATTCCATCCAGCCCTGTAGCTGATGCCGAAAATCTGCCACCGTCTGGCCCTGAGCCCGCGAACCTCGCGGTCGAAGACTCCAAATTCTCAAAGCCGAGGTGAGATTCCGACGGGTTGAAGAGAACCCTTCCCTTCTTTGTGCTCTCCGCCATCCATTCCAGGGGCGCTCTCGCTCCAGTAACCTCCGTGGCCCGTGAGTGTGCACATCGCGGAGCGGGGCGGCGCGGCGCTCACGGAGCCCGCCTTGTCCACGCGGGCGATTACGGGTGGAGTGCCGCCCGCCTCGCCCACTCCTTCGATAAGGTCTGCGCTTTCGTATTGGGCGCGGGGCCGCGCAAGGCTTACAAAGAGACTGGAGAACACAAGAAGCCCACGGAGCGCCAAGCAACAGGGAGGGTGACGTGGAGGTAGGGATGGCAGCGGGAGAAGCTGTCGAGGCGGGAATGGTGGAAATGGCCATCCACTGGGGCAGAAATAAAAGTAAGAGTGCTGAGGAAGGACGTGGCAAAGTGAAATCGGAAAAAAAGAAAATTGTTAAAGGAAAGGAAAGAAATAAAAATTCCCGGCCTTGAAACAAATTAAAGGATTAATAAATTCTAGGAATTATTTTGCAAGGTACATTTTTGTCACATTCTACCGAAAAAAAGTAGGAGTAGTGATTTAGTGGTAATTTTAAATTGATAATTAAAGACACAATTCAAAAAATGGCGAGTGAAGTAAATTGGTAGATCGCTTCAAAAGAACTCATATCACCAGAAAAATGATAGTAAGCTCTGTGCACAAGGAATCGATTTCCAGCACCGTGTAAACATTATGGGAGAAGAGGCATGGGCGAGAAAGGCCGAGATTGGTCGAGCACAGACAGTACTCGGAGGGCAGCAACGACGCCCCGCACGGCACGCGGAATATGGCAGAGAGAGCGGTGCTGGGGATCCAGCGGCCGCTGCGGCGTAGCAGTGCTGGTGCAGAGGGGGCAGCGCGTGGTGTGGGTGAGCAGTGGGCGTGGGCGTTCCGCGCCGGCGGCGGTGGCTGCGGTGACTGACAAATGAGCGCCGTACCCCGCAATCAGGGCCGTCGGCCGAAGTCGCCGGCCGGCTTGTGCCCGGCCGCCGACGCGTTGTCGACGCCGCCGCCGTCGGCGTGCTGCGCGCCCTCCGCCCGCCCGCCGCCCGCCGCCCGCCGCTAGCCCACCACCCGCTCGCCCGCCACCCGCTCGTTCACAGCCCGCCGTCCCGTTCTCCCATCCGCCCTCCCACGTGTGCGCCCACCCGTCTTCCCACCCTTTTGCTATCCCCCGTTCGCCCTCCCGTCCTGCTGCCCGCCCTCCTGACGGTCCTCCCACTCGCCCGCCCTCCAACCCATCTGCTGCCCACCCGTCCCGCCGCCCGCCCTCCCACCCATTTGCTGCCCGCCGTCCTCTGCGCGCCGCCGGAGTGGACTGGTGTTGCTCCCACCGCCCCCAAAGAGCAAGCCTTGTGCCTCGTACAGCGTCGCCCGACATCCTGGCGCCACAACGACGACTGGGAATCAGGCTGTTGGAGATGAGTTCGGGATATGGCTGAACGCCATATGGAATCAGGGCAGTTCCTTTGAAGGTGTTCTCCAAGGTCAGATGGCCGATAGTGCATTATTGCTGGATAATTATACTTGTTAGGCTACAACAGTACTTTCTAATCATTTAACGGCACCACCATCTGTGCGGTATGGTAATAGTCATTCGATAACTACCTATGAATATGATAAATTGTATTTCATTATCTCATGCTTCTTGAATTCTTTACTTCTACATTTGTACTACTAAGATAATATCACACGACAAAATACAACTAACCTCCAAAGTAAGAAGTTCTAATTAATTTTAATGTAAAAATGGAATTAATAAAAATGTTTGTATGATATATCATATTTCTATTTCATGTTGATTATATTTGTAAAGGAAAAATACTGAGAAAGAGGCGAACACTGTTTTGAAGACTTCCTGCCTACGAGATAAAAAAGGGGGAGGGAAAAAGAACATTTACCAAATGATAAATAGAGGTCGTAAGTCACGAAGAACAAAGTAAATACGCCATGAAATGGGTAGAAGAAAGAACCCAATGAATTGCGTTGAGGAAGGGAGCTATAAGAGAAACGAGATATAGAAACCCTTCTCGAAGATGGAGAGGTCAGTTGACAGCATAGGCCGTGGTCAGTGAAGACAGAAGGGGAATGGTAATCTTATGAATGTAGATGTTCGAGGGTTCTACGGAATAGGGATGTGAAACTGACGAGACGTTCGCTACTCGAAATGACCAGGGGGAACACGATGTGGGGAGTGAAGTAGAGAGCGACAGGAACTATAAAAGAAAAGTGCAAGGCAAATTCAATGGAGGATCAACGGAAACATTCACTCGTTCTTTGTATAAGCCTTTCTAAAATAGCACACGATGCACTGACATCAAAAAGCAGATTCATGACTCATACTAGGTCCTCAAGAAAAGAAATCTTAAGTCAATGGAAAAACATGTAATTTTGTATAGATGGCCAAAATTGGCATTGAAGTACCAAAAGTTACATATTCCTTGTCCGTTCTTAAAATTTGAATGTACAATGGTGAAATGTCTCTAGGTACAATAGCGTTAGTCCTTTAGTTTTACGGAGGTTTGGAATTTGGAAGAAATCCAGCAGGATGTGTGACAATGAACGGATCAGTACAATAGAAACGGAAGGGAAGATCATCCAAACGGAGATATTTCTTCAATACACACAAATGCTTTCGGCAATAATAATATTTTTGGAATTTCAGAATTATTTTAAATTTTCATATTCCACATAATTTACATGTATTATTTATATACTTTATTGTAACGTGATCCTTAAATATTTTGTAAAACAAACAATCCATCCCGAAAACTACCTTAGTTATTTCTGGAACTGGTACAGCCAACGAGCGTGCACAGGACTCGTGGCAACGGGGCGGAGCGAGATGTAGCGAGGGGCGGGGGTGGCGGCGAGCGCGGTGTCCGGGGAAACGGCCGCGAGCACCAACCCGCCAGATGCCCCGGCCGCCATTAAATTCATTATTCATGCCCGGCCCGCGAGTCTCGCCCGGCTGACTGGCCTCCCCCCCCCCCCCCTCCGACGCCGTCGCCGCCACGGCCGCCACCACTGCCCCGCCGGAGCACCCGAGTTTTTTTTCTGTATTCCATCATCCGTAATTACGCGTCCCCCTGCTCCATTTTTATTTATTTTCGTTCCTTGTCTCCGCCGCTGCTTCGTACCTGCGGCTGACACCGCTCCCATTCCAGCGCTGACGCTGCCGCCCCCCTCCGCAGCCGCCGACGGTGTCGCCTGCACCGGAAGCGCGCGCGCCCCTGCCCACGTTACTTTCAGCGTCCCCGGCAGCTTCCGGGACCAAATGCCACCTATTAACCCGTTCCGGCCCTTGTTCGATGCTGGGCACGTTACTGTGACTCCGCCAATGACAAAATATCCCTGAGTAATGCTTGCCGTTACCGTTTTTTCTCAGAGAGCAGCAAAAGTATTTGCGTGAAACCAGTCGTCTCCATCAAATTCCACAGTAAGGAGACCCCTTCTGATCATCACTACCTACGACGTTCACAGAAGATGACAGATCAAGTAACAACACCGTGTGGATTTTCGAATACATTTTTTAATATGAGTGTATTCATTCCGAGAACATGCATTTTATATAGATGGATTTTTATCCAACTTGCTTACCACATCAATTATTTTATTATTTACAGTATAATTCAGCATGTACTCAAGAAAATTTAAATAATACACACGAAGAGTACACAGAAAAATCATACCCAGCATAACGTCAATAAAATAACTTTTCATTTTTTACAAACACCATTATATTTTCTTCCGGCATCTTTTATCTTGCAATATTTCGCGTGGAACATAACCTCACAATTGATTAACATCCCATTCATCGCTAACGAACTGGCAGATTTCGTCAACTTGCCGGAAATCACAACACGAACTTATACACAACGTAGCCAAAAGAAAAACCATTTTCTCCTACATCACTAGTTTTACTCCTCGAGATATAACTTTTGCCTCATCCTTCAACTCCATCTCGCAACTAACCACCTCCAGCACGATCACTACAATGCATGTATGTACTTGGCGCGACAGCCCGCGAACGGGTTCAGGTCTACCGGCGACGTCCCTGCCTCGCGGCCATGGGTTAAGGGGGTATGTGTGGTTAGCACGTAGACATACGCCGTATTCCGGTCTTCCCAACCTGATAAGTGAACTTTCTCATCGTCACACAGCAACATATACGGTCATTGCAAGGAAAACGCACACTACAATCTTGCCTCACTGGGAATCGAATCCGGGGCCGCATAATGGAAAGCGAGTACGCTGACCACAAGAGCTATCCACGAGGACACGATCACTACTATTATTACATATTATAATAAAATAATTTGCACATCACAATTGTAGTACTAACCACAACCTCCGCCGCCTCCATCCCCATCCGCGCCCACGACTCCCTGTCCTCCCTTAACGCCGCGTGGGCAGGCGCGAGCGCGGGGCCCTCGGAATCCCTTCTCCTTTCTTCCTCGCATTCCTCGCCGGCGAGAATCCTGTTTGCCGCGCGTGGCGACCACCTCAATTAGGGCTCCGTTTAACCGTTGATGCGGTTTAACCGCTGGCGGTCGGACGGCTCCGCCCGTAGTGCTGCCGCCGCCGAAGGTGGGCACGTGGGTGTGGTGGTGGCGGTGGCCATGGTGGTGGATGTGATGGTGGTGGATGTGATGGTGGTGGATGTGGTGGTGGTGGATGGGATGGTGGTGGATGGGATGGTGGTGGTGGATGGGATGGTGGTGGTGGATGGGATGGTGGTGGTGGATGGGATGGTGGTGGTGGATGGGATGGTGGTGGTGGATGTGATGGTGGTGGTGGATGTGATGGTGGTGGTGGATGTGATGGTGGTGGTGGATGTGGTGGTGGTGGTGGATGTGATGGTGGTGGTGGATGTGATGGTGGTGGTGGATGTGATGGTGGTGGTGGATGTGATGGTGGTGGTGGATGTGATGGTGGTGGTGGATGTGATGGTGGTGGTGGATGTGATGGTGGTGGTGGATGTGATGGTGGTGGTGGATGTGATGGTGGTGGTGGATGTGATGGTGGTGGTGGTGGATGTGATGGTGGTGGTGGTGGATGTGATGGTGGTGGTGGTGGATGTGATGGTGGTGGTGGATGTGATGGTGGTGGTGGATGTGATGGTGGTGGTGGTGGATGTGATGGTGGTGGTGGATGTGATGGTGGTGGTGGATGTGATGGTGGTGGTGGATGTGATGGTGGTGGTGGATGTGATGGTGGTGGTGGATGTGATGGTGGTGGTGGATGTGATGGTGGTGGTGGATGTGATGGTGGTGGTGGATGTGATGGTGGTGGTGGATGTGATGGTGGTGGTGGATGTGATGGTGGTGGTGGATGTGATGGTGGTGGTGGATGTGATGGTGGTGGTGGATGTGATGGTGGTGGTGGATGTGATGGTGGTGGTGGATGTGATGGTGGTGGATGTGATGGTGGTGGTGGATGTGATGGTGGTGGATGTGATGGTGGTGGTGGATGTGATGGTGGTGGTGGATGTGATGGTGGTGGATGTGATGGTGGTGGATGTATTGGTGGTGGATGTATTGGTGGTGGATGTATTGGTGGTGGATATATTGGTGGTGGATGTATTGGTGGTGGATGTATTGGTGATAGATGTATTGATGGTGGATGTGGTGGTGGTGGATGTGGTGATGGTGGTATTCGTGGCGGCGGCGGCTGCGGTGGCGGTGGCAGTGGCGGTGGCGGTGATGGTGATGGTGGCGGTGGTGGAGGTAAAGAGCCTGTACGACATCCGGGGTCGGAGGTGCAAGTGCCGATCGTAACAGCAGAGGAGATCCGGGGGAGACGTGTGCTGTTTTACGCCTTGTTCTGCGGTCAGCGGCAGACGAATTACCTAACGGTACGTGGAGTGGAATTTTTACAAGCGGCCATGGGTGAACATGCAGTAAGAGATAATGGGTGTGCTTGATAGATCTGTAGTCTTCGTGTAATGACAATGACATTATCGATCAAGCCACAGCCCGTAAGCTGCTAAGATTCTTCGACAATTGTTAATGAGTGAATGAATCAATCAAAGCAATTGAAGATGTATTGTGCAAACGGTTGACGTTCTTTTTTCTTAGTTTGAATTCGCTAATCTAAAGCTACCAAAGTAACAAACTACTCCAGTGTTTTTTATTCCTTTTGAGAACGTAGCGGCAAATGGAAAACATTTAGAATAGCGTGGAGATAATATGTCATACATTAGACAGTCGACAGGACGCCAGGCAAATGGCATTATTTATTTGCATATTACATAAAGTTATCAGCGCTATTTTTCGCACATGAATACCATTAGAAGTCTTCATTTTGCGAGTGACTATCCCCAACAAATATAGACCTCTCTCATCAATCCAATAAGGTGAAAGTATTTGAGTAGTATCAAAACGAGGCTTCCGCAATGAATGGGCCAACTGCAATGGAAATAAATCCACACGTCACTCACCCGCTGCGCTCCTAGATCAGAGCTGATACGCTGCCTAAAGGCTTGTCCCTGGCCGCGCGCGCGGATCAACGTGCGTGTGTTTTCGTCTGCGACTGCACGCGCTACACAATGGGCGTGGCGCAACATTTCAGTTATTTCAAATTCTGATTACCTGCTGGCACATCAAAGGGGTGGGTGCGCCGTTATTACGAGTTCATCGGGACGCAATTACGAGGCCCTGCAAATATGTGCGCGGCTCGCGTGTAGAAATGAATTGAGTGGCACCGCGTTGCTATACATTGCATTCCCTCCTGTGTCGCGCACCTAACGACGGAACAACAGAGTTATCCTTTGAGCGCGGGTTTCGCGGTCCGTAAATGACATTCGGGCAGAAGTATGGGAGTGCGTGACTAGATCAAGTCCCTCGTCGACTATGTGGGAAGATCAGAGGGATCGCGTTGCAATTGGAGGGATAACATACGAGCACTATATTACGAAAATTTGATGATTATTTCTCAAAACAGTCAATTGTTGACTTAGTTATGAACTAGTATTCATAACTAAAACAAGACTTGATCACTGCAGTTTTTCTTAAAAACAGAAATGTCATCGAATTATTCAACATTCCTTTATTCAAAACTCTGTGCTAGTTTTTATTTTAAAGTACATTATTTTTTTGTTTATATACCTTAGAGAATCGAAATATTAATCAAATTTAATAAACATAAACCTACCCATAAATAATGGTTGCGATCAGATTCGCGTTCCCATCAAACCACAAAAGAAATTACATTTTTTAGCGTAGTTCTGATCGTTCTAATAGAAGTACGTCTTGAAATGTGGAATCTCGTCAACGCAACATGAAAAATGAAAAGCATATTTATGTATTCACATTCTCATTAAGCTTAAAAAGTGTATTTAATTGAAATATAAATATCAAGGAAATTAAAAATTTTAATTTATATATTAAAAATATCAAGGAAATTAAATATAAAGGACATTAAAAAGCGACCCTAATTTTGACAAGAGGTATAGTACTTATGTAACAACACACCAGGGAAGTGGACAAGAATAAGTCATGTGATTTTATTTATGTTAATCATGTTCCATTTAGCGTAAAAGCCCTTTAGTGTAATTGCTGTCGGAGTGAGCGCGACCCTGATTCGGCATATGATTCGGCATTGAGCGTGTGTCCTGGCGCCGGCGTTTTAGGCGACTTGCGCGCGGCGGTGAGCCCTTCCGTTTCCGTCCCCGCGATCCCGCGAACATCCCATCCCGGCGTGCACCTGCGCCTACGCATCCGCGCGCGCCCCGCGCCAGGAATAGCCCTCGCGACAGCGGCGACGGAAGCCAGACGTGTGGACGCGCCCGGGGCAGCAGCCGTTGACCTCTGGAACGGGGGCTGGGCGGGGGATGGGGGGAGCTGGGGCGGGGGCTGGGCGAGGGGATGGGCGGGGGGATGGGCGGGGGGATGGGCGGGGGGATGGGCGGGGGGATGGGCGGGGGGATGGGCGGGGGGATGGGCGGGGGGATGGGCGGGGGGATGGGCGGGGGGATGGGCGGGGGGATGGGCGGGGGGATGGGCGGGGGGATGGGCGGGGGGATGGGCGGGAGGCTGGGCGGGAGGCTGGGCGGGCGCTGGGCAGGAGATGAGCGGGGACTGGGCGAGGACTGGGCGGGGAATGGGCGGGGAATGGGCGGGGAATGGGGGGCGGGAGATGGGCGGGGGATGGACGGGAGGATGGGCGAGGGTCTGAGCGTGGAACTGGGCGCGGGGCTGGGCGGGGGCTGGGCGGGGGCTGGGCGGGGGCTGGGCGGGGGCTGGGCGAAGATGGTCAGGGGGCGGGAGATTGACGTGGGATGGACTGGGCGGGGCGAAGGCTCGGAGGGGACGAAGGCGGGACAAGGGTGCTTGATGAAGGGTGGGGCGGTCGCTGAAATGGAGGCGGAGACGGGGCGAGGGCTAGGAGTGAGGGGGGGGGAGCCAGTACAGGGGCGTGGCCGACAGAGCGCAAGGGCGGCCGATGGAAAAGGTCACGACCCGGGCGATCACCTCTCGGATGGGGTCCACCCTGGGTCTGTGTTGACGTAGTTACTATCTAGCCCCCATTGCCGCCCTCGCAACTTGTGTGTGGCTTGGCGCTTGTTTTCGGTTTTTGCTACCGTGTCACCGACATTTCGGAAACGGCAACTCTACTCGTATAGCAAACGTACTAAAAAATTTCAGCTGAAATGTAGAATTGCAATATTGCTGAAATTTAGGTTGCAATATGATTCATTCACTCGCGCGGACGCGTACGATTCATTCAGGCGCGAATATACATTGAGAAAAAAAACGGTGAGGCACACAGAAAACAATAAAAGGGAGGATTTCCAGGAAAAATTAAGAAAATATACAAGCCAAATTATTATAGCGGTGTATTCGTATAAAATGCGATGGTCATTTTGCTTCGGAAAGGTTCAAGAATGTTTAATGTTAACGCGAGGGCCGAAGGCAAGAGGGCCGAAGGCAAGAAGGCCGAAGGCCGAAGGCCTCGTTCTCATCACCGTGGGCCGTGCACGGTCACCGCGCGGCGCATGACTCATTCTCGGAATCGACAGCGCGCGTGAACGAACCGGATCACAAATGGCATATCTATCAACAGCCGTTATGATAATTTACCCTCATGATTCCATCTTTCGCATTTAATTCAACAAAACATGTGTTACAACATCGCAAGTTGAACATTTAAAAAATTGTCAATTTTTATTTGAGTCAAAAAATATACTTAGAAAGTAGAATATTTTCACCTGTGAGAATGGCATAGAGAGTTCACAAGACTGGGTATATTGGTTATAGTGTTTGTCACTTGTTCCGAGATAACTCTGTGCACCTACGATATGAGGAGGAGATATCTATAATTGTAACAACTTATATTAGGAACAAGACGTAACACCGGAAAAATATGCTTCGTTCACATTTAGGGTTCAGGTTTCATCTCAAATCCGGTCTTTCACTATTGCCTCCTTTGTAGTGCGGGTGCATCACCTCAAATGCCAACGCAAACGCCCTCGACTGCGCCGTCGCCTTTTCCCTGCGCCGGTCGACTCCCATTCAAAGGCGTCTGTCTGCAGGGTCACGGGTCGGTCGTGACCACCGCGTCCCTTCATACCCACAAGAACCGCTCGGGCGAAACTGGCGCTCGCTGAGGTCACGACGGAGATGGCCTGAAACTTGGAAAAACTAGCAACCGGATCACGACAAATCTACAATGTGAATTACGTTCCACGAACAGCAGGGGACGTGAACACATTTTTATTACATATCTTACAGAATTCTTACCAGCAGTCTTGTTTCTTTTTTCGTGTCTCGATATTGCAACTTTCTCGAATCCCTATTATCGACACATAACATAAAGAGACTTCGCTGCGCTATTTTTGGAATTTATTTCATAAGAAACTAAGACACCCACTGATGATCTCATATATATATATATATATATATATATATATATATATATATATATATATATATAATGTGTGTGTGTATTCAACTAATTACAATCAAACAGGTATATACACATTTACTTATTTTCGGACAGAAATTCTGTATCAAATCTTGGTGATTTGACTGTTTAGTATTTTAATTACAAGTAAAATATTATTATCATCAAACAAAATAAATATTGATCTATTTCAATACTTATAAATGCATAATTCACTTGTGCTTTTAATTACTGCTTGTTAGTGCTGGTATTTTCTAACAAGTGTGAAAGAGAAACAGCATTTTAAACGACAAACGTCTGTAAAATGTCGTATACTACCTACACAATAACCAACCGCTTTGTTTGGTTCGTTTTCGTAACTGCCGCGACTGTCATCGCACATAATGGACCACCCAGAGCGTGCGCAGACAAGCCTCGAATTGAACTGAAATACAATCGCACTGGCTGACGAAATGCAACTCTCAGCTTAATCGAACGGCAGAGCGGTCAGCGCGAAAGCTACTGCTTAAACCCGATAAAAAACTTATTCGCAATACAATATTTCACTCCGCACGATGCGATGCGTTCCGTTTGCAGAACTCGTTAGAACCTGTAGTATGAAAGGATAAATTTGAGAGCGAGAGCGCTGCAGCGTCAGTCAGTCGAAATGGTCACATCAACAGAACTTTCATAGTTGTGCACAGAAATTATCAAACGTGTTAAGCGGCAAACATGCACATTCTGCAATCATAATATGACATTACATATAGTACTCTGAGATGGTAAGTACGCGATAACATCATTGTTAAATTGTAATTGCACAAGACGTGCGCAGAGGGGTCGTGTCTCCCTTGAAAAATTTGACATTGGCTCCGCACCCCTCATTATAAAACATTTTATTTCCGTAAATAAGTTCAACCCCTGATTTTCCCCTCTCTTTAATCTGACAATTCGGGTATTAGGAAAAGATGCTTTCCTAGCCATCTAGCAACTGTAAAATGTTCGACATGAAATCCATTTTATTTATGAAATGTGACAAATAAGTTATCTATTCATTCTCCTTTGTAGTATGAATCTACTGTTGTTTCATTAATAAAATGACATATGTAAATAACGTTAAAATGTGTATGGGTCCAGAAATGCAGTTGGCACTCCCTGCTGTTTTAGGCTTTGCTCACCTACGCAAGAATCCCTTATAACTTTCAGTTAGTTCAGATTCTCTCAGTAAATTTGGTAGCATCTTTGATAGAACATCACACCTTTGAGAACTGCTCGTCTTTCTTTATCCCCTACATGTGAAAGTACAGAAAATAACGGATTTGACGGAAGCATTGGATAGTACTGAACCTCTGGTGTATACATTTATTCTTAGATTTTATCCATGATATTAGCAAAATTGTTAGAACTGAGAACGCCAAGAAAGAAAAAAAAAGTCCAAAAACTGACCTTCAAAAAGTTAATGATGATACTAATGCAGTTGTATAATAAGTTATGTAATCTTTACTGAATCGTAGTCATTCGTTTCCCCAACCTGAATTATCAGTTAGCAGCCGCGTGTCTCATTCAACATTACGCACGACAGCGTATCAGAAACCATCTATGATGTTCGCCCATTCCACATCGTACTGCCATTGGAAGACGCGGCATATTCCAAGAAACGGCTCACCGTCCCTGACAGTCCTCCGCCAGCCCAAAAGCAGCACCCCGATCACGCATGCGCTATTCTTCCAACACGGTAGCATCTCGCACCAGGCGCCCAACTCCGATCACAAAGCTCCTCCGCCTTGTGGCCGCCGCATTTGTCTGGAGGCAGCCCAGCGCTCCCCGTGGGGGCGGAGGGAGCTTCTCGCTCCGGGAGCCGGGGTCGCCCCCGCACACAGCCCCTCTCCCTGCTCGGCCCCGCCCGCCCCCGCCGCCCATTGTCTGCGCGCGGCCGAGGCGCGTGCTCGCTCCTGTAATTACAGAGCGCCGGTGGGCAGGCGGACCGAGCGCGCCCGCTCGCCTCGCCCGCCCGGCTGCGCCCAATGCGGCGGGGGCGGCTGCCGCGGGGGCGGAAGGGGGTGGCGGGGGCGGGGCGGTGGGGGTGGCAGAAGCGATGCCGATCGAGCGGGAGACGGAGGACGAGCGGGGCGCTACAGGTTTCGCCGAGGCCGTGGAGGTGGCGCGGGCGCGGGTGCCTTTGAGGTGGTGGAGTGTGATGTGGTGAGCATGAAACTGGTGGCGAGAACAAAATTGTGGTGAAGGTGTGATTTGAAGGGAGGCTGTAGCGTTGGGTTGGGAGAGGAAGAAGCGGGAAGAAAGGACGAGCGGCAACATCACCTTCCGATTCTGTGGCGACATTGGGATTGTGGACAGGGTTTGTGTTAATACTCGACACGAGAGTACGCGTGTACAATGGGTGTGGTTGGTACGGAATAATCCGAGCGTAAAATAGTTTACTCGGTGGTAATATGTTTGCCTAAGGTATGTGTAAGCGCTGTTCATTGAGAATAAAACATAGATGTGGGGGAGGACGGAGTACGGACACAATCAACAGATGGAAGTGTACAGAGGAAGGCACTGTAGAAGCAGCTTCGATACGTGAGAACACGATCTTTGAGCGCATGCAGTGACGAATGAGGTGCAGCGAGCGGGCGGTAGGTGGCTGATTGGGTGGGTGAAATAGTGGGTAGGTTGGTGGGTGTGTGAATGGGTAGGAGGATGAGTGGGCATGTGGGTTGGCGTGGCTGGCAAGGTGGCAGGCGAGTGAGTAGGTGAGGTGTTGGAGGGTCGGTGATGAGTGAATGAGGGGGGCGAGCGAATCTGCGGGTGGCGGGTGGGAGTGCCGGCGAGTAGGTGGGTGAACGGCACGCCCCCAGTCCGCGGCGCCCGGTGGGCGGGAGGAAGAGGGCAGGCCCGGGCTGCATCGTGACGGCCCGGGGGCGCCGGCGCGGCGCGGCGCGGCGCGGCGAGTGGGCGTGCGGTGGCGGCTACCGCGCCCGACACCCAGCGGCCCCACCCACGCGCGCGGCCAAGAAGCCCTGGGCGAGCGGCTCCTGCACGACCCATCAGCCGCGTGGAGGCGGAGATTTCAACGCCCGCCATCTACCGCAGCTCACGCCGCCACTTGCGCTGACTCGACACATTGCGCGTATTTGCATTCGAAATTAGAGATTAAACAAAGGAGGTTCAATATTAACCTAAGAATTAGCTAGTATAACAACCCTACACGTGTTTTGCAACTCCTTCATTCTAAAAAAAAATTTTGTTCCCGATATTGTTCCTCGTCATATGAACAGCCCGATAAAGCTTCAAAATATCCAACTACAACCGGATTTGATATTTTGCCTTCACCAGGACTGTACGAGCAATGTGAGTTTATAAATATATCATATTCAGTGCCATTCGCGTACAAGATTCAATATCTGCGATTTCACATCCAGAAAGAACACGATTTGCTACTAGAGTTTTCTTCTCACTTTTGAGTTACTACTCTAACTATAAGAGTATAATTAATTTTCCCGGAATCGCGCTTAATTCTTTTCAGTAATCAGATTTACAGTGAACACTGAAAGAAAAAAAGTTCCAATTAATATTCACATCGGTTTTAAAATAACTATCTCATTCTTAGGCTAGAACATTTTTGTGATAATTTGTAGGATAAGTACTGTTTATGTAGTAATCAGCCACATAAACTAGTAAGAATATTCTATTAAGATTTTGCTCATTTCTCTCTTCGAAAGAAATGGTGTTTTCGTAACCTGTCGCAACTACGTTTAAATGTCTTGAGATAAGGTTAAGAATTTTATGTCATTACATTATGTCTTTGTTTCGATGTTTATTTTATTTTGTTAGTGCTGTATAAAATCAAAGTCAACTCATAATTACAATTATTACAATTGTCAACATTCGTTAACATATGGCGGACGATTTTGAAATTTGCTCCCTCAATTTATATTATGTAGACGTTCATTTCTAAATGTCAATACACTCAGTGCTTAGAGAGGACCTGAAAATGACATATTTATTAACTCATATTTCTTGTACAGTCCTGTTGAAGACAAAATAAACAGCGAGACATAGCCACAAAAAGTCCCGTTATTATAAAATTCTGAATGACTCATTGGAAAGGCGTTCCAACATATCCACATGAGCATTCAGATTTCCTTCCTGTAACGCCATTGCGTCCAACTGTCGACGTGCTCTTATTCCTCCCATCACGCAGAGCGTTTATAGGCTACATGGCCTAAGGCGGCCACACGGAAGGGGTGCGACGTCGATGCTTAAAAAATAATTTTAGAAGCCCACGTTTTTTAATCAACATTTTGCGATCTTTTTTTAATAGTTTATATGTAATTCTTGAATGGATAGTATCATCAAAATAAAAAACGTCATAGTTTTCGAATAGCTTATGTCTAAAATATTCATTCTTTGGATCAAAGAACCATGAAAACAAATTAAAATCTTGTTTTTGACGATAAATGAAGACCTTTAAATTTTTTAATCATACAATCTGATAAAAAAGGTTAGTTCAATATTCTGATCATTTTTTCACTGTTTTTGTCAGTTAAATTAAAAATTAATAAACAAAACCACCTCAAATTAAATCTCCGCCCCCGCGTGAACATTAGTAGTAACTAATGCAGTTTACACACAACATTGATGTCGAAAAAAATTGATGGTTTGGGAGCGAAGTGTTATTAACATCATCTTTTGAACATCGATGTTTTGTTGGCGACGTTCCATCACTACATCAGGGCCCCGGGCGCGCGGTGCCGCTTTTCGTCGCGAGGTTGCCTTCGGCCGAACCGCGCGGAAGGAACACGCGACTGCCGAGTGACGTGCTCCAGCCGGTTTCGCGGGGTCCGCGGCCGCATAACGGCGTGCAGAGTATCAATTGCAGCCTGCGCAAACCATTCCGCGGCTCGTTTCGGCGACGAGTCGCGTCACGACGCGTGACGTCACAGGGCGGGCGCACACCCCGGCGCCGCCGCCGCCACCGACGCGGTCACGCACGCCGCCGCCGCCGCCGCCGCCGCCGCAGCTGCGGGATCGTATGGCGGCGCGTGACCGGGCTATGTCACGTGCTGATCGCACGCCGCCCTTCGAGGTCAAGGGGACGCCGCCGTCGGGTGAGGAGGTGGAGACGAAATCGAATTGATTTTGGAGTATCGAAATCAGTTCTTCTCTTGCTCTTCCTCCAAATCTCGTTTGATGAATATACTACATTTTGAAAAAGGAGCTGCTGGCAACATTTGTTTTAAAACATTTGTACATTATTATTATTATTATTATTATTATTATTATTATTATTATTATTATTATTATTCGTATATGCCAGTGTAGACTACTTTAGTTTCAACTGGCTGAACTTTTTACTTTCTCATAGTATTCAACAGTTACGATTTTTCTCTTTCCTTTTCTCTCATGTTGAACCTGTAATAGTTTTGAGATGGGAAGATATAAGAATTTTGTATTTTTCAAGATCAGTTTCAAAATTGTTGTGTTATAATGTTTATGTCTTTCGTTTTATTTCACGCAGTTATTATTATTATTATTATTATTATTATTATTATTATTATTATTATTATTTATGCTGTTCAAGTTGATGGTGGTGATAGAAACGAAATAAATTAATGTCTTTCACGGTCAATTATGAAATGATGTCTCACATATTGACATGTTACATCTCACGAAATTACTTTACAGAAAATCAGCAAATTTTAAATTTATCACAGAGAACGTAATTAGTGAACATTCGTCACAGTATTTATATTTTTTTTACACGGAATATGCATTATATTTTCCCTATGACTGCCTCTATAAAGAATGCAAGAGGAGAATTAATGCTTCTTATAAAATCAATATATTTACAAAGGGATTGCAAATTTTGGATAATAAAACATAGCTTTGCTATTTTATCTGTGCAATTTTATCAATCAATAATCGTTGAGCCGCAATTAACTCTTTTTGGTTTCTGTCGGTGATACGTGTATGATTTTATACTGTCCGGTGCATTTTTAATTATCCATCTAATGAGAGAGAGTGGACAGGCTTTCGCAATGAATAAATAATACATTTCATATTTGACGTATTTTGTTTTGATAATACAAAGTGAAAAATTGAAGTAGAAATGACACGATAGTTTTTTACCGATACTTTAATATGAAAATATGAATGCACAGAGCACTGGATGGATAATTATAAAAGCGCACGACACTGCTGCGACATATTAGTTAAATAGCAATAGGAAATCACAATGTGTCCGTTATCCTTTGTTTCATCCAAGCAGCGTCTAAGAACATATACCAAATTCTTATTGTAAAAAAGTATTTATGACGAAATACACGTCATAAGGAAGTTTTAGATATAATTTTCAAGCCAAAACTGCAACCAGTGTAGTTTTTATTTTCCATTGCACAAATGCACGAAAGACCCAGCTTCCCAGAGTGTTTCATGGAAGCAAACAGGTTTAACGCTCTCTTCGTACTAGTTGGGTAGCTAGAAATTGCACCACCTGCACCCAAGCTAAACTAAAACTACTGTTCCAAGCACACAAAATACACGTTTTCTATTTCCGTCCACGAAACCCAGCAAACCCAGTCTCCAGTTCCCGAAAATCGACGAGTGTGTGGTAACAAGGGGCCCTCGCCCTGCTATTCGTGCTCGCATCGGGTGCTGCATTTGCATACGGCGCCGTGCAATTTCTCAGCCTGGCGCCTGCCACTTTCACAGCGGCTCGCTCGGCCCCCAGTTAGCCGCGCGCACATTGTGACCACACGACGACAACGCGGTCAAATCCTGAATGATCTGGGAAAGCATACAAGCACAGCTAAATAAATATTACTTAAATCTAATGATTTTTGCTTTACATTAAAAGCACTGAGATGTAAATGCAAACTATCTTAGATCGGAATACGTTATATCATCATATAATATCTGTAAGTTGTTATATTTTGGTTTATTTGCGAGTATTTTTTTAAGAACTCACCTCACCTCGTCGCGTAACAGTGCAATAGCAAAATCAACAAAGCCAAACTATGCAGTAGGATTTCTACCGATCGATTTACATTTCTTTTCTGACCTATAATGTTCAGTATGTAAATATATATCCTTGTATCCGTCAAGTTTCAGTACTTTCAGATCCGTAAACAGCAGCGTCAAAAACCCTTCCACGTGAGTTGACGGTTGAAATCGAAATTCTTTCGCATTTTGCCCACGTTTTGGTCATTAGGGGGCAATGTGGGCGGGCGGGCCCCGCCAGCGAGGCGGCGCGCGGGCTCGAATCCGCCGTTTCCAGAGTTCGGACCTTTTATGGCGGCGCGTACGCACGCCGGAGGGGAACCGAAGGGGGGGGAAGAAATAGCGCTGCCACGCACAGCGCAAGGACCCGCCTGAATACGAAAGAATGCGCAGTAGTGTGCGTGGCGTGAGAAGCGGCAATTACCCGCTAAAGGAAAGGGGAATCGAGGGAAATGAAGGGGGGTGAGAAAACCGCCCCGAGACCAAAGCCCGGGGAGTGGGTGTCTAAAACGGACGGAATTATGAATATGCTGAAGAAAGAAAATTATTGCCTTCGGGGAGTGTAAAAAAAAAGTGGAGCCGTTTCTGTGACAGTGGGGAAGTCGAACAAAGCGCGCGGGGAGCAGATGGTGCGCGAAACGGAGAAATGCTTCGCCGGAGGAAGTTCCACCGGCGAAGGTCTTTCGCTTTCATGCTGGAATGAGGGCGAGTAGTGTGACGTAATATCACACGCACACGCATGCGGAGCACACAGGAGACACGCACGTTCGAGCGAGTGGGGTTCCGCACGGAGGTTTCAGGTCAGATTTAACAGAATTATAAGAACAGGTTGAACTACTTTGCAATAAAATTATTGAATTTCTGCATGCTGCGTCTTAGAATGATTGATCAGGTTCGTTATCCGTTGATGTAGCCGTAAAGAGACCTTTCGTGATCAATCAATAATGTGAGAATGGAAAATGGAAAATGACAGATCAATTACAGTAATAAATCAAATTCTTTCGTTGAATTTTGTGCAGTGTTATCCGCAATCTCAAGAAAAAATGAACATTAACATGATAAAAAAAATAGATTTAAGAGGTGTAGCATCATTTGTGTAACAATTTTAATACGTTTTTTTTTAAATATTAATAATTATGTAATTTTATTTCATATTCAGAGGCATTCATTATCATCACACCGTATACCTTACTTCCAATTTAGAATCGTAGCAGTAAAAGGCGATGGTCGATCTTCCTTAATGGAATTTCGACCGTGAATGTCTTATGGCCGCTGGAAATGAGAATACCTCGACATATGAGGCAGACTAGAACGAAATTGGTGATGATAATAATTTTAATTATTTTAAGAGAAACGAAGGTTTGATTTCAGGCGGAACGCGATGGAACGGAATTCCGGTACATCAAAAAAATAAAAAAATAAAAAAGCAGAACACAAACAGATGACAACTTCGATTTTTAATTCGACCAACTTTCATAAACTCAAAATTAAATAATTTCACTCTTATCTGTATCATTTCTTCGAATGTAATAAAATTATTAGTAAAAAACAATAAAATATAATAAACTCAATCTTTATTTCTTATTATCATTTCATTTACAGAGAACCAGCGCAACCTGTTATTGTTATTATTAAGTAATCTTTATAATTATTAAATAATTATTAAAATATAATTATTGAAATATAAATATATAACTATTTCTATTAAATTAATAATTGGGACGAGATCCGAGACACAAAATGTTATAAATCAAGCACTGTGAATAACAATTTTTCAGTCGTTTTTTTTTTTTTTTTTTTTTTTTTTTTTTTTTTTTTTTTTTTTTTTTTTTTTTTTTTTTTTTTTTAAGAAACACATGTCGTGTGTAACCAAAATTCCGTAGAGGAGCTCCTGCGGCGTTCCTTCGTGTGCGGACACAACCACCGCTAAACCCGCCGTTTGGGTGCGCGGCGCCACATCCGGCGCGGGTGGAGCGAGGGGGCGGGGCGCCGGGAGCGCGTCCGCCGGGCGTCGCCGACAGACGGCGCGCGGAGCGAAAACGCGGCGCGGCGCTGACGGATCGGCGACGACAATGCATGCACCTGCGCGCGCGAGCGTGAGAGCGCGGCCGCACCCGCCCTCCCCGCTGCAACCGCACACTGCGCCCAAACGCGCACACACGCGCCGGAAAAAACAATGGAATTGCGAAGAAGGCAGTTACGTTACCGAGAAAAACGACCCGAACGTTTTGGAGAGGTTATTGCGGAGATGAATACGTCGATGACGTTATATGACGTACGAGATACGAGTACTATATTCTATGAATATATATATATATATATATATATATATATATATATATATATATATACACATATGTGTGTGTGTGTGTGTGTGTGTGTGTGTGTGCTTGAAATCTGGAAATAAATGCAAGATCCGTTTTATGCGGACATTAAATCTTTGTACACTAGGTAGATATAAACGAGAAGTCTTCAAAAATTATATTAACAAAAAATTGACCATGAGTTGATACACTATGTCTGTGCGCTAAGCCATCGGTGTTGATCTGCGAACAAATTGTTCAAAACATTTGTGTCCCGGACTTCGAATAGAATCCTGACCTCCTGGTTTACGTCCAGTTCTTTTAACCACTATGGAACCAATGCTTCGAACATTTTCTTCGTTCCCCAAATTACTCGAGAATTTAATGACACGTCACCAGAAAATCAGAAACCATTTATTCGTAGGAGTAAGATAAATATTTTATAAGAACGTGTACAATGACAGTTCAAATGGGTGGCAAAAATGTATGCGTAAAATAAACATACTTTATCTACTCGAGAGCGACGAGGGAGCGAGTAAAATGTTATCTTCCTCTCTTAAAAAAAGTATATCTTTACCATCTTGTACAATAATTTGGTATTTTTTTGTCACGATAATAATTTTGTAGCCAACAAATTATTCTTTTTGTTTTGTTTTGTTTTGTTTTGTTTTGTTTTGTTTTATTTTATTTTGTTTTGTTTTGTTTTGTCTGGCTGAAACAGCGAGCATGGTAATCGCCAGGAACCTGCAGTGCTTGTCATTGGGGCCCGTTCGCGCGCACTGTGCTCGGACAATCCCGGGCGGGGCGCGCCACGCGCCATTGTGTGACGGATCCGCACGCGCGTTCGCCCAGGCACGGGCCCCGACCGCGGGTGACCGCCGCCGCCACCTCTCAGCGCTACGTCAGGAATTGTTTTATTCTTATTCTTTGGAATAGTACGCGATGCCATCAGATTGAATTCCGAAAGTCTAGTAGACACCACAAACATTGCCTCTTATATTACCAAATCTAGATATTATTTATATCAATATGTATTATATCGCTAAAAGTATATGACTTAATTAGAAAAGCAAAACTGGTACTGTATAGATACTATGTCAATACGTAGCAAAATCTTGAATATAACATTATTTCGAAAGCAAAATACAGATTGATTTGATTTCCTATCGTAACGGAAAAAGTAAGCACGAGAAGAAAATAAAATAGTTTTTCTCTATTTGACATTTTAATTTTTTTTATTCAGCCGTAATTGTTTGATTCGACGATACAATAAAATAGACAAGTGAACATCAAAACTCTTCTTCTGTAATCGTCTGCGTACAAGACTTGAGCTGAAATTTCTTCATTTCTCAGGAATTCATAGATCACGTTCGTCACATTCTATATTATTCTTCTCCTTTGAAACAACGAACCAAGGTGTGAAACGAGAATACACTCAATTTCTTCGGGTAAAATTTAAAGAACAAATTTCTTGGTGCAAAATATTATAATGATATGTACCAATAACCAAGAACGATGCTCTCACACCAATTTAATGTCAACTTCGTTGAGTTGTCATCCTAGTGCATCTAATGATGTGTGGTAAAACATCGCTTTAATCTCACAACATTCTAGTAGCATCACTAAGTTGTCACCTCACTAACATGCCTCTAATAACGTATAATAATCAAACGTGTGAATTAAAAATGTAGAAATAACCTTAGTCACGCGACAGAGAATGCATTATACACTGTACTATATATAACGTACAAATGCTGCTACGCTTTCAGGTTTCCTGACCTTCCTCACAGACAGCACGGGTAAAGCAGGTCACAACATAAAAGAACTCTCCGTGAATAGACCAACAATTTTCGTAGCACGCTGTTCGCATACATTCAAACACACACGCGTAATTTTCTCCCCCCCTTCACTTCCCGGGTCCGCAACGCACAATACGCTCAAGTGAAAGGACAACTTTCCATCGACCTGACACAACACTGCCCCTCGGCATGGTTAGCCCTCTCGGCAAACGGCAATTTGGAAGCAACGCCCGCGGCGCTTTCAACGCGGCAGACACTTGGGGCGCTGGCGGCGGCAGGAAGGATTTTCCTGTTCAGTGAAGCACACAGCCTTAAGACGCGTAACTGAGTGCGCTGCGGTGATGGGGGCGCAGGAGGTGGTGGTGGTGGTGGTGACACGCAGTTGTAGGGTCGGGGTCGGGGACTATTACGTTTGAGTAGCGTTGAGCTGACTGGAAGCGTGCTTAGTAGTGGCTACGGCGTCGGAAACGATATGGAAAGGATTTAATTAAAGGGCAGAATGGTGCGGGATTGGTGCTGGGAAGGATAGTCGATGACATTTGATAGGTTATGAAATGGCGTGTCAGATGATATAGGATGTTTTTTATGGGATAATTATTGGTGCACTTTAGAACTGAAGGGCGGGTATATTTTATTCGCAAAAGGCAGCAATAGGGGAAGAATATGGATTTGCGGGCTTGTTGGTTTCCTGATTAGCTGGGACTGAAGAAATCCTAAATTCTACCACGTACCAAAGATGAACAACTGAGTATCAAGTCGATAAATATTGAAGAAGACGTGGCTTCAGTGAAGATGTAGCAGCGGAGGGTATGTTGAGGGTGAGGTAGTGCCCTACGGCGGTCATCATTCCTGGAAAGTAACTTGATCCCAAGGGGACTAAGCAAATGAGACCATGGTGGCACTGGCGTTGGCAATGGTAGCATTGTGATGTGAAGGCGTAGCGTTAATACTAGCGGTAGTCCCAAGAAGCAATAGTAACATCTATAGCCAGAAGCACATGTATCTCACCAATAGCAACGCCGGTAACATGGTGATGTGGCGGTATATGGGTTGGGTTGGTTTGGGTGAAGATGTCGGGTGGACGGGATGTCGGCATGTCTGGGTGTTAACGTTTCGGCGTGTCTAGGTGACGGCGTGGCGC
This sequence comes from Gryllus longicercus, assembly GCA_038098605.1. NCBI lineage: Eukaryota > Metazoa > Arthropoda > Insecta > Orthoptera > Gryllidae > Gryllus > Gryllus longicercus. The sequence continues at coordinate 6,113,150 of JAZDUA010000031.1, forward strand.
CGTGATGGCGTCACGGCGTAACGGCGTGGCGGCGTGGTGGCGTGGTGGCGTGGCGGCGTGGAGACGTGGCGGCGTGGCGGCGTGGCGGCGTGGCGGCGTGGCGGCGTGGCGGCGTGGCGGCGTGGCGGCGCGTCTGCGTGGTGACGGCGTGGCGACGGCAACCTCCACCGCCGCAGCGGTTATGGTTCCAGTCCAGGGGGTGCGCCTGCGGCGGGCGCAGGGGCCCATTCATCGTGGCCGGCGCGGCGGCCGCTTCCGGGGCGGGCCGGGGAGGGGGCGGGGCGCGTGGCCGGGCGTGCGAGGGGACGCGACGCGTACAGCCGCGGTGCGCCGCGCCTGCGAGTGCACGGCTATCGATTTTACCGCGCGCCGCGCGACCGCCACCCGCTCGCCCGCCCGCCGCCGCGCTCCCTTTCTCGCCAGCCGGGTTTTAAAAACAGCTGCACCCGCGCCGAGGGGGAGGGCCGGCACGAGGGGGGGAGGACGCGAGGGAGGGAAGTGGTGCCGGGGTGCTGCAGGGACCCGCGATGGTTGAGCGAGGTTGGTGAGGCCGGTGGAAATGATGGGGAATGTCACGTTGGGAAAGGCAGCGATGTACATGGGCGATACGATTAAGTGCAGGTCAGGATGCAAATGCTGTGATCTGCGTGACATAGAGTTTTGCAAGACTAAGAACTGAAAAATTGTAAAAAAAATACAGATAACAATTAGAAGTGAAAACCTTTTAGAGACGACTGCAAGTGGAATAAGAAAAAAGTTTTAAAATATGACAAGAATACGAACATTTATGGAAAGAAATGGCCATAATATGAACTATTAACGGAAAATGACAAAAGAGTTTTAAAAAGCCAAAATATTACTATAAATGACACGCAAACATTGCTTAATTGAAGTCACTAGATAAAATCATGCAAAAATATGACTTGTCATAAGCATCCGGGCCTTTTCTATAAGGAACGTTGATATAATGTGTTAAATTATTCTGTCATTTAACTTGACTATGATGCAAGAATTGTAGTATAGCAACAACTGAAGTTCTTAAGTGTTTCAGAGAGGAATGAATGTAAGTTGGATACTACTAGTTAGATGGCAACAGCCATAGATATTATTAGAATTATTTAGTCAGGTAGGTGGTAACGAGAGTCAGATGCTCAGTAAATGCTCGAGTACCGGTGACTACCAAATGATAAGTCTGACTGACGTCCAGGTGTCGATCTAAGAACAGCGAGTGACTTTGGTCGCAGTGTAATCGTACTGGTACACATTAGTGGGAGATAAGATGAGCATGTCATGAAGGATGCAGCGACGGTGGTGGCGGTGGAGATGACGGTGCCGACGGGGTGGGGTAAAAGTGGAAGGCGGAGGAGGAAGAAGAAGAAGAAGAAGAAGAAGAAGAAGAAGAAGAAGAAGAAGAAGAAGAAGAAGAAGAAGAAGAAGGAGGAGGAGGAGGAGGAAGAGGAGGAGGAGGAGGAGGAGGAGGAGGAGGAGGAGGAGGAGGAAGTGGAATAGATGGTGGTGGCGATGGCGGTGGCGGCGGAGGAGGCAGTGGTTGCTGGGGGGCGGGCGGCGTCTACGGAGAGGGCGCCCTGCGCTGGGGCAAGCGGAAGGGGGTTGCGCCGCCTCGCCATTGTGCGCTCCCTCGCGCCCGCCGCCCCGTGCCGCGTCGCGTCGCTTCGCCCCGGCCTGCGATGCGAATCCGTGAATGAACGGCGTTCCTCGCCCAGCTCCCTCGCGGCAGCAGACGCCACGTCCCCACCCGGAGGCTGCCGCATGAAAAACGCACGTCGCTGCCTGCTCGCCCCACGATTGATACACGAATTCCCGAAAGCGATCTCCAGTCTTCTGGTAACGCTAGCGCTAATACCGGGTCATTATATTGTCCATGTTTGATCTCTTTCACAACCAAATTATTGCGACACTCGTGTCCTATGTGGACCGACGTACACGGCAAAATAATCAGATAATACGGACTCAAAAATGTGATCACTAAAAGCTAAATAATATGTTTTGATCATTATCTGTATTATGTTTCCGGTGCCCATTAATCATAAAGTTGAGGACTATAGCGATTTTGCTCATTTGGATAGGGTGAAAGACGTTTTTCAACAGTAACACAAAAAAGAGAAAATTGCTGCATTGTTATATCCCCACAAGATGTGGAGGATTTGTTGAAGTGTATTAATGAAAGAAGAGTTGTAACTGTTTGCTAACCCATTAAAAGACATCCCCATCGAAAGTAACGTTGTTGTCCCTGCAATAAATAGTGATATTACAGAAAATTGACCTTCTAGCAAACTACATTCGAAACAGCTTAGTCCCATAACACTCAACGGTCGAAATCTAATGCGCCATTTGAAATGGCAGTTAGCACTTAAGCAACTTCATTAGCTAAAGCATTCGCTACAAGCATCGCATTCGCTGGCCATAAAAGGCCTCTCCCATCCACTGGACATTCGGGCGAAGAGCCCGCGAAGACATTTGAAACGCGTGCGGCTCCTGAAAATTTCTGCGCGGGAAGTCGATGGCGAGCCATCAACCGGACCATAACGATTGGGGTAACAGCGCGACGCGACATCTACCCGGCGCGGGCGGCAGCAACTGGTTTGGAGGGGGGGGGAGCTCCTCACGCGGCTCGCGATCCAAACGGGCAGAGGAGGGGGGGGATTAAGCTGGTGACCTGCAGTACCCGCATAAGCCAATGAGTCCTAATCCGCTGGGGTTTTGTGACTGTAGAAATTGCTGCGCCGCAAAAAACACGAATTAGCAATCGCCTCCGTGTTATACACACTATCGGACAAACTGTTTTATTGTCCCCGTTGGAAGACTTGCAAATAACATTTGTCACTTCAGTAAAAAAACAACTTTCAGTATCTTCATTCCCTCCGTCTGAGAGGGGAGCGACCTTCCCCAACGGAAAATAATACAGAAGAATATCATTGTCCTGAGGTGCTATTCGTCAGAGCTTCAGAATACGACACAAAGGGCAGAGAGATTATCCTAGACAAAAATGCAGTAAGCCATGTCCCTCTTCCGTACGCCGTCTCATGAACCAACGATGTCTTTCAGTCGATGTACATGTTCATTCTACAATTGTCACGTCGTCAAACAATGGGCTATTCATTTGAACGAATGCCCGGGACTCGGCTTTCATCCGTCATACAACAGATGGAAGATTAGAAGACACATTGCAATAGGTACGTTCTGGGCACGAGATGAAAAAGAATGCTTCAAGTAAGAAATGTTGATGAAAATGAAAGCTGTTATATATTACTCTAATCTACAAGTAGTTTGCATAAACGGGTGACAAATCTATGGACAATAAACTACACAAAATGTGTTAACGAATACTTGTGAGAAAGTAGAGCTTCACAATGCATCTTTTCGCCTTGATACACTTTAGAAGAAACATTTATTTATATAAAGATAGTACTTCTGTGTCTGAAGGAGAAACAGGAAGAAAGTAAATAGAAAATATTATGAGAAACAACAGCAAACCGTCTATCCACAAATGACTCTTGATACAAGTATATCCATTGTTCCATATCTGCCTAATTCGTCTTACAATAAAATAGGAATATTTCGGGGTAACTATGAAAATTGGCGTGATTAATGTATAATTATTTTTACATTTAGTACTGTTATCACGGTACTATCTCTAAAAATTAAAGATTGGTTCGATAATGATTAAGAGTTCCAAAAATTCTTTCAATGTAAAATAACCGTATTGTCGAGAACAGAACTGGCCCAAGAGTATAAAATTGCATAGCACCGTTTCAATTCCATTCCGAGCGACCCGATTTCATCGCCCAAATTGTCCAGCCGCCATAACGCCGAATGGTCCAGAGGAAGCGTCGAAATGGAACAAATTCTTGCGGGAATGTCTGGTCTCATTGGAGTTCCGGTTGCGGAATCCGTGGCTATGGCGCCTTCGCGAAACTGCTCTGGGAGGGCCTGCCGGGGCGGGGGGGGGGGGGGTGAGAGCGACGGCGAGAGTGCCAGAAGTCGGGCGAGGGAGGAGAAAGAAAACGCAGGGAGGGTGTGGAGACGATATGATACAAGTCCGCGAACGAAAGCCAAAGGATGGTGCATAGTAAGGTATCTGGATTTGAGCGGGGGTAGGAACGAAGAAGAGAGAAAATCAAGAGTCAAGAACGATAGAAAAGAATAGATAAGGGTGATGTAGGTAAAGGATGCTGAGGAAGGGAAAGGATATGGAAAGGGAGAATGGGACGCAATGAGAAGAAGGGCGCATCGGAGTGGTGACGGTTGTGCATGAGAACCGAACGTGGGATGGAGGAGATGTGGCAGGATACGTCGTGGGGAGGTGGGAAATTCAAGTCGGCTGGAGAGGCCGGGAGCGCCAAAGAGTGGAAAGATGGGACATGTTGGGGACAGTGTTGGGAGGGTGACGCAGTTTGAGGAATACGGTGCATCAGAAGAAATGAGGAAACGGGCGCAAGACACGGTATGAGCGCAGCGTGGTGGGTCCGGCACGCAGCGGAGGCAGGGCGAGGAAACGAGAGCGACGGGGGCGGACGTAGAGGGGGCGATTAGAGAGCGGGCGCGGGGTCGGCACAACCGAGGGCCCGGGGCGGACGAGGACGAAGCGAGAGGAGCTGCGAGGGCGGCACAATGGGGCGCCCAGATGCGACGCCGAATCGCAAACCGCTCGCGCGTGCGGCGTTCGGCGCGCGACGTTTCAATATCGGCGAGAATCAATCGGAATGCGGTCGGATTCCACCGCCGCCGTCAGCGCGCCTCGGCCCAGCACGTGCTGCGGGGGAGGAGGAGGGGGGCTACGTCAGAGCGGAAACGAGGGGGGAGGTGGCGACATCGAATTGGGCGAGGAAGCGACAGAAGAGTAGAAGCAGCGGAGGCACAGAATGGGATCGCGAATTTAGAAAGTGTTCCCCAAAACAGGAAAAATTAGTAACTAACACCTGAAATATTACGAAGATGGAATTTAGATAGTAAAGAATTATCAAATATTATTCACAAAATCCTATTTTATGTTCCTAAGGATTGTTCGTTGCATTCGGCACACTTGGATCTACATAGAACATATCTATTATATGTAAATACTTTAGAGTAGATAACAACGGGAGTCAGTGACGAGATTAACATGAGCTGGCATGTTTCGTTTCGCATTATATTAAATGAAATCCTATACAAGAAAGATACAAATTTCGAATAAACATGATAAGAAACGTGTCGTTGAAAAATGCCTGCACGAAAGAAGTAGGGAAAATATATTTTTAAAAGTTGCGAGAAACACAGATGAAAACCACATTGAAGGTCAACAGAGAATGAAAATGTGTTATAATGAAAGATGTAGTCATGAAAATTTAACGGGCCACAAAAAAAAATAGGAAATTATACGACGAAAGAGAGCAAAGAGGGAGGAAGAGGGAGAGGGAGGGAGGGAGGGATGGAGGGAGAGAGAGAGGGAGGGAGGGAGAGGGAGGGAGATAAGAGGGAGGGAGGGAGAAAGGGAGGGAGGGAGGGAGAAAGGGAGGGAGGGAGGGAGAAAGGGAGGGAGGGAGGGAGAAAGGGAGGGAGGGAGGGAGGGAGAAAGGGAGGGAGGGAGGGAGAAAGGGAGGGAGGGAGGGAGAAAGGGAGGGAGGGAGAGAGAGGGAGGGAGGGCGAGAGAGAGGGAGGGAGAGAGAGAGGGAGGGAGAGAGAGAGGGAGGGAGAGAGAGAGGGAGGGAGAGGGAGGGAGGGATGGAGGGAGAGAGAGAGGGAGAGAGAAAATGAGAGTAGAGGGTTTGGGACAGAGATGGGGGAGACGGGTGCGGCCAACGGCGCCCAAGCGCCGGCATCGTCGGCGCGGGGCACGAGGCGGGCGGCGGGGTAGGTCTGGTCCGCGCGCGGATATGACAGGGGCCCTCCGGCGGCGGGGCGCAGGGCGTCGAAGCGCGGGGTGTGGGGGCCGGAGATGGAGCGCGCCTCGCCGTATTGCCCTGGAGATTGCCGCCAGCCAATTTTCCGCAGATACGTGCGCGCCGCTATAGGCGCCAAATGCCATCAGCGGCGTTGTCTTGGCGACAGCGGAGGCTCCTCCGCTAGTACAGTCCCCGCCCGCCCGCTGCGCCACCGCCGCTCCCGGCGAGGCGCAGCAGCAGGAGGAGGACGGTGAGGGCGCGGGATGCGTTCCTTCGGAGGATTGGAGGACGCCGGTCGACCCGTCGAGGAGAAAGTGGGAGTTCGCAGCGCCCGATGCCCGATGGACCGCTGCTTGGGAGACGTGACTGAGGATAGAAATTGCGCGTTGCTCGTGATTGTGTCAGCAGCTACACATAATGACCAATTCTTCACGTAAAGCTATGGGTTTCTTCATATAAACTCTCGTAAAGATGGCATAGAAATATTTTATTTCCAATTTACCGCCTATATAATTCTATAATATAATATCTACATAAGAAACAAAACAGCAGGCCAAAAAAATGGCCGAAACATTGGCACTGTAAAAAACAGATCTTTTATTGACCAACCCACACTACTCTCCCTAAAGAAGCAAAAATATCTGTTTAATGGATTGCAATTGTTGGAATGGACTACATAAAACGAGTTTCTTATAAGGAGAAAATATTTCCGTTGCTGTTTTAAAAGACGTTTAAGTTCTTTGCAGTTATTTATACATTTAATAAAATCATCCCAAATTATTATAAGTTTTCAAAAAAACTCGAAGATATGCCAGAGGAAAGTTTCGAGAAATCTTACCAGCAGAATGTTTATAGCACTAATTGTCCGAATATGAGAACTACAGAATCTCGATGGGAAACAACAGCGAAGTGCAACTTTGCATTGCTTCTTAGACTGTAAATAAGCATAACATTACGTTCTGGTGATTTGCAGATTATTTCTAATAATACTACATCGTCCGAAATTAGTTCACATATAAAAATCACATTTGACACTGAACTAACAACGATATGAATTGTATTGAAAAATAAGATCGGGTCAATACATAGAAACTGAAATAACGTTCTTCAGAATTATTGAATACAGATATCTATCAGAGAGATACATTCTGGAAAGTTTAGAGGCACCAGATGAAATATGGTCTCATTTTCTACAAAGAACGATAACATACACCGCTTCATGTCTTCACCGAAAGGTGACAAACGCAAACTCCTAACTCCAAGACCTCAGTGTACGCGACAAACGCAAAGCAAAGAGGCGTGCACAAACTTTCGCGTGCGGCTGTACGACCGTGCGTTCACCCTGCTCCATTAGGGTGCGTAACACCTGCAAGACAGCGCGCGAGGGGAGAAGAGGGCGCAAGCACTTCGATCAATAGATGAACATCGCGTTCCGCACTCGCGGCGACTGACCGCCAGCGTTTCATCATCCGCGAGAAGTCACGGCGACGGGCGAAGCCAAGCGCCGTCCGAGGAATCTCGACGGCGGTGCTTTCACAGACCGTCGACTTGTCTGTGGGGAAGATGATGGAAGAGCAGGGAGGGGAAGCCTGCTTGGCGATTCAAAGAGCGAAGTGAAAATTCTTCACATGCTACAAGGTACTGTTCAGTCAGCAGCGTTTACGCTGCCATTATGTACCTATTAAAGAGACGAGGCCTCAGATAACTAATCCCAAGATGCAATAAGTGGATCGAAAGAAGCCATACCCTACCGAACCCACTTTCAATACCCGTCGTCATTCATTAATCAGATCATTTGAGGTAGGGTATTAAAACGAAGTCCCAATACAAATACTCTATCATTTCAAGCGTAATCATTTTCAGGGGCATCTCACGCCGTCAATATTATCTTAGGTAAAGAAGAACACACAGTAGACTGCCCGCTATTAGAACAAGGGACCTCATCTCCAAATGAAGCTCCCTGGCGCTTATCGACTTAAAATCGTGTATTATATACTTAACATTCAATTTGTTTGCCGGCCACTCGGCCAGGATCGTTCCCGGCGCCCGACAAAGCAGAGGGAACAAAAAGTGGATGTTTACAGAGTCGGGCCCTGCGTTCGGCGGTACGCACAACAGAGTGGCGGTCTCCTCCCGGTTGACCGAGCCACCGAACAGAAATTTTTTACGTTCCAGTTTTTATGTTTTTTTTTTTTTTGTTTTCTTGTTTTTATTTTACGTTTTCGTTCCGTCTCACTTGCAACTAACATTTGAGTTACGCTACGATTTTCCCAACAAAACATTGAAATTGTTTTGGTCGTGTTTCACTTTCAAGTGAGCTCTTGAAGATTCGAAACCTTCAAATATTTTTTAAGCTAAACTTTTCAAAACAATTAAATTCATAAGCATGAAATCTCATAATAAGCTAGGTAATAGAATAAATATACAGTATGTTTTCTATGTTTTCAAGAAGGTATACTTGACATTAAATTCCTATTTCTTCCGTAACAAACACTAGAGTAAAAATTATTTGAACAGTTTTCGTTTCATGAACTGTAAATCGTTATGTACAATTTAGGAAGTCTGAGTAAACGAACTATTGTTATCAATATATATATAACTTTAAAACTAAGTTGTTCCTTGATATTCCTAGAAATAAATTATCTAGATTTTCTATATCTAGATTTTAATGTTTGTAGAAATAAATTTTCTGTCATACTACTTCAGTGTTCGAAATTGGTTCTTCGAAATTATTCACTTTCAGTTTAATTATTTTAATATTTAATTGTCGACCACCGAAGTATATGGACCATATCAAAATGGAATGATGAGGAATTGATAAACATGGAAATAAAAAAGGCAATTCTCCACAGATTTCACATGAACGCACGATGTTTTGTAGCGTGCCAAAGTGTCAAATAGGCCTGTGATGTATTTCGGGGATGTAGTCCGAAAAATTACAGTTATTCTCTGGCTGTCTCTGGACGTCCTCATGAAATATCAGTCTTGGTGAAAAGAATGCGTCCATTCGATGAACACTACTTCGGAAGAGTCTTGACTGTTCGGGAGTCCTAGACATGTTTCACAACGTTTCGGTAGCTACACTACACAACCTTTTGGACAACAAATGCGTGGTGCACTGCTCTTATACAGACCGACATTAAACCATATCTTTCTCCTCATATTCTCATGAAGGGTATCGCAAAAGTACGACCAAGACGTTGGAACCACACGTAGGACGCGGTTCCACCAGGCAATAAAGGTTCCATCCACTCCACTTACGAAAGCCTTTATTGTTAACTACTCTTCAAAATCCAACCATTGCCCTCCCCAAAACAGTCTCTTTCTCGAGAGCATGCCACCATCTGTTTCCGGTTCGCCACCTTAGGCACGGTCGGACGTCAGTCAACCCTGCCCCCAAACGCGTGGCAGAACGGCGGCGTTGTGCCCGCCATGAGGGAGCGGCGCAGCGCGGGCGCCTACGTGGGCAGTGAAGAGCAGCAGGCAGAACCGCCGGTTCGCGCGTCCCCGCCCGGGCACGAGGTACAGTGTCGCGGAAGCGCTGGGGTGCGAGAACAGCAGGCGGCAGCGTCCTCAGTACCGGGAACCTCTGTTCGAGATGAACTCTGAAGACTCTCGTATCTCTGTGGAAGGTCTGTGCCTACTCATGTGTAGGAAGGCTTTGGAGAGACTCCTCCCAACGGAGACACAACTGTAGCGAGAAATGTTGGGAAACATGGGTTACTTTAATGTAAAACTGTAACTCGATATTTAAAAAATAATTATCACATTAATATAATATATTGTAATTTAAAAAAAATCATATATTAACTTTTTATTTAATTTCCACTAGTTTTCAAGGAAATAATAAAAATGGAAACTATCTACTTTTTTTGTCATTATTTTAATTATCATTATTATTATCATTATCATTATTTTCATAATTATTATTTTAATATTTGCTCTACTAAATTTAAAATAGCGTACCCATGCGACGGAAACCTTACCCTCTTCTCTATCCTTCCATTTCCATATTAAGAGGTAACGTTAAAGAAAAGTATTTATTTTCAAAAATGTTTAAAGTACCAACGTACTTACAGAATATCAAATACAATAATATTTCATATCATTTTTAAAACAAATTTTCGATAAAGGTTTTTTTAAAGGTAAAGATTTTTACACTTGAGAAAGGTACGTAAAGTTATCCATACGAATCTAATACAGGATTGGGTAAGTACAACCCTACTCTGCAATATTATTTAACTGTTTTACCGAACAGAGAGATACACCCGTGATATTTAATCGCACAGAATATCAAGTAATTAGCGTTATTTCACATACAGTTACAGATTCTGCACGCCTTTGAACAAACGGGGTAGTATTAAGAAGCGCTGGACCAGCAAAAATATAATATAATATATCCAAGAAGATCTCTTCTCGTAGATTGCAGTGCGAGAAACGTGATTTTGGCCTCAAAACTCCACGTTTTAAGGTCCTAGAACCTAACACTGCTTCCCTAACATTGTGAGTCGCATTTAACATAAATATTTAGATATATTTAATCAAAAAATCTTCATAGTCAAAGTGCAATTCGTCACGCCTTCGTGAAATTCTCTTTCTTTGATACCGTATTTGTAAAGATTGGTGGCGCGGGAGAACTGCGAAGCTCATCAATACTACTGAAATAATATAGAAATCGATTGTTATTTCAGTGATGAGCGTTTGGAAAATTAATAAATGCAAACCGCATCTTTCCAATAAACAAAAAGGTAATTTTTTGGTTATACTTATTAGAGAGAGGGAAAAGTATAACTTTCTTATTTTCTTCAATGCATTTTTTTAATTGCATTACTACGAGTATTAATAATTATTGACCTAGTCCAACCTACTTAAGATAAATATCATGACCTAGTCCAATCACTTTTCATTGGATTCTCTTTGTTCACCTGATTGAGGGCCCTCGAAGCAAGTGCACTCTTGGGTTCTCCAGCCCTCGGCCGAATGGGATAAGAGGGGCAATGTGTGGGCCGGCACCAAGTGACAGTGAGACGCGAGGCGGCAAAGAGATAGGCAGATGGTACGGCGTATTTCGCCGAGACGAGATGACTGGTCAGTTCTCTAGAAGAGTGAGGAAAACACCGTTTGCACACACGGACGCCTGACAAATGAGAAGATTTAAATGGATGGTAAAACTGCAAGTGAAAAGTTTGCATGACTCGTAATGACAGACGTACGCGCACACAAATAGCACTTCCAGGAGGTCCTGCCTCCTGGGAAAATATAAAATGCAAACTGTGAACAAGTGACGTTGCTAAATATTTTTGCAACCACTGCAACACGCATAAAATTATTTACGATAAAAGAAGATAATTATCATTGCCGGAATATGTTATTTTTACTTTTTTATTAATAAGGCACTGAAGTTGCTGTAATGCTTGGTTCTTATGGTGTCAGGTTGCACTGAGCTGGCTGCAATGGTTTACTCCCGTTATATGAGAACAGACAAAATTCCTTAGAGGTTCCTTGAGTTTGTTCAATATTTCCAAAGAAACCTACCCAGCTATACAAACATTCTAGGAACTCATCTCGAACAATATCCTCGTCTAAACAGTAAGTATCCACCTTGGTCAATAATTGAACATTCCTCTCTTTTCAGGTTATTGTGAAGAAGCCTTTCGTTGTAAATGAACACGCCTCTAGCGGCATTTAGAAACAACAAACACGCCCTTTTGTTTCACGACGGAAGCAAATGCATCCATCGCCACCACTTTGCAGAGTAGATGGACGGCTCACCGACTCGCAGGGATGAGGTAAACGAACAGGAGGTTGACGCCATGGTGGGAACGGAGATGGTGCTAGGAGGAGCCTGTAGTGGACCAGCGTGACGTATAGAAGCGGGAACTAAAGTATGAATGAAGCTCTGGGGATAAGACAGAAAAAGAGTGAAGAAAAGAGTTCCAAACAAATGATTCCGTAAGGACGGGAGGGAGGAAGTTATCAAGAGAACGAAATGAGGATACTAAAGTGAAAAGAAAGCGAAATTTGAAATAAAAGCTGATAGAACAAAAGATACGACATGATCTATTTTAAAAGAAACTTCAACAAAATGTATACGAAATAAAGGTATAAAACAAAATTTGCATACAACAAAATAAATTAAGAAAATAGAAGCTGAATAATATCCGAAGTAGAAATTCAGTCGATGGTACTAATGGTGTCATGTAAGCAGACGCATGAAAAGGACTGCTAGTAATGCTACGTGGAGAATCTCGAAAATAGTTAACAGAAAAGGGAAAATATGAGGATGAGGAGGGCAAAGAGGCTGAGAAAGAGAAGAGAAAGAAGGAGAAGGGCGAGGCATCCAAACACGGGCGGGGTGGGTGAGGCGGATAGGTGGGCGAGGCGGGATGAGCGGGAGGGGGTGACGAGAGTGGGGGGCGGGGGCGGCGCGGACGCAACTCTTGGGCTTCTCAGAAGCGACGCGCCGCCCAGATTACAACGGCGCTCTTGTTGCCCCGCGCCGCGCCGCCTCTTATTTTCCCGCGGGCCTAAGATGTTGCGGTTATGTAAATACGCGCGCCGCCGCGTGGCGACGTTCCTTTAATTGCCTCCTCCGCTTTGTTCCTCGGAGATGGCGCTCGGCCCCTTCCTCGCCCTCCCTCTCCGCTTCCACAACTCTATTCGCCGTTCCATCCCTGGCACTATGCCGATTCTTCATTCCTGCATTTCGTTCAGTATTCCTCGCGATTCACTTCTGCGTCTTCTGCTTACGCTCCACATCACGCTCGCGAGAGTCGCAAGGGTTCAGATCCGATGGAAAATAAAGTATCCTTCCGCATTGTCGACACTTCTTGCCTTCTATTTTGAGCTAACTACATCAAAACATAACTTCTGGAAATTGATAAATGTTGACCTCCAACTGAACTACAGCTTCCACTTGTTCTTACAATCCGTTCAGGCACGCATATTTTGATGATCTCACTATCCTTTCTTTCTTCTCTCTGACTTCGCGCCGTTTTCATTACCAACTTCTGTCTCTCGTTCTACGAATAGAAACCCTTTGCTCGTGCCGTCCCTGTGGTGTCTCACAAGGTTCTGTTATTCCACGTTTCGATTTCCTGGATACCACGAACCTCGAAAAAACTGTTTACGAAACGAATTCATTGGGGTGAAAGGGATTTTTTGAGAGTACAAAACAAAATATTTGATATTTCTCCGATTCCGGAGTTCATTTTTTCAGAATTTATATTTCATTTCTCGCTCAAAATCATTAAAGAAAAAATATGAAAATTAACAGAATTATCAAAAAGATAATATTTATTTATGGTCTTATATAACAGTGCCTAAAATATACCACTGATTGGAAGATGACAAAATGTTAACAATATTTTGATAGAATTATGACATGGTATTAGATTTCATTTCATAGCACTGGAATGTTATAAGAAAAAAGGCATCTGGATTCTTTATTAAAGCGTTATGTCGAACTGACTGTTCAGAACGACATTGAACTGCCTCATAAATTAGATAATGTGGATGCTAATATTGCTTGAATGAAGGAGATATGACAGTAGGTTATGACCTTGTTTGGAATACCCCTCGGAGATATAGACGATGGAATAATGTTGATAACATATTTCGAAAGGTCAGAATGCGAGGAAAATTAATCGAATACTTATTGAACTAATTCCATGCAATTCACACCCGAAGACCACACAAAAACATGATTCATCGCGTCAGCTATTTATTGCAAATTCTGCACATTATTTCATACTTATGTACCTAACCTAAATCAGAAGTAACTGAAGCTACATCAATCTAAAAGCATTTTACATCCATAAAAGGCAATTGCAGGTCTTCATTCGTGTAGAACTTTGTTTACTAAATGCAAAAATACGAAGGTCGGCGGTGGAATTTCGCAAGGTCTCTAGATGAGGTTTCAAATTCTACCCGAAAATATACTCGTGTTCACGGTTTAACTTTACAACATGTGACGAAAGAACACAAAAATAGAAAAATAGTATTTGAGTCATATACACAATATTCAGACAATAAAATTAATATCCATAATCCAACAACAAAATTGATTTTAATTATTTTTTAAAAAAACATTTACTTGAAAATACGTTCTTAGAAATATGCCATAAATGAGTAAATATAAATACACTCAATATTCAATTAGCAATTCACAAGCTATGTTACCACTAAACTTTACTTTTACTCTCATTAAACATTGAGAGAGACAATTCAATGAGAATAAATACGGGGGAACTGAAGTTTTATAGTATCAACATCCGCATTTAAAAAAATATGATTAAAATTATATTAACAAACACATTCAGAGTGAAAACGCTTGTCCATGATAACCTTTCACATCAATATCTAATCAACAGACCGTAAGATAAAAAAGTACACACATATCCGATCGGTGGCATCGCATATATTTTATTAAATTCCGGTTGAATTAACACTGCATGATCAAATCGAGCAACGTTAATTCAATTCATCGGTTTGAATGTAATACGCTGAAAACACGAGCCATCGTTCGCAAAGGAAATGCATTTGAACAATACAAAACAAGTGGATTTTTTCTCGAAGTCGTTCCACCACAGGAACTGCGCTACCACGCGAAAGAAGAGCTGCCCGCTTTCAACGCGCAAAGGAAAAACAGTCGCATCCACTGTCCGTTTGGAGGGCAATTAGCCGTAAACAGAGAAGCCAGCCCGTAAAAAAGTTTATTCCAAATCAAAAATTAAATAGACTCCGCTTCATAAAGGGAGAATTAATTTTATGAATATACATTCAGCTCTCCCTCGCAAAGTTTTTTTTTTCGAATTAATTACGAATGAACCTTTGATTCGCAGTTAGCGGCAGGACCAGCTCACAGAGACCGCAAAGGGAGGGCGAAAGGGAAGGGAAACGGAAACGGGGGGGAGGAGAAAATAACTGAAATATAAACTGGGAAAACGAAGAGCTGAGGTGACCACCACACGCAGGAACGAAAACGGGACACGGAAGGGAAATGAAAGCAGAAAACAAAACAGAAAAAAATATGATAACGGAAAAGGAGATGAGAGCTGCTGGAAAGATCAGCAAAAGGATGAAATGTCGATAAAGACAACTAGCAAACGTAAACTGGCAAAATGAAAAACTAAAAATTAAAGGATGAAATTAAGGGATAAAATGCGAGTGGAAAGATGGGAAACATAGAAGTCCAAGTGATTGTACAGGAAAAAGTACAACAGCGTTTGAAAGGTAGTGTCGATCTCGGATTGTAATATCATGTGGAAGATATGGAAAAACATGAAACATAAAAGTACAAAAAAGAAAACGAAGGAAAACAATGCTTGAAAACGGCATCAGCAAGTGGCGCTGTAGCGATAAGTGAACGTAATTGCGTTGTCAATCAAATAAAGCCAAGTTTATAGAAACTAGACATACACGACGTATTGAACACCCGGAGAACAGCAATGAGGCGCCATAAAACAAACAAGACAGCGACGTCGCCGGAGTGAAGAGAAGGGAGACGGTCGGAAAGCGCCGATGACCAACCGGAGAGCGTGCGCGAGGAGGCGTGGCCGTGCCGGACGCCAATTACCCTGTGAAGGGAGCGCGTCTTTGATGTCGCAGGGGCTGATTGTTGCACTGGAGCTTAGTGGTGCCCGGGCGCAGCGATTTCCTTCCTCTGCGGCCCTGGACGCCGCCACCGCCAGGGGCGGCCATCGCCTCGACTACACCGAGAGCTTGGGATTCCCCGTAAAGAGTGCCATACACGAGATATCGAGGCTCATACTTCATACTTTCATAGCCCTGTTTTTTTTTCTTAGACAATCACTCATACAGAACACACGATCTGCAGAAAATGTATATCTTATGTTAGAGAACATACACAAATAAGAATGTTTAAAGAACTGTAATGATGTAATAATTTTTGAAATTTCCTTTACATTTAATAAGCGACTTTATCGTTTATGACACTGATACCATGAAAGTCGAACACTGTTTCTTTTTTCTACTGGTGAAACCAAATACGTACCCAAGTGTAAAGTAATGAATGAGCAACGCAAGTGAGGCTTGCAACCCGCGATCATCCGTGTATGGGGTGCTTAAGGTCCTCTTCAAACGAGTCTCAGATTCTGCTATACTCGTAAAATCGTAGAAAATGATTATCTGTGAGACTCGTCAACTACAAGTACCTTTTGTCTCGCTTGATCTGAATGTGCGCACAGTAATTTACCATTTCTCATAACATGGTACTTGTATACTTAGAAGTTAAGTGACTCCAAAATTACAACTGTATTTTAACTGTAACCATCTGTACTTATGCGCAATGTAAGGGTGAAATCAAGGAGACAGTAAAACGGCTGACGGTTCTTGGATATTACAAAGAGATGGTTAAGGCTGTGAAAACAATTCATGTAAGTTTCTAAATGAAAAGACATTAAATACTGGGTAGAATGTAAACAGGCAGGAAACCACTAGGTAAACAGGTTCAAAAACGAAAACCATGTTGGGTCATTGGCTCCTATTCCTCTCGAAACACTGTGAATGTTTCAAAACTTGAAGTTTCCAAAAGAAAAACTTTAAAGCAATACTCTTTAATAATAATCATCGTTCTCACAAACCAACAAGCTTGCAACTGATAAGTAATGAATTAAGGTAATAAAGTCTCCTCGCAAAAGGACAAAATTGAAAGTGCAATAGATACAACTTAAAACATTCAGAGTAATACTGTCATTACTCGTTCATTTTGACGCAGTTTGGGGTTGGAATGTTGGAGCCCTGGAGTACGCTGCTGAATGCTCGTTGGCAACGATGCTGCGCGACTTGCGTAACGAGAAACGCACTGCCTTTCGAGTGCGGCGAGCCAGAGGTGCTTACGTACGCAAACTGAGTAAACATTTTAAAAATATAAAATGATGTTTGAGTATGAAAATCTCGTCTGTCCTGTTTGATGTACAGTTCCGAATCGCGCTGCTTGAAGCGACCAGCACTCGTTACGCCCGGCTTCTCGTTTTGAGATTAAATATTAGAGATCTCTGCTATGTCCACTCCGAATTTGCGAATGCAAGCTGCATCACTTTTCAGCGTATCTCGTATTTAACCTTTGAGCATACGTGTATGCATACTTTCTCGTATCTATGACTTATTGCTTGATCTACTTACATTCTTCCTAGCGAGGAGAGTAAAGTGAACGCATGTGACCACAAATTTACTGAAGCTGAAAGCGTGAACAAACTCATTGAATATTAGATGTTATGTATTTTATGAAGATGCATATAATTTCTCTCCATCGAGAGTTTGTGTTGAAAATTTTTATTTGTCATAAGAATAAAATTATACTGATGCAATAAGCATTGAAAAGGTTTACACTGACCAAAAATTGAATAAAGAAACAACACAATAAAATCAGACTTTTTAACATTAACATTCATGTTGCCATTTATAAACAAAAGTGAAATATGCAATTAAAGCTAAATCGTGGATATTTTAGGGCGTATGTTCAATAATCAATCGAGAGATTTTTAACGAAAAAGTGAGCCATGCATCAACTTCAAATTCATAGCTTATACATAAGACGCCTCATTAGTTCTGTGCTTCTCCACCACACACCCAATTTTCTCCTTTATGATCTAACGGAAAAATCCCGCCTCCCACCCAATCTCCTGGCAAGTCCGTTCGGCGTCGTTAACAGCACAAAATTTCTTGCGGAGTGAAATTGCCTAGGCCGTACTTTTTGCAGAGAGCAAGCGTGTAATCCCGCAGGGTATCGGCGAACAACTTTGCATCTCCAGCTGCCAATCGCGGGCGTGGGCGCCGCACCCGCCGCAGCCGCCGCGCCGCCCGCGGGTAATGGGTAAACCAGGCAGCAGAGGCGTCGGGCTCGTTTATTTTGGTGCCTCTCGAGCGCGGCGTGCGATCGACAGGGCTCCGCGAGGAGGCAAGAAGGCTCTCGGCTCGACGCTACGCGGCGGCAGGCAATGGCGATGGTGATAGTGATGACAATGGTGATGGCAATGAAGATGGTGATAGAGATGATTGTGATGGCGATGGCGATGACGATAGCGATGATGATGAAGATGGTGAGTGCGATGAGGATGGTGATAGTGATGAGAATGAAGGCCATGAAGATGGTGATTGTGATGGCAATGACGGCGAGGGCAATGGTGATGGAGATGGTGGTGGCAATGGCTAAAATGGGGAAGAGGGAGTGACGGTGAATGTAGATGAGGTCGGTTGTTGTATCGGTCGTGGAAGCAGACAGTGACGGCAATGACAGTGGTGTTGTAAACGGCTGTGGACGGGCAAATAAGGCCGGTGACTGCTTCTGCGGATAGACGACAGAAAAATTTGCGCAAAGAGTGGTGGTAAAATAAAATTTCAATAGGTCATCCCATTCATTTCTTGACAATCAAACATTAGATTTTCATGTGTACGTTTTTACATGCGTTGACGCGTTTCAGGTGCAACGTTTAGGCGATAATCGACGAGAGTGTGAAGGCGGCGGAATACTGCTTGTTGTGTCAACGCATATATTATGACAATTTTGACGATGATGGCTAAGAAGGCGAGATGGTTAATGTCGACGAAATCGGCAATTGGGTTGGTGGTGGAGGCGGTTTAGATAGTGGTTAAGGGCGGCAGTCTCGATTGTTGAAATGCCAACAGCGATGGTAAATGTAGTGTTGTAAAAGGTCGCGTAGTCGAGATTGTGATTGTGATGGTGGAAAGGAGGAATACGTGAAACGTTGGTAGCGCTGGATGACACGTTGTAAGTGATGTACGCGCGATGATGAAGGCAGTGACGGAGGCTGCGGCAGCGAGGGCAAAAGTTGTGATTGTGGAGCGGCAATTTGGTCGAAGCGAAGATGGAAGCCTAAATGACAGTAATGGCGATGTCACAGACGTGGAGATGATCTATACATCGACGAATTCTATGGTTGTGGCGGGTTTAAAAAGGCGACGGCTGTGGCTGCGAAAGCAAGGTTATCATGTCGGCTGTATCGGCAACATTGTTTGAGGCGAAGATGTAAGCCTACATGACGGTGATGATGTCACAGCTACAAATCTCAGTTGCCCACGATGATTAATGCAGTTTTTGAGAGCGAATCAGATGATGCGGGGAAGAGTGTTGCTGTGTTAAGGGTAGCAGAGACTATAGCAGCGATAGCAACGCTGGTGGGGTCGGGGGCGGAGGAATGGGCAGCAGCGAAAGCCGTGTAACCGCCGCTGAGAGCGGCGTCGGCGGTGGGGAGGCGATGGGAGTGGAGTGACGTCAGCGGTAGCGACAGCGGCGTTTGGGGCTGTGGCTGAGTCGATGGTGGAGCTGGCGGCGTCGGCGCTCGCACGGCTGGCCGGGCGAGCCGCGCGAATTCCCGGAGCAAATAAACAGCTGCCGGCGAAAGAACGCTCCCCGCAGCCAGAAAGGAAGAAGGCGTTGGCTCGGAGCAAAGCGTCTTCAAGCCTCTTGACTCGGGCCTCCTTTAAGGCAGAAGGCTTGGGCACCATGTAAGGAACCACATAGTCTCCACATCTACACTACTTTTTACGGCCTCTCTGATGAAATAACTGTAGTATTTATTACATGATTTGAGCTGTTTATAGGTTTTTGAAGCAGTTTTTCTGAGTTGGGTTTCAATGAGTGAAATTTGTGACGTATCAACTAAGGGGGATACATACTCTTTAAATTAAACTTGATTGGTGAACTCGTAAAGTGAAACCACGAGTGTAAAATTCACAACAACAAAAAATAGATTTCGTCAAGACAAATACAAAATGCAATGATGTTGATACAATATTTTTCGTTACCGAAGCATAATATAACTAGAAAATAAGTGCCGCTCTTCTCGTTACGTTTCTGTGTTCCATATGTCAGCTTATGTGCATGCGACGTCCCTGCCTCGTGGGCATGGGTTAAGAGGGCTACGTGTGGTTAGCACGTAGACATTCCCACGCCGTATTCCGGTCTTCTCAACCTGAGAAGTGAAATTTCTCATCGTCATACAGCAACGTGTACTGCGACATTGCCAGGATAACACATACTATAGTCTTGGCTCGACCGGAAATCGAACTCGGAGCAGCGTAGAGGAAAGCGAGCTCGCTGATCAAGAGCCCAATATGTCAGCATTCGTGTGAAAAAAAGGGGTTCCACTTCCAAAACCCTTAGAGATCCCAAGCACCGAACGCCTCTGATAGGAAATACTTCGACGAGCACACGCAGCGCAAAGCCCGTATGCAAGGTATGTGGCCGCGGGCAGCGGCGGCCACCGCGTAGCGAGTAGCGCGGGCCGCTGGCTGCGGCGTGACAGAGGAGCATCGGCCTCCGCGGCACCGCCCACTGGCCTCGCCACGCCCTGCGCAAACCGCAGAGGGGCTCTTTCTCACTCAAATGGACACTAATATGCATCAGAAATAGGCAATACTCGCCGCGCACAGGCCCTCCTTGTTGATGGGTTCTTCTCTGTGTTTCTGTCAGCACTGCATGCCACAACAGCTCAACCTCTCGTGGAAAGCAGATTTAAGGAAGGAAGCTCGAAAGATTTTAGGAAGTACGATGCTGTGTTTCATGCAAAAAATCAGTTCACCCTCTTTCGATATTCATAAGTTCTTCTTCCTTATTATACTTTAATCTAATCTATTTGACACGAAGTTAAGCACAAATGAATCGTGGAAAAACAAAGATCCACTCAAGATCATCGCAACAGTACATATTGCTGTCACCTTCTCTAAAAAAGCATAAATATTGAAAATGCACACAATATTATCGAAATATCTGAAATTTAAGAAATAATATTAAATATTGTTAATTAGTATAGCTATTTACAGGTTTCAAGTATTTTCTCCCTTCAAAAGTTCGCCCGAAACACGGGCATTCGTTCTTTAGAACGTACCAGCATACCCATTTAAAACTGTTTAACAGATGTTCATGTAATTGCTTCGTTGCCATAATGCACGCTTCATTACATCGCCGTTTCCTCTTTGACCTTTTCGAGGAATTTCCTTGCCTCCCACGCATGACTTCGAACAATCGTTGATACTCGTAACTGTCTGTTGAGCGGCAACAACCAAACCGCTAGAACTAGGTTTTAAGATTTGACCTTCGTTCATTCTAAAAAAAACATAAACAAGCCCTCTTCAACAACGGTCATACAAAATGCAATAGGCTAATACTTTCCAAATCGTAATGACCCAACATAAAGAACCCGCGGGGCGTGGCGACTTGCTTTCAAGGCGGAGGAAACAGAACACTTATACTTGTGATTCCACGTAAGAAAGACTCCCATGAATCTAAATGACGCTGAAAGGCGCATTCTTATTTCAGATAATGGTGAATGACGAGACAAGAAACGCCCTTTGAGCTCCCGCGGAGAGCGAGTTTCAATGCCGCTGCATTGTCAGCGCTAAACAGAAGACGCGCCGCGGGCCGCGCTGGGTTCGCGTGCCGCCCGGCACCCGGGAGATACGGCGCGGCGGCGTCGACGGCGGCTGCGCACGCACAGTGGCCTCCACCGCGGATGTGAACGCGCGAAACGTTTTCCACTGGGAGTGGTTCTTTCGTTACGAATGAACGATGGTAGTTATTGATTGATTGAAAGTGATTCCGGGCGCGACAATTGATAAGGTCATTAGTCCCGTAAGTGTACGCATGTGTTTTTCCTCTGAAGGTGGCGGTGATCTTCCCCCGCTGGATGGCGTGATCTGGCGCCGACCTACCGTAGGCTAGCGGGGTTTCCCCAATCAGATATATCCGACCAGCGGGGCATCAGCCGGGACAGGCTGTAAGCTCCCGGCCGGTCTCCGAGATGTGTGCTGATGTAGTGCATGTTAGTGTAAGTGTGTGCAAGTAGGGTTGAGGATAGGATAAGGAACAGGAGGGAAAGATTACGTCGGGCCGTGGCCCGTTTGTTAAGGTACTGCTCTGGCATTCGCCTGATGTTGATCGGAGAAACCACAGAAAACTACCAATCAGAGTGGCCGGCCTCTATTAGGGACGAGTACGGGGCAGAGGGGCAGGCGATGGACAGGCGATGGGCGAGCGATGGGCTAGTGTGTGCAGTGCGGGAAAAGTTGAACAAACGCGCGAGGCGCCGCGGCGCCGGGGCCGTCCTCCGCGCCGGCTGCGCCCTCTCCGGCTGCACTTCCTCCTCCTCCTCCTCCTCCTCCTCCTGCTCCTCTCAGCGGCGCATTGTCTTGCGCGCGTAACGAGCTGACAGCCACAGGCCATATGGAGCACAGCGCCCGCGCTGTGGCGCCCGTCATTAGCCGGTATTTGCTCCCGCCAGGACCGGCGAACGGGCGGGCGCTGCGACGCGATGCGACTCGACGCAGAGCAGGGTGACACAGCTGCGCTCGAAAAATGGCTCATGTTGACGCGACGAACACGTCTCGGTGTACGGCTAGTAAGGTAATCTGGGTGATGCCATGTAGACGTGGAATTTGCTATTAATTACGTCTGATTTTAAGAGCAAAGTGTGATTTTATTAACAAACAGTGTAATACATGTGATTCTTGTTTGCAATAACGGATATACCATCCGCAGAGAGTCTGATCTCCACTGATCTCTCTACTGACATATGTATCCCATCACTTGAAGGACGTGAACAAATTGTGCCCTAGTTGAAACCAGGGGGTTCCCAACGGGGCGATATGTTCAAGTGAGTCAATGATGATAAAGGAATCGTTTGGGGACCAGAGCTCCGGTCAGTGGTCGTTTAATCTCGTTGAATTTCTTAATAATTGCAAAAAAATATGGAGATAATTTTTTCTGTTGTGTAGTATTTTCATGTTTTATATATTAAGAAAATACAAATTTGGCCCTCTTTTAACATCATCTTTTCTCATCAATTTAACATCATTAACATGAATGAAAATTGAACTTTTGAGCAATTAGAATCTGCGGTTTTGCTTCTGAAAATCTAAAAATTAAAAATATTTGTAAAATTACAAAATTTAAATTTAATAATTGTTCCTAAAAATTTTGTTAATTGTTGTGTAATAATCGTTAAGATATAACTGTGACATTATTTGAATTGTGAATATAGTGTTTTTTATGTGTGTTAAACGAAAAAACGTAAGGGGGTCGATGAGGCAAACCATTCTTTAAGAGGGGTCAAAGGAAGTAAAATATTGGGGATTCCTGGTGTAGGCATATACGATGTTAAACATATTGTTCAGTAAGAATTGTATAGATCATTTTGTATTGTATGTTTAAGCAGATAAATTACTTTAATTTATATTAAGGATATAATTAAATTAGAGTAAACACAGAAAGAAGATACTTTATACCTTCACAATCACCTAGAAGCAATGCACTTGTGAATGGCATTTTTGAAGTAGACGTGACTGCGAGCATTGTGTCAGTCTGCGTAGCACATGTGTATGCTATGTGAACACATGCGCATTATGCGCACATATCAGAGTGAATTAATAGTCAACATTTATAATTTCCATTATTTCGATTATATTTGACCTAGGAAGAACTTTAACGATGGGTTAGGGATAATAAATTCTTGTGAGAGTCGTGACTTGTCAACATTGTATGAATAATAATCAATCAAGTCTCATCCTTTACGAGTCGAACCAACGACTCTCAATTCCTCCGAGGGTAGTAACCACAGAAAACGATTTGCGAAGGAAAATATTATAGAAGATAGAGAAAACAGGATAAATCAAGAGTAAGAAATTTTTTTTTCCAAATACATTGAACAACGGAAAATGATTGACACTATGAACGTTAAACCATCAAATGTATGATAAATCGGCAATAAAATTAATGATCATCAAGTTTCTTTATTACAAACGTCTTCGCACACTCGACTAATATTTCGCTCAATTTTATTTCGAAATTATGTCTCTACTTTGCCCCCCGTTCTCCCTTTTTCTCGTTCAGAACATTATACGATGCATATATTAGATACACACCTCATAATTATGAAGTATACAATAATCAATACGTCGATTTTCAATTAAACTAATTTGAATATAAATTAAAACTTCTAATTCACTCCTTAACTTCCAAGTTTGGTGGTATTCGTCGCTACTCCCAATTAGTGCGCCTTGTTTAAGCTCCCTAATAAATTCCCTCAATTACAGATAATGTTTTTCCTGGAGCGCCGTGGCGGCGTAAACGCAACCTGCGAGCGAGCTCCGGCGGTGGCCGGGCGACGGGAGCGCGCATTCCGCCAGGTGGCGACGCCGGCCGCGGTGGAGGCGGTGGAAGCGGCGCATCGCAGCGTTGGCACGGCGCCGGCGACCTCAGGCGGTCGCCGCTGCCGTCGTCCGCTCGGAGCTCCCAGGGCAGAGACGCGGACGGCAGACTCACCTCTGGCTACGCCAGCGACTACCACCGCTTTCCTGTCCGGCTCCGCCTCTCCCTTTCCTTCTCTCCTTACCCCCTTACCCCCCCACCCCCGGAATTGGCGGTGGCGAATTACGAATGGCAATACCGGTCCTTTACCTCCATGTCGCTCAACTGACAATCCTCTTGCACGACTAGCCAACAAGTTGGCATGACGAACAATCCAATTCTCGTGTATTTGTCGCAGGTATTTGACACACCATCTTCTTCCTGCGCACTGATTGCCTGACTGAATCGGCTTGAGACTAACAGTCGTGTGACTTTCACTATCTCCCCTCAGACACCGATTCTATACCACTGCCAATTTGGCCGTCCGTTAAAGTATACAGTATACGTTCTCATTCGCGGTGACCACATCCTCCGTCTCCGCCTTCCCGTTCGCGTCCCTCCCATCACCGCTACCGACACCGTTCCGCACCTTATCCACCCAGCCCAACATACTGCCTCCGCATCCCCTGCCACCGCCTTCGCCCACACCTGCGTCTCCACCGCCACAATGTGTACCCCACGTGCCAACGTATTGCCCCTCCCCGCCCTTCACCACCTCCCCCTTCCATCGCCACCTCCTCCGCCTATGCCGGCGTCCTGCCCGTCAGCGGTCGCCTCGCGAACCGGTTCCAGCCAGGCGCGCGCGCCGATCCCGGATCGCCCCAGCGCGGCGCGGTGGCCTCAACGCAGTAACCTGTCGCGGCGCCCTCTCCGTCCATCCGTCCTCCGCGAACGCCGAACGACGGAAAGCGCAGGGCGGCGCCACCGGCGGGGCGGGGCGAGACGGGGCGGGGCGGGGCGGGGCGGGGCGGGGAGTGGAGTGGAGAGGCGGCGCGCCCACAACACACGGAGGGTCCCGCGTGCACACAACAAACAAACGGCAGCGGTCAGCGCCACAAAGCGAATGACCCCACGAGCGCGGCAGGCCTCGGCGCCCGACCCGACCCGACCCGCCCCACACGGAATTGGCGCTGCCATCCACATCATCGTCAACGCCACCACCCGCTCATGTTCATTTTGTTTGATCAGAATTAGCTTTTCCTTTCGTGACGTAGTTGTAGTTCACAGTTGGACTTAGTTGCTTGTGGCGCGAAATGCCTAGCTTTACACATTTTGCCTAGGTAGTAGTTTGAAGCTAAGCTGGTACTAAGTTTAGGTAATTTTTAATATAATTACATCGTACACACATGAGAAGAAAATAATGTTCTGTTTCATATTCTGGCAGAGAACGGTCGCCAAAAATACGGTAACAATGAAAAATCAATCAAAATAAATCAATAAAGAATTCCCCTCCCGAGCTTTTCATCCTTTACTCCGCGGATTTCCTTAAATTCATATTTACGATATTCTCCTGCGTTCCCAATTCCGTTACATTAAGATATTAAATAACTAACTTCACCAGTAGAATGAAATAACGCATCGCAAGGTTACGTTACTAATAATGGTAAAACCAAATTCAGTATAAAGTCGCCGAGACAAACGTTACGCCGATGTTAATACTAATTAGGCACATACAGCGTTGTTCTATTCTTTTCTCTTCTTCCAACTCCACCTCATGATATTTTGTCCCATTATATCTGTTTTCAATATTTCAATAAAAATAATGATAGCCCAGATTACACTTCGATTTTCCACTTATTCGTCATCAGTATTGTAAGAAGGCCGACGAATAGAACGAAAAAAAACGGGTACAGTAGTCACATCGACTTTTAATGTCTTTTCCACGGATAATTCCTCAATTTTAAAAAGACGAAAATTCAATTTGCAGTGAAGTGTCAGATTCCAGGAGTTGTCGGAATGCCCACGTATCTGATTATACCATCCGGTGTTTTCTTCACCTCTTGTGTCCTTTCATCAGCTCCAGCGCCAATCCATCGGCCATTTTCTTCCGCACCGTCCGCCACACTTCCCTCCTCCTCACCTATACGCTTCCTACCTCCGTCCTCCGCAGCGGGGGCCGTCACAAAGGGTCCGGCGAGGACGGAGGACGGCCGCAGGGGCGTCGGCGACCGCGCGCCTGTCTCCGCCAGCCGCCAGGTGCGACCGGGAATCGAACCCCCGCCGCGCCCCAGCGGCTCCGCGCCGCGCCGCGACACGTGGAATGTTCTCTCGCATTGTCCACGCGTGCCCGCCGCCGCCCTGCCCGTAGTTAGCGCAGATAAATACACGTGAGTACAAGAGTTCCACAGTCTGTATGCGACACCATCTGTGTTCACGTCGCTTGCGGTGCATTCTCTAGTCTACCATGTCGTTTATGGTTCCCCTCCTGGAGTTTAAAGTGGGAATACAATGTGCGGTAAGTAGTTGTAGCATGTTCATGATAAATAAGTCGGCATTCTTTTTGTCTCTGCGCTCAGAAATGCAATGTCTTCAGATTGTAGATAGAAGCCACGCCAGATATTATGAACAATGGACACTTTTTCGCTACCTCAAAGGTTATGTAAAGAACAGACATAATCGTATAGCTGAACACAAAACGATTCGAAAATATAGTAAACTCACCGTTGCGTTGTGCTGTATATAGAATCCTACGTGCTGGTTAGGTGAAATATCGCAATACGTCACACTCACCTGAAAAAGAAAGAGAAAAATTAGTTTGATTTCACCAATATTTTGCAAAGGTACTTCAGTTAATTACTATGGTTATTACGGATAATTGAAATATTTCATTGTATGCTAGATTTGAAATATAAATAAATAATACCAATATTCTTGCTAGGAAAATTATGAAGAGAATATAAGAGAATCAAAATGAGTATGAAATAACTAAACAAACTACACAAGTAATTAAAAATGAATGGAAGGTATTTACGAATACAGACTCTTCAGACAACAAACAGAAGACAAGAGAAGAGTTCTGTAATTCGCAACACATCTCAAAACATTTTTTTTTTTTGCCAAATATTTTTTAAGAAACAGGCGAAGAGGATGCGTATAGTATCTCATTCCTACATAGATACAGCTAAAATAATCTATTAGAACGTGTTTCGGGCGTGTGAAATTATATATCCAAATTCCAAGCAGCATCCAATTAAAATACTCGATGATTCCGCAGAGCTGTCCAGGACGTTCATGATAAGAGAGCGGCGGCTCGCCAACTGGCAATTATCCGGCGCTTCCCGTCTGGGGCGCGGGGCGCGGGGCGCGGGGCTCGGCGGGCGGCAGCGGGGACGAGAGGGGAGTGGCCCGCAGCGCGGGTGAGTCCGTCGCGGCGCCAGGATGCGGACCGCTCCCCCTCCCCCCGTTCCCACCGGTTCTCGACGCGGCGGAGGCGGAGCCGGGGCCGGGGCCGGTGGCCGGTGGGCCGCCTCAAGAGGGAAGTGGCGGCGAGGACGGCAGAGGAGGGAATGACGGCGGAAGAGATGGCGGTGTGGTGCGTCGGCCGTGTGGCGGTGGCGATGTGACGGTAACTGTGGCTCGGTGTCGGTGTGGCTCGGTGGCACTGAGTCGATGTGGCGATGTAACGGCCTGGCGACGTGTGGCGGTGGTGGCAGTGCTGGTGGCGGCGATAGCAAAGGAGACTGCCATGGGTGGCGGTGGTGGCGAGCAGGGCGGGGCGCACGCCGCCGACACGGCGGAGGGGACGGCGGTGATGACACCGGACGGCGCCGAGGGGTCGAGGGGACGCTTAGTGGCCATGGATACGATGCTCTGCTCCGCGTGGGAGTTTCAATTACACAAAGAAATGAGGAAGGGAGCGTGAAAGAGTCAAGGTGAGTGGGCATTGGGAGGTAAATGAACTCATTTGGTGGAGTATGATATGACTCTGAATATACGGAATAGATATAATTTAAAAATAACACATCAAGACAATTCTGTTGCATACAGTGATAACTGGTCCGGTATAGGTTAGAAAACCAGAAGAACACATGAATGTGAAAATAAGAAAACAACAAATGAAAGATATTGTGTAAAATCCACTTCTCAGGCCTTTCAAACTTCTTTTATATATATACAAAAGTGGATCTGCTGAAACCGTCGACCCGAATTTTACAGAAAACGTGGAAATAAATATTAAAGTGTCTCATCATCAGAATACATAACAGTTATAACCACTCTAAGTTGCCCGTTTATCTATGATAAACGCTTTGACAAAAAAGCTCTAGCTTAGTCAGCATATTTTTTATGACAAATTTGGTATCCATACATAGGTATCGAAGAGTGCATACCCATGACAAGCGAAGCGTGATGTGTCTGCGTTATGGCAAGTGTAAATCTGTTTTCGCTATTTAGTGTCTCATTGTTCACACGATGGGCAGATGCGAGGCAGGAAAGTCCGTTGGTGTCTTTCTTAGGAGTACAGCGCAGTCAAGACGGAAACCCACAACAGAGAGCGCAGGTCGGATGTTAACGAAGCAAGAGCGAGGTCAGGGAAAAGCCGGCGATGGCAAAGAGGGCGGCATGGCTAGGGGTAGCGGTGCCACAGGGGGTGGGGCGGGGATGAAGAGGGGGCAGCGGCGATTGCAGTGTGGGAGGTGGCGGGACGGCGAAGGTGAGGGATGATGTTGGAGAAAGAGAACGGAGGCGGCGACAGGAGCTGAAAATGCAGCAGCTGCTGCTGCCTCTACCAGGGAAGTGGTCCTGGCGGCTGGTGTAATGGCCGCGGGCATGGCGGTGGAATGGACTGCGGTTTAATGCGTCTGCAAGTGCGGCGGCATTGAGGGTAGAACGGGAGTGAGATGGCGATGAAAGGGTCTGTATGGGCGGTGGCGGCGACAGCTTCGCGCGGAGGATGGCAGCGGATGGGACGACGGAGAGGATGGCATCGGGGGTAGTCGAGTCGGGGTTGCGAGGCCGTGCATGATGGCGGTGGCAAGAGCAGGGCAAGGGTGGGGGTGGCGGAGGCGGGGGCCGTCGGCTGCAAAGACCAGTGTGGCTGCAAGGGCGGGGAAAGGGTGGGAACGGCGGCGGGAAAAAAGATGTGGTAGGGCGGGGAAGGCTGGGGCGTCGGCGGCAACTGCGGGCCGTCGACTGGAAAAGGCGAGGGCGTCTGGAAGGGCGGCGGCGCGGGCGGTGGGGGCCCTGGCGTCTGGGGAAGGCGGAGGCCGCCGCGGCGCCCCCTCGGCGCCGACGCAGTCTGAGGGGCAGGCGGTGCGCGCCTGCTCCCCGCTTGTTTCAACAGCCTTCAAACTCAAATATACTTTATTTCATCGTCACTGAGCGTTTGATAGGAAAGAAAACAAGCACGAGGCGATGCCCTTTCCCAGAACCAGTTACGACTTCGACGATCTACTGCCTCCCTCTAGGAAAAGACGGTCCGATTATACATTTATGGGAATTTGATCACTGCCACGGGCTATGTTTGTTTAGAACTGTCTGCTACCCTTTGATGTACGTACAACTTCTATGTGTGAAAATGATATTCATTTTAAAAGGGGAGCGTTAACTTAAGTCAGAAAGTTTCGAACACTGATGAAATAAAATGAAACTTTTGATCTGAAAAATAAATAATGTAATTTATTATTTTATGAGCTATGTTGTATTCCTAAAAATATGAACTACACGTTTTAACACATAACAGGGGTTTACAGGAAAACGTCATGTTCTTCATTGAAGCTCAAGGCAT
The DNA here is from genome assembly GCA_038098605.1 of Gryllus longicercus. NCBI lineage: Eukaryota > Metazoa > Arthropoda > Insecta > Orthoptera > Gryllidae > Gryllus > Gryllus longicercus. Next base: position 6,142,923 of record JAZDUA010000031.1, read on the forward strand.
GATTGCGTGGTTCATTTGCAACACCTCGCCCGAAAGAACTCAAATGCGTAATTAAAAGAATGAGCGCTTTGCATGAGAAACAGCGCGAAACCTGTGATTACAGAATTATTTTCGGCGGTGTCGCGCGGTGCGCTCAAGGCTGCAGCCCACCCACTACGCCCGTAAGAGACTGATGAAGGCAATATCCGCTTCAACAGACTCCTACGCTCTTCCCTCTTCTTATTTCAACTAAGAGGATTGCGCTCCTTACTCAAGAGAGGTTGCAAAATTATTTTTATTTTTGTTGTTTTTGTTGTTTTTCTCTCATGTGGTAGAACGAGAAAGTTTATTTAATTCTATGAATTTATACTACTTGGTTCTAAAACACTGGATTCTCTATTTCTCTCCTCGCGCTCTCCCCCCAAAAAAAATAAACCAAAGAAAAGCTAATATCGTTACTTTGTTGTGTTTTCGCGGTGTATAATTTCCTTTCATAGTAAACATGTATATGATGTACATGTATATAATAAAAATATATGTATTAAATGCTAATTGATGCACTATATTTAAAACTTAACTTATTACTTCCATATATCTAATTATTCGTGTTAATTTATTAGCTAGTAGATTGATGATCGCTAAATTTTTTGATTAGAAGTTTTGGTCAGGAAGCTGATCAATGACGCTTCTAATGCAGGAAGTGAGGAATGACATGAAAGAACAAATCGTATGTAGTAGAAGCTGCGGTATAATTATGTCCACAAAATACACTTGGACGAACAATAGGAGCCGTATTCAAAAGAACAAGGCAAGACGTTCACGAGACATGGGGCAGCGTGGGCTCGTTCTTCCAGTAGATTATGTGAGTCAGCAGAGTGTTGTTAACCCTCGGGCTAATCCCGCACTTCGCTGCCCACTGTGCAAGTTCAAAGCGATCGATGTTTTCGTTCTGGTCAAAGAATCCCGCGCATGCGTTGGTCTATGCGCCGCGGAGCCCTCGCGGCGATAGCAAACAAAACGCTGTCGTCACCGCCCTCCCCTCCCCCTAGCGACAAGTCTCCACTCCAGCACTTGCCTCTACATTGGTATGATTCCCCGCCCCTTCGTCTTTCCATATTACAACAACAATTATTATGATGAGTACATCAATGCAGTATATAGAGCAACTTTCAGTTGACCATGAAGACCGGATAAGTAACAAATGACGAGAACTTGACGAGAACGGATGTGACAAAGCCGAAAGGGTACGACAAAAATCAAGAAATGGATGTTCCATTGAAACAATTGCTTTCGTAATACATGGAATGTAAGACTTCGTGAAAATATTAAGAACGCTAGGATAAGAAGAGAAAAGTAGCTGGAAACAAGAAGAAGAAAAGTCAGGAGATGTCAGATTCTAGATGAGTAAAAAACAACCTAAGCGACCCTGGGATAAAATTCGGCAAATTCAAAGACCAGAATTAAACATTTTGAAACAATAAAACCGTGAATAAGAACGTATATTTAGAAACAGTACTTAATGGTGACGGAAGTGATAAATCAACAGTGCGAATAATCATGGCGATGTTACGAAACGACGCCTTTTGCGATAAGTGTACAATTAATGAAAAATGACGCGCAAGAGAAATAAAAATGCTGCTCCCAGCGCAAGAACGCCTCTTAGTTGAGTCGATAAGAGAAAGTGTAAACAAGGGTGGTGGTGGCACTCAAAATGCAAATAAAGAACACTCGTAATTAGCTATACGAATGTGGTTTCAAAAGAAATGACGAGCGCGAGGTGCACGAACGCAAATGTAGACTTCTTGGGATGCTAAGAATGGGTTTCTCCAGGGGAGAAAGAGACAAAAGTAGGAGCGCCAGCGGCGGAGCGGAGGCCGCAAAGGCTGGCTGCGTAGGCGTCGCCGGTGCGTCGCGACGGCTCCTCGACACGCGGTCCGCGTCCATTCAAGCGGGTGAGTAATGCACGCGACGCACGCCAGCCGCCGCCGGCCGATGACAAATGAAGCCCGTCGAGGGGCGGGAGGAAGTGCAATTCAGGCGACCAAACACGGGTCGAAGGCAAATCGACACGCGGATCGACCAGCGCCGCCCGCGCGCCACGCGCACTCGCCTCTATGGCTTCTTGCCGCTTCGCGAGACGCCGCCCACGCTCCCGCCCCAGCCTACGCCATCGCTACTGCCTCCGACACCGCCTCCTACTCCGGCATCGCCATCACCTCCGCCACAGCCTCCGCTACAATCGCCCCTGCCTCGGCCTCTGCCAGGGCCACCGCCACCGCCTCTGCCACCGCCACCTCCACCACAGCCTCCACCATCGCCGCCATCACCTCCGCCACACTCTCCACTACCACCGCCAATTCCGCCGCTGCCGCCCTCGGGCCCGCCCCTGCCTCCATCAGTGCCACTGCCACTTGGACTGCCACCGCCTCCACTACCACCGCCACGGCCGCCGCCGCCACCCTCGCTCTCTGCCTCCGTCTTCGCCTCCTTCTCCGCCACAGTCTCTGACAGCCACGGCCGCCACCGTCGGCGGAGGTAGCAGCAGAGGTGGAGGTCGCGACGTCGGCACCGCACTCTCAACGTGGCGACGACGGCGGTGACGGAGATGGTGACAGTGTCGGTAACAACGCCGAGATGAGGAGGAGAGGCTGGAGGACGTGGTTAACGTTGGAGACTGCAGCGAAGAAAAGAACTAAGGCCCCAACGGGAGACCGTAGAGACAACGGTGATGCTGGCTTCGGATGTGAACGTGGAGGCAGAGGCAGAGGCGGCAGAGGCAGAGGCGGCAGAGGCGGCGGCGCGGCGGCCGGGAGAAGAGGGGTTGTTAGAAGGGAACGCATACAAACTCGTACGCCGGCCGCCGCTGTTTGCTTCGCTGGCGGCGGCCGGGGGCAGGGGACAGGAGGGAGCTTTGTCGGCTGACCGCTAACTCCGCCCCGCGCCCGCCCGCCCGCGGCCCCTCGACGTTGAGTAATGCCGCTTGCCCCCGTCGCAAATTGGAGGGATCCCCGCCGCCCCACCGCCCCCGCCGCTGCCGTGTGTGGCGGCCTCCTATCTGCTATCGATTCTGCTTACTGTCACCGCGCCCGGAGGGGCCGTGGCCCGCTGCGGCCATCCCGCCCCACCCGCCCCGCCCATCCCGCCGACGCCAGCCGCAACCCCCGCCCCCCACACCCATCACCCGCAAATGTCACTCCACTTAGTGTCGCCATCCCCGGCGCTTCTGGAGATGCACGTGTTCATGGTTCTGCGCTGGTTGAGGCTCTCCCACGGTCCTCCATGCAGTTTTACGTTCTTTCAATTTTACAATGCGATGTAACATTTGTGTTTTGTTTTCCATTTATTCGAATTTCGAGTTTCATGTGTTAGCAATATAGAAATGTTGACGCAAAAATATATTCAGCGTACGTACAAAAGGTTATTCAAGAACGTCCAATGTAACGATCCTTTTGTACTAAAGCACTGGTTATCCTCAACTAAATCACTCAAGTGTTTACATTTTTGTTTTGTTTCAAAGATAAAAGCAAGAGTAAGCGGTATCTAGTGCCTCACAGCATACATGATAGGATCATCGCATTTCAGTTGTGAACGAACTTCAGAAGTACAATTTGGTTACAACTAATCTAGATTGTCAAACAATTAATCGTTTAGACGAACGAAAGTTAGTTTGCTGTATAGTTCCAAAAGCAATCCATCTGATAATGTCTTCAGTTCTGCCTGTTTGTCCTTGCTACTTTCGTCCTCCCCACTTACACTTGACGGTGCCCAGAGTTTAGGTGTGCCACTACGGTAATTTTCGTGCGCGAGTCTTTATTCCCACAATCGCTGTCAGTAATCACCGCGCACCGTTCAGTCTGAAGGGCCATTATCCGACAGGACGTGACGTTCCTAGCTAGCTAATGCAAGAGCTATTAGGATGAGTGCGGTTGATGGAAGATTGAATTTTGTCGCGCCTCCGCAAGTCATATTTTGCATGTTGTCAGCGGGAACAGTATTACCGCCTATTTAAGTTATTCTTGCCAATCTTCGAGCCCCCAACTTCGGAAAGACATCTTTAGGTCTGTAGGCTAATAATTCATTTTACTTCCTTGAACATTACAATTTCTTACATTTTATGTAATATTTATTTATTTCTTATCAAGTTCTTCCAAGTTCTCAACATCTTCTGTGCGTAGTACTAATCAGCGATAACGAAACATTCGTGCACTTAAATCATTTTAACAACTGCGACACCCGAAGACCCGACAAATTTGCCGTCATGAAGAAAAACATGATAACAGAAAAAAATACCGTCTGCAATGAAATCTTAGAAATAAAATAAATAAAAAGAACAGTCTTGTGGTAACTTTTTATGACTCAATTGTGTAATAATACATAAATATTAACAATACGTTATGTGCTATGTATTTTTATAATCAATGTTGGGCGGATATTTATTTTTTAAGAAGCCGAACCCCAGCGGCACCAGAGACTGGGCAATCCTCCCGAGGGACCATCGTCGTTGCCCCAAGCGATGCCATCAGCTGAGCGCGCTTCTACGCGCATTTCGATTCCTGCGAAGCGACACCCGCCCTGGGGAAGCTCCGACTTGCCTCCGCTTGATTCCCCTCAGCAGATTAGTCCTCCATTAATTAGCATCCAATTCCAACAAAGGAACCGTCAATTAGCGATTGTCGACTTCTTCTCGTTAAATGCAGAGATACGAACCGCGGATTTGCAAAGATAGCTGTGAAAATTAAATCCCAAGAGGGCGTATTTCAGGCTATCAAGACAAACCAGTATCGACTGTCTGGATCGAGAGCGGGGTGCTGGTCACTGAAGAGGTCCGGAGACGGAAAAAAATGGTCACGTTCTCGTTGGCAAGGTCGATTACTTTCGCATAAGGAAACTAATTTAGCTGCGTCGTGAATTCCAAGTGCCAGCTGCTGAGATGGTTTCTCGCCTCTCATTTCAAACACGTAGTTAAAAACTCGCGACGTCGCAAATAAACTCTTCTTTTGATAAATAGTTTTTCAGAACTGATACACTTTCGCTATTCGTTTTTATTTTTTATTATTTTTTCCAATAAGGAAACTGTCAGGTCTTGCTATTTGAATATGAATGTTGGTAACAGTATGAACGAACGTTGTTCAAATCGTCCTGGAGGCGGAAGTCCTCTACTTCCGCTCTGGTTACGTAAAGCTTGCATCAGATCGACATACATTTTGCTATTTGTAGGTGGGTTTAGCTGATCAACGTCATGGTAAACTAACTACGTCGGTTTCTGATAACGTCGACGTCTACTAAGAGAGTCTACTGTGCATATTCTGGGAAAGTTAACCATAACACCTGGGAGAAAGAATGTCTCTCTATTGCAGTTTTATCATAAAACCAGGCACCTATAGCTTCCGTTGAATTCGCACACAACCCCTAGTTTGCCCTCCCTTATCTGGAGTTGTCTACAAGATACCAGGAGTGTGTTTCTGTGAGTTCGACGGCTGCACCAGTCTTGTTTACATGATGCATAAACCATGAATACTAGAACGTTGACAAGAAATGTCACAATGCATGGATTCACGACACAACGAAAAACATGTTGCACGTGTCTAGGTAGAACATTAAATAAAAAGGACAAAGTCCTTGCACAATCTGACACTTTACCGAATTTTGAGTACGATAGGCAAGTTATATTTTCGTCAACTCACTTTCCTGAGAACAAATTTTTAATTTCCACAACAAAAATATTTCTTACGAAGACGGTACGAGAATTGTTTCATACTTCCCACAAAAGAAACCCAGTTCTGTCGCCCCACCTGAAGATGGAGGAGTATCACATCTGGTGTGTGGCGTCGTTTCCGACCTAGGTCACGCGTGGCGCGCAGGTATTTAAGCCACGAAGAAGCGGGACAATGGCTGGTCCCCGGAGCTGGATCTACGGTGCTGGCGGCTTGGCTGCGGGGGAAAGGAGGGCGGGGGGGAGGGAGGAGGGGAGGAGGTAGTGGGGGCCGAGGGGTGCACAGTCCCCCGGGCTATTGGTATTGCGCTGCTCCTGGTTCCATGGACCGTCTCCATCAGTACCGCCGGCGCAATGCGCGTCCCCCAAGCCGCTTTCGTCAAAATTTCCACTCACGGCTGGCAATAGAATTTGTAGATCTGAAGTAATTGGGATTTTATTAAAATAAATTTTACTACTAAAACGTCTGACACTAAAAAAATAATAATAATTTTGTGGTCCAATCGTTGGATCAGTGTGTCTTTGTATGGTTTTATTTCTGTGGAGAACATAATAAGTTAATTTTTAAGTACTAAAGTTTATAATTCTCTAAATATAATGGTCACGATAATTGTTTCAGTGTTGATCTTAAAATCATTAAATAATGGAAACTTCTATATTAAGCGTCAACATGTAGTCCATAACATGTGCTTTACAACTATTCAAATGTCCATATATAGTGTACCATAAACTGATTTTAAAATATGGTTAACTATAATTTATTCGGATAGTGTTGAGAGTTCTAAGACCCTAAACAAGAAAAAATATGAATATTTTCAAAATTGTGTATTTTTTCGCATGGGTTTAGGTCAACGTGACAACAGTGGGTATCAATTGAAGAGAGCGACACTGTCTGTTTGCCATGGAGTGGATTAATATTTGTTTCTCAGTGAACTAGAAATTCAGCAATTGAAAAAATATACATGCAATGTATAAAGTTTGGAGATATAACACATACTATTCACAAAATTAAATGTATAATTGCGTTTACTCTGATACTTGTAACTACCAAAAAATGTTTAATGAGAAAACAAAACATGGAAACAGTTATTTCTACTTCAATCTCAAGGCACATCTTGAAACGGACTTCTGGCTCTGAATGCACTCCACTTTTTGCGGCTTACTTTACACATTCCGTGCTACCATAACCTCACTTTCGCTGGAGCCACGCCGCCCGCAGCATCGCAGCTTCCGCGTGCGCTGCCACACCAGCTGGAAGGGGCGCTTACAAAGGGGCTCTATCACGGACAGATGGGCGCGCGACGCAGGGCCCCCTCGCCCCCCCCCCCCCAATTCTCCTCAGGGGTGGCAAGGAAGAACGCGCCGCAACAAATAGGACTTTTAGAACTCTATCTGGTTACCTGGAATAGCGCGGATTTGAATCCCGTTTCACTAATGGACTCTTCTTTTGGATATTTGGATGGATATTTGAAATGTGGTGTAATGACTGAATTTCAGTTCAGAATTCAGGATTTGAGTTAGTCATCAGCACTGCGCAGTACCACGGTGAAATGAAACGCGAATTCCACTGGGATGATCTACATATGAGAGGTTTTGGATTAGTATTGAAATTAATATTTTTTACATGTAATTAAAATTGCGACTAGTGAAAGGTGCACGTAATGTTTATAATAATAATAATAATAATAATAATAATAATAATAATAATAGTAATAGTAATAGTAATAATAAATATTATTATTAAATTCATGTCTTAACTTGTTGAATGTTGGTTAAATATAAAATCTACCCCATGTTCCTAACAGCTTCTTAGAGAGTAGATGCAGTAACAATACAAAATCAGGGCTGTTTCCAATAACCTAGTCTTGTATTTCCCTGCCTTTTGAATGACCAGGGAGGTTGGTCGAGTTCAAGTAGTGTGTAAAGTTGTTGTTATTATTATTATTATTATTATTATTATTATTATTATTATTATTAACAACATAATTAACATAATAATATTTCTTGGTATAATTATTGTTATTTCTATTATTTAAATTAAAGAAAAAGAAGTTTCAAAACAGTGATTAACTTATTGATGAAAATTAATAACCGTTTTCGGAGGTACCATTGGAGGTAATTCGTACGCAATTGAATTCCACTCTGTGCGGGAACTTGAGGTTTAGGGCTCCAGGCATTCCTCGGCCTCGTCGGCCAGCAGCTGCCGCGCGAAGCATCAGTCCGAGCGAGCGCCGCCGCGCACTCCTTAATTACCTGGGTCACTGACCAGCCGACGAGAGACAAGCGGTTGGTATACCTGGCATAAGGAAAAATGAGCGTTTGCTCTAAGCTAAATGTGAAGTTCAGCGCGGTTCACACATGGCGAGTGATGTCACAAATTTTAAGATACAGAATAGAAAATTTAAGAATCATTTTAACTACATAATTTATCTTCGAACTTGAACATTCAATTTCAACATTCAACAGAAAAAAATATATAGAGACACTATGAAAAATATCCTTTATAAAATATTCACGTTCAGTAATAAAGGCACACGAAAAAGGGTCGTTTTCTTCTAATGATAATTTACGATTAATAAAGTAGGTAGTACTCTGTAATTTAAATTTCGATTTCGCGTAAAAATGTTGAAAAACAAAATTGTAAATCTATTAATAAATATTTAGAAAGCATTAATATTTAACACTCCCTTCCAAACAAAGAAAATATATTTGGCGATATCATATAACACAAAGCACAATGCTAATCTCCAAAACACAACATATTTCATTCAAAATACTTTCTGTTATACAGACATAATGCAATCAGTGGAATGGAAAACCATTCTTAGCGGCCGTTCATAAAGAATTTAACAGCCTACCCTGGGCCATGAATTGGAACAAGAAAACATATTTCTCCTTAGATAGTGGAATTACAAAAAGGTATTAACGACACATGGCCAATACCGCAAATAGCATACTGTTGGTGGCAAAGCTCGTTCTACATCGGCCCAACATCATCAATAATTATAACAAAAAAAAAAAAAAAAAAAAAAAAAAAAAAAAAAAAAAAAAAAAAAAAAAAAAAAACCAACCGAATCAAGTCATCATCAACAAACCAGCGAACTCTCAAACTCGGGGCGACAGACATTACCACCCCACTTCTGCCGCAGGGTGGCAGTCGGCCTTGTCACCCCTAGGAATCCCCCCTCCCCTGCTGCCAGCGGTGCAACGCGCGTCCCCTGGGGCCTGAAGGGCGGCGGCGGTGGCGGCGGCGGTGGCGGCGCGAGGAAAAATCACCCGCGCTCAATTATTTTTGTCCCCGCGAGGCGGGTGATTAGCCACGGCAGTTCGTTAGGCGCCCCCCCCCCCCGGTCGCCTCGCGCAGGGCGCGCCCCACCGCCACGTGGCGGGCTGGCAATGCTTTTTTTTTTTTTTTTTTTTTTTTTTGCCTCGCGTTCAGTGCTCGCCCGTGATTGTTTCTAAGCGATCGACTGTGAACGAGATTATCACAATTCAATTTAATGAGAATGAACTCCGGTCGGGGTCGTCTTACGGGAGTTTACACCGCCGTACGATGGATGGCAGTAGGGCACCCTGAGAAAAAACCATCGTAAAAAATCGTTTGCATTAAATTTGCTACTGTTAACAATCGTGCAAAACTGAAAATATTAATTTTGGATGAATCGTATATATGCTTTCGAACATTTTGGGTTCTTTTGTTTGGGGCAACCAGCATTTCGGAACTGCATCTGATTAAACCGATTGGCATTCAGCCCGGACTGTTTCCACAGAAATGAAACTTGAAATTTTTGATACTCTCATTGTCGTTACAAACGTAGAGCAGAATGCAGAATGAGAACCTGTCTTGTGTTTAATTCAATACTCGTCGCAGAATTTATTATTCTTATTTTTCAATTCGGTTACATTTCACCTATAGAACTTCTTTCCTCCAAATGTATTTCAACGAATAATAAGAATTAGCACCGTGAATTTGTTGAGTAAAGAATCGGAATAATGAAATCATTCCGCAAGATATTAACCTAATTGTAAACTTTCGGAAGCATACTATGAAAATAAAATATTTTCAATTTGAAATATTTTTATGCTGCTTTTTTTGGTTTTGAAATATAAGTAAAATCAAGGCCATGAACTACGCAAACGAGGCATTAGCATGACTTCCGTAACCTCTGTATTATATTTGCCTGGCAGAAATCATTCAATGCAAAGGAAACGAATATACCAGTACATGAAGATATTTGCTTAACGTGTCAAACAAAAAGAAGTGATTAAAGAGTTTACAATTCACGCTGCGAAGAAGAGGAGAAGTAGGTGACGATAATTGTTCTTTGGAAATCTCAAAATAAACAGTAACGAAACGAAAGTTTGTCTGATACGAGAAGCACACACATTAACACAAACTTGGACGAACCACATCCAACAGATAAGGTCGGTCGAACTTCCCGTGAATAAACACACCGGATATTTGATTTACAAGAGTGTGTTTTGAAGTTCTAGAACTTTGCTTTCAACAATGAGGTGTTGTATGTGCATTAAGTAATTACAAATTTCGTTACTGGACAGGCATCGGTAATGGACTCCGCAAACAATAATTTATTTCCTAAACAAACTGTTCATTATTTCTAAAAATACAGCGTAGCTATTAATAAGACTGATTGATTAGTGATTCAAAACGCGTCAACTGCTCAGGTCATTAACCCCGTAAGTGTAATATATAGCGAGGTGGCAGTGATCTTCCCCCGCTGAATGGTGAGATAGGCAAACGGGGTTTTCCCCAACCAGGTATCTCCCACCAGTGGGGCACCGCCCCAGCCGGGACAAGCTCTTAGCTCCAAATCGGTCTCCAGGGTGTGTAGTGGGTAGTGTAGCCCATGTAAGTGTTATTGTGTGTAAGGGGTGAGGATAAGGCAAGGAAGGAAAGATCGCGCGCGGTCCATGGCTAGTTTGTAAGGGTACTACTCCGGCATTCGCCTGGTATTGATCGGAGAAAGTACGGGAAACTTCTGATCACAGCACACGTTGGCTAAAATCTCCGGACTGTAAGTGAATTTGACCTAGGTGACAAGGTAGTGTCGAATATCCTGCCGTCGGGACTCGAACCTAGGATCTCCCTAGGACTACAGCCATTTCAGCTAATGTCCTGAGCCATCTATTCCGGCATTAACCTATTTAAAAAATTATAATTTGCCATTGCGAACCACACGTACAACTGCATACGTTGTTCTCAAGACAAATTAAGTGCTCTGATTACAAAAGAAAATAAAAATTATATAAAGGAGTGAAGAAAGACCGTAAGTTAATTTTATCTTCCACCTTATGCAGCACAAAGAAGTCTTCCAAATCACAAGGAATAAATCAGAATCAACTGATATTTAAATCAATGCCATACAAATGGAACACAGTAAACAGCATACTGATTCAATCTTAAGCTTACGGTACTTATTCTGAAACTTGAATAAATATATTCCAGACTCCGTCGACTTGACATCTCTGTATGGTGTCAAATCCAAGGAATAAAACGCAACTGCGTATCCCGTTACTGACCCGAGGGCTACCTCGGATCACGAGGACAATTTAAGCGTCTCTGGAGGCCTACCGCGCCAGCACCTCCGCCGCGGGGTTCTGCCGCAGATGTCGGAAGATTAGAGCGGGCGGCGATGGTTCATTAAGTGGCCGCGATGGCGCAGGTGAGCAGGGCGTGGGCCGGGGAAGCGGGGCTCCGGCGGCGCTCGAGAATGTCCACGCGACAGCCCGGACGTTATAATGCGGGGCGAGGAAAGTGGAAACAGGCGAGAAAGGTGTCAGAGAGAAGGGCGGAGTTTAGTGACCCAACTGAATGTTGGATAGGTTACGAGAACCGAGGCAAATGGAAAAATCATAGTGGATTGATGACAAAGGCACTTCCATAGAGGGTGAGGGAGAGTTTAAAAAAAAAGAATAAGAAAAAAATAGCCTTGAACTAAAACGTCTAACATTTAAAACACTTCCTCTTATGTCCCCCTCCCTTCAAAAAATAGGTGTAGGGATAGCTATGCGATATCGCCAAGGAAAACATGTATGTGCCCATATATAACGTTCAAAATTAAAATGTTCATGTTAATGATGCATTGCTCCAAAGCAATAGATGTAGATGATAAAACTATTTTAATAACCTACAACATTAATGTTCACGTACAGGTATTTAATACGAAAATGGTCATGTTTAATAATTTATAATAGAGAATTGACCGGCAAACATTGAAGAGAACAATTAACCTAACTATTGTTTGATTGAATAGAACAAAAATCGTACGCTACATTCTTCAAAGCAAACACATTTAATTTATTTTTCCCTTAATTTGGTCCGAAAGTATTAATTTATATCAGCAAATTATTATAGATTTTCGTTATTATGAAACGTTTTCGACCACGTAGAAACACCAAAAACAAAACATCGATAATAAGAACATCTGCTTTAATAATCCGATTGGAAGACACCGACAGCCATGTCGGATCCCTTGTCGGAGACGTCCGTGGATTTATCTTCCTTCAGTACGGATCCGGCGCGCTCTGCAATGAACACGTCCAGAGCGAGGGCGAGAGCCGGAGGAGGCGGCAGGTGCCGGGAGGCGGGTCGCCGCGGCAGCAGGGCGCGACGCCGCGGCGGGTGTCGGGGACGCAAGGAAATGTTCGGGAATGAAAAAAAGAGGAGTGACTAGGGAGATGAGAGGGACCGGCGAGTAGCATGCTGTGCACGGCATTGGGGAATGAAGGAAAGGGGCGATATTTCTCGCGGAGCATACAGATCAAATGACAGAGGAAAAAGAAGAAGAAGAAGAAGAAGAAGAAGAAGAAGAAGAAGAAGAAGAAGAAGAAGACGAAGAGGAATGTCTGAGATGAGGGTCCAGAAATATTGAGGTTCACATTCAACCAGGAGCCGAGAAGAGGGCAAGAAATGGTCTAAGTAACTATGAGGAATTGCCGTAAGCCGGATGCAATATTTTGCCCGTGTATTTTGCACCGGTACATAAAGAACTGCTGGCGTCTTGTTAATCTGAATCCTGCAAATCCAGCCATCCAACCCGTTTCTCATTGAGAACAGCATTCTGTTGATAATACACTTCATCTACGCATAACACAAGGAATATGGCAGTTCATTTTACCATCATTGCATTTTACCAAAATCATAGCGCTGGTATTACAAAACGTTTAATCATGACTTATTAGCTAAAATATTTACTTTCATCTTGCACTGATACAAATAAAATTTATGTTAACTGTTTTTCCTTTTTGAACACATGTGTTTTTTTAGTGTATTACATCATCCCATTTATGGTTCAAAATTCTGCGGATATACAAACACAGTGCAAATTCCTGAACACAACCACCAAATTTACACGCCCCACTCCATAAATCTCCTTTCGACACATTACTATTTCCGATAACGCGTCATTTTTCATAGTACTTCATGTAATCAAAGTGCCACAACAATAGTTCCATAACACTGAAGGTACAGATACACCGACACTTCCCACGCCGCACACGCCGTCTCTTTCCCTCTCGGATCCCATCCCGTACTCTGTCGCTCGCTCCCTCGATGCTCAGGCGATCGCTGCGCGCTTCCCGCTTTTTCGTCGTCCAGTCGTCCCCTCGTCCAGTCGTCCCCTCGTCCAGTCGTCCCCTCGTCCAGTCGTCCCCTCGTCCAGTCGTCCCCTCGTCCAGTCGTCCCCTCGTCCAGTCGTCCCCTCGTCCAGTCGTCCCCTCGTCCAGTCGTCCCCTCGTCCAGTCGTCCCCTCGTCCAGTCGTCCCCTCGTCCAGTCGTCCCCTCGCCCAGTCGTCCCCTCGCCCAGTCGTCCCCTCGCCCAGTCGTCCCCTCGTCCATTCGCCCCGACGTTCCGCCGCATCGCTACCCTACCGCCATCCGGTTCCCCGCCGCAAGCCGGAGGGGCGGGGCGCTAAACGGCGGGGCGCCAGCGGGCCCACACGCACCCCGCCCCGCGGAGCGCCGCGCCCCACACTTTATTGCACCTGCGCCGCTGTAAAAAGGCCGACGCTATCTTTACGGCGGGCGGGCGGTTGGACGGCCCTGTCCCAGTCACAGACCTGCCCGTGCCGGCGCGCCGAGCCGCCCGCCCCGATGTCGTCCCAAGCGCCGGCCTTGGCAGAGCCGTGCAGGCGCACATGTGCACATTAGCATGTTGCTTTCAGTTTTCAAATGTGGTTCCATTTTGCTAATTAATATGATCAGTCTCTGTCGTTGGCAAGAACTTTGGTTTAACCTTCATTGACAAAGTGAAAGTAATTATTAATTCGGTCATAAACGTTGAATTGATTTTCGTCATCTCTGTTGTTAACGTGTAGCAATAACGAAGTGGACTAGTAATAAAGACGTCGTTGCATTCTTTGCCCACGTTGTCGTTCACGTCGACGCAGCCGTTCAATATCAATGTTTTCCTCTCCATCTTCTCCATTTACCTCATTTCCCACATTTAAGCCTGACAATCCTCGGTTTCCGGCCTGTTTCACCTTCCATATTTTTCTTTATCTGAGAATATGAATTTAATCTTCCTCCGTTTCGCCATCCTCTGCAACGACTATCCTCACTTTCTCCGTCTTATTCCCTAACTTCCTCCCTTCTTACGTCATGTCGGATTTCTCGTTTTCTTCTTGCTTTTTTACTCCTTTTACATCTTTGTTGTCATAGCCATTCTTGTCTTTGTCGTCGTCAAACGCCTCCCTCTCGGCTGGCCTGCGTCGCGTCGCGGCGACAACCTCTGAACTCGGGCGGGTCATTCAGACGACAGGGACCGCCGATGGCAATTAGGAGAAGAAATACGGCACGGCCGAGCGGTTAAGAAGTCGCGGGCTCTAAAGGTGGAGTTGAACGCCAGGGGCGGCACAGGTGGAGAAGGATGAGGGTGGACGGGCAATAAATATGCAGCAGGCGATGGCCCGGCGGTGGGGTTGTTGTTAGTGGTTGGAATAGCCACAACAGTGTCAGTCGGAAAATTGTAATGAGAGAGGTGGAGACGCGAGAAAGGTAGCGCTGGTGAGTACGGTGCATCGTTTAAAGAACATTTAGGAGAGACGGACATTTCTCGGCAGATGTGGTGGAAGCGGAGGGTAACCGACCATGTAGGGGGGGGGGGGCTAGATGAAAATAAACGGGGGCGACAATAGAGACTGCTAAGGCGACAATGACGACGAGGCTACGACAGTGGCACCCAAAGTGGTGACACTGGCTTACGTTTCATTGGGGAAGTGTGTGGTGTGTCCAGACGGGTGGAAGGTGGGGTGGGTGGGTGGGGCGTGGTGTCCGCTCAGCGGGTGGCGGTGGCGGTCCGGCCAACCGCATCGCGGAGACCGGAGAGCGTCAAAATGTAAAGTGGAGACAATAACTTGGGACGCGCTGCCGGGCGAGGCAGCGACCTGCCCGCGTTTATGAGTCTGCGGCCTTCGCCGTGTGCACTCACAACGTGGCCGAGTGCCGCGGTGCGAGGTGGCGCCGTGTCTAGCTGAACTCCGGCTTTTAAGGCACGGTTACTGCGATACGTCATAAAGATAGAGAAAGAAGGTTATGCACAGCAATGTGTTTATTATTACGAGCTAAACATTACGCTGTACGCGGGCTCCATGTTCAAATGTAAACATATATTGGTTCAGTGTTAAGTATTATGGAATGAAAAAGAAAAGAGTTGCCTTGAACTTTTAATACATACGTTTACGAGCAGAATGTTTTAATTATAATACAATAGCCTAGAAAAATACTGTATCAACTGTAAGTAAAAACAGTTCACCGTTTCTTAGCCGTGTCTGAAGCACGCAGTTCACTGTTTCTTCAAGAAATGAAACAAATTAAATATCACCAGTTTCATATATTGTTGGCGAAAATCAAATACCCGTCAACAGCAAAATTCGCGCAGTATTTATAACATTTTGCGAAGAAAGAGTCAAGCAGAATAAGACTTATCGCGGTCCACGTAACCTTGAAGCCCCGGCACCGCTGCCAAGTAGTCACCCATTCTTCCTCCCGTTCTAAACTTGGATGACAATGCAATTCTTTTTTCTTCCCAAAAAAACTGGGAGTTATATGTCTTCTCACATTCTTACATACACAAAGAACCTTAGCGTAACCCCATGTCAGACGAACTATTTTAAGACATACACCTTCGCTAAATGAATAATAATTGCTCGATTTTAAAAGCAATCGCCGTAATCATTTTCAATTACTTGTAGTGGGAGTTTTATTAGCAATTTTTCTTGGATGCAAAAAATGTATTTAAAGAGAACATTAGAGACAATTATTAACGGTCAATAAGAGGAACTGTACTACATTCACGACAATTTTCACAAAGTAATATGCACTATTAAATGTACAAATGTTGGCAACAAACACTAGAACAACGGAGTTCAAACACTTCTATTGTTGTACGTCACACGTCTAGCCCTTCATATCGCGTGTCACTAGGCACCAAACTATTAATACCGGAAAGCACAAATTCACATATTTCCCAGAAAGCTAACCAACAAAAGTCGTCAGCGAGGCAGCGGCAGGCAAGCGACAGCCCACGTCACGCTCCGTGCGCGAGGCGCCATCTGAGAGTGCAGACGCAGCGCAACCTCATCACCCACTGCCCGCGAGCACGCGTTCTACGACGCTTATCTTTCGAGAGCGTGAGTCACGGACACCCAACCCGGCCCTCCCCGCACCCATCCATGTACCACCCAGACCTGCCTCACCCCCGTCACGCACCGTCCACACCTGCCCCGCGCCGCCCCGCCTAACCCCCTCTCACCATACCACACTACCACGTCCCGCAACAGCTCGCGTCGACACCCTGCCCCCCGCCAAGCCGCCCCACCCCGCCCCACTCCGCCTCGACCTTCGACGCAACGCATCTGCGTTTCATGCCTCGTCACACCCTGCCACGCGCCGCGCACGTCTCCATATCCGCTTCGCCCTGCACCGCTCCACTCTTCCTCAAACTTTGCTTCCACTCCATGTAACACCAGCCCTGCCTCGCTCAGCTCTGTCCTGCCAGCCCCGCCCAGATCCACTTCGCGTCGCGTCGCGTCGCCCCGCCCCTCCCCGCTCCACCCCGCTCCGCTCCACCCCGCCCTACCCAGCTCAACTCCGCGCCGCGCCGTCTTTCTTCGGGAGAGCAACACAAGAACTCCGTCCTCGGTGGTGTTGAAAGCAATGCGTAAGCGATGTGGACTCTGGAGCAACGAGTTATGAGATTCCCGACGCTCCGAATATCCGTCTGGTTCGTGTTCCAAGTCGTGAGTCAGGACACAAAATATTAAACCGAAATGGAAAAATAATTCTTCGCCTGGCCAGACCTCGTATCTCGTCCTTGGTTACATATCTTTAAGAAATTACACAATAAAAATAAAGATATTCTTAACCGTGAGTTCAATTTTGTACTTTGTAATTTGTAAAAAAAAAATGAATTAAGAATGTTAATTCTCTGGATTTTTATTTCACTAAAATATCAACGTCGAGTACACTTTAAATTCTGTAAGCTGTTCGAATCATTGAGACAAATCTCTAAACGCAAGTTTATTCCCAGAAGAAACGCTAACCTGTGAGATAGGAATAACTTTACAGATCACATCATTACAACTATTACAAACGTATACACTCGTATGAAGTGAATCGAGTAACCATACTAGAAAGTACTTTTTAAATTCCATTAGAAAATACAGATTGCGTCAATGAGGCGGCATTTGCTGCACCCCTCGGCGCTGTACGTGGCCAACAAGTGAGTGGGGGGAGGTGAGGGTGGCGTAGGTGCGCGTTGGCCCGCTCGGTGCCCGCACGCGTGGCTCGATTGCCGCCATAAAAGCGGCTTAGGCATTCCCAGCACGGCTCGCTCGATCCCTCGCCTTCGGCCTGGGCGGAGCGGCGAGCGAGCGGCACGGCCCGAAGAGAAGCGGCGTAGTGAGGAGAAGGGAGGAGAGAAGCAGGGCGGAGTTGGAACGAGTAAGAAAGGCGAAGTTCGGAATGAAAATTGGATGGAATGAAAATTGTGCGAAGTGAAGTGAAGAGGAGAAGAATGGTGTGGGGCGAAACAGAGTTGAAGCAGAGCGGAGGGAGAGAAGCGGAGGGGAGGGGATCGAAGTGGTGGAAAGCGGAAATGAGGGTAGTAGTTACGAGGGGTGAGGAGAGGAGAGGCGGGGAGATGCGAGGTAGTGAGTGGAAAGGAACAGTGTGGGGCGAAACAGAGTTGGAACAGAACGGAGGGAAGAGAAGCGAAGTAGAGCAGAGGGAGAGGAGAGCCGGGGAGGGAAGAGGCGGGGAGAGGAGAGCCGGGGAGGCGAGAGGCGGACAGAGGAGAGGTAATGAGTGGAGAGGAGAGGAGCGGTGTGGAGCGAAACAGTTGGAGCAGAATGGAGGGAAGAGAAGTGATGTGAAGCGGTGGGGAGCGGAGCGAAGGAGTGGGAAGCGGAAATGAGAGGAGTTGTTTGGTGAGGTGAGGAGAGGAGAGGTGCGAGGTAATGAGTGGAGGGGAGAGACTGGATATGTGGGGGCGGAGAGGAGGAGCTGAGAGAAGGAGGCGGAGAGGAGCAGAGCGGTGTGAAGCATTGAGAAGCGGAGAGGAGCGGAGAGGAGCGGAGCGGAGAGGAGCGGAGAGGAGCGGAGCGGAGAGGAGAGGAGCGGAGCGGAGAGGAGTGGAGCGGAGAGAAGCGGAGCGGAGAGGAGCGGAGAGGAGAGAAGCGGAGAGGAGAGGAGCGGAGCGGAGCGGAGAGGAGTGGAGCGGAGCGGAGGGGAGTGGAGAGGAGCGGAGGGGAGCGGATAGGAGCGGGAATCGAAAGCGATGGAGAAAAGCAACCCGGAGCAGGGCGGTACGAATCGCACAACACCAGCTGCGTTCCGCAACTGTGCGCCTCCCCCTCCAGGTGTTTCCCGCGTAGGGCTGGCGTCTTGTGGAATGCGATGCACACTACTCGTCGATGCTTTTATGGGTGCAACTCCGCCCGGTAAATATTCACAGGCCGGGAAGGGTGATCGACCTGAAGAAATGTGCCAGTTCTTCGACGCTTACTTCTCGAGAAGACACGCGAAAGAAAAGTGCATCGCGTGAGACGTGCTACAAAGTAGCTGTAGCAAAAGTGTGTTCCTATAATGAAAGAATAGATGTTATACTTTGTTAGTGATGTTAGAATTGCAAACGTCCATATTAACGGTATATGGGATATTACATTCTGCAGTAAAAACCTTCATGTTTATTTCTTGATTAATGTTTTGAATGGGAGTCTTCTTGATTCGATTTTTAATGTTTCGAAATTAGTTTGTATCGTATCAAACTGCGTTTAAATACGCCATTTTGTAGATTATTACAAGTGAATAGACGTCGAAAAGCTTACAAATGTACTCAGATCTTAATCAGTTGTTATAAAAATAACTGACAATCAATTACGTGTACACTCGGTAATTCTGAAATCATGTAGTAGTTCACATACTGTTCTAGATTTGAAAACAATCTTTGTAGGCAAGATCATTTTGTTTAAACAATATATTGCGGACAATTATAATTGGTATATTTTTTGTGAGTGTTATTTTTTGTATTATTGTAAGTACACGTTCGTCATGGAATTTTATGATTACAGAGGACACATCAACAAACGTGTTCAATGAAGCTTTTGTTGACATCTAACCCACCGAGTTATAAGAAATATTATAACACAAATGATTACATGCGATTATCGGATCACAAACAAACCAGTTTTTGCAGATAAATCATGCAGAAGTTGTATCTGAAAGTTATAAGAACATTTGATTTACTTGCGTTAGGGTCAGAAAAATGTTGGCAAACGTCCTCAAAATGTACAGGAACAACACTCGCACCAGATCTTATTAATTTAGCTTGGTGGTTCGGAAACACATTATCGTATTCGAAACTTCTAATTTCACCCTGAGAAGGTACATAAATGTGAATATGCACAACCATAATACCAGTCGTAATAATTTTTGAACAGGTGCCTCCTAATACATTTGACGAAAATAATGTTTCGTTTTGGTAATTCCTCAATTCGTTTCTAAAAGGTCGTTATTTTAACAACATGTGACTACGTCCTCATCCTTTTCTAAAGGAAAGAACGAACGATCAACTTTTTGTTGGTGTTTCCTAAGGGTTCTACTCTACATTTGGAACTCTTATAAGAGAGTTGTAGGGAAATCAACACACGTTTTGGTCGCTACCAACCTAGATCTCCAGAACTGTTAGAATATAAACAAAATTATCTCCGCAGCAGTAAAACAAATGATTTAGAAATCTTTTTTTGTCACGAGTACTCTGAATTTTAAGAGAAAAATATTATTTCCCTAATGGCAGTGAGTGATAGATACGACTTCAGTATTTTATTCCCTAGCGTGCACAGTGAAAATAACCAGATACAAAAAATAAGAACGAAATTCCATATTTTTTCCAGAAATGAATGCACTAGAGTAAAATTCATTATTAGAACCGAGAAAAATTAAAATCTATATTATTTTCGACGATTTTAAGATCGAATTTGTTTACAACTATTTGAAAATAATCCAAACACCGTAAGTGGCTTTGGGGACAACCGTAAGCTTTTAAGGGAAACGAGTTCAAAGTATTACACGAACGTTCAAATTTCGTCGTCGTTTCCAAACCGCTTATCATTAGTTCATAATGTCATCAAGATGTTACCAAAACAACGTACTTTACGCTAATCTCTCAGAAGATACCTATTAAGAACTGTACGGTGTCCCCGACCTATCATTATAACCAGTACTTATGCCAGGCCAGTTAATACGTGTTGCAAGTCAAACCTGGTAGAATCTGGAACGGCCATCTTTACGAGCGTAATAACGACTTAATACTTATTAAAGACAGATGCACGGAAAGATAGTAACATTAAGTCAAGCTTTCTGGTTTCCAAATAAGACCGAGAATATAGCAAAACAAATGTGACAAGCATTTGAGCAGGAACATCGTTTCATTAATAGCATATATATGTCTTGAAAATCAGGTACTAGAACATGAATATAATGTATCAAGAAATTACATGAAAATTATTGTTAATATTACATTAATAATTAAAAGCATCTAAGAACATTAGTTTATTGATAGTGAGATATGAATAATGAAAAAAAACGTGTTTCAGTTTTTTGTAGAACATCTAACATGAGGGATGTTGCAACACGTTAATCATACTAAGATGAAGAATGTTCTACATTTTTTCTAGGACATCGAAGGTGAGGGATATTACGTAGTGGCAACGGACGATTTCAGATTTTTTAAACTGAAGAAAAACAAAGGCAATGAAACCATCACCACAAAAAAGAACAGAACAAGTCATTAAATAATGTCAATATACAATTACATCTAAACGATTCTTTTGCATTACTTTGCCTTTCATTTCATACACAGTGTACTTCAGTGTTACGTGTAGTCTCCTATACATTACTCCCAGCAAACCGGTAGCGAAAAATAATTAACTTGGAGAAAGCAAATCGCACGAAAGAAGTGGGCGACCTCCCTAGTCGCGTTTACGAGGGCTAATAGTTACACACGTACCAACGCGCCTCGCCGTACTTGTTCTCCTGCAGAACAAATTTGCAGCACTTTGTACAGTCGTGGACGCGTCTGCGTAGGAGCCAACTGTGAAACCGTTCTTCGCGCCGGGGCACCGCATCGCGTGCCACGCCCACGCCGGCCGCGTCCCACAGCCGCTGGCCGGGCCCGCCCCGGACCGCTCCAACACCTCTGCCCCATCAGCCCCGCCCCCTCCCCCCAGCTCCGCCCCGCTCCGCCCCGCTCCGCCCCGCTTCTCCCGCTCCGCTCCGCCCCGCCCTTCTCCAGCGTACTCTGTCCCTCTCAGCCCGGCTTCAGTCCCGCTCAGTCCCTCTCACCTTACGCCGCCCCGTCCATCCCCATGCCCCGCCCGGTCACCTACCTCGTTCCCCGCCCCGCCCACTGCCGCCACACGCTGCCCGTCCACCGCCCTGTTTCTCTCTGCCTCACGAGGCCGAACTCTACCCGCCGATCTGCTACTCGCTACGTAACTTCTGCGACACCACCGCTCTATCTATCAATCTTCATCATTCGCCACCTTCTTTCGCTCTATCCTATCCCGTGTTGGTTCATTCCTTCCCGTTTCATTCCGCTCTGCCTCAGACCCTCCACTCGCCAACCTATTACTTACATCCTCGTTTCTGATACAATCCCGCCCTATGACGTCACAACCCTCCACCGTTGTATTTTTTCGTCATTGTCCAGCCACTTTGCCACTCCGTATAATTTACGCTGTATTGACGGCTTCTCACAGCCGCAACCAGTCATTGTCTCTGTCTGTCACCTGTCAATGTCTTTCTTTTGCGGTATAGTCATCATCACCATCATCAATCCGTCCGTCACTCTTCTACAGATTATCGCATTCTTCTCCAAATCCGTCACCGACTCCACCACCACCATCATCACCATCACCACCACCGCCTCAGCATCATCCTCCACCTGCGTCTCCTCCGCCAGCGTCACAATCGCGTCAGCGTCGCTCGCCTGTTATGTCTACGCGATGCCCTTGATGACGGCGCACTGCTTTACAATTCAATTTATGTCCTGTTGTATACGCACGTCGCTCTTCGCCGTTGCCGCTCGCTCAACCCCCTGCCATCCGCGCCGCGCGGGCGAACAAACAGAAGAAACGCGGATGACGCGGCCTTCGAAAGGTGGAGAGCGCGGCTTGCCAACGGTCGGACGGCTGGGCAAACCGGCATGCGGTCGGCTTCTAAATACACTACCAACACGCTGTTGTCATCGATAAGCAGACATACTTGGCGATTTTTAATATTAGAACGATAATATAAGAACTTTTCCAAACGATTAGAAACAATTTTCAAACAACCTATCTTGTTTTTAATTAGCAACTATATCTTTTCGAAAACGAACATTCATATTTGAATTGTTTAGGTTGCCTGTATACTAAAACGTTTCTTCACAATACATTTTCACGTATGCAAAATAATATACTCAGAAAATTTTCAACGATTTTTCATTAGCAAGACTAATTTTGTGTTTGTCACAAAGTATTAATGAGCATTAGTCATGAGGAACTAAATTGTTACCTTAATTGGGGGTCATCGTGTCCTCTCGAATTACATTCCAACATGTTAGCACGAACTAGGCTATACAGATCTAAGAACATATAAATCAGAATGCACAAACGAAATTATTCCTTAATGCCGTCTCGTCCTTCTCAATATCACGACCAAATCGAATACAGTTATTCTATTTTCATGCTCCGAAAACGTACGATCTCCTTGATTGGCTCTGAAGAGTCACGACTTCCTGTCGTGTATGGTGAATCGATCGCAAATTGCGATTAAGTCGCATCAGCCACATTACTGCCTCACGAACATAACATTCATCGACTTAATAACACAGCGCACAGGGCTCTCGCGCAGCTGCACGACCCGACGCGCGGGGTGCGTCGCACTCGGCCGGGGGGAGCGGGCCGGAGCGGCGGCAAAACGACGAGCGCGCCCGTGAGATTTACAAGCGCCGGCCGATGAGGAGGTGCGCTGGAGGAGCTTCGCACTCCGTCGCGGCGGGCGGCGCGCGCGCTACTCGCACCTCAGCGCGGGATCGCGGCCGATTGATGACCCTGTCCCATTAAGTCGCCGCCAATAACGGGGCCCCGGCCGGATCCGCGTTGCCGCCGGACCGCCCCCCCCCCCCCACTCACGCCGCGCACTGTGCGGATTTTTTCGATGCTTCCAGAGGGACAAAAGTTTATTTAAAAAATAATAGTTATTTATGCAGCAAGAGCGTTATAGGGGTTTTTAATGATCGAGCGGCGACGAGGGCGTTTTGTCGCCCGAGGTCATTGGAACCAGTTAACGCCCGTGGTACGTACATAATTTCATTTTTTACCTAATGTTATTGATTCAGATTTACTTACGTACTAATTAACTAAATGTTAACTTGACTTGGTTTGTCTTTACATTTTTCCTTCCCATAATTCTCTTGCATAATTTCCACCATGAGGGAACATGTAGCATCATTCAAATAATAAAAAAATAAATGTTATTTTGATGTTCAGCCTTAGTGTTGTTTGAGGCTTCTCCCACGGACGTTATGAAGATCGACATGGATGATTTTATGGATTATGTTAAGATACGCGATTGCCCTCGACCGATACAGTCAAAAATTTTAAAAATTATTCATGGTATTCTGTAGAATTGGATCCCGAAGATGAAGTTCAGTGCAAATTCTTTAGTTTGTCTTGGTCGTCTTCGAAATGTATTATGACAAGGACATAAAATTATTTCGATAATTATTGGAGTCCATTAATTTTACTTCAGAAATGGTCGAAATCTGGATTCCAGAATTGACCTCGCGACCAGAAAGAATTATTATTTCTATTACTTGTTCTCGGTGGCAAAATATGAGAACATACGTATTTTAGATTTCCACCAAGAAATATTCCCGAGACTTTGAAGAACTATTTCCCCCTAACATTTTGATCACTCATCTTTTCGACAAAATACCACTGTACTCTTAATATACAACTCAGCAACGCATTGAGATCGAAAATAATATAGTCGAAATTTTGAGAAAAATAATTTTATCATTCGATGACGATGTTCACTATAAAGAAACAACAAAAATAACACCTGAAAATAAACAAAACTCGTAAGGGGTTTCATTTATTGATTCCGCGTGTTTCCAACGACAATTATGGATTTTCGTCCGATCGATCTCAGGAAATTCCGCACTGTGCGGCTTCTTGACCGGCCCAGCCGCCGTCCAGGACGGCTCGTCCACACGCGAAAAGCGAGCGAGCGGGCGAGCGGGCGTTCGATTAATTTGCGCCGCCCGCTGCGCGCGCTGGCTTCTGGGCGGAAGCCCACAGCCTCCGACGACCGGCGCGACGAGTCCGCGGGCGGCGCCCGGTAGCCCTCGCCCTCGCCCCGGCCCCATTACGGTATCTCACGGTAGCGCAGCTGCACGGGATTTATCAACGCGCCCGCGTTCATTTGCTTGTAGCAGTTGTTTAAATTTATTGACGCCATTTGATGTTGAGCGCCTGGACGGGGACGGCTATAGAGATTTCGAAGATGAAATATTAGCCAAATTTGCAGATTTAGTAACTGTAATGTGAAGGTATTAGCTCAGGAATATGTCTGTTCATTAAATAAAGTACGTTTTTATTGCTGATACATTTGTTTTTGTTTTTTTATCACGTGTTTCCATCCTTGAATAAGATGACCATGATGGTTGGTAGAGGAGTAAGATATTCCAAACTTTGAATCTCCGAAGGGAAGTTTAGAAGAAGAAATTTATAATTCATCAAATTAGAGGATCTTAAACTATACTCGAGACATTATTATTCCCCAATAAAAGTATTATAATTTCCCAATAAAAAGTTATTTTTCAAAAGTTCAATAACGTGTATTTTTATCGAAAATTAATGAGTTGGATATATTGTTTTCCTCGTTTGAGTCTCCAGAATAAAAAAATGAGTAGTTTCTAGAAACTGTCTTATTAAACTTTAATTACTTATTAGAAACTTGATTTCCCCTTGCGAAAAACAAGAAAATCATGTAGGTAAAAAATAATTCTTTCAAGCTTAAAAAAATATTTTTTTTCATGAAAGGGGGACTACCCATTATTTTTTTCAGAAAAGTTTGTTTTCTTTGCTTTTTTAAAAAAAGGAATATCTGTCATCAAGTGTCACCATCTTCCAGCCCAACGTCGACAAAACGCCCAAACACGCAACTCCCCGAAGCCGCAGGTGTCGTTCCACAACACCCCGCCCGTCTGCCCCCACGACAACATCCACAGCCGCGTCACCGCAGCCCGCCCGCCCCCTCCTCACCCGCGCGTATTCAAAGGGCAAGGGCGCGCCCTCCGCGCCGCCAACGCGCGGCGAAGGCGTCGCTCCGGGGCGGGGGCGCGGAAAGGAAAAGGGCGCCGCGACGGGAAAACAGAGAACAAAACACCTCGGCGGTGTTAACATTCTCACCATTATCACTTCACAACCGACGACGCCCACGGCGAGGCGGCGGGGGCCGACCAAAGGGCCGCCCGCATCACGCGGCTGGCGACGCACGGGGCGACGCGGGCGACCGGCAGGGCGCGGGGCGGGGCGGGGCGGCCCAGCCACCGCGTCGCCCGCGTCTAGGAGGCGGAGACCAGCGGTAATTAGCTGGTTTAGGAATACAATTACCAGCGGCCGCTGGCTCCAGTCGGACCCTTAATTACATAATATTACGGCCGGGCCCGCGTCCCAGCCCGCCCTCGCAGCCGAGGCCCGCCGCCGCGGCTCTGTAATTATGCCCAAATAAACCAATTACATGCACGGCGCAGCCTCCGGCTTTGTTTCCTAATTTGTGAGCGCTCGCGGGGTTTAGGCTGGAAGAGGCGCCGAATTCATTTTTATGATTTACAGCCCCAATTCTTCCTGGCCCGAGACGGCGCCGCGCCGCGCCGCAGGGCGGAGCGGAGGGCGAGAAGGTGTGAAGTGGGTGTCCGTCTCCGTGCAGGATGCACGCGCCTGCCTCTGGGCTGTGTTTCAGGTTGACGGGGGAAGAGAAACGGTCGTGAGGTAAGGTGTCTGCTAATGAAACTGTTAGGGATAACCACAGATGAGGGGCTGTAAATGTTGGTTGAGAGGAATATTTGTGTGGAACATCATTTACTGTGTTTGAAGTATAATGTGTGCGCATGTTGTGAGCAAAACATTACATTGTGGCCTACTCCTAAGCAGAGTAAGAAAGGGTGTCTAGCGGTATGAAGTAATAATTGTTTTCCTTCATCCTCCTGTTACTCCGGGTAATTCACGATACTAGTATTTGCCAAAACGTCACCATGATATAGGTTTGTTGTTCTTCAAAATGAAAGCAAATGAATGGCAGAAAAGTACTTAAAGTAACGAGTAAGCTCACAAACTGAGAATGTTAAGCGATCCTCCAGTAAATAGTGAGTAGTAGTTATTTTCATTGATACAGCAACATGAGAAAAAATTACAATATGTATTATTAATTTGTAACACTTTTTTATCGAATAAGTACGGATAAATTTATCGAGATACCTCAGCGACATATATTCTTTTCTTTCATGTAAAAATGTTCTGAACGTACATCCACAATGTTTCCCTCAACAGGTAAAATAAACACTTTTTCAATTCCATTCTTTCCTTTTAGTACGATTTGACCATCTTTTATTAGTTTAATACTTAATTTCTGTAATTCAGAGAAAAAAGACAGTATCTGATACTAATCTTTGACATTAATTTCATTTTATTTCATTTTTGTTTTGAAAATCTTATCCTCGCGACCATCATATAAATACGTTCAAACTACTACAATTTGGGAGTAGGAAAGGATACGACTTAATAGCAAGAATTGCATGACAAAATAGAAGAATGTTAACAGCCCTAATAAGCAGATGGCAATTTAAGGCGTTCGGAAATGAGGCAATGACTTAAGAGGTGATAGAGTGATCTAAAACCCTATCATTATAAAATGAAGTATCACCACCGATTATGTATCACTAATTAGAAAAAAGAATGTATAGTCATGACATAGATCCATGAGTATATATATATATATATATATATATATATATATATATATATATATATACACATATATATATATATATACATATATATACATATATATACATATATATATATATATATATATATATATATATATATATCTGTGTGTGTGTGTGTGTGTATGTGACACTAACGGACGAATTGTAACTGATAGGGAAGGTTACATTGGCGTGCCACTGGTGCCGGTCGACTGGCGTGCCACTGTAATGCAACGAGTAAATCGTGAACAAACTACGGTAGGAAACCGCTGATTAAGTGGACGGGGCAGCGTAACAAACTCCCACGAAAACGAAGTAGCAATGGTCGGATGAACCCATACGACGCGTCGACAGTAGCAGGTCGCTAGAAGGCAGTCGACCGGCGGGCGCAGGGCGACTTCGATCGCAGCGCCTCAACGGCAGCGGCGATTTGGCCCGAGAAAACGGGGTTAAGTCATTTGTCATCTCCCCTTCGCTTGTTTGCCCTCGAACAACAGCGGCGCAGCGGTCGACCCAGGCGCGCCAACACGCCGCATGGAAACGGAAAGGGAATAAATGTATTTAGTATGTATATTCGGGAGTGTTTCTTGCCGAGACGAGCAACGGCGACATAGCAGACGCGAGGAGAGAACGCAACGAAAGAAGGAAAGGGTGCCGCCCAGCCGATGGAAGTTTTATCGACGCAACTCGAGCGTGTGGGTGTTTGAACATTTCTTTCGTCGCCGGCCGGCCTGCGTCGGGGGCGGGCGCCCGCTCGGATAACAAAAAACTCCCGATTCCGAGCGTTTCGTTTGTTTGTAGTAGATCTGAAACACGGAAAGGTCGCGTGCGTTGCCTTCAAATGTTCGTATTAAACATAACACTTAATAACCATTCTTCTTTCACAGCCACGCGTTCTCTCGCTGCGGCACGGGCAATAATGACGCTCCATTGCCGCGTCTGCGCGAAGTAAATCGACCTTGGTGTAGTTTGCTGGAATGGAAGATGGGGGAAAATGCAAATATATACGCATTGTAGAATGCCCTGCTACATAAAATATAATTGAATCTGTGGGCAAATTATACTCTTTATGACCCACGGCGAAATGAGAATTGCAATTGGTGTTGCAAGGTGCGCGTTGTGGTTGGATACAAAAACTTTCAGCATTTCGGTTTCAAGTTCTTTAATCTTCGAGACATGCCTCTTGAATAGTGTTTTTATGTGTATATGACAGTGATTGTTTATACACTAATTTTGTTTTCTTCTGTTTAATTTAGAACACTGACGCTACTGCTTCGCGAACACAAGCAGCAAAAAGAAGATACTACAGTCCCAGACATATAATCTTTTATTACCCAAACACATTGGAAAGATTCATGATAAATTTTCTATTAGCATTCAGTTACACAGATGTTGACGAAGAAAACTTTTGGAAATCCTGAATATTGAATTTAGAATGAGTAAAGTACTAAAAGATAAGAGTTTTACTATTAACGAACAGGGAGTGAAACAAAATTAGATCAGACAAAGTTGACGCAAACATGCTTTAAAAATCAATATAGTTTAGTCGGAATCTTACACCTTTGACTCTACTGATTAATTTTCCTACGAGCTGCTGTTATGTTTGCCAATACAATTAGGGTCACAGAAGTTAGATCGTATGGCTTTTTGTTTTATATCCTTTTTTTCAATACCAGAAATGAAATAATTTTATACTTATTCCAAATACCAAATACCAACGAGAACTTCGAGCCATAGCTAAAGCTAAAACTAATAATGATCATGAGTAGTTAACCCTTGAACTTCGAATAAATTGCAAGTTAAAAAATACATAGTGCCCTTAAAACGGCTACAATAAAAATCGTTTTCGAATAATCAAAATGGAATCTCCTTATATATTATTTTCTTTCGATTACATATTCCATCATAACAAAATTTTGGAGAACGAAAATTATATTATCCAGAGGTTCTACTTCAGCAAAAGACATACTCCTCTGACTCAACTAACTGGCTGGTTTCCGGCGTCTACCACCAGCTACTATACAGCGTTAGTCAATCACCACACGCAAACAAATCAAATACTAAGAACGCATCCTCCCAACGACTACATGAAGCAGTCACAGTGCGTTCGCATGTCCCGTGACACTCAGTGGCTCGCAGCCTAGGCATTTCAATTCAAGAAAGCCCCGCTGGGTTGACGGGAAGACAATATGAGAAATCATGCACTCCACGTACAGTGCTTACTTTAGAAACCTCATTAAGATGGTTCACACACTTTTCCATCTACATTAATTCTAAAATAATATGAACAAAAACGTTTTAATTTAATCAAAATACGTCAGGGATGACATATATATCGTAAATAGAAATATTAGTGGACTGAGAATACCAATATCCGTGGATATATCTAATATAGGACTATCAATTCCAATAAAATTTGGCAAATCGATAATACTAACAATAGTGGGTCGATAATACTAATATTGGTGAATCGATAATACCAAAATTGGTCGGTCGATAATAATAATGGCGGATGGAATTTCGATACTGATGACGGAATCGAACACAATTGTACAACGGTACTTGAACAAACGAAAGCATCGCAATACCTGCACGCGAGAAGCTCGCGAGAGTAATGCGTGGTGGGCGGCGACGGGCCGCGTCGCGTCGTCGCGTGAAGCTCGATGGCGTGCGAGGCGGCGCGGCGCGGCGTGGCGCAGTGGGGCAGACGGAGTCAGGCGCGGTTTTCACTCAGGTCATTTGCGAGCCCGGATTATCCGCGCTAACAGGATAATGAAACGCCACCCCCGCGCACCGCCTCGCGCGCGCCCGCGGACGTCCGCCGGACGCGGGCGGGTCACGTGATATCGAGTAACGAGACGCCGCCGAGCGGCTGTTGGGCTTGTAATCCCATGTAATCCCCGCTAGGGCCACCACCATCGCCGCCACCACCATCGCCGCCACCACCATCGCCGCCACCACCATCGCCGCCACCACCATCGCCGCCACCACCATCGCCGCCACCACCATCGCCGCCACCACCATCGCCGCGACTATCGCCGCCACCATCGTCGCCATCATCACCGCCATCACCGTGGTGAAAAACACCACGCAATGCGGCACGCGCGCGGAGTACACGATTCCGTTGCTGGCTTGTTTGGTGTCAAGTCCAGCGATTGAAGATGTGAGAACGCTTGATGAATCGAAATGACATTGGGTGATTGGGTTGCGGCGACAGACTGTGTCGGAATATTTGTTAAATATTTTATCAAAGATTTAACACAACGAATATCAAGATTATAGACAAATGATGCGTGAGAAATGTAACAATTTTCTGAATAAAATTGAGATAAAACAAGGCGATTATAATATGACAAAAGCTGATGTGTTTGTGAAAGCCTGACAGCTGAAACAATAATAGTATTCGGAAATAATAACTTAAAGATAGGCTTCATTATATCGGAGGTAGTTCAAGAAGTTTTCAGAAATGTAGTCAGTATGCGCTTGTAGCTCTCGTAATATCTAGTAAACACGATCGCACTACATTTGTAATTTCCGACGTAATTCCCTCTTACAGAAGTAATCCTGGCTGAACCTTTTATCGGTATCACCATTGCCGTCGCCAGATCTGCAGGTCTTAAGGAGGGAAAAAAATATTGTGACGTGGCACGTTACTCGGTGAAGAGTACTGCACTTTTCAGTCACTTGCTGTGATACGCACAAGCAAAGATAGGGAACTCAAAGAATTAGAATATAAAGATAGCTCAGAAACGTGCGAGTTTATTTTAAGCCCTTACTAAAACTGTGAAAACAATAGCCATCAGGAGCAGCGAAGTTTGGTTACGAATGATCCAAATTATTTTCTATAAATCCTTTCGTTTCAAATAATCTCAATTCCATGATTCGTTTGAGATTACAAGCAAAACAAATCGGAAAATTATCTCAGAATTCTCGAAAATATTCGCAACATTTTCCAAATCACTTCGTCCACTTGCACACCAATATCGTGCCCAAGGGGGCGATTCGACTAGCACCTGCCGGTAGTTAAACGCTCCACATTTTGCATGCCCTCTTTCATCTCCGCCCAAATGCGCCCTACGTGCTCCACGGTCCAATGCGCCGTGCTGGCTCCTTCCTTCCAGCGCGAGGCACACACGCGCCCGGGGTCAGCGCTTAGACGCAGTGCTGACCCCTGGGGCTGGCGAAGGCGCGCT
This sequence comes from Gryllus longicercus, assembly GCA_038098605.1. Taxonomy (NCBI): domain Eukaryota; kingdom Metazoa; phylum Arthropoda; class Insecta; order Orthoptera; family Gryllidae; genus Gryllus; species Gryllus longicercus. Next base: position 6,174,362 of record JAZDUA010000031.1, read on the forward strand.
CCGGGCAGTGGTTACGACGCATGGCCTATTTCCAGGCTTCTGACGCGCCCGCCGCGCTGGAGTACCTGCCCGTGCTCACGTACCGATTCTTTACGGGCGACAACGCTGCCCCCGGGTCAATACGGTCGCTGCCCTGCCTACACAAACGTGCGCAGGGGTCGGCGGGTAACTGGAGCTCAGAATGTCACACGGAGTTTAATGACTGCTGGTTCGAGTTTGTCGTGCTGGAGCCGAAGGTGCGAGGCCTGTGACCTTAGCTACGAGGCAACAAGCTGCGTGTGAATGTTGACTGCTTTTAGGGCTTTCGTCGTGATTTAGTTGAAGTCGTAAATGGCAGCTGTTTCTGACACTGAAGATTCATAGTAAAACTGTTTAACCATAATTACAAGTGTCACCTTACACAACACTTGTGCACTAGAATGCTTCCGAATTATGCATTTTATTACTACAACTGGTTAAAAAATTTGGCCCATTAAAATCAACAAGATAATGACTTAACATATGAAAATTACCCAAGATATGTCTTTCAATTGAATTTATTTTTACATCTCCCATAGAGTAATTGTGTACAATATAATGAATCTCCTTACTGTGATCTAATTGCGACTCAACACATTATCTCTATTACTTTCTGACTTAAGATTCAAGCATATCGGGAAAAGTTCCCTCTCTCTCCTACGTTCGTGCATCTCAGGTAAAATTTGTTTCGTTTACTCACCCGTTTCTGTAAGGACATTGCATCAGTGAATAATGCAACCTGAAACGTACTCTAATAAAAATACACTTTCACCACGCATTTTTATCTCAGTTCGTATCAATTACCTTGTGCCATCAAGATGGTCATATTTCCAGTAACGGCGTCTCGCTCATTTCCACCGAATGTGTAGAGTCGGGTTTTTCAATGCGCGTTCTTTTCGTTTACCTCTACCCTCCTACGGCCCTCCTTCATATCTGAAATGCCTGCGTATACGCATCCTGCCCTAACACGTTTACTCCCCGGCATTGCTTCCGCCTCCTGCCATTTCTGTTCTTCCACCCTTTCTGCGTCTCCACACCCTTCCGTCTTCAGCGCGCGTTGATAGCTAACGCAAGGCCATTCTCGAAAAGAGCATCCTTATCGCTGTTGTATCCACCTTCAACCCTCTGCCTTCTTCCTCTGACGCCTGGCGGATAATGTCACAACCTCTATCGTCATACGTCTCCCTATTCGCCTTTTGTATTCCATCTTCGCTCCTCTTCACGAGGTCCTACCAATTGTGTTTCAGCTGAACAATACGACGACCACATCGTTTCTGCTGTAATGACTTGACTTCAATCAGAATTAAATAATACCAAGAATATGCAAACATGCCACATAGAAAGCTATCCGTCATTAGACTGGGTTAACCATGTATCGGATACTGCTTTAAACCATTTAGCGTGTTGGAGTGTTAATGAAGTTGCTTTAATGCCTTTAGGATGTTTCTATCTATTGAAGAAATAAAATTCGGAAGTTAAAGTACACAATATTACGCAACAAAAAATTGTCAAAGATTCCCAATTGGGGGCCATGGCAGTTAATGGCTTAATGCGGACAAACAAATATTATATAGTCTTATTTTAGCCCTTGACTCTTCGAATTTTATGTTCATTTCAGATGTAATTAATTTCCTCCCATGCAAGATTATGAAACGCATAAAATATTACTACATCAATAACTTCACATAATCGTGACCATACACCCTTTTGATGAATCAAAGAAACGATTCATCGCGTGCCTGAGCTCTTCAAAACCCGAACACTCTGCTGGAGAACCACTGCTCCGAATGCACACAGAAACTGGACAACGCCGCTTCTCATTGTCTAAAATGCGACCTTGAGTTTGCAAGCCATATGTTTGTGAAGGCATGCACAGAATACGCGCACCCATTCACGGGCGTCATTGTCATCGGCAGCGGCCGTCTCACAGCCGGCCCGGCGCGGCGCGGCGCGGTGCGGCATACTGGACTTGTCCGTCAGTTGTTTGCCGAGGGCCTGGGGGGCGGGGCGAGATGGGCAGAGGCGGACGCCGTGCGCCGTGGGCGTTCGCGGCGCAGCCAGCAGCTGTTGTGGCGCTGTTAGCCCGATAGCATCGCTCCGCAAACAGCGGCCCTGGCGGCGGCGGCGGAGCGGGGGCGATGGATGAAGCTGTGTTGATGGAAACGGTGTGGTTGGTGACTTGTGCTCCGGATGAGTGCAGAATGTCGTTGTTATTGCTTTTGATATGTATGTTGATGTTGCAGTTGTAGATGGGGGAGGTGGTAGTGGTTGTGGTGTGGTGCTACAGATGGTGGTTTTGATGGTTATAGTGTTGGTGCCTGTGGTGATGAGGTGGAAGGCGTGGCAAAGTGGTTTGTAGTGATGTTGATTGAGGTGTAGGTGGGTGAGCGGTTACGGTGATTATGTTGGTAGTTTAATTACAGAGGTGGATATGGAGTTATGATAATAGAGGCAGTGTCACGGTAGCAGCGGTGGTGATGGTGGTCTAGTGCGGGAGGTGGTAGTATAGACGTGGTGATATATTAATCGTCGCAAAAGTGCTTAGTGATAATGGTGATGAAGGTGGCTGCTACAACGAAGGTCGATGGCAGTGGTGGTAGTGATCGTGGTGGTAGTGGTCGTGGTGGTGGTAGTGGTCGTGGTGGTGGTAGTGGTCGTGGTGATGGTAGTGGTCGTGGTGGTGGTGGTAGTGGTGGTGGTAGTGGTGGTGGTAGTGGTGGTGGTGGTGGTAGTGGTGGTGGTAGTGGTGGTGGTAGTGGTGGTGGTAGTGGTGGTGGTAGTGGTGGTGGTAGTGGTGGTGGTAGTGGTGGTGGTAGTGGTGGTGGTAGTGGTGGTGGTAGTGGTGGTGGTAGTGGTGGTGTTAGTGGTGGTGGTAGTGGTGGTGGTGGTGGTAGTGGTGGAGGTGGTGGTGGTGGTGGTAGTGGTGGTGGTGGTGGTGGTGGTGGTAGTGGTGGTGGTAGTGGTGGTGTTAGTGGTGGTGGTAGTGGTGGTGGTGGTGGTAGTGGTGGTGGTGGTGGTGGTGGTGGTGGTAGTGGTGGTGGTGGTGGTGGTGGTGGTAGTGGTGGTGGTGGTGGTGGTGGTGGTAGTGGTGGTGGTAGTGGTGGTGGTAGTGGTGGTGGTAGTGGTGGTGGTAGTGGTGGTGGTAGTGGTGGTGTTAGTGGTGGTGGTAGTGGTGGTGGTGGTGGTAGTGGTGGTGGTGGTGGTGGTGGTGGTGGTGGTGGTGGTGGTAGTGGTGGTGGTAGTGGTGGTGGTAGTGGTGGTGGTAGTGGTGGTGGTAGTGGTGGTGGTAGTGGTGGTGGTAGTGGTGGTGGTAGTGGTGGTGGTAGTGGTGGTGGTAGGGGTGGTGGTAGGGGTGGTGGTAGTGGTGGTGGTAGTGGTGGTGGTAGTGGTGGTGGTAGGGGTGGTGGTAGTGGTGGTGGTAGTGGTGGTGGTGGTAGTGGTGGTGGTAGTGGTGATGGTAGTGGTGGAGGTGCACTAGGTTGAACGATGTAAATAATAGCGGCCTCGTTTTGATCGACGGTGGCGAAACGGACAGCGACCCTGCGACTACGTAGCTTTCGTTTGTTCAACGCTTATCTCCGGAAGACTCACAAGCCACCGCACTATGGCATCAGGGCGTGATACAGTATCAGCGCCTCACACGCCAATGAATGGCTGCGGCACCTTCCAAACGCCTTTCTTCGCCTTATCAGTGTTAGGGTTCTTTGTCGGTTATCCGCAACGACCTGAAGTTACACGTGGGACGCACTGTAATAATGCCATTTCCTTCTACATTTACGTTGCTTTAAGGAATTAATGCTATCTGTGCAGCAATAAATGAACGTTATAATGATAATTTAACGAGCATAACGAAAAGTGAATAAGTGGAAGATATGGGGGGGGGGGGAATGACGAGAACAAGTTGAAAGAAACGCGAACTCTTTAAGTCACTGGAATTCACCACGCCATCTCCATGGTTCTCCGCTTTTATGTTCATGTTTTATAAATTGAAATCAAGTCTTACGATCTATGGTGGCAACGACGAGGCAACAGCAGAAAAACTTGACTAGACATACTATAATGGGAGAAATAGTGCCATGTGTTCACATTCATAGGAGAGTTAAAACGCTAGCAAATTTTATTCAGTTTGGGTAAAAACACAAAAAAATATTCGACCTACATTTTTAAACAATAAAGTTGGTAACATTTTCGAATTTTTATTTTCTTATTGTCAGTTTTTACTTCAAACATTCTTCGGTTAAATCCGAAAACATTCAAACGATAACCAAAAAGGAACATTTAAAACACCAATGTCCGGGTTCGATGAGTCTTTCCCACAAAGAAACGATGCCACAATAAACTACAATCTTCTGACACACTAATAAGCACCAACTACAGCACGTCCCATTTAATGTAAGAAAAGCTCAGTCCACACATCCTCCCAGAAACGCCAATTTTATTGCCGTTTCGCAACTACTTCATTCCGTACGGTGCCGCCCATGTACAACCTCTCTTCCCTCGCTGGGACCCTAGACGCATCCCCGGTCGAAAAGCTCGTTATATACGAACGGTTACTTCCAATTAATCAAACTAATTTGCGCCTCAGTCGATAACTCGCAAAAACGAGGGCGGGGCCGCCTACAGGGACGCGAGAGTGGGAAGGAGAGGTGGAGGGGCGAGGCGGGGAGAGAAGAGATGAAGGGTCGGGAGGAGCGGGTGAGACGTGAGGGTGGCGAGGAGGGAAGGGAAAGGGTGGGGAGAAAGGTGGAGGGGAGGTGGGTAGAGATGAAGTGAGGGGCGAGTAGACAAGCGGCGGGCCTGGAGTGGAGAGGAGAAAGAGGGGGCGGGGCCGCTCCATCATAGCGAGGGACGGGCCGGCCGGCAATTACGTCGAATACGGGTTCATTCCAGAGTCCGCTGTCGATAAAACTGCGAGCAAAGCGGGTCCGATTGGGCGCGAGTGTGATTTTTGCCCCGAATTACGGCTCAACACAGAGGGATTTGCACCCGGAAAATCGCATGTCGTTATCGAGTGTAAACAGACAGTATAAGCATCTGTAACGATCCCGAGCATGAAATACCCCACTGGGGATCCCCGTAACGCAAATATGACGCTAAATCCATGGTACATATACAGTTTTCGGTGTATCTACGACTATGTGGCGGAACGATAACAAACACGCCAATAATCGCCTCTGAAGTCGTATTTCATGATGAAGCTGCAACAGATCTAATGCATACGTCAACACATGCAATAACACATTTCATTAATGATTGAATAAAGCGCTGGTAATTTCTAGAAAAGCCAGGTTTTATTATAACAGGTAGAGCTGGAGAGGGATCATAACCATATTGGTGTCCTCGGCATCAAAAATACTGCCAACAATCTCGGGCTGACTTAATAGCTGTAGGGGAAAATTCAGACGATTTGAAATCCCCTCGTATTACGCTAAACGTTATGCAAATCATGAGAATTGTCACATTTAGGTGCATACTAATGAATGTGAGCGCATAACGTATTTTCCAGATTTTGGAATGTGCTTACGTCACACTCGTATATCAAACCCTTACTCGAGTTAATATTGCATTGTGTTGAATTTATTTCTTTCATACATCAGAACATAACGATGCGCAGGATTGTAGTGATACTTACGGGTAGCAAAAGCATCGCACCATCTCACAACATAAAACACACTGTGGCAGACTGTATTAGTTTCGATAATTACACCAGTTGCGTGTCATCACCGTTGAAAAAACTATGGGAGTTAACGACCCGATGACAACCTCCAGCACAAACACAAGAACAAACGCCGACTGCGAGCGAGTTAGTAAAAGAAGCAAAAACGCCTGACGGAAACATGACTTTGAGCTATCACAAACCCTTAAGCGCATTAGGCCCCAAGGCCCCGAGGAGGCGGCGCGACAATTTGCCGACTTGGGAGAGATCGCGAGGGGGGTGCGCGAGTCGGAAAATCGTATCCGGCAGCTCCACGCCGCGCAGCGCCGCCTCGTCGACGCGTCTCGTCGGCGCTCGCCCTCCCCCGCGAGCGAGCAGAAAGCACCACGGCGCGGCGCTGACGGAAGCGGAAGAGGGGATGGCGACGAGGGCAGGACGCGCGGGAGCCCAAGCCGCAGGGGAGATGTGGCGCGGTGGTGGTGGTGAAATGAAAACTGAATATGGAGATGTGGGGTCTATGTCTCAAAATAGATTGAGGGAAGAAGACAAAGGACACATTTTTACCCAAAGAATAGTCAAAAGTATCTGCTGAAGTATGGTGAAAGTATAGTGAAAAGTATCTGTGACAAAGAAATTAGACAAGGTAAGGGGAAACAGGAGGCTTTTGGAAATGTTGAGGTTGAAATAAAGGAAATAGTAAAGGTAGGTGAATTCGAATTTAAACGGAATCGTAGTGTAACACAGAGCTCAGATTGAAAGAAGGAATTGGAAGACGAGCATTGCGAGTTGCTTAGCAAGGGTTGGGGCAGCACAGTTGGGGTGGAGTACAACTCTCGGGGAGAAGTGGATAGTGGCTGGAACGGGGCCCACTAAACAGTTGCAGTGGGCGGCGGGGAAGGCGGAGACTGCAAAAAAGGCGGGGGGCGAGTGAAGCACCCGGACCAAGTGGAGTAGGAGGAGCCGGCGGGGCGCGCGCAGCGGTGGCGAGGCAGCGGCGACGGCGACTGCGAGGGCGGGGCGCGGGCGGGGGCGGGGGCAGGGGCGGGGGCGCCGTCGAGGCGGATGGCTCATTATCTCCGAGTGAGCGCGCGAGCGGCTGCTGGTAGGTGGGGGCGGGGGCGGGCGCCTTCTCCTCCGCCGCCTCCGCAGCGCGCGCCGCCCCCGCGTCAATACGAGGCACTCGCGCCGCGAGTAACGAAGTCCCAGCTCATTACGCGAGCTCAGCACTCGCGGCCGACTCGCGAGCGCCGAAGGGATTTAGCGGAGGCTCTCGCGCCGGCGGGGGCCGAGGCGGCAGAGGCGGTGACTTAGGCGGAGGCAGTAGTGGCGGCGGCTGTGAGTGTGGCGGAAGTGGTGGTGAGTGCGGTGGCACAGGTGATGATTTTGGCGATCGTGGTGGCGGTGGTGGCGATCGATTTGGTGAGTGGCGGTGGTGGTGGTGGTGGTGGTGGTGGTGGTGGTGGTGGTGGTGGTGGTGGTAGTGGTAGTGAGTGTGGTGTTGGTGTTGGTGTTGGTGGTAGTGGTGGTGGTGATGGTGATGGTGGTTGTAGTGAGTGTGGTGGTGTTGAGTGTGACGGTGGTGAGTGTGGCAGTGGCGTTGAGTGTGACGGAAGCGCAAAATGAGGCTGTGGCGGAGGCGGTGAGAATGGAGGTGGTGGAGAGAGTGGCGGAGGCGGGGTTGTGGCATTGACGTTGAGTGTAGCAGCAGCGGTGGCGATGTTGGTGGATATGACGGCGCGAGCCGCGGGGACTGCGGTAATGGTGACGGCGGTGCCGGGGGTAGCGGTGCGGCGGAGATGAACGAGCAAAAGGAAGGCAGCACGTGGCAGGCGAGGAACAAAGCAAAACAAAGAGCCGGGAGTACTTTTCAAGGAAAGAAAATGAGAAAAAAGTGTAAGATACTTTAAATGACAATTAGTTAGCCCGTATGGCCACTTTGCATTTACAGCCAATTTTTGAAGGGTTGCGACTTCGTTGAAAATTATGATCCTTTAACTTTCGTGTGTGGTGTTGTAATGAGCTTCGCATTATGAAGTTACCGCATTCCCAATACACAACTCTGTCCTCAGGCAGGTGAATCTTAGGAAATCATGAAGCTTAAGGGACTTTCTAAAGGGTGAAATTGAAACATCGAATATGGTTATAGTGGGTTTACCAGAAATAATCTTGAATAGTCTACCATTACAAATTAACATTTTGAAAGAGTAAACGGTCGATTAATAACCACAATTATAGTCCGATTTAAATACAGTGACTCCCCGAGGTCGAGAGCTGGAAGATGGGATAGTGTCATTCAATCTGGACCTTGAACAAAAATTCAAGACATAAAGAAGCTCCCAATTGAGCAACCGCGTCACAGCTGATATCTACCAAAAGTCACTTTATTTAAATCGGACAGTTTGTGCAAATGCACCACTTCATTACTTATTTATATAATATTGGATAAATATATGCTAAGCAAAAGCACGAATCGCAGAAACATAAAAAGCGAGTGCGTCAACGCACATACCAACGGATAGAGAGGTCATACGCAGAATCCCGTGCAGCGCAGCAGTGCCCCTGACTTCTCAGCAGCGCCTTGCGCCGAGCGGCGAACATCGGCCGAGGTCGCAGCTGAGGGCGCAGACGCGGCCGCCGGCGTCACCTAACAGCCCGACGAGTTACGCAGAACGCACACGTTTACGCCGAGCGGCCGGCGGACTCAGCCCGGGCAGCTCGACGCGAGGGCAAACGGCTGCGGGGAACTGCCCAGAGGGCGCATGCTGCGCAGTCTCGGCGTGAGCGCAAAACGACGATAGAAAGGAAACGTTGAGAGGCAAGAGCTGTAGACGCAAAAGGAGTTTTCGAGGGAGGTGAAGAGGTAGTATACGTGGCCGCGTAAGCCATACAACCGTAATAGAGTTTGAAATATTGTACGCGTCTTTGTTAAGGAAAGGAAACAGAAATGGACACAAAAGTAAAACAAGAGACATCCTATTGAGGGAAGAAGCAACGTGGGGGTAAAGGTTAGAAGCGGAAAATCTGGTAAAAGTGATAAAAGAGACTCACACGAAAGAGAAGAATAAAACGATAACGGCAGCGAGGATTACAATGGCGTGGAGAACAGGAGAGATGGGAGTGGGTTAATGCAGCTAGTATAACCGAAAAAAGAGAAAGTCAATAAAAGCGGCACTGACAATACAGTGGCTGATATGGGGTCCCCGAAGAGTGGCTGTGATGTTTGCGGCAAGATTGGAGCTTGAATCTCAGTAAATGTACACAAACGGTCACAATCTGGCGTGTTTGTATTGCCGCATCGTGGCAGAGATTGAAGAGGCATCAGCGAACACTGAAGCGAATATCGGGCTAAGGTTTATTAATTACACGAAAGATGAATGCTACAGAAATATGAATATTACACATTGAAAGAACAATAGTGAGCAATTGTAAATCATCCATCCACCTCATTGCGAACCCAATACTTTATGTTAATTTTACCACAAATATGTCGGAAATTTCACGAACGCCCAATCTGACCGGGGAACAATTAACGTGATGAAGTAGTTACATCGTTATTATATTACAGATAACACAAATGATAGATATGAATTATTGCAATAGTATAAACGACCATTGTCATACGGCACATATTCGTACAATTATTCTCATGTACATTCGGCCCCAAAACTATTCATCGATACGAAACAAATGACCACAGAGAACATTGTTGGAAAATTTTCCTTCACAAATAGAACAATAACTGACTGGAATAAGTTGCCTGCGACAGCCATGGAACCCTTCCATCTAGGTGTACAAAGATTTACACGTATATTAACTACTGACATGTCTAAAATTTATTAACTAGCAAGTTAGGATCAGTAAAATTGTTATTATTTTATTATTATTGTTCTTATTAGTATTGTGATAATTACTATTAAATGCATTGCTTTATTAAATATATATTTACATTTAAAGTAGTAGTTGAATTGGAGTGTCGTGACGTGTTGTGAAGTGCGGTGCAATAGAGAAGGAGAAAGAGAATTGAAGTACAAGTGGAGTGAAGTAAAGTGGAGTGCAGTTTATTTAAAAAGTGTATTTATAAGATAAAATATCTGTGCAGGACAGACATAAAATGTAGAGTTAATACTATTATTGTCTTTATTGTTATCATATTATCACTATTATTAATGTCTTAAAATAATTTAATATTACTTGGTATTAATATTCGTAATTGTAATATGTTTATAAATTGTTATATAAAGTGTTAATAATAAATCTATCTAAAAACAGCAACAGAGTAAATGTTCTTTATGGGAAATCCAGCAACTTTCCAATCCGCCCAGGCCCTCGGCATAGATCAAGCGCTTTCTCCTCTCCCCCCGAAAGCGTAAATGGCGCTCGCAAGCGAGAGCGCCGGGCGCGCAGGGCCACCTGGGCGCAGGGCCTGGCCCTTCGGGGTGGTCCCCGGGCGGCGAGGAAAGGCGGGCGCCCTCCGCAATCCAGACGCTATGAAGCACGGCCCGCCCCCGCCCCCGCCCCCGCCCCCGCCCCACCCCTCCCATCGCCCTCGCCCTCCCTAGACGCCTCTAATGCGAGAGTTACGTCCGTTCGGAATCTGCCGGAGGCGGAGGTATTTTTAAGCTCTACAGTTCGCTTCCTTATGTAAAACGCTTGGCTTAATAAAGCGTGCACGGCGCAGCAGAGTTGGATCTATAGAAATATAAGGAAAGGTTCGTAATTTACTTCGTAAAATGTATAATGTTTTTTAAATTACCATTTATAAAGGCTATTGTTGAAGTTTTGTATTTACATTCCTGTTTTTAAATATCATTATCTAATTTTGCCACCAGTATAAAATATATTCAGGACTTCATCCCTAAATCCTAACTGAACTTGGAATCAACACCATACATCGGGAGACCAACGACCTGAATCCCTAAGAGAAACGTATGCAATACTTCCTTACCAGGGAACTAGCCCTTCGAAATGCAAGGTACTCAAAATGCAAATGACTGCTTCACAGCTTATTGCAAATCCAACACAGTTAACAGTATTCTTAGAAAAGTGGTTCATTGTCTGAAGATTACTTCGAAATTTGCAATCAACTTTTGACTACAAGTAATCTGCATTTTCCGTCATCTTCCCGTCATATCTGCCATCTAGCAATCACGCTTATCCAATCTTCCATCAAAGTGGCTACGGCCCATTGCAACTTTCCACAATCTTCTTTCCCGCAATTTCAGCGAACCATTTTCTTAACACTAGCGCACCACCAAACATAACAGTCTATAGTGAACCCCCAACATCACTTATCCCCCCACCATCACCATCTGTCCGGCTCCACCCACGACCGCCAGCCCCAATTCTTCTCCCTAGCGCCCCGCCCCCGCGACACCCTCACGCCTTCATTACACCCTAGGCTTTGTAACCCTATATTCGCCTCGCCGCCACGACCTTCCCCGCCCTGGCCACGGGGTGGGTGGTCCCGGAAGCGCCCACATCGCTCCCCAGGTGGCGGCCCCGCCCCTCCCGGCGCCTCCCCACCCCCCACCCCGCCCCGCCCCGCGCAGTGGGCCCCCACGCACACGAAAGGGGTTCTCGACCACGAGCATCCCGACCTACAACAGTACGTTATGAAGCGATGATGTAAAGATGGGTATTAATACACGAGTGTGATATTGCGATACGAGCGAGTATCGTAAACTTCACACGAGTGTATTAATACCAAGTACATCGGGTTTCATGCGGTATTTTTTCCACGACTTATGGTAACTTTTATTAGTCAAACATTTATGTTAAATAATTTCGTGGCAGTTGACATACAGGATTCAGCCAACGCCACTTAGGGGACAGCTCCCTACCCTACCCTGCCACAGGTGACATTTGTTTACCTAGTCAAACTTAATTGACTTATTTAGCCAAATAGGATCAAAGTGAAATTACGATTCATTTTATTTTTAATAATATTCCACGTAAAAATGACTAATAATAAAAGAAATGAAAACCGACAAGCATAATAATAAAATTAAATTAAAATAAAATGCAATTTTAATGTACACAATCGAAAGAAACATTTATTAGATTCTCAATGATTAATTAAGTATCAATACATCGTTTGTAAACTTCCCTGTGATTGGTCAAGAATCGGTAACCATCTAATGACAGAATAAGACAATGGGAGTAAAAAAATATTAGAAATAAATACAGGTGGAACTGCAAAGCCGAGATTTAATAGAGCTAAATAGTAAGGTTTTTATGTTTATCCAATTTCCATTATTCCAAAGATTACAGCTGCAGTATCTACATTACGTAATTTACAACCGCAATAATAATGAGCAATTATTTGAGTATTCATGCGTACTCGGTAAGTGTGACTACGTATACTCTTGAGTGCCATACAATGTGTCTTCAAGTTGGGCGGAAGTATTCAATAAGATCAACTCTTACAATGTTTTCTTTTAAATTCAATATTTATTTTCACGTCGAGAAACAACTAACTATCTCTTAAAGCAATATATCCATTCTACATGCGGAATAACGAGCGTAATTAAAGGTTTCACACCTTTTGGTTGTGTTTTCATTTCTAAAATTTAGTGGTTCTTTACGATTAATCTGTGGATTGCGATTGACAAAACATTTCTCCCTTTAACACTTCGAGTAAACACATTTCTTTCGCGAGAATTACTTACCAAACTTTTTAGCCACAAAAGTTCACAAATGTAACGGGATGAATTTAGAAAGTTTGAAATACTTATTTATTCCTTGGGTGGACCCTTTCCTACCACTGTGCATAGCCCGCGCCGCGCGCTCGCTTATTATGGGCGCTGTACCTGGAAGACGCCTCCGCGGGTCATTATCGCCCGCCGGATCATTTTCCTAGAGGGACGCCACTTTCACGGGGCCGAGGGCGGGATTGTGGTTTCGACTAAGGTGTGGAACGCATCAATGTTTCCTAAATGTAAACCGCACTTTATTCCGTTTCATATTCTACATCAAAAAGCCATTAATTTTAGGGGTACGGTGGCCTTCTATTCATCACGAGAGTCCGTTTCGAACTACAGGCTGTTTAGAGCTTAAAGATGTTTCTGCAGGCTATCTCCGCGTTCACTGTTCGTGATATATTGTACTAGTACGAAGTTAATGAGATTTGAGAGTAAGATAGGCGCAGCCGGAAAGATTAACTGTCAGCATACCGGTAGCTGTTGGTAAATTTACAACTCTCAGTAGTACCTTGCACATCAGTTCACATGTTGACATACGGGGAGACAATGAGTTGTTTCTCTTTGCTAGTCAACTCAAATAAATTTAAATCATGTAACAATGTTATCTTGGTTGTCCACCAGGGTGGCCACAATTTACATTCAGTAAATAGACTTCAAAAGAGATACATAAAATAGTGAATATAATTTGAGTACGATGTTATGAGACGCAATGCCATATTCAGGTTCGTAACTCTGAAGAACGCTGCAAGTCTGTAAAAATACACGCAATGAAATTATGTGGTAACATGTCAATGTACTTTTGAACGTCATTCTCACCAATAGGATATAAGCGTACAACTATTACTTATTTCAATGTATATTAAGAAGATTCATCCTCATCCTTTGCATAAAGGTACTTCCGGAGACACATGAGGCACCTTCTATTGAATATGTTCCAGGAAATGCATTTCCTCTCTACCTTCCATAGACAGTCGTTGTTTCATCAATTACTTCAATTACTTTGGCATTGTGCACTTTCTGTATTTATTCACACCACGAAGCATTCACTTGTGAGAACAATCTAAATACTTGCAATCAACGACAATTCATACGAGTAAATGAGCGCGTTAATTAAGTAATTAAAAGCGAAGGAACTCCCAGTACTTTATACTCTTCGTTGCCTGGGGCAGTACCGCATGAAGCGAGCCATTGCCATCCTGGAGAGAGAACACAACCCGGTGAACAGGCCAACTATCCGTCCACCCATCCGCTGGCGGAATTCACAACTCTACCACTGATACAACGATTAAAGAAAATTCGTTCGAGGGCGCGGCATTGAATGCTTCCGAAATTCAAATGAAATACTTACCCAACTAGCTCCTCTATCTCATTCTCTCATGTGTGGGGAAAGGATGCAAAATTAATGATCAAAACTTAAGAATAAATAATATGAAACACATTCTTATAAGTAATATATTAAATTCTAATAAGCCTGAAACAGGGGGGTCTCAAAATTTACGTTAATAGTTCTTGAATAAGAAGCAAGTGACTAATACGCACGTTTGTGATTTGTCAAGTTTAATATTGTTGAACATAAATCTGAGGGCTGCAGATTGTATAACGGATCAGGAAGCTATATACAACTTTCCAACACCAAGTATTTATTTTGTTTCGTTTAATTATGAGATTCAAGTAGAGGCATTCGCCAGTGGCGGTTGCAATACCAGGAAGATGTGATCCGCCACCCATCCATCCAGGCACCCACGCGCTGCAAGTCGCTGACCGAGGTGGACGCGCCGGGGCGGGGCGTCCCTCCGCCTCCGAGTGTCATAAAACAGTTGACTGGGCACCAGCTTCCGCTTCCGCCCCGCGCCGCCCGCTCGCCCGCCCGTGCGTCCGTCCCTTCATCCCACGCTTCCCAATTAAACTGTTTTACAACTATGTCATTATACGCTACAATACAGCCACCGCCGCTGCTGCGTACGGCGGTACTCGCAACGCCCCGCCGCGCGTACTCTCCCCTGTCGCCCGTCGCCCGCCACCGGACCCAGTGTTGCCAATTGGGTGCTTTTGGCACCAGATCTGGGGTTTTGCACGTTCATTTAGCCCTTAATCTTCGTTTTTAGCGCCACGTCGACTTCATAGTATTTTATTTTTCTCTCTCCCTGGATCTGAATCTGGAGTTGTAACACTTTTTGGATGTTACTAGTGTTATCACGTAATGATTCTGAATTTCCATAAGTATCTGCGTTTAGATGAAAGCGACCATGGTTTGGAATTTAAATACAGCGTTACTAGTTGTTGGACTGCAGCAGTGGAAATTCGACACCTATCATGGATTCCTAGTATTTACCTGTGTCGCTCCCAATTTTTACACACAATGTAAATAGAATATGCATCTTCAAAAGTTTCTTTTGAAGAATATTTTTTGTAGCAGCTCGGTACGAAACACCGAAGAGTAACATTATCATGTTTAGAAGAGGTGCGGTAATGAAATCTTACAACATTGTCTAGTGCTAAAATATATTTGTCTAGTGTTTTTCAGGCAATTCTTTGTTTCGAAGAGCTACGCATCGTTAGAAACGAATCTGGTACATTTTCGGCTTTGAAGTTGGCAACACTGACCGGACCGTGTATTAAGCCTCCCTCCCCTACATGTCGAGGAATGGGGCAGTTGGGGCTCCAGCACTTGCCCAGTTGCGCTTGAGCTGCAGGTCAACGGAGCACGATTTACATCTTATTAGCGACGTCAGAGGCGATTGTTAATAAACTGGTGTGCTGAATTTGGTAAATAATGGAGGCACTAAACGCTGACGTGGGTAATTTCGCACTTTCCCATTAAAACTGTATAAGATCTGTCACGTCTCGAGTGTTTCAAAAGGGACATTTGGACCAATCAAGTACGGAGGTGGGCCCAGGGAATTATTTTTTTCTTGCAGAGGAAAAGGAATAGCGAGATATCTCTCTATTACTTTAACCTCTACAATTGAGTTGGTATTAGTTACGACACTCACAGTAGGTATTAAAAACGCCATTGTAGTGATATCAAGATGTGCATTTATTTAAAAACACATTGTTAATATTTGGTTTATATTCTGCCTGTGCGAAATCGAACTACATGCAAGTGTGGATGAAAGTAATTTCATGACTAATCAAGACGTGTCGAACAACATGCGAAGAGTATCTTTCAATAGGTTACTAACACATTCGCGAATTTGATGTTACAACACGTAGGAAACGTCGGCAGGGAAGCGAATCACTTTCTAGAGTTACCTTAAAGGTGTCAATCTTATCACTTCCTTAAAGCAAGCGCTGCACATACACAGTGTCGAGAAGGCGCACATAGTTTCTCTCTCTCTTTCTCGGGAGACATTCAGGCAGAACAAATTGACACACAAATAAATGTGAAAACCAAAAGTAAGTCGCACAAACATAGGATTGCACATGAGCTTCCGTCACTTATTTACCGCTGTATCTAAATTGGACGTGTGGTTGCCTCTCCAAAAACGGAACTCCCGTTCTTTCAACATCTCTCAATGGTTCTTTCAATACCGCTGAGTTATCTTTCTAATGAAATTATGGCATGGCCACAAGAGGATAATTACGTGAAGGAGCGTTGAAATATGTGAATATGTAGCCGTCATCACAACGCTAAAATCCACACCACGAATATTCATGTCTAAAGACGCAATGAAGGCTCATCAGAAACCTCCAAGGCAACCTCCATAAATTGTTAGTATAGGTGTATTGTTTTGTCGGATAACGTATGATAAATTGAAATGAGTTAACGAATATAAATATTTACAATTTCACAGAAATTTCTATAAAAACTGAAATATTCTGATATCCGTTTACTAAATGAAAACTATTCACCACCAAACGTCTATTCCTGCCAGTCTAAATTAACAGTATTTTTCTATCTCCGCAGAATGCATTTTTTATAAAAAAAATATTTAATCAAGATTTAAATCAAAAATGTTCCCCCTGTTACTAGATAGTTGTTCTGTCTCACGAATTTGGCACAACCCAAAATAGATTTCCAATTCCTACATTAATCAACATTTCCAGGTGGCCATGCCCCGTATCTTAAACAAATTCCGCCTCAACGACCCATTCGTTCGAATTCGTCTTGATATCTTCAGCGCGCTCTTACTTCCCGTTCATTGTTTCGATTCTCCATACGACACATTAAACACTTGCGCGCCGCGCCGGCCGGGGAGTCATGCGATCCCGAAGCCCGGACAGCGCCCCAACAAAGGCCGCTAAACAAAGCGCGCCCGCCCCGCTATTGTGCACCGCCGTTCGCGCCGAGCGGAGGTCGTATGTCCCGCCGCAGCCGCGCCGCGCCAACGGGAGGCGGTCGCGCGTTCGAGCCCCGAGGCGGTGGCGTCTTAATCCAGGGCTTCATCCGACCGCGACCGCCGCCGCCACCACCGCCGCCTAGCGCATATTTCTTCTGAGGCATAAACTCGGCGGACCCGTCGTAAACTGCTCGCCTAATGACTTTATTACGTGACGATTAAAGAAACAAAGTAAAGGCTACCTCCGCAACGTCAGCGTCTGCTCCGGTTGTTTTGGCGTCGGGAAAGGAGACGACGGCGGAGGCGGCGGGCGTGCAGCCGGGAGAGTGGAGACGGTGGGGTTGGTGGCCGTTGTGGTGAACGCGGTAGAGCGACGGCGCGGCGGTGGCAGCGGTGATGCTGTCGGTGAGGGAAGAGTGTGGTGATGGTGGTGAGCGGGGTGATAGTAATGGTGGTTGCTCTTGCAGTGGTGGTTGTGAGTGTAGTGGTGGAGATGGTCCTGGCGACGGCGACGGCGACGTCGGTTCTGAGCTCAGACAAACGAAGGCGGGGAAGAGTTGGGGGAGGGGAGGGGAGATCCGATGGGTTTATGTGGCCGCCTGAGCGGAGTTGCGCTCCAACAATGGGCGGCGAGCGTTTGTAGTGCGCCGCCAGACAAGTGAGTGAGCCAAATTGCGTTTGCCGAAGCGGCAGCAACGAGCGATAAAGATGGGTGGGGCGAAACGGGGTTGGATGTTGAATGATGATTGGTTGCAGTCAACTGGGTGCGATGGGGTTTTAGAACTTGTGGATGCAACAGTTCTAAAGATTATGCGATTACCTACTGGGGTCGATACTACGATGCCTGCTAAGAAAGGCATTGGGGCCGAAGTTTGTGTTATCACAAACCAAAAATACAATATGTTGTTGGAATTGATAATCCAATTAAAACTGAAAATCGTAAAATATGACATGTGCGATAGGTGAGATCAAGCGAACGATAAAAAAAAGATTGTCATATTATGGTAAAAACTGAATATCAGTCTAACAAAAGCCAGTCAAGGAAATAGCAAACAGGACGGATTAATTTATTTTAATCTGTAATGACGAAAACAACGGGTTACCTTATCCAAGCTACAAAGTACCTAAAGTGACCAGAGCTAGTTCATTACAAATTCGCCGGTATTAGTGGTGATTGTAAAGAGAGCAAATGCTGGGCAGCCGGGCACTTGCGTTGTCACAAGTGTGGAGGTAAGGGCGGCGTGACCTGCTCCACAGAAAGTGGCCTTGGCCATCGAAGCCGAACGTAATAACACAAATGTGGTAGTAAACGTCGATCTAAGAAGACATAAATTCTCCCGAGAAACGAATCCACGAAATGCGTTGGTGGGGTCGGGGTACCAGATGGAGGGTTTTTTCGTGGTTCCGAGCGGTTGATCTCCGAAAGTGGGTCAAATATAAGGAGCAAACCGGAAAGTTGAACGATAAAACTCCCTAGCCTTATTGAAAGTCTTCTAGTCCTACCCGCTCAATTCCACGGCCTTTTAAATTGACTTTTATTCAAGTACATGCTATTATCAAAGATTGGAAATGTGATAGAGCGAGTAAAAATCTAAACATTATATTTTATAATACGGCAGTCCACAATCAATAATTGTGTGCGCTGCACTTACATCATAATATCAGACCTTAATCAATAAAAGGAATTCATTCATTTATTCTTTGTTCACCTATGAGATACAAATTTTAAGAGTCATTTTCCATTGTTCATTTCTACCTAGAAACTCTGAAGCATGGGATTGCACAGCAACTCAATAAACTTTTCGTAACACGCTCTTAGCAACCTTACGGTTCAGTTCGTCGCCACCATCCTTAAAAAGCAGTAGCTACTTCTCTTTTACAGCTTCAGCAGAAGTAATTTACTTCAAGGACCGTCCATAAGGTAAAACAGTTGGTTTTTGCTCTTTTGTGGTTTTTATAGTTGCCGCGCACCCCTATAAAATGAATCGGAGCCGGCAGTCATCTAAGCGATTTAACCGCCAGCAAAAACGTCAAATTAGCGAAATACCAAGGTAAAGGTTGAAATGTTTTTTTTTATTATTTCCGTCTGGAATGTATGGTTTCTCCCAGCGAGGGCAAATATAATTAAATCTTCTCTTTCAAGATTATCGAGGATAACCGCACAATATGCGTCTCGTTAACAGACAGCAAAACTGAACATTTTACAAGCACCTAGGACATTAACCTTAAGGCACCTATCAAAGAAAAATACATCATTAGGTGCGTGTATAATTCTGAATACATTATCTTCTTGATACATCCGGCAGGTAATTCAAAATCCTTTTTGGAGACTTCTCAGATAATATGAACAAACAAAGTTAAACACTGCGTAGTTACCACCATTCGGACACATAATGACAAAGTTCGATAAGATAGATACTCCACACTTCGTGATTAACTACAGAAAACAATAATTCTGAGAGTATTCGTGAAATGTAATTATTTGTCTCGGGTGATCTCAGCCTCAGTACAAAAATATTGCATTCATATTTCGTGTAAGAAAAAACAAGAACACAGGCAAGCCACTGAAACAGTCTAACGAGGACATTACAGATTTGTGGCCAATTTAAATCTCTTGCTCGAATTACTCTACCCGACGTTTTCTGAACAGCTATAATATTCATCGACGGCGCATGCGTAGTGTCTCTCGTATATCTCTCGAGATTTAACGAGCGTCGAGTGCACTAGGGATCGCAAACGCCAAAAAACATCAATGTTCAAAATTAAAACATCTATGATAATAAAACACCAACCCAAAACAATCAATTTTATTAACCATTTTGTTTCAAACTGACTCGGTAAGCATTAAAGTTTACGTTTGGGGGAGGAGGGGTAATTTGAAAGTGGTCTTGTTATTAATTTTTAATTGAGATTTATCTGAAAAAACAAAGTCTAAAAATTATCAACACAATTAACAAAACTTGGATTATCAGATTCGACAATTCAAAAATAAAATAGGCTTATTTATTGACGAAAACTATTTTATTTTTCATCTTCGATCACTTTGGTATGAAGAATATTCAATTTATGTTCATCCAAAAATTATTAGAGGATTGTATTACGATGAATTTTCTTTTTCATTTAAAAAATATCGTCTACGAAAAGCATGGAACACAAAACATTGATGTTAAAAAACATCGGATTAAAAAATTCAATGTTAAATATATCGAAGAATTCATAAAAACATCGATGTCTTGAAAACATTGACATCGATGTCGCATCCCTAGAGCGGACAGTTATCTCGCGCGCACTCCACCAAGAGAGCCTCCATACAACACCCACCCAAAAGTGCGCGCCGTCTCCCACCCCCGTCGTGTCGCAGCGCGAGGGCACCACGTCGAAGCAGTCGCGCGCCCATCGCACGAGAGGTGTCGTGCCGGTTCCCCAGGCCCGCTCCCGCCCGCCCGCCCGCCTGCATTAAGACGTCAGTCTGCGCGGCACTTGAATCGGGACGTAAAAAAGGTCTCGTCGCCGGTGGCACGCAGATCGCAGATACGCTCAATTTAACGTGTTTATGCAACGCGCGCGTCCCGCCGGCCGCCGCCGCGACGGGGCGACGAGACGTGCGTATCGCCCCGGAAAGACGGCGCGGCGACGCAGGTGCGTGCGGGCGGGCGTAAGCATCTCGCGCTTTAAGAGGCTGCTCGCTGCAGCGGAGGCGGCGGCTGCGGCGAGAGACTTCTTTTGTTTGCGATACGTGATTCTAGCGACATTTCGGTTGTAAGGCCGGCGGTTTATGGGCGTGCACTGCTAATGTCTACCTTCGTTGCAGTCATTGTAGTTTCTGCAGCTTTGTTTCATATAATGAGATTTTGTAATATTTACATTAGAACCTGCAGGGAATATACCTAGTGTTTTATATTTATCCTGATAAACAGAATGAAAAATGCTGCACTTTTCCCCCTTTAAATAAAGAGAAACGATCAATATAATTCAATATACATCTGCTTACATTTTTGTAAACAAATGTCACATTTTACCCTCTAGATCTAAATCGGAAGTTAAACTATCATGACAATCCAGAGTATTTAGAGTGTTGACCGTTATTAAAATATTTATTAAAATGAATGAAGTCTTTTTGTTCCAAGTCAAATCGTGCGTAAGAAAAGTTTATAAGCAATTAATTAAAAAAAGCAAAATAATCTTTATATCGCAAATAAGCATTTCATTTATGAATACAAACTATGCATTAAAATTACGTGAAGATCAAGTTTCATATCATACACACTGCATTTTTCTCTTGACTGCGTTTGAGTTTTTGTTTCTTCAGAGCCGAAGTTACGTAACATCCATATCAAGGCACGCTGAAGAGGAACACCTGTTCCCTCAAACAAACCCGGCTCCATCAACTCCACACTGCTCGCTACGTCCTTAACGGGAAAGAATAATAACGGAAGAGATCCTGCGAACGCTCTGCAACGCTCTATTTCCCGCAGACGCGTTTATAATTTGTAACCAAAACACGATGAGCGCGTCGAAAGGAAAAGCGCCCTTTTCCAGCGAAGGGGAAGAACTCTGAGGAGGCTCCGGGGACGCCCGATCTGTCGTCTCATCTCGGTCGTTTCCGCCGCCGCCAGCGCCACCAGCGCCGCCTGCGCGCAAGCAAGAATGCCGGCCCGCCTTCCTTCCTCTCCTCTCCTTTCCTTTCCTTTCCTTTCCGGGCACCCGACCGCTTCATTCACTTCGCCGCTGCATACACAAACACACAGGTGCGCGTGGGACGATTGCCGAGTGACGCAGCGCGGGACGAGATGCAATGGATGCGCCGAACGGGCCGCTACGAGCTGAAGTAACCGTTTGTTAGATGGATATACATTTATCATAGATCACCTATTAAACAGGAAATGGTGTCCATTATATCAATAATCTAAAATGGATGTGATTTTATTTACATCCCCGCATTGCTCCGCTCCATTCCCAAACGCCCTCCTTACTCTTCCACGTCCATTTATTCGCTCGGTCCCAACCCAGCCTCTGCCCCACCCACTCCCGGCTCGCACACCATCTCACCCTGCCCAGCATCATACCATGCTGATTATATAAAAAGAAGAGACCTATATTTCTTTAATCCACCCATTTAGCGGACGAAAATAATAAAAGCATCATAGTCAAATCCACTATTCCAAATTTCAGACGTTGGTTTCGACGTTTCGGTTCTGTTTTGATTTGCCTGTCCATCAGTCAGTCACTTCAGATAGGTTCTTCTCTGATAACACCCAAAAACACAACACGCTTGTATCCCGGCGCATTCGTTCATTCACCAACCAGTGAGTATATCAGCGACCGCAAGGGCGCGCAACGTGCGAGCAAAGCATGAACGGCGGCCGCGCGCACCCGATAAGGAAGGCTAATTGCGGCGCGAAGGGAACAAGTCGACGCGTTGAGGCCGCCTCCTCCTCCTCCGCCGCCGCCGCCGCCGCCGCCGCCACAGCCACGTTCCCCGACCGCGCCCGTGCGCGGCGTACGCAATGCGCACTCGAAGACGCTGCACGGCACGACGCGATGCGACACCGTGGGGGTGAAGCGCTGGGGTCACTTCACGCCGGGCAAAAAGAGTGCGCTTGGTTCGCGATTACACTCACACTTAGCACAGGACGTAGGTTGAGAAAACTAGCTCCTAAACACCATTACACAGTTATAATGATTATGTAATAATAAACATATTATTATTATTATTATTATTATTATTATTATTATTATTATTATTATTATTACTATTAACTACTAGTTTTCCCTTTGTCCATTAAAGTGGAATATTTCATCTTGCCTTTCTTTACTTGCACAGGCTTAATGAGCAATAGTAACAATATTTTTCTCGTTGAACATTTTTTTAAAATTTCAGCTTATACTTATAAAAGATTTGGATACACTAACAAACCTGAAAACAGACTAGAAATCCGTATAGTTTTTACTAAACTATCATTCTTATTGTTATTGTTATTGCAATTACATTTAATTACTCTACATCTTTAATTAATGTAAAATTAATCTAAAATAATGTAAAAATGCAATTAATCTAACGTTTTAGTTCAATTGTGTGTGTTCATAATATTAAGCAAAAAGAAAAATAAGTTGTTTTATTTAAATTTCTGGTAAAATTTAGAGACTTTTGTATTACTTGACTCGCCCGTTCCACGAATAAATTAAAATTCCATTTCTACCTTTGATAAATGCATAATTTGATATTCATGGAAAATTACTTCTCCCGGCAGTAATACCATCATCTTTGCCTTGCATTTAATTGATATAGGTCACACTGTTGGAGAACACAATTCAGAAGCATGGGCGTGAGTGTGATCATTTCACCATCTCTTGCGACTAAAGCCTTCGCAGGCGTTAATGGGTTCGTGTACATTTATGTCAAAAATTAAGGTCCCTTCATGTCACAGGCCTAATAAACACACAGACGTGTTATGTCATATTACCAATTGCGACTGTCTCATGATCTTTCAGCCACTATGAAGGCAGTTCAAGGACTACTTCAGATTTGATTTCTTCAAGGGGCAATGCTTAAGTGTTTTGTTTTTATATTTTTAATTTTCAAAACATCAACAACTCCAAAATGTCGAACGGCATATTCCGTTGGTTGCAAAAATGCTGTCCGATGATTTATTAATTATAATTTGTGTCACTAAAAGTCTTTACAAAAATGGAGTTAAACGGTGACATTTAGTGACTAAACACCCAGTAATATGCAAAAACATAACGCAAGAAATATTTTCATGTCTTAGAGCAGTTTTACACCACACACATTCAACCTGATTTCAAGGCCAGATCTTCGAGACATGTTATAAAGTGAAATTGTGAAGATATATTTTGGAGACATGTGCTGGAATATTATATGCATTGCTATATAGTTCACAGCACGTATACAGTCTACGAATATCGGCGTTGTCATGTCGTATACACATTTAGCTAACTTTAATAAATATTTTCAAACTATTCATTTCATGGAGGGAGAAATAACACAAGACATTTCTGGTACATCGTTTTCAGTTTCTCCTGAAATCAGCAATAATAAATATACGAGTAATTATCTCTTTAATGTTAACTGCTTGAGAGTAAAATTGAATACTACCGCAATACATCTTACCAGAAACAAGAGTAAACGTTTAGAATCTGGAATAGACAGGCGCATGTATACTCCTAAAAATCAGTCACAACTATCAATCTCAGATCCCAAACCATGTCGCTGAAAACGACTTTAGTGCAAAACTATACATCAATTTAAACATAGGGTCTTTTGACGTAAATCAGCTGTTACGGTATCATCCAATTGGGAGCTTGAAACACAACTACGTAAGTGACGTTCAAGCTCCCGATTGAATGACAACGTAACAGCTGATGATCTGTCCATGGACACTGTAAATAAATCGAAATATAACGCGCCCTCTCGAACTCATATGAAATTCAGTCATTTTTGAAGTGCCCACAGCGTGTGACCTCACAGATGTCGACGGCAGAAGACCAATTCGTACCCGTTTGCATTGCAATCGCTACTTCACGCCGCCCACATCCACTTCATTTGCGCTTGCCCCTGCCTTGAGCACGTGGTCCGCGCACCGCCGCAGCTGCTGCCAGCACGGAAGCGGCGCGGGGCCGTCGCCCGCGACGCCTCCGCCTCCGCCTCCGCGCCCGCTCCGCTACTCGCCCGCCCGGCGCGGCGCCCGGCCGCACTTCATAACACTTCGCGCGAGATTACGGCGCGCCGCCCATACGTTATGAGCGCCGCTTACAAAAACAGGATTTAGGAGGCCGTGGCGAGATCGTAAGTCAGCGGCGGCGGTGGCGGTGGCGCGGCCCGAGCCGCGAAGGCGGGCGCTGCCAAGGAGGCCGTGGAGCGACCGGCGCTAACCGCGCTGCCGGATTGGGAGTGTGCAATGGAGATAGTTAGAAGCAATCAACTGTGGATTACAAGGGGTATATAGTATTAAGGTAAGTCTGCACGATTGTCATCTAGTATGTAGACCTGATTGACGGGCAATTGCGGGACTGCTGCAAATAATGTTTGGTGGTATTCTAAAGAATACAATACTTTTGAATGTCTACGTATTACTGGCTAGATTGGATGAAGAAATGTCCTCGTAGCGGTAATTTCATTTCTGGCCTTTTAATAAGAACTTAAAAAGACGTGTTTCATGAAGACATGCATTGGTACACGAATATAAGAAGAAATGAGTATACGAATGAACTATTAAACTTAACACAAATGAAAATAATTATAAAATTGATGAATTTCCATATTCTTGAGTTTTCTTAAATCTGTATTACAATTGCATTATTTAGAAGAGAAAAATTAAATTAATGTACTCTTTATTTTTTGCAAATTGAAGACATTCTTCATTAAAAATAAACAAACAAAATGTCTTTCGAGATATTTTCAATTTCAAATCACTAAGGTTGTTAATTTCAATACGAAACAGAGCCACCGTAGCAGCATTAGAGGAACATCGATTCAAAAAGTTTTATTACAGGTGGTAGCAATTCATACTACAACGGTGTCAACAGTAATGGTCAATGAAGAATCAATAAAAATATCAATGCTAATGGAGAGGAGAATGTCAAACGGTAACTGTAAAGCCGGCAATCGATGGAGCATCAGTAGCGGAGAAAGCATTCTGGGGCGGGGTCGCGCTGGCGACGGCGTCAGCCGCCTTTGGGTGGTCCGTCGTGCCAACGTCCTATAAATATAGCACGCGCGCGGCCATATACGGCTGGCTGCCGCCCGGCAGTGAGGCGGTGAAGGACGATCGAAGAGGTCGCCGTGATTCGTTTGGTGGGGGAGGGGGGGGCAAGCGGAGAGGTGACGTTGAGCCGGACGATAAGGTAAGCTGCAAGGCTGGCTTAAAGCCAATCGCTAACTCGGATGTGATGAGGAAACCAGGTGGCAGAATTGGGCAAGTGACGAGATATAGGTGAACAACCTCAAATGCGGGCGCGCAATTGGTGCGGAGGGCACGCGCGTGGATGTATAGTAGTAATTGTGAGCGGTGCGGGCTAGGAGGACAGGTTGCAAGAAATGGGCGGGGCGCGGTAGGGAGAAGCGGGTGAGATGGGTGGGGCGCACGGACTGGATGAGGCGGGCGAGGACGGAAGCGACGAGGAGGGACAGACAGGGTGGTGTGCAACGGGACGGAGTGCGCTGGGTGGGGTGGGCTGGACCGGGGGGAAGTGAATTACGTGAGGGGCTGGGGTGTGCGCTGGGGTTGGGGTTGTGACGGAGAGAGGTATGAGGCTGAGGACCGAGCGGGAGTACTGTGGTGCACGGAGAATGTGTTGCAGAAACAGGGGCGGATACAGAGAATACTTCAGCGTACAGGGCAAAACGTATTTTCTTGAAACGAATGTATAAATGTTTATATATATATATATATATATATATATATATATATATATATATATATATATATATATATAATGTATGTGTGTAAAGGTGAATTTCTTCTCGGAAAGCCTACCGCTCGGGCTAAATGGAAATGCTTGTTTTTAACGAGCTACAATCATTATTTGAAGAAGAAGAAGAAGAAGAAGAAAAGGATAAAATTACAAGCAATATGTCGGGGGCCATGACCCTCTGGATCCTCCACAGCGCGCAGAGGGCGCGCGTGAGTGGCAGAGAGGCCGTGTAGGCGCAGGGAGGCGATCGCCACTCTTCGCGGCTGCTCTTCGGCGCCGCAAAAGCTTCCGGGGAGCGAGGCGGGCGCCACCTGGCCAAACGCTCAGGGCCCCGCGTGGGACGAGACGGCGCGGCTCGTGAAAGGCGGAAATGTCTGAATGATTCTGCGCCATTTATGTGTTCTACCGAATGGGCTTGGATCTTAATAATGCTCTTACACTATTGATAACGTCATAATCACATTCGCAGAGGGTTACGCAAAACTTTTCCTGATTTGTCCCTAACAGCTCTGAATATGTAAGTGATTAACCTAAAAAAATAAACACTTCTGTTAGTCTAGTTCGAGTCTGTTGCAATAATTTCGTAGAAATTCTGAATCACACTGTCCAAAAATGTCCCATATTCTTACTAGCAAATGACTTGGTAACTTCCTTGTAAATGAGGTCTGAGGTTCGAAGCCTGGACATCTCCGGCTATGGCACTATGACGCATTGCTTTTCTTAGGCAAAGAAAAAACAACCTCTCCCTGAACTCTTAGTCACCCGTGTAGGCGGGGTGTTGAATATGACAACAACAATTCGGAGGCATTTCCGTCTCTCTGGAGGTCTCGGGCGGGAGGCATATGCTAGTTCTCTCGCGGTTTCGCAGCTCGTTTGTTTTCCGGCGTGGCCAAGCAACATTCCGGCGAGTGGGGCGTCATAAAAACTCAGCAGAACGCGGATTGAACACCCAGACAACCCTAAAAATAAAAATAATTGAGATCCGTTTACGAACCCTGGGAGGAGAACGTTTTCACACTTGGCGTCTGGAGTGAGTTGTCAAGATTTTTTGTCTTGTGCGTGTAATCACGCCCTTTTTGTTATTTTTTCTTCGGAGATCGTCCCTATACTTAAGTTTCCGCGGAACAAGTTCCCGCCTAACAGCCAGAGATCAATTGTGTTATTACTGTTTTTAACACTCGACACGCGCGACCGGGGCTTAGAATACGTAATCGTTTCGGATACGGAAAATTTACGCAAAAATAACAGCACGCGTGAAGGCGAGGAATTTATTATGCAACTAATTTTCTGTCTTCTCCATCCTAAAATCGTATTTCTGTCGCAGCATCCTCACGCGCCGCACTGCACAGACCTTGGCACGTACATACTGTGGCTACACATCACCACAATATACCGAATTACGTAGACGGAAACCTCTCAAATCACCGTCCATCAACGGAATATTACGTATTTACCCGCGATAATTGATTACGCGCGCTACACAGCGTCGAGAGCAACACGCGCGAAAAGGACCTGCTGCAATTACGTCTCCCCATAAACGCCTCGCAAACGTATTACGCCCTCCCCCCTTCATAATACTAATTCAGCTTCGGGTCTTTCGACGCGCGACACAACCGAGGCTCGCGCTGCGCCATCGTGTAACCTATGTTGGATACTAATTCGTACTCGCGACTGGCTCTCAGGTAATTACCGCAACACTACGATAATATGCCGCCGATCTGCGCGCATTCTGGCGGCACGGTGCTACTACAACTAAGGCTGCCGGCTGGCGAGTGTTCCGGGCGGGGGCGCGCGCGCGCGGCAGTTAGAGAGTGACAGAATTCGGGCGTGTCATTGCTGCGTTTTAAGGACGTGAGCTGTAACGGCGTGGCGTATTACCGTCGGCATGGTCGAGCTGTTGCTATCCCTGGCGCGATTGTTTGTTGCGATTTATCGCCGCGTGGTGTGCGAGTGCGATGGGAGGGTCATAAACGCGGTGCAAACACTAAACGGAAAGACCTGCGTCGCCATATGGATCTGCGAAGAGGAGGAGGAGGAGGAGGAGGAGGAGGAAAGGCTTCTTGCACGCTGGATGCAACACGCGGACGTGAAGAGCATAGAAAGCGTAATTTACGGCGTTCCGCTTGCACCCCTTTGCGCTTACCACTCCCGTTCGCCTTCGCTCTTGTCTCTTCCGTTGAGTCATATTGCTATTTATATGCGCGCAGTTTATTTTGGGTCTAGTTTGTGGCTCTTTTCTGACACATTTCATCTCCTGCGAGTCATTCAACGCCCACAACACGCGTATGAAGGGATAATATTTGCTCTGCTTTGACGACCACAAACGTACTTCAGAACCCGGATGGCGTGGGTGTTTTGAGATCGGTTATAGTTCGTATTTTTATGATATAATTTATAATCCTTATCTAGTCCATTAAATAATTCCTTATGTGATTAGACATTATTTATTTTAAATTAATTGAATTAATTTAATTTTTGCTGTAGATACGCAATTCGCCAGAAAAAAAATCACTACTTCACTCTTCTTAAATAAGCAAATGTACGACGCAATTCGGGGAAGTGTCCCTATGCACAGTTCGATTTAGGATGCATTGACCCGTATAAATAAATTTGACATGGAACACCGACTTGTCGCCAAAGTTAAGCTTGCAAGTCATTATGTTACCGACATGTTATCAAACAACGCACTCAAGATCACTTCACGTGTGGCGTGACGTTGCTCAAACTCCCGTCGAATTTCCGGGTACCCGCCCGCCTTTTCCCGCACGGTCTCGCAATCGATACACGCGTCAATAGTTAAACAAGCGCTTCTCTGTCGCACCGTCGCACGGACGTCCCCCGTCAAGAAAATCGTCGCGCACAATAGCGCCATTGTTTGCCTACGTGCAACCGCCGCCAAGCCGGGCCGGGCCGGGCAGGGCGCCGCCGCAGGAACGGGCTACTTGGACATGACCAGGCGCTCCTCAGGGCGGAGCGGCGCGGCGCGGTGGCGGAGCGACAACATGAGACGAGGGTCAGCAGGGAGGGGGGAGGGCATAGGGTGGCGGGAGAAGAGGCGAGGCGAGGCGAGGACATGAGACAACGGGAGCGAAGGGGGTGGCGTGAGGAGATGAGAGGACATGAGATGAGGGTCAGCAGGAGTGGGGAGTGGGTGGGGCACGGGAGCGGTGGGGCGGCGCGAGAAGAGGCGAAGCGACGACATGAGACGACGGGACAGGAGGGGGTGGTGGGAGAAGATGAGAGGACATGAGACGAGGGTCAGCAGGGAGTGGGGGAGTGTGTGAGGTACGGGAGCGGTGGGAGTGACGGGAAAAGAGGCGAGCCGACGCGAGGCAACGAGAACATGAGACGAGGGTCAGCAGGGAATGGGGAGTGGGTGTCGTTCGGGATCGGTGGGGTGGCGGGAGAAGAGGCGAGGCAGTGAGGACATGAGACGAGGGACAGCAGGGTGTGGGTGGGTGCAAACGGTGAGGGAGGTGGCAGAAGAAGCGACAATGGGGAGCACCATGGGTTCCGATTGAAGAGGCGGCCAGCAAGCGACGAGGAGGGACGGCGGGTGACTCAGTCAGGCAAAAGGGCGGTGAGATGGCGAGACGACGAATAACGGTGTGGGGAGGTGTCGCCAAGAAACGACGGATGTGAGATGAAG
Organism: Gryllus longicercus; assembly: GCA_038098605.1. Classification (NCBI taxonomy): domain Eukaryota; kingdom Metazoa; phylum Arthropoda; class Insecta; order Orthoptera; family Gryllidae; genus Gryllus; species Gryllus longicercus. The sequence continues at coordinate 6,204,101 of JAZDUA010000031.1, forward strand.
GAGCAATGGACAGTGGGTGATGGATGTGAGATGAAGGAGCAATGGACAGTGGGTGATGGTGGTTAGACGATGGTGGATGGTAGGTAGGCGGTAGATAGCGGCGGGCAACGAAACAGATTCCCGGGACGAGCGTTGTCGACGAGACAGCTTACAACTGTTCTCTGGCCTTACCAACAATCGATGCGGCTTGTCAGGAGTAGAGGTGGAGAAGGAGGTTTCAGAGATTGGCGATAGTGCCATTCTCATGCATACGTTATTCAATGCTGAGCATGTATATTTTGACAGCTCAATTATGAACACTAAATAATTGTTCAGTGTTGAGTTACTTTTACTAAAAATAAATTGTATTTTTTCTACGAGATCAATTCGATTAAATGCTACATTACAGAACTAAACTCTGATTTTTTTTAAATAATTATGGTTCGGCTACTTCTAGCAATCACCATTTCAATCAGAGATTGAGCACATTCGTCTTTAAATGAAATCCATAAAGCTTGTTAAATGTTTGTAATCGGAAATACTGTCTAGGGCTCCAATACAAAGAAAAAATGAATAAAATGCTTGCGGGTGAAATCCGCTTTCCCAGCAGTCTATGACGCAAAATTGTTCTCGGAGTACAAAAATGCTTGTTTCAATAATCACGGTGATGTTGAATAATCTCATTCTGCACATGCACCCACACCTCGTTGCGACTAGTCGGTATCAAAGTCTGAATTCTTTCGAATTGAAACTACCCGAAATCGAATGGAGACACACGACTCATCGACTCATCGTGACCACACACACTCATGTGGGTTCGCCTCACACCAAGCGTCTAATGGTCGGTTCCGGCGAAAGCTTGAACCAACAGTCACGACAACGTTAATCAACATCCTCGTTCTCCAACGCGTTGAGCGTGCTATGTTAAATCCGGCGCTGAAGTTACCCGAACGTGAAACTTCCTGAAACTGAATGGAGACATCCTGACGCAATTGTTGAGGTAATTACATGAAGAAATAATGGAAGTCGTCTCCCTCAACTTAATATGAAGTTGACGGAGATGACATGATTAGAGTCAGTCCCCTAACTAAGCTCTGAAAGTATTCTCCTCTCGTTTTAAATCAAGCCTAAAACTCACACTGCTAGAACGCAGTCCACATTCAAAAACCAATCAGAACAGTTTCTTTTAACTTCATGCCCATGTTCCGGACGTGGGTTTGCTCCGCACCTGGAGTCTAACGGGCAATTGCAGTGATATCTTCAACCAACTATCACGTCAATATTGGTTATCCTCCTAGTTCAAAGCCTAGCAACTACCCAATCCGGAAGTCACTCGGAACTGAAAGTTTATGAAACCTAAACAAGACAAATGGGTCACGACGGCCGTTATGTTCCAGAACTAAATTCAGACAACTCGTTTCCATTCACATTATTAAATAAAAATGCTTTCGTTTTATTCATGTGCCAAAGTTTCAGGAAACTGTAAACATTCCGAACTCCAACACACTCATCTTATCTCATCTCAACTCATCTCAGGACTACATTGATACAACAAACGGATCTCACGGACAATTGTTTCTCTCTCCGCGCCTATGCTACAGTATGCATCACGTCGAGCGTCTAAGGGAAGATTTCAGCGAATTGCACTACTAGTATGATCATCCTCCTCGTATTACAATCAACAGCTCCCTCAGAAAAAATTGAAACTCTCAGGGAATTCCATCAGGCAGGTCAGACTCCAGATAACTCAGACACCCTGACCTATAGGTTTCCCAACCAAATTCACGAACCGCTTTCGTTTGTTCTTGTTATCAACTCCAAAAACCCACTCGCCCACAACCCTACCCGCCAAGCCCGCATTCACACGGGCCGAACCAATCGTAACGGACAGTTATTTCTCACTCCGCGCCCATGTGAGAGGGTTCGCCTCGCGTCGAGCGTCTAATGGGCGATTGGAGGCGTCGCGGGCCGCTCGTTTCCCTCGCAAACCGAAGGTTTTATACGCGCTGTTTAGGCGGCGGCGGCGATGACGCGCCCACTCGCGCTGTTTGCTCGGTGGACCCGCGCCCGCCGCCGAGTGCGAGCGCGTGTCCGCGCACAAATGCGCCCGCGCTGTTTCTCGGAGGCGGCTCCGCAAACATCGCCGCCCGCCGCGTCTCGCCGCCGGTAGCCAGAGGTGCGCGACGACGACGCCACCGCCGCCGCCGCCGCTAATTTCTACCGCTTGCGCCGCGCCGCTAGAGCTCCCGGAAACAGCGGCGGACGCGGGTCGGGAAGATAAAGGAGTGGAATGTTTAACTGATCTTTTGTTTATTTGGTTTTTTAAAATGTTTATTTCCGGTCCAATTTTACACAATTTGTTATGTTTGTTGCTGTTTGTCCAAATGGTCGGAGGTTGTGGGTTCGTATTTTCAGCAGGGTACGTCCGTACAAATATTATGTAACCTTGAAATTGTAAATTGGAAGATAAGGGCAAATCGTCATTCACGTATCTTCCATTTTTTTTTCATTACTTTAAATTTTTCCCGTAAAGGGAAGCATCATTTCTCCAGCACTTGCTGGCCAACTTACATTCAAGAATATGGGGGCAGATATTTTGTTGTGATGTCAGAGAGCAAATAATAGAGTATTATTTTTGAAATAATATTTTTTTGACATCCATTTAGCTTCGTAGTGTCAATATTCAAATCACATAATATTTTAACATAGGCCTTATACAAAACACAGTTACTACTAGTCCTTTGCCTTGATGCAATTATTCCCTGCCTGAGAATTCACTTAACACTGTCGTTTATTTTCTCCTCAAGAACTGGCTCTTTGTGTTCGCTTAATTTTATTTTCTCTTGAAGGAACGACAAGGAAACCAAATAGCGTTGTAAGAAAGGAGTTAAGATTAACATTCCTGTGTTGTTATCTATATTTATAATAATTTTCAAGTACTTTTAAATATTATGTTGTTTTTTCCCTAAGCTTAGCAAACAAAAATAGATAATCTACAATTTTGGAACGGTGGTTACTCCAGCGGAAAAGCTGCTGAGTAGATATGAAATTTTTTTCCAATCTCGTTATTCAAGCAAGGATTACTATTATTTTCGATATTTTCTTTACTAATGGTTTTAAATCTGTTTCATGAATAAGCGTAGAGCTGACCAAAACAATAACAGCAATTTTAAGAAGAACTGCAAGAGACTGCACCGAGCATCGAAATCCCTGTAACTCAATGGCTTCGAGCCTTGATAATTTTCCCCGAACACAAAATATCTCCTTCGCGCCGAGCGTAACGTGCTTCCGTATGCACGCGGTGCTTCCGAGAGGCGCGTCCACCAACAGCGCGGGGGCGGGCGGGTATGCGTCAGCGGGGGCGGGGGCGGCGAGCACCTCCGCGCGGGGGCGCCGCACATGCAGCGCGTGGGTCGCGGCGGCGGCGGAAGTCGCCCGACCGCAGCCCGCCGCCCCGGCGCTAATGGCTCTCCGGCGCGCCGCGACTTCCACGAACAGCGCCGCCCTGCGCGCCGAACGGAGAGCGCCGATGAATGGTCCTCTGCTTCGGCTGAGGCGGGCGGTGGCGCAACTGCTAGAGTTCGCTGGCAGCCTTTGGGCGCTGGGTTTCGAAGCCAGGTCGTTCCCCGAACGAGGAATAGCAGAAATGATGTCGCAGCAGATTTTCAAACGGATTATTGTTTTCCTGCTCTTCCTTCAATACCATATTTTTATTACAAACTGTTATAGACTTTTATAATTTATCTAATATTTCTATCATTATGTCCTAATCAAAAAGTTTAAACGTGACTAACTTCCAATAACTCTTTCTCAATACAAAAGCCCCTTAGGCGCGATCTTCTTATCAATGCACCGATAAATTTAATAACATGCCGTGCTTATATCAATGCACCGTTAAAATTTAATAACATTTACTACGAACTGTAATGATTTCAACTACGTAGTAAATTGGTGAGCGAACGCGCAATTCATCGAGAAATCTTTCATGATCTCACTCAATCAAAATTTGGGACAAATAAACCAAACGTCTACCTGTAACATCATCTGTGAAATTAATTTTTTGGAAAACTGGATAATTTTTCATTTTTCAATGTAGCCTGTGTGTAGCATTGTAATTCGCACAACTAAACCAAGCAACTAAACTATCCTTTTCGCAAGGACTAGCCGGTAACGCAAATTCTCCACGGTTGTCCCAACGCAACCAGAGAAAGAATCAATTCCCCGTTTCGTGACATGCCTGCGCTACTCCAGTCGCAAATCACGAACAGTTATCTCCCCCGCCGTCCGAAACGCAGGTCCCCGGCCACCCGCACGCGCCCGCCCGCCCGCGCCCGCCCGTGCCCGCCCGCGCCCGCCCGCGCCCGCCCGCGCCCGCCCGCGCCCGCCCGCGCCCGTCCGCGCCCGCCCGCGCCCGCCCGCGCCCGCCCGCGCGCGCCCGCGCGCGCCCGCGCGCGCCCGCGCGCGCCCGCGCCCGCCCGCGCGCGCCCGCCCGCCCCCGCCCGCCCGCCGCGCGACTTACGATGCGCCGGCGCGGCACTCGCAGATACTTCCCGCGCTCATTTGCTTTTGTGCTTTGCCGTGTACGCTAGTTAATGCAGCCCATACATGGACGAACATGTTTGCGGAACGCCCGCAGCCGCGTACGCAAACCGACGCGCAGCGGCGGCGCCCACACGCGTAACGGCACGGGCCACAGGCCGACCGGTCCCCGCCGCCGCAACCGCTCCAGTAGTGGCCGGTGACCGGCGAGAAACAAAAGCGGCGCGGATTGCGCGCGTTCCGATGAGGAACAATGCCGCGCTGCGACCGGAGAGGTGTTTTTGGGCGAGAGTCGGAGAGCAGAGGGGCTGTTTGGTTTGTTTGGGCAATTCGTAACGGGTAAGGGTGAAGAATGTGGTCGTCTGATGTTCGTTCTCTTCGTATCGAGGAGATGCAAAACAACACGTAGGAGCGGGTATGTGGGCTATGTAATCGAGATCGTAAGAGGAACAATTACATTTCAATACCCGTTTACAAGTTTACAAGAATACACAGGAACAGTTACATACATGATATAATTTAAAAAGAATAAATTGCCTATTTCACTAAAACACTAGTGGAAATATTTTCTTATTGTTCGGAAATGTCTATTATTGCAGACATTTCAATGCTAACTATCCATTTTTATATAACATTTTATAAAATGAATTAACATTTTTATTATTTAAGTTTCAAACCTCTGAGCTCATTGAATTCTTGAGCAATAGTGCTTAAATATTATCAATTTATTATTTTTTCAATTGGACAAAACGGAAAACTCGGTACTCCTTGATTCTGAGACGTCATCATTTCCACTAACATCCGAACAAAGAGCGCGCTTACTTTCCTCAGGGAAACAAACGTTCTTCGAATGAATACTCCTGACGGTTCGTCCGTAATGAAAAGGGTGCTTATGGGCTCCAGCAGGAATAGACGACCGCGGCCCGGTCGGGGCGTTGCCTCTTCGGAAATTACTGATACCTCCGGGCCGAGCCAGGACCCATTTACGGGGTCTCTAGAAACTAAAGGTTCCTGCGCCGTTTTGGGACCCCTCCGTGGTTTCCAGACATCAATAAATATGAACCTCAGCCAATAAAGATGACAGAACGCCCGCCGAGGCAGCCTACGTAAAACAATAAATATAAAATGTAAGTGGTAAGACGCTACGGAGCAGAGGACGTTAGAAAATCGCCGTAAAAGGTACCCCAAATTATGAGGACCTAAACTCCGCCCTTTATCTGTAACGTTCTGGTTTGGCTGTGTATGTACGAGCATATTCATTCCAACGAACGTACGGAAATACACTACCCTCACGTTCTCCCATCCAATTACTATAAATGTCTTATTTTAAAATTGGGTGAAAGTACGTATCCTCTGGGTATCTCATAATATAACTCTTATAATTTGATCGTTGGACAACAAATGATTGCGGTTCCTTTTCAAACTAAGAGTGTTCGATAAAATATCATCCAACTCAGCTCCCATCGAATCGATGATGTTTTTGACACTTCGTAGCAGTCATCAACGCCGATGAACGCGAATCAATGTAAATTATTAATTGTGTGTATAACATGAAAGAGATAAAATTTAATGAAGATGCTTCACAGTTTAAAATGCAAATGTCCATAATTACTTCTCGATTTCCAACAAAAGCCAATTTACAATAAAATGTAAAATTTAATTTAACATCCCGTTCCATCAAGATACGAAAAATTGCGTGTAATTTAAGTGCCATAAACATTTCTTCGAGAAAACGAGGAAAATTTTCATTAAATTTCTGAAAGTATCAGAACTAAGGTGATGCTTCATAGAAGAAGAAAAAGAAGAAGAAGAAGACAAAGAAGAAAACAAAAGTAACAACGCATATGGTTATTATATTCTTCATAGCCGCCGGAACATAAAACATTTAGCGAATATAACATGAAATTCTCGATTATTGGCCCTTATGCCGCTCAGCACTGCTAATCTCCGGATACGCAACCGGATACACAGGTCCATCAAACATCTCGAGCCTTGTGCTGCCATCTATACCGTTGCAATCAGCAGTCTGAATCGCGACCAAATATACGGCCAGCACGTAGCTCTCCAAACATTCATGATCTTTCTATACCTACTTACTTTTATAACATTTAGCACCTGAAAACGTAATATGTTCCCCAAATCATCCGTTTTCATATCGTATAAATTACTATTGTTTATTCTCCCTGACTGACTATTTGAATATCCTCATCCTGAGGCTCTAGTGCTTTGCATGTTGGTTGCAAATCTGTTCAGTCTTGTAAAGTGCTTGCCTCGCTGTATCAGAAAATGTAAAAATAGTAATAACGGTAAATAAATAAAAATAATAAGAAAAGTAGTTCCAACGACCGACCCCTCCTCCTCCTCGCATGCACGTCGTCAACTCACCGAAAACAGGCGCGGGGACGGCCATGAGCAGCAGGGCGAGCAGCGCCAGGGTCTCCGCCGTCGAAGCCGCGATCTTGCGCGCGGGCGCCATGGCGTCGCCTCCGCTTCCGGTCTTCAGAGGGCGCGCGCGCGCATGTCCCGCAACACCACCACCACCACCATTCCACTCACCACACCCACTCCTACTCCACCGGTCCACTCGCACTCGTCGCACTGCAACCACCGTCAGACGCTCCGTTCGCCGAGCTTATTGCGGGTCACTGTGCATTCACTCACACCCTCCAAACCATCGCGTGGTCTCCCATATTTCCTTTTTTTTCTTTCTTTTTCTTCTTTCTTTAAAAATAAACTGGCACACGCTGCAAATGAAATATCAACCACAGCCGAGGTTCAAAAGTCACACACGCGCTCACGCAGGGGAGGTTTTACACGCTCGAGAACCTCGTCCGTCCCACGCACAACACACCAACGACCGAGAGAGAACGAAAGAAAACTACGGAGAAATTATCACGGTAAACCGGTGGAAATTTACGACTTGCAGCGAAACATACTGAATAAAAAACCGGGTGTTCACATAGACACATTCACACAACAACGCACGCCAACCAGGTAAGCGTTTCCAGAGCGACGCGGGCGGGGGCGGGCGGGGATTGTAAAGTAAACATACGCTGGACGTGGTCTCGCTTTTCACGTGCCCATCGCACGCGGTTGTGTAGTGGTAGCTGTAGTACTCGGTCGCGTGTCGCGCGCGCGCGCGGCTGGGCGATCGCCGCGGGCGTGTCGGTCCGCCCGCCTGTCACGCCGCGCACGATCGTCGCCGCTGGCGCTGGTCGTCGGGGACTGGGCCGGTCGCTGCGGCGGGTGCCTCCGCGCGCCGCCGCCGCTCACACTCCAACACGTGAATGGTGGAGGGTGCCCCGCGCGGCCTTCGTGGACGCGCTGCCTGGCGCCGCCGGCTGCGGGCGGTGCTCAGCTGGGCCCGCCGACGCCCGCTCTGCGAAGCAAGAGCGGCCGAGGATCAGGGCGCTGCGCACACAAATGCTTCTCTGGAGGTGCATCAGCTAACAGATCCTACCGAACATACGTGGTGCCCCTTCCAAAACTGAGGAAAATAAATGAAAATCAATAACGAACAAATCCTATTATAAATGTTCTATTATACGAACTTATTGTTCTATTACAGAAGCTTACTGTTACAACAAAAACAACAGTTTTATAAAATACGAATATTTAAGGAATACTTTGTAATAAGAAACGGAGTGATCAAGTCGGGTTATTCTGCATCAATTATTGGATTTAAAAAGCATGAAATCATGAAGTTATTGTTAACTGGTTATGAAAAAAATTGAAACATCTACAAGAATACATATGTTAGATTTGTAACACAGGAAAGATTTGTCTAGTTCCAAAAACGAATTGGTAACAAAATAAGCTTTAGCGTTTTCTATGGAGAAGATAGCTTTTTGGAGAACTCTCTGATCCTAAGGATGCATCTAAGATTTTATTTATCAGCACAAACGAACTCTGATATTGATATCAATAGTCATCTGAAAAGAATGTACATTTTTTTCGAGAAAACAACGAACACAAAACCTATCAAACCACGGCCGTCCTTTTTCCTATGGTTTTGGATATCGTCTCTCGGCGCTTTGCCAATCATTCGAAATGCCACAACGAGCATGTGGTTATATTTACTTCTCTTCTGAAATTTCATCTTCTATTTATGAAATACCGACACATCAAAGGGTGGACAATAAATTTATCCAATCAAAATTTGTCTGAAGTCGCATTTGTTTAGTAGTCTCTGACATCCATCTTTTCGCCTCGTGAACCGAGACACGACAGACGAGCGAGGAAGCGACGCGATATTTGACAATCTCTTGGTGACAAAATCAAGTTCCAAATAATCCTAAACAGCCACTCATCAAAAAACGTATAATGTGAACGAATTCAGGCACACTTACTACCCTTCTCAACGCAATTCGAATTTCCACCCAGCTCACGCGAAAGCACGAATTACAAACCGCAGACACACGACCCCCTAGTATACACCGATATCAGGCGACTTCAATCCTTACGCTTGCCTACCCACGACACAACGAAAGTCGTGTTTCCCCTCGAACAGATGCGTCGCCGCCGCTCGGAGACCTCACTGAACAAGTGAATACACCGATAACACGCGAAACGCAATTCCCAAACAACTCTTGTCAAGATACGCTCGTTTGAATATTCAACGCGAACGGACCCACCCAAGCGATTTTTCCTAATTTTACTTTTTAACCACGATTAGGTATTCGCATGCTTAAAAGAGCGATGCCTATCGGACGTAAATTAAAGAGAGAAACATTGCGATTCAGAGAAGTCCACCGAAAACGATACGATCGGAAACGCGCGGGGCGGAACGGTTACGGCGCCGGCCTGCAAATTTGGACCTCACCGGTGCTCCACCGCGTGCAAAGCGAGTAGGCGACTCATCTCAACGAAATGCGTATGTGTTGAGTCGAGAAGTCCAAATACCTAGTAATTCTAATATATTTTTTTACGAGCAGCATCCAATTAGTGTTTTCTTTGGAACGTCGTGCTACGCCAACTACATCTCCAAACATACGCCGAAACAATTTGATTAATTAGAACCATAAATGTGAAAATTTGTTGCTTTTTCTGCTACGGAAGAAGAGTTTGTTTTTTTAATTAATGGCCACCGATAACATGTTCATCGCAGTTCGTAACAGCTATTAAGAATTAAAACAAACATAATTGGTTTTGCTGTTAGAAACGTTCATGATCTCAAAATCAAACTCCATGGCATAATTCAGCGAGGAAATGTATATTTCTTTTAATTTAGAATCGATATATTAAGCATTGATACGTAAATAAATAGCACAACTGTGATAGTTCTTTTTAATGTTTAATGAGAGGCACGTTACGTGTAACTAATCCTCTCACCACAACATCGATCTCATCCTGACGGCTCGAATCATTCTGTATTCCTAGAGCACTTGCGGGTAAACTCGCTCGACCTAACCACGAACACCTTGGGCCATAACCATTTCATCTTCCTCCCCAGGCCTAACGACGGCAGTGCATCGCGATCACTTGCCCAGCGCCTCCCAACGCCCTTGCGGCGAAGCCCGCCTCGTACCCTCAGCGTCCCATTGGCTCCAGCGCCGAAAGCGAAACGTCGCAAGGGCGATTATCCACACCCGTTCGCTCGCGCGCGCCTGGAGATCGCGTAAATTTTGCGGGTGGCGTAAAAAGTCACTACTGCAGCGCGTCCATTGTGCGGCGCAACGTTCACGACCGCATAAAGTCATTTCCTCGCGCTCGTTACGTTTCCATTCGGACGGCTTGGCTGCGTGCGCGGACGCGTCGCGCGTTGGACGAAGTTGGCGCTTTTGTGCTCTCTCGCGGCGCATAAAGAAGCGGAACGGTTTTCCCGAGCTCGTATCTGCGCTTTCCGCTCTCTTCGCCACTCTGCGAACGTTACAGCAAATAACTTTGCATTTTTTTAAAATTATTTTTATTTTACACACAACTATTAAAACTCGTAAAAATATTCACTTCACCAGTTCCTCTCCACAGAAATGCTGCGCCGACAATGCAATTTTTTTGTTTCACTCGTTTTAAAATCGTCACATAAATCCGGGCATTCCGCTCACTCACATATTCATATATTTTCTATTTAATAAAATTTTACGTTATCTTTCGAAAAATCACCACAACAAAATAAACCCAATGCGGCGAAAAATAAACACACGTGCAAATCCAGAGACGGAGGTAGGATCCGGAGCCGGTCGCAACACACCTCTGGCAGCGTCGCGTGGAGGCGCCGGGCGTCGCGTCGGGTCGGGTCGAGGCTTCGTCGTCGTCGTGGAGCGTCGCCGGCACAGCGAGCAGCACAGCCCCCTCCTACTTCCTCTCGCGCCGAGCCGTCGCTCCGGACTGAACGCGCGCGCGCCCCGCGTCGCCGGCGCCGCGCTCGGCCGCGCTCGGCGATCTTCGGGTGCGCTCGGGCCGCCGGCCGCGCGCCGCCCGCTGCCGCCGCCGCCGCCGATCGAACGCCGAGAGTCGGAGTCGGAGTCGCGCGCGAGATGCCATCTGGGAGGGTTCGCGGTGTGGGCGCTGCGCCGGCGCGGGCGCGGCCGCTGCCGCGGCGTGGGATGCAAGGATTCGGTGGGATGGTTGTTAGTGGTCTCTTGAGTTGGAGTGGCCCCCGTGAGAATTCGGGTGCACGAGGGGATCTGAAATAGATTTAAAGATATTGAAAATCTTGCTTACTCCGCGAGGGAAAGGGACAAAAACGAATACATCAGAGTTAAGAAAGATCATTTGAAATTGTTTTTGCGACGTTCAGCTGTTCAATTGGTCTCCGTTCCTCTGAGTCAGAATTTCCCTCCACATTATATTCTCATTAGATCTTTCGCAACTCACACATGAAATACAATGGGCAAACATGCATTCCCATCTGAAGTCTAACTTGTGACTCTTCACACGAAGACTCACTGGGTATACACTAGTCGCCGCGACAACCGACGCCAAAGAATTTTCGAAGATTTATGGAGTTCAAAAATGATCGGAATACGTTCCAGTTTAATCCGTTAGAATTTGGCAGACTCATTCTCACTCATGGATTGGAGCAAATGTTTGCAGGGGACTCTTTCCAGTTCGATTTCTACAATTTGCGTGGAAAAATATCTAATAATTTTAATTGCTTATTTTATGGACTACATTAACTATCATTATTTATTATTATTCTCGTGGCCTAGGAAACACAATATCAATAATTAATTAAGCATTCATTGTCTCTCCTTCACTGCAAATAAACAATAGTCGTTTCGTCATTTTATTCCACACTAATTAACAAAAAAGGTATTTTATTATTATTATTATTATTATTATTATTATTATTATTATTCATTTAATCCTTTGCGGGCAAATGCCTCCTGAAGAATGAGTGACCGCTAAAAAACGTTATTTGTTAAAGCTTAAATAATATAATATTTTCTAATACATCTAATACGGCGAAACGAAAGTTATTAATTTGACTTTTTACATTTATGCATGAATTAATTACATATATGACATAAAATAGTAACATTAATCTCTTTTAAAAATCTAAGTTTGATATATTAATATGCACCATATAAGGAATCGAAATGTTTTCATATCTTAAATAAAATTACAGTAAAACCAGTGAAGTTGGACACCTGTATATCTTGGACATCTTATGTTGTACATCATTTTATGAAAACAGTCATATCTTAGTATATTAACAAGTCCAAATTACTCTTTATTTTGGGCACCGTTCTATTATGGATGTCGTACATCTCTTGCTCTTAGTTGGACACGTCCGACCCTTCTCTTTTGACTGCCTGCTGACGGCTGCCTTTTGACTTGTATCCCCAGTGCTGGGGAGCGCTGGGAAGGAGGGATTTTCGGGGACTTCTTCAAGGTCCACGCGGAAGTCATCAAGGTCAGTTCTAGGAGTAGGAGATGCTGCCACTATCAGTCCAACGTGACGCGCTTGCCTTCAACTTCTCTCAATCTTACAGCCAAATGATTCTCTGATCGATTCTTTCCAAAGCAGTTATTGAAATTGTTTATTGTAGGGTTTAATGAAAATAATAATAATAATAATAATAATAATAATAATAATAATAATGGTACAATAATAATCATAGAAGACACCTGATAAAACAATAATAATAATAATAATAATAACATTAATAATAAAAATAAATATGATATAAAAACTGTCTAATTCATATAAATTATAATATTATAATTATAAATTATTATAATAAACATATAAATTCATAAAAAACAATAAATCACCTTAAGAAAAAGAAACTTCTATACTCTAACTCCGCAATGAATGTTTGTTCTATTAAAACCACACTGTACTGCACTTCACTTCACTTCACTTCACTCTGACTCTTAAATCACTTCCTTCATTATTTCTCTGCTCTACACCTCACTTCACATATATTACTTAGCTTCGCTCTTTAATATACAATTCTTAGTCCCTCATTTACTTAGTAATACTCTAAATTAATTTCCTAAGCTGTTGAATACTTCGAGGAAATGGTTCAAAGGTTTTTGCAGGCAATCTATTCCATTCCGTTATCGTTCGATTTGTGAAAGAAAATTTCCCGACATCCGTCCTCTGTGGTCTTAAATTATTTTGTGCTTATGATCCATCCTACTGATGTGTGAAGGAATACTTGGCCGCCGATTAATTTTCTTTCCAAGCTTGACCACCAATATAAGCTTTATACAATACAAAGTGGACAAATTTAACACCAGAGATGTCGAACTTAAACAGGTTTTACTGTAATTCCAATTCACTTTGTTTTTCACTACTTTTCTCTTGTTAAGTAAAAATCACTACATTTTCTAATTTTATTTTTATCTCAAGAATATACAGTGACTTGTTTCAGCGTTCTCGAATGGCTGAAACTGAAGTGAATCCAAAGAGCGTATGGACCCCTTTCTATGATCGTGTATTTAGGTAGCTGAAATTGAATGACATTTATGGTTCAATGAAGTTGCTCTGCAATAGTGTAGTACAATGTAGCTTATGTGGTTGTATGTCATTAGTAGTACGGCATACTTTGAAAATCTTGCAATAATTTATTAAAATGTTCCGACAAATAAGATTTGAAAGGGTCACTATCCCTCCCTCTCAGCACTTAAGTTTTGCGAATTTATAGCAAAATATTTGCATATTTTTAACGCCTAATTAACGAAGTTAACAGATATTTCATGAAGAAACTACGCAATTCTCGTAGTTCACAGATATTTCATGTAGTAAAACTAGTGGTGCAAAAGAATGGCACAGACTTTCCCGTATTAGTTTTCTATTTCTTTCGGTCTCGACTAGCTATTCTAACTTACCACATACTTCGACTGCTGCAATTTATCGCGTCACAAAATACATTTTTTTGAAATTTTCTTAATTTTTCGTTTACCTCATAGTAGAAAGGAAATATTATTTTAGGAATATTGAAGAACAGTAAATCCTCATATTAAATGGGTTTTGTCTTTGAAAAATTTGGAGCCGTTTTTTAGAAAATGACGCTTAAGCGGTACAGTAATTCCGAAATTTGAAGCACTTTTAGAAGAACAGTTTCCGAAACAAAACAGAACAGTTTCCGAAAAACTTTATTAGAAGTCACTTGAAGAACATTAACTCACAAATACAATAGTGGTTACAATGTGTTGGGAAAATGCAAATTAATGGCGTGAGAGATATTTAAAAAATACATTTGTGTATTTTTTTAAAAAAACAGAAAACAATTTCGTGAATTTTGTGATATTATTTAAAGCACTTGTACTGATAAATATAATAATGTTAACAAATTGCTGCTAATGTAAATATTAACGACGTGATAGAAGTCAAAAAAATTACATTTTGTAATTCTTGATTAAAAAAACACTGAATAGAGCAATGCTTTCATGCACCAAAAATAGAGCAGCTTTTATGTCATTTCATGAAGTGCATTTAACACAATCCCAAAGAAAGTTTAAAGAAAAAAATGGAGCCGTTTTTGAGAAAATCTTGATTTTGTAATTTTTTACAATTGCAGAATTTGCATGCAATATTGCGCGAAAGCTACGAAATTTCTTAAAAACACCTCCATGATCTTAATAAAAGAAATATTATAGACAGTAAAATTTTTTTGAAGGAAAAATCTATATCTTGAATGTTGTATTTGTAGCAACACACCGACATAAATTAAAACTTTTAAAATGATCGAAAATTCAAAGTTAAACGTGAAAATTGGATCTATGCCACTTTTATAAGTTATTCTTACAAAAAATTTAAAGAAAAACTTTGGGGCAATTTTTGAGAAAATTTTGAAAATGTCCCAGGGGCTTCATGTAAAGTACCCCCAAAAACTAATGAATGATTTTCAAAATCGCAGAGCTTCGATTCTGATCAAATGGACAGGGTTTCTTCAATTTGGAAAAAAATTCTTTGCATGGTTTAAGAGCTAGTGTTGTTCGCATATTCCAGACAGACGATCGAATGGAAGGACGGACGGACAAACGGACAGACATGGACGGACGCATGTTTCGGAAAAATCACATTATCGGTCATTCACGGTATCAGGGGACCCCAAAACATGTATTTCAGTTGAAATCTCGAAATTTTCTGCAGCAATACAGAACTTTCCCTAAACTACGTATACTTCGTATATACGTACGTATACGGGAAAGTAATAATGTATGTGTATGACACGGATAATGATACGGATAAGTTTTACATTCATAATAACAGAGAATTCAAAGATCCAATTCTAGTGTGACGAGAACGGCTAAAAGCAAGTAATAGAGGCTTTATCACCTATGGCTAACGATGTTTTTGATTTATGTTCAGACTACGAATTATGGCGAATCTTCAACAAAGTAAGAATGATAATACAAGAAAAGTCCTAACTATGTATTCTGAAAATGCTCTATGACATGAAAAATATGGGATTGTCTTATCATTAAAATCCCTTTATATACTCCCAACTGTATGAATTCGACAATTGATAATTGAAATACCAGCAATGTAAAATGTGATACGCCATCTTTTCAAATCAGCAACGTGTTTTTTGCGTATATACTACTGTACAGTACGCATGTTAGAGATTTACTACTAGAGATAGAGGATAGGAGATGGGAGGAGTATAATCCAGAAAAACGCAAATGCTGATGAATGGGTCGAAATCAACGGATTTGGGTACCCTTAGAGTATCAACTATTGACAACAGTAGAATGGAAACTTTATATTCACATTCACTCCACTAAGGGAGATGCATGTTTGTATGAACGTTTCGGATATTCTGTCAAGCAAAGTGATAACACTTTTATTTATATGAATTGCTACAGATTATGTAAAATTAAAGTATGTAGTTGGTCCAGAGAAATAATACTCGTTGTATCAAACTTGATTCGTAGAGTACAGTTGAACTTTATAATTGATGTTTGATAACCGCCGTAAACGGATGACATGAGTAATATTACATCCCTACTCAGTATTTGAGTAACTGCGAGTGTGCATGTGGGCGGATCCGTCACTCACTCACGGTTAGACCACTTCCCGTGCACCAATCAAGACAGATGAGATGTCATTAGACGCATCTCGGTCTCCTGATGCGGAACCCATAATTTATTTTCGGATTCGGTCAGAAGATTCTAAGAAATTTCCAACAACGTGCTTTTTCGTGTTTTAGCGCTGCGATCTAGGGGAAAGACGGATAATTAAACCAACGCCATCTAAATAGATTTACGTAGGTGGCGTTATCGTCAGTACCCAGGAGCTAAATTGAGGAACCTGGATTAAACCTCAGTACCCAGAGACAATTTTTGCTCAACACCGTCACAATTTTCTTCTTCTAGGATGACAACACTGATTGTTCTAGAACATGTGAAACATGCGGCAGAACTGTCAATAGTGATGTTGCTTTGAACATAAATGAAGTATTTCGTCCGCATTACCGTATTTTTAATAATAATTTTTCAAACATCTACGTACAGTATTACATTGAAACTTATTAAATTTGAAAAACGCTAAGTGAATACGGCGAAAATCAGAACTGTGAGTAATGTTGGAGAACGGAAGCACACGCATATTCGACTTTGCACACATAAGCGTGCAAATACGGGGACGAATCAAATGTAATTGTAGATTTCGTGACTGAATTTTCGGAACTAATTGAGAGTGATCTTGATTAGGGAATAACACTTACAAGTGATTAGCTTACCAGCTTACAGATGGTATTTTATGTGCATTATTGCGCATATTAAGAGAACGGGGTACAAAAAGTAGCTGTAATGAATTCTAACTATTCGCTTCATCCATATCTGCAAGTATTGTTTTACGGCGATTACAATTTTGAAATTCCAATATTACAAATCATGGAGGTTACATGCAAGGTCATTGGGTGTTGGAAGTTTTTGAACGGGAGTGACGTACATGAAAAAACAGTTTAGAGGGTATTAATTTCATGTCACATTTTAAGCCTATATCGGTTCATGTTATTTGCTGAATTCTGTTCTGTTGGGGGTTTTATTTTCTCTCGGCAGAATAATATCACTGTTGAGCTTGCCAATTTTAACCTGAAAAATGTACGTAATGTCATATTGAGTAACGGAGAAACTTCACCCTTTCCATGTTTAATAATGATTTCATAATAGTTGGTACGTTAATTAATGATTTCGCAAGTCATAGTTAATGAAATAATTTTCTACATAAATTCCAAATAAACCTTAATATTGTGTTTCTCAAATATATATTTACAAAATACATTCTTAGGTCAAATTTAAACCTCACTGGCCAGCATTATTGAAGTAAACAATAACAAAAATATGCCTTTACTTAATGCTTACCTTATTCCGAAAGCCTAGTATTTTCAGAATTACAGCGCCCAAGATGAGCTGCGTTAGCAGTCGTTTCTCCGGAATCTCAAACGAATTCCCCTTAATGAAACACCTCATGAAACAAGACCGGTGTCCAAAACCCGGTGCTTGGAGCACAACGGAGTAAGACACCACTTAAGATTGCCGTAATGGAAGTTCTAACTCGGGGGAATATCTCCAGCCCCACCGGCAAGAAGCGCTTACTTCGCCCCCTCGTCTCCTGCGCAGGACAGCGCGCACCCGAAATCTCTTAGGTAGCGACTGTATAGAGCCATTGGGGGCCCCAATCCGGAGGGAATCTGGCGTGATAGGGAGACGGCGAGGCGCCGTATCTGAAAACTGCTCGGGCAATTAGACGAGCAATGACCATAAAGGCGTCGGTTACGGGCGCGAACAAAGACGCCCCCCTGGAGCGCCGAGCGGCCGAGGCCCAAGGAGCGGGTGGAAGTCGGCTGCGGGAGAAGCAAGCCAGGGGTGGAAGATGTAACGAACGAGGATGTGTGTGTTGCGAGTTGGGTGTAGAATATGTTCAGAGTTCTCAGAGAATGGGTCGTGAGTGGACTAGGCAAAGGGCGGGAGGGGAGGAGAAAAAGAAAAAATGCACGGTGGAGTTCACATTATCCCAGCTTACGCGGTGAAGGTAATATCAGTTTCAGAAAAGTCTTATATGACACACACACAAAATGAACGTGTGAGCGGTCAAGATAAAGCTAATTCCTTTCTAGTTTTTTTCTACATATAACAAACTAATGCGAATTAATGCGTTAAAGAACTTACTTGTATTTGACTTTCATGAATTTCATTTTGGAATTTTATTTCGAAATTAAATTATATAGGAATTAAAATAATAAAAACATTAAGTTTATTCGAAATATTTTTGAATTCTTAGAAACTCTTTAAAAAATGAATGAAATAAAACCCCTTTGAAGTAGAGAAGATTGTTTTTATAATGCTCTTCGTTAGAAAGGAGAAAGTGTTTCATAAAATCCTAGATTAAACTCAGTGTTGGACCGTTTGTTGGATTTTCTCAATTTAATTAATTGTTTTCTGCTTAATTTGAAAAGCAATATGAACAAGTTTTTAAATTTAACTTCAGTTTTAAAAAATGTAATGTATGACACGTTCTGTTTGGATCGGTCTCTAGTTTTTGGAAGGAGATTTTAAAATTTGCCAACAGAGGCAATATGAAACTTGTCTTTGCGTCAACTGTAAGGAATGCGAGGTGTATTGAAATATTCCACAAATTTGAACATACTGAAGAATCTGTAAGATCGAAGAATTGCCGTGAAAAGTCATTAAACGCAAATAACGGAATGTGTTAATTCTACTCTCACTTTTACAAAATAGCTGGTAACTCTCACTGCGTCATCTTCCTAATTTAACATCATCTGCATTCCGGAGCCAGTGGCATGCATTAAATATGCAGAGCTTACAATAAAACGCATATTATAAATGCTTTCAGTTTCCAAATTTCCTGAAAGTTTACTATGTGACTTTGTTTTAAGGAGGAATTCAACGAAGGCTGCTCCTTCAGGTAGTATGTGACGCTCTAACGACCAAACTTTCTTTCAGAAGCTCAGTGTGCTGTCCCACAGAAGGAGGGGACGGGTCCAGGGTTGCCCCTTCGCGCAGCACCTGGCGCACCGTCGCTCTTTGCTTCGCGTTTGGGAGTCTCTGCGGAGACGGAAGCGGAGGCGGAAGAAAAGGTTGCAAGAGTGGCAACGACGAAAGCATGCCCGCGTGAACTTCAAAAATACTGTTGACAGTCGATGGAAAACTAGTGTTAGACAAGTAAAGCTGTGACAAGAGAGAAAGGAAGGGTGAGAGGTACGTTTAGGACCATGGAGAATCAAGCTGGATAAGACGGTGCAGGAAAAAAGCAAATTAAAAGGTTTTGCTGTAGTTTTCTCGCGCCGAGGGTTAGGAGAGAAGAGAAAGACTGGCTAAGGATTTCGTTTTCAGAAGAAATGCTTCAGTTACGAGGCAGGGAGAAAATAATGCATGCGAAAATCAAGTAGTTGGATGAACGAGAGAACGGATGCAAAAAACGGGGTGGTAGCGGGAGCGGTGTCGGGAGCGGTGTCGGGAGCGGTGTCGGGAGCGGTGTCGGGAGCGGTGTCGGGAGCGGTGTCGGGAGCGGTGTCGGGAGCGGTGTCGGGAGCGGTGTCGGGAGCGGTGTCGGGAGCGGTGTCGGGAGCGGTGTCGGGAGCGGTGTCGGGAGCGGTGTCGGGAGCGGTGTCGGGAACGGTGTCGGGAGCGGTGTCGGGAGCGGTGTCGGGAGCGGTGTCGGGAGCGGTGTCGGGAGCGATGTCGGGAGCGGTGTCGGGAGCGGTGTCGGGAACGGTGTCGGGAGCGGTGTCGGGAGCGGTGTCGGGAGCGGTGTCGGGAGCGGTGTCGGGAGCGGTGTCGGGAGCGGTGTCGGGAGCGGTGTCGGGAGCGGTGTCGGGAGCGGTGTCGGGAGCGGTGTCGGGAGCGGTGTCGGGAGCGGTGTCGGGAGCGGTGTCGGGAGCGGTGTTGGGAGCGGTGTCGGGAGTGGTGTCGGGAGCGGTGTCGGGAGCGATGTCGGGAGCGGTGTCTGGAGCGGTGAGGGGAGCAGTGGTGGGAGCAGTAACTGCGGCAGCAGCTGCAAATCGGCTGAGGCGACGTCCGCGTCTGCGGCGGAAGCGGCGAAGAGGGGAGAGCATATTTCCATGCAGAAGTTACCGCCCTCGTCACGAACCCTTCTAAATGCACCCCAAGATAATGAAGGCAATTGAGCGATTGTAAGAGTCGGAGGAAACTGCAAAGTCTCTCGAGCTTGCTCTCTCTCTCGCACTTTGTGAAATTTTCTTTCTGCATTCCCTGGTTTCCTTTCTTTGTCTCCTTCTCATGGCGAAGGCTCTTCTCTTTTCCATGTTCTCTCGATAATCGCATTCCTTACGTTCAGGTTCTCGCTCTTCGTTTCCTCAATCGTACTTTTAGGTGCGCCATCTTTGTCCCGCGTCAACTCTCTCCTCTCTCTCTTGCCGTCCTCGAGAGGCACGTCTTCATAATGTGCTGCTTCCGACGGGGCCTCGACGCAGCCAACTTCCTCAGCGCCCGTTTCAGCGCATCCCCTCCTCCTTCCTCATCTCTGCCGCTGCCAACTCGTTCCAGTTATTCGTGTTGTTTTCGCAGCCAAGTTCTACGTCCTCCGCTGGGGAAAAAGTCTCATTCATCGACTCAGGCTTGAATTTCTTCCCCTCCGTTTTTCCTCCGTTCATTCCAATTTTAGGACCATTCATAACTTTCTTCCTTTTATAAGAATATATTCATTTCACACCCACCATTTCAATTTTAAATACTTCTCCAGTATTCTTTGACTTTGGTCTTTCTAATTCCTGTCAGAATTAGTCACAGCTTCTTATATATGAAAAGATGTTTAGTCTTGTTTCTACAAACTTTGTGAAGTTTATTTCATATCATTCTTTTTCTAAAGCGTCTTCTGCGCATTTATGCCATCATTTATAGTCTTAGGTTTCTTCCACACCCTACTTCGGCATATCTCTTCTTGCCCATTTCTGCATTGCCAGCTCGTACTTGATATTCGTGTTTTTGCCAGCCAAGTCCTTTTACATTCCCTGGGGAAAATCTCTCATTCATCAAAGGTGGCTTCATTCTTTCACACTGTTCTTTTTTTCTTCTGACCTCATTCTTGAGTTCATTACGAACTTTCTTTCCTGTGTGCACTTTTATATTCATTCCAATCATTTCATTTTCAAATAGCCTCTCTTTTCCGCGACATTAATTTAGCTAAACTTGAAGGAATGCTCGCCCTTCTAGTTCACGCCATTTCTATATTGACTTTTGAAACGCTACAGATGTAATTTAGGTCTACGTGAAAAACAAACAAACAAACAAAAAACTCTATGATAGATGCATTATCTGTTTCTTGTTTTCCTAATCTCAATTTCCTTCTAATTTCTGTTAAATAATTTTTTCTTACCTTTTAACATTTTCTCTTGCAATTCACACTCGGAAAGGATTTCTTCATCCATGCCTTTACCTTATACGTCCGTTCACCTGAATAAATTGATGCACACTTCTCCCTAAGCTTTACCCCAGTTTACATTTGCTGATCGTCCCAACTCCCTACACGCTGGAGCCTTCTCCATCTGTCTCCGTTGATTGCTTACCAATGTCACCTCTTTCTCCAAAGTCCCCTCTCTGGCACACCTGCGTCTCTGGGCGCCTGTCTCCGCGTCCCCTTCTCCCCAGCAAACGCTTCCCGCTCCTTCGCCGCCTCGCGCGCTCAGCCGCGCTCAGCCCCGCTCCGCAAATCCCCGCGCGACGCCACCCCGCAGGAGAATAATCAGGTGGAGCGGCGCGGGGCCCGGAATTGGAAAATAATTAATATCCCGGTTGACGTCGCGAAGAGAGCAGCGATTGTGAGCGGAGGGCGAAGGGCGCCAGGCGAAAGGACGCCCGGCCCTGGGGAAGCCCACAGTGGGCCGACGCGCACCACGCAGCGCGCAGCTGCTGGCAGCTTCAAAAGTCGGGGGTTAAATTGGCAGGCGTTGAAAAATTGAATAGATTGTATTCAAATCACAACTCTTGATTCATCTCTGAATCATGTCTCGCTTCTTGTTGATTCAGAATATACTCTTAGCTTTGTAGCTTGTGAAGATGCCATATATCCGCAGATCGCTAATATAGACTAAGATGTGGTTTACACACAATATGTCACTTGCGAAGGCGATTTTGAGTTTTAAACAAAGTGTTACACAAATGACAGTCCCACCGTCTGTAATTTTTTTAATTTAAGTTTTTCATCTTTTGTGTGCTAAGACAACATGTAGTTTATTTACCAAATTAAATCAACAATTATTTAGACATAAAATATTTAAAAATATTAAATAGTAACGGAATAAGTATTTATATTATTCCTTGAGCAATAAAATATAGAATCCACAAAATACGATAGACAAAAATGGGATAATAGATTCAATTGAAGTTTATCACCTGTCAGAAGTAGCTAAGGAGAGAACTGGACAATCTGATAGCCGAAGTGATATTGGGAACCGAAGTGAGTCTCGAACATGAACTATAGCATTCTCCATTTTAATATTCTCCTAGTTATTTTCGAAATGGGTAATGATCTAGAGAATCGCTGTAAACAAAAATGTTCGAAGTCACATTTTGCCGGTTTTGAATTAACGGTGGGAAATTGTTCCTAAAATAAAAATGCATTTTTCTAGGCATAAAAGTTCTTTGCCCGTGATCTCTGTGACGTCTGTAGAGTGTCCTTCAACTGTTAATGTTAAGAAAAAATTATCGATGTCCGGAACTTACTACCTATTTACTTGCTCTTCAAACGTTGAAGCACCTGTACATTGAACGTTTTTATTTTCTCCGATTTAAGAAATTGTACCGTAAATTCAATAAGAAGGTATTTACATGAAGAAAGATGTGATGAAAATACATGGCAATGGTGCTGATGCTGACATGGGTCTCAGGTTCGTGACGTTTTGGTCTTCACCAGAAGCAGAAAAGTAATCAACAAATGTTTGACTAATAGGAAAGCATCGTCAAGATCGCTCTTGGAGTAAATTGAAGGACTAAATTACAATAAAAATAAACAAACGTAACAAACTATATTAAAAATGTTTGTACAGTTTGTGTTGTCTTCCGTGCGAAATCGTTGGATTTATGTACTTTACGTTAAAATGTGACTTTCTTTTTAATATAAATTATGTAAACAGTACAAAGAGTGTGAAATCTTCGAAGTTATTCATTAAAGATAATATGAAACATTTGCGCCTTTTATATTGATTTATTTCATGTTCTTATAATTTTAATTATGCTTTATAATATAATTAACATCGAAAGGTAGATCTTGGGGAAATGTAACAATTTTCGGGCAAAAAGATCTCTTTCTTCTGAAATGTTTGCTTGAGCAGATTTTGGCACCCCTATACGACGAGGCCCCAACCCGCCACTAATTTTACATTACCATTATAAATAATGCGAGAAAGTTTAAGCTGTGTGCCAATAACCAATAACTTTTTTTCATTTTTTGAGTCTCCATGTAAGTACAAATAACAAAATGTAATAAAAAGAACATTTAAAAAATAAACAATAAAATGAATATATTATTAAAATGTTTATATTTGAAAAATGTTTCTAGTTAAATGTTTCAATAACATTTTTTTTAATTTCAATGTTCATTTTTACTTTGAAAAGGGATAGATTGCCATATGTAACAATGTCTCGTATTGCAAAAGACCATCTTTGAGGTCATCTATTGGCAATTGTCATTGGCATAATTTTGTAAAGAATTCCAATTTTTCCAAATTTTTATCGACATTACAAGAGTTGCAAAATTCAAAAGCTGAAATTTGACTTCTACTTATTGTTACTTTGATCGATGTGTGGGACTCAACAAGTTAATAATATTAGATGGTAAGCTTTACTCCTTTTATTTTTCTTCTTTTTCTTATCTAATTTCCTCTTTTCAGATACTTTGCTTACTTTCCCTTCTACTTTTCTTTCTTCGTTTTCATTTCGTGTACGCATTTCCGTATCTATTTCTCTTTTCCTTGCTGCGGCTGTAATTTCGGGACAGTGTAGGGCGCGCAAAGGAGAGGGGGCAGAGAAGACGACGGTAGGGTCGACGAAATGTCTTTCGCCCCGTCGAGATAATCGAGATTTTTCCTCAGCGCTCCCTCTTCTATCGTGCGTTAAAACACGCCACGCCACGCGCTGAGTGATGTATCAGGTATTTCCAGATTACCAGGGGGACGCGGAAATTCAGCGAATCGGGACAGGGAAAGCATTAATCTCGCGAAATATACTGCATCGTTTATTTAGATCGGTATGGAGAAAAAGTGACAAAATATAAATTGAACTACATTTTTTGCAGCGTTTGTGCCGAAAATGAAGCTGTTTTAGGGGCTCTCTCCTATGGACCCGTTCGGTATATTTTTGTCGCCGTCATACAGAAAACTAAATGCTCCTGTTATTCTGTTCGTCCTCGTGTAATATTTCGTTTTGAAAGCTCCCTGTCAAAGGGAAAAGAGAAGAAAGAGTTATTTTCTGGCGTGCAGGCGCTCCGCTGCGGGCGTCGCTGAGCCAGGAGGAACACGATGAGCTCGATGTGTTTTGATTCCAGAACCATAGCGTCGTACGGTGAGGAAAATTGATATGTCTCTGACGTTCCTGTGTCTACGTCGAGTCACTGAATCCTTCTGTTTTCAATGGAGACACCGAT
This sequence comes from Gryllus longicercus, assembly GCA_038098605.1. Classification (NCBI taxonomy): domain Eukaryota; kingdom Metazoa; phylum Arthropoda; class Insecta; order Orthoptera; family Gryllidae; genus Gryllus; species Gryllus longicercus. Next base: position 6,228,642 of record JAZDUA010000031.1, read on the forward strand.
ACCACAACCTTTGATTTTCGCTTCCTTTTTCGCTACGGTGGCCGCCTTTTCCAGGCCTTTTCATTCCGTCCTCCCTTCTCGTTTTCGCTCTTCCTGCAACTAACTTTTCCCACCTATTGAATGCGTTTTGTGGTTCTCTCAATGCATTTGCCTCCTACCGGAAATATACCGGACTGACTAATACTTTATAATGTAAAGCCCTATAACGTACAACGTAAATACGTAAACCAATAATGAGTGGCAGATCTAGTCGACAATCACAAGACAATTTACGATTATTTTCGCAATGTGTAAAGCTGGATTTGAAGGAAAGTTTATGTTTAATTTTCAAAAAGGACCAACTAATCCTCTGTGCGGTCACAACAGCACAACTGTACGGCCACAACAACCATACGAAGGGAATGTAGGTGAAGCGATCACTCCGAGTAACACCATTACAGGAGCGGATACCAAAGTTCTCCACACAAACACCCCACAATCGCGACTCGTGCCAGAGACCTCCTGGTCTGGAGACCATACGCAGGCGACAGAACAAATGTCTGTCGATTTGTCTGCTTGATGCAAAAATACCGTGCCCGAAAACCACTCCGCCCAGGCAATACTCCCCTGCGCAGCCTACACGAGAGCTCCGAGATCTGCTTTCGAACACGCAGCCTCCCGCATTGCAGCGTGTTGAGCGGGGACCTCCGTTCGCCTGCACGCAGGCGACCACCGGCCCACGATCTTGATAGCGCCACGCCGGCACGGACGCGGCGGCGGCGGCGGCGGCAACGGCCGCGACCCGATCTCGGCGCGTCCCCGTATTCAAATTCGGCCACGGAATTTCCATGGCGACAGCGCCGTGCGACGCCCGCGCGTCGGGATTCGGGCCCCGATTATTACGTCTTAATTCCCGCGCCGCCCGCCAGGGCGACGTAATGAGATGTAAAAATGTCCGCCATGTTAACGAAGCTCTGCTTTTCTATTAAAATTCATGCTAATTACATGTAAACTGCCTTTTATTTTGTGTAGCAAACGTCATCAAAAGTTTCGGTAATCGGTGACTGCTAATGATCGGAATATGCAAATGACGTCCGCGAGCTGGCGACGGCAGGACGTCGGGTAAGAGAGAGACGACAGGCGAAAGGGCGTTTTTGGTTTTCTGGCGAAAAGAGGTGGCACGGAGAAACGATGGGCGAGAAAAAGGCCAGAAGCTCCTCCCTAAACGACGACCTGTAGATTCTGACACACCTCTGGCCTGTTCGCAACATCGTAAATTTTACAAACTTCCAATTCGCCACCTGGTTCCCATTTCGTCACGTCGGAAAAGTGAACTGTAACCCTACTTCTTGTATCGACAAACACGAACACTTAATGGTATTGAAATTAATACACTGATAAACGTGAAATGAGATTAAAAGAAAGTACAAATCGTAGGTTACGACTAACTGAAAGAACCAGAACACGAAGGAAGATCGTAAATGAGTTTGAAAACAAAGGAGACGAGAAAAAACCAATAAAAGTGATGAATAAGAAAATAATAGAACTTCACTGTAATGATTGCTACAATTTAATTTATTATTCAATTGTTTGAAATTTAATACAAATTTTAACTCAAGAAACAATTTTAGTATGGTTCCATATAGAACACTTAAAAAATATAAATATATCCGTATACATTACTACTATAATTAAATCGATATGAATAAAATTCTGTCTCTCAGAAATATGTAAAACCATTAAATTCTCAAACTGCTTTCAACCGAGTGCTTTGGTGACTGTTATTGCTACAATTTTACGAATGTACGAAAACAAATTAGTTTTATGAAACTAATATTGACATAAACGTAAAACTTAGGAGTGAAAATCAATGTATTCGAATTTATTTTCAATTTCAGTTACAATTGAAAGTAATATTATCATTCAAGGGCACTGATTCAATCCTCTGAATTCATCACTCACCACCTGAAATCACACAAGCAATCCATTCGCGCCAAAGTCAGAAAGAATCCACTACAGCAATCGACTACGAGCTCGCAATCTCGCCCACTCAACGCCTCCACCAATTACCAGTAAAACCGTACTTTTTTCGCCGGGCTGCAGTTTCGCGGCGCCTATTCCTCCGCGATCGCGGTCGGGCGACTGGGGGGGGGGGAGCGTAGAGGGTGCGGGTGATGGGGGTGACTATTACGTGCTGCGCCGGGGCCGGGTCGTGCGGGGCGGGGCGGAGCGGGGCTGGGCGGCGCCGACGCGACGGCGGACGGGGCGACCTGCCGCGCCGCGTGGGCTGCGCGGGGGCGACATTCGCCACGACGCCATCGGCGCCGCGCGCCAGTGGACACGCCCACCTGCTTCGCGCACGTCCTCCGGGTGGGCGGTGAGGCAGGTAACAAAACACATAACGTATGGTACAACGTGGATTTTCTGTTCATTCACGTGAGCGATTGTATTGACACTCGTTTCTGCCCAACCATATCGGGGTCGGTAAGAAACGTGTAGAAGTGAATCGCATTCATTTCACAAACGTGGAGCTGGGGCTATGGTACTCACTATTATTATTGGAACTGTTCATGATCTCATGAAACCAAGATTTTTAAGTTATTAGAATGCAAAAAATAGTGCACTTCAAACCTATTTAAAGAAGTATTACACGGATTATGCTTTAAATAAGAGTCAGAATATTGCGATTTCAGTTGCAAGCGTGTTTAGAGAGACTATCGTGAGCTCTTTGATATTCGGCGACTGCGGTCTGTCTGTTTACTTTCGACATGCATGGATTCACTTTCAATATGACAATGAAAGAATTTATATTAATATTCTCTCACGCTGTTCGAAATGACGGAATCAAATTTTGTAGTAATTCTTACAATTTTATTTTTAGTGACGATTGGAACTCACACGTGTTAACTATTCTTATCCAACTTCATGCACTGAACTAACACCTCAGATATGTTAACAGCTGACGCTCTACTCATTTGGGTGGTAGAAGAATGAATTCAGCGGTGATGATCAACTTTTTTCGAACTTTTCAAAATAGTCGTTCACTGACAGAACGAAGCTTAAAATATTGTTAGGGCTACATATCAAACAATTGTTAATTTTAGGGTAGTGGGTTAACTTGCACATTATTCAGACGGTTTGGATAAAGCTGAATGAAATCTATGAACGGATCATTTCAGACTTTATCAGGCTAAACTTGGAATTAGCTGCAGGGATCAGCAGTTCATGTAACGTGATAGTTTGAGAGTATGGCGTCTAGTGGGTTCGCGATAAGTATTTCGCGATAAGCAAATTTTCACGTCTCGAACTCGAAGCTATACTTCAAGAAACGGACAGAGAAAACCAACCGTTAGAATTGTTTTTTTGATGCAATTTCCACTTGTGAATATATCAGTTCACGCACGATACAACACATGAAAGATCTAGTGGTGCTAAAATAGCACGAACTTTCTCTCTCGTACTTTCACGCAAAATTACGTGAAAAATACTCAAATTTTCGAAAGATTGTACCAGACCGTATTTCAAAATCTATTTTTAAGGAAAAGATTTCATTAAGGAAAAAATCTCTATCTTCATAATTGTAGTTGTAGGAAGTCGCTTAAAAATGTTCGAATTTTTTCTTACTTGTCCTTCAGGCTCCACCATTTCCTTAATTGTCCTTCAGGCTATCAAACATTAAATTTTAATCAAAAATGCCGGAGACATTGTTTTGAAAATTTTGAAAATGTCCTAGGGGCTTCATGTAAAGAACACTCAAAATTAAAATATCGATTTCAAACTTATCTGCCAGATCGATTGGGGAATATCAATTTTGGGGAAGATCGGCAGAACGGTTTATCCGCTAGCGTTGTTCACAGACGGAAGGGCAGGGGGATGTTTTGCCGTCATTCGATTTTTCGGTATCAAGGAACAACACAGAATGGATTCTGTATACATGTGTTAGAAGATTTTTTTCTGTATTTAATGTCTGTATTTATCCACTTTTTCGCTACCAGGGCCCGGCAGTAAGAGTGTTTTCGCTCCAAATTCGTTTTTTCGCGCAGCTTTCTCTCTACTGCGTAACCGGTTGCGAGAAAGTAAAAACTGAGACGAACTGACTGCCGATTACGCTCGCCGAAGGAGACTGCCGATTCGTATCTGAGATAAGAATTCGCGCGTCGCTGTTGGAAGAATTTGCGATCGAGAGGGAGGGACGGCGACGGGGTGAAAGACATTTTCTGTAGGTTTCACCACGGTATAATGATGCTCAAGCACGGAGGGAAAAATTCAACGTAAAAAAATTATGATTAATGTTCATGAAATCCAAGTAAAATTGAATTTATCAAGAAAACGTGATGTGATACAAATATTTTGTGATTTTTTTAAATTCAGCACCAAAAAATACATAACGTTCTGCTTTCAATTTCTCTTTATTTTTTCATCGCAGACCTGTGTAATACTAAACTGAAAATTGTAAAAGAGCAGACATTGCAATAAGGGGAATAAACCTTCACATATTGTTGATATCGCTGTTTCTACCAACAGGTTCATGCAAAAGACATTTCTAACAAAAAATTATAAAATGTATAGCGATCTGGCGTATATAATCAAAGATCAATAGATTCAGAAGCATCTACGCATGCAAGCGATCATCACCTTCAGTGTCCGAGTCATGGAAAACAAAACCCAGAATATTTATATTTCCTCAAGCCAGTTTAAATTGATGCAGAAAAATGTTATGGTAAATAGTTGTTGCACTGTCAATAATGTGTTCTGATCAGACGACTAATCTCATTAGCAACTTCTTGAAAATTATTACGGATGACTGTTATTCTTCTTAGTCGAACATAGTACCATTGTGATACTGGGTGTAAATTTCTAAAACAGAAATAAGCCAGTAACGAACATGACAAAAAGTCCTCAACCCAAGTTGGTAACGCGAGGCGACCCTACCTAATAATACTTTGGGAATGGGTGATTGTGTTCGTTCATCTTACCTAATAATATTTATTTCATAATTTACATAATAATTGTAATCATGAACTAAAGATTATGGAAGCAGATTTTTTTGGAATATTGAGAACGCCCACATACCATTAATAAGAATGTTTCGCTCATTGCGATCACTGTATTTTGTGATATGACCGAAATAAAATAATAATAGTTCTGGAGAGAAATAAGATTGAGAGGGAGTCATTGCTTGTAAATAAAGTTATCACTATTCTCATCCCTTCTGTATTCAGTTGTGCAATATTCCATATTTAATTTAGCAATGTATTATTATCATTATTTCCTAAACATGAAATAAGAAAAATATAACACTAAAATTAACATAATGTTTCAACAGTCTTCAAATGTCATTCAACATACTTGTAATTTCAATCCAAAGTCAAGTAATATAACGTCATGGCTACTCATTTAATTTTGATGTGTGCCATGGTATAATCATAATTTTGTGTCAATATGTTGTCAAGTAGGTAGAGCAACTAGAGAAAATATTTGCATTGATTTAAATAAAATAACAAAGTCTTGCAAATTACGTAATTAATGCTAAATGCTGCTTAACATTTAAACATTTTTTCTTTTGACATAACTATTTATGTAGCGCAATGTTGCTATGACTCCTCATTTTCAAGGCCGTGGAATAACAGGTATGTGTGATAGTTTGTGTAGTTTTGCAACAGATGCGAAAGTCATTCACATTCAAAACTTGAATGCGAATTGCGATGAAGGTAGAGACTTTTGCCTTTAACAAACCATTTAAAAAAATAAACTCTTAAAAAATGGTCATGAAAAGGTTTTCAGTCAGATTTATTTGTGGATGAAATTTATGGACATTAATAAAAACAGATTTTCTCAAAAACTGACTCAAATATTTTCCTTAAATTGGATAAAACAAGAGACGCTTAAAAGAATGGTGCAGGCCACTTTAGTTAAACTCTCTGAATTTTCGAAAATTGTAAATTTAAAAATAATGCGAGAAAGTATGTGATGTATTCATCTCTTGTTTCATAATGAAATGAAATTAGTGAAATAAAGAAATTCACATGGTTTATATATCATTTTATTAATTGATTTGTTTTAAGATTTTTTGAATTTGTAATTTTGTGAATTTCATTAAAGGTGTCTCTTTACTTTTGGGAAACAGTGAGTTACACATTGAGGATTTTTTTGACGATGTGTATTGTAATTGTATTTATTGAACTTCAACTGAATATACACTTTATTCAACTGAGTACAGACCCCAATACACATGACCCTAATATACAAGATCTCTACATCTCGAGATGCAGTAGCGTTTCAAAAATTCTGATGGTTTCATGTCTTCTCTGAAAGAATAAGTATCATATATGTTGTTTTATTATTTTTCCTTATTCTCAAGTATCAGTACCGGCGATAAAGGACATTGCTCAATTAGTGAATGTTGGAGAATTATTCGCGGCATATCAGCGATTCATTGCACACACTTAAAATCGGCTTATAATACTGATGACGTGGGACGTAATGGCATACAGTGGGCAGGGTGAACGGGGTGGTTGCCGAGGGTGCAAGTTGATAGAGAGCGTTGAAATTAAATAATTTATAAATTTATATAGAATTTAGATTCTGCTAATTTGATGAAATTTCAGGGATTCTAATCGACCCTCATCGGGGACGACCGCCTCCCGTCCCAATGACAGGCATTGGTTACAGGCAATGTTACTTTACATGTGAATAGCGTCACACTCAAAGCAGAGCACAGCATTTCAGGTTGCGAAGGTTAGTTGATAAACATCCAGGGTGGATGCTACTATCATCCAGAGCAGATAAACTTTTTTCATTATGCTCATGGTTTCCCATGAACTTCAGTAGATGTCTCAGTCAGATAGATTAATTTTGTTGACCTTTGGTCAGGTAGCTTATGTATTACATGACTTCCCTTATTCACTCGAATTTGGTAAAATTTTCTATTCGTTTTAAAATATTGATTAAGACTTTCAACTCATTAATTTCTAACCAATGTATTCTAAAACAGTCCTCCCTAGCGGGAAAGTTATAATTGCGAATCACATAACGGGTGTGCGAAAGAGGGATTATACTTGGGGTTTTTTATAACTTGGCACTTGACGTAAGACAGTGGACGATTTCATCGAATCGAGAGCTTAAAAGTCACCACAGTGACGTCAGCGTAATGACGTTCAAGCGTCCGATTGGATGACATCGTAACAGGTGATTTACGTCAAGTGCCAGGATGTAAAAACCCAAGAATAAGTGCTGCACTGGTTGCACTAGGAGTCAATTCCAAGCGGGAAGGGGGAGGCATCCGTAAGCAATTAAAGATGCTTAGAGGTAAAAGAGAAACACACACGCTACCCCTTATTGGCTGCAAAGCGTCAACCGCGACTCACATGGCGGGTTCGCGAATGTCGCGTGGCCGGAGCGGCGTCGGTGTCGCTGTCTGGTGGGCGGGTGCGCGCAGGATTTACGACCTCATCTGCATGAGGTGGTGGCCGCCGCGGGCGAGCGCGCGATATATTTCAGCTTCGTGAAAACGCGTCGCCCCGCCGGGCGGCGCCGCCGGCGGCGTCGCGCCGCGTCGCGTCGCGTCGCATCGCGTCGCCCGACGCGCAATCGGGACACGCCGCCCCGCCCCCTGCCGCGCCGGCCGGGCTCAATTACATCTTCATTCGCAGGGGGCGCTGGCCGCTGCTGGCGCGTGCGGTGGAGAGCAGGTGGGCGCTGCGGGTGGTGTGGGGCTCGGGAACGGGAATTGCTTTGGGAGAGCAACGTACGTGTGAATATGATTTTCCGTGCGTTTTCTACCACATTGATTAATAGCCAGCAACATGTGGAAGTGATATCAGAAGAAATAGTGCGTGGGGCGTATTTTATAATTTCGAAATCTACGATTTTCAAGCATTCATTATTGTATAGGAAAATGGACGTAGGGCTCGACTCGGGGTTGGTGTGAGGCTCCAAAAAGAAAAATGGTTCGGAAGAGGAATGGGAACTTGAAATTGATTTTCGTGCGTTTTCTATTCCTTTAATAGATTCAACCATGTTGACTAATAGTTAGAAATATGTGGATGTGATTTCATAAGAAGTACTAGTACATCGGGCATATTTTATAATTTCGAAATCTACGATTTTCAAGAATTCATGATGTATGGGCAGGGCTAATGTAATACAAGGTTGGATTCGGATACGGTATGGCGTTCAGAAAAAGGTTATGATTTGGAAGAGGAACGTACGTGTCAATATGTCTTCAGTCTTGGTTTCATTTTGATTCATGGTTACTGCTACTTCCTCTAGCCATAATAACTATTATTAAGTTAAAACTATACATGTTCTATCATTTAATAGTGTGTTATGAATAGTGAATCATTCACTTTATTTAATTTCGATATTTGAACGTGTTTGATGTGTTTCGTATGATTGCAAGAGATATGAAGCACTTTGGAAGGTTGTTGATTACTTGTCTTGATTCCGCGGACCTGGAGAACGGTCAAGGTTTACGGAAGTTACCGTAATTATGGAATTTAGAATTTGCTAAAAGTTATGAGAAGGTAAATTGAGAATTTTTAATGATTTTAAATAAATTTCAATAAAGAAAACACATTCCTACGTGCTTCCAAACAATGTAGTCAATTTTAATCCATATTGCCTTACGTTTGGGTATTTTTTTTTGTCTGTTAGAATTCAGCCATGTAAATTGCACAGCTCAAGTTGTAGGTGTGGTTCACGTTCCTCTTCACTACTTTTACTTACTCGTGAGTATTAATTCTTTAGCATCCTAATTTACTTTTTTACCGTTTGAAAATGAACATACGTTTTGAATGATTTCTAAATATTTTTCGTGCTTTTCTTGAAAAAAAAGTGTTCTTTAAAAAGCTTTCACGAGTGGCACAAAAGAGTTTCGCAGGCCGTCAGTTGGAAATCTCAGCTCTAAAAATGTCGGTTAGTGCGGTCCCGAAATACTCTGCTGAAAGACTTTACAATCACCGAAGTGTGCAAGAGATTGCACAAAAATACAGAGTGCCAAGGAAGTCTCTCTGCACCGCACCCAATCAGGGCCTCCAAATGAAAATTGTATTTACGTTGGTAGCAACCAGATCACTTTTAAATAATAGAAGGCGGCAATACTTCCAGCATGTGCTATCATTGTAATAAACACACAATTTACGTTTTCTTTTGTTACAAGTTGCAGATCGTGCTATCAACTTAATTTCTTTTGCTAACACTCTCGCGAACAGGTGTCACTGTGGAGAGACCTATCTGGCACACTATAGTACACCGGAAAAAATTTCAATTTTCGAAATCTACAATTTTCTAGTATTTGTAATTGTATGGGCAGTAAGGTGCATTTTAGTGTGGAATGATGTAATTCGGGCACAGGAACTGAATTGGGAGGGAAATGCTCCCTGAATGTTATTTCTGTGCGGTTTGTAGCGTTTTGATTAATAGACACCAAAATGTAGATGTTATTGCAAGAGAAATAGTATTCTCTTCATGTGTTATTATTTCAATTAATCTTTCCAAATATTCATGAACGCGCGTGCAAATGGACGCAAGAATGAACTTGGGGAGACGGGAGAACAAATGAATTTGGCAACCACGAATTAGTGCGATTTAGTACAATTGAATATACGTGCATTTACGAATACCTTCTTGATTTACAGATATAAATGAGTTTTATTATAACAACATTAAAATACATAGATTTTTCATTCATTAAAAGTGATAACAAGAATTCCTTCTCGGAAAACTGCAAGGTGTGTTTTTGACAGCTTTCAAATTGCAGACGCATGCACCTCGAGTTGTTTCTTCAGCTCTACAAATATGCTATACATTACGACTAATGCATTTCACTAACTCTGTCTCAACAGCAATACATTACTAACGGCAGATTGAAAATGGTGGAAAGAATTACTGCTCACAGCCTTCGACGTTACGAGCAGAAGTGATATCATCTTGTGTCAAGACACGGAATTAATTCTAAAGTTGGTAAACAACTCCAGCTAGTAAGGTGGCTCCATTTGCCGTCGCCCGCTCGTAACATTTTCTTCAGCAAACACAACGCTGCACAAACGACCAATAGCGCCATGAATATATCCAGTTTTGGAGAGGCAACGTGTCGGAAATACAGCGCCACAACAGATTCGATCGTAAAAAGGTTTTACGGAGGTGTATAATATACACTTGCGCGAGACGAAGGAACGGTGCAGCGGCAGCAGCGGCAGGAAGAGGAGGAAAACGGGAGAAGGAAGAGGAGGGGGAAGGGATGGGGCGTGTCTTGAGTGCTGCGGAAACCGCGCGTCGAAGGTCTGACGGTGCAACGCCTCGCCTTCATTCTCGCCCGGGCCTTTTTTTCTTTCGGGCGCCGACTTGTGGAGCGGTCGTTCTATGGCCACCATAAAGTTCCCGAAGTTGGTACGGTTGCTCTGCTTTCAAGAACTGTATGACAATACACAGCTATCACAAGCTCTGCAGCAAGATTGGTTTTATTGTGTGTCTTAGCTACTACTTTTGCTTTGGATAAATGCATTGCAATTTACATGATGTGAGGGGCGTTTTTCTTCTGTTCTTGTCCGGAGAATTAGTAATCCCTCGGATGCACGAAATATAGGTAGTGTTAAGCAACAAGTACATTTGACCAATGTGAGATTGATACCACGAGTCTGCATACAAATACACTATTTCAATGTAAACGCAAATACTATTGTACGTTTTTAATGTAATACAAATTATCAGCTCACGATTTAACTTATTGTTCATTTGCGTGATCTGGGCTGTCGTCCGCCTCCATTGCCACTATCGTGTTCAATATTTGCCATCGTCCCTGTCATACACCCGGCTTCACTCCTACCATCATTACTCGTATAAGCTGCGCTCTTGCCTTGCACAGCCTCCTTTACCAACCTCACCGCTGGCGCCCCCATGCTGCCATCGCACACGCTCGTCACCATCTGCGTCCCCCGTCCTCGTTATATGTCTCCCGTCTCATGTGCAGTCATTTCGCATCCACACCATTGCCAACAACACCACCAACCTAGATTCGCTCTAAATCTCATCGCCAACTTCCCTGCCCCCATTGCTTTTTCACTCACCACTTGCGTTGCCTTCACCCCAGACCGTTACCATCGTGACAACCACCAACCTATGTTCCGCACCCTCTCGACTTCACTGCCGTTTCGCTACTCTCGTCACTCCCACCACACTCTTCTTGTCACCTGCCTCGACCCCGGCGTCATTTTCCATGACGCTGTACCATGAGGACCACCCATCTCCGCCGTTATCAATCCACTGTTACCTCCTTCATGCTGCTAACGCTCCCCCCGTTCCCACTCCCGTTCCTGTCACCGATTTTACATTCCACGCCATCCTCACCCGATCTAATATTATCCCTTCCGCAACACATCTTGTGTTCGCTATTTCATTGGCACTCTCATTCCCGTCACTCACCCCTTTTCAAACCCACCATCTCTCCAATACCAGTTCATTAAATCGCAATTCTTCGGTTTCTCGCCTCCCCGCCGCGGCCCCGCCCCGTCGCGTGCCACCGTCAGCACTGACGCCTGCGTTGCCAACACCTCCATTGTCGTCTTCGCCTCCACCTCTACCTCCAGCCCGTAATTCTCGCCACGCCCTCATTCCCTGTTCAATCTATCGCCTGCACCATCAACCCTGCCCCCTTCCCCCCCCCCCCCGGTCGCTGTCGACCCCACCGCCGCTCTCGCTTCCGCCGCCGTCGCTACCACCCGCCGCTAAAGTGCTTCGCGGGGGAATAAAACAGGGCGCGGAGCGGTGGTGCTTGGAGCTCTGCGAAGCGGTCGCTTCCACGCCGCATCTCGTCGAACAATGGCACGGGTGCGTGGCCGCCGCCGCCGCCGCCGCTATCGCCGTTGCCGCCTCCGCGCCACCGCCGACGCCGTTACCTCCGCCACTGCCGCCTCCATCGCCACCGCGGCCGCCTCCGCCGCCGGTATCGCCACCGCCGCCTCCTACGCCGCTGTTGTCGCCGACTCCGCCGTCGCTGTCGCCTCTGCTGTCCCCGCCGCTGCCTTCTCCATCACCCCCGCAGCCGCCTCCGCCGCTGCCACCTTCCCCGACGTCGCCTTCACCGCTTCCATCGCCACCGCCGCCGCCACGGCCGGTGCCTCCGCCGCCGCCTCCATCGGCACCGCTGTCGCCGCCGCCGCCGCCGCCGCAGCGTTTTCCGCGCCGGAGTCCTCGCGCATATCGACGAGCGAGGTGTGCGCCTCGCGGATCTTCGCTTCAAGTGGGAATCCTGCGCTGAAAGCTTGCGAGAAATAAGCGGCGCTTCAGGACGCGCAGATTGTTTTGGTAGGTGGAATGTGCGCGAGGCGAAGGCTTAAGCTCTGTTTTTTCTTGTGAAATGGACAAAAGGGCTGAGTGCGGGAAATGGAAAATAAGGGATGGGTGGTTCTGGCATCTATCGCATATTTTCCTTGTGTAATATACATTCACTGGGTTCTCAGTCAGCATGCTGTCATTGTATGTTACAGATTTTGATTGAGTCATAAGAGCAATTATGCACGTAATTCTAATTAAATTTTGTTTTAAATCTTTCTATATGCACATTTTTAAAAAAAACAATAACAAATTAACGGAAAATTGATTCAACAATTGGTTATACAATATATCTTACAGCTGTTTGGAATTAGGTCTTCATATAAAATTTAATGGTAATGTCACAGCATTCATGCCCAATAGATTATCTGATTTCTGATTTTAATACATTTGAATCTTATGTGACAAAGCGTACAGACATATCTACGAAATAAGGTTGCTAATACTAAATTAATACAACTTGGACAACTGATGTAACATCCAGTGTCAAAGAATTGGTAAACCTCCAATATTATTTCCTTAAGTTGCACGTAATGAAATATAGGGTATTATAGAACAAAATTATTATTATTATTATTATTATTATTATTATTAATGCATTAGAAACGTATGTAATTACAAACTACAATTGTGTGGTTTTTAACCAAAATTCAATTTAAACACAAAATGTATATGAAACAGTATAAACGACGTAGACTTCACCGATTCTAAAAACGATATTCTAATTTCCTGAGAAATTATTGTATAGAAATTCAAAACATTATATAAAAAGGTCAGTACCATTTTCTCGACGGAAGCTTTCATATTCTCGTACTGTAACATCAGCCGGAAACACGAGTAGCGCAGCAGCGACGAAGCCAAGGGCCGCGCGGTGTCGGAGCGTGAATAAAGGGACCTTGCGACCTCCGCCTGACCTCGCCCAGCAGCCACGCCCGGGGCGAGCGGAAACGAACGGATTCTCCACGCCCGGCATGCGGATCCCGGCGGCGGTAGCGGCGCTGCGGGCAGCTGCCTCGACACCACAGCGCGCCACACCGCGCCACACAGCGCCATGCCGCGCCACACCGCGTCAAGGCATCGCGTGTCAAAGAAACACCGCTCGGGCGAGACAGTCCCTGGGAGAGGTGCAGCCGGGCTGTTCGGAAACGGTGAAACGTGGGTTGTGTTTTAAAATGTATGTGGAACCAATGCCTTCTTTCCAGGCACAGAAGAAAGCTTCGTTTTTTTTTTTTTTTTTTTTTTTTTTTTTTTTTTTTTTTTTTTAATTTGACACAATTTTATACAGCTTGCTCCAAATACTGTGGTTACTTGGTTGAATACTCTGGAAACGTGTTCATTGGTCCACTCCCGTATGAAGTATAATTTTGGAAGAAAGTTTGTTAATCCCTTTTTGTTCGAAATATGGAATAGAATACACAAATAATACAGCTATGATGTTTGATGGAATCAGGAAATTTGCCAGGAAGATAATTACATGAAATAACTGAAATTTAATCAAATGACTCCGAGAAAATCAAGCTCCTATTGTAGTAGTACCATAGTACCACGTGAATGTACTCATGTACACAAATTAGGACATTCAACATTTTTAAATACAGGAGTTCTATTAATTAAAAAATAGAAACGTCTTGTGTAACATTAATCAACGTGAATGAGAACGTTGGAATTGATCTTGTCTCTTATTATTTGTTTCATGTCCCACATTCCTCTCGAACAAAATTCTCCGTTGATGGAGAATGAAGCAAAATTTCGGGCGACGATTTCGCGTAATTATACCGTCCAGTCCTATAATTTGTGATCTCTGTCGCGATCGGTTCCAACATTCCTTAATGAATGGTGTAACTCCCACACACGCCCACAACGGTTGTAGCATAGGGCGTGTTCCCGTCAGAAAGTGAGTCATTATTTTCTGGTGTTTTAAAATTGTGTGCGCGGACAGAAATCTGAAAATGAGAGCAAGAGAGTGAGTGTGTGTGTGAGAGAGAGAGAGAGAGAGAGAGAGAGAGAGAGAGAGAGGGAGGGAGAGAGAGAAGGAATAGGATAATATCATCAGAACAGTATTAATATTAGAAGAGATAAAACTAAATTAGTGGGTATAAAACAAAACTTTGACAATTTTCACAAATATTTAAATGATCTCATTTTTACTGAAGAAAATTCCAATATTCTAAAGCAAAGCCATACAATCATACACCATTCAAAACTGACCGAAAATGCCAATTTTTGTTCTCGATTTTATCGATGCCAAAAAATTATGACACACTTTCCTCTGTCTGGGAAACAAGTAGTTAATGTAGTGCAATGGAAAACAATTGAGACGCTCAGAAAAATAACGGCAGATCCCAGCCGAAGTTTGTTTTCAGAAAACTGTCATTCTGTTTCCATTCACGTTTACATACACGCCGGACAAATTTTTGAAGGTGGAGTTTGAGGGTTTTGTTATATCCCAATTCATTTGTTATTTCACCATATGATAGTTATACGGTAGAATTTAACTGTCATACTTCAAACTGAAAATGTGAGGTCGGTTGGGACTACCGTTATTATCCTGGGCGTTTCAATTACGGATGACTGTGAATGATTTCTGCTTGTTTTTGCCCTGACCATGGTAAAGAAAGACTGGAGTCGACGCCGAAGAAAAAGCAATTCCTCAAAGTCGCAATCCTCACGGTATAGCCGCACGATTCTGAATTGCCGAAACGAAGAATTATTTCCTTACATTGTTAGTGAGAATATTTATGCTAGACAGAACGTCAGGTAAAACTAA
This sequence comes from Gryllus longicercus, assembly GCA_038098605.1. NCBI lineage: Eukaryota > Metazoa > Arthropoda > Insecta > Orthoptera > Gryllidae > Gryllus > Gryllus longicercus. The sequence goes on from JAZDUA010000031.1 coordinate 6,243,718, forward strand.
AACTGTTTCCCGCCTCGTGGCCTGGCGTTCTGCACAACTAATTTGCTGCCACCGTATTTTCCCTTAGTTGCTGAGTTTTCAGTAAGATGTTGACTGTTGTAAATATATTAAATACACTCTGCGACATATGACAATCAATAATATTTTCCAAACAAAACCAATTGCCATCGCTTTAAACATTTTGTAGATGAGCGTGATTTAAGCTGCCATCCTAGTTTAATACGTGTCAAGGGCTGTTAACTACTTCGTTTTCCTATCTTAGCCAAAAATGCTTTATTGCTGAACGAAAAACTTTAGATGACAGCTTATTCACTGCACATGGCGTTGGGCAAAAATCATATTTCGGCAACTTTCTCTTGCCTCACCGGAATGCCAAGGTCATAGGTTAAGAATTGATTGAGGTTCTTTTCATTCAGTATATCTCTCGCAGGAATTTTGGTTCATTCGGTTATTTGCGGAAGTTTGATTTACTTACGTCGACTTAACTCTATAAGTCGATCCGGAGAGCCGAGATCGCTAAAGCAGTAGTGACGTGGCGACCTCGATGACACACAGTTTTTAACTGTTTTGACGTAAATAAATAAATAAATAAATAAATAAATAAATAAATAAATAAATAAATAAATAAATAAATAAATAAATAAATAAATAAATAAATAAATAAATAAATAAATAAATAAATAAATAAATAAATAAATAAATAAATAAATAAATAAATAAATAAATAAATAAATAAATAAATAAATAAATAAATAAATAAATAAATAAATAAATAAATAAATAAATAAATAAATAAATAAATAAATAAATAAATAAATAAATAAATAAATAAATAAATAAATAAATAAATAAATAAATAAATAAATAAATAAATAAATAAAAGATCGCAGATTCGAATCCCGCCTCGGGCATGGATGAATTTATGATCGCCCGTTCACCCTTCATCATCCTATCACTTCATTATAAACGGACTAATAATTCCCTGCGCGAGTGGAAGGCCCTTGCTCTTAGTGAGATGTGCAGTTGGCTAAATATTTTTTTTAAATATTAAAACTCGCTAATTATAGAATTAAAAATCGAGTTTTGTTCTTCATTCACACATGAAGTTATGGTTACAATGTTTATTTTCACACATACATTTCAAGTCCACGACATCCACCCTCCAACATTACTTTCCGAACCAATCGCTTGAAACTTGATCATCTTCAAAATTTGTCTTGTTCCCGAACGAGATTCGACATAACGATCGTACATCAACAAAACTACTGCGAGACCACCAAGGGCGGAGGACCGCTTTCTCCCCTCCCGGTGGCAGAATCCGCCCCGTTGCCGAACGAAAACATTCGACGGCCGCGGCCCGGGTGCCGGGTGCGCGATTTCGCATCGTGGAGCGGGCGGTGGCAGGCAGCCTCCCTCAGGTAGACGCACACATGTCCCAGGGAGAAACTCGGGCGGAGGCTGATTTACAGCGTCCAGCGGGGCACGGGAGCCCCGGCGCGGGGCGGGGCAGGGCGACAGCGGCGGCGCCCACAAAAAGGAAGGGCGGCCGCGGACCCCGAGGGGGAGGGGGGGTGCGTGCGGGCCGCCCCGGACAAAAAGCCGCCGAAGGGCGAAAAGCAGGGAGGAGGCCAAGTCAGCCGTGAACGGTGGCTGGGGCGGGGCGGGGAGGGGTGGGGAGTGGCATGCTTGGGCGGGTAGCGGGGCAGGTGGCGGGGCGGGGCGTGGCGGACGCGCCATCTGCCGAGCTGTTTTGTGCGCGGGTCGCCGCCGATGCCGCCGCCACCGCAGCGGGCGGGCGCCGCATCGCTACCGCGCGGACAGCCCCTGCTTCGTTGTTGCCTCGGTGGCAGACAAGCAGCGAGGAACCGACTTACCCGGGAAAAAAGTTGGGAGTGAAGAATAACTGATTTTTAAGGTAGTATTGTAGCATCACATTCATGAATACTTTGAAAATAAATCTTGCATTTTAACTTCTTTAATTTATGAGTGAATTAGCCTTCCAACTATGTGCTCTTCCAAAATATGAGCAGCGAACCCTGCTCAATACGCTTTGCATAATCCAGTGCATTTATATTAGCCGCGCAATATGTGCGACCAACTACGAACACGTTACTCGGGAGTGATATTTACATTGATTTATACTCTTATATCTAGTTCCATGGATCAGTAACTTCATTGATAGTAATTTAGATATTTTTATTGCATTTCATTTACGTATATCGTATTATGAACATTATTCTTGTACCTACTAAAATAATAAATAAAAAAAGAAGTAAGAAATAAATGAAATGGAAATTGACACATCTTTGGCTTAAAAAGTTTGTTCGTTGAATTTGTTTTCGTTTAATTCACTTACCCAAATAGAATTTCACAATATTTCTGTTACCTTCACCAATAACAATAACTTATGTATTCTGTATATTTTTACGTGAATGTGCAGATATGTGAAGAAATTTTGTAAACACCAAGATACAAGGAGAAGATAAAGTGCTTCACGCAAAAGCCTCATTGCTATATGAGAGTATGATTTATCACAACTATATGAGAGAAACAAAAGAACGAAACGAAAACACCTTTTCTAGCACTGGAACTCCTTTCTCTTGCAAACGTCCCTATTTCATGTGCATTCCCTTTCCTTCTTACATACGTTTGCGATGAAAAGAAACATAAATATGCTATTCTGGCATTACTTTACCACTCGTATACCAAGAGATTGCATAATTTTTACACCTACGTTACAAATTTCTTGATCACTGAAAAGAGGATATTAATTATTTAAAAAGTAAATGAGTCATGATTTCCTTTCTACATTTACTCTCTTCCTTTAGTAGATGTTTACGTAGGGAAGAGAAAGTATGGTAATTGTGTGGCCATCAAATGGCGATTATTCGACAGGAAAACTTATTTTGAGGCCCTGACACGAAAAAGTGGATAAATCTTCTTCCATTATGTACGTTCTCTAAAACGTCATGCAGTCAGAATCCACTTTTGTAGGCCCTTAAAAAGATTGGTTTACAGCAAACCGTTCATCGGTCCATCAAATTCAAATAAATACCCAATATTTATGGCATTTTCATAGAAATTACCAATTATGCGACTAAAATGGACATAACGTGTATCTGTGTTTATTTTGTGCGCGTTTTACAGGCTTATGTTTATTGCAGAACTCAACTGCTTCCTTGTAGCATTTACCTGAGGACGGTGCTAGCAACGAGTCAATTGAAATCACTCACCTTGGGAAAGGTGATTCCAGTCGCTGCAATCGGCATGCATGCAGGTGTGTCCAGCCGGAATAGACATGTCAGCACACCCGAATGAATTAAACCAAATGATTCATTCGGATGTACTGTCATGGCTGTTCCAGATTGACAGACCTCGCACATGTTATGCGACAGCGGCACACGCTCAGGAGAAACCGCCTGTGAAGAGCGCCATTACCACAAGCAATAGGAAACGGACTCTACGTAATCTGGCCTTGCCAGCAACCGATATTCTCCAGATTCAATGGTCTGTGTCACACGAACGATGCGTTGACGCGCGTTAAGTAACGCATGCGAACGCTCATGACAGTTCCGCATTAGATATAGTGTTAATCTATGACGCGCGTCAACGCAACGCTCGTGTGACACAAGTCTAAATCAGTTGAGCATAACTATAGACTTTATTGCTGCAAACTTCTGTCAACCAGGTGAGTTGAAGTGCCAGGTCGTTATACTTCAATGTGTCAGATCAGTGCATGCATGTTAGGGATAATTTTCACGAGATTTGTTTTCGATATCATTATTAAAACGAATATTGTTAGAATTGATACAAAAGCGGGTGAGAATAAAACAAATAGCATGACAAGAAATAGTTCGAAAAGAAAAACATCATATTGGTAGGGGTTGCAAATATAGAGAAACTCCATTTAGACAACGAAAATATTCCAAGAGTATTGTCTTGTAAGTATCTGAGAATAATTTTTGATAGCAAATTGAGTTGGAAAAATCAGGCTAAATTGTCGTAAGGAAATCCTGGAGATCTTAACATTTTACTATGCGAAGACTAAAAAAGAGTATTGCGAAAGCGAGATAAGTAGCTTACTTATCTCTAGATCGTCCATTAATGGAATACGGGGTGATCTGTTGGGACTCTTAAAGAAATTCACAAAAGGAATATTTTAATAGAGTACAGAGGAGAGCGTGTAAACTTACTTTCCGAAGCAATAGGAATAAAGTAGAATAGAAGTCTCTAGAAATCAGGAGGGTTAAGGCAAGATTCTGTGCCCTGCACAAAGCGTATACCGCTTATCCAGCTTCGAAATATATTTACATCCGACTTGATAGACCCACTTACTTTAGTAGAGGGGATCACAAGCAAAAATTCACTTCAAGCCACAGAGAACAGATGTTGGAAAATTTTAATTTACAAATAGAAAAATAACGCTCTGGAATAAGTTGCCTGCGACAGTCATGGACCCCTTTCCTCTTGGTGTGCAAATATTTAAAAGTATATTATCTAATGATATTTGTAATCTTTATTAATTAGTAATTTAGGCTTATTAAAAGAGTTATTTTATTGTTATTATTATTAAAAGAGTTGTTATTTATGTTATTAGTATTAGTATTCTCATAATTACTATTAAATGCATTGCTTTATTAAATATATAATTATATTTAAAGTAGTAGTAGTAGTAGTTAAAGTAGTAGTTTAATTTGGACTGCCTCACGTGTTGTGAAGTGTAGTGCAATAGAGAAGTGAAATGCAAGTGTAGTGAAGTGAAGTGAAGGGCAGTTTATTTAAAAAGTGTATTTATTCGTTAAAATATATGTGCAGGACAGCCATAAATGCTATTATTTTTATTGTTGTGTTTATAGTTATCAAATTATTATTATTACTTTTGTTATTGTCTTAAAATTATTTTAAATTATATTGTATTAATATTCCTTATCGTAATATATAAATTGTAGTAAAAATAGTGTTCTGCCACCAGGTTGAATAAGCTACCTGAAGAAATAATTAATCTATCTTATATTAAATTATATTATCCGAGAAAGAAATTAAAAGTGAGGTCATATACGTTGTAAACAGATAGCCCACAGTCACTGTATTTCAAAGAGATTTTCGAACATAGCATAAACAAGTTCCTAAACATCATGCCACACTATGACTTCTACACCCCTGCCACCAGGTCCGGTTCTTAGCAGTCATTCCCACTGAGGTGTCGTCCCTTTTCTGTTCCCTGTCGGCGACTCCACCGCTGCGTTCCGCGCCTTTGTTGTCCCTGGTCGCCACCGGCGGCTTTTCTCGTTCACCTGCTGCGGACTCCCGCACAGTCGCGCGAGGCAGAAATCGCTGGTTTCGGAGGCAACCGACCGTTTTCGTCTCGAATTTCCAAGAGGCCTCAATGGCTGGGGGCGATGTTCTCCGGGTGTCGAGAACGAGGATGCTGCTTTTTATCCGTGTCAGAAGTCTCACAGGGAGCATGCGGCTCGGTGTGGACAGAATTTCTTCAAGTGGTTCATTGTGCGTCGCCAGCGGAGTGGGAAAAGAAACGCGATTCTCTATACTTTTCCATTGAAAGAAATGCTGAAAGCCCTCTGAACACACTCACACAGGAATGAAATATATATGTTTCACAGAAGAATTTATTATATGAAATCACCAAAGGTTCTCCGTCGGTTCCTTTTCTCGATTAATTTAAAATAGGCGGTTGCAAATTGCGTTCATTTCGCCGAAATAATACAAAAATTATATAAGAAATATTTAATACTAGCGTACCCGTGCGAGAACTCTCGCATGTTAGTCCCCACCCCTTCCACCATCCATTTCCCTATCCTTTCCTTAAGAAGGAAAATTGTTAATAAAACGTGTTTATAAGTTGAAAATGTATAAATGAAACTTCAAACTTACAGAATATCAACAAAAACAGTGCGATTGATGATAGAAACCAATTTTCAATAAAGGTTTATTTAATATTATAGAAATATGTTCTTCGAACAACTTCCTTAGAAACAGCATTTGAAGTCATTATTCAATCTCCTTTGGGAGTTGGCTTTTCGCTTTCCTTGATATTCCCAAAAATATTAGAAAAGGTTTTTTTTCTCTTAATAAAGCCAAGTAAAGTTTTGCATGCGAAAATACACGATCGAGCAAGTACAGCCCTTTTCTTTGTAATATTTTTTAACTTTCCTGAGTATGTTATAAGGAAGAGAGGTGGTTTTGGAGGGCCAGGGCAGCAGGTTGCTGGAGAGCGAAAACTGAAAACTTTCCGTATTTGTGTACTAAAAATTATTGGATTATTTTCTGCATTCTTACATACCTCAAAAAACGCAATTCCGAGCCCAAAAACTAATAAAACTAATATTTTCATCTGTGAGTAATAAATACCATTTGTTACCATTAGATATAATTCAGTAGGCTTAGACTTCCCTTCGGTACATGGGAATGTTGTTGAAATGATGTTTACGTATTGAATATCTTAGCGAACCGACACCTTAAATTTAATATCAAACGATGTATTATTTAGCCTGAGTTTACAGCTGGCCATTGATGTACAAACTCAAGATACCGCCAACATTTAAACCGTGCGTTCGGATTGTGATCATTGGCTATGTCAAGTGACTTGCGCTATACTTCCTAGAATTTTATATTTCGTTGCCTTCTTAAATTAATTCATGTAGTATTATAGTCTAACGCGTTTCGATTTTTGTTGTTCATTATATCAAGTTATTTTACTTTAGTTAATTTAAAAAGTTTGTTCTTTGGGTAGATATTTTCATTTCAGTTCAAGCAGCACGTAAACCCTCATTTTGACAATCGTTTTAAAAAAAGTATTGTAAAGTGTTATTTCAAATGTGAATTGATATTTTAAATGTACCGTGATGGCGAAGAAATTATTCGTAATATCAATATACAATAGGAGGGGAAACTCTTGCTGTTTGAGAGTATGGACTAGAGGATTCGCTAGCGTCGTTTTCATGTGGCAGCATCTATTTTAAGGTTCAAGCGTAATTTCAAAAATTACGAAAATTTGCTCGTCAGTAAGTGGCGCGAGCTTAGAAAACTTCTACCATTCATTTCATCCTCGAATTTCATTTCTTCCTGGTGCAGAAGATGTTGAACATGGCAACGTGTTTGTTTGTGACATTCCGTTTGCAAGCGATGTTTGATAGTGTGTTTTGTTATCATGTGTTGCAGATCTCGATGGCGAAATGTTGAGCTTCAGGATTCGCCAACGCTGTTCGGCAGGATAAAGGAAAAAAAAAGGTTTCGTCACGTTTCCCTCTGGAACGGAAAGGTGAGTGAAATATTTACAGTTACGATTGTGAGTTAGTGTAGTTGAATGGAAATTGAATCTGAATCAATACCGCTGAAACTTTTGTGCTAGCTTCCTTTAAAGATCTGGAGTACTATATGTTATGATTTACAATCACAAACCTTAATATATTTACGCAATAATAACTTTTCTGGACTTCGCCTAGCAATACCACGCAGATTCAAGAAATAGTTACTGGGTTAGTGGTAGTAAATTAAGAATGATTATTACGCATTTACGAGCTAAACGAGGGAAAGGTAAACACATTATGAATTATTTACGTGTTATGCTGAAACTGTGACAAACGGACAAATGTTTGTAGGCAAGTGATTTATTGTAGTGAAGAGTGAAAGCGTAACTTTGGCTATCGAAGAAATTATTGTTTAAATTCACGAGAGTGAGAAGTATAATAGAAGTAAAAGAGAAATTTCAAACTTTTTTTATAAATACGTGAGAAGAAAGAAAATTATGAAAAAGGAAGTAAAATGTAAATTTGGCAATTGATTGAAAGTGTTGTGTAATAGATTAATTTCACAAAAAGAATATACGTGAGTAAATGTATTTAATTTTTTGTCTGGATTTGTTTATTAATGTTAGTTATAAAGTGAGTCAAATTTGGGGTCGGAGACCCCAATAAGAAAAACTATAAAATAATATATTTTTTAGTGAAAAAGTGAGGAAGACAGGGTATTTTCAGATGAGAGCAAGGCAAAGAGGTGTGGAGCCCGACGGGGCGGGGATACAATATAATAGATAGAAGTAGGTCCGCCGAAGGGCGAAAATAGTTGGAATTCCTTTTCCTGGTTAGCAAATTATTACAAATACCCCTGCAACGCGGAGTACTTCAGCAAGTTATACAAATAAACTGCGTCAGTCTGCGCAAATGATAGTGTACAGGGAAAGCGTAAATTGTATATGATAAAAGAATCTAAGCTTTCTAAGCGTGCCGTCACAAAGATGGCCACCATCAACAAGGGTTGAAATATAGGTGACATTAGTAGTAACGATAAGTACCGAACCAGGAAAAATTCAATAGAATGTCCAAGAATATCTCGTATTGTAGATTACAATGAGAGAAACGTTTCTTTGAGGCCTTCGACCTCCGTCTCTTTGAGACCTCGGCTTCGCGAGGAGTCTAAAACGCTAGAACGCTTCGTTTAGGAGTTATTTAACGATATAGCTAACTGAGTGTTGCGGGTTGCATTTGGCATGTATATTTAGATCATAGATATTTTTTAATCAAATCCTTCATATTTTTAAAGTCAAAGTGCAAATCTTGCACCTCCGTAAAATTATCTTTCTTCGGAGAATTTTTTTATAAAGGTCATTTGAATGTGAGAGCCGCAAAACGTATGTATACTAAAATAATATAAGATACTATTTTTTCATTAAATTTGATTTTATTTCTTTCTTATCTTTCTTCTCTCAATACTCATTAATTATTTAATTGTTCTCATATAACTCCATAATATTTCTTCCGTCGTAATCAGAAGCGGGTAGTCATTTTTATTTGTTGATTGCCACTGAGAAACAAAGAGAAGCCGGAAGCGTTAAAAGTAAAAAAGTGAAGTTGTTAGTGTCCTGGATCGCGGCGTATCGAAAGGAACGTAAATTGCTGAAAGCCGATGCACCGGTCACGAACCCGACCCCGCACGCCCAACAGGTGAGCGGCGCGGCGCGGCGCGGCGCGGCGCGACGTGGCTAAAAAGCCCGGAAGGAAGGGGCGACATTCCACGGCCGCGGCGCAGCGCGACCCGAGGAAGCGCCTCGGGGCGGCGGAGAGCCATCCGTCAATCCGTCGCCGCAGCGAGGAGATGAAGAAACCAACGCGCAGGCTTCCGCGGCCGGAATCACATGATTGATTGATTGATTGATTGGTGATTCCGGGCGCGTCAACTGCTAAGATCATTAGTCCCGTAAGAGCAGTGTATGTTTTTTTGCACGGTGAATGTGATATTTCTTCGCTGGACGACGGAAACCGGCGCCGACCTACTGTCGGCTAGAGGGGGTTTCCCCAACCAGATATCTCCCAACAGCAGGACACCGCCCCAGTCAGAGCGAGCTCTAGGCACCCGACCGGTGTCCCGGCATGTGTGGTGGGGTAGTGCATGTTAGTGTAGGTGTGGGTAAGTACGGAGAGAGAATAGGACAAGAAAGAGGAAGAAAAGATCGCGCGCGATCCGTGACCCATTTGTTAGGGTCCTGTTCCAGCATTCGCCTGGCGTTGACCGTAGAAACCACGGAAAACTACCGATCAGAGCAGATCGGCGCAAGAATTCTCCTTCACACAACGTCTTAACTCGACGTAGATGACTGGCTAGTGTCGAAAATCCTACCACCGTCGGGACTCGAACCTAGAACCTCCCGATCAAAGGCACGTCAGTGTCATCAGTCGATTCCCTTTGCCACCGCTCCCAGTCTCGGAATCAGAATCTACTTGGTTGTCCGGGAGATTCAGCGTCCTAGGTACAGGTGCCAACGTTTCGGCCGTCATGCTGCGACCTTCCTCAGGGCGAAAAGTGCGGAGGCGTACTGCGCACGGGTTTATACAACGGGGGTACTCTAGAAATTTCTCTGCATTGTCCGATAGTGCAGCCAAACTCGTGGCGGGTAGAGAGGATCCCCATTCTTAAATCCGTGCGCAGTCCAATTCCGCGAATTTGCCCTGAGGACAGTCGCACCACGGCAACCGAAAGATGGCATCTGTGCCGAGGCCGCGGTGTCTCCCGATCAGCAAAGTAAATAGAAGTGGAAGAAACGCGTCTCACACGCACGCTTACAGATGGATTAATTAAGAATACTGACGTGCCAATACTCTAGTGTGTAGGAAAACCAAAATCAATTCGTTTTGTGTAGAAGAAAATATATCTATGTTTCGATTTTATTCAAGAACGTGAAAAAGGCTGATAAATATTAAAAGTTAGATCGGTCAAACCTAGCCTTTGATTTTTAAAGTTGTTTAGTATGTATGTATGTATTGCCATATCCCGAAACAAATTTTCGATATCTTCATATCGTTACACTGAGTGAAAAGTTCTGTATATAATGCAATGGAATTGCGAAACCTACACTCCCTGTGGAGAAGATGGAGTTGGGAATTCCGCAAATACGATGAGAGAACAGCGGAGCCATTTAAGACGGAAAGAAGGTATACTCGAAGTTAAGGGTCAGTGCTGGTTGTGATAACTTCTTGTTACGAGATAGATAATATGTTAATATTTCGACATGAGGCGATAGGACGTTTTAGTTCTGTTTCTGATCTTTCATTGCAAACCATCAAAATATCTAACGCCTGCGCCACTCATGCGAGAAATAAAATCTTACATTATTTTCATAGGTACCTGCTAAGTATTGAAGATACGCAGCTTACTAATACTCATTAAGGTCAAGAGATATATTATTTGGTGTTTTATTTATTATTTGGTGCTATATTTTGGTGTTTTATTTGTCTTAGTTTATACATTTCTTTTTGTTGTTGTTTGTGTAGTGTTAATTAATTAATTAATTAAATTATTGAAATGTTTGTTGTCCTCATGCACTGTTCATTTGTTATTTTACTCTAGCCCTGATGAAGGTATTATATGTTTTGAAACGTTGGCACAACTAATTGTTTCTTTACCCACAAAGAAAAATCCTATGAACCACGTTTCTTTTATAATTCATCGTCGTGATTCACTCATTCAATCAAGGTCGTGATTCTACAATGATCGTTGTGTATATGTATTACTCAAACTGATCGTCTCCTTGCGTTTCCATCCCGCAACGAAGGATCGAGAGAAATCAAGTGTCCATCGTCGCCGTCTCGCGCCGGCCGCGTCGTGAGCGGCGGGGTCCACTCCTCGGGAAGGGGAGAGGAGAGGGGAGGAGGGGGCGGGGCAGAGCGTGAGAATCGCGCGCCGGGAACCGAGCCCGCGCCTAGCCGCGCCTTGCCGCGACGCGTCGCGAGGCGACGCGAGGCGAGGCGCGCGGGGCAATTGGACGTGACAGAGCGCAGCGCGCGTGATCGATGGGGCCGGGCAAATGGAACATGCTCCGCGCTCGCCCAGCCTCGTTGCGCGGGCGGGCGCTCGTAACGACCGCGTCGTGTCCCGCGGGGTCATCGCGCCTTCGGGAAATCCGCTGATCAAAGACGCTCGCCCAGGCGCGCTCCTTGTTTCCGGTGGTGCGTCCTCGCGACGGAGACGGAGCGTTTACGGCGGGAAGTCACAGATGGCAATTAGGTGATCCTGTGTTACTCACGGGAATGTAGTTAGTATCTTTGCTAATGATTTTGAGCGGTTGTGAGTAATTGATACGGAAGAACGTTCAAGGTCTCCTTCAAGTTCTTATTGTTCCTGAGAACACAGTGATTGGAAGGAGGTATGTTGTGTTACAGGGAGGTTAACTTGTTTCCAAGGTTATTCACAGTCAAAAATTTAATTCTGTACGAATTCGTTTTTGATTTAGCGAAGGGAATACGATCGCCTTTAATGATGGATTTATGATTGATATCAAAGAAAACTGGAATAGAAGAATATCTATGACAAGCATTTTTTAGTGACTTTCTCTTCACCAACTTAAAAAATGTATTCGCCATCACGAAATAACAATTTTCATTTCTTTTTACACTTATTAGAATTGTAAAAGAAGTATTGAGTAAATATCAAAAACTCGAAATAATAGTTAATGAATTAGAATGTAGGCAATTTAATGTAATTTACGCTGTGTAATCATACGTTCATCTGAATGCAAAGTTTTATGAGAAATGTTTGATAGGTAAAAATTAATTTACAGGTTAGTAGCTTTCATGGTTTCTGGTTTAGCGACGCTTTCACTGTGCATGTATCATGAAGTACAACAGAAACGAATGGTCAGAATGAACCTTTACTTAAAAGGCGCATTTAAGGTACTGACCAATACCCTGGGCACAGGTCAACAAGAAACACCTAATGAGGCCCGTGGAATCATGTATGCCATTAGTCAGAAACTCCATTGGTCATTTGCCTTTCCTCGTTGAGTACAGGAAGGGCAGAAGGAAAGTGGCACACTTTCTAATGCAGTGACGAAATCAAAGTTCAAAAGGTGAGAGACCGTGACCTGGGTACCGAAGCCTCGTGATTTCGATCGCGAACATGCTTGTTCGAAGTGCTATTTTATGGCGTGTTTCTGACCATTAATTTGAATGAATATTATGTCCTCCTACATCATCAGATTAAACTTAAAAGTCACTTTGTTTTCATTATTTTCAAGATAACATCAGCGAAACCAACATTTTAACACCACGTACTTAAATTGTTACTAAATATAATATAGTAATAAAAATAAAATATAGTAAATGGTGAAAATAATCCACTACAACTGATGTATGCACTACCTCTTCAGACTTTCATTGTCTCTCATGGTAATTGATTTTATACACATTGCAATACTCATTTATATGTCAAAGCTTTTTTCTTAAAAAATGGTTATATTTAATTAACAATTAAATATAAACATAGTCTACCATTACAGGCCGCTCAGAGAAATTTTGAAGGAACTCACCGAGCTCTAGAAAATAAAAATGCTCCGAGCTCTTAAAACGACATTGGCAGTTCAAATTCAAACTAATTATAGAAATATCGTCCTATATATCAATACCATTAAGTTCCTATCAAAAAAGACAACTACTTCACGTTGTAGAGCTGAATAAGTTGAACTGAATATGATCTTAATTACGGATTATTAAATTAAAAAATATGAGTCCACATTCTAAACAAGACATTATGTAATTATTGTTACTCAAAAGGTAGCATTTATTTATTTCGATAACACAATTTTCTCCTCCTATAAAATATGCATTCACCACGTCATTCTTGATTTCTGCAGAACAGATTTACTTTCAGTGAACAAAAATCGATGTGAAACCATATTGCGAGTCTATCGACAGAGACAGTTATCACCTGCCATGACACCATTGCCGCTCTGCAAATCGGTAACAGAACACATCCGCACCGAAACGGAGGATTTGGAGAAACCTCGACTGTCACCGCCAATTGAGGCCGGGGAATCCCCAGGGGCCTTCGTGTCACGAACGACGCCCGTAATCTAATACAATAAGGCTATCTCCCAGCCTCGAGCATCTGAGCGGCGTCGGGCGGACTCTCCCTTCTCCCCCCTCCCCCTCCCTTTTCCCCTTCCCCTTCCCTTTCCCCTCAGCCCGCTTCACCGACGCTTTTCCGGACTCGCGCGATCCCGTCGACGCGCCATCGCGATCGGACGTGGCGAACTCGCGCCAAATGGGTCAAAAGGCTCACGCGGAGGGCAAAATGGGGGCCACTAGCTTCCTCATTATCGGAACACTTTTCTATGTTGAATTGATGGAAACCACATTTCACTTTTCGCTTTTCTACTCCTGGGACTATCCACTAAACATACCAACAATATCGTACTGCATTGAAATGCAGTGAACTTAGGACTCGCACGTCAGAAAGCTTTATTCAATGGACTAATAATGAAGGACGAATTCAATTGAGCTATTACTGTTTATTAATGATAAGTGTCAGAAAAATTCCGTTTCATAACAAATTACTGAAAAGCGCACACTGAAAAAAAGGATGATCGGCTCCCATTTTCTTCATTCAGCATTAGTCAGAGCGTTAAATATTTATACCTAATACATTAATCATGAAACTCAAATTCGAAGTTTTATAGAAATCTTGAAAGACGTTGATGAAAAAAAGAATTGTTTTTTTACAATGATTTATTGTTTTGAAGAGAACTGAACTATTTGTTGATCGAAACAAGCACTAGGCTGTACCAAAAAGTGTAATCGCAACAAAACCATTTAATTGATATTTTTCTTGGTGGTTTACATTGCTTGATTATTTGGGTTTTCGGGCGCAGACAACTGCTACGACAATTAGTTCCATACGTGTAGTGCATGCTATCTTCGAGAGGGTACTCCTCCTCTGCCGGGATGCGGCGCGGACCTTGACGTCAGCTTTTGGAGTTTTCTTCACCAGGCGTCACAGCGGGGCACCGCCTCGTCGAGACGAGACGAGCTCTAAGCTTAGTTCCAGACTAGTCCTCTCACATATAAGAGAATGTAGTGCACATACGTGTAAATGTGCCGCACACTTTTAATGTGGAATCGCCCCACTGTGTGCTCCAGAGCCGCGACGCGGGGGTGAGGGCGAGGGCGAGGGCGAGGGCGAGGGCAGGGCGGCGAGTGGAGGCGGGGGCGGGGCGGCGCCGGGGACGCCGGCAAGATAGCGGGCGCAATTTCCTTCCTTCCCCTGCGCGCAATCGGACTCCGAAATTTATTAGGATTTCCCAAATATACGACACAACGGGCGGTCCGGGGCTCGCGGGGGTGGAGCGGCACGGGCGCGGGGCGGGGCGCGGAAGGGGCGGAGGCCGGGGCGGACATCGGCCGAAAAAAAAAGAAAGAGGAAAAAAGCGCCCGGGCAGAACACGATTTTTATTTTCTGGAGGACGCGATTACGGCGGATGAATCGCGCCGATAGGCCGGCCGGGCGCGCGTCGGCCGTGTTTTGTTTCGGGCGGCGTCCGCTCGATGGGGATTTATGGGCGAGAGCGCACCCACCACCCGCGCGCGCCCGGCCGCCCGCCGCGGAGGAGGCGACGGCCGAGGGAGCGGATGGGCGAGCCGGAGAGTGAGCCCGGGAGAGAGGGTAGATGGGCAGATGGGTGAGAGAGGGTCGGAGTGAGCGGATGGGTGTACCAAAGAGTGTGTGTGAGCGAAAGAGATGATGTGCGGATAGATGAAATAGAGGGTGAGATTATAAGTGGGAGAAGATTTGAGAGAGCGGATGGATGAATCCAAGTGTGTGATGGTGATAATGTTAATGAGCAAATGAAGTGATGATTGAGAATATGAGTCGGAGTAGCGGATGTGTGAGCGAAAGAATTTGCGCGGGCGAGAGGGTAGACAGGCGAAGTGAGATGAGTGTAAAACTATGAGCGTGAAAGGACCTGAGGGTGTGAATGGATGAGTCAATGAGTGCACGAATGAGTGAGAGTATGGATGAGCGAATGAGACATGCAATGAGCGTAATAAAATATAGGGAGGAAAATATAAAAAAACTGAAGGACGGATGAGTGAGCAGAAATGTGTGCGAAAACGTGACAGGTGATATAAGCGAATGGGCGAGACACTTGTTGGAGGATTACTGAGAAATAGTTGTGGAAACAAAAGAAGAGGGCGATGAGTTAAAGAGTATGTTGTAGTGTGAATCTAAGAGTAGGGCGACTGAATGGAATGGGACGGTAAGAAATCCACCCGAGAGAGGTTGAACCAACGTGAGTGAAATAAGTGGCCAGGTATGATACTTGGTGAGCTGATCAAACAGATGTCTAGAGGAAAATTGGCTGCGTTTTCGGTTGAAAACAGTGCGCCCAATAGTTTAATGAATTCTGATTTCAAATAAGAGGATAGTTTTAGCGTATATATTTGAGAAAATGGGGTTGAATTGAGAGGGCGGCCAGGAGGGTAATCAGGAGGACGGGCAGGAGGACGGGCAGGAGGACGGGCAGGAGGACGGGCAGGAGGACGGGCAGGAGGACGGGCAGGAGGACGGGCAGGAGGACGGGCAGGAGGACGGGCAGGAGGACGGGCAGGAGGACGGGCAGGAGGACGGCCAGGAGGGTGGGCAAGAGGGTTGGCAAGAGGACGGGTAGGAGGACGGACAGGAGGACGGGCAGGCGGGCGGGTAGGCAGGAGGGCGGGCAGGAGGGCGGGCGGTAGGGCGGGCGGGCAGGTGCAGAAGGGCATGTGTGTAGATGAAGCGTGGTTGGGCGTGTGGGTACGGACGGCCGGAGTAGGGCGCAGACAGCAGGCCGCGTGC
The DNA here is from genome assembly GCA_038098605.1 of Gryllus longicercus. Lineage (NCBI taxonomy): Eukaryota > Metazoa > Arthropoda > Insecta > Orthoptera > Gryllidae > Gryllus > Gryllus longicercus. The sequence goes on from JAZDUA010000031.1 coordinate 6,259,840, forward strand.
GGCGCACGAGCGGGCGATGGGCGATCGTTGGGCGCGCGCAGCGGAGCGTCTGCTGAGGACGGGCGTCCGCGCGGCGCCTCCGAAGGGCGCAATGAAATGCCGGGGAGCGAGGCGGAACATTGTAATCGGCTGGCCGGCAGCGGCGGACGCGTGCTTTCTGGCGCGCCGCATCCCCGGCGCCTTCGGCAGCAGAGCGCGAATTTTCCCCACGCGAAGCACTCTGTGCCAGGCGCGTGTTGGCGCTGCGGCCGGGGGCGGGAGTTCTCTGCAGGCGGCAGAAAGTGTGTTATGACAGAGAACGAAAGAAAAATAAATTGCAAATGCATGCTGCGTGCATGTGAAATGTTGGATGTGATTTACTTAATTTACAATTTATTTATTAAAGTTCGATAAAGTGAATATACGTAACATTACTATTAGTATTATACATAAACTTTGCACTTAGAATATTTGGCAAGAAATGCTTTACAATTTGTAATAAGCAACAAAAGAACATCGAATCCTCCATTGAAGCATCGAACCACCAGACATCACATTTTGTGTTTAAGGCTTTTTATAAATGCTGCAAATCTTCCTATCTAAAACGTAACAACTCCTTCGCATCACTTTCGAAACAGAAGAAACAATGGATAGTAAAACACTAACATCAAAATAATGAAAGTAATAGAAAATTCAATCCATATTCTATGACTGAGGAAAATCTAAAAGGTACTCCCTTCTCCTTCACTCTTTGTTTCGCTGTGTTTATCCCGCCCTGCCTTGCCTCGCTCCGCGCCGAATTGCTTTATGATGTGGGCCCCCGAACCTTATGGACGTCGGCACGGCGGGCTTATGACGGGCGTCAGAAGACTGCTGCATAAAGGAACACGGACTCGAGGGAGGGCCGATATCGAATATTTTTACACGTTTATTGGAGAGTAAAGTGAACGTTACTGAACGCAAACTCGCGTACTTTTTATGATGTGCGCGCTGTTGTTGCGAGTGCGCTATTGATATTATGCGAGCCCGAGGATACGAAGCAGCTGCCTTCAGCCTCTAGGCCCTAAACTTTGTTATTGGATCGAACGCTGTAGTAATTAGTTTACAAAACTCAGAGGGCTTCCCAGTCTATGCAAATATGTTTCCGAGTCACGCAACATGGCGGAATAATCAGGGCAGAATCTGCATTTACAGATTGATTATTGGAAAGCATGATTTGGGAAACCTGGTTGGGAAGAGCGGAAGATTAAAACGTTTGAAGGTTAACGAAATGGCCGAAAGAAGATTTATCAAACGGTTATACAGGAAGAGGGATAATGCAGCAGTGGTGCGATTGGACTCACTGACTTTCAAAAGATTTTCGATCAGGGTCTCCCCTCTGTCAAGATGTTATTCGTATCTCAAGAAATGTTTCCATCGTTTAAGAGGAGAACAGTGATGGAACTAGTTGGTGCGTAGGTACTTAGAGGATCATAACTCGTTACTAGTACATTAATCGACATACACGTCGCGCACGAAGATGAAATTGAAAGCCGACTGTTGAGAATTCATGAGACGGGCTTCATTAGCATACGAGTCAGATGAGAGAGAAAGCGAGAATCAGTCACAGTCCGAGTGGAAGTACTGCAACAGCCACAAGTCAAGATGTTCGGAAATTGGGACATCGCCAACTGCCTGACAGAAGTGAGCGAGGAGGGGTGGATATGGAAACAAAAGGATTCTGTAGGCAGAAGAGACGGATGTCATGTAACGGAAGACTACGGAAATGATGTGGTATGAGGATAAGGAGATGATATCTCTCGCCGGGGTCAGAAATCATTGAAGAGGAGATGCAATTGCGGATGGTGTTGGGGTAAGGCGGAGAGAACGCAGTGAAAGTAAGACGGCAGGGTGAGTGGTGGTGCTTAGTGGAAAGTGAGACAAAGAAGGATCGAAACCTCTTTCAGTGCAGTTTCTCGTCGGTGTTACTTGTCTCCTGGGAAGGAAGCGATTTAAACTTCTCTGGTTACCCTAGAAATTCACTAAGCAGCGCCAACGAGGAGGTTGAACTTTTTTCCTAGAAGTATCCACTAAGAGGAAAAGACACGAACATAACACTGAAGAAAATCATTAAGAATTTTAATTATACTTCAAAATAAAAGAACGATGTCCCTATGTAGTATACATTGCGAACTAAGGGGATCACCACTATGAAAATCATTTTGTACTTTGCAATATAGAAAAATACATCTAAGTTAAAAAGAAATTTAACGTAACTCACGGTCAATAATCTATAAGAATGAGATTATTTTAAATTTTTAAGAAAAAGTAAGTCTTGACAGAAAAAATTAAAGTGATTATATCAAATGACATTATATAATCGATAAGAATGAAATGGTATACAAAATGATAATGAAATATATAAAAAAAAAAATTGATAACAAAAAATTGGGAGGATGACGGTGAGAACAATAGCAGAGAAAATACACTGAGGAGAAATAAAAATGAGCTAATAAATAAGTGACCGTTAAGTCAATAGAAATGAAATTAAATAGGGAATATGACAATAAGGAAGCACATAATGTTAGGAATACGAAGAATTGTTGCGAAATGTCCATTAAGAATCTTTCGTTTGTCCGAGCAATTACTTACGCCAGCACTCACCATGAAACACATAGACCACCTCGCAGGAAGAAATCGCGCAGACTCATGCAGCGTCCGGAGCGCACCGGGAGCGTGCAACACGTGAAAGAAATCGCGACTAAGTGGCCGACAATGGCCGCCGTATCCAGTAGCCAGGTGGCTGGGGTGGAATGAGGATTCGGAGCGGCTGAGCCCTGCGCACGGGGCAGCGGCGAGGGCGCGGTAATCGCGTTTCCTGCCACTGAGAGAAGCCTCCCCTCGCCTCCCCTCGCCTCCCCTCGCCCACTTCTCTCTGTCCGTTTCGATCGCTCGCCGGTCACTTTCTTTTCTCTTTTATATTGTTCTCTTCTATTAATCACATCCTCTTTCTCCATCAGCATCCCCATTATCTTCTTCGTTACCATCATCATCTTCATCGTAAATTTCTTCAGTTTGATAACCATCACCTTCACAATCATCCTTCATCATCATCACTCCAGCATCATCACTCCTTCATCCTCATCACTCCATCATCTTGATCATTAGGTTCATAACTTCCAGCAACTTCTTCATCTTCATCTTCTTTATGCGGGGCTAACACATTTCGTGGCTGTTGGCCTGACATGCGCCTCCTCACAGGTCAACCAAAGCGTTTTCGAGTTCAAAAAATAACCGCCCAATACGAGGTCGAGGGTCAGTCTATCGTCCAGGACTTGGGGCAGGATTGGAATCAGATTAAGGAAGAGGCGATTGCGAGTGGTTTGTGGCTCGTAGACTAAGGTACTTTGCATCCACATGAAATTTATCGGAGGAAACCATAAAAACGACTGTTCTGAGCCGTCATCTTCTGGTCTGGCATCCATGCACTGGCGATGACTCTGCGGGGATGGCATTGCCGCTGACTCTGCGGTTGCTTTACCCGGGAGGCCATAGGGCGAGAGAGTCCCTACGGTGAAGGATTTTCGACACTAGCTTGCGGCTGGGTCGAATTTAGCCGCCGTATGGAGGAAAATTCCTGCTCTCTTTCTACGATCAGTACCAGGCGAAAACCGAAGCAGTACCCCAACAATCGGGCCTCGGACCGCTCGTGGTCTTTCCATCCTGCTCCTTGTCCTATTCTCGCCCCTTGCACTACATACACACATCTCGGGAGACCAGAGCTTGTCTCGGATAGGGCTGAAACTTGCTGGGGGGGGGGAGGTACCTGGAGATAGAAATCCCCCGCAAGGTGGCATGTAGGCCGGCGGTACATCTCACCATTCATTAGGGAACGAACATCGCTACCAGTACCATTTACTACGCAAACGGCACTAATGACCGCAGCTGTTGACACGTCCGTAAATATAAATCAATCGAACCTAGCACAGCCTGATTTGTGATTTTGCAATTCTGGAATCCCAATGGCGTGGGAATATCGCCCCAACATTGTTCTCAAATAATATCAATCCGAAAAACATCGTCATATCCACACGAATAATCAACCACTTGCGTTCTCTTTTCTCCGTTTCTCCTCCTCCTCCTCGCTGTTACCTGTTCCTTCCATCCTTTCTACCAACTCCATTACTTTCGCTGAATTCTTCTTCTTCTTCTGCAAATCTTTTTATCTTTTCCTCTCCCCACTCCTCTCCTTCGTTTTCCCGCCGCTCTCCGCTCCAGACCATTGGTCATCCTGCTCCGCGCCGCCTGCCGGGCCCCAGCCCAGCCCAGCCCAGCCGAGCCGCGAGGCGTCGCGTCGCCGCGAGTTAGGCGCCGCGGCGGCGCGAGTCAGGTGCAATTACCAGGGGCGGCGGCGGCGGCCGGGCCGAGAATTAAGTTACGGGCGCGGGCGGCGCGGCGGAGGACGCGGTGGGCGATGGGCGAGCCGCGCCGCTGGCCACACGCCCGCCGCCGGTCCGGCCAGGGGCGGGCGACGATCAGACCAAGAGCGGCGAGGTGGGCCTGCGGTGAGTCACGGGCAGGAGGAGCAAAGAAGCGATCGCAAGGCGAAACAGAATGTAGAAGGAATTGTTTAATGGTATTTGTAGTAGGAGCTTCTTTTCACAATATTTCGAGATTCATGCACCCATTCATTAACATTGTGTTTATGAAATGAGATGAGTAATATATTCAATTCAAATAACGTAATCTAACTTGTAAATATTTTCATAAAGAATGCATCTTTTTGTAAGGAGTGTAAGACAGTGTGATATGAGGAGCGCATTTTTGAAAGAGAAAGGAAACAGGAAGGGAGAAAGGGAGAACATCGGAGGAAGAGGGAAGGAATGTGGGAGAAAAGAGGAGAGTCGGATGGAGACAAGATTGGAATGGAAGAATGCGAGTGGGGAAAGACAGAAAGAAGAGATGAAGAGAATAGAAACTGTATAGCTCTCTCTGATTGGAATTATTAGATGAAAACAACGTGCTCTCACGTACAAGGTAAGAAGAACATAAAACCTTGTCATTGTTGACATGAAGGGGTGAACGAACAGGTGGAGAAATCGTCAGGGAAAGTTAAAGTGTAGAACAGAAAATGGCATTCGACGATATGATCAGCAAGAATTAAGAGAATGGTTAGGGGGAAATATGAAAGATTGATGTTGTGTGGTGAGGGACAAGAAAAGCCTGTTTATTAAATAAAGATGAGATTGGAATCACGAAGGAAGATCGATTTTCTACGACGAGAATGTTTCTTTCAATTGTTTAATGATTCCTTTGAGACCTTTAATATGAAAAATTTATTTTTCGAAGTGAAATCAATTATTAATTCGAAACAGTACATTCGTGTAAAAACTTGTATTTATTATATATCAAATGTAATTATACATCAAATCTAACAATAGCAAAGACGAAAAATATTATTTCACTCAACTTGTTGTCAGTGTTTATATTTAGAATAGTTCCTTGGCTAACACTGATTTTTGGACCATTTTTTAAGACAAAAATATCCATATATTGCGTGAGCACTATTATGAGCACTTTTTTCTATCTATTAATAATGAGCGAACGCTGAAAGCATTTGATATCCATCCGGTTAAATCTCAAAACAGACTTTTATTGAAACTAAAACTGTCATTACATGTGAAGGCCTTGGATATCAGGCTTGCAAGTTGTAATTTGGGTACTTTACTTGAAATTCACTGAGGATGAAAACAAGGAACATCCTATCATTATAATATGAGCATATGTGAATCTACAACGATAAATTAAACATTTCAAAACATTTTCCGTAATGCTACATGCGATACAGATGTGAAAAGCATTTCAATAATGTAAGATAAATACTAAATTACGATTGTGGAAGTTATTATTGATGAAACTTATTCTCTACGTACCTTCCGTAATTCTTATTTTAATGGCTTGGTGATGTGTTCATAACAAACTGTCAATGATTAGACCTTATTCGATTGAGAGGTTAAGTTTTACATTCGATTAATTGATTATTTCGTGATTCTGGGCGCGTCATCTGCTTGGATCTTTAGTATCGTAAGTATAGTGCGTGTTTTCCTTAGGGGATGAAATGATCTTCTAACTATAGCTGAAATCTGGCGCCAACCTACACGTCCACTAACGATGTTTTCCCCAACCAAATATCTCCCATCAGTGGGGTACCCTCCCAGCTAGGACAAACTCTAAGCTCCCGACACTGTGTGGTAGTGTTGCATGAGTTTAGTGTAGTGCAGTGTGTGGGGAGAGGACAAAGAAGAGAAAGAAAATATCACGCGGGGTCTATGGCCCGTTTATTAGGGGACAAAGTTACTTCAAGAATCTGCAGCACAGATCCCCGGAATTAATACCCCTAAGAAGAGAAACATTTTCGGGAACTTTTCTTTCGGACCAAATCGAACACGCAACCTTGGGTTTCGATTCTATCACGTACCACTCTTCTCGCCTTGGACACGCGTCCAAGAACATCTCGGAGGTGCGAGCGAAAGTTGCAGCAGGGCTAATGGGCGGGCGGAGGCTCTTCAGGGAGAACGGGCGGGCGGGCGCGAGATCGGGCGAGCCGGGGCGGCGGCCGCCCGCTGCGGCTTCCCAATCTCCCTAATTCCCGCGGCCGCCGCTTTGCCGGGCGGGGCGCGCCGACCCCGGCGCCCGCTCGCCCACGCGCCCGTACGGCGCAGCCCCGGGCGGGCGACTGGCCGCCGCCCCGGCCTCCGCCGCCGCCGCACAGACGCCGATAATTGGCAGATGGAGATAGGCGCCGCGACGGACGCTGCAAGCAAGCGCTCCAATGGGAAGAAGAAGAGTGAAACTTGTGTAGCTTGTTCTTAACTGATTGCGGAAGTGTTTTGACTTCGTTTTGATTTTTGACTTCGTACTCAGATTTGTATGCGTTTACAAAAAGGCAAGATGGAATCCTACTTCGGGAGATTGGGGGGGGGGGGATTCGTGTGAAGTTCGTGAAGGGTTTGGGTGAGGTTCGAATTTGGTTCATCTCGAATTCGTGTCGGGTTCGTGTCCGGTTCGTGTCGGGTTCGAGTCGGGTTCGAGTCGGGTTCGAGTCGGGTTCGAGTCGTCTTCGAGTCGTCTTCGAGTCGGGTTCGATTCGGGTTCGGGTCGGGTTTGCGTCTGGTTCGAGTCGGGTGTATGCCGGGTTTGAGTCAGGGTCAAGTCAAGTTCGGGTTACATTGGAGTCATGTTCGACGCAAGTCCGAGTCAAGTCCGAGACAGGTTCATGTCAGATTCATTTTAGGTTCTTGTCAGATTCGTGAGACGTTCATGTCATGATGATGGTTGTGTAGTTGTTCATATCAGAGGTTTTGACGGGTTCATATTGTGGTTAAGTTGGTTTCCGAATGGGTTCGGTTCTGGAGCCATTACGATTAGTCTGAAGCTTGATTGATACAAATTTATAAATAATCCCAGAAAACGGAAACTTATAAAACAGTTCATTTGCAATATATTATATTTATCAAATTGTGCTTCTCTATGTTACTTTATTAGTTTCTAGAAAAATACATGTATAATCACGAAGAGCAAGTTCTGTAAGTTTAACAGTCCTTTCATGAAATGATGGAATATAATCATGCGAAACTGGACCAAAACATTATTCTTGTGCTTGACTTTACGACATTTTACTGAAACTCATAATATTTTCTTCTCCGTCATCCCGATTAGGTACTAAGCTCTAACGTTCGGCCTACTAAAGATGAAATCTGGATACACCTAGTAATAAACTTTTAAAATTCCGTGAGCCAGTATGTTAGGCATATCGAAACCTTAACGAGACCAGAACTTCGTTTCGTTGTTAACGACGTTAACGACAGTAAAATGTAACGATAACAAGCTCTTATGTGCTAACCGTACAAAATAGTATCCCTCGCGAGGTCAAAAAATAAAAAGTATTTTACACTGGAAGAATGGTCTTTGAACACGTGCGTTTACAAGTAAGGAGGGCACGTTCTTATGTGATGGGTCATACGATACTGGTCAACGGACAAAGGTACATTTGATAGTTCCACTCAGCGAGGGGACCACACCCGCCTTCGCGACAGGGACAGTGGCAAGGAAGACAGATAGAAACGGACAAACATGCCGTCAGTGAAATGTCTCTTTTTGTTTGGTCTTTGTAATTAGGTTCGGTGGACTTATTTTTTTTTATTTTTGTCTTGTCAAGCGTCAAATTCCAAATTTCTGGAATTTATTTTTCTTGAGATTTTATTATTTTGGCATTGATTCTTAAACGGTATTTCACGCAGGAATGATAGCAAGCCCATGCATTACTTTGCTGATCAAATGACAAAATGTGTGCTCAGTTTGTCGTAGGCTCTAAAAAGCAACATATCAATTGAGTCCATAAACACAAATATTCTCGTTATAATGCAGACTAAAACTAGGCTGAACAAGGTCATTAATATAAGAGTAACAAGAGACGCAGTTAACTCTTTGTAAACGAAGTTGTATTTGTATCGAACATTTGTGAAATGGAAAACTGCATATACGTTTTACCCCTTCAAAATTCAGTTAAAAATTCATTGTCATATTTTTAAGGCTGAAGGCTTCGTTTTGATGAAACGATAGCTCTCCTAATGCCAGCCAGAGATGCCATCCATTTGGGTGCATGTACTTCGTGTCGACGACAGGCAAGAAAAATACATTAATAGTTATTTATAAAACAAAAGAGTGACTTTTGGTGTAATGGTAAAGCAACTGTTTACCTTTTGTCTCAGAACCTGAGTTCTAATTCTGTCCACCATTTGTAGTGAACAATACTGGTTTGACCATGAAAGTTGTATCTATGAGGTTCTCTAGCTTCTCTGCTTTGCATTCTATTACATCTTTCAATATACGTTACCTTCTTTGCGCTTGACATCTATCTTTTCTCTTATGTTCCTAATTACAAAACGGGGCTATTGAGGCCTAATAATTTATCTCGGAAACAACCACCTCTTTGAGATTTAGTGCACATCAAGAAAAATACATAGTAATAGAGATTAAAATATTAAAATCGAGCTTTATTTATTAGGCAAAACGGTAGGAACGAAGCTCATGTAAATGCACTGAGTGCTTAATATCAAGTTATGCTGTATTTGACTGCGTGCAATACTTTATTTATTTTAGGCGTGATTACATAATTTTGAGGTTCCCTGCTAATTCTGCCTCTAAATTAGGGAGAAACTGTTTATGGAGTCGTAAGCATATAATCATTAAGTGCTGATTTTTGTGACGGTACTTGAAATTTGTAGGAGCGACTGTGATTTTAACTCCCTGGTTGATATTCTCCGGTTTAAACAACAAAAAGCATTCAGAGAAGAACATTAAAAAAAACTTGACATACAAATATATGTTCAATGTCTATGGCACGTATGAATATTTTCAAATATTCTGAACTCATGAAACTACGAGTTCGAAGATTCGACAACTTAAGCCAACGATTTGACATTTCGGGGGAAAAGAGAAAAGAGTGCCTCGGAGGAGATGGGAAAAGAGATCCACCTACACGTAAATAAATTGTTTGCAGAAGTATGTATTTTCCCAAATCTTTCATCCCTCGTGAAATAATTACTACTAGGTGGCCCACTCGATCATTCCACACTTTGTGAATCTTCTTTTTGGTAAGTGAATATAACTTTATATACGAACCCAACATCGAACCCTTCTGACTACCCACGCTGTGATGTGACAATTCCAAACAGTTTTATTGTGTAGATTACAGTATAAGAAATACAAGTCGTGTTCCATAGACACAAAAACCAAATTTTAAAGACCTTAAAGGATCATTCCCATGTTATGCAAGACGGCAAAGTAAACCGTAACGTGAGCTTGCTTTCCCCTTACACAAGAATTAAGGAACTGCTATTTTTTCTATTTGATGCAGGACAATAGGATAAACGCTCCTCCAGCAGTAGCGTATTTACGGGGTAATTTTTATGGCACAAAGTATAAATTATTATTATTATTATTATTATTATTATTATTATTATTATAAATGATACAATATGGTCAGCTTTGATTACAGAGAGGATGTGCAAAATTTGTTTGAAAAACGCACGTTTTGATGAAAAGATGCTGTCTCTCGTAGCATGGGTGTAGCGCACTATCTTGCATAACTCAAGAACACGGCACCAATCCCGGCTGGGGTTGAGGAGTTTTGAAGGGTAGGAAATCGATATTCTTCTATATACCGTATCATCCGAATCAGTATTGTGACTTGTAAAAGAACCCTGGCTGGTGCCAGTGAAGTTTTCAGGTACAACCTCTTCACACTATCACAAAATGCGGATAAGACCGACATTGGGCAAGGGAAAAAAGAGGCATTCCCAGGCGCAACAGGGGACGAAGTCCAGGTTTCTTCTCCATAGGTCCCCAGCCATGAGGCTTGCTCTTCCGTATGACCACGCAAATTTCACTACGCTCAATTCACCAACTAGCGGAGAAAGGTGGCATTTCTTGGACGAAGAAACAGGCGATTTAAATTTAGCTCTGAGGCTCTATTTACGCTTGAGGATCTTTTACATGCAGTAAATCTACTAACATGGTACAGCCGGCTTTACTTCCCCTCCGAAGGAAGGCGTACGAAAGATTAGTTCGCCCTTAAAAATCCACAGCTTTGACTTGGTTTGATCCCGCGATAGTCCGATACGCTAACCGTTACCCCATCGCCGCCGCCATGTGTATCTTAACAAGATGAACGAAAGTTTGCATGAAGAAATGAAGGCACCAAAACTAAACCAAGCAAGCCCGGAATTTCGCGCAGGTCGAGCACGATGACCGCGCACTGTGCCAGGGCGGGCGCGGGGAGGTCGAGCGGGCGGTGCGGCGGCCCGGAGAGGCCAGGGGAGGCCGGGCAGGGCAGGGCAGGGTCGCGCCGCGAGGAGCGCACATCCGCCTGCGCGCGCCCGAGATCAGGCGAGTGCGAAGGCGTAAACCCGACACACTGCTCCACTTTTATTGCGCGCGCCGCCTCCACGCAGTTTTACATCCTCGCAGGTCAGGCGCCGAACAGGCGGGGAAGTGACCTCCCGACTTTCTGACACCGTGTCATGATTTTTTATTGACTGGGGAGAGGAAATGGAAAAAAAATGAAGTGCAAAGGGAGTAAGAAAATTCAGTTCAATGAAGTACGTGAAACAAAAGATGAAAGATAAAAGAGAACAGAATGAAAAATAAGTTGGTGATGATCAAACAAAGTTGTGATGAAGAGAAAAGTCTGGAAATAACAGAAACCTAATGATGTAAAACGAAAGAGAGATATAAGAAAACAACTAGAGATAACAGCAACAACTTATAATGAACCACTAATTGAGTTAAGAATATAATATACACTTGTTAAATAAATAAAAAACATAATTAGAAGAGAGCAAAACAGATTTAAATGAATTTTTCATTGCATTGGGCATTTTTCCTAGCACTTGCAATATCGGAACAACGATATATGTCTATCTTCAAAATTACGAAATCGCAAGTTAAGATTGGACAATTTTTATTAACACTTATGCTTACCTCTTTGAATGCATTCACGAGACTAAACAAATACATTGGTAATAATATGCTAACAAGTAAGAAAAGGCATTGTTTGTAAATGTAACGAAATCTTGCAATAGGTTATAGCACTGAATCGTTTTCATGCACAAAGGTACAGCCCATCTGAATGCAAACAACACGATTATAACGTGTCGAACAATCTTTGTAGTATGTTTTCCATTTCATTATTTTCTTCCCCCTCGTCTTCCTCTTCTTCTCCTCCTCCTCCTCCTTCTCCTCCATCTTCTTCTTTTCCTCCTCCATTTTCTCTTTCTTTCCTCCATTCTTTTCTCCTTCTTCTTCTTCTTGCAACATCATTTTTCAAATTTCACAATATGTATTGTGTGTATTCAAAATGGATTATTTTTCTTCAGTGTATTGATTACAACACACGCATGGCCTAATTCGTGATGTTTCCTCCCAGCGATTTCACTGCCGCGTCTCCCAAAAGTAGACAGCGGCGATTGCCCTGCCTCCTCCCACAGGCGCCGCCTCGTCACGCCTCCTCCGCGCCGAGTTCACTGCTCGTCGGGCGCCATCTGATAGGCGGCTTTGCATCGCCCGCCGCCCACCGTCGCTGGACCTTCTCGCACCGCCCCCGCGCGCGATAATGACGAACGTTCCAGAACGCCTCTTCAATTAGCGGCGGCGCTGACGTCAGGGCAAGGACGAAGTCGCCCGGTTGCGTCGGCGGGTAGGATCTTGTACGAGAAAATTGACAGATGGAGATAGGCGTAGCGGGACGGGCGTGCGCCGGAGACAAATGAATGATAGACCGCGGAGATGCAGTTGCGGATAAGAGGCTGTTGTCTGTATTACAGGCCTTGGGCTTGTTTCGCCCGGGTCGCCGATGCAGCCTGACGGTTTCGTGTCCGCGTTGAGTGTGAACTGTTGTTCAGACTATCGCGAGGTTTGGCACCGTTGTCTGCCCTTCCTGGAGGAAACGTTGAGGTATCTTTGTTTTTTTACGATATACTCGTAACTATGAATGTAGTGCGTAGTTCATAAGGCAAAGTTGTTCAGTGTAAGAGCATTGATAACAAAGTAACAAAACACGATTAGAGCAATGTCCCTAACAATCATACGTTACCAGACGTAGATCATAATGTACACGACACAAGCCCCAAAAATGTCGAAGAGAAAAATGATAGCGCTGCCGGATAATAACTTTCACTGGTTATGCAATGATATAAAAGATATGTATGGAAATATTGACAAAAACTTGGTATAGAACACAAAAAGTATTTGTATTTAATGAGGAAGTTGCATGTTATTTGTAATAATCAGGGCTCAGATTCTGATGGCCTAAAACGTCTTGAAAATGACCTATAAAATGACTTAAATGTAGGAAATTACCTTTTTTAAAAATACTGAAAATTTGTATGAATTTGTATTTTTTATTCAATGAATTTTACAATTTTAAAGAAACCTTATTTATATAAAATTATAGTTAATATAATGTCTTTATTTGTCGCAATTCTTAGCTTCTATATTCCTACCGTCAGTTTTGAAAGATCGAAGAAGTTACCGAAGATCCGTTTAATTCTGAGAGTTCGAAAAACAGAGTCCACTGCAGTAGTGAATTTCGTCATAAGCTGATGATACAAAAAAATGGTTTAGTTTATCATTGTAAATCCATTAAATATTCACTAAGAAAAACAGTAAAAGGAAACAAAATACGTAAAAATGACAAACATTATGCAAAGATCCAACAAATGGCCCAAAATTGAAACTAGCAAACAATTATCCACAACACATTTTTATCACCCATACGACGTGATATACATTCATTTACAAGTTAGTTGTGTCTACAATGCACCAATGAAAAAATGACATGTCATCAGATTCCAAGCCCTGGTGGTTATATACAAATCAGGTACTGTTTTTAAATTGAATCTAGATAAATTATGTTTTAGACGACCATTAACACACAGATTGCAATATTCACATATTTAAACACGTCTTTGAAACCCTTTCACACGTTGCTTTGAGTTATTTTGTTGCCTTGTTGATTTTCTTTTTAGTTTATTTTACATTACTTACGGCTTATAGGAAAATATTTTGACGGGATTCGAAGACTGCTTACTCATCTAAACCACGCTTTATTTCCTGCGATGTGACCCTGTGCGAAATACGAGGGTCATGGCCAGTTTATTAACTTTGCAGTGCATGTCTGGACAAACGTTACCCGGAACGAACACACAACTCTTTGAAGCCCCGCTCCACCAATGCAAGGATAATGAGCTCCGTAAGTTATGGTCTGTTGGATCGGCAATCTTTTAAGCAAGGCTAATGAAATTTCGAGTGGAACTTATCCTCACTTGCTCAGCCCAGTCTAATGCACTTATTATTTCTCCCTGCCAGTGCTTGTACTTGTTGCAGCTGCAGAGTGAAAGGTGAAGCGTACAGGAAAAGGTCAAAACGGCTCAGGGGTTGAGGCAAAGGCGGCGGACATCACCAATTCCAATTGCAGTGGTGATAGTTGCAACGCTGTACATGGTACTCTTGCATAAGGAGGGATTGAGTAACTATATGTTATGAGTCATACAAGTGCAGAGTGAATGAAATTATTGATTTCGAAAAACGAAAACAACAGCCATGGCTGATCGTTAAAGCTATCAGTGACCTTTTATCATCACTAGAATTGTAATTAAAGTAAGGGTAATGATATTGCATTTAATATCACATCTCAAATAGCGCACTGAAAAATCTGACATTGCAAGACCTTGACACTTTCATTAACGAAGGTCGAGATTGCGATGACTAAGTTAATTTTACAATGCCGGAATAGCGGCGGTTACAATCAGAGATGACAAGAGATACATAAATAAATATTGATTGTATGATAATAGTATTGACGATAACTAATAAAGTCGTGTCAGGAGCTGTTAAATTCCTTTACAAGTACGATAATGGCACAGTATAATAAACGACGAGAAGAACATACTAGAGACCTGGAATCTAAGGAAAAGATTTTTTATAGATGTATATAATTTTAGAAATATCCTTTAGAAATATCTATTACGTGTTTATGAATATTTACGCACGTGCAAGCGAGTGTGCTCTTGTTTTTGAGTTCACTTCAAGGGTACAGGAGCAAAGAGAGCAATAACAATGGTTAGTAGCGTTTCAAATTTACTACGTTTTAGCATTTGGCATTACATCCAATTTATTTTCACAAAGCAGAGTATCGTGTCACGACAGAATTCAACTTGAAACTAATTGAGGAGCAAAATCGATAAATGCCAAAGAAATCCAATATTAGTTACACAGCTTTTAAACATCTTTTGACCCCACCCCTCAAATCGGGATCATCAGAAATCTACAAATTCTGTAGAAAAGTAGAGTTGAAGGAATTCAAAATCACAAAATGTTTAGCAAAAACCTGTATAAATCCATTCTTAGCTTTCGTTTTATGAAAAACTATCCTTTGCATTTATCGAGTTTTGAAAAAACGCTCCTCAATTGCAAAAGTACCACCAATATGCTTCTAAAGGACGTAGGGAAACTATGCTTAATGCTACCCAGGGTTTGAGTGGCGGGGTGGTGGGGTGACGATGTGGAGGGGTGTTTTGGAGAACGGGGGGCTGGGTGGCGGGGGCTGTTGAGATGGGTGGAGGGGTGGAGTGGTGGTGTGGTCGCATGTTGGCATGACGGGGGGAAGGCAGACGGAAGGGGGCCGGGCGGCAGAGTGGCAGGGTGGCTGGGTGGCAGGACGGCGGGGTCGCGAGGTGGCGGACGGAAGGGGGCGGAGCGGCAGGATGGCGGGGTGACAGGGCGGCAGGGTCGTGAGACGGTGTGTCGGGCGGGTGGCGGGCGGAGGGGGAAGGCCAAGGCGCCGCGGGGGCGAGCGGTCAGCGTGGCCGGGGGTCGCGCGAGGGTCGAGCGTGAACCGCGACCTCCGTCACGCGTCGCGACGCGCGATGATATCGCTGCGAGCGGCCGCGAGGTGAACGTTCGGCTGCAGCTGTCAGTGGAGCGCGCGCGCGTATCTCTGCCTCGACGGGACGTGTTCCGTGCAGCCGAGATGCATGTAGAACTTGGGCTCTATTTGCATACGAGTTCGCGTGGGATCACCACAGAACGCGAACGCGCGGCGAAGGTTGAGTGCAGGAAGTGTTTGGTGATCAATTTCGAATACGATCTGCCACGAGACAATGGGAGAAAGGAAGCACGACGTCGAAATCACGAGTGTTGTCGATGTGAATAACTGCTGCTCGGGTCTGTAAATGGCGACTGCGCTATCTAAATCTTTTCAGAGGAGTAACGTCATCAATGTGGTTGGTCTCAAAAAGAAAAAAAAATCTTTCTTTGGTGTCGCGTGCTTTGCAACGAAATTCTTGTAAAATAATTAAAGGGTAATTTTAATGTAGGTCCTTTTCATGTAAAAGTCGTGAGATGTAATTTCATAATAAAAATTGCGTTGTATTCTCGCCTTCAACCATAAATGTTCACAATCTACAAACGCATTTTGTGCCTCAAGTGTGAAAAGAAACATTTCTGTGAAACTGAACACACCACAAACGCTCCATTGCATTGTATTGCATTCAAGAATTAATGTTATTTTACAATGTATTTTAGTCAAAGGTACAAGAGTGTATTTTACAATGTATTTTAGTCAAAGAAACAAGAGTGTAATAGGAGTGGAAGCCAGGACAAGCATCCAATATAATGCTCCCCGCATTTGGATTTCGAAATACGTCAATACGAATACTCGTTCTCTTGCTATTACATATATTACCTTCATTATCTAACATTTTTATATTATAATATTATGTTATTTAAATATTTGTATTTTACCATTGATATTTACTTCAAATGAAGATTTTTCATAAAACTACATTGTTCTTGATACCCTTCGGAAGTACCTCAACCCGCCTCGAATTTTAGTTATGTACTCAATTAGACACTGCTATACCCAATATTTCGTATTCATTGCGGTACTCTCCGTACCAACTTCCACATCTGACCCACACTCCCCGGGATTACAGCCGAACGCCAACCCATAATCACGCAATCACCCGAACCCCGTTCCACTCCATCGAAAAATCACGAGACGCAATTCCCAGAACTGGGGAGGGAGGCCATGCGATATTCAAGGTAATGCAATATCAATAAATCCTCGAACCGTTAAATGAAAGAGTTCTTGCTTTCTTTCACCCCCATTCGCAACACGGGGAGGTCGGGGCCCCTTCTTCCCGGTGCGGTGCCGCCCCTCCAATGAAGGAGTCGGCGGCGTCCGCGTGTGTCGGTGATGCGCGGCGCGGCGCGGCGCGGCCCGCGACCCGTCGCGTGCCCTCCGGCGGCGCCTGAGTGGCGCGGCCCGATCTGTAACATTGCCGTAACATTGCTGTAACTCTTCGCCTCCCTCGCGCGGGGATATTGCTCGTTATATTGGCTATTTCTATTCATTCTGTCGCCGGGAACCGGTTTATCGTATTTCACGCACGGAGGTTCGTATCGACCTCTGAGAGCATCTAACGTGTTGCTCGCAGCCCCCCATTGGCTTTGAGGCCGCGAAGTGTTTCTCTGAGAGAGGTGGGTTCACGGGGTGAAAGCGTGGGATTACTTTTTAGGGAATGGCAGACTGCAGAAATGTTATACAGGTAACAATATGAGTATAATAGTAGCACATCTCCCAATTCTTTGTTTTGGTGTATCAGTATAAGGGTACCTAGCAGGAAAAAGTAATGATAGTGTGTGGTTGTACTGAATATGCGGCGTGGTGAATCTGCACTAGTGAAATCAACGCCAATTTGTGTATTCGATCAATCTACACAAATTTAAGTTTTATGAAATAAATTAACACAATTATTGTGGTATTCAACCTTAATATGTGAAGAAAAAACTTGTATTTTCACAAAGAATGAAAAGGTGTGTCAGTGAGTGCCCAGGTGTCTCATGTTGCTCATACCTCAGGCACATAAAATAGGCCATGCTTGTACATACTAGGTTAGCCTCAAACTGTAATAGAAAGATGGTTAGTACTAAAACGTTTCTTTGTGAAATCACATGGTAATTATTCATGGAAACACTGAAACCTTTCGAGATAGTTACTATTAAAGCAATAAGTGATTACAACATTCAATTAAATTTTTAGTTTCTTGCTACGGAGTAGATAGAGTAGTAGAAGTTATATAATGCTGCACGACAAAACCGGGGAATTTTTTTCAGAAAGACTCTTGTTACAGGCCCCTGGTAACGAAAAAGTAGATATTCAGTTGCTAAATTTGGGAAAAAAACCCTCAAACACGTGGTGTAGCTAGAATCCACGTTTTGTGAGTCTTTGATACCGAAAAATCAAAAGACGGCAAAACTCTGTCTGTTCGTCTGCCTCTCCGTCCGTCTATAAACAACGATAACGGCTAAACCGTTCAGTCGATTTTTTCGGCGTTTTCATACAACTAAAATATTAAAGATGTAAATATTTTCCCTTAACGAAATCTGTTCCGTAAATCTGTTCCGTAGATTTTGAAATAAAGTAATGTACATTTTTTCGAGAATTTGAATTATTTTCGCGTAATTTTGCGAGAAAAGCGAGAAAGTTCTGTTTTAGTACTAGTTTTAAAATGTGAGTTACGGGCCTTTTGCGCTTATAATCTTATTTTCATTAATACAATAAAGACAACTATTACAGTAATAATAATAATAATAATAATAATAATAATAATAAGAAGAAGAAGAAGAAGAAGAAGAAGAAGAAGAAGTAGAAGAAGAAGACGAAGAAGAGTAATGATTTATTTACATTCAATTCAGAAGGACTTGAGGCTCAGTTCTCTAGTGCTAGGTCTAATCAGCCATTAAAATGCTAGATGTAAAACCCAAGATAAATTTATTTCATCTCGTTTAAATTTGATGATTCTGCAGTCTTGGAGTATCTCATTTCTTGTGGCATCCCGTAATTTGCAAAGCCGTGTGGCAACCTTTTCCCACTGATATACTGTCGCACTGCCACCGCCGTAACCAATTCTTATCCAATTTCCATTGCACCCAATTCTTCTCGGGAGTTGCGCTGGGGTGAGAGCGCTCAAGAGGCTGTTAAGGGGTGGAGGGGTGTGTGGGTGTTAAGGGCAACATAAAGCAAGCGGCGCGTGGACGGGGCGATGCGAAGCGAAGCGGTATTGGTTGGCGCGTTCTTTATGCACTCGAGGCACGCATTGCTGGTGCCTTACTCCGCTCCGCAAGTTCATTTATGAGACTCGTGAGCGCCGCATCGCACAGCGCTGCAGGTGGGAGGATAACTCTAATTTCACCCTCCCAATAAACCTCAGCGCTAACATCTATGGAATTATACTAGTATGTACTGATTGATACGAATTCCAACAGTTTACAACGCATTGCCAGATGACATTAAACAATTAAAATAGGTACAGAAATTTAAGTTAAAAGTAAAAACTTTTCTGCTGCATAACTATACCTAAACAATTAAAGACTGTACTAATCATCAAAAAGAAAAATAATTTTTATTTTAACCAAACAATAATATACAATGATTTAATATGCCTGTAACAAGTAATATACTTCACTCTCCGGATAAATGACCCCCATCTCGATCAGGTTATTGTCCAGTTTCCCCAATCCCTTGAGCAAATGACGTTTGTTTTGCTTATGGACATAAATGTAGCTTCACTATGCGCACGTTTTGTTGAGCTCTGCTTTTGATTTTAGTTATAGGAGTAAAACAGCATTTGATTTACTATTTTGTTAGCAATGCAGAAAAATCAAATCTGCCTAGTTCCTTTACCCATGCAAATAAGTTTTGTGTAGCTCAGGAACGAAACTCCTTTTCAATTATCTTAATCTCGTGCTTTTTTAAATTTTATTATTTATTTTGTTTTATTTTTTAAACTTTTATTCATCTCTCAATTATTTGTGGTTAATATGTTGGGAAGTTATTCTGGAGATGAAGTAAACGACGCAGATGATCTTCTCCCTCATACGTCCTATACAGTTATGATTGTTTTTTGACTAAATAAATCAATTAAATGAACGTTTCGCCCACTCCTTTTCCCTCCACCCTTTTTCCTCGTTTTCCAACTTGTGGCGTCGCCGACGCTGCAAATTGTTTTAAAATTATTTTCAAGTGTTGAATATGTGTGTCTTGTGTAGCTTTGTTCAAATAAGATTTTAGAGTCTCTGAACAAACCAATGTAACGTTGTAGCTGATAATGTTATACTCCCGCTAAAAAATTCTCAAAAAACAATGGTCTTGTATGTTTTGTCTATACGGGAATACACAGGTAATACTGCAATTTCAAAATTGTAAACGCTGTAAAAATACTTGCAGACATGGATATTGCGAATAGTTACATTATAGTGCAGCTGTATTTAGTACTTTTTTGCTAATATGCACAGAAATGCAAATATAAGATCATCTACAAGCTGTACTTTAGCGTTATTCACTAATAAGATCATTCTCAATTAGTTCCAAAAATTCTCCCGCAAAATTATTTACAACAGCATTTGATTCTTCCGCGGATTCGTATAACATTTCCATACCTTTGTCCCCTAATTTTTGAAGAGATTTCGTCCACAAACTCAGATTAATTTGTGTTCACTTCTACTTCCGTAATAGCTCAATTAATCGTCTCGTAGGCGAATCTAATAGTGTCATCTAGAAAATAATGGTGTGTGGTGGAGCGAAAATTGCCTATGAGTACAAGGAATTAATCTACGCCACCCACATAGATCTATGTAGGTGGAATTTAGTTTAATTACTGCTCTCTCCAATAAGATTATAAGTTTTACGATTCAAAGAATACGATTCCTACAGCTTTATAAAAATCACAATGCGACATAGTATAGACATTGCTTTCTACTGCAAAAAACACATGGACAGTAAAACGTCGAATCAGAGATAACGTCACTATTCTCCAAAAGAGATGCTCATAGCTCCTGAAGAACAGAAGCGGTCGCAAGAGTACCCGTCGTTCTCCGTTTCTATAAACTGCAGCAGCGATACTTGAACCATACAGTCGTTGGAGGCAGAATGGACAACAGATATCTCCCGATCGGGGCAATACCGTTCGCTCCTTTCCTTGGGACGTTCTTTCTTCTTTTTATTGGCCCCCGCGCTCGCACTCGCCCGGAGCTCCTTTCAGGAGAATAGCACGAGAGCCTCGCCGAATGTCGTCGATCTGAAGCGCGGCGAGGAGGGAGGAGCGAGCAGGCGAGCGTGGCGGGTGGGTGCTTGCTCACTGGACCGCCTGCCCTTCCTCTCTCCCGCCCTCCACGCTCACCGCCCCTCTCGCCCGCCTTCAAGCTCGCCCTCTCCCTCTCGCCCGCCCTCTCGCCCGCCCTCTCGCCCGCCCTCTCGCTCGCTTTCTGGCAGGCCGTCTCGTCCTGACGGCGGGTGGGCAAGGGAGAAAGCGAGCGGGCGTGCGGGCGAGCGGCCAGGCAGGCGGGCCGGGCGGGCGGGCGGGTGGCTTCGTGCAACACGAAGAGACACAAGACGCTCGCGGCGGCGGGGGTGGCCGGGCGCCCTCTAACGGCCGAACGCAGAGTTACGAGTGGCGCGGGCGGCGCGGCGTGGGGGCCGCCGTCGGACCTCCGCGAGAGACCGCCGTGTAATTTGCGGGCCGTGGTGCTGGCGGGGGAAGGGAGGGGATCCAGGATACGGCAAGTGAGTGAATGAGGAAAATTTGATGGGGACAATTGCAATGAGTTTGGGTTACAGAGCGGATGGACAGGTATCGTGCGGAAAGTTGTTCTTCTGAAAGAGGTAAATGATGGGACATAGTGAAATCGTTTAACTACGTCAAAAGTACCTTGTATACAGGAAATATTGTTGCCGCTTTCAAATAAAATGCTCATTAAGACTAAAGAGTCTAAGACTCCGAGAGCTGACGTAAATACAGGATTGAAGTAAAATAAACATTTGTGTTCATAAATTATGTATTTTATTATTTAAAGGAGTAATAATGACGAAAAGTGCTGATAAAAGAAAGTAAGAATGCAAAGGATGTAAACAATTAGATGATCTGAGAGAAGTGAAATAACGACAAAGGAATAATCCGAAGTGGGAATTGAGACCTGGAAATATAAAAGTAATGTTTATTGGAGGTCATGGCAGTGGCTTCATTATAGAGGTCAAACAAGAACAGAAGATTCACTAAGAAAAAAAAGTAATGTACGAAGACTAAAGGTAACAGAGAGAGAGAGAGAGAGAAGAGAGAGAGAAAGAGAGAGAGAAAGAGAGAGAGAGAGAAGAGAGAGAGAAGAGAGAGAGAGAAAGAGAGAGAGAAAGAGAGAGAGAAAGAGAGAGAGAAAGAGAGAGAGAGAGAAGAGAGAGAGAAAGAGAGAGAGAAAGAG
Organism: Gryllus longicercus; assembly: GCA_038098605.1. Taxonomy (NCBI): domain Eukaryota; kingdom Metazoa; phylum Arthropoda; class Insecta; order Orthoptera; family Gryllidae; genus Gryllus; species Gryllus longicercus. The sequence continues at coordinate 6,281,674 of JAZDUA010000031.1, forward strand.
AGAGAAAAAGAGAGAGAGAAAGAGAGAGAGAGAGAGAGAGAAAGAGAGAGAAAGAGAGAGAAAGAGAGAAAGAGAGAGCAAGAGAGAGAGCAAGAGAGAGAGCAAGAGAGAGAGAAAGAGAGAGAAAGAGAGAGAAAGAGAGAGAGAGAAAGAGACAACAGAGAGAATATGTCAAGATGCCCACGAATACAATGGTATTGTTAATATTCGGATAGTAACGGTAAAAGCAGTGTGTTCCAATTGTGAACGTAGAGATATTTCTGATTAAAATAATAAAATTTTTGTATTTTTACGTCAAAATCGTAACATATTTCATTGTTTTTGCATTTTCATAGTCTTCCTGGATATCTAACGAAACCTTTGACATATCTTACCTGCTTATTTTTCAGTGAATTTATGACTACACCCGAAATTGCGATTTATGCATAAATTCAAAGCCATGAAATCAGAATACCATGTATAAAACTGCAGATCTAGAAATGCTCAAGGGCAAGGACTATCGCGTGAAGGAATGGGGAAAGGCTGATTCAATATCGTGGTTTTCTTAGTCTACAAAAATCGCCGTTGATGACGCTGCAAGTGGCGTGAATAGCAAGGAATGTGAAAATTCTTGGGTAAAGAAACTAGCCAAAATGAAAATGGGAAGAAAGAAATCAGATAAAAGATAATTGGGAGAAATGAAAAGCACTTGAATGAAAGGAATACCACGGAACCGTAGATGATTGCAAGATGGGTCATAAGTTCTATAAGAATTGGTTCAGAGGTGAGACATAGACAGGTTCGAAAATATGAAATGAAGCTCAAAAATTAAGGATTGATATGAGAAGGAATTAAGATGTGAGGGAGAAAAAGATGAAGTGTTGAGGGAGAAAGGGAGGAAGAAGTGTAGGTATGGATAATAAAACGACCTCATGGTGCTGTGAAGTAAGGAGAGAGAGAGAGCGAGCGCTAAAGGCGAGGCTTGGCCCGGATTGACAGGAACAACAAAAGAGGAAGGGGCGGGAGGCGGGGACAGCAACTCAACAACTTAAGAGGCGGGGCTGACGGCGGCAGCGGCTGGGGGAGCAGCGCCTCGGAGATCGAAGGCAGCGGAGAGCGAAGGCGGAGTTGAAGCGAGCGTCTCCATCTCCGGAGCAATCAAAAGTTTTACGCCGCCGATGCCTGCCCTGCCCTGCCCGCCGCGGTGGGCGGCGTCGGGCGCACCCGCCGCCATGCCACCGTCTGATCAGGGCGGCGTGGGTGGGAGAAGCGGCGGGGACGGCGGTAAAGTTTGGGGGCGGAGACTGCGGCAGTAGCAACTACGTGGATGCGGGAATGAGAGTAGGGGAGCAAGCGGAGGCAAAGGTGGACATGAAGGCGGGAACAGACGTGAAGGTGGAGACGGAGGTGGGAGCAGCATTGTTGATTGCAGAGATGGAGGGAGAGGTGGTGGATGAGGTGGATGAAGAGGTGGATGAAGAGGTGGAGGTAGGGGAGGAAGCGAAGGCAGTGGCGGTGGTGCAAGTGGAGGCGGAGGCTTTGGCGGGGTGGTGGCGGGGCGGAGACGGAAGCGGAGATGGAGGCAAAGGTGAAGGCGGAGGAGAAAGTGGAGGGTGTGGAGGAGGAGGAGGAGAAAGACGAGGCGGCGGCCAGGCAGAGGAGAAGAGAGGGAAGCGACCGTAAAGCGATGCCGAGGTGGGGGCGGAGACAGGGGCGTGGGCGGGGGCAGAGCCGTGGCAGTGGCAGGGGTGGAGACGGAATCGCGGGAGAAGCCACCGACAAGGCGGAGGAATCGGCGGCGACGAAGCGATGGAGGTAGCGAGAAGCGAGGCGGGGGAGGGGGGACTCGCCGATCGGAGTGATCGGGTTTTACGGCGCCTCGGGCCCGGGAAGGTGTAACTCTGCGCGGGCGCCCAGAGTCAGTGACCGGCACGCGGACCTCCGCAAGGCGTGCGGAGGCGGAGGCGGAGGCGGCGGTGGGGGCGGAGCGGAAGGGGAGCAGCGTAGGGCAGAGCGTTGGCAGAGGTTGAAGTGCGGGTGTTGCAGGAACGAGAGGGAAAGGGGAAGAGGACGTTGTAGTCTACGCTGAGTAGTTGTCCCGAATATATGTTAAGGAGTTGTGCACACTAGTACGTTAGCCTTATATTATAGACAGTAAGGTTAGAGTTAACAGGAGCACTAAGAAAAATTATTCAGTTCGAGGTTTTGGAATTAGTAGAATAATATGTGAATAACATTATAAAAAGTCATTTTGCGTACGTTACTAATATATACGACTTGTAGAACACATTAATTGATAATTGACATTTATGTACTTGTTCTGCTAGTTACAATAAATATGAATCAGCCTTGTAGACGTGAGCTCTACCAGATTTCTGAGGTCAGATGCAACAGAGGTCCTGACAAATGAAGTCATTAAGTTGCAGAACATATACGGTTAAATTGCAGGAAAACAAACGAAAGATGCAAAATAAATTCGGAAAGCTAACTTCTTTTAGTAATAAAACGTGCAGAAAAATAATTGTGTCGATTAAAACTTTTGGGAATAAATTTAACGACAACGAAATGTATAGTGGCGAGAGTACACCTCTATGGTTTATCTAACTATTCACGATTGTTCTTTGCGTCAAGAGCAAATCCAAAACCTAGTCTTTATTTTACGCGTATTCTCTCAAAGAATGTTATAATACAATATTTCATTCCAAACTATTGTGATATTTGTATCACTATATCACAAAATAGTCTCAGGATGCACCGTTTCTGATTTGTGCGCAATAGTAAAATGCATAGCAGATATTGTGTTGCGAGTTGGATAAGCCACTGATTCCCAAATATGCCGTACTAAGCAAACTTGTTCATCGTCTTAAATCTGCTTGATGAATCCTTGGTGGGTTATATATCTAACCAGCGGTAATATACTGAATTGTTCTTGGAGTTTTGTGTTGACGTTTTATTACAAATAGTAAAAAAAAGTGATTTAATTCTCAGGGTATTATACTGTGCAGATGTCTTATTGTCAGAATAAATTGCGAAATTACGAACTAGTAGGGATTGCAGGTTTCGAAACTGACAACATTTTTCCAATGAACCTATATTACAAAACTGCATATAATGAAGTTATATACTATACGAATATATATTTATACTTGTGGTATTTGGCTTGATTTGTATGCAACGTCGTATGCACAGATTTTCGGGAAGTACAAGAAATCATCTTTATTGCGTTAGAACACCTGATCTGCCGAACATCTATGCATAAATGGTTGCCTAAAAATCAAGGACACAGACCACATACAAACCATAGATAACTCCGTTATGAGTAATATCCCACTACACGTTTATAGGCAAAACGTAATCATTTCCTAACTCTTTACACGCCCTAGAAGTTTGTAACCTTTATTCTGAGACACCTGTGTAGAGAGGGGGTGTTACATCACATTCCTTGATAGTAGCGAGCGGCGGTGGCGTTGGCGAGGTAGCCGATGGACGAAACGGAGGCGCGATAGAGAGCGTGGGCGGTCCGCCCGACCGCTCGCCTACGGCGGGTGAGTCCGCCCCCTCGATCCCGCGCCCCACCCCTTGTTCCGGTCTCCTCGCCCGGTCCGCCGCGCCGTTTCGCCGATTTATCGCCACCTCCAGTTTCTCCGCGTAACCTCCGTAGCGGCGGCTGCCCGGATGCGGGACGCCTGCCCGCCGCTCTTTTGTTCGCGGTCCCGCTGCTCGAATTATCTCGCGGCAACATGATGCGGCCGCTGTTTTCTGCCCGACTTGTCTCTATTACATCGAGGCCTCCCACTAAGAGTATGGAAGACGTAGTGGCGAACAGCGGTGAAACGCTTTGGAGGATCTGATATTATGAATATATAAGTATATATTTTCGCGCGTGACCGCACAAATTAATCGTTACTTTCTACATAAATTTCTTAGATATATTCCTGGCGGTTTTTGTACTGACAATCGTAATATTACATCTTGTATTATTGTTTGTAAACTTTGAAAACTGTTTACAATGCGAAAATATACGACTGCTTCTGATAGTTGGAAATAGTTATCTGTATCATCTCAAATTAAGATAATCTATTGTCCCTCAGGCCTCACTGAATTGCCGCACATTAGCTAACACCAATGCGTCCTTTGGGAAGGAATTTCTTGTTCAAAAGATACAAACACGAAAACTGAATGTAATAATACAGCATTGTAGGCTTTCACGGCCGAAATCAATATTCTTCATGTCTTCCGGGCTGATGGGCCGTGGTCCAATTGGCTTTGAGATTCACTCGCCACTGAAGATGCCCACCGCAGTCGTTTGGGCGAAACGTTTGGTATCTCCAAGCCAATTGGACCACGGCCCATCAGTCCGGAAGACATGAAGAATATAGAATGTAATAATTTTTTCAATTGAAAGATTTGTTGGTTAGCCGATTCATTTTTAGTAATATTGTAAAGATGAGGAAGCATAATTTCTGTATTTCGTGATCAGAAATATATCGATAAAATTTACTTTGAACATTCAGTTACTACTCAAAGTTATAACTTCTATGTTGCATACCCTACAAATCTTACTTTTATTTTTTTTTCATACCATTCATCTTTCTTGGAACATTAAATTTTTAGAGCTCAGCCATTACAGAGGAAAAGTAAAACAAAGTGCTTAGTCGGGGAAATTATGATAAAACGTCTAGTGCAGCAATTCCTGTTCTTAAAATACCAAGGGGAACGTTTATTATCTCAAGAAACGCGTTAAAATATGTAAGACTTGCTCCAGATTTCTTTTACACCAATCCTCTAAACATACATTACTCTAACGTCTGAATTGAGAAATGCACGTTTTACTTTTCGGGTGTAATGTAGCACGTTATCAAAACATCTCAATTCTCAAGGGTCCTGTAAGTGACGAGACATTCTAGAATAGAAGAGTACGAAAGACAACATGAACGAGGTGATAAGGCGCCCCCTTAACCCCTCTCTCGCAGACGCTGAATCTCCTCGTGGCTAATTACAAGCGGGCGTTCCTTTCCACTCACGGAGGAGCACGTGGCTTACGCGGCCGTGGCCCGGATTCCGTGCATCCCCAGGGGGCCTTGCCACCCACTGGGCGGCTCTCGCCGTCTGCGGGATGAGCTTGGCCAGAGAGCGCAGCTGGTGCGGCCCGCGCGATGAGACCGGCTGGGTTTAGCTCAGAGCCAGCATTGTCGTTGTCTCTGCAGCGACTCTCACCGGAAGCACACAGGGTTCGAGGTCCAACACTGGTTAATTTTCGACACTAGTTATAAAATTAGGTCGAAATCAACTGCTATCTGAAGGAGAATTCTATCGGGCGGCTGCTTTGATGGCTAGTTTTTTCCGATCAGTACCAAGTGAATGACGGAGCAGCACCCTAACAAACGTGCCACGGACAGGACCACATCTTCCCTTCCTCTTCCTTGTTCTATTCTCACTCTTACACACCTACATGCACTACAGTACCTCGTATGTGAGAAGACCATTCAAGTGCTTAGAGCTTGTCCTGGCTTGAGATTGTTTTAATATATGTAGTTGGTTGACTCCTTGAGAAATAATTTTGAATGATTTGGATTTTGTTTAAAGTGATTTTTCTTGCATTTTCATATATCGGGCATCCGTGTGGTAAGAGATATATTAAAATACATTGTTTTAGTTTTGAATAGGTTTAAATATTCTCAGCCCGCCTAAAAGAACGCATATGACAGTAACCGCAACTACTACGCTGCCTTGGTTGTCGGAACCAATCCATTAAAAGTCGTTGCTATTTCACAAACTTATTCTAGGGCAGGCAAAACAATCCATCATGGATTCTGAATGCTATGATTCATAATTCATAATTATTCCATATAGCCAAGTATTATAATCTGTTTGGTTCCAGGTCATTGGCATCCCGGAATTCTTGCTCTAGGACACCAACATTTTGGTGAAAAATAACATCAAATCACAATCGGGGCTTATCATATTCTTGAGTTCTTTGGGGGGGGGGGAATAGGCGTTTCTGTGTGAAATACACTGTTGCGATTTTGGAAGGAGAAATGAGAGTGAAGGAGAGTTAGCATACAGATTGGACTGGCTTAGGGGTGTAAATGTGAACCAACTATCAAATTGAAAAGTGATGAGGAATAAACATTTGGGATCGGAAATTTTCCAGAAACGGGCGTAATAAATTGATTAAGGAATACTGGGGATATAGAAATAACGCATTGGCTTTTAGGAAGAGAGCAAAATAAAGAGTGTGCAGTCTACTGAATAAATGTAAGCAAAATTAATGGTAAAATTGAAAACTCCTTCAACCTCGCTTTATTTAACTTGTATTTATATTACGAGTACATTGTATAATACGAGTACATTCTTCCGTGTAATAAAAATAACTTCCTATGGATGTCCATTCCCCAAAAGCTACATCTTGTATATTGTATAATTAACTCCTTAAAAAAACAGCTTGTCGAGCGAGAGGAAAAAAACTTAAAAGAAGAGAGGAACCGCGAGAGAGGATTGGCCACAAGATGACAATCTCCAGCCAGGAATCAGCGCCAGCGCGGAGAGGGCGTCGCCTGGGGAGCTGTGTCAACGCGGCGGCGGCGGCGGCGGCGGCGGCGGCTGCGGGAGGCGGGGTCGGGGTGGCTGGCCAGCCTCAGTCATCGGCCTGGGCCCAGCGCCTGCCAACAAGGGACACCTTGTGCTCCGAGACGCCTGCTCAGACGAGCTGGCGGCAGCGGCAGCGGGTTGTTGTCACCCGGAGGCCGCCGCTCGTTCTGAGGGTCTGGATTTGGTGGGTTGTGTTTTTAAGCGCCCAAAATAAACATAATTTATGAGCTTTAAAACGCCTTAAAAATTGAGATGTTTTCTTTTGTTCAACAGTATTTAAATTGATTACGATTAGCCATCATTCATTGACATTTATGTATCCTCGAAGAAATACTCATGTAAGCCTGATAATCTTAAGAAGCATAAATACGTTAATTTTAGATTATTTGCGTAAAATACATTTCTTTACACACTGAGCGAAAAGTTTTGAAGTCATAACAAATGACGCTAGTGAATGAACAGTTTCTTGTGAATAATACGTTTATTAGCGCATTGTTCTTTATTTCTTGTTATATTTCAGCTTTCCTTTATTTGTGGATTCATTGCTAAATAATTTGCAATTCCAAAATAAAAAACAATAACAACAAAATGTTAATATTTCTGTGGATTTATCTAATGGCGAAATTGCAACTTTCAAAAGGAAAGCAGACTCACAAAGGCAAACGAGAAAGATCTGAAAACAATGATACCACTATACAAATATGAAAACAAACCGTTTTTTAAGAATTTAACGAGATGAGTACTCAAAATGTCAAAGACCTACAAAAATAGAATAATTATTAGTTTTCTACTGTGTTTCGTAGATTTCTGAACGACAATTCTGTTTGAAAATCACTAATTTTATTCATGTAATTAGCATGGTTATTTACGTAACAAACAAATGATATTATATTCTGATTTTTCATGTTCACATTTCTTCTCATACACATTTAACTTTAGAAAACAATCCTTTTATGTAAAACAATAAAGATATTTTCAAATGTTCATTTGTTCTTTTATGACTAATTTGTAGAAGTTTCCACTTTTAAACAGAAATCCTCAATTATCTCAATAGTAAGATTATGACGCTTGAGCCTTTATTTACTTGATCTTGATTTAGCCGTGATATCACAAAGCATTGCACCCTCCTGTCCACAGACACATTCATGACAGGAGACAGTTGAATCTCTTAAAAGCATTCCTAGCTGCAAAATGATTATGGTTCAGTCAGAGGAAGAGGGTGGTGAAAAGCTGTAGTGGGTCCCCACCGAAGGTGACGGCAATTGCAACTAAGGTCAACGGTGTTACTATTTTTACAGAAAAAATCGCTTTGCGTTTTGAAGCCTTCTGGCAGAATGCAGCAAATACAAATTCGTCAAAATGTTGCAAATAGATGCTACAAGATACAAGAAGTCGGACGTCCGTGCCCGAACCCGATGCTCCGTGCCCGATTCAACTGTCTCTAGTCATGAATTAGCCTGTGGACAGGAGTGTGCAATGCTTTGTGATATCTCGGTTAATCAACATCAAGTAAATAAAAGTTCAATCGCCAAAATCTTACTACTGAGATAATTGAGGATTTCTGTTTAAAGGTGGAAACTTCTACAAAATATCCATAAAAACACAAAATATCTTTAATGTAATTCATGAAAAGGAAGAGCACGCAATGGGCAGAAAAATGATTTCGGGTGCTAATGGGTCAATTATGCTCGTGGCTAGCTCTTGGTCAGTATGCTCGCTTTGCACTACGCGGCCCCGGGATCGATTCCCGGTCGAGCCAAGACGACAGTATGCGTTGTCCCTTGCAATGTCATAGTATACGTTGCTGTGTGGCGATGAGTAAATTCACTTCTCAGGCTGAGAAGACCGGATTCGGCGTGGGGATATCAACGTGCTAACCACACGTGAACCCTTAACCCATGGTCGCGAGGCAAGGACGTCGGCGGTAGGTCTGAGCTCGTGCACCGGCTGTCAACCCAAGTACATACATACCATGGGTCAACTGGCGGCTGCCATTTAAATTCCATTTCTTTGTATAGTATCTGGGTACAGTTACTAGTTGCAGAGAGTAATTCATTCGTTCGCGCCGCCGCTTTCGCCATTTTATATTCAGTTGAACTGTACTAAATTGTGGTTGAGATAGGAAACACCAATAGATCCAAAACCATTATTCGAACTCTCCACCACGCGTTCGATTGTTGTCATTTCTCCTCAACTTTTCAACGCTACGTGGCGGGGTTTTCGGGTGGGAGGATGTTTAATGGCGGCGGCTGTTCAGATTGCGCAATATCAATCTACTGGATTCTCTACCTGAAGTAGCGACCAACTAGTGGAAGAAACTGCCACCACCGAAAACGCGCGCCGCGAGAGAGAAGACACGGCAGCGGCGTGGTGGAGCGGACTGCGCCCACGGGAAGGTGAGGGGGCATTCCACCCCTCCGCTGCCCTCAACCCCGAGGCGGGCAGGGGTGGTGGCAAGGCCGCTGAAAGGCGGTGCGCCCGCCCCCCCCCCCCCCCGGGGCAAGAGTCATTTTGGTCGCGAGCGATAACTGAACTAGATAGATTTTTGGTATATTGTATAACGACATAGCTCTGACATTGTGATTGCTTCTGGTAATTGGTTTGACACGCTCTATTATGGTTCATCTCCTGAACACTTGGTTACCTGGTTTTGTATTTTGAACTGGATTTGGAAAGCGGTATTCGGCCGCTCGAAATAAACTGTTTTATAGATTTGTACCATTGTTTTGTGTTCTGAGTCTCCTAAACCACAACACTCCCGAACGCCTTCGATTGTTACCTTTTCTCCTCAACTTCTGGGCGCTGCCTGAAGGGGTGTTCGAGTGAGAGGATGTTAAGTGGCGGCGGCCGATGCGATTGCCCTACTCTCTGTATCAGGGCGGAGCAGCGCGATGCGATGCCACGCGTAGGCGCGGGAGCCGCGAGGAGCCGCCGCCTATGAGCGCCATAAAGCACGGGCGAGGCCCGCTGTCGAGGCCCGGCCCGGCCCGCCCCGCCCCGCGCCGTCGCCGCGCGCGCCGGCAAATCAGACAATGGAACATTAGCTGTCTACCGACTGGCCCGAGAACTCCTCGCGCGACCGTATCGTGCGGTGAGCGCTCGCATAATGGAACTTCCAAACGAGAAGGTGTAACAGCGGTACTTCCTCTCGTCAAAGGCTTAATGGGCTCTAAACGTAGTTAGCAAATCCATCAACAGGCCGTTATCCATCCATCGCTGCTCGGAAGAACTGTGTGGGTACGCGATCGTAAATAGTGGTAGCTACAGGAGGACTCGAAAGCGAGGATCGCAGAGAATCGGTGTTTTGTGGTTGATTTTAGGTTGCCAATGCGTTCCCAATACGAAAATTGGCTATTGAGCGTATTGTGATAGGATATTATAAATAGAAATATTAACGAGTAGATTGCAATACGGAAGAAAAGTTTCTATAATTTAAATGAAACCTTTGTGACTTTATTTAGTTGGTATTCATGGGTTACAATACTTAATTACGATTCAAAGAACAAAACATAAAAAAGGCCTGGTTTAAATCAAATATTGCCAAAACCGTTCAGAACTGGTGGGTAACTGGTCCTGTCGATTTGACCCCGGTATTCATACGTCATATTACAGGGGAAACGTCATAGTGGTACTATGGGGCACCCACGTTTCTCGCGATTGAAACGCTTACACATTCATAGAGCAAAGGATATACGAGGCACTCCAGAATCTCAATCTCTCAGAGTACGTAACTCTAAGGCTGGACTTCGAGCGACCACCAGTCGAGCGCGAGAGTGGGCAATTCACTGATTTCGTTGTTTATTGCTCCTCGAATGAATACTTCTCATTCAGAAAGTCAGAAGGTCGATATGTTTATTGAACACCGCCCTGCCCTAATCAAGGATCGCGGATGTTGAGTTTGTTACTTTCCATTCGCTGCTCTGCAAAGCAGTTGTCACTGTAATTAGTTATTTTTAGTGTCGGAAAGTTTATTTTTGGTAACGTCACATGCTCAAGGAATTCAATGAATTCACAACAACCACAGACACTATAAATAAACGTTAATTATTAGTCATAAAGATATTCTCATAAAATCAATTTTTTTTCGCAGAATGTATAATGCAATATTTTCTATCATGTAATTATCCAACAAACTCTCTTAGAATTCACAAAATCTCTCAAACAACATTTGTGCTTCGTGAAACAAATGTAATGAAAATATTTTACTGCGTATTTCAGAAATCATCATTAATATAACAAAATATTACTTTTATTCAATTTCTAAATCAGAACCAATTATGGGAATAGTAAACTTTCCCAATTTCGCATCTAAACATGAAAAAATGCTCAATAAAAATGTCAACCAACGGAGTGAATACTCTCTGTAACCCATTGGTGCAAACACAAATAGTTCACAAAACAGTGTCCTATAATTTACTGTCGATATATTTTTACATGGTGTCAAGCATTGTCCTTGCAATTGTCCCTCACACTGCTATTCCAACGTTCCCATTGTGAGGGCCTGTGTGTGCACTACAATTAGTGGGTTCTCTGCGGAGTGCTAGAAACCACAGCGCGGGCGGATGGGCGGGTGCGGGGATTGCGTGCGCGGGGGCGGGGGCGGTGGGACGGGCCGCGGGCCGGAAGCGCCGGGGCTTCTGTTTCCGGGCGCACAAAGCGCGCGCAGGTGCAGAGGGCGCGCGGTCACTCGATCTGCGATTGTCAGCGCCGCCCCCGCCCCCGCCGCAGCTTCCGGCGCTCCCCGCCACGTGCGCGGCGCCCGCCCACGATCACCCCCCACGCGGCGTGGGAAGACTTATTGGTGGGGCCTGGTCCGACGATTCGCATTGGGATGCACCGGTACGCTCAGTTCACTGGTTCAAGTTTCATAATTGTGATGAAAAATGCGAGGTATGACGGAGGTGATATTCCGAAAGCGCCTGATAAATCAGAGCATTGTAGTCTTGATCCATATAACAATTCCACGATGTTTGAATTGGTACATGAAGTTACTGCACTACCTGCGATTGGATCAAAATGTACCAACTATTGATGCTGGTTCTAAGTGATGTCATAGTTCATGTTCAGTTCTACAAGCTAATAAAATACATGTTCACCTATGTTATTGAAATAGCTGATAAATTTAATCAATTCCAGACAATTTTGAGTTATCAAATATTAAAGCGAATGAAACTAATACAGCTGCTTTTCCTTACGATCGTACAACTGATTTTCCTAAACAGCTATTAAGGTAATTAAGGTAAACGGCTATTAAGGTAAAAATACGATGATTGCAGAGATATACAAAACACACACATTTTGCCAGAGTGTAAAGAACAGTTATGCTTAAATAAATTATAATTTTTTGTGAATTTATTGTATTTACCAAACCCTTTTCAAAGCTTCTAAATTGTAAAATCTTACGTTGAAACTTAATGAGATCTTTATGGGAGCTACCAAAATGTATGTACAAAGAAAATTATGGGGACACGAAACACAATTTGTAATATCACTAGATTGGGCGCAGGTATATTTCACTAAAATATACATCCGCATGTCTTGAGATCGCCAATGTTTTACAAACTGTGATATTTGTAATTACTTGAAAGGAACTTAATTAGAAACTTTCAGTTGTACTGTCGCTTGAGAGTTTGTGATTGTTAAAATTTAACAGATGAAAGCAAATGAAGTTGAGGGTTAGTGTCTCAGAGATTGTAGATTCGATTCCTGACGTTTGGAAGATTTTCAATACTAAATAGTTGGGCCGACAATTGCGAAGAGAATTCAGCGCAGGATCTTGTGATCGGTCGTTTTCAAAGTATTTTCTGACCAAATCCAGATTTATGCCGGGACAGTACCGTAACAACGGACTATGAACTGCGCGCGATCATTTCTTCCCCAACCTACTGTCATTCCTATTCTTATAGCCGAACGAAGGACTGATCATTCAAAACCTTCCGAAGCTTCAAATATCCATGTTGCTGAGATGCGATTCTCCCCAGATACTCCATTAAATTTTCAAACATGTTTCTTAAAACAAAGCATTTACACTTCATAACTCAAGTATTAAAAAGTTCTGCAATAGTCATATTTTCTCTAAATTACGATTTCCTTTTCAGAATAGATTTACATTATTATTTACATAATAATAATAATAATAATAATAATAATAATAATAATAATAATAATAATAATAATAATTTTTTATTATTATTTCTGGACATTAGCGAAAAATTCATATTTTAACATTTAACTTTCTTCTAATGAAACATCGGAAGCACTGATAATTTTTTATCACAAATGTTTTTGAGAAATAAATACTACTAAAAATGAATGTCAATATGTATATTTAGCATATATTTCGTCTGTAATATGAATAATTTAATGTCAAAGGAGGTATTATGCCTGATTGCGTTTGTTGGATTCGCTACAGTTCGCTGATGAAGTATAGGATTAAAATATTCGATTATCGTATCACCTACCACCAATAAATATTTTACCCAATCTCGACAAAGTTGAACACCACGATGTATGCTGTTTTGATAAAATATTGCATTGTATGTCTTTCTAACTAATAATTGTTATACAAATTACACTGGTGTACATCATTATTGCTAACTTGAAGCTAACAACTTATCTTTGTTGATTTGAGGGTTCTAAATTCAGAAATCATATTCATCATTTTACCATCACCATCCAAACTATTTATAAACCACTATTTTCCTCTCTTGCATGAATAAATCGAAGTGCTATTTAATAAGATCCTGCCGCAACACATGAAAATGATATTTCTAAAGTGTGTATTGGGAAAAATTGTGACGTGATGGACAATATCTATCAGCATATTTGAAATCAGTGACCTCAAATTATATAAAATGAATTCAAACCAGTGTTGTAAGTCCCTAAGTTCTCCAAGTTAGAAATAAATCCATTTTCCTAATGCTAGTAGGCGATGAATTCGATTGGGCGTTATCTATTTGAACTGTGAATCGAACAGGCTTTGAAAAATGTATTATCACCCAAACAAATCTTCATTTTATAAAAACTCTTATAGTTTCGTCATGCACTTATATGCTGTCTAATTTCTGAATAATATTGCAACCTTCGGAAACCTTCAAAACATTCAAAATGTTTAACATAAAAGCCAAAAATCTATTTCAATATTTGAATATTATGTTAATTCCCCGCATGCCACTAACGCATTATAGATAAAGTAATGTAAATCTGCAGCGGAAATTGGCGATTTTTCGACTGGTATTGTTGGTTCCTGAAAACGAAAAAATGGATTATACTTGCTCACGTAAATAACTTCCTTTACATTTGTTGACAGAAACCATGTTTGTGGGTTTTTAATACCGAAAAATTAGTTTGCGGCAAAACGTCCATTCTTTAAAAGTACTAGTTAAATTGTCATTTAATCTCTTACTCTAAGAGGGCAGTTTTCAACTTTTGCACCAACGGAATTGAATTATTCTTTTGGATGCATTTAGATTTTAACCTTATATAATTGTACTTGCCTGAAAAACAAGTACAAAACCATCGCGGCTTGAAAATAAAATATGTCAAACATTAGTTTGGACAAGAATCTGAATAGCACCAAAGGAAGAGAGCGACAGAACCAAGAAGACTCACGTAGTAGGTATTCACACTTGAAGCAAGACGGAAAACGCGAAAATTACTTATGAATTTTCAACAAAAATCATTCGCAAAATCACAAAAATACGTTTCAAACAAATACACATTTTGCGCAATGGGAATTTGTCGTAAATTAAGCAAACGTCAAGAAACAGCGACCAAAAAGGAGATAATGGTTTGGTGTCTACGGCGCGGCACTAAACGTCTGAAGAAATATTTACACTCCTTTTATTTCTTCGGGACGCTCATAGAAATGACCGATATAAAACAGAGCGGCCGGGCGACTGCGGGTGAGTTTTACAGCTATCAATGCAATCGAAGGAGCAGGACGAGGTGCGAAATAAGGCGTAGCCGAAGGGAGAACTCGCACATTATTTTGCCCTGTCAGCCGCCGAATGGAGGCTGGACAACGCGTACAAAACACTTCAAGAACCGCAGAATGGTGATGAAAAGCACAACTTTCTCTCCAAGATTTAGAATGCAATCAGTCGTATTAAATTTTTAGGTCGCGTTCAAAGCGCCAAATTCTATTTTATAATAAACATAATGATAGTCTAAGTTATTTAACGTAATTACGGCCTCTTTCGCGCTCCTGCGGTTCATGTAACCCCCTGGACAATGACCGAATCGCCAGGATTGCTGGCGAAAGGAAACCGCCAAAACTCAGGTCCTATCCTCGAACAACGGGAGCAATGAGTTTCCGGTTTCCGGGAGCGTCAAATAAGATGGCGTTCAGGTTGCATATTGTTTAGATAAATTGAGAGAAAATTAGCAGAAACTAACGATTTTTGTACATCGCCTTCTGTGTTCTCATCTGACGAGAGAGTTCTGAAAAAAAAAAACGACACATAATTGACAAAGATTATTACTTTGCCGAAAGAATCAATGAGTATTACAGATTGTCATGGTTACCTCTGTCTGGGCGAAAATAAACGTTCTTCTTACTAATGTCACGTCATTCATGCTTTCTGCTTTTTCGCTTCGCGTCTCAGAAAGGTGGTTCAAAGAAACTGTACGATAATTGCTTACTGCCAACGTATCACAAATTTTCAATGCGCCTGAGATGCGTATTGCTTAGCTCCTCGGCACGATCGCTACAAAAATGACCACGGCCCCTCTGATTTTCAAACAGTGCAAGCTCGTCGCATCTGATGTGGAGAAAATTGGATTCCATGAACTCTTTCGTCGCGGCCGCCCAGGAGGTGGTGCAACCTATTTGTGATTTCCGATGCAATTACGAATCTATTTCAAAGAGTGTTGTACAAAAATGAGTATCAATTGGGAAAGAATTCTCGCAGTATTTTGAGCAAGATTAGACTCCGAGATCTCCGAGGCGGGAAGTTTGAAATGTATGATCTGTTCTAAAATGCTTTCAAAGAGCAGCAAAACTGAGCTTTTTCGAAGAGTGGCACCCAATTTGAATTTGGCGGCCCATGTATCAACAGGTGGATGTTATTCCCGTACGTATACTGTATGTTAGATCCAGAAGGTGGCGGTGTTCCCCTCTCTCTGGAACGTGAGACCATGTGCCGACCTGCACGCCGCGACGCCTTGCTTGTTTTTCCCCTCCAGGTGTATCCACAACCAAGAGTGGCACATTCCCAGCAGAGACAAGCTCTAAGCTCCAGACTGGTCTCTTGACATCTGTGGTACTGTAGGGCATGCAACTGAAAGTAAGTAATGGATGAGAGTAAGACAAGGAAGAGGGGGAAAAAGACGATTGCGCGCGGTCCGTAGCCCGTTTGTTATAGTTCATCTCTAGGTTTTGCTTGGGGTTGATCGGAAAAAAATCCCGACCAGAGAAGCCGGTCGGCAGAATACTCCTCGAGACCGAGGCTGAAGTCGACCTAGCAGTCCTCCTAGTGTCGAAAATCCACCACTAAAAGGGAGACGCTCGGTTCAAAACCGAGCGGTACGGACCGCCACGCGGCCGCATCTCCCTCCTCCTCCTCCTAACCGCCACTATAGGAACAGTGTAACCTACGGGGCCTTGGGCGTGAGTCGTCAGCTGCCGGAGGAGATCCGCCGGAGGGCACACACGGCGCTCACGCGGGCGCTGGGCCCGAAAGCTCCGCGGCTCTTGCGCGAAACCGGCCGGGCGGTGAACTGTGAGGTCCACCGGACGTATTTTGCGCCCAGAGGGCCCAAGCAAGTGGCCTCCACGTTCCGGGCGCTACCGCCGCAGCTTCTCGCAGAACTCTGCGAGCAGCGGCGTGAGGCTCTCAGCGGGACGAGTGAGGCTCCGCCCGTAATAATTGCCAGGGCACATTGTGCCTAGACCTCACGGACGATTGGAGCAAAGTCGGCGCCGTGGCGCACAGTGCAGTGTAAATAGTGTAAATAGTATTTTTAGGGTGTATATAGTGTCGTGTGAATGTGCGTATGTCAAGTGTAAATAGAACCTAGTGTGAATGTGCTTCATTCATAGGTTAAGTTAGAAATAAGTTAGTAAGAAAGCACTGCCCCCTTCTTTGCCGCATAAGCCAAAGAGCTGCGGCGCATGTAAATTGAAAAAGGAAGACGCTTCAAGGACTCTATTTGTTGCACTGATCATTTCAACTTAATAAATGACCGCCTTTGGCTAAGGGCCCCTTCACACGCCACCACCGCGGCTCGATGCACAGCATTGGTTTGAATGGAGACCTTCGCACGTGCGGGGGGTTGGGTGGCTACTGGCGGAGGAAAGCACCAAAACACGAGTGTCGTCGCCGGGCACCGGGGCGAAGTCGCGCCGCTTTGTAACAGGAATCCTCGCGCAGAGGTCACGCCGCGCGGTTTCTTTTGTCCCCTCCACAGTAACCCTGTGAAGGAGGGGAATTTATTTTCTATAAATTTTTTCATTACACTGCTGCCTTGCGGCTTAAGCAGCTACAGGCGGGGCTTTTTCTTACAACTAACTTACAATCTAGACTTAAAGTTATCTTAATTGCACTTTGGCATTACTAACTTACACTAAAATCATTTTTTGTAATTCTATTTTATAGGTAAATTGTTTTTATATAATGGTACATTGTTATTATTATTAGTATTTTTTTTCTACATTCACACATCATTCATACTATTTTCATTATATACATAACCATTCATTCTTCCCATTCATTCGCACTTGACTACTACTACTGACTACAACGCACTGACTACTTGACACTACACTCACTGTTCGCCACGGCACTGACTTGACTCAAAGTGTCCGTGGCGCTCGGGCCCATTGGGAGGCGTGGCAGGTGGGGCGTGGCGTCGCGTTCCCCGCGCGTCCCTCGGCCGATGGCGAGTCTTCCCCCTCACGCTCGGTTGCCTCCGCTTGCTCGCACAAGGCAGCAAGCGTGTCGTGAGGCAGCGCGCGGAAGGAGAAGGCGACGCGCTTCGGACCTTTCCGGAGGTGGGACCGATGCGCGTCACTGTTCGCCTCACGGCCGGTGTCGCGCAGGATGCGCGGCGCCTTCGGACCCAGAGCCCTTCTGAGCGCCGTCACTGACCGCCTTTGGAGCTCCGGCAAGAATTGGTTTTTTATACCCAGAACTCCGAACACGTCGGTGTTTCTAGGGTATCTATTGGGAATGGGAGGAGGGAGGTGGGGGTACGCCGCGAGACGCGCAGCGCGGTTTTCCGCCGTGCGAATCGGGCGGAGGGTGGAGGGGGGTGCCGCCGCGAATACCTCGCAAGCATACGTCCAAATGGACCGCACGCAGGCGGTGAATAGGCGGCGTTTGAGGGCTGGATGAAGTTCGGGGGCTCGAAGGAGTGGGCGTAGGAGAGTGGTTCGGGCAGTTATTTTTTGGCTAACGTACTTGGCGTGGGCGTGCCAGCGGAGGCCGCTGTCAAGCTTCACACCAAGATACTTCGCC
Organism: Gryllus longicercus; assembly: GCA_038098605.1. Taxonomy (NCBI): domain Eukaryota; kingdom Metazoa; phylum Arthropoda; class Insecta; order Orthoptera; family Gryllidae; genus Gryllus; species Gryllus longicercus. The sequence goes on from JAZDUA010000031.1 coordinate 6,299,703, forward strand.
GTCTTTTGCCACGGTATATGCGTGCCTAACAAGCTCACGACTTCATCGGGGTCGGCCCTCTGTCGAGTGAAGTTGACGGCTACGCACTTGTCAGGGTTGAGGGCAAGCTTTTTATGGCTTAGCCATTTGGGAAGCTCGGCGAGACAATCATTCAGATATCTCACCGATTTCCTTTTGTCCGCCGATTTCGCATAGTAAGCGAAATCATCCGCGAACATTAGGAGCCCGCAATGTTGAATGCCTGTATTTTTTTCAACCGGAAGCGGCGCGTCGTTGACGTACAGGCCGAATAGTGTCGGTGAGAGCACACTTCCCTGAGGCACACCGGCTGCGGCTCGCCTTGGGGACGAATGTACGCCATTGACGCGAACCTTGAATCGTCTATCTGTCAAGAAGCTGGCGATTAGTCTGACGTAGCAGTCGCTGATTCCAATGTCCGCAAGACACGCGAGCGCCCCCTCGTGCCATACAGAATCGAATGCCGACCGCATGTCTAGAAAAACCACTGGCAAGTTCTGCCGTCTTTCGAGAGAGAGACCGATCTCGGTACTTAGCCGCGTCAGTTGTTGCGCGGAACTTAGACCAATTCGAAATCCGAATTGCTCATCTCTAAGAAGCTTAAGACGCCGTATTTCCTGTTGCAAGCGCTCCAGGATCAGGCGCTCGAAAGCTTTCGAAAGAAGCGAGAGGAGACTAATTGGTCTGTAACCGCTCGCCAGGAGTTGGTCCTTGTTAGGCTTTGGTATCATGGATACTGTCGCGATTTTCCACGCTCTGGGGTAGTATCCTAGCGCTAGGCACGCATTTAGGAGCTCCCGCAGGAACTCCACCCCGTCGGCGCCGAGCGCGCGGAGCTGGGCGGCTGTTATTCCGTCCGGCCCGCATGCCTTGCGCGTATTGAGTTGTCGCAGCGCTTCGCGGAGCTCCCTTCCCGTCACACGTCGCGCCGAGGTGCTCGGCGTAGCGGTCAGGTAGTCGCGTAAGCGTGCAACAGTGCTCTGGTCCCCGAAATCGCCGGACTCGAATGGGCGGAACTGCCGTTCAAGCGTCTCCGCGAAGAGTTCGCTTTTCGCGGCGTCCTCCCACACGTATTCCGGCTGCATAGCGGTGTGACCGGGCGGCTGTGGTGTCGGAGTGGTGCGGAGCGGGCGGTTTACTCCCGCCTTGCGGCCCAGCGCCTTAGATAATCCCCAAAGGTTTCTTTCACGAAGATTGCAATCTTCGATCGTGCGCGACCATTTTGCGGTTCTCTCGTCTTGTAGAGATTTACGGAATTCTCTGCTGAGAGCTCGCGCCCGCGCTCCGTCCGCGGGATCGCCGTAGCGGCTGTGTAGCTTAGAATATCTGCGCAGCTCCCGCAGCGTCCTTCTCTGCTCATCTGTAAGCTCAGGACGTGACTCCGGTTCGCGAGTAATTTTTGTATTTGATTTGTAGGACGTTCGAATCGCGGAAGTGATGTGAGTCACTGCGCTATCGATTTCGTCCCGTGAATTTAGCGGTTTTCGCTCAAGCACTGTGCTTATATGAGCTGTGAAACCGGCCCAGTTGGTGTTGTGTGATATTTTGAATTTGTTTCGGCGTGCTGCGGCGAAAGACGAAACCACGAATGTTACCGGCCTGTGATCGGAAACCAGATAGGAGATCGAAAGCGGGGCTCCGCAGTCAATTCCTTTCGCGATCGCAAGGTCGATAATTCCCGGATTTCCAGTCGACGGGTATATCGTGGGTTCTTTCGGGGCGCATACGTATACGCCACGTCTCGTCGCTATGTAGTTGGCCAAACGGGTGCCGTTTCGGTTTTCACCGAGGCAGCCCCACTGTCTGTTCCTTGCATTAAAATCCCCTAGAATGAGAACTTTAGTATCTAACGCGAGTATCGCGTCGATACAGGCAGTGTCTAGTTGCTGATTTGGGCAGTAGACGGACGCGATTGTCAGTCGGCCGTCAACCGTCCAAACTCGCACCACAACTGCCTCTAGAGAACGCAAGGCGTCAGGTGGGGTCGTTACTTCGAGCTGGGGGATGTCGCGTCGGACCAGGAGCGCAACACCGCCCCCCCGTTTGACCTCGCGGTCTCGGCGATACACTGCGTATCCGTGAATACGGGCAGTGTGATGCTCACGAAACCACGTTTCCTGCAGCGCCAGTATGTTGAGCTGTCGCTCGGTAGCAAAGTTCTGTATCAACTGGGTCTTTTCGCACGCACTTTGAACATTCCAGGTGCATGTTCGCAGCGGTGCTTCGCAATGAGACGGAGGATTTAGATTATTCTGCGCCATTGTTGGGCAGAAGCAAGGTCAGTAGGTGGATCATTCCCCGAATCTGGTCTTCGGAGAGAACACCCAATTGAGTCGCGAGAGCGCGTGACCGCGTCTCTTGCGCCGCGTTATTGTGCGGCGCAGCGGGGGCCTGAGGGGGGGCTGGGCCCGCTACCTCTGACCAGGTCGCCTCGCCGCGTACTCTCTGCCGAGGAGCCTCGCCCGAAGGGGCGTCGAGGCTTGTGGGCCTCTCGACAGATTCCTTATAGCTGCTCGATGGGCGCTGTAACGGCGTGCATCTTTCGCATTTTGTATATGATGCCGTATGCTGCCCGCCGCAATTGCAGCATTTCGGGCGTGCCAAGGTACCGCGTATGGGGCAGTCCTTCGTGCCAGGCTTGTCTGCCGGGTGGCCCTCTCCCGTGCAGATCTTGCATCTAACGGGATATTCGCAGTTTTTGCGAGTATGTCCCCATCTGCAGCATCTCTCGCAGAAGCGGGGGCGCTTCCATTGCTCCCGGACGACTTTTACGTCGCAGGAGGCAATGGCCCTGATGCCGAAAGCTTTGCGCGACTCCTTTCTTCAGGGCGCCAGCCGCAGTCGCGACGACAGGTTTATGAGCCGGCCACACATCACTCGCGGCGCCGGTGCGCGGGCGGAGGGCGTCGCGAGGGCGAGTGGGTGACAGTCTGAGAGTGAGTTGACGGTGGAAGTATGGGAGTCGCACTTCAGACATGTTTACCTGTTGCAATGTTTACCTGTCCGAGCAAACACGAGCGTCACTCGCCGCAACTAGACAAGTGTCCTGAACCAAATCTTTCCGCTCCTGATTTTCTTGGGGATTCGTTGTAGGGATTGTACGTATTCAAAGCACACTTTTGCCAGGGCAAAGGCGAGCAACCCTGACAGGGCGCTGCCGCTGTAACTTCTCTCAGAGCTCTGCGAGCAGCGGCGAGAGGCCGACTTCGGGACGAGTGAGGTACCGGCGGCCGGAGACGAAGCGGGGCTACTGGAGCCGCCGATTACCGTCACCAGGGAACTTATGTAGTGCCTCGCCGCCACGGACGCCTTGCAAAAGTCGGCGCCGAGTCGCAAAGTACAGTGTCGTAATGTAAGTGCTGACATGTGAAAGTGCGTGTGACAGGTATGTAAATACGTGTAAATGAAAATCAATATGCATGTGTGAATGAATGAAAAAACAAAATCAAGAAGACAATATAAAGGAAATTAACAGAAAATACAATAAAGTATGCGTATGAATCTTAGGTTTCTGGCCAAAGCTTCTTCCATAGGTTAAGTTTGCACAAAGTAAGCGCTAACATAGCTTCCAAAATAGTATATATGGCACGCCTAAGTAAAAACATTCAAAAAATTAAAAATGAAACAAATTAAATATTACCCAATCCTTCACCAGAAATTTTTAATATAAACATAAAACTTAGATATTCACAGAAAACTTATAAATTTTACATACGTATACCAATTACTTTATATAACGTGTTTATATTCCACTTTCAAGAAAAACGGACTTTTTTCTTTTCTTAACAGAAGAAGAATTAAGAATTTGTCAATGCCTTTTTCTTTTACAATAATTAGTTTGAAAAATATTGCATGCTACCCAAATCAACCTTTGACATACATTTTCTGCACTCTGACCAATAGTACAGACAATAGGTTTCCAAAACGGGTCTAATGCAGATACTGCATTCATTATTATTTTACATGCCATTTTTCTTTGATCATTGATTTTAAGGAATTCGGCTTCAAAATCTGTACTCAGTTTAGTCAAAATTAAGTAACTATGAATTATAATATTTACAAGAGGAAGTTGCGGATATACAAGCTATCTGCTCTTGTGTAAAATGAGCTTAAAAGACTGCTCTTCACTATTAAGATGATCTGACACAGATAACTTCTTACAGTGTACCCTGCTTTAAAATTTATCGCAGACTTTAAATCTATCCATGATGAGGGTCGGTAATTTATCAAATATCACTTAATTTATGTTATGTATGTATTTATTTCTTTAATACTTTAAAAACCATTTTCACTTCGTTCCCTTTGGGGCCCAACGTCAAATGAAGAACACAATCTCGTAATTGTGTAAGAACGAGGAAATATTACGAACCCTAAATTCTTGAAATATTTATAAGAATGTGGAGGGACAGCAAATAGCATACATAACAATATGCGAAACAATGAACTGTACTGATATGCACTTTTTACTTAGTAAGAAGTTTCATTGTTCAAGCATAAAATCAATGGCTTTGTCAAATCGTGAATTTGTAGGAACGATTTGAAGGAAGAAGTTCTAAATTAAAGCCAAAATAGGAGGAGAACTGTTATTACTGTTACTGTTACTGCTACTATTACCATTACTACTACTTGTAATAAAACATAACTTTAACCTAACGTATTCTAAAATATCACTAATTTCACTATCATTAATTCATTTATACTACAAACCTACCTGACATTGTAGTGTTCCTAGTTTTAATACTTTTTGCCACAATAAAACTCTTTAAGTTTCAATTCCTTATCCACCACAACTGAATTAATAAGTTTATGGTCAATCAATATATACAAAAAGAACACTGTCTTCCTTTCGGTGATAGAGGAATAAACGTCCAAAAAAAGGTATCCCCAATTTGCTTCTTAGTTTCTCAGCCTTCGACTCGGCGTCACATGGACAGACCAAATAATTCTCTATACCACGTAAATGCATATTACGTATATAGTACGTACGTACACAGAAAAATACGCCTTTAGAAAAATTGTGACTTTAAAATTCGACCGCAATAACATTAACATCTTTTCTACGAATTATGTTAAAATTTCTTCGTTTTATTACATTAATTATAAATTGTAAGATAAATAGATGTGTGGTTTTATGTATATTGTAAACAAAATTCATATATAAGTGTTATTACATCGTTTCATACTGATCGACATGGGATCAGTATGGTCAACAGATGTTGATCAGATAACTATCTGATATCTGTTTGTAAACTGATGATCATTGATCTGTAAAAACTGCAAAGACATCTGTAAAAAAAGTGTGGATACGATCCGTCGAAGAAGTTCCGATTCTGACGAGAAGCGGGGCGGTCGAACAGGAAATCAGCGGAGTGGCCGGGGCGGCGAATGGGACGGCGGCGGGAGCAGCAGCGGCGGCCGCGAGGGAGGCGGCACTGTTGTGACAGGCTGCGTCATAAACCCCGCGACGCCCCGTCCGCGCACAAAACACCGCGGCCCTCTTCCTCTTCCTGCCGTAAAAGTTGGCGCCCTAACGGCACCTCGCCGCCCCCTCCCCCGCCCCCGCCCCCCCGCCCCCCCGTCCCCACCCTCGCCCTCGGCGACCGACCCCGCGCCGGTGGCTCTTCCCTCGCTAGGCCCTTTCCTAGGGGCCGGCATATTCCCTTCATCCGCACGAAAATGTAAAGAAATTATTTCCTCAATGTTCAAACCACACGGTACAACATAACAATTTTTCCCTTAATAATCAAGGAAAAAGGAAGAATTTTTTAGCTCTTAAGTTAAAATGGTGAAGATTATAAAACATTTTAACTCATGAGATGCATTAAATAGTCAATCAGGAAACCAAATACTTTTAGCAACGAAAGCAACACATTCCAGGATTTACCAAGTTTAATTTTTTTGGTTCCGGGTCAGGTCCATTGCCGATTAAGAATTCACTGGCGACTGATCAGCTCAATCAAGATACTATTGATTACAAAAACAATAAGAATAAATTTCGTCGTCGTAATTTAAGAATACAAATGTCAGTAAGTTATAACTAAGCAATCGCTCTACCATAAGAAGAAGCGCAAGAAAAATACTCCTCGTAATACGCACAGAAGATATGTTATGGCCAGTTCATAAAAATACTCAATTGTACTATAAACTATAAAAATGTACTATAAAATATTCACTAATTATGTAACCATTGCATTACAAAAAAGATTAGAAACTCAGCAACTCAAAAACGGAGGCGTCTTTGATTATTAAAAGTATGAATATTTGCGAGAATATTATTGTACGAAATTCTTATATTTAAGACAATTATTTCTGGTAAGGTTATGGATTTCATTATAAAGAACATGCAAGGGGTCGAAGAAGCAAACAATTCTCTTGAAAGGGGCCGACGAAAGGAAAAGGTAACGAATTAGATTTAGGGCTCCTACGTAACCTCGCGAAAGAGTAGGTCCAAATCCAGCTCCTTCGGCGCAATTTGTGGGGTACACGTATCACGTTCATATCAAAACGTGTGTGAATGCAGGAAGATTTTCGGTTTCACTTGTAAAAACATCGCGAATGAAATTATCTGCTTTTAATAGCATACGCGCCACTTAATTCTTATTCACTGCATTTTTTTAAATCATCAAATGAGAGTGCTTCAAAAAACAATTCTTTGAATCACTGACAACTAACGAATATGTATTGATACATGTTAAATTTCAGCATTAAACTAACCAAATATGTTGTGCTATGGATACTGGCATACAAAAATAACAAAATTAGTGGCTGGAGAAATGGAAGCAATAGTTTTTAAAAAGCTACATTCTGAACCTTTTTGTCCCCTCCACAGTCACCCTGTGGAGATGGGGAATTTCTAAAAAGCTACATTCTGAACCTGTGTAGTACTAGTTATCAGTTGTTCCGAAATAAGCCACTATTTGCAACACATGTCCACTGTGTGTAGGAGTAGTTCGTATTACATTAAAGGATCTGAATTAATAGTATTTAACATATCTCAATACATTATTTGCATATTTTGTTAATTAAATTAATTTCCTTGTGTTCTCAGTGCTTTTTCTGTCAGCCAGCATTTGGTCACTTTGTGAGAAGTATCCTTTGGCGGAAGCTCTTTTCCTGAAGGGCGTAGCGGGTATTCACATTCATCCTGTCGCCCTACTTTTCGTTCAACGTTTCAACTCGATTTATTCTCTGCACAATTCAGGATTTCCGGGAAAGGATGTGCTCCGTCCAGAAGGATTCGGGGTTTCCTTCAGGTCATATCAGAACTGCGGAAAATACCTCTACAAATAAATTATTTCCTCTACGAACTAACACGGATATGAAATTAGTGGAAGTTAAATTTTCATCGATGGTTGAACAAAAGACTGTGACCCAGTTCATGAAAGAAAGGATTGGAGAGCGGTGAGAGAGAGACATAAAATGAGAAGAAAGGTCTCGTGAAAAAGAGGGAGAGAAATAGATGGAGAGAAAGAGAGCTGGAAAGAAAGCAGGAGAGTGAAGAGGGAAGGGGGCGGAGGAGAAAGAGGGAGGGAGGGAGAGAGGGGGGCGGGAGAGATGGAGTGGGAGAGATGGAGTGGGAGAGATGGAGCAGGAGAGATAAAGGAACAGGGTGAAGGGAGAGAGAGGATGGTGTGAAAAAGAGAAGGAAAGGGAAAGAGCGGGAAAGAGTGAGAAGGAGAGAGGGAGCGGGGAGAGAGGGAGAGAAAGAGTTTAGTCATAATCCAAAAAACTGTTTTTTGTGTCATTTATTAAAATCCCGAATGGGGTACAGAATACGTGTCAGTAAAGAGTCGTTTTCACTTTTCAACATATTCTGATAGACTACAATACTTTTCACAAATTGACATTTTTCCCGGAAGATAATTAATATATACACTATTTAGAGAATAAATTAATTGAAAATTATTTTTACCTTGAATACGCTGTCATATATTACATGTTTTGCAATACCTTTTCAATGAACTGGTTTTAGTTAACATCAACACGCCATTTTAATTCAAAGAAAAATATGCTAGTTGCGGGCGTGAAACTTCCTGACTTCGCCTGAACTGTCCCTAGTGGACATCCCTGGGTCATGGTCTGAAGGGAGTTCGGGGCCTTCCTCGCATATTGGATTATTACAACTCGCCTGGACGCGGAAAAACAGAGCCACAGGTAACAATCACTTCGGCGACCCACTGACAGATGAATCGAGCTAGTTTAGGAAGACATACGTCATGTGGCACAAGTTTCAAGTTTGGACGATGGCCATGAAGAGGGGACTTTCATACAAATGGATGATGAGTTGAGGGGCCCAGAAATAAAAAAAAATACGGAGAGATGAAAATATTCTATATTTACCCCCAGTTAGTGCACTTTTAATCACTTTTAATTCTATAAAATGCCTCGTCACTTATTTGATAAATAAAGATTTACTATTTCGATCCCTCTGCATTCTATGATAGTAATTTGCTTATTGCATTTATCGATTCACCTTATTTGCTTCCAACACCATCTTTAACACCTCCAACTAATTTATAATGTGATCTACATGCAGCCTTGCCACCATTAGAAGTCACTGCTTGGGAGTCGTAACACGAGCCACGGAACGGAGCTCAGTTGCAAACCCAGGACAGGATGCTGAAGTAAACGAGGCTAGTTTACTCGCAAGCCGTAAACACTTGGCCTCCGCTACGCAGGGTGTCCTTGAGTGCTCCCGGGAGAGGCGGGGGGGGGGGGGGGGGGCAGCACTTCGAGGGATACGGTGAACGAGGTGAATGAAACGGGAAAGCTGACCGAGGCGCATGGGGGGTGCGAGGCGAGAGGCGGAGGACGAAGACAACTTCCGGGGAAAACGGGTTGCGCGATGGACAGGAGGGAGAATATACCTTTAGGACTGGGGAGAAAAGTCTGGGAAAGGAGAGAGATAGACAGAGAGAGTAAAAGAGAGAGAGAGAAAGAGAGAGAAAAAGAGAGAGAAAAGAGAGAGAAAAAGAGAGAGAGAAAGAGAGAGAGAAAAAGGGAGAGAGAGAAAAAAAGAGAGAAGAAAGAAGAGAGAGAAGAGAGAAAGGAGAAAGAGAGAGAAAAGAGAGAGAGAAAAAAAGAGAGAGAGAAAAGAGAGAGAAAAAGATAGAGAAGAAGAGAGAGAAGAGAGAGAAAGTGAAGAGGAAAAGAGAGAGAAAGAGAGAGAAAGAAAGAGA